>CM065638.1:30124391-32524391 GCA_033220585.1 Dipteronia sinensis
AGTAATCAGAGACTGGTTCTCAAGGTCTAGCTTCTTAGCCTCATATCTCTAGGAGTCTCGCTGCCTATCCCGCCGGAGAGATTGAAGATGCTCCTGATCGAAAGATTGCTTCATCCTTTCATGATCGCAGCGAAGCTCAGCCATCTCGAGCTCAATTTTGCCCTGGCTGGAAGTCACCTCTTCCACTAGAGACCGAGCCTGCTTGAGCAGTTCCCCAGCCTTCTCAGCCTCAGCTTCTGCTTTTACAGCCCGATCATGGAGAAGGGCTACCAGCTAGCCCATGGCGACACTGACCTTAAAGGCCTACAAATATAAAACCCGAGTTAGAAACTGAACGAGTTAACAAAAATAGCGTGAAGGAAATACAATTACCTCAGCTAAGATAGCGGACCCCTTGGTTATAAGGATATCCACAGGCATAGAAGCCATCTTGGAGATCCCGCCACATGGACAGGACACTATGAACTGCTCCAAGACCTCGCCTAGCCCTGTCGAGCTCGACTGAGGCTGGGAGCGGCTGGAAGGAGCCCTCGTGACATCTTTCCCAGAAACCTCCTAGGCTTTGGTTGTTGGAAGCACCGCGGAATCAGGTGTTTGAGTTAAAGGGGTAGTGACTTTAGCGGCCACGGCCGAGGGGGTAGAAACTGCCGGGCCAACCACCAGGGGAGCTTTGCCCAAAGCCCAGAAAGCCCGCGAGGCCAGAGTGGCCATCTTGGACCCAGCCGAAGAGACAGAAGAAGCCAGGGCAGGTTCGACCCCAGAGGAGGAAAGAGAAGCTCCACCTTGAGGAGAGCGTGAGACGTTTCTGGTGGCTGGCTCCACGACAAAAACTGTGAATAAGCAGATTAAAGAAGAAAATGTTAGAACCAAGCTAAGTAATAAGACGAAGCAACACAAGGATAATTACGAGGAATAGCGTCTGAAATCCGCAGATATTTGTTCACCCTACGAGAGTCAAAAGCTTCAGCGATAGGGAACTTCGAATTCAGGTAATTCCGGGCTAGAATGGCCTTTAAGACGGCTTCGAACTCGGCAGGCAGGGAATCCCGGTCCCAGGAGGGCTTGTCACTGAAAGCCGTAGGAACCTCGAATTCATGCCCTCCGATGAAAATCGAGCTCCCTCAGTCATCCTCCGCCAGGATCCATTCTTCTTTCCACGCAGGATCCTTCTTCGAAGCACCAGGAACGATGAAATTGAGCTTATTCTTGGCCTTGGCGTAGAACTGACCCCGAGGAGCCCCAGACAAGCTCCCAATCTGAAAAAGATAAGCCAGCTCCTCTGCACCTGGCTCCCTCGTCACTTTACTCATCTGGCATTGTGCCCTCCATAACACAAGGAAACCGATCAAATGCCTTCAGAAGCCCGGCGTTAACTAAAGGGGAGCGAGCTGGATGGAGTTTAAAGCCCGCCGAAGGGTCGGATGGAGGGGAAGCCTGACCCCGTTCTCAAGAGCGTCCATATGGATCGGAAGCACGCCTTTAGGGGGGTTGAAAAACTCGAAGTTCTTGGGAGGCACCGAGATGGATACACTGTCGGGGATGCCAAACTTTGACCTCAAGCGGTCGATCGACACCGGGTCAACGGTGGAATCTGGGATAATTTGGAAATTGTAGGGAGGGAGCCTCTCCCTAAGGGGACCAGGAGCTGAGACCCGATGCTCCCCCGCAGTGCCACCGACCGTTTCTTTGTCGGAATCATCATCAACGATATCTAAAGGGTGGTCGGGATGATTGGAGAACCCAGTCCCGATAGATACATTCCTACTGGATCACTGACATTGTGAGGTGGGCGGGGAATCATCACCGTCAGAACTCCTCCTAGCCTGCTTTCCTAGACTAAGACTGATGACCTCCTCGCCGTCGAATATGGAATCATTTGAATCACGACTGTTTTTCGACATTATAGAAGACGAAGAATGAAGAAAGAATAGATGACGAAGAATGAAGAAAGAAGCAAGTTTGGAGGAAAAACTGTGGAAATTTTTCTCAACAAAAGGTTCTTTTAGCTCGAGAAGATGTGAGGAAGATGAGGAGGAAAACAGACATATATATAGGCAGGAGGGCAACAGCTCAAGTTACCAGGATACTCGTTTTGTAACGGTAAAAAATCGACTCGGTAACGTAACCGGATTAAACTCGAAAGCGGGCTAATCATCTCATGCCACATCATTTACGCAGTTAAGAGGAAGATCTCCCCAAGATCCTGGTAACGGTAAAAAATCTCGGAGACTGCCGTAACGTGATCAGATTAATTCGAAGATAAAATAGTCGGTTCACAACACGTCACTCAACTGAAGAAATTTCCCAAAATTTCGATAACGGTAAAAAGAGGAAGATTTCCCAAATAAAGTGAGAATCTGACCTCAACCCCGAGCTCGACGTCTGGTGTTCAAGTCAAAGGGGACTTCTGTTAATAGCCAAAATTGGCTAAGGACCAAAGGGAAATTTTCCACTTCCTAGACCTGGTTCCATACCGGAAAGTTTCACCTGAAGACCTCTATATCCAGAGCCAAGCTACGATATCACCCCAGGCACAAGGGCGGGCTCCAGAAACATCTGGGATAAAGCCCGGACCCGAGAGCTTCCACCAGGAGACCTCTCTATCCAGGGCCGAACTGCTATACCACCCCAGGAACAACGGCGGGCTCTGGAAACATCTGGAATAGAGCCCGGAATGATCGGACTTAGCCCGCATCATCAAAACTAGAAGCTCCCCAAAGTCAAGGTCATCTCGCAAATGCTCAAGAAACTCGTCTGTACCTCGATTGACACAGAAGAATGTTTCTAGAAGGCCGCGAGGTCAATCGAAGCCACACCTAGCTTCAAAAAGGTCAGTCGAGGCCACATCTAGCTTCGAAAAAGTCAAGAGAAGCCAGATCTGGCTCCAAGCTGGATGAAACTTCTCAGACATCAAGGTCGAAATACTAAAAAACCTCCCTGGTTGATGCATCACACCATATCGTCATGTCCCGCGACTTTTATAAGAATCATACTGAAAGGATACGAGGAATGCATTAAATCATACCTGGAAGCGTTATCTACATGCAGAACAAGTAATGAAATCCAAAAAGGAAACAAACTGATCTCCCCCACGATACTCTCAATTCGGGCGTCAATCTTAAAGTCAAATGATATTAACGCAAGAAATCCCGCCCGATAAGGAAGAGACTGAGACAATCACTGAGACAATCAAGGGAGAATCAGTCTGTTGACCTACAAACCATGTATAAATAGAAAAGAAAAGAAATGAAAAGAGAGACTACTATTCGACAGGCATACGACTAACAATCGACCATTTCCCAAAGAGATTTGAGAGAAAAGAGAGAAGACTCTTTGTATTCGTGTACCATGCATGCTAAATAAAAACATTCTTGCCTACTTGTCATTTTATAAACCACTGTTACATATATAAGGAATTTTGGCCACCACCTAGTGATAGTGGTCTTGAGGGCGTTAACTGGGATTTCTTATCCCGAGCAAAATTTCCGTTAACAACTACAAAACGTGTGTCTAATAAACCTATAGGGGGGTGAATAGGTTTTAACCAAATTAATTACCAAATTTTCGGTTAATCAAGATTAAACACTCAACCCCTAAGTACCAATGTAAACAATCATTGTCATAAGAAGTGCGGAAAATAAAATAAATACACAATGATTTGTTTTACATGAGAAAACCCCAATAAGATAAAAACTCACGGCTTAAAAGCCACTCGAACCCTCAAATCCACTTTTGCAAATACAATTACAACCTTGGTTGACCACATCACACCTAATCGGTTACTAATCCGTCTTTGCTACTCGTAGGACTTTAATAGTGATTTTAGGCTCTTGCTTGTACACTACCAACGGTACATACAAGACTCAACTCTCAATAGAAGAGATATGAAACCTAATGTGAATATGAAAATATTCTAAGTGCACAAATGCTAGGTCAACACATTTGGTGCTTATCTAGGAGTTAATGATGATATTTAAAACATTCCTAGATATCATATTGTTATATGGCATGCATAAAACTTAGCTATATGAAATAAAGAGCATTCTTAGATGCAATAGCTATCATAATACAACAACCCAACAAACCAACATACAAAAACTTCAACTTGCAATAAGAATCCTAGTATTAATGCAAACAAGTCATAAAGGAGGTTTCTTGTTAAGCAAGAACATGAAAATAGATGAAGATGATTATTTACTTACAAAGTCAACTATGTAGATGAAGACCCATGCTTAGAAACATGCATTCTTGCTAACTTTTCTTGCAAGTCACTCTTGAGCTTTTTAAAGATGGAGTAAAAATGGATTCTGAAGCTCTAAAAAATGAAATGGGAGAGAAAAGAACATATATATGGAGTCCATAGAAAAAACTACATCATTTTGGAAAAGTTCGCAAAAGGACAAGCCATACTGACGTAGTGCTCGGGTCCATGTGTGCGGGTAAGCACCCGCGCAACAATCCGTACACCGCTATGATAACACACAGTGCACCAACGGCGGTGCCATAGCGGTGACCTACAGGAAAACACACCGCTGAGATAATTCACAGCGCACCAACAACGGTGCCACAGCGGAGCAAGCAAGAATAGCAAAGTGCACGGGTCTCCTACCTGCTCACATACAGGGATCTCTAAGGAAAAACATGCAAGAGAAACACACAAGAAAACAAGAAGGCACAATGCAAGATAAATAGACATGCATGAGAAAAGTGTGTGTGTGCAACTAAATCTCTTCACATAAGAGTAGAGTCAAGTAATCTACCTTCCTTGAAGAACTTGGAGTCCAAAGCCTTGATGATGGGAGATCTTCAACTCCTAATCTACCCTTTACAATATTTTACCCCAAATGTGATTTTGTCAACGAAATAAGCCAATAATAAAAAGAGACACTTACAAATACACCTCGAGTAATGAGGAAAGGGAATACTCTTCAAGTAGTGAAGATAGTGAAGTCTCCTCTATTCATAAAGAGATCGATGCTTCCTCAAATTATGATGAAACAATCTTCAATGACAAGAACCTTCAACTAACTAGTGAAAATGTTAAGAAGAATGATGAGAATAACAAGTTGAAGTTGATCAATGCCAATTTAGTGGTTATAATCAAAGCTCTCGACATTAAAAAGAATATGTCCTTGAAGATGATAAGCAAGCAAAGTGAAGTCCTCAAGGAGCATGAAAAGACCATTGAAAAGTAATTTTGAAAGGTAGAGGAAAGTGCTCAAGAGCTAGATGATTTAAAAGAAGACTTACTATGAAGTTGTTTGCAATGGAGGGATAGATTAAGTAAAAAGAGAACACTTTGACTATCTTGAAAACAAAGGAGTGTGAGCTTAAAAATGAATTCAAAGCTCTCAAAGAGTCTATTAATGGCATGAAAATTGGAGCCATTAAGCTTGATGAGGTAATAAAACTTGGAAAGCATCATGGAGATAGGAGTGGCTTGGGTTTTGTAGAAGTAGTTAAGAAGACTACTACAACCAAGAACAAGTCAAAAAAGTTCAAGAAGAAGAAAGACTCAACTACTATTCCTTCCAAAACAAAAACAAAGACAAGAAGAGCTATGGAACTTCTCAACCAACTTCTCAACCAAAGCATGCACACCAAAAAGGTAATTTTTCAAAATTCATTCTGGTTTGTCATTATTTTAACATGGTTGGTCACATTAGGCCTAGGTTTTATGAATATATTAGGAAATGCAAACTAGGAAATGTGAAACATGACAAAAATGTGAAAAGGTTACCTAATCATTCTCCTAAGCTTGAGTTTAAGTCTAGTGCTAGACATTTTTGCAATGTCGTAGGACATATAAGGCCTAAATGCTACAAGTATATTAGACAATGCAAATTAAGGAATGAAATGCATGCTAGTGAGATGAAAAGACTTCCTTTGGTTGTTTTTAAACATGTTAAGGCATTAGAGACTATGCATGATGAACATGTTAACTAAAAGAAATCAACAAGAAAAGTTTGGGTTAAGAAGAAAGATTTGCATGCTATTGAGTTGAAAATATCTTCTTTGAAAGATTCTAAACATGATAATAGTTTTGATGCTTTGAAAAGTGTACATATTGATCATGATCATGTGAAGAAACTTACTATGAAAGTTTAGTTTAAGAAGCATGATGTGAAAAAGGTTCCTAGTCAATCTTCTCAACATGTTGATATTGATAAATCTTTGGATGTTGTTCATAATAATGATAAACATGTGAAGAAGAATATCAAGAAGATTTGGATGGATGAAAATGTGAAAAAGCATGATGGTCATATACCTAGTCTTGATGAAAGATTTGTGTGTGGCAATAATGATGAGTTTAATAT
Organism: Dipteronia sinensis; assembly: GCA_033220585.1. Lineage (NCBI taxonomy): Eukaryota > Viridiplantae > Streptophyta > Magnoliopsida > Sapindales > Sapindaceae > Dipteronia > Dipteronia sinensis. Next base: position 30,130,709 of record CM065638.1, read on the forward strand.
GAGTGATTTTTTCATGAGGAAGATAATTGATGATTTATCTTCTAGATTTCATATTTCCATATGTAATGATCATGATGTTGTTTGTGTTGGTTCACCTAAGACCAATATGGTCAAAGGTGAGTGCTCTCATACTTGATTGAGTAGCACATACGAGAATATTTTTTTGTTCTTGTTTGATAAGAGTTCTAAGTTTGATGCTTGACTAAGCTACTTGTAATATGTTGGGTCTAGTATTCAAACTTGGTGTCTCTAGTCAGTACATGAACTTAATATTCTCATACTTTCACTATAATAGTCAAAATTTGTTGATTAACTTTAGAAAAGTTGTATCTTGAAATCTATTTGGTGAAAGTTTTTGTTAAGACTTTTAAAGAAACTCGTTTTTGCATACTTATTTGAGTTGAAGTGTTTAGCCTTTATTCTCTTGGGATGACACACCAACAACTTGTTTTCATGAGGAAAAACAAGCCAAGAGAGCTCATAAAAAGAGAGAAGGCTTTGCATTTGATGAAAAGGCTTTCTAAGGTATATCTATATCCTAATGCTTGCTTTCTTGTTTTTCATCTTTTAACTTATTAATTGCTCAACATCATGTAGCTTGTCATATTAGAGAACTAGTATAGTATTCGTATGGTTCTCGTTGACATTTGCTCTCTAAAGATCTCTTGATGATATTGTTCACAAAGGTCTTGTATATGATGCTTGAAATGTTTGGTTGAATGATGCGTGGCATTTAAAAAAAATATTAGCTTCATTTTCTTTGAAAGCTACTCTTTTAAGAAGTAATGATCTTAAGTAAATCTCTTTATATTACTTTTGGATCATGTGCTTTAAAGCCTTAAAACTTGGTTTTCAAAAGTGCACACTTTACTTCTCTCATATGTTTAGTTTGAGTAAGTTGAGTTTGAAGATATGTGAGATATGAATGTACCTTGAAGTATTTTGACTAGCACATTAAAGATGACTTATGGTTAGTATCCATTTTGCTTCAGCAACTACATAGAACTCAACGAGCAACTTTATGAAAAGGGCTGCATATTTTAGTTGTGCAGCCGCCCAATGTAGGAAAGGGTTACACCATTATGATGAGTGAAAGCCATCGTGAAACGTATATGTTTAAGTTAGAAAAATCAAAGAAGTGTTGAAAAGATTCGATAAAAAAAATCTCTGATTAATAGCTTAAAAAGGCTTAAAATGAGTATAGTTGAAAATTGTGGTTGCTCAGGTTGAAAAACAAAAATGGGATGACGAGCCACATGCATACACACACTCATACATAGAAATTTATTCTCTTAAAAGAAAAATTCAAGATGATAATTGGTTTGACCTTTTATGGAAAAGCTTAAGATTAATAGATGTTGATGTGGTTTGCATGTTGATGATCCAATTACTCTTTATATATGTTTCAAGAAAATCCATATACACACTTGTTTTGCTTTCAAGTGAATTTGATATGCTAGCAATTTTAGAAGAATTATGAGAGAGATTGCAAATCTTGGTGTATCTATCATAATTTGTGGAGCTTATTTTGGTAAATTTCTTTAAAATTGTTTGATTGTGTGATTGTGTGGATATCATTGTGAACAATATCCTATCTTGATCTTAGATAGAATACTTATCAAGGGGGAGCATTGTATGCTAGATTTTGTTCTCTTTTATGTTATGTTCACATGACTTATTTTAAAATTTCTTGAATGTGTTGCTTGATTAAGGGGGAATTGTTAAGAGGATATGTTTTGCATTGAGATATTATATGATATAGAGGGCGTTTATGCGTTTGTTTATTGTGTTTATGAATTATCTCACCAATCTACTATGTAGAAGATGCTCTTGTTTGTTTGGTTTTTCCTCATAGGTGCTTTGATGGCTAAAGACGGGATTCGTGAAGACTTGAAGATTGAAGACACATGAAGATATCTAGTCTAGGAATCTCAATGTAATGTGAGGATATGTGAATGTGACCATCTCATGAGTGAACTTTGTATGGTGAGGTCGAGATTTTGTCATGGAATAGCCAAAGGAGGAGATTATTAGGTTTTAGATTTGTGTTGGCTTGATTCCATTACAAAACTCTCTTTATTTTTAATGTCTAGTTGCTTAGATGATTCGTGATTGATATGAGTTTCAAAGGAGGAAAGCAACTTCTCATGCAAAGTTCGTCTTCTCGAGGAAAGGTGCTTACTTGGAAGCTAAGGTATCAAGATTCTTTCTCAGCTTTCAAGGCATAAGTGCATACACACACATTGCATACATTTGCATCCATGCATCATTGTGCTTACTTGGTATAACACATTCACACACATATTGAAGTTTGCACATGCATTAGATTTAATTTGACAACTTTTGTAAAATTGCATGTTCTAGGACTATCTTTAATTTGAGTTCCGGTCGTTTCGGTTATTCATTCATAAGTTTTCGAGTTCTGAGTTGGAAGTTGCGAAACTTTTCGTGTGTCTATTGTCCATGGTCTATGTTCTTGTATATCGAGTCGAATTACTAATTTCTGCTCAAGGTTTCATAGATGTCCATGTTTGTGAGAGAGTTACAGTTCGTAATCCAAAAACAAATTTGAATTCGGAGTTCGGAGGCCGGAGAACGGTCAAATAACGCGAGAAGAGCACGATGGAAGTGGCCAAGGGCCAAAGGCCATTTTACCACTGATCGTGCCTAAATTGTTGTATATTTCGGCCCTCATTCCTATTCTTTTTTCTTGTTCTCGTGTGTATTTTCTATATATATTATGTCTTTTATGTCTAATAGGCTCATTAGTGTTAATTGCAGGCAATAGATGTAATTCTGGTGTTAGAAGTTAATTGCAGTGGTTCCGGCAGAAAAGGGGCAAAAGGGAAGACAAGGATCATAAGCAGCTCAAAAGTACGGGTCAAGTGCGGGTCGCAATCGCACTCCAACCGCACTCCTTCCCACAGCCGGGACCTGAAGGATGAAGGAATATAAAGTGCGGGTAAAGTGCGGGTCATCCAACCGCACTCCACCCACACTATTGCTCAAGACAGAGGAGCTGATTCGTACCTGACAGATAAAGTGCGGGTCAAGTGCGGGTTAAGACAGAGTTTAATTCATTAAAGTGCGGGTCATCCACCCGCACTCCACCCGCACTCACCCGCACTCCACCCACACTATTGCTCAAAATAGCTCCAACTGACACTAAAGTGCGGGTAAAGTGCGGGTAATCCAACCGCACTCCACCCGCACTGTTCCTCAAGACAGAGGAGTGGATTTACACCTGACACTAGAGTGTGGGTACAGTGCGGGTAATTCACCCGCCTTCCACCCGTACTCTACGCGTGACAGCTTCTTGTTTCAAGCTTAAGTGACCTATTTTTCCATCCTCTATAAATAGAAAAGGATGGGAACGAACCAAAATATCACCATACCTCCCAACACTTGTATTCTAAGCTAGTAACACATCTCCCTCTCATCCAAACCATCTCTACTCAATCAAAGGCAACTAGGAGACTTGGATTCAAGCTTTAAGGAAGGAGGTCAATCTTCTAGGGTTATCTCTACTCTCTCTCTTAGTTTATTTGTTTGTAATAGAACATGAGTAGCTAAAATACCCCACTATGGGGTTAATGTTATTTGTATGATGGATATTGGGCTTTGTAAATAAACTCTATATGTTATATTTATTCTATCTCTATATTTCATTCCATTGCTTGTATTGATTTCCATTATTGACTTGCTTGGATACACTCTCTTAGCATGATTGATTTGGATTACTTGAGTAGGCAATTAGGTTGTCTAATGCTCCATTGAATGGAAGGATTTCTGGAAATCCGGCTCTATAACCATGCCCTTAATCTAATCTCGAATTAGTGGCTTTCACTATACATCCTAGGTTAGCCACTTGTGAGAGAATTAGAAGCCTCCACTATACACCCTAGGTTGGCTACTTTAGTGATTTTACGAGAACTAACCTTCGAGTAGAATTCGGTTGATAACCTTGAGCCTCATCCAATCCCAAACGGGTGGCCTTCACTATACATCCTAGGTCGGCCACTTGTGAGGGAATTGGAAGCCATCACTATACATCCTAGGATGGCTACATTAGTAATAGGTTGAGCCATAGCTAGATAGATGAGCATTCATGGAACAAGTCCCAATTGAGTAACTAGCCACTGTTGGTTGCTTAAGAGGGATTAATCACTAGTAGGAGGTCTTCACTATACATCCTAGGTTGACCTCTTGCTAGAGATATATGCCAACACTATACACCCTAGGTTGGTTACATTTGTCAAAATGTACTTACTTGAGAGTTTGTTGCAATTGCCCCAATATTCACTTACGAGTCCATCAACTCCATAGTTCCATCATCATTCATTCATCCCTCCATTGTCATCCATTTATTTGCTTTCATAGTTTATTTTATATTGTATCTTCATTTGCTATCACTTTACTTTTATGCTTGCTAGTTATATTAATCCTAATCTTATCACAGCTACCCCGATCTCAGTGGACGACACCCGTGCTTACTGCTTTACTTGTATTTCTACTTGTGAACGCATCACATAGGTTTTATAAATTGTTTTGACGGACGGTTTTCTGACGGCTAAAACCTTCTCATCAACCACCCTTCCCCGAAGAGGTGCATGACCATCTCGGGGAGGAACCCCTCCTACCCATGAGATGTCCAAGCACCTCCTCAGGGAGCTGAGGCGGAGAATGGCCATTGCTTGCCCGAGTTGGCTCTCTCTCCATGTCATTTCCCTCTCCTATATATTCAACTTTCGTGCATAAATTTCATAAGTTTTTTCATTTTTGTTTTTATGATATCTCTCTCCAATCAACTCTGATTTTAAAAATTCAAATGCCAAAATTGTTGGTCTTTGAGAGAGGAACACGCCCCAAAAACTTTCAAAGTGAAATAATGTACAGAGTTTTCTTTTTGATCTGATCTTCAACGTGTATTCATCATTTGGTAAGTGGATCATTTTCTCTACATTTCTCTTATGATCAACTTGTTGAATCTTCTTATTTGCTTAATGAAAAAATGTTTAGAATGATTTTGATTCCATTTTTAGGCTTGTTTGAGTGAGTTTCGAAATTAGCTTTTGTGTTTTTGATTGAATATCATTCTAGCTAATTTTGACGAACATGAACTTGAATCTAGAAAAACTTTGTGATTTCATCTTGATAGCTGACTTCTAGATTTTTGTTACATGTTCTAGAACTAGGATATTTTGATTGGGATCTCTATCTTTCAAATCTAGTTCTTCCTTGGTTGAATATGTTATGGATTTAAAGTGTTAACTTGTTCACTTGATATCAAAGCCAGTTTTGTGCTTTCTATTGAAAACTTGTTGTTAACAGAAATTTTGCTCGGGGCAATAAATCTTAGTTAGCACCCTCAAGATCATTACCACGTAGGCGATGACCAAGGTAGAATGTATATGTATATGACAATGCCTAATGAAATGACAAGGAGACAATGATATTGTTAGCTATTCGAAGAAATAAAAGTCTTCCTTTATTGATAACATATGGTATACATCTCTCTTTCTCTTTCAAATTGCTCTCACTTTTCTCTGGGGGATAGTTAGGTACTTGTTGTGTGCCTGTCGAATAGTAGTCTCTTCTTTTCAGAAGGCGAAAGTCCCTCCTTTATACAATGTCTTCATAGGTTAAACTAATTGATTCTCCCCTTGAGTTTCTCCATCTCTCCCCTCCTTATCGGACGGGATTTTTATTTTTTAATGTCATTGACTTTGAGTTAATTGCTCAGTTGAGGATATCTTGGTGGAAATCAATTTGTTTCCTACTTGGACTCTATTAGTTGTTCTTTACGTATGTAACGTCTTTAGATATGATCTTGTGTATCTTCGGGTCAAGCATGATTCCATGGGGGTCGTTGAATGTATCACGGTGTGGTACATCGGTTTAGTGAGGTCGATCAGTGTTCTGGCCCCGATATTGAGAAGTTTCGTCCAGCTAGGAGCTACGTCTGGCCTCTCTTGACCTTTCAAAGCTAGGCGAGGCCCCCTATGGACACCCCCCCTGTACCAGCGAGGTATAGGCGAGCTTCTGGAGAAATTATGAGGTAACCTTGACTTCGGGGGGTTTTCCTGTTTTCAGGTTCGGTGACGCGGGCTTGATCAGACCATTCCAGGCTCTATTCGAGATGTTTCTGGAGCCTGCCCTTATTCCTGCGGGGCGGTATCGTAGCTCGACTTTGGGTAACATGGTCTCCAGTGGAAAATCTCGGGCGTGGAGCCAGGTTTGGAGGGTGGAAAATTTCCCTTTGGTCCTTAGCCAATTTTGGCTATTAACAGAAGTCCCTTCTGACTTGAACACCAGACGTCGAGCTTGGGGTTGGGGTCAGATTTTTATTTTATTTGGAAAATCTTTCCTTTTTTACCGTTACTAGAATATTGGGAAAATATTCTCATTAACTGCGCAAGTGACGTGGCGTGAGGTGACAAGCTTGTTTCTGAGTTAATCCGGTTACGTTACTGCAGTCCCCGAGATTCTTTGCGATCTCAACCGAAGATCTCGATAGCTCGTGCTGCTGCCCTCTTGCCTATATATATCTATTTATCTTAACGACTTCCTCACATCTTTCAAACTCAAATTTTTCCCAAGATATATTTTCTCTCATAACCTTTCTCTTAAGCTTATCATTTTCCTCATTCTTCATCCTTACTGACTTCACCATGTCGAAAACTAGTCATGATTCAGTTGACTCCATAATTGATGGGGAGGAGGTCTTTCCCCTTGCCTCGGGGAAACGGGCAAGGAGGAGCTTAGACAGCGACGATTCCCCGCCTAACCCCAACGTCGGCAGTCAAACATGAATATGTCCATTGGGACCGAGTTTTCCAACCACCCTGACCATCTTTTGGATATTGCCGATGAAGACTCCGACAAAGAAATGGGCGAGGACACCGCGAGAGAACATCTAGTCCCAGATTCTGGCCTCCTTTTGGAGAGGCTCCCTCCTTATGACTTCAGGGTTGTCCCTGATTAGATCGTCGATCCAGTCGCGATTGACTGTTTGAGGTCGAAGTATGGCATCCCCGATAGCGTTTCCATCTCGGTGCCCCCCAAGGGTTACGAGTTCTTCAACCCCCCTAATGGCATGCTTCCAATTCATGTGGCGGCTCTCGAGAATGGGGTTAGGCTTCCCCTTTCATCCGACTCTTCGGCGGGCTCTTAACGCCATCCAGCTTGCTCCCCTCCAGTTGACGCCTGGCTTCTAGAGGCATCTGATTGGCTTCTTTATGCTATGGAGGGAATAATGTCAGTTGAGCAAGGTGACGAGAGATCCGGGGGCAGAGGAGCTGGCCTATCTTTTCCAGATTAGGAGCCTGTCTGGCGCTCCTAGAGGCCAGTTTTATGCTAAGGCCAAGAACAAGCTCAACTTTGTTATTCCTGGCACTTCGAAGAAGGACCCCGCCTGGAAGGAAGAATGGATCCTTGTGGGGGATGATTGGGGGAGCTCGATTTTCATTGGAGGGCATGAGTTCGAGGTTCCCACAGCTTTCAATGACAAACCCTCTTGGGACCGGGACTCCCTGCCCTCTGAATCTGAAGCCATTATGAAGGCTATTTTAGCTAGGAATTATTTGAACCTGAAGTTCCCCACTGCTGAAGCCTTCGATCCTCGTAGGGTGAACCAATACCTGCGGATCTCAGACGCTACTCCTCGTAAGTGTCATTGAATTGCCTTGCCTTGCCTTGTTGATCAGCTTGGTTTTGACATTTTCCTTTTTAATTTGTTTATTCATAGTTTTGGTTGTTGAACCAGCTTCCTGCAAGGTCTCACGCTCTCCTCAAGCTAGAATTTCTCTTCCCTTTACTGGGGTCGAACCAGCTCTTGCTCCATCTACCTCCCCAGCTGGGTCCAAGATGGCCAACCTTGTGTCGCGGGCTTTTCGGGCTTTGGGTAAAGCTCCCCAAGTTGTCGGTCCGACTGCTTCTGTCCCTTCTGCTATAGTCTCTAAAGCTGCTACCCCCTCGATTCGCCCGTCTGATTCCGCTAAGCTTCCAACCCCCCAAGCTTCGGAGGATTCTGGAAGGGGTGTCGTAAGGATTCCTTCCAGCCGTTCCCGGCCTCAGTCGAGCTCGATGGGGTAGGACAAAGTCCTGGAACAATTCATCGCGTCTTGTCCGGGTGGTGGGATCTCCAGGATGGCTTCCATGCCCGTGGATGTCCTGATTACCAAGGGGTCTGCTATTTTAGCTAAGGTAATTGCATTTCCTTCGTACTGCTTTTGCTAATTTGTTCAGTTTCTAACTCTGGCTTTGTATTTTGTAGGCCTTCAAATTTAATGTAGCGATAGGCCAGCAAGTAGCCCTCCTCCGCGATTGGGCTGCAAAAGCCGAAGCCGAAGCCGAGAGAGCCATGGGATTGCTCAAACAGGCTCAGTCCTTAGTGGAAGAGATGACCTCCAACCAGGGAAAGGTCGAGATCGAGATGGCGGAGCTTCGTTGTGACCATGAGAGGATGAAGCAATCTTATGATCAAGAGCGTCTTCAATCTACCCGGAGGGCCAGACAGAGGGATTCTTAGAAAGCTGAGGCTAAAAAGTTGGACCTCGAGAATCAGTCTTTGATTGCTCAGGTGACCAAGCTGCAAGCTGATGCGGAGACCTCTTTTAGCGATGGATACTTATATGCTTCCTTTCAGGCCGCTAAAGCTCTCCCCCTTCCATTTGATCTATCATCTATTGCCTGCTGGGATAGACAGGAAATAATGATTAAGGCTGCAGAGTTATCTCGCCTTGATGGCGATGAGGCGGTTCCTTCTAACCAAGCAGGAGCCGGAAAACAGCCCGCCGGGATAGATCCTCCATTTCCACCTCCCCCCTTTACTACTTCAGGTCCCAAGGAGTCATCCAGTAAGGTTCTGTCTTCTCGATCCGAAGGGGACCTGTCAGGAGCTGGGGAAGAAGCTAGGAGCCTGTCTGAGGAGCCCCATATAATGGAGATGGAGGTCGATAGGAGCCAGACGGGGTCCATGGCTGCCTTTCTCGATGCGGCTATCCCGCCTGAGGTTATGGAAGTGATTAATGAAGTCCTATAGGAAGATCCTGCTGATCAACAGATGAAGCCTCTAAATGGAGGGGCGGTTGGCAAGGATAACCAAGATGGACAACTACCTGAAGGGGGGGTCGATGGCGAGGATCAGCGTGAAGGAGGAGGACCGACAGAGGAAAACCCAGGGAGTCCCAATGAGAAATCGGGGGTTTCTTTTTTTTTTTTAGCCCGAGCTCGGGGGTTGGGCTCCCCGTTGGATGGATGTAACCTTACCGGGGGATAAGCTCCTCTCATAATGAGAAATCAAATCGCTTTCAGAACTCTTGTTTCATTCTTGGTCTTGAATAGGAACCAGAATTGTATCCGCAACAACAATTTGTTCGTACTTCATTAAAACTTTGGTAAGGAATTCTTATTATGATGATCTTGATTCTGCACACGAAAACAAACATTTGTTTTTAAATTTGTCTTGGGGGTGGTAGCCCGACCAAGGCATCAGGAGGGCTATTTAGCTATTTCCTGGTCTCGAGATCTGGATAGCAACTATGCTCTTACACTCAGACCCTTCTTGGGGGTGGTAGCCCGACCAAGGCATCAGGTGGGCTATTTAGCGATTTCCTGGTCTCGAGGTCTGGATGGCAACTATGCTCTTACACTCGGACCCTTCATGGGGGTGGTAGCCCGACCAAGGCATCAAGAGGGTTATTTAGCTATTTCCTAGTCTTGAGATCTGGATGGCAACTATGCTCTTACGCTCAGACCCTTCTTAGGGGTGGTAGCCTGACCAAGGCATCATGAGAGCTATTTAGCTATTTCCTGGTCTCGAGATCTGGATGGCAACTACGCTCTTACACTCATACCCTTCTTGGGGGTGGTAGCCCGACCAAGGCATCAGGAGGGCTATTTAGCTATTTCCTGGTCTCGAGATCTGAATGGCAACTACGCTCTTACACTCAGACCCTTCTTGGGGGTGGTAACCCGACCAAGGCATCAGGAGAGCTATTTAGCTATTTCCTAGTCTCGAGATCTGGATGGCAACTACGCCCTTACACTCAGACCCTTCTTGGGGGTGGTAGCCCAACCAAGGCATCATGAGGGCTATTTAGCTATTTCCTGGTCTCGAGATCTGGATGGCAACTATGCTATTACACTCAGACCCTTCTTGGAGGTTGTAGCTCGACCAAGGCATTATGAGGGATATTTAGCTATTTCCTGGTCTCGAAGTGTTTATGTCGAATTTCCCACTCAAGGGTGTAGACACTACTGTTGAACATAGTTGGCGATAAAGATGAAAGAGAAAAATGACTTTATTGATGATCGAGATGTAGTACATCTTTATTAGGGATTCTAATGAAACCTAAATGGGGGTAGTCTGCTTGAGAACTCCCTACTCAAGGGTAGAATTTCCTCAAATGATCTGCATTCCAAGTGTGGTCGATGGGTCGTCCGTCCATGTCTTTGAGTTTGTAGGCTCTATTGCGAGCAACTAGCTTTATCAAATATGGCCCTTCCCAATTGGGACTTAAGAATCCATCCGACCTTTTCTGAGTATTCAGGGTCACTTTCCTAAGCACCAGATCCCCTTCCTTGAAATTCCGGGCTATGACCTTTTGGTTGAAATATCTAGCAATCTTGCTTTGGTAGATAGCCACTTTCTCCGCTACCTGGTCTTGTTTCTCTTTTATGAGGTCCAGATTAGCCCATAGCTTGACCTCGTTACTTTTGGGCTCAAAGTGTTGTACCCTGAACGAGGTTAATTTATGCTCGATGGGGAAGACCTCTTCAACTCCGAAAGCCAGGGAGTTAGGTGTCTCCCCGGTAGCTGTTCTCTTTGTAGTCCGGTATGCCAGAGGACTTATGGTAGTTCTTCGGCCCATTTGCCTTTTTTCTGCTGTAGTTTCTTCTTTAGAAGTTTCTTGATAGTCTTGTTGGTGGATTCCACTAGCCCGTTAGTCTGGGGATGGGCTACTGAAGCGAGCCCGAGGTCGATCCCCAATCCTTTTGCAGAAATCTTTGAATCGGGAGTTGTCGAACTGCTTCCCTAGATTAGCTATAATGATGAGAGGGGTCCCAAATCTACATACCACGTTTGTTTTGATGAAATTGGTCATATTCTTTTCTGATATCCGAGAAAGAGGCCCTGCCTCAACCCATCTTGTGAAGTAGTCGATAGCCACGATGGCATGTTTCATTTGTCCAGGAGCGGTAGGGAGTGGTCCAATTAGGTCGATTCCCCACATGGAAAAAGGGTAAGGTGAATTGAGGGACGACAGTCGCTCAGGTGGCTGGTGGTTCAAATTTGATGTTCTTTGAAATGGCTCGCAAGATTGAACAAAACTCCTTACATCTTGGTGGATGGTCGGCCAATAGTACCCCATACGAAGCACTTGATATGCTAGAGCTTCCCCACCTATATGGTTCCCACAGTCCCAAGAGTGGACCTCTCTTAGTGCCCATTTAGCATCATCAGGATGCAAGCACCTAAGTAAGGGGAGGGATCTGCCCCTTCTGTAGAGGTACCCCTCTACCAAACAAAATCGAACCGAGAGTCTTTTAATTCTTCAGGCTTGGTCGGGCTCTTCGGGAAGCTCCCCCTCAAGGAGGTAGGCGACGATCAGGTCCATCCAGCAAGGCTGGCGATCCAGGGAGCAGATTTCTTTATTTGTGGCTATGATTGGTTGGGAGATCACTTGGAGGGGAATTCCCCGTGGTAAGGATTGGCCTCCGTTTGCCGCTATTTTAGCTAGAACATCTGCGCGATGGTTTTGGTGTCAAGGGACCTGATCGATCTTGAACCCCTTAAACTTATTTTTTAGCAACTGAGCTAGCTTTAGATAGGTAGCCATATTATGTCCCTTTACCTGGTACACCCTAGTCACCTGACTGACAACAAGCAATGAGTCGCTCTTGACTTGTAGGTAATCAGCAACGTGGTATGTAGATTTGGGACCCCTCTCCCCCTCTTCTAGGTATAATAGACACTATAAGTGGTTAAGGGAATTTCACCATCAAGTGAGAATGCACACAAGTGATGTGGAGAAAACTGCTTTCACTCATTGGGGACACTACGAATTTTTAGTAATGCCTTTTGGCCTTACTAATGCACCATCCACCTTCCAATCTCTCATGATTGGGGTATTCAAAAACTTTCTCAGGGAATTTGTTTTACTGTTCGTTGATGACATCTTAATTTTCAGCAAAAATTGGGAAGAACACTTAAAACATTTAGAAATTGTTCTCTACTTTGTGTTCTCACTTATTACATGTGAAATTAGAAAAACAGAGATGAAGTATTTAGTCCATATTATTACAAGGGGAGGAGTGGCATTATTGAAAATACAAACACGATTAATTTTCCTAAAGCTAACCTATAAGGGGGGTGAAGAGGTTTTTACACCTCTTTTCAATCCTTTGAAACAAACAAAAGTTTGTCCCTCTAGATAGCTTGTATCACAATATATTAAGCTCAAGCAAGCATACATAGACTATTTACAAGCATATTCAATTTAGCATAGTCAAATGTAGTAAATAATATGCATGTGAAGGGATTCTACTAAAACATAAATCATTAAGCACTTGTGTCCATTTGTATATGTTCAATATAAACAAGTGCTAAACAAAGTGTCACTATTTACAAATAAATCATATTGTTAGGATAAATGAAATATACTACTTTGATCAAGTAGATATTTGTATCTTACAAATATACAAAGATCTTGTTCTGACAAGAATATCAATCAATAAGAATTCAAACAAGATATTATCAAACACATATACAAATATTAAAGATATAGGGATAGAGACATTTGACACATGATTTTTTACGAGGTAAATCCTCCAAAGAAGAAACATCCATGGGTTAATTCCACAACCACCAGCAATACCACCTTTCACTTGTTGGATAAAAGTACACCATCAAAAGTGACCGCTTCACATGATGCACCCTCTAATGGATATCCCTCATATCCTACCTTCGTGCCTTTTACTAATGTAAGACTTGCCTACTTCCTATTCAAGAAACTTCATATGTCTCTAGAAAGCTTCCTTGCCTGACTACCCAGATCTTCACAATCCCAGCCAAGACTCATTGCTGAACTATCCGGATCTTTACAATTCTAGTTAAGACTCCTTGCTCAAATTGAAGCTTCACACTCCAATAAGAGACTTCTAAGTGTAATGCAAATGATGTAAACACATGCAACATAGAATATCTGATCAATATATCCTATGTGTTAACGAAAATTTTGCTCAAGATGAGAAATCTCAGTTAACACCCTCAAGACCACTACCACGTAGGTGATGGCCAAGATTGATCGTATACGTCAACAATGTTTTTCGAAATGATAAAGAACAATGATACAATTTAACATCCAAAAGAGAATCAAAATATTTTCTTTATTGAACGTGTACAATATACAAATTTTTTTCTCTGGTAAAGTTGAGTGTTTGTCGTATGCCTGTCGAATAGTAGTCTCCTCTTTTTCATTTCCTTTCTTTTCTATTTATACATAGTTTGTAGGTCAAACAGACTGATTCTCCCTTTGATTTTCTCAGTCTCTCCCTTCCTTATCATTCTGAGGTGTTGTGGCGCACGTCTTCGTGGAAGTCGCAGTACTTGTATCGGTTTCTCCTGTCAGCTGAGGGCCTTCATGGGAGCGGGCTTTTGGAGCAACCCTTTATCTCGTATTGCAAGGTAGATTGTTTCCCTGGAAGCATTCAAAAGAGTGTAGTAGTCATACCATTTTTCCCCTTGCATGACTAGAGCCACGGTCCTGGGAGGCGGCGAAGCCCGGGGAGGGGTTCGTTTTGCTGGATATCTCTCATGCCTATGCAGAGGAGCAGAGAGGCGATAGGTCGACCTGTTGGGAGGTTTATTCTGAGTTTTCTGCACTGTTTCAAATTTGGGGGCTTCTTTCTTCAGACGCGTTGCCGTTCTCATGTCGTCGTGTTCCATCTTGACCTTGAGTTGTTCTTCGATCTCGACCCGCTCAAGAGCCCGGTCGTAGGCCTCCTGGTAAGTCTCGGGAGGTCTCTTGGCGAAGGAACGGAAAAGCTTTCCTGCCCATAGGTTTCGCCTGAAGTTGGCGAGGGTTTCTTTTTCAGTAAAAACTCCCATTTGTATGACCTCCTTATGAAAACGTTCCACGTACGAGCGAAGAGTTTCACTTCGTTCCTGGATCACATATTGGAGGTGTATGGGATCTTTCGGACTAGGTTTGACTCCTTGGAACTGTGACCAAAAATCTGTTGATAATTTTGTGAAAGAATCCACGCTACCAACGGGCAGTTTTCTAAACCAGGTTTTTGCATAGTCGGTTAGGGTCGTTGGAAACATTCTGCACATAGCTGCTCTGGTAGTGTTCTTGACCTCCATCTGTTGAACGAAGCTCTCTAGGTGGCTTAGAGGATCTTCCGTTCCAGAGAACTTATTTACCGGCATTTTGAATTTTGGGGGGAGCTCTGCTTCCCGGATCCTCCTAGTGAAGGGGGTGTTCATCTCGCTCAGGAGATCCTTTTTATCCTCCTTATTATTTCCCTTGCTTATCTGATGGACCTCTTTTTGTAACTTTGCCAGCTGATCCCTCAGTCGCTTGTTCTCAGGTCTCTTCGAGTTAACCTCAGATTCCTCACTATCGAGTCTTTCCGATGAAGTGGCAATTTCTATCCGGTCCTCCTCCTGGATAGGATCCGCTTGGGGAGTTTGTCTACTTTCCTCTTCTAGGGCCCGGGCAGTTCTCCTGGATGTAATTGGATGAGATAGTCCTCGTGGCTTTTGGGCAAAAGCATCTGCGGCATACTTAACTAGCCTAGGTTGATATTGTGAAAGTCTTTTCGGAACTGGGGGCATGGGTCCCAGCCTATCCCGGATCGAACGTTGGGGCCCTGATCTATCTCAGGCAGGCTCTGGAAGAGGAGGTCATAGGTGATCGAAAGCAGGTGGCCTAGCTCCGAGCTTGCTCGGCTCTCCCTGATCATTCAGGTTGGTTGGCTGGATTATGATGCCTTCAGCGAGCAGGCGGACGCGGATGGATTCTACGAAGGCCGCCGCTTGTTGGTTGAGCGCGGCCTGGCTCACTATAGGGTGGCCACTAGCCCGCACATTGGTTGTTTGGACCGGAGCTTGACTATATCCAGACTTTCTCCCTTTTCTCGGGGCCTTTCGTGTTAACCTCGCCAGAGGTTGCTCCGAGACTCTATGTTGGCCTTGGGAGGAGCGGAGCCTCATAGTTCCTGTAAAACAACGAAAATGTAAATGCAAATAACCGGTTAATAGGGTGTAAGGTTTTTTCTTCCCACAGACGGCGCCAGAAAGTGTTAACGGAAATTTTGCTCAAGGTGAGAAATCTCAGTTAACACCCTCAAGACCACTACCACGTAGGTGATGGCCAAGATTGATCGTATACGTCAACAATGTTTTTCGAAATGATAAAGAACAATGATACAATTTAACATCCAAAAGAGAATCAAAATATTTTCTTTATTGAACGTGTACAATATACAAATTTCTTTCTAGGGTAAAGTTGAGTGTTTGTCGTATGCTTGTCGAATAGTAGTCTCCTATTTTTCATTTCCTTTCTTTTCTATTTATACATAGTTTGTAGGTCAAACAGACTGATTCTCCCCTTGATTTTCTCAGTCTCTCCCCTCCTTATCGGGAGGGATTTCTCGTTTTAATGTCATTGACTTTGTCGGATTGAGAGTATCGTGGTGGAGATCAGTTTGTTTCCTTTTTGGATTCTATTACTTGTTCTGCATATAGGTAACGTTTCTAGATATGATTCAGTGTATCCCTCGTATCCTTTCAGCATGATCCTTTACAGAGGTCGTTGAATATGGCATGGTGTGGTGCACCAACCAGTGAGGTTGATTAGTGTTCTGACCTTGATATCTGAGAAGTTTTATCCAGCTTGGAGCCAGATCTGGCTTCCCCTTGACCTTTTCGAAGCTAGGTGTGGCTTCCCCTGACCTTTCCAAGCTAGGTGTGGCTTTCCCTGACCTTTCGAAGCTAGGTGCGGCCTTCTAGGGACATTCTTCTGTGTCAATCGAGGTACAGGCGAGTCTCTGGAGCATTTACGAGGTGACCTCGACTTCAGGGAGCTTCTAGTTTTGGTGATGCGGGCTAGATCTGATCGTTCCGAGCTCTATCCCAGATGTTTCCGGAGCCCGTCCTTGTTCCTGGGGTGGTATCGTAGTTCGGCTCTGGATAGAGAGGTCTCCTGGTGGATTATCTCGGGTATGGAACCAGGTCTGGGAGGTGGAAAATTTTCCTTTGGTCCTTAGCCAATTTTGGCTATTAACACTATGGAAACTAGAAATGATCATTGAGCACATAATGTATGATTTTCAAGTTTAAAATCCTAATAACAATGTCATCACAGAAATGATGCATTTACATATGAAATGTATGGATTAGGTACACTTCATAAAGAACTAGACTTAGGCATTCAAGTATACAGGATAATGTTGCCTAGTTCTTAAACATGAACCAAAACCTAAAGCGTGTAAAACACAAAAAACATGCCAAATCCTAGATTCTATTGATGTTACTAAAGCTTGAAAACATATCATATTCATGAAGTGCATATTCAAGACTTTAGAACTAAAACAAAAAAAGATAAAATCAAATGATATCAACATTTAAATTCTCTAGCAATCATTTAGAGCATATATTCAAAAAAATAATCAATTAAATTCTAATAGGCTCTCAATAATCAATTAATTGTGCTAATCCTAAATATATTCTACTAAAGCGTCTTAGCACATGTAAAGGCTATCAATTACCAAAATATATTCAATTAAAGCACAAATATCCCTATGTGAAAACATAGATTTTAGAAAAACCTAATTCACATACAAGTCTCTAATCAAGCACATCTATCTTATAATTGAAGCTCTATCTCTTAATAGCATTTTTTTTCAAGTCACATACACATTAAAGAGAAGAAGACCCAAGGTATTTGAGGACTTTAAAGAGCAAAACATGAAAGATCAACAAATACCTTGATATGTTGAGTGCAGTCACGAAATCTGTGTGAAACCACAACAAAACTTGTAACAAAGACTTCAAGGTTTCTTAGAGATGATAGAGGACTGCAATACAAAGATTCTCCAACTTGAATCACTCAAATCGGATAAGAAATGAGTGAGATATGGTTTTTGGAAGTTGAGAGAAAAAATCTGTAAATTTTCTGCACTTGTCTTCTTGAAATGAAAAATGAGAGGGAAAGAGAACATAAATGAGGGAAGATGATGTGGAGAGGAAGAGAGCTCGGGTGGCAAGTGTGGCCACACCACCTCACCATCCCATGGAGGCGCGTGACCTCCAAGGAGGCCACGCGCCTCCACAGGAGAGAGGATGGTTTGGGAATGAACCACTCCTCCTCCCCTTTTCTCCCTTTTGCACCCTCTCGCGTTCTTCGACCGTATTTCGGCCTCCGAACTCCAATTTCGGATATGTTTTGGATTAGAAGTGTAACTCTCTCACAGTCAAGGACGTTAACAAAACTTTCACAAAAAATATGGAAATCGACTCGATATACAAAGATGAAATCCGTGCACGATAAACACATAGAAAGTTCCGTAACTTCCAACTTGGAACTCGAAAATAAATTAACTGAAATGATCGGAACTCAATAAGGAACAATATGAGAACATATTCAAGTCTGATATCACAAAAACACAAATAAACAAACACAAGAACACACATGTATGCCATTTCCTATATATAATCCTAGAACATGTAATTTTATAAAATTTATCAATTTAAATCTAATGCATGTGCATACAATAGTATGTGTGTGTATGTGTTATATCAATTGAGCACAACGATACAGAGACACATGTGAATGCAATGTGGGTGTATGCCTAAAAAGTCTTGCAAGAGGAAAGAGGTCTTAATATACCTTTGATGTGCGATAAAACTTGCTCCTCTTGAAGACTTCACTTTGCTTGAAAAGTTGTCAATTCTTCCTTGAAGCTTGAATCATGAATCATAGTAGGCCTAGACAACAAATCAAATACAAAGGAAATATTGTTTTGATATGGTTATATGCCAATATGACTCAAAAACCTAACAAGTAGATCCAGACAAAATAGAAGCTATGTTGAATTGGCTTGAGCCAAGGAATCCTAAAGAAATGTGAGGCTTTCTAGGACTACAGGCTACTATAGAAAATTTATTCAGAATTATGGAAGGATTGCAACACCACTAACGAAGATGCTGAAACCCGATTTTGAATGGAGTCCAATGGCAGAGATTTCATTCCATAATCTCAAAGATGCAATGACCAAAGCACCGGTATTGGCTCTTCCAAATTTTAATTCTCCTTTTATCATTGAATGTGACCCCTCTGGACTTGGTATAGGTGCTGTGTTGTTACAGGAAAAGCCAATTGCATTTTACAGTCATGCTCTTCAGGGAAAGAATCTCTTGTTATCAACCTATGTTAAAGAGATTTTGGCGTTGGTTATTGCTATACAAAAATGGAGGCCATACCTTCTTGGGAGACAAATTATTGTAAGAACTGATCATCAAAGCCTCAAGCAATTGTGGAATCAGAAAATCAATACAGTGGCACAACAGAAGTGGCTCTACGAACTCATCGGGTTCGACTTCATAATTGAATATAAGAGAGGGAAAGAAAATATCGTGGCCAACGCATTATCACAAAGAAATGAAGTTGATGACAAGTATGGTGGTATTTGTGCACTCTCACAGCCGGTCCCGCATTGGATAGAAATATAGAATCCATAAAAGAAGTATCAACAAGCCCCACCATGCAAGAGCTAGGGCAACGTATCAAGCATGGGGAGGCACTGGGACCATGGAAACTACATGATGGTCTTGTATTGTTCAAAGACAAAATATTCTTGAGCCAAAATTCCAATCTTGCAGCAGAAATTATAAAGCAATTTCATGGGAGTGCCCATGAAGGATATGTGAAAATGTTGCATCGGATCCGAGCTAACTTCTACTGGAAGGGTATGAGAAGCCAGATCAAAAATTTCATTCAGAGTTGTGACATTTTCCAATGTCATAAATCAGAGCAAACCACCCCTGCTGGCCTTTTGCAACCACTCTCAATTCCAACTAAAATTTGGGAGGACATCTCCATGGATTTCATTCATGGGCTTCCACCTTCAAATGGTAAGACTACCATATTTGTTGTGGTTGATAGACTCTCAAAATATGCACATTTTAATGCCATGTCTCACCCTTACACTGCAGTAAGTGTTGCAAAAGTGTTTTTTGACCATATTTTCAAGCTTCATGGAATTACAAGAACCATTGTGTGCGATAGGGATCCAAGTTTTACTAGCCTATTCTGGAAGGAGATATTTCAGCTTAATGGGACAGCATTCAATTATAGCTCAAGTTATCATCCTCAAACAGACGGCCAAACCGAAGTTGTCAATCGAACCTTGGAAATGTACTTGAGGTGTTTCACAAGTGCCAAGCCAAAAGAATGGGTTAAGTGGTTATCTTGGGCTGAATTTTGTTACAATACAAGTTGGCATTCTAGTATTCAAAAGTCTTCATTTGAAGTTGTTTATGGAAGAGAGCCTCCATCACTTTTAAGCCATATTCCTGGTACAGCACGTGTGGCAGCAGTAGAAGATGAATTGTTGGCTAGAGATCAAGCTATTAAAGAGGTGAAGATCAGTAATCAGAGAGCCTAAGAAAGAATGAAAAATGTTTACGATTCAAAGCACAAGGAAAAGGAGTATTCGGCAGGTGACTTTGTGTATCTTAAACTGCAGCCATATAGACAACTCTCAGTCTCAACAAGAGGAAACTTGAAGCTTTCACCTTGGTTTTATGGGCCATATGAAATTTTACAGCCAGTAGGGCCAGTTGCTTATAAGTTGAAGCTTCCAACAACTTCCAAGATTCACTCAGTGTTTCATATTTCTCTCCTTAAGAAAAAGATTGGTGGAGAACATGTTGTACAAGATCAATTGCCAGAAATAAATCTTGAAGACAACCATATGATCCCAATTCCACAAGCTCTCCTAGACGGCAGAATTCACAAAGGCAGAGAAGAAGTTCTAATTCATTGGATGGGACTCTCTCTGGCCGAGGAAACTTTGGAAGATCGGGAAAAGCTGAAGAGTCAATTCCCCAACCTCACCCTTGAGGACAAGGGTGTTCTCTAAGAGGAGAGGAGTGATACAAACCTCCCATGCATGTTATGCACTAAGGCTCACGTTGGTACCCATGCTCTGTTATTGTTGCTTTGTTATTTTTACTCTGTTACTTTTACTTTGTTACTTGCAATGGTTTCGGAATAACTAGATAAAGTTAAGTAGTGGACCGATTCCATCTCCTTGATTCTTGAGATATCGAATCGTGTCCAACGTAATAATTCCAACGTTCAAACTCACTTGTATAAAGAGGGGTCTATGAAATAAAATGAAGGCATCGGAATTATTATTCAAAAAACACTAACTTGTTTGAGAATTGGACGTGTGGTCCCTCGAAGAACCAGAAACTGTTAGTGTAAAATATTATTATTATTTTCATTATTATTATTTTTTGAGTTAAATCATGCTGCTGCCCATTTTGTGAGGGTTATTGGTGTCTTTTCACATCCAACTCTTGGCCTAACATTCCCCATTATAAATACCTCTCCTTGTTGTCTGAAAATCCCATCCCCCACACATCCAAATCAGACCAATATCTCACTAGAAAAACCTCTCCAAAAACCATTCCAGTCACCTCACTTGTGGGTGGTTTTCAAGCCACCAACACCACCCCATTTCACTCCCCATTTCATGCCAAATCATCACCACATCAAAACCAAACCGAAACCCACACATTTTCTAGCTCATCATCACACCAAAACCCACCATTGTTGCACATTTGGAGTTCTTGGAGAAGAAGATGGAGTTGGAACCTTTGAAGACCTTCATGGTGGTTTTCTTCTCTTTATTTAATTTTGCTCTTTGATTTCCATTTTAATGTGTAACTAAACTTGATGTTAAGGATTCATTGTACTTGTGTTTATTATCTATGAATTAGCTAAATTTATTTTGCTTCTTAAATGTATACATGTTAATTTAATTGATCAATTGACTGACTTGTTATGTGATTTAGACCAATTGAAACCTCAATTTCATGCATGGATGACCATATATGTATGGGTCTTTATCCTAAGTAGATTGGTTAACATTGATAAATTTGGTAAGCTTGCCATATTAAGACCTTAATTGGATATTGCCTATTAATTAGTTAAGACCATTCTTGTGTGCTTAATTGCCATCAACTAGTAACTGGATAATTTGGCTTGTACATCATTTCCCTAACATCTATCTCCATTTCCATTCACACATCACCTCACACACTAACTAATTTGACCATTGCTTGAGTTTGTAGTTTGTTAATTTAGTTAGTGTTAATTTAGTTAACTGTGTTTGGTAAGCTTAGTGATTTAGTTTATTAATAGCATAAGTAGTTGTAGTTGGATTTAATGGTAATTTAGTGGTATTTCGATTAAAGCAATTTTAGTATAACTTAGTGAATTAGTTAGTTAATTTCCCGGTGACAATTGTGATTTACTTTCTTGCATGTAATTAGTGTAATTATATTGTAAATACTGTAAGAGTAGAACCGATTTAAGGTACCACACCTCCTCGTGAGAACGATACCCTTACTTGTAACCATTATATGAGTCGAACAACTCGTACACTTGCGAAGGGTGAAAACACTCGCACGCCCCATCATTTGCATAGTTTATAGATCTATCACTGGGCGTGTCATTTGTCTGGTTATGTTTTTCCTCATAGGCAAGGAATAAAATATCGGTATTGGTATCAATATCGGGCTTTTAAATTTATGGATATATCGGGGATATTATCGATATCAGTGGATATTCAGTAAAAAAATTAAAAAAATGATGGATATTTTCATCTAAAGTTAGAATTTTTTTTTGTGAAACTTTAGAACAAGCATAAATAAGTAATTATACATCAAATGAATCATATTTCATCGATAAATTAGCATAGTTATGAGTTTATTATAAATTATAATATAGATAGAGTCTGTATATAATTTTTAAAATTGAGTATTTAATAGAATAATATTTTTTCTCACTTTTACAATATTATATACAATATAAAGAGATTAAATATTTAATAACAAAATAATCATTAAAAAATATATATAGTTCCATACTTCCCAAATTCTATCATAAATCATAATTCATACATAATAATACATTGCATGTCTGAAATTTAAAACTAAAATGAATTCCTTGCTGGTTCAATTACATAAGATACATTTTTATCTTGATTCGAACAATAATTCTCCCAAGAAAACGTGCTAGCATAGTTTTCAAGGTATTTATTCATATGCCACATGTATGTTGCTTGAAATCTTCCAACTGGTCCATAAATTAGGTAGATTGGATTTACCCAACTTGGTGGATATTGTTGATCTGCATGCATAGGTATTGCATATGACATTTGTGAAGAAGGATAATCAAATATACTACAGCTACCATAACTGATATGAACCTCACTAAAAACAGTGAAACCCGTAACCAATATATAGTAGCAAGGATCGTTTTCTAGATTCAAGTTTATAAGTAAGAACAATATAGGACCGTGACCCGTTATCTATAATGAGATAAGAACCAACGGTATCAAGAAAGTGAAAGACACTACACTCAAGAACAAGAAAGAAAGGTGAGTGATAAGTCAATTTTCGGAACCAGAGAGAAAATTCTCTCTATTTTTCATTCAAAATCAAGTCTACTGAAAATTACATCAGTTGGTTCCTTATAAACTAAAACCCTAATCGAACAAAAGGAAACAAGATATTCGGCCATTATGGCCTTACAATCAGAAAACTAAATTGGGCAATAATTGCCTTACAAACGGGAAAGAAAATAAAAGACTAAAACAAGCAACTATTGACTTGTTCCCTATTTGGAAGGCTAAATCTAGAAACAAATCAGCCCCTTAATTTGGGAAACATATTAACTCTTATTCTTTGGAAAATAAAATAGGAAAAATGCTGAAATAGGGATTTCCTCCAACCATTTGTTCCCTATTTGGAAGGCTAAATCTGGAAACAAATCAGCCTCTTAATTTGGGAAACAAATTAACTCTTATTCTTTGGAAAATAAAATAGGAAAAATGCTGAAATAGGGATTTCCTCCAACCATTTGTTCCCTATTTGGAAGGCTAAATCTAGAAACAAATCAGCCCCTTAATTTGGGAAACAAATTTACTCTTATTCTTTGGAAAATAAAATAGGAAAAATGCTAAAATAGGGATTTCCTCCAACCATACGATGCCCATGATGTGCCACCTGCCTCTGCATCATTTCCTACAAATAAGCACAAAACAACCCATAAGAGATACAAAAACGCACGAAAACAGAACATAAGGTAAGGATCTGAGGGCCTAAATATACTACATATTTGGCCCGATCACCCACTTGCACCCAATGGGTTTTATCCCTTTAGGCAAGTCTACAAGAGACAAGAGACCAAACTTTGTTTGAGTACATAGACTCAATTTTAGATTGCATTGATTTTTGCCAATGGAGAAAATCAACATCCTCCATAGCTTCCTTGTACGTGTAAGGATCATCGTCATCCGTTAGATTCTTCACTGATTCTCCTAGACCGATGTATCTCTCAGGTTGTCTACTAACCCTCCCACTACGACGAGGAATTGTAATTTGTTGATCTTGTGATGGTGCGGAACTTACAATTGGGTTAGGTTATGAAACCTCTTGTGGAATTGTATCTCCTGAAAGCTTACACAGGACAATTCTACTCTTAGGCACAAAATTATTCATATAGTTTTTTTCTAGAAATTTAGCATTTTTTGAAACAAATACTTTAAGATTTGAAGGACTATAGAAATAATATCCTTTAGTTCCTTTTGAATACCCCATAAATATGCATGTTTCTGAACGGGACTTCATCTTATCTGTCTTTCCTTTTAACACGTGTGCAGGACATCCAAATATCCTTAAGTGTTGTAAACTAGGCTTTCGCCCAGTCCACAACTCATGTGGTGTTTGAGGAACTGATATAGATGGTACATCGTTTAGAATGTACATAGCATCTTGTAAAGCATATCCCCAAAAAGAATTAGGAAGTGTTGAATAACTCAACATAGACCTAACCCTGTCCAAAAGAGTCCTTTTTCTCCTTTCTGCCACCTTATGCTGTTGAGGTGTACCTAGCGCAGAAAGCTGAGAAATTATCCCATTATCAATAAGATATTGCTGAAACTCACCAGATAGATATTCTCAATCACGATCAGATCTAAAGATTTTTATGTGTTTCTCAAGGTGATTTTCTACTTTAGCTTTAAATGCTTTGAACATGTCAAAAGCATCCGACTTGTGTCTCATGAGATACACATAGTCAAATCTTGAGTAATCATCCATGAAAGTAATGAAGTACTCATATCCACATCTAGCTTGAATGTTCATAGGACCACACACATCAATGTGTATTAATCCTAAACATTCAGTGGCTCTTGTGCATTTGGTCGTGAACGGCCTTTTGGTCATCCTACCTTCCAGACTAGATTTACAAGTTGGTAGATCATCAACCTTCAAGTCACTTAGTGGTCCATCACTAACCAATCTTTTAATCTTATTAATGTTAATACGACCTAAGCGCAAATGTCATAGGTAAGTTTCATCTTTTGATAATTTTATTCTTTTATGATTGGGTTCCGTTGATTCCATGTCTAACAAGAGAGATATATTTCTATGCAAATAGAATAAGCCATTTTGCAATCTACCTTTGCAAACAAATTTTTCATTCTTACTAATAATAAAACTTTTATTAAAAGTAACCGAATATCCAAGTTTATTTAAACAAGAAACTGAAATTAAATTCCTCTTGAATTGAGGTACATAATAAACGTCTATCAAATCCAAATGCCTACTATAATATAAATTAATTCTAATATCAACCACTGCACAGGCAAACACCAATGCTCTATTGACTAAACGCAATTTGAATTCATTCTCATTCTGTCTTTTCCTTTTCTGGAACCCATTCTTGGTACGCCCAAGTGGCTTTTCTTCTGTTGTTTCTTGACCTTCTTACGGGTCTTAATAGTAGCAACTATACCAACCGTATGAATCTCATGTCCCTTGCCTTTCACAAGGATCTTCTCAGCACTTTGAACATCTTGCATCAGGCCCTGCAAGGTGTATTCCTTATTCTTCAAGGTGTAGTCCAACTTGAACTGATCAAAGGAATCTGACATTGAGTTAACAATCATGTCAATTTTCGTATCACCGTTTATCTCAACACCATTGAGTTTAGCAATGTTAAGATGTGCTATGACTTTCATCATATGATCTTTCACAGCCTGTCCAGGTTTCATCCTAAGATTCATAAAAGCAGTCATGCCTCTATCTTAGTCGTCCTGGACCTCATAGCAAATATCTCCTCTAGAGACATCATTATATCAGCAGCAGAACTCATTCCTTCATGTTGTTGTTGCAACACATTGGAGATGGTGGCCATAATGTAACATTTGGTCATCTCATCTGAGCTCTTCCACTGATTATACTCATCTCTTTTCTGCTTAGTAGATTCATTAGTATGAGCAGGTGGTTTAGGGGTAGACAAAACTAACTTATGCTTTTCAGATTGCAACAACAGCCCAATTTTCCTTTTCCATGTGACATAATTATCTCCAGTTAAAGTATTATCTTTCAGGATCTTGATTAGGGATGGGGTCATGATTTCTAAATGAAACAAAAATTATATAAGTAAACAATCATGATAAAGCACTTTTGAATATTTATCTTGAATTAAATGAAATAATTCAATCGTAAAATTCAACGGTGATCCAACATCCATAAATGTCACACCTCCATTGGGAGTTCGCACCATTTACTAGTTAGACTAGGTCCCACCTAATTGTTAACATAACAACTAGCGTTTTCAATTTTAGCCTTGCAATTTATATTGACAAGAACTCTTGGGAGGATATCAATAAAACCATATTGATTGTGTTACCAGGTTATCGACCTTCAATATATTCCTTCATGAAAATCCCTCTTTTAAGAGTAGATATCGTTTAAGTCAATTGTCTAATCTATCCTTGTAAGAAAGTATCTTACTAAATTCCATTCATGGATACCTCTGGGGGGGTAATCACATGAAACATAAAGCTCAACTTATCTTGAAGGCAATAGGTGTTCAAAACACCTTCTCCCACTCAATTGTTTAAGGTATGTGATAGAATTCCATAGAATGATTTACCAAGTTATCTAGATGCCAATTAGATACCTAAACCATTCAATGCATGTTCATACCAAAAGAGATATATGAGTGGCACTCCTATTCTATATGACATGTTATCAAACAATGACAAACATTGTAATATTTATGAAAAATAAATAGCCACAATTTTGGTCCATCCTAGAAAAGTAAGTAAATTACATTGGTTTGAAATACAAGAAACCCTAACTTGGCGATCAAGTCATCAAGCGGCGGTCCATCAAAACTCTTGCGCACTAAAATCCATACGCGGCTGCCCCATATGCAGCACCACGCGCG
Source organism: Dipteronia sinensis (assembly GCA_033220585.1). Classification (NCBI taxonomy): domain Eukaryota; kingdom Viridiplantae; phylum Streptophyta; class Magnoliopsida; order Sapindales; family Sapindaceae; genus Dipteronia; species Dipteronia sinensis. The sequence continues at coordinate 30,157,255 of CM065638.1, forward strand.
CGCCCGAAGGCTTACGTGGTTGCCTTGCGAGCACGGGCTGCCACGACCTTCCTCTATTGTTTCTTTTTCTGCTTCCAATTCTTCAATTCTTCGAATCTTCGAAACTTGAATATATTACAGCAATTTTTTTTATTACAACGATGAAACAAAAAAACTTAACAACTATCAAGAAGGAAATTATGGCGATGATAGACCACACTTCTTGTTACAACTCCAAACAAAAATTACATTGAAATTCTATGACTAAAATTGAGCAATAACAAATCATATTATAAAAACATATATATATATATATAGATATCCATACATTCCGATGTAATTATATATGTGAATACCTAGAGTGCCATCTCTTTTTAAAACATGCATACTTACAATAAAAAGAAACAGATTCACGCATATGTACATCAATTAATCAAGGGTACAACCTGGCTCTGATACCAATTGAAAGGAAGAACACGCGGCAGAAGCGAAAAATTAGGTTGTATATTTCAAAAAATTTCCTTTTAAAAGAAAGAACCTTAACCCTTGATTAATTAACATATAGTAAAAGTATCATGCCTTTTTCATGTGACGGTTGATATTGCGTCGAATTGAATCCGCTTGCTTCGAATTAAATCTACAAGATCTTCCAATCCAATCACGAACGTGAATCACCTAGGAGTGTGGGCTCCTTTTTCTTTGAATTGTATACCTGAGGATGGAAAAACAAACCTTTTTCTTTTGTTAGTCACAACAATCCTCCTAGAGATAATAAATAATGTTTGGTCACTTGTGAATTCTTAATCTTTTTAATCAAGAACTCGCGTGAACCCTAATTCAATCTTGTGCATAAAGCCTTTTGATGTAAAAGCTTCCAGTGCACTATCAAAAATAAAACGCCCCTTATTCTTCTTCTCTTTGGCCAATTCTACACCCATTTTTTGAGTTGGAAGTTTTTTTTTTTTATCAAAAGCAAGAGAATAAAAATTCTTCTTTGAACTCTATATGTCAGAAACGAAATTCCTTGATATATTTATAGGTGATGGCCAAATCCTCACACAAGGAGGATTCATGTCATGTAGTCAAATCCTCACACAAGGAGGATTTCTACCTTGTGGCCAAATCCTCACAGAATGAGGATTTGATTTCACCTAAACCTTATCAACTTAGTAGTTCAAACCTATTCCAACTCATGAGTGTATTATCCAATAATAAATTATTGAATATAAAATTGAAAATTGTGACTTTATCAATAACTTCCTAATTGATTATCAATTAGAGTTTTGATAGATATGAAATACTTCATAATTTGACTAGATAAAATAAAACCTTTTTATTTATCTACTTATCAAATAAGATATTTGATACTTATTATACTACTAACAATAGTATGCCACTAAGAGTCATTCTCCTAGTATACTACTACCAATAGTATGACACTAAGAGTCATTCTCCTAGTAAACTACTTATAATAGTATGACACTAGGAATCCTTCTCCTAGTTAGAAAAAGATTTTGACTTTTAATCAAACAAGTAATTAATTAATAAATTAATTAATTTCCATTTGATTAATTAATAAAATAAAACAATATATTAAGCTAATATTATTAGCCTTGCCGCCTATATATATATATATATATATATATATATATATATATGGGTAATATATTGGTTTTCCATTTTATTAAATCCATTGGACTTTAATAAATAGTCCACATGTGAACCAAACTCATTCTTACTATAAAAGAAACAAGTCCGCATGCCTTAAACTAATTCATTAATATAATTTAACAGCCCATTTAATTAAAATGTGCAAATTATATTCTTAATGTTTTAATGGAATGCTAAACGCACCCTATTAGGGCAGCCCAAGAATTCCCACATCCTTGGCCGCCCATCCCAGGCATTTGAAGAGTTACCGACTGTCTTGATCTTACACATGACCGCACCTCTCCAAAACTTTTGGATTTAGAAATCCAAAATCCAACTCTAGATGGACCCAGAAATTGGTCCCGTAGAATATATCATGTGATCCATGCAAGTTCGTGTGGATTGGGGATCTTGGCGGGCTATCTAAATTTAAGCTTCAATAGACATAACCTAATCATAATCAACAAATGATTCACTTAGGTTTAATATATTAATTTTAGCTCTCATTCCACTAAAGAGCTAAAATTGAACTCTTAAATAAAGATAGAATAAGTTAATATTTCTCATTTATACCCTAGACAACCTTATTGGAGATAGTGTATCCTCGTGAAAAATATCAGTAATCGCCAAGAGCTCATAGACCGCCTATAGCTCTCCTAGTTACCATATTTACTCATATGACCATATTTTAAACTTGGATATTTTGACTTGTCCAGAAGCCATGTTACTATTTCAAACTTAACGTTAAGATTTAATACTTCAAAATATACATATGATGATATTCTACTCACATTTAATAAATGAGTCATGATGTCCATATCTATAAATGAAGTCCTCTATTGATTAACAAATGAATACCACCAAACTATCGAGGACAGATTATGCTATATAATCGTACTCATTGATAGCTCAAATGATAACACTTGTAATCATAAGTCCATCAATTATCTCAGGATTGAGATAGACTCTCTGATTGTCCTCAAGTGAAAACTTTTATCCATAGACGGTTCTGGATAAAGTATTTCACAGTGATCTTATTCAATGCAAGCTAGTGCACTAGATTCTTTTGCCCAAAGACACTACACTTTGATGATTTTAGACTCATCATAACACATTTGATCCCACTCAAATGCTAGCAAAAGAATCTACAACTTTAACAAGGTAAAGGCGCCCAACATTTATCTTAAGTTGTGAATATTGTAAGTTCCTCATTTTTGATTGGCTTATTTCATTAACAAACCACATTGGGGATTAATTTTGTAAGGGTAGATTAGGCCTCATTGTGTGTGTTCAAGCTTCAAGGGCATCATCATTCTCAAGAGCATATCAAAGGTATATCGCATGCGTAATTCTCTTTGAAGAGGTTTTAGTTGCACACACTCACATCTTATGCATTTGTATTGACATGCATGTATTATTGCACACACACACACACACACTTATTACATGTTGAGTTGATGGGTTGCACAGTGGGTTAGGCGACATGCAAGACCACTTGTGCATGTCGCCAGACAAGTCGTCTTAGACTTGAATTTTTCCACAGTGTGTTAGGCGACATGCAAGGCCACTTGTGCATGTCGCCTCTGATGTCGCCTTAGTCTTTGATTTTTTCTCACAGTGTGTTAGGCGACTTTCAAGGCGACTTGTGCATGTCGCCTTACATGTCGCCTCTGACATCTTGTTTTTCCTCCAGTGTGTTAGTGACAGAACGTTTTTCTTAGTGTCGTTTTAAAAAGATCAATCCGTCAACAATATTTGATAAAACCTCACAAGCCTAAATTAGTTTGAAAACATAAATATAGTGGCAAGTGGGGTATAGTCCACAGGGAGCGGAGTTAGCTAAATTAGTTATTGCTAAAGTAATGGTATGTATATATATAATATCGAAACATGAGTTGGTGAAAATGTAGGTGGTGAATTACACTAAAAATAACACTAAATTAATTATGCAAACTAAATGAAGGGGAAATGGAATGAGGGATATATATAGATGATGGAAACTAAGGAGTTAATGGATACGAAAGTAAATACTAGGCAATGCAACAAACTTGTCAATAGCACGGCTATTCAAGGTAACCGACCTAGGATATATAGAGTCGGTTATTTATCCCGAGAAAGTGGCCAACCTAGGATGTATAGTGCGGACCACCTATTAGGGATTAATCCGTCATAAGCTACCAACCTAGGATGTATAGAGTTGGTTGTTTATCGGATTCTAGAAATGAAGCTCGTCTACCTAACAATGACTCAACCGATTACAAATAGTCACCCTAGGATGTATAGTGATGACTTCTAACTCTCTCACGGGTTCCGACCTAGGATGTATAGTGCCGGAAACTCGATCGAGGTTAGATTAAAACCGCGGTTTAAGAGTCGGAATTCATGACTTTCCGTCCATTCTTTAGAGTATTAAACAACTAAATAGGATGTATATATAGATGCAATACTCATACATAATACAAAGACATCTTGCAAAGAGGATGTATCTACACAAGAAATCAATGATAAACATTCACAACAAGAATAGATCAATGAAAGATAGACATGAATATCAATATAATATCAAGTTTATGTACAAGCCCAATATTCAACTAACTACTCCATCAACCCCTTAGAGGGGATTTAGCTACTCATTACAACTAGGAAACTAAGAGAAAAGAAAGAGAAAGAACCCTTGGAGAACATCTCCTTCCTTGAAGTGGCTCCAATCTCCTAACTTCCTTGAAGTTGAGTAGAGAATGTAAGGATGAGAGAGAGAGAGAGAGAGAGATTCTAGGTCTAAAAGTGTTTAACCTCTGCAAAACGGAGTCAAAGGCTCCTTAAAACGTTTCTATACTTTTCTATTTATACAAGATACAAAAATAGGTCACTTAAGCTTTGAAAATCAAACTGGCGAGCTCGGAGTGCGGGTGGAGTGCGGATGAATTACCCGCACTGTACCCGTACTGTATGGGTTGCCTTCATCTTCAGATCTCGGATCAGGGCAATAGTGCGGGTGGAGTGCGGTTAAATTACCCGCACTTGACCCGCACTTGTGATCGCACTTGAATCGCACTTCCCTGTCAGGTGCAAAATCTACCTTATGTCTTGAGCAACAGTGCGGGTAGAGTGCGGTTGGATGACCCACACAGTGCCCGCACTCTAATGTCAGGTACAACTCTGCTCTTCTGTTCTTGGTGACAGTGCGGGTGGAGTGCGGTTTGATGACCCGCACAGTACCCGCACTCTAACCCAGGTGCATCTTCAACTTCTCTGGTTTGGCATTGGTGCGGGTAGAGTGCGGTTGGATGACCCGCACTTTATCGTCAGGTGCAACATCAGCTTCTCTGGTTTGGCATTAGTGCGGGTAGAGTGCGGTTGGATGACCCGCACAGTACCCGCACTTTATCGTCAGGTGCAACATCAGCTTCTCTGGTTTGGCATTAGTGCGGGTTAAGTGCGGTTGGATGACCCGCACTGTACCCGCACTTTATCTCTTCACTTGCATCCTGTCCCGGCTATGAATATAAGTGCGGCTGGAGTGCGGTCAGAGTGCGGTTGCGACCCGCACTTGACCCACACTGGACCCGAACTGTAGAGCTGTTTGTACTCATTTGCCTTCACTTTTGCCCCTTTTCTGCTGGAATCACTGCAATATGCTTCCAAACCTATCTTTACATCATTTCCCACAAATACGCACAAAACAACCCATCAAAGATACAAAAACGCACGAAAACAGAGCATAAGGTAAGGATCTGAGGGCCTAAATATACTACATACTTGGCCCAATCAAACACCCCCAAACCAAACCTTTGCTCGTCCTCGAGCAAATCTAATCGAAATAGTAAGACGCCAACTGATTGTAATTTCTAGATACCTAAACAAATCCTCAACAATGCCGCAAGTCCAATGAGTGATATGATACAAATAGGTGTGATAGAGAGGAGAAAACATATGCACAAGATCAAGAGCAATTTGGAGACACCCAAGGGAGGCTCGTACGAACACGAATCCCACACCTAAAGGCATTCATGAATTAGGGACAACCTACTCCCATACCTTGAGCATAATTCGCTTCAATTCTAAAACTCACATGGATTCTCTCTTTTCTTTCCTCAAGAGTCCTAAGTTCCACACAAACAAGTATGCAAAGAAGATTCTGCATAAGATTTAAGCAATGAACTATCCTAGGAACGAGTTACCATGCCATGGATGTGAAAGATCGTGCTTCAACCGACATTCCCAAACTAGACTTCTATGGATCAAATAGGGTTTTTCAACCGGTTATAGTGTGGCCGTGGGGTTGAATGGGGTTACACAAAAATATGGACATTTAGAGTTCAAACTCACCAATCATGCTAGAATATATCCCTACTACCACACCATGTTCTTTTATTGCTTAAATGCAACCTTCTAGGAAACCATTTAACCCATATTTGTGCCTTCAACGTTACATTCCGTTTGAGCATTTTTAGCATAAATCCCCCTTATGGCACTTCAAGTACAATCTTTCTTTTAATTTTTTCTTTTAATAATTTTCCAATCACAATGTTGTACTCCATTTGAGTTGTTACAATTTCCCTTTCTTAGGCATTTAGGGCATATAACTAAGGTTCTTACCCTTTTCCTTGCATATTGTTCAACAATTATTTCATTTTACCCGCTGTAGGACCATTTTAACTCTTTTCATCACTACCATTTCCCATCCTAACATGATTAGTACAAGAGTAGGCATGTGTTTAGGCTATTGGGTATATGGTTTGAATGTGGTACCAAATGAAAGAGTAAGTGTTTGGCCTCAACTTGGCTTTGGAGCACACAATATGGTATGTGGTGTTTAGGCTATGGAGGTAATTCAATACACATACATTCCCTAATATCACTTCCACAACCATCTAAAAAGGGAATGAAAGCATCCATCACACAATTCATAAAATGATATGTAAGTCCTATGGCACATGACATAAATGACGAGAGGCGTGTTTAAGAATAATCAATAATGCACTCAGAAAACGCACTTGCATGCTTGTGTTTGTGATCTCATGGGTATCTCCACTATTAGAACAAGACATGGGAACAATGAGTCCCCAATACTTGACACCAACGGGTAGGACGAACCCATGATGGTGCAAGCGAACCTCAAGTGGCACCAAACTATATCAAAAGGTCAAAGCACATATAAGGAACTAGTCAAAAGCACACTCTAAGAGCATCATATCCATACTGGATATAGTTTGAAAAATGGACAAGCGACAAAATTGAAAAATTGGACACTAAACTGTACAAGGCGAAGGCGTAAAAATTGGACACTAAACTGTACAAGGCGAAGGCATAATGCACCCCCAAACCAAAACTGAACAATGTCCCCATTGTTGGAAATAACAAGCATAATTTCAAAAAATGGCTGAATGAGGGTTCAACACCCCCAAACTGACTCTAGACATACATTCGACCATGCTCATTTATAATAACAAAACTAAATCGCATTCATTGAAAGCTTAAGTACAAAACCGAAGGTAGAAAACTCCCTTTAGAAAGAAGATCGTTCGATGTCCATGCGTGTTGTTGTGTGCTTCCCAAAAGACGCACAACCTAGCTTAAAACCACACAACAACTCTACCAAACGAATATCAAATGCGAAAAGAAAAGAAAAATAAGTCTAAGCCGTTTAAAAGGAAAATACAAATACAAGCGATAATAGTAAGTAATCCTAGAATAATAACAAGAAACAAAAAAAAGAAATGGATGGTCAATCTTCGTCGGAAAACTCCCTCTCCAGTTCACTGGCGATCCCTTTTCCCTTAGGGTCAATCTCTGATCGGATCCGCTCTTCATGCTCCCTCCTGGATCTCTCCATTGCAGCTTGGAGCTCTCCCCCATATGGGTCGATGTCTGGGCCCCCTGAAGGAGGTGAGAAAGCAGCTGGCCTCTTCTTCTTCTGCGGATAACTTGGAAGACTGAGTGCCTCCCTCATGTCAGTGAGGTTGCCCCAAAGGTCAGTAAAATACTCATTGGCTTCCGCCCTGCTCTCAGTAATCTGCCTCCTGTTTTCGACGACCTCGGTCCTGAGGTTCTCCAATCCTGTAAGCAAGGTCTGCCAAGGGACCTCTCCAAACGTCTCCTGCGTGGGTGGGGAAGCAGCGGGCCTATAATCACCATATTAGAGATAAACCGGCTTCAAATCAGGTTGTTCCGGGATGTCTTCAGCCTGTCTGCTCGTGCTGCCCCCTCGGGCAGGTTTCCTCCTCCCTGTTCGGACCCTGACACCAGAGGGGTCCCGCTCTCTGACTTGGTCATACCATATGAAACGCCCAACTGGCCCCAAACCACATTCGAAAGGGTCGGATCCAAAATCCACCCCGGCAGTCCTACAAAATGCGGTGATGAGGCTAGGGAAGATGAGTAGCTGCTTGTCCACTCTGACACCTCCCAACTCAAGTATCTCCCTCTTGACTAGAAAGCCTATGTCGACCAACTGATTCTGCAGTATACAGTACAGGATCATTGCAGCATTGAAGTTCACTGAAGTCCTGTGCTTTCTAGGGATCAGCGAATGGGAGATGAACACATGCCAGAAACCCAACTCACTCTTTAAGTTGGTGTGCTTCATGCGGTGATCAGGTGCCACCCAAAAATCCATTGGACGGATCACTAATTGATTTGCAAAATCCACATTTTGTGTCACAAAAAATTCATTCCAAGTCACCCCCTGCTTAAGACGTCCAACTGCTTCGGGATCAACTGGAAGCTCGGTCCTATATTACCTGTTAATGTCCGCTATAGTCATCCGGACTTCTACCCCGCGGACCAGAACCGACGAAGTGCGCTGAAAAGTTTCAGGTACCATTCCAGCAAAGAATTCCTCAACCACACGTCGACAATACATCGGGGGGGGGGCTAACAAAGGTTTCCCATCCCCTTGTTTCAACCATTAGAGGAATTGAGGTGCCCTTCAGTTCTTCAACTGCTATCCCCCTTTCCACCACGACGTCTCGCTCCCTGAAATATTCTAAACGGTCCTCGAAATCTGGGTGTCTGATGCATGGTGGTGGAACTTCGGGTCCCCTCCTAGGTCTTTGTTCGGAACCCTAAGTGCTTTGCCTAGTTGATTTCCTGGTTCTTCCTGACATCTGCATAATAAACAACAGGTTTTAAGGCAATATCCGGACCAAAGAACCATGAGGTTATGATGAAGGAATTTGAAAGGACACATATTCTGCCAGGAGGATAAAGTGCGGGTGAATGACCCGCACTGTACCCACACTCTAACTCGTTCCCAGATACCAGCACATGCAGAATTTCCATCATGTATACATTTCATAATCCCAGCACATCATCGATAGAATTAATACCAATATGACTCTAACTCATGTATAAGATTCCATTCAACCCATATAAACCCAAATTCATAATTTGAATATCCAATTGCAATAGAAAATCAATATAACAATGAACACATCACATGCATAAAGACAACACCCATCATTCCATCCTCTTAGACATTCAATAGGTAGTCAGACATTAGCAAAAGCAAAAACAAAAGTTCAAAACCTTGAATCATGAAGTTCATGCCTAAGAGGAAACATAATTTTGATAAAAAGGATTAGGGTTTTGGATTAGAGAGATATGTAATGAAATTAGAGGAAGAATTCATACCTTGGTTGCCGAAAAATCGAAGACGTGGCACACACGGAATACCTTTCAGTTGAGGCGAGGGAAAAATTTGAAATTCGCTGTTTTGTTTTGCTTTTGTGGCAAAGTGGAGCCCTAGAGAACGACAGGCAGTATATATACTGCGCGACCAAAGTGCGGGTGGAGTACGGGTGACTGACCCGCACTGTACCCGCACTTTATTACCTGATGCCTTCGAAGTGCTGGACGAGTGCGGGTGACTGACCCGCACTATAACCGCATTGCTCCCCTGGACTGACTCCTGGACTCTGCCCTGCAACTGTATCTGCACCAAAACTAAAACCTTTACACATTGTCAAGCATTATGTACCAAAAGTTTACAAAGACAAAAACTAACCATCCGAAAAATAAAAATGAAAATACTAAAATTAATTCAAAAGTGAGTGCAATGCACTCAAAGTGGGACCCGGTCAACCAAATGAGGTTTGACCGGAATGGGGAGCACATTCAACTTGGCCACCCAAACCGGTGCCAAATGCCTATGCACTGCATCTCTCCCCACTTTCCTCATTTGTCCAACTAGGTCCTTTCGAACCCATATTTGTTTAACCCTTGGTGGGTTCATCCTAGATCCAACTCGACTTGCTTTGAACCTTTGGAAACTAAAGCAATAATCCTTAGTGTGCCCTCTTTTGGCACAAAAGTAACAAGTAACAGGACGGTTAGGGAAACTCTCTGTTCGATTGTTGGCGTGGGGCTTTTTTTTGTTGTCCTTATCTGAGGGATTTGACATTGTTTTCTATCACAACTAGTTGCTCAATCAAATCACACTCATTGACCTTGGTCCGCTTCAACTCATCCTCTTTTGTGCTCAACCGTTCTTGCAATTCTCTTACCACTTTTACGGACTCCTCCACACCTAGTTGAAGTTTCCTTGTCCTTCTCCCATTGTCTTCCTCAAATTCTTCTGAGAGTTTTACCAACTCCTCTAGGTTCTTGGAGACTAACTCCTCTTTGGTGGCAAGCTCCACTACTTGCTCCTGTAAACCATTGTTAACTGTTGAGAGATCATGCAATTTCTTCTTCAACTGTCCATTTTCGGTCTTAAGTAAATAAACCTCCAGTTTGAGCTTTGTGTTGTCTTGCTCAAGCTCACCTAATTGTTCGAAGATTTCAGTACTGGATTCCTCCTCTTCAAATTCTGACTCTTGCCTTTCCTTAATGCAGTCTTGGTTTCCCAATTCCATCTCCTTAACTCCCTCAAAAGCTTGCACAAGGGTGAGCACCAGGCTTCTTTTCTTTCTGGAATTTGGTGGTTCCAAGACCAAACAATCTCTGACTTGGCTTGTTCCGGGGGGTGTTACCTTGAAGGTAACACTTTTGCCTCCACAGCTGAAGGAAATGTCCCTAGAATAAATATCAACTACCATACCTGCTGTGGCCATGAATGACCTCCCCAAAAGTAGTTTCCAGTCCCTACCACTGGATTCTCCTCGTATGCAATTCAACACGACAAATTCTACCGGCACCATCAAACCGTGCACATTCACATAAAATTCTTCCACAATACCAACTAGGGTGATGGAAGAATTGTCCGCCATAATGAGGGTCTGGGAGGTAGGCTTGATCGACTGGATCTTCAGCTGTTCGTATACCTCTTATGGCATCATATTGATGCTAGCCCCCATATCAAGCACTGCTCCCATCTTTGATGAACTCTCAATGTGTACCTCTATGACGAAACTTCCGGGGTCCTCAAGTTTAAGGGGTAAGTTTATACCACTTCCCTATCTTTATTAACTGTGACCTCTACCACGCTTCCCTCAATTTCATCAACTCCCAACTGGACAACCTCTAACACGTTAACATGTTTATCGAAGCTTGATGCCTTCTCTTTGTTCTTGGCCAATGCATCAAAAATCTGTGCCAACTGAGTTTCCATCTTCTTCAGTGACGCTCCATGACTATTTGCTCTATGATCATTGGACTGCATGTAAGCTGACATTCGTTGCTCAGAGGCATGCAAGGTGTTCTTGAGAGCTTCTGACCCGATACCAACCGTTTTGATCACTGTGCTCACTATCTCCTCTAGAGACTTGTCCTTTGGTTGGCTAGCGGAAGCTTGGGAATTAAAGTTGGGTGGTGGGTTACTACTTGAACTTCCCTATTGATTGTTATTGTTTGCCCCTCCTTGATTGTATCTATTGTACCCACGGTTTTGGTACCCTTGATTATTGTTTCCACCTTGGAAATTGTTGTTGCAACCTTGGTAAGTGTTGTTGCCACCTTGGTAAGTTGTTGCTCCTAGGTGGCTGTTGTTGGACCACGACAAGTTTGGGTGGTTTCTTAACCCTGGATTATATGTGTTTGAATATGGGTCATTCCTTGGCCTTGGGAATTCCCCAAGGGCTTGGGTTTGCTCTTCTTGCCCGAAATGCCCTTCTCCTCCTTCTTTCTCCCCAATGACTTGACTCACTCCTTGGGAGGACCCTAGTTTTCTGGTTATAAGCTCGTTGATCGATTGGAGTTCTTTGTTCATTCTGGACATCTGAATCTGAACTTGGGTATCCTGACCCACTTCTATTCTTCCACCCCTTTCTCACATGTGATGTCCTCTGCTGTGAGTTCTGGGCAATCTTCTCCAAGATGTCATACGCCTCAACTGCCCTATTGTCTGCTATTGTACCTTTGCACGCATTGTCCACTAGCATTTGTGTTATTGGTGAAAGTCCACTATAGAAGGAATTAACCTTCAACTTAGGGTGGTATGTATGCGGTGGCATTTGTGCTAACAACAAGTTGAACCTCTCCCATGCCTCATGGAATGGTTCACCGTCCTCCTCAACAAATGATGCTATCTTCAACCTTAGGTCCTTTGCTTTCTGCGACAAAAAATACTTGTTGAAAAAGACCTTATACACCTGACTCCATGTCACCAGCGATCCTGGCCTCAAGTTCATGTACCATGTCATGGCGGCATCTTTCAAACAATACTGGAAACACCTGAGATGAAGCTGCTCTCTTGTCAATACTGCTTGGCGAGCCATTACCGGGAAGGTTTCTAGGGTGGCTCCATACTGCTTCATAAATTGGAGGCAATCCTCGGTAATCCGTCCACTAAACGATGGTAGGAGGCTAATATGCATAGTCTTCAACTCATACTGCCTTGTTACATCATCCAGTACTATGGCAGTGGGCACATTACCTAAAAACGGGAGAGTGTACTCGCCCATGGTGAGACCTAGCTGTTCATTCCCATGTACACTTCCCTCATGCTCTCAAGCCTGCTGCTCATTCTGATTCTGATCGTTCCTGTCTTCCCTATTCTGCCCAGGGTAATCCATAGGAACACCGGCGTCCATGTTTCCCTCTAACTGACCGGTTCTTCTACCCAACTGATTGATGTTATCGATAATTGGCAACACTGTTCCTCTTAACGATCTTCTTCCGTTCATATACCTAGAATCCTGAAATTTCACAACAAATAACGACAACATAAACGAGAAACAAATAGGGTAGATGAGAAATGTTACTAGACTAATTATTGTCTATGCAAAACTAATCAAACTAAACATGCCGCTCCCCGGCAGTGGCGCCATTTGACAGGACATTTTTCTTCATGTCGTTTTAAAAGATCAATCCGTCAACAATATTTGATAAAACCTCACAAAGCCTAAATTAGTTTGAAAACATAAATATAGTGGCAAGTGGGGTGTCGTCCACAGGGAGCGGAGTTAGCTAAATTAGTTATTGCTAAAGTAATGTTATGTATATATATATATATAATATCGAAACATGAGTTGGTGAAAATGTAGGTGGTGAATTACACTAAAACTAACACTAAATTAATTATGCAAACTAAATGAAGGGGGAAATGGAATGAGGGATATATATAGATGATGGAAACTAAGGAGTTAATGGATACGAAAGTAAATACTGGGCAATGCAACAAACTTGTCAATAGCACGGCTATTCAAGGTAACCGACCTAGGATATATAGAGTCGGTTATTTATCCCGAGAAGGTGGCCAACCTAGGATGTCTAGTGCGGACCACCTATTAGGGATTAATCCGTCATAAGCTACCAACCTAGGATGTATAGAGTTGGTTGTTTATCGGATTCTAGAAATGAAGCTCGTCTACCTAACAATGACTCAACTGATTACAAATAGTCATCCTAGGATGTATAGTGATGACTTCTAACTCTCTCACGGGTTCCGACCTAGGATGTATAGTGCCGGAAACTCGATCGAGGTAAGATTAAAACCGCGGTTTAAGAGTCGGAATTCATGACTTTCCGTCCATTCTTTAGAGTATTAAACAACTAAATAGGATGTATATCTAGATGCAATACTCATACATAATACAAAGACATCTTGCAAAGAGGATGTATCTACACAAGAAATCAATGATAAACATTCACGACAGGAATAGATCAATGAAAGATAGACATGAATATCAATATAATATCAAGTTTATGTACAAACCCAATATTCCACTAACTACTCCATCAACCCCTTAGAGGGGATTTAGCTACTCATTACAACTAGGAAACTAAGAGAAAAGAAAGAGAAAGAACCCTTGGAGAACATCTCCTTCCTTGAAGTGACTCCAATCCCCTAATTTCCTTGAAGTTGAGTAGAGAATGTAAGGATGAGAGAGAGAGAGAGACAGATTCTCGGTCTAAAAGTGTTTAACCTCTGCAAAACGGAGTCAAAGGCTCCTTAAAACGTTTCTATACTTTTCTATTTATACAAGATACAAAAATAGGTCACTTAAGCTTTGAAAATCAAACTGGCGCGCTCGGAGTGCGGGTGGAGTGCGGGTGAATTACCCGCACTGTATGGGTTGCCTTCGTCTTTAGATCTCGGATCAGGGCAATAGTACGGGTGGAGTGCGGTTAAATTACCCGCACTTGACCCGCACTTGGAATCGCACTGTGATCGCACTTGAATCGCACTTCTCTGTCAGGTGCAAAATCTACCTTCTGTCTTGAGCAACAGTGCGGGTAGAGTGCGGTTGGATGACCCGCACAGTGCCCGCACTCTAATGTCAGGTACAACTCTGCTCTTCTTTTCTTGGTGATAGTGCGGGTGGAGTGCGGTTTGATGACCCGCACTGTACCCGCACTTTATCTCTTCACTTGCATCCTGTCCCGGCTATGAATATGAGTGCGGCTGGAGTGCGGTCATAGTGCGGTTGCAACCCGCACTGGACCCACACTGTAGAGCTGTTTGTACTCCTTTGCCTTTACTTTCACCCCTTTTCTGCTGAAATCACTGCAATATGCTTCCAAATGTGTCTTTGCATCATTTCCTACAAATACGCACAAAAAAACCCATCAAAGATACAAAAATGCACGAAAACAGAGCATAAGGTAAGGATCTGAGGGCCTAAATATGCTACATATTTGGCCCGATCAGTTAGGCGACTTCATAGGCAACTTGTGCATGTTGCCTTACATGTCGCCTCAGGCAACGTGTTTTCTTTCTAGTATGTTAGGCGACTTACAAGGGGACTTGGTCATGTCGCCTTGCATGACACCTTTGTCACCCGAAATGGGCAATTCTGGTATTTCACACTAGCTCCTTTTTTGGTCCCTATAAATACATCATCTTCTCCACCATTTAAATCTAGAGCTCTAAAAATTAAACCTTTAAGAGAGAGAAAGAAAATCCAAGAGAGAGAGAGAGAGCTCCAAGAAATCATTTTTACTCAACCAAACTCATACCCATATGCATCTAAGCTCCATTCTTGCATATATTCTTCATGGGTCTTCATGCTCTTCTTGACTAGGTAAACAAACATGTCTTAGAACTTCCTTTTTCATCTTTATGTTCTTGTTTACCTAGGGTTAGCAATTATTTGTTAATTAATTGCATGTTTATTTGGTTTAGCATGTTTTGAGTATGTTTGTGATTGTGTTTGTCGGTTGAGATTGTATGTTCATTGATAGCTATCATTTAGGACCACTTTGCCCTTTAGCTAAATCTTCATGCATTTTCATTTAGATATTGATATCTAGAATTTGCACTCATTGACATCTTTAAATCCCTAGATGAGCATTTATTGTAGCCTAGCATTAATTGCATGATAGAATATTATCACATATTCACATAGGCTGCTTAATCTCTTCATTGATTGTTAAGCTTTGTGACTAAGTGGATTAGTGCACAAGCTTGTTGGTCTAGGATCACTATTAAAGGCCCGTTGGGTAGAGTGAAAGGGTTAGTGACCAAGTAGGTGTAACTTGAGGTTAACCTAGGTTGTAAACTTTCATTCAAATAGTGGATTTGAGGACCGTGTGTGGCTAGAAGGATAGCCCGTGAGTTTTGCCCAGTTGGAGGGTTTCTCGCGTAAATTAATCCTTGTGTTCAAGACTAACTAAAGAATTGTGTCTACCTCATACATATCCAGATGTACGAACAATTCTTTATTTCTCATAGTCTTTTAACCTTATGATTATTTACTTTTGACAATTATAATAATTGAACTATAAATGCTATAAGATTTGTTAAACTAAAAATCCCTTTATTAATATGAAAAGATTTTCAAATACATTATTACACTCTTTCTATTGAGCATAATCCTAACAACCTCCTAATCACCTC
The DNA here is from genome assembly GCA_033220585.1 of Dipteronia sinensis. Taxonomy (NCBI): domain Eukaryota; kingdom Viridiplantae; phylum Streptophyta; class Magnoliopsida; order Sapindales; family Sapindaceae; genus Dipteronia; species Dipteronia sinensis. The sequence continues at coordinate 30,173,105 of CM065638.1, forward strand.
TAGCGAAGAACCACATGTTCCTCCATGAGGTTGACACATAAGGAATTCCCCAGATAAGGTCGCCCCCGTTTCTAGAGAGGTCACAATCGGCCCTTAACGTGGACTCCCACAGCCACTCGTCCTCGGCGGTTGGGATGATCATTCTCCCCTCGATGAACAGGTTTAGATGACCTCTCTTCCACTAGAAAGAGGTCAAAACATGGGAAATATACCCCTCCTCCTTCACTGTTAGGTGAAGAGTCGTGTCACCAAGAGGATGTGGACGGGAAAAGTGTCGAGGTACACGTCTAGAATTTTGCGTATAGCTAGGGTCCATGGCCATGACACCTCATAATCACCGCTCGCTGAAAAACCACATGTTCCTCCAGGAGGTTGATACTGAAGTAACCCCCCAGATAAGCTCACCCCCTTTCTAGAGAGGTCATGCTCAATCGACCTAGAAACATGGGCGCCCACCAGCCAGTCATCCTTGGGGGTTGGGACGTGGTAAAAAGCTTCAGGCCCAAGAGATTGCAGCTTATAGAGACATAAGACTTCAAGGAAGGTGGGGGGTGGTAAGCCATTTGACCTCCGAAGAGTGCACATATACATCAAGATGTGATGGCATGTCAGTGTCAGTTGGCAGGGTGAGAGCCTCACGTGCCTAGGAAGCGAGAGATAAAGGGTTGAAGAGGAAGAGTAATTGGCAGCACATCATGCTGCCATAAACAGCCACCGCACCTTGAGAAGGATTCCACACCGTCCGACCCTCAGAAAGCAATAGCTCAACCACCGCTAAGCGGTTGATGTAAAAGGTCAAGTCATCATTGCTATCTACCCTAGTCAGCTCGCAATCAAACTATTAGAGAATGTCAGAAGAAAAGTGTATTCTGGCTCTCACAAATTCTACGAGATCGGGCTCCACAACCTGCTGACGGCCCAACCTTGAAACTCCTAAACAGGCTCCAACCATTATGAAGGTTTTAGAAGAAAAATAAGAGACAAGGAGATCATAAAAATAGGTCAAGAAAGATAACAACAGAAATTCGAATATAATGAAGCAAGTATATAGGGCATCAATATTTATAGGGTTCAGGGAAATTGGAAAATCAAGAGACATGTCATTTTGGAGAAGCATACTCGTTAAGAAAGAAAGTGGCATGAAATACGAAGGGTAACTTCCCTACCAATCATAGCTATACACGTGTCGTGATGAGAGATGAAGCGGAACGAAACGATATTTCATTTATGTCCCATCATTGAGTCGTTCGAATGTTTTAAAAGGTTAATGTAGAAGGCATAGTAACTTAGATTTTTGAGAGTCAAGCGGTCCATTAATGCAGCATTAAATGCAAGATTTTAATAAATCCACTTTGGAGAGTTGCTAGCTCGCCAAAAGAAGTAGCTTGCCAACAATACTTCTCATGGATTTAGGGGGTATTGTTTGGAGTAATTTTTATTTGGTTTTATATGTCAGCTCATAGCCCAAATTTCATGGAATCAAATCTTCACAACTTCGCATCCTCTCTAATCTCACAGTCTCATTCTAATGTCCTCCTGCGATGATTTTAATGTTTATCAAATCCTCCGATGAGGAGGCAAACCCAAAAGATAGGAAGTGTTGTATGACACTTTAAACGTAGCGGTAACTTCTCTGGTGGCTTAACCGATCCCATCAACCAATCACCAGCCCCATGGTTCATCTCCCTCACGGGATTAGTTCTCTTTGGTGCACTCTTCAACTGGTTCATCTCCCTCACCGGTTGAAAAATAAAAACACGGTTAATTTGCATTAAGCTTACATGAAGGGGGTGAATAGGTTAGTACACCTTTTTCACTTCCTTGAAACAAACAAAAGTTTGTCCTTCTAAGTTGCTTGTATCAAACTTCAATACAATCACAAGCAATATCAATTCAAATTAAAGATATGCTTATTCAAACAAGATCAATGTAAACATTAACTTGTATGTGATACAAACAGAAATAATCACTTGGCTTTAATTCATAAAGCTCCAACACAAACAAAGTAGATATGATATGATTATCACTTACAAAGATATCAACTAAGATATATATATATATATATATATATATCAATACACAAACAAATATAAGGGGATAAGGATAGAGAAAATCAACACATGATTTTTACATGGTAAAACCTCCTAAGAGGAAACATCCATGGGTTGATTCCACAACCACCAGAAAACAAATCCACTAGTAAGATAAAAAGATACAATCTCTCAAGTGACCACTTCACCTAGAAACCTACCCTTTGACCCTACACAATGAATAAGATGCCACCTTGCACTAATTGAAGATTCACTCTTCAAATGTGACTTCCAGTGCACAATCCAAAGAATCACTCTATAGAATGTGACTTCCAATGCACAACATGAAGATTCACTCTCCAAGTGTGACTTCCAATGCACAAATAAAAGATTCACTCTAACAAATGTGACTTCCAATGCACAACATGAAGATTCACTCTCCAAGTGTGACTTCCAATGCTCAAGTCAAAGATTCACTCTAAGACATGAGACTTCCAATGCACAATTAGAAGATTCACTCTCCAAATGTGACTTCCATGCACAAATCAAATATTCACTCTATGAAATGTGACTTCCAACCTTTTCACAAGGCATGTGATCTAAGTGAATGCAAATGATACAATCATATACAACATAGTATATACGATCAATATATCCTATGGAAACTAGAAGTGAACAATTAAGCACATGTCATATGTTTTTCTAGTTTACAATCCTAAAAATAATGCAATCACACTCAATGATGCATGTACATATGAAATGTGTGGATTAGACACAAAACATGAAGAACTAGATATTTGTCATCAAAAGCACAAATCAATTGTACCTAGATTCTTGTAACATGAACTAATAACCTAGAGTATGTGAAATACCTAACACATACAAAAATCTAGATTATGTTCAATTCACATAAAAATGCTAAAATCAATTTGATAAAATCAAAATTGAAACTCTAGCAAAATAATAGAACTTAGATTCTCAAGATAATCAATTCAATCCAATCAAGTTCTAAATCATCAATCAATTATGCTATTTCAATAAATCTTCAATTAAATGACCTAGCATATGAAAAGACTATCAATCAAAAAAATCATGTCAATAAGCACACAAGATAATCCTAGATTTGAAGCCAACACAATACAACAACTCAAACATGTGAAAACATAGATTTAGAAAGACCTAACTCAACATGTTCAATCAGTTAAAGCTCAAACTAGCTCTATTAGAGATCGTTTCTCTAATCAATGATTATACATCAAACATATATATATATATATATATAAGAAGAAAACCCATGGAAATAGAAGACATGAAGATCAAGAACAAGATAGAAATCAATACCCTGAAAGAAAAACGTGCAGCTTCGTTTTTATGAGTAGACCTACCGGAAACCTTAATCTACAGACTCCAAAATCTTGTGAAATTGATAGAGGACTGGTAGAAAAATATTCTCACATTTGAATCACTCAAAACGGACTCCAAATGAGAAAGTTATGGTGTTTGGAAGTTGAGAAAATTAGGAGAGAAAATTCTGCACTTGTGTTTTTCAAAATTTTCTTCTTGAATGAAATGAGAGGGAAGTGAATATTTAAAGAGGGAAACAAAGGAAGGAAAGAATCAACTGATGGGGGGCTGCCATGGTGGATCCCCATTGAGGTGCGTGGGCCTCACGGGACCAGCAGCCCTCCATTCTTGTGGAGGCCACACGTCTCTACGGGAAGGAGGTGCTTGGCACCCCTCATCCCTCACGTGTACTCTTTTACTTTCGGCCATATCTTTGGCCTCCAAACTTAGATTTTCAATCCGTTTTCGGATTATGAACCTGGGACTCCCTCAATCACAAAAGATGTCAAGAAACCTTTTCCAGAAAATATAGAATTCATCATGAAAAACAAGGATGAAATCCATGTACGATAAAATCACGGAAAGTTTCTTAACTACCTAATTTGAACTTAAAACTTAATGAATGAGTAATCAGATTAATTGGAACTCAATGAGGAATTATATAAGCTCAAAATCAATTTCATTAACATATAAACACAAACCAATAAATATAAGAATACACAAGTATGCTACTTCTTAGAACTAATCCTAGAACATGCAATTTATGCAAATTGTCAATTTTAAGTCTAATGCATGTGCATACATGAACAAGTGTGTCTATTGTGTTAAACCAAATTATGCACAAATATATAGGGACACATATAAATTCAATGTATGTGTGTGCCTAGGCCTTGCAAGAGGAAGGATATCTTGATATACCTTTTGCTAAGCAATTTAGCTTTGTCCCTCTTGAAGCCATCACTTTGCTTTAAAGTTGTCCAATCTTCGTGAAGCTTGATTATACACAAATTCTAAACAACTAATCAATACAAAGAAAATGTTATTTTGATATAGAATAATGTCAACACAAGACTCAAGAACCTAACACCGGCGGCAATCTGGTTCATCTGGTCCATCCACCAACCACCAATCCAGGGTTTTAGCTATCTGGTCAGTCTCCCTCACTGATGGTAAGGAAATTTTTTTTAAACGCATTGGCCGATTAATCGGCATAAGAAATCGGGCTAGGCGACCAACTAGTCGGCGCTAGTCACCGACTAGTAGCCCAGCCATCTAGGAAGGGCGATTATGCTTTCCTCGCGGCGGCTGGAGCCTCCTAGCCCAATTTTTAGAACACTGAGAAAAACAAACTACTCCTAAGGTTGAATAAGGCTATGTTTTGGATGACTTTTCTTAAGAAATAATCCGCTTATTGTTTAATTTAAGAAATAATCAACTTAAAAAAAAGTAGGTAGGTGTTTGGTAAAATAATTTTAGAAATAATCAAATTAATAAAAAAATAGGGAAATTGTGTTTGATAAACTTTATTTGATTATGTAAAAAGAAGAAAATTGATTTATAGATAAATGTAATACACTCTTCTCTTTTTATTTCTTATCTAAAAAAAACATTTTCCATAATTATTATTGAATTAAAAAAAACAGAATTAATTTTATTTTAAAAAAAATTGAAAACAGAGGAGGCGAACAACGGCTCCTCCATTTTCGACATCAACATACCGCCAGAGGAAGCTGGGCCTCTTCTGATGACCTTGCCGCAAGATGGATTATGTTGTGGTGAGGTCTTCGGAGGAGGTTCAACTTCCTCCAGCGGTGCGTCTCTACAAGGTGGCGAGTTTCACACCTCCAATCGGTGGAGGAGCTCTTCTCCATGATTGAAGGCAAGGCTCATTCGTCGCCGACAGGTCCTCCTCTGTCAACTTTGATATCGACGAAGGAGGAACAGACGGTGTTAGAGGTCAGTTCTCCATTTGTTGGAGGAGTGACACGCTTAAAACGGTTCTAAAATATATGAGCGTGTTTGTTTATCCGCAAGTGAACATATCATTTGACGATAGCGTAGCAGCAAGTACGGTTCGTTCCCATAAGGAGGTATGGTACCTTTAAGCTAGTTCTAGGTCTTGGAATTTATATATACAATATATTTACACTAATTTACATGCATGAAAAGTAAAATCGCGGTTGTGGTTGGAGAGCTTCGAAAACTAAATCAAACTAACGGCAAGCTTAGAAAATTGAAAACAACTAAACTAAATCAAGCAGGGATTTGAAAATTCAATTAAACTTAATCAAGAGAAGAGCAATTAAAAAAAACCCTATTAAACTACACTAGAGTCATTACAACTAAATCAACCTAAATCCAATTAACTACAAAGCATGTAAATGAGAAACCTCAACTAAACTAATACATCAACTAATTCTATAGATAAACAATATAAATACAACAAAATCCCAACAAGTACTTCGTTACAAGCTTTAATAGAAATCAAAGAGAAAAAGAAAGAGAATGAAACAACCTTGAAGGTCTTCAAGAATTCTAACTCTATCTTCAACTCCAAGAGATCCAAGTGTGCAACAATGGTGGCTTGGTGAGATAATTGTGTGAGAGAGTGTTTGTGTGTTGGATGTTGAGGGAAATTATCTAAGAAATTCTAAAAACTATCTAAGGATTTCTTAAGAGAAAGATTGAGGATTTTTTAAGACAACTAGAGTGAGGTATATATAGTGGAAAATGTAGGGCAAGACTTGGGTGTGAAATGACAAATTTTCCCTTGCTAAAAATAGGAAAATCTACCAGCACGAATCAAAATCTGCGAGTTGGAACTCACAGTTTGAAGTAGCTGACATCTCTGGAGGAGATCTGCGAGTTGGTGCTGCACGTTGGAACCAGCAAAACGTAGGTTGAAGCTTGGTCTTCAATAGTGGAAAGGTGGCAAGGTGGTTGAGAGAAAGAGACGTGCTGGAGGCCTGAAACTAGTGGCAATCTGACCGGAGGGAGACGCGTCATCGACCTGGGCAAAAACCCACAGGAAAATTGACTGGAAATGACCAAGAAAACACTGAGATGAAGTCGGGTCTGAACCGGGTCGAAGATGGGTCATGCGCGGGTCGGGTCGGATGGAGGTTTAAAAAGAGATGATGTCATGCTGACGCAAGCACTCCACAACCAAAACGCACCATTTCATTAATGACGTGGCGTCTGCGCATGTGTTGGCTGGAAAATTACAATATGTACCCTTGACTTTTCTTCTAATCACAGATTCTTTAATCGTTTCCAGAATATTACATTTTAGCCCATATATCTTCAAAATTATCACAATGCCCATGAACTTTGTTATTTACCTGAAATACTCATTTTAGCTCATTAAAACCCCGATTTTACCCCAGAAACAAGCATAAAACAATAGGAAATATGGACCTGAAATAGGTATAAAATAGTGCTATCAAAAACTCCCAAACCTATCATTTGCTCGTCCTCGAGCAAAACCGCAAAAGAAAATAAACAAACATGACTCAAAAATTACAAAATAACAACAACGAAAAACATGCAAAGGTTTGCGAAAAGGCATACAAAAATGAGATATCAAACGAGTTGTACATATGAGGAGTAATGCATGTGAGAACCGTTGAGTGGAGGGTAACCTAAAGTCATTCAAATGAATACAACACACAAAGCAAATCCCACACTCAAAATGGCGTAGCATCAAAATCAACACACCCAAATGCTTCAGATGTAATTTACCTCGACTCTAATCTCACTGGATTTCACTCGATTTTCTCTCAGAGTCCTAGGCTCAGTCTCTATAAAACACATGCGATTTGGAAGTTATGTAAATGGCAATCAAATATATAACGCATGTGAGTATTTTTGAAATAATGCTCACTATAAGTGAATTGATCTCATGAAGGAATTGAATGCCATGAACTTGGTAGAGCATATTAAAATTTCATATTCCCGAAATAGACTTCCTAAAAGATCAATTAGACTCTACCCTAATATAATTGGGCCAAGGGTGATTGTGGTGATGGAATGGTAAGAATAGGACATGGAAAGCTACTAATCAAGCCAAGGTGTTTATACATTAAACTTTATAATACTAAGCTCTCAATAATTTACTCATTTTAAAACAAACGTCTAGGCTACAACTTTAATTTGCACTTGTGCTAATTGGTTACTCTAGTTTTGAGTAACATGCATTGAAGTACAAAGGCTTTAAGTGTTTTATTTTTAACACTTAATTTTTGAAAGCCTTTCTTTTAGCACAATCATAAAATATGCCTCAGTACACACTTTTACAATTTTGAGAGCTTTAACAATTGAATTCTTCTAATTTGTACACCTTGACAAAATTAATAACTATGGTAAGGTTAAGTGTTTAGGTTAGTGGTTTGTGGTGGTGATGTGGGTATGTTTATGTTTGTAGGTAAGTGTTTTGGTCGTATTTGCAATGAAGTATACATAAAGGGACACAGACGTGTTTAGGCAATTTGGTCGTGAAACACTAAAAAGGTCATAATATCATCTCTAGAAGTCCGTCTACCATGGTAATACAAATTCAAACATGTTATCCACATTTTATGAATGTTCTATGGTAAACAATGCAAGTGATGCAATAAGATCACAATGAAAAACATATTCAAAGAGTGTTTAAGAAAAGAAACATAATTTACCCTCAGAAATGAACGCTAAGGCTCAAAAATCTTACACTGGTAGTCTCCACTATTAATCCTAACATTCGAGCACGGAGTCTCATTCACTTAGACACTAAGAGAAAGGGACTAAATTCACATCATGTGAAAAAAATTCCTTGACTGAAAAGAAGTTAGCCAAGATTTAGCAATTAACACATGTGAAAGATTCCTTAACGGAACAACTCAAAACATCTCATTCAAACAATTTGTTCAAAGATAGCTCAATTCGCAAAAATTTTAAAATTTTGACAAAAAAACCAAAACACAATATTAACAACACATACATCACGAAAATGACACTATGGTGTCCACACCCCTAAACCTAAACTCGACATTGTTCTCAATGTTGAAAAATTTAAGAACATGGACAAAAAGTTCATCGGTTTGAAAATCCGGGCACGAAACATACTTACACTTATATACAACTAATCACACACATAAATAAATATATGACACAACACAAAATTTAAAAACAAATTAACAAAAACACCTTGCGAAAGAAGCATCTAAACATGGAGGACTACATTACACAAAAACCGTCAGCTTTCGAATTCGACCAATGTCCGTTTTTCAATCCATATTTTCACAGATGCTCAATAAAACTTGCTCAAATTTTTAAGCAAGAACATAGACATGCAAGTGAACACTTTTCATTCAGAAAAAATTTCTAAATTCAAATCAAAAAAGTATGCAAAACAGATGTTGAAAACAGGTCACGTGCAGAATATTCAAAACAGAGCACGCTATTGACCTTCGGTCGAAGAAACACTCATAACTTTTAAACCACCACCCAGAATTTTACATTCTTTATATCGTTGGAATTGTAACAAAAAAATGATGAACGCAACACAGGCGGAAAAAATTATTTCTTCACCAATTAGTACAGTTTTCAAGAAACGTGTCGCCTCAAAATTTCAAAACAGGGCACTTTCACAAAAATTTACAAAACTAAATATAAACACCTAAAATCCATTAAACACAAACACATATATACAATCCTAATATCTAACACTAATCACAAACAATATCCACACCCTTAAGCACAGGTTCTAGCAATCCAAAATGTATATAGTTATAGCACAATCAAGTAGTCATATTTCTCACAATTTGGAAGAATTAAATCTAGGCACAATCTTTCCCACATGTCATCTAATGTAAATCAATTTAGCTTAGGGTTAGATGGTTTTACCTCGTTCAAACACATATCACTAACTCCGGAAATTGCCTTTGCAAGCTGCGCTGCGACTTCGAATCGATTTCTGCAACTTCGATGTCGCAGTGTCTAGTCGCAGATGCATTTCAGTGACTTCTACGACTTCCTTCTAGCAGAACATTGTCAGTAACTTTTGTGAGGTTTTTACTACTTTCTTCTCATCGTTTGATCTCGCAGATCAGTTCCAGTAGGTTCTGCGACTTTCATCTGCGACTTCCTTCTCGTAGTTGGATCTTGCAGATCTATTCTAGTAGGTTCTGCGACTTCCTTCTCTCAGATTCTGGTCGCAGATCTTGAAAATGGTTGCTTTGAGGCCAAAAATACCTTGGTCCTTTGATATCTTGCCTTCAACCTGCACATACAAAAATTCACACCAAAAACACTACAAGCATATGCTTGTATCCAAAATTTTACAAGTAAGTTAAAACAACATATAACCTAATCTAAACAACTAAGGAGTGGCAACCCCCAAACCTATCTCATTCCATGCATCTCGTCATTTACAATTAAGCACAATTGCGGCATGACATAGAGATAAATAAAGGACTCAAAACTCTTAGCAATAACTAGTCAATGTTCAAAAGCTTAAAATATAGTTATTACAAATTAACAAGTTCGTAAATGTAAACAAAAACAAATGTCCATTAAGTGCATCCCTTCCTTAAAACTTTTAAATTCCTACACATTAACAAACATATCAAAAAGTTCATATAATACAAGCACTCAACCACTATCAAAGATGGGTGGCTTTATCACAACATAGCCATTCTCACTTTTCTTGATCCAAAGGGGTCCATTCCTCTTGAGTCCTTCTAGTTTTGTCTTGTCAATCTATATGGATTTAAAAACCAACTTTTTAATCCTAGGTCTCACATTTGTCACACGTTGCCATGTCATATTGGTACATTGTGGTCCAATATGGCCTCTAATGTGGCACTTGTGACAAATGGGAACAAAGTGAGAGCTTGACCTCTTAGATTTTTTATGGTTTGCTTGGAGGTTTCTTGTTCCTTCTTGGCTTCTTGTTCTTGTCTTGATTTGGAGCCGACTTTGGAGTAGGTTTCTTGAGGATTTCTAGCATTTGTTACTTGTCCTTCTTATCTAGAGATGAATGTGGGACTTGATTTCTCTTCTTTTTGTTAGGATTATGCTCAGTAGCAAGAGTGTAATATTGTAATTGACAATCTTTTCATATTAATAAAGTGATTTCTGGTTTTACAAATTCTTATAGCATTTATAATGATAATTGTCAAAGTAAATAATCATAAGGTCAATAGACTAAGAGAAAGGAAGAATTGTTCGTACATCTGGTTATGTATGAGGTAGACACAATTCTTTACTTAGTCTTGAATAAACATTCACAACTTAAATTAAAGGTTGGGCACCTTTATCTTGATAAAGTTGTAGAATTCTTTTGCTGGCATTTGAGTGGGATCAAATGAGTTATGATGAGTCAAAAATCATTGAAAGGGTTTTCGAGTAAAAGAATCTAGTGCATTGGGTGCATTGAACAGGATCACATGAAATATTTTATCTAGAACTGTCATTAGATACAAGTCTTTTCATTATGAGGACAATCGGAGAGTCTATCTTAATCCTGAGATAAATGATGGACTTATGATTGCAAGTGTTATCATTTGAGCTATCAATGAGTACGACTATATATCATAGTTTATCCTCGATAGTTTGGTAGTATTCATTTGTTAATCGATAGAGGACTTCATTTATAGATATGGACATCGTGGCTCAATTTATTGAATGAGAGTATAATATTATCATATGGATATTTTGAGGTATTGGATATTAAATCTAAACGTTGAGTTTTCGATAATGTCTATTAAAAACATGGCTTCTGGACAAGTCAAAATATCCAAGTTCAAAACGTGGTCATATGAGTAAATATGGTAACTAAGAGAGCTATAGGCGGTCTATGAGCTCTTGGCCGATTACTAATATTATACACGAGGATACACTATCTCCAATAAGATTGTCTAGGGTATGAATGAGAAACATCTTCTTATTCTATCTTTATTTAAGAGTTCAATTTTAGCTCTTTAGTGGAATGAGCTAAAATTAATAGATCGAACCTAAGTGAATCATTTGTTGATTGTGATTAGGTTATGTCTATTGAAGCTTAAATTTAGATAGCCCGCCAAGATCCCCAATCCACAAGGACTTGCATGGATCACTTGATATATTCTACCGGACTAATTTATGGGTCCATCTAAAATTGTATTTAATATATTAAGAATATAATTTGCATATTATTTATTTAATGGGCTGCTCAAATTATATTAATATATTAATGAGAGGCATGTTGGCTTGTTTCTTTTAGTAAAAATGGGTCTGGTTCACATGTGAGCTTTTATTTAAAGCCTGAATGGATTAAATAAAATAAGAAAATAATATTTGGCCCATATTTTTTGTGTGGGCGGCAAGGCTATAATAATAGCCTAAAATATTATTTTATTTTATTGTTTGATTAAATGGAAATTAATTAATTGATCAATTAATTATTTAATTAAAAATCAAAATCTTTTTCTGACTAGAAATTATGTTTCCTAGTACTATACAATTATAGTAGTATAATAAATATAAAAGACTTAATTTGGTAAGTAGATAAATAAAGAATTTATTTATCTAAACAAATAAAGAAGTCTTTAATATAATCACAAATACACTATTTGAGTTGGATTAGGAGTCTTGGTGTGGAAAAGAAATCTTTTTTTGAAAAAGGATTCTTTGTCACCAAGTAAATCCACCTAGAGATAGGATTCTTACCCACCAAGTAAATCCTCTTTAGGAAAGGATTTGTATACCTATATAGATTATTAATTTCGGAATTAATAAAAAAGGGAAGAAAAAAAAGTTTTTTTTTAGAGAAAGAATTTTTTATTCTCTTGCTTTTGAATAAAAAAAAATTCCAACTCTAGAACATAGTGAAAATTCGGCCAAGAGGAAGAGAGAAAGATAGTTCTAAATTTGATAGTACCCTTGCAAGCCTTTACATAAAAAGGTTTTGTACACACTTTCGATTTAGGTTCACGCGAGTTTCAATCATAACGATTGTGAATTCAAAAGTGACTGGAACGATCTTTCTAGGCTCTTGGGGTTTTTGTGATTAACGACCAGGAAAGAAGATTTCGTTTTTCCATTCTCACGTACGCAATTCAAAGAATAGGGAGACCACGCTCCTAGGTGATTCACGTTCGTGATCAGATTGGAAGATCTTACGGATTACCATCGACACTAAGTCAATCGGATCACGCGACAAGAGGTATGGTATCTTTTTAATATATGTATGTTTTATTAATTAAAGGGTTAAGGTTCAAATATTAGAAATATTTTAAACTATACTAAATTCATTTTTAGTCACACTTCCGCTGCGTTTTCGTATTTTTCCCTACACTTTTTGGCTTTCTTCTTCTTTGATTTGTTGAGACTTGGTTTGGTGACCATGGCACTCGAAATTCCTTGACTCAAGTCAAGCTTATCTTCTTTCGGAAGTGGGATCACTTCCTTTTTCTTTGCCTTCAACTCTTGCTTAGCCTTTGCAAGCTCCGCAAGGTGGTCAAGTTCCCTTGTCTTCATTATCTCTAAAGCCTCATCTTTTGCTTCGATTTCGGCTTGCATTAGCCGCACACTTTGAGCAAAGTCATCCTTAAGCTCTTTAATCTCCTTTAAGGATGAGTCCCTTTCCTTCTCAAGTGAATTGATTTTAATCTTTAAGTCCATATTTTGACTTATCAATTCCTTGTTCTCTTGTGCAACCTCTACTCTCGTTTCTTTTTTACCTAATCTATCTTCTCCGAAATCCTCATCCAATATGAGCGAAAGTTCATCCAAGTACTCATCTACTCTTTTTGAGGATTCCTCTAGTTCGAGCACCTCTTGTTGCTTTGATTCACTGCTTTGAAAAATGGTTAGTGCATTTACTTGCTCCACTTGGATCGAAAACTTCTCATTGTCTTTCCTTTGGTAGTTTTCCGCCAATTGCCCCAATTGAGTGGCTGCTTTTTCCAAGGATTCTTCTAAGCTACTAATTTTTTCATTTGTTCCGGAGGGGTTTACATTGTCGCTCCATTGGTGGCCTTGCAACACTTGATCATTGCTTGTGTGCTGGTCGATCTATGGATACGGACACATTGCTTGCACTTCATTCATTACCGGACCTTGCTTCCTAAGGTTTGCCTTGAGGTTCTTCACTTCCTTAGATAAGTTCGCCACTTGCATAGTTAAATCTGAATTGGCCTTATCCTCACAAGCACTACTCCTCCCGCTTCTTCGTTGGGAACTTTGCCCCAACATCTCATATATGGCGTGGACTTCTTCAATGGTCTTCTTACTCATTGCTCCCCCACAAGCGTTGTCCACTGTCTCTTTTTTTAGGTCTGACAACCCATCATAAAAATATTGCACTTGTAAGACAAAAAAGTACAGATAGTGAGGGCATGGTGCAAGGAGTAGCTTATACCGGTCCCAAGTTTCGTGGAAGGCTTCTCCGTCGTCTTCAGCATATGTAGCAATCTTGCCCTGAATCTCTTGTGTCTTCCAAGATGGATAGTATTTTGAGAAGAACTTGGTCTCCACCGCCTCCCAAATAGTCAATAATCCTATGGGCAGAGCCAATAACCACTGATTTGCCTTGTCTTTCATACAGTACGAAAATATCTCATCCTCAACTAATCTTCTGTGAGCTCTCCAAGTCGGATGGTGGTCATGACATCGTAGTACTCCCTCATAAACTGGAGGGCATCCTCATCTGGTTCACCACGGAAAATTGGAAAAGTGTTGTAGTGGGAGTTCTTCAGCTCATAATTTCGTTGCAAGTCAGTCAATACAATTGCTGACGGTTGAGCTCCCAAAATCGGCAAAGCAAAATCCTTCATACGTCTTGGAGCTTCGGGTACAATGTGACGGTTTTCCATGTTGATCCGAAATCCTGAAACAACCAAACAAACTACACAAGAATCAAATCGAACAAGATTGATTATGAATGATTAAAATTAAAATTAAAAATAACGGAAATGAAGCTAAGACTTAAACTAACAAAAGGTAACGCTATGCCTTCCCGGCAGCGGCTCCAAAAACTTGACATGCTTTAAAACGGTTCTAAAATAAATGAGTGTGTTTGTTTATCCACAAGTGCACGGATCGTTTGACGATCGCGTAGCAACAAGTACGGTTCGTTCCCATAAGGAGGTATGGTACCTTTAAGCTAGTTCTAGGTCTTAGAATTTATATATACAATATATTTACACTAATTTACATGCATGAAAAGTAAAATCACGGTTGTGTTCGGAGAGCTTCGAAAACTAAATCAAACTAACAGCAAGCTTCGAAAATTGAAAACAACAAAACTAAATCAAGTAAGGATTTGAAAATTCAATTAAACTAAATCAAGAGCAAAGCAATTAAAAACAACTATTAAAGAACACTAGATCCATTACAACTAAATCAACCTAAATCCAATTAACTACAAAGCATGTAAATAAGAAACCTCAACTAAACAAATACATCAACTAGTTCTATAGATAAACAATATAAATACAACAAAATCCCAACAAGTTCTTAGTTACAAGCTTTAATAGAAATCAAAGAGAAAAATAAAGAGGATGAAACAGCCTTGAAAATCTTTAAGAATTCCAACTCTATCTTCAACTCTAAGAGATCCAAGTGTGCAACAATGGTGGCTTGGTGAGATAATTGTGTGTGAGAGTGTTGTGTGTTGGATGTTGAGGGAAATTATCTAAGAAACTCTAAAAACTATCTAAGGATTTCTTAAGAGAAAGATTGGGGATTTTTAAGACAACTAGAGTGAAGTATATATAGTGGAAAATGTAGGGCAAGACTTGTGAGTGAAATGACAAATTTGCCCTTACTGAAAATAGGAAAATCTACCAACTTGAATCAAAATCTGCTAGTTGGAACTCACAGTTCGAAGTAGCAAACATCTCTAGAGGAGATCTGCGAGCTGGGTGAAGCTTGGTCTTCAATGGTGGAAAGGTAGCAAGGTGGTAGAGAGAAAAAGACATGTTGGAGGCCTAAAACTAGTGGCAATCTGACTAGAGGGAGATGCGTCGTCAATATGGGCAGGAAACCACCGATAAACTGGCCGAAAACGGCTTGGAAAACACCCGGTTGAAGTCGGGTCTGAACCGGGTCGAAGTCGGGTCACGCGCGGTCGGGTCTGCTGCTGGTCGGGTCAGGTCGGGTCGGGTCGGCTGGAGGTTGAAGAAGAGATGATGTCATGCTAATGCAAGCACTTCATAGCCAAAATGCACCGTTTCATTAACGACGTGGCGTATGCGCGTGTGTTTGGCTGGACAATTACAATATGTACCCTGGACTTCTCTTCTATTCACAGATTCTTCAATCGTTTCTAGAATATTACATTTTAGCCCCTATATCTCTAAAATTACCACAATGCCCATGAACTTCCTTATTTACCTGAAATACTCATTTAAGCTCCTTAAAACCCCGATTTTACCCAGAAACAAGCATAAAACAATAGGAAATGGGGACCTAAAATAGGTATAAAATAGTGTTATCAAGGAGCTCCTCTATCGTCGGAGGAGAACCGGCCTCCTCCAATGACCTTTATGTGCCCGGAGGTTGGCGGCACTTCTCCGAAATCAATTGGCGGTGGTGGTCCCTGTTGGTGGCTATCACCGTTTAATTTTTTAAAATTTAATTTTTTTTCAGAATTTAAAAAATATTAATATTAATTATTAGGGAACTATTGTGATTTCATTAAAACAGTGAGGGCATTATATGGGTATTCTCAAGGTAAAGGATTAGCTTCTCAAATAATCAGCATTGCATAGCAACCTTCAACCAACTTCTCAAAAGATGATTATTGGAGGAACAAATTATAAAATAAGCTGATTTTGGAAAGTTTACCAAATACCTATTTGCTCAAATTTAAGAAATAAGTGATTATTTCTCAAACAAAAGCAATCCCAAACATGAAACATAGCTTAAGGGGTCGTTTGTTTTTTTTGTTTGAAGACTGAACGGTCCTGAATTTTTCTGAAGACTGAATAGTAACTGAAATCTGAACTTGAATAACATGTTTGTTTTTTTTTCCTCACATCTGAATATATTGTCAACATGTTTATTTTTTAAAAGTAAAATTGTCTGAAACTAAGTAATTTTACATTTATACCCATGTTAAAGAATTATACATATAATATGGAATAAAAACAATCCAAAAATAATAATTATATATGAACACAAATGATCATAATATTCTTCTTCGATTACAAATAAACTTCATTTTTACTAAGAAAAGAAATGTTTTTTTTCAAAAAATAAAAAGGGCAGCAGAAAAAAAACTCACATAAAATACTCTAAAAAAATAATATATAAATACATCACTCTAATATTATAATTAAGTATTGATATTAAACACCAATATGAGAAGTGATTAGGGTTCTTTTTATTTTTAAAGCCATTTAAATTAAGCAATATAATAAAATAAAGATCTATGTACAATATATAATTATAATGAAATTAGAAATATATTATATACGGGGATAGTATCGGAAGAAAAGATTTTGGATTGCATTTAATGCAATTCAGTGATTTGCAATTAAGTGAAAAGTCAAGACTTCTTACTTTTTATTTTAAGTTGTTTGACCACTTATAAAAACAAACAAAACAACTTAATAATTATGATTCAGACCCATTAAGCTTTAAGTGGAAAAAACAAACGACCTCTAAGTCATGAACTCGAAGACGATATGGTAATCAAGCATAAGACATAAATGAAAAGAGTAATTGCATGTATTCATAAACAAGAATCTCCAAGCAAGTTTAACTCTCAGCTGTTACAAAATTTCCTCAGCATTACAAAAAACTTGTTCACTAAGTTGTTCTATGTACACATCAACTAAAATTAAGACACATACAATATATATATATATATATATATATATATATATATATATATATATATGAGACATGTTACTGGTTTAATTGTTTGATGTTGAGAAAATCTGCAGGCTGATACAAAGATTGGAGAGATCAAAACCATTAATTTGGATCATTATCATCTTTAATATTAATTCCATGCTTTCATTTTTTTAAATATTTTAATAATTCGGGGTTTGGGGAGAGATAAAACCCACAATCTCGTGGTATAGCTGTGAGAGGCATACCACTGAATCAACCTCATCTTTTTAAAATTTATTCTAATTAATTAAGAAGCAACTGCTATTTGGCTCCCTCCTTCACTGCTAGCCTGGAAACTCACACGTCTCTGCAATTATTTTTCAAAACACAAAACAAACTTAATTAAGATCAAAATATATATATATATATAATATAATAGTAAGAAAAAAAATTCAACGAATTTATTAATAGTAATGATACTTTGTTCAAATTTAATGTACAAATGAAGTGGCATCACTGTAATTCACTCATTTAAATCATATAAATCTAATACAATTTAAATAAATTGATTACAGTGATGCCACATCATTTCGACAAAGTAGCATTATCGATTTATTAAATGATTTATAAATTTATCAGAAATATATATATATATATATATATATATATATATATATCCATCTATTGAATTTTCAAAATCAACATAAACCTTTATTTAAAAAAATTAATAAGATGACTTTTTTATAGTAATTTTTATTAAAGAATTATTCTTTTTAATATTTAATTTTGTTTAAATTCTTTCTTCTCCCTCTTACTTTGTGTTTAGGGATTTAATTATTGGATTAGGAACTGGGGAAATGTCACTCACTAATTTGTTTAATAGCTTTTAATAATTAATTATTTATTGTTAATAAGTAAAGTGATATGATTAATTATTACTTGCATGGCCGTTAAACAAGTATTAATATAACTACAAAACGTGAATGCACGTTCTGTATATATAATTGCATTTAATATTGGCCAATGTATAAAAAAGAAAACGATAGTATGTGATTTTAATTGTTTCTATGCTCATATTTAGATGGAAATAATTAAAGGTTTTTATTTTAATAAATACTTTTACCGTACACTCATACATGATACTTCACCTCACAAATAAACACAAATTATATAAAATTTCTCTCCAAAGGTTGGTACAGTGCTGAAAATTAAAAGCATATTTAATATTTTATTGTGATTATTTTGATTTAATCTAACAATATATATATATAATTGGACACCCAACAAATCACAACTCAAACACTATATACGGTTCTGATATCTAATCTCACAACAGCGGGAAGAAAACTCTCCACAAATAACACTAATTTTACGAAAATGATTTGTGTTTGTTAAATCTTATTTTCATATATAATACTAAATATTTATTTATTTATTTTGGATTTGTAAAACATTAATTAATCACAATATTGGAAGCCAAAGCTAGAGTACTTATTGCTTTGTTAGATATAATTTTTTCTATATTGTTTAATTTCAATTTAGTGTAACTAACTTTCTTATATATCATGAATGTGAGAGGCAAGGAATTGAAGAGACTATATAGCAAGCCATGGATCATAGTAGTTGAGATTTGGTCTTATATTATCTTTTTTTTTTTGGTAACGAGGATCCAGAACTTCGTCCGGACACAAATCCGTCTGTCCTCCTTCAACTGCGTGACACACGTAGGGCCTGTATACCCTACCGATCTGTATGTTGGATACAGAGTAGGACAGATAAGAAATCTCGGCCCGCACAACTGGCCCCACAACGATACAAGCAGGTAAATCAGGACTCGCCCCCACTTGGGTAGGATTCGAACCGCTGACGTTAGCCTCATATCCGTCCTTCCACCAGTAAGGCTAAAGACCCTGAAAGCTGACCTCAAAGTAATTGCCACGAGTAGAACCAAAGACTTGGGTTTCATCCCAAACCTTGGACCACCAAGGCAACCACCTTTTGGTTTGGTCTTATATTATCATACTCCGGTAGTTGAGATTTGACTATATATGAATTCTAATTAGACTTAGTAAATTAGGTCTAATTAAATATTATTATATGTTATTAGTTATTAGTTACTCTTATTAATAACCAAATGAGTTAGTGAGTTTAAAAACAAAATGACTTTGTGCGGACTGCGGACCCATCAACATGATTTTTATTTTATTATATTATATATTGTTTTTACGTGGACTTAGGTCACAC
Source organism: Dipteronia sinensis (assembly GCA_033220585.1). Taxonomy (NCBI): domain Eukaryota; kingdom Viridiplantae; phylum Streptophyta; class Magnoliopsida; order Sapindales; family Sapindaceae; genus Dipteronia; species Dipteronia sinensis. The sequence continues at coordinate 30,192,523 of CM065638.1, forward strand.
AACTAATAGTCCAACCAAATATTAATTTCAAGTTAAATGGTTAGTTGTTGAAATTACAAGACTGAAAAAAAAAAAGTGTGGATTGACATGCAATTGATAATTTCTAGTAGTGGCATTTGGAGTCTTTGTACTCATCTAGTGTAGCTTTGCATTTAAGTCCATAAATAATTAAATATACTCTATTATTTTTTTTTTTTTTATGTTTCCTATTAGTTGAATGAACACAAAAGTTTTTTTAATTTGTTTGATACTGAATTGTTATTAACATGATTCTTCTGCTATATAACACTACAAATATGAAACACACAACACATCCAAAACATGCGTTATTAATAAACATTATGACCGAGAAGCATTTTAAAAGTAAGAAAACAGTATTATATATTAAGTAAAAAAAAACTCATTAATTTGAATATGATTTCACAGAAAATACAAAATTTTTCTTATTTCAACTAGAGTTTAAGACTTATATATCCATGCTTATAATTAATATATGTTTTCGAATCATTTGGTTTAAAAATCAAAGAATTGAATTTGAAGTGTGAATGAAACAAGTCATAAAATTTTTGTTGAAGGGATTACAAGTATAGCTATACACAAAAATCAAAATAGAGGAAAACTATGACAATCAAATTATTTTTTTTTTAGAAACTATGACCATCGATTTCAATGAACAAAGCATATGAAAACAAATAAAAATTTGTTCAGATTCGAGGGAGATATTAGCTGGGATACTCCTCCTTAAAAACCTCTCTAAAACAACAGTACTTTTTAATATTAAACAAAAAAAACATTTTGGTTGTTTTTTTTTTTTGAAACAATGCCATTCATCGACCATTATATAGCTTTCTAGGGATCATAACAGATTTTGAGAAATTATAGAAATTATTTCTTGAATTCATGCTAGTTCATGTGTTTAATAAATATTTACATGTCATCAACTTATAAAAAAATGATGCATATGTATCACCAACATGAATTCATATTATTGGTTTGACAAGATGAGATTTGTTAAGTGGTAAGCCCCTCAAACTCAAATTGAAGAGGATTTAGGTCCCAAAATATTGCAATAGTTAAAATAAAAAAAAATACATGAATACATGATAATAATAATAATTATTATTATTATTATTATTATTTTGAAGTAAGTAATTAAAGTCAATGTTGGGTCCTCAAATACTTGAGTTTTAGGTCCATCTACTTGCCAAAAATGTCCCCCCACCCTCATTTTCATCTATTTTAAACAAACAATAAAACCAAAAATGTCAACCCGATTAGTTAGTTAACATTCTTTATGAATATTTAAGTTTTCTAGTTAATTTAAACAAAAAATTGGTCCAGTAAACATGCCAGGAAAACAGAATCATTGTCTGATGAAGAGAAAACTGACCTCTCGTGCTTTGAAGCCTTGTCTAATATTTCTTCCGTTGCTGGCCTTCCAATGCATTTGTTGTTGTTGTTGTTGCTCCAACAACAAACCATTTTTGGTCTTCTTCTCATCAAGTACTTCAAGTGACCCAATATTATTATTGGTTGTATTTGCCAAGCAAAGATCCAAAATCTTCTCAGCAACTTCAGCTTCATTTTTGCTCTCTTTCATCAACTTGTCCACTTGTGCTTTTGGAAGCATCATCCTCACCCTCCTCATTGCTTCCTCCCGCGGTGGCGGTGGCGTCCCCTCGGGAAGACTTCTTATCGGTTTCATGATCGAAAGATCAGAGACCGATCTCCGAGACAGCATGAGGCTCTCCAACCTATCCTTGGCACTCATGTTGATACCCGACCGAACCCTCCTAGGAACTTTCTCTTTGGACACATTTTCCGGCAAGTCCACCAAGAAATAGAGCCTCTTGGGCTCCAATTGCTGGTGCGGCTGCAACGGCTTTGCTCGAATGCCAAAGTGCTTGATGGATTCAGACTCTAACAAGACATGTCCCGGATAATCCTTGACAACCTCCTCAGCTTTCACTGGTGTCTTCAACTTGAATGTCTCTCCACTTATTTTCATTACTTTGGTGCTTTTCTTGCCTCCCAAGCCGTTTCCCATCTCTGCTAGCTTTTCTTATTTGGGTACAAAAGAAATTAAATGATAAAAATGGATTTATGGTGTGATGATTATTAATGCAAGCAAGCACAAGGACATGTTAGTGGATTTTTTGGTAGTTGTGATGTTTTATAAGGGTCATTGGTCAATAAAGTGGGGCAAATTTGAAAATTGCAAATGTTTGACAAAACCATTTATAAAAGAGCTTTCATTTTCAATCTTAAAATTTTAAAACAACTCGATTTAGTGTATACAGGAACCTTTCCCCTCGATGCGTGCAGATAACTATATATATATATATATATATATATTGCATGTGAGTTATTAGATTCAACTGATTAGATTCAGTTTACATGCACTTATTCATACTTATACATAATTTATGATCTACATACAATGCACTGATGTATTTTATATCAGTATGCACCAAAGAGAAAATGACTATATATATATAATACATTAGTATGCACCGAAGAGAAAATGACTATATATATATTGTATAATTTTAGATTGATTATTTATGCTGTTATATCGGAACCAATTCAGCAACTAGGTATTTTGTTTTTAGATAATGAGGAATCCTAAAAAATAAAAACCATTTTTGATAAGATCGAGGATTTATTCTACTATTTTTACATAACATGTATCATTAATTAGGTATAACAAAAAAAAATTTACGTTTCTCTTTAAATTAAATTGATGGGGTTGGAATTTGTATATGACTTAGCGGTCGTTTGTTTTTTTTGTCTGAAGATTGAATAGTTTTGAATTTTTCTGAAAACTGAATAGGGACTGAAATATGAATTTAAATGACATGTTTGTTTTATTGTTCCTCACATCTAAATATATTGTCAACACATTTGTTTTTTAAAAGTAAAATTGTCTGAAACTAAATAATTTTACATTTATACCCATATTAAACAATTATACATATAATATAGAATAAAAACAATCCAAAAATAATAATTATATATAAACACATATGATCATGATCTTCTTCTTCAATTACAAATAAACTTAATTTTTACTAAGAAAATAAAATATTTTTTTTCAAAAAATAAAAGGGACAGTAAGAAAACTCATACAAAACACTCAAAAAAAATAATATATAAATACATCACCCTAATATCATAATAAAATATTAATTATTTTTATTTTTAAAACTATTTAAAATAAGAAATATATTAAAATAAAGATTTATATACCATATATAATTATGATGAAATTAAATATATGTTATAAATGGGGGATAGTATTTGAAAAAAAGCTTTTGGATTGTATTTAATGCAATTCAGTGATTTACAATTAAGTGAAAAGTCAGGATTTTTTACTTTTTATTTTAAATTGTTTTTTGGTATTTTTAAATTGTTTGACAACTTAAAAATAAATAAAACAACTTAATAATTATGATTCAGACCCATTAAGTTTTAATTGAAAAAAATAAATGACCCATTATTCTACACAGTATATTCACTTTTTGTCAACCTTTTATATATATATTTATATATATATATATATATATCTCTTTAGTTTTAATAAAATAAACTTTAAATATGTGTCAAATATGAGTTCTTACCAATCTTTTAACAATTTAATCTTAAATGGTTTTTTTTTAATGTAGGGAGAGAGACTACATCCTCGGTTATTAACAATGTGAAAATTTAAATGAGCCAATTTTGTCAATCACGTGTATCTTATAAGTTATAAGTACATGAATTATATCCATAAAGTTCGATCTTTGAATTGTCGAATAAATCATACTCCATATTCAGTGTAATTTAAGTAAATTTTGAAAAGCATATATATTTTTATGATCCATTACAAATTTAAATTTAGGAGAGAAAAAACGTAACTTGAATGAAAGAACCCACAATTTCATTTGATTATATAATTGATGGTGGCATATTAATTCACAGTATCCTCTAACAACAAACATATTAGTATTTGATATATAAAAGGAGGATATGGATAATGATGAGAAATTCTAATTAAGGTTAAACAAATGAAGTCCGTGATGCGTGGAGAAGGAAGGAAAAGAACTAAAGAAGAGAGATCATTGATTAGTGATTACACAATCATTTTCATGTTCTAATTAATTAAATAAACTCAATCGGTAATCACGGGGAAAACTCCTCTCATTGGCACTGAACGGTCATTGCTGCACATGTGAATATTTGACTTTTCAACTCTGATTATACATAAAACACAGTTTTTGTCAAAACGAAACTATTTTGTATTTTGTTAGCTACTTTTACTATAACACACCAACCCCATCACCCCCACGGCCCCACCCCCTTTTTTGGTTCAATATTTGGTATGTCAGCATTCAAGCAATGAATTTGCTAGCTTTTTATTGTCTGATTAAATTCAAAACTGGTGACAAATTGGCAATAACCTCGTGCGTTTTTTTCCCCTTGAAAAAACACTTTTTGAATACAAATCACAAACGTAGTTGTAGTCCAAATTGATAGTCTGCTCATCAACTTGTAAGGGTTGATTTTTCTTCCGAAATTAGGGGCGGTGGAGGCGCAGAAGCGGACCACATACATAGGGTGGAGTGACGATGCATTGTGATTTAATTGCATTCACAGTAACAGATTAATTAGTATATATTTTGAATATATTCATATCAAATATACAAACGGCCAATCTTTTGGATGTATATTTGATTCCTTATTAATGGTATTGGAGTTAGGCATGTGCCTATGCCCCGCCAATAAAGGTCTGGCCCAGGACTGCTTTGGGAGATTGTTGTATTCCTGTGTCCCACATGAATTGGTTAAATGGGATGTTGGTATCAATAGGTCCCACAATTCGGCCAATAGTCTAATTTTTTTTTGGATTGTAAGGTTATTCTACCGATCTATATGCACGATCTCTTAAAAAAAATATTGATCCAAATATAATTTCGATGACAAGAATAACAAAAATCCAACATTTAAGTAAAAAATATGGACTATATAGCCAAAAATAAAAAAATAAAAAAAAATCCATGAATGTTTATATCTTCTATGATATTACAATCATTTCCCACTAAAGCCTAACGATCACTTAAAACAATAAAATAAACATTTAACAACTTAAATATGTAGGAATAGCAAAAACTAAATATCACATTTGCTAAGTGACAAGATCGCAACGAGATCGACGTACATGCATCATGATGCGCTCGAGATTTTCTTTTTAGAAACAGATACAAAATACTAGTCACATAATTTGAAAGACTGAAAATATTGAGAAATAGATTTGGAGTATAATGAAAAAAAAAGGAAAAAAAAAAGATGTTATCTTGAAAAAGGAAAAGGACGAAGAATTGTTTTCAAAAACATCGAATATGCAAATCAAAGTAGAGTCAAAATTCAAAACTTAACAATAAGCAAGTACATCATGTGTGTGTATCGCTGCGTTCAAAAATCATACATTTTCTTTCGGTCAATAAATATGAATTCAACTTACTGTTAACCGTTTTCTTCAACCCTGTTCGTTTTATATATTTATTTATTTATTTTATGATATATATCTATCCACATATCTAGATTATAGCCAATTTACAATTAGTTTTCTGAGTCCATTTTTGCTCACCCCCCATCAAGGGGGGTGAGCATTACCCCCTCCCCAATACATGACACGTGTCCAGGAAGAGGGTAGTTTTGTCCAAACACATTGGATAAAAATACCCCTCATTGAACACGTGTCATTTATTGGAGAGGGAGGTAATGCTCACCCCTCATCATGGGGGTAAGCAAAAGTCTTCTCTAGTTTTCTTGTATTCTATATTTAGAATATATTTTGCAAATTCAATTCAATCTCAACTATGCTTATAAAATCGACTAATTTTGACCAGTTTTATTCATTGTAATGAATGAGATTGAATTTTCTATATATACCAAAAAATGATTGCTTACTCAATCTAAAACTATATTGGATTGAATTCCAATTTGGCGATTCATAGATTGGATTGAAATTTTAGAAATATATAAGCATCAAATAGGATTTACAAAACGCAGCCTACTAATATCACGCTATGTAATATGAAATTATGAATGTTGGAAAATCTAAACAAATATTCACATAATCATGTCAAAGTAGTGAAAAAAAGCTTAAATGCAGTGGATCGCATCGTACGTCTTCCATTGTGATTTTGAACCATGACAAAGTGAAAATTAACGTCAAACATAGTCATCCAAATTATGCAAAAAAAATATTGTTTTTAATTTGGTAGTTGAATTGTTGAGAGTTCTCTCAAACATCAATTGTGCCTCCAAAGCACTTTTATTCATCAAACCTCATCACTTGTTGCATTAACCATTATCCTCTTGGAGTCAAGTAAGTAGAAGGATTTCATGAGTAGCTAATCTTCCACCCCATGATGTGGACAAGAGTTGAGAAGTCTCTGAAAGCGCTCCTAATATTCTTGCAACGATTCATTATCTAGTTGTTAAACTCTGAATTTTATTTGTGCGTTGGGCTGGAAAAAAACTTGAAAGGAACTTTGCTGCTTGATCAACCCATGTTGTGATAGATCCACTCGGTAGTGAGTAGAGCCAGTCCTTGGCTTTTTCCTTAAGTGAGAACAGAAATAGCCTTAGCCGAATCTCTTCGTCGCTCACACCTTCATTCAAAATTATAGTATAAACCCCAAAGAAATCATCAATATGGATGTGAGGGTCTTCTTCCGGTTTTGCATAGAATTGTGGCAAATGATGAATTGTACCACTCTTGATCTCAAAATTGTTGTTGTTGCGCGAAAGAGTGATGCACGAGGGCTGGTCCAATGCTCTATACCCATGCTAGGTTATAATTTGGAATACAAGTATTTATGCAAATACCATGCAATCTACATACTAATTAAGAAAGAATTGATACAACTTGTGTGGAATACTTACCGCCTTGTGAATATTTTCATCATGTTTGATATCTTTTAGCCTCATTGTCGTCTATATATGGATTGAAGGATTGTTTAGTGGTGGATAGAATGTCCTAACTAGTGTTTTTCTTATTGATTTTCCTTATTATTTTTCTGCTACGCTTTTATTTGTTATTTATTTAATTTTCTTAGTTTCAATAATCAAATCAAAACTCTCATTTGTATGCGTGCGTTAAGTGTTTTTGTTTTATTGTTATCAGTTAGATTAAAGACTTAGAGTGTCTTATATTTAAACTCAATATTTTAGTAAGTAAATAATTCTGCCCAGGAACGATCCTTGCTTAACCGATGTGCAATATATCGTTTATGATTTGCGTACTTGTAAGATTTTTATTATTTTTGTTGTACATTTAGACACCAACAAGTTTTTGACACCGCTGCTAGGGAATAAATTACTTACTTTTATTTTGAGTTTATTTTATTTTGTTTTATTTTCTTTTAGGTCTTTAATTTTTTCTTTTATTTTATTTTTATAGTTAATATGGCTAATCAAGATCCGGAAATGATCCAACAATGATCCAAGTGGCGCTAAACAGCCTCACATTAATTGTTTATAACCATCTTTTAATAAATCTTCCACCCCATAGCCAAAATTACCAAAATAAACCTCAGCAAATTAATTTTTTAATTTTCTTCATTTCTTCTTCTTCTATCCTCTTCTATCCTCTTCTTCCTTCTTCATCTTCTTCCTTCTTCATCTCCTTCTTCCATTAGCCAACATAAACCAAATATGAAATCACATGAAGAACACTAATTTCATTCGCAAAACATTGATCAAAACCTAATAAATTGGGTTCTCAGATTGGAGTAAAAGATTTGAGGCTGAGAAGTTGTTGGAGAAAAGTTAAAAAAAAAAAAACCCTTGGACTGGATTTCAACTAATGTGTAAAAAATCTTCCATTTATTAATATTAAAGTTCGAAACAATTAATTTAACATGAGTTTTGAGTTATTACATAACTTTGTTTTGAGTTTTGAGAAGATCTACTGAAATTTCTTCATTTTCGAAATTCCAGAATGTTTCACGATATGTGAAGCCTTGTTCATGGCAAAAATTTGAAATCATGGCCATTTGGTAAAAAACGTGAAACCTTGAAAAAAGTGAAAACTAATTGGTTTAATTATAAATTGCATTGTTATTAAAATTATAATCAACAAACGAATTAGCTTTGTTGGTTAAGCTTTTAAACCTTCTCAATTGGTTAGAGTTCGTCTGAGGGAAACAATTAACACACTAACCAAATGAACCAAAAAATCAAATTAAACAAATGGTTTCACATTTTTTACATATTCAATCATAGTTTCACACAAAAACATAAGAGAGGAAAACATGAAACGTTGGTAAGTTAAGGGTTAATTTTTTTTTTGTTCTCTCCAAATAGTAGCGTCGCCGGGATGGGCCAACTCGGCGGTGTTGTTGCCGTGACTAGGCCCGCATAGCCCAGTTGTGGCGATGTCGGGACCATCGCTGCCAGGTGCAGTGTCGCCGGGGCTGTTGAAGATACTTAGCATGATACATAGGCATCTCGTGTGATGCCTAGGTGTTGCACGACGCACATGAGTCTCGTGTTGCCCAGGCTACACACAGACTAGGTTGCGGTGGTCCCAGTGGCTCCTTCGACGGTAGGCGCATACCCATACGGCGTCGTCTCCGGTGAAGGTGCCACCGATATAAGATGAGAGAGTCGAGAGAGAAGATAGGAAAGAGAATAGAAGAGAGAAAATAGGGAAGAGAAGGTTTTAAGACTGTTTTGATATATGGGTATTACAGTAAATACACAAAAACTAGGTCATAAACAATTGGATTTTTAGATATTGTTAAAAAAAATTCGTAATGTTTTTAAGGGTTAAAATTGAAACTAACCATATAATTAGTGGAGTTTTTATTTTTACCCAACATTACTGTTTTGATTGTTTTTACCAAACTTTTCATTGAAGAGACAAGAGTACCCTTTAAAAAAGAAGAGACAAGAATACCTTTAAAAAAGAAGTAGAAGTAAAAGAAGAAGAAGAAGAAGAAGGAGAGGGAGATGGAGAGGGAGAAGGAGAAGGAAAAGGAGCCAGATCTGGAAAAAAAAATGAAGAAATAGAAGAAGACAAAGAAGAAGTCAGATCTGGAATTTTTTTTTTCCAAATTTCTTCAATTAAACACACCAGTATTCTTCAATTGAAAACACAAGCAGTCTTCTTCAATTAAACACGTCATTTTCTTCATTTAAACACACCATCGGTTTACATCAATTAAACACATCACCGGATTTCATCAATTAAACACACAAGTTTAATTCCTAGTGTGTTTAATTTGATGAGTTTAATCTCCTTCTTCCCAATTTTTTTTAAATTTTTTTTGTGTGTGCCAAGTAACCTTCATTGGAGGTCCAGGACCTCCATCGAAGGATGATCAAACCTCCATTTGAGGTCACATAGACCTCTATTAAAGGTTTGTGTTAACGGAAATTTTACTCGGGGTGAGAAATCTCAATTAACACCCTCAAAACCACTGCCACGGAGGTGGTGGTCAAGGTAGAATGTATTCTAGTCAGTGCTTGTTCAAAATGACAAAAAAGTAATACTATTAGTACCATCAAAAAAGAATGAACATGCTTTCTTTATTTTTATTAATGGTGTATCGTGTACAAATATCTCTCAATGGCTCTCCATTTCTATAGGGTGTAGTAGGGTTGTTGTCGTATGCCTGTCGAAAAGTAGTCTCCTTCTTCTCCTTCCCTTTCTTTCTATTTATACATAGTTTTGTAGGTTTAAATCAACTGATTCTCCCCTTGATTTTCTCAGTCTCTCCCCTTCTTATCGGGCGGGATCTCTTGTTTAAATGTCATTGACTTTGAGTTAATAGCCGAATTGAGAATATCTTGGGGGAGATCATTTTGTTTTCTCTTTGGACTCTATTTACTTGTTCTGCACATATGTAATTTTTCCTTATATGATCAAGTGTATCTTCATATCTTCACATCATGATCCTTCATAGAGGTCGTTGAATATGGCATGTATGGCGAGGTAGATCAGATGGCAAGGTAGATCAGATAGCGAGGTAGATTAGTGTCTTGGTTCCAGTATTCAGGTGCTTAACCTAGCCAAGAGCTCGGTCTGACCTCCCTTGATTTCTTGGAGCTTGATGTGGCCCCCTGCAGACACTCCTATATGACAACGGGGTTTAGACGAGCTTCTGGAGTGGTTGAGAGGTAATCTCGATCCCGGGGGAGCTCCCTGATTTCAGGTTCGGCGACGGGGGCTCGATCCGATCGTGTTGGGCTCTACTCTGGGTGTTTCTGGAGCTCGCCTTTATTTCTGTGGGGTGGTATCGTAGCTCGGCTTTGGGAAGCGTGATCTCCTAGTGGATGACCTCGGGCCTGGAGTCAGACTAGGAGAGTGAAAATTTTCCCTTTGGTTCTTAGCCAAATTTGGCTATTAACAGTTTGGGTGACCTCCGACGAAGGTCGAAACCTCCATTGGAGGTGCTCTTATAACTTTAAAAAAATAAAAAAAAATAGTTTTTTTTTAGAAAATTAGTTTTAAAAAATATTAATGTTAACAGAAATTTTGCTCGGGGCAATAAATCTCAGTTAGCACCCTCAAGATCATTACCACGTAGGTGATGACCAAGGTAGAATGTATATGTATATGACAGTGCCTAATGAAATGACAAGGAGACAATGATATTGTTAGCTACTCGAAAGAAATAAAAGTCTTCCTTTATTGATAACATATGGTATACATCTCTCTCTCTCTCTTTCAAATTGCTCTCACTTTTCTCTAGGGGATAGTTGGGTACTTGTTGTGTGCCTGTCGAATAGTAGTCTCTTCTTTTCAGAAGGAGGAAGTCCCTCCTTTATACAATGTCTTCATAGGTTTAATCTCATTGATTCCCCCTTGATTTTCTCCTCCCTCCTTATCAGACGGGATTTTTACCTTTAAATGTCATTGACTTTGAGTTAATTGCTCAGTTGAGGATATCTTGGTGGAAATCAATTTGTTTCCTACTTAGACTCTATTACTTGTTCTATACGTATGTAACGTCTTTAGATGTGATCATGTGTATCTTCGGGTCTAGCATGATTCCATAGGGGTCGTTGAATGTATCACGGTGTGGTACATTAGTTTAGTGAGGTCGATCAGTGTTCTGGCCTCGATATTGAGAAGTTTCGTCCAGCTAGGAGCTAGGTCTGGCCTCCCTTGACCTTTCGAAGCTAGGTGCGGCCCCCTATGGACACCCTCCTGTATCAGCGAGGTATAGGCGAGCTTCTGAAGAAATTACGAGGTAACCTTGACTTCGGGGGGTTTTCCTGTTTTCAGGTTCGGTGACGCGGGCTTGATCTAACCATTTCGGGCTCTATTCCGGATGTTTCTAGAGCCTGCCCTTATTCCTGCGGGGCGGTATCGTAGCTCGGCTTTGGGTAACATGGTCTCCTGGTGGAAAATCTTGGGCATGGAGCCAGGTCTGGAGGGTGAAAAATTTCCCTTTGGTCCTTAGCCAATTTTGGATATTAACAATTAATAAATAGAAAAGACAGGGGTAATTTTATATCTTCAATGGATTGTTTGGTTAAAACAATGAAAATGATGAGTTTTAAATTTTATATGGTTAGAAACCCCCTTAATTATATGATTAGAAAGGGCTATTTTCACATGTTTTTGATGGCTAGTTTTGAATTTTTCTCTTCCTCATATGATAAGTGTTAGCGCACAATGCCACTACGAGGAAACGTTGCCGGATAGAACACAATCAAACAATAGCAAAAGAAAAATAAGATGAAGAAAAAAAATTAAATCCAATCACACACAACACAAGAGATTTTATGTGGAAATCCTAAATCAGAGAAAAAACCACGGCCGTCAGAACGCCAAGAGATCAATCAACTAAAAAGAAAATTGTTACAACTTCACTCAAGATTCTCTCTCTAATACCCAAACCAAATTGCACCCAATGCTCTCTTTGAGATCTCTCTAATGTTTGCTAATTTGCTCCACACCTAATAACCTAGTTATTATGATCTATTTATATGAGTTAAAAGGAGTTACAGATAAAAGGAAATCATATTCCTATATGTACAAGAATTACTTGTTCCTATTTATGACAAGTCTTCTTATAAGGAGAAATCCTTTTCTTTCAAGTGTAAGCCCTAGAGTCGCACAGCGGAATGAATTTTAAAACTTTTTAAAATATTTAAGTGACTTTTATGTACCAATACGATATATAAGAATAAATAAGGCAAGATTCGAAATCATACCTTAAGGCTAAATCCTTCGTTCTTTAATTTTTGAATTTGCTTTCCGATTTGTACCACTGGATCTTCCTCGCTAACTCCTAGGTTCCGGAAACTGCATGTGGGCACGTTACGGTCTTTAGGAGGTTGAATGGAGTTAGTAGAAACAACACGAAACAACTCTTGCTTTGTGTATGGAGAATTTGGCCACCCTTGAATAATAAAGAACAAAAACTTTTTTTTCTTATGTTACTCTTGTTGGCCGCACCCCTTTTTTTTTTCTTTTCTTTTTTTGTATGTTGTATATCTCTAACTCTCTACATCACGTTAATATTAAAAAGAGTTTTAAAGATTACAAATGCTTGATATGATAGAATTGTTTTAGACATCAAATATCCCGAAAACAAAAATCAATTATCATGTTTTTAAATATCAAATATTAAAAAACAAATATAATGATATATTATATCTATTCATAAATCAAGATAGGGTTACAAGTGACCTAGATTAAATATGATTCTAAATCCCATTTAATTCAATGTTGACACTGTGACTCGAAACCTTGACGTCCATAAAATAATTAATTCAATTAATAATTCATAATTATTAATACAATTAAATAATCACATTATTTAATTTAATTAATTATTAATCCATTAATTAAATAATCAAATTATTTAACTAATTGCCTGAATAAAATTCTTGCTACTTTCGTAACATAATTAATTGGACCATTCAATTAATTAACCGAGACCTTTGTTACCATCAACGTTCCAGGCTAGCAAGGGGACCTAATGGATTCACAGTCTTGAGCTCCAATAATCCTTAGAAAAAATTAATTAAACTCTTTAATTAATATTTTCATTATTAACCTCGGAGTTACTCCACTAAAAACCCGAGGCTGCACTCTCGTAACTGTAGATGATTTTATACAAACCAAAAAACTCAATGTCCATCAATATAGCTATTACATATGGTATGATCCTCCACAAGTAGTTCATAATTAGAGCTGGGTCATAAAGTACGTTGTACCCCTCTAATTATATCTTTTCCATTAAGTACCATTGATTCTCTAATGAAATATTATATCCTTCATTCCTTTACGGAAGAAGGAGAGCGTTCTTAATTGTTTATGCCCCGAATCAACCCTTAAAGGAACTATTTCTCTACTTCTCGCAAGAAGGAGTAGATTCCACTATTGTGTACAGACCTTCCCAGCCTCAAGCCAAACCGCGATTCCAAGATACAGAGATATTGATTGGTTATGCTACTTCGATCTTACCCATGGTAAATCAAAAACCACGATCTAACATGAAGGAGTCAGTAAGACACTCAAAATTAAGATCACCCATATACAGCCATCATCTGTCGATATATATGAATATCTCCATGTAATGGATATTGGTGAGAGATTCCTGTAGATCATGGCCCAGACCTATATGATCACATCATATAAGGTGCCTCCATTCTCATGTCACTATATGAGTAGTCTAGGATAAGACCACCGTACATTACGGAATGGACCGCAGCTGTAAATTAACCACAAATAACGTACCCAACTTTATTTGCTCTCTACGGACTCTTTAGATTGCACGTCTCAAATTGAATTCCTCTGTATATGACACTCATATACTCATTTTATGATTACATCTGGCAATCTTGGATGTTTAGCTCATATGATATAAAAGTATGAGACATATAAATTGAATAAAAAAACTACTTCTTTTATTTATAATTTATCATTATTTACATATTACAAGCTTTAGGGCAAAAACCCCAACATCAAGCACAAGACTTTCCTGTTTCGCATGAAGACAAACTCTTTTTCGTTTTCTAATAAGCACAAGAACTTCTAGAAGAAAAACATTTCCTAATTTCGCTCAAAATTCCTGATATGGGCAAAATTCAACGTTACCACGGTATGGGCCGCGATTTGCAACCTGCACCCTGAACCGTGGAAAGCCACCGAAGTCCACCACTCAGAATACATTGGTTGGTTCCTTATGCCTTAGTTATAGTCTACACCACGTGATACTTACTGGAATTGACCGCTCCTTATGCCGCGGTTTATGTGCCTTGTCTGCACTACGGTCCACGCCGCGGTTCCTTTCAAAATTCGTTTCTTCAATTCTTCTTCGGTCTTCAAGCCTCCCTCAAACACAATCTCCTACTTCCAAACGTCTTCCACGTCTCCAGGAAGTTTCCACATTGGTTGAATTCTATTTGGTATTCATTGGAAATTCGAGCCATACCCCACAGTCATTTCTTATGGCAAGAATTTCCAAACCTTCGTCCACAGCTACGACTCTCATCACTGAGAATCAACATACCTACCACGAGGTATAACCACTTAGAAATTGTTAACGAAAAATTTGCTCAGGATGAGAAATATCATTTAACACCCTCACCCACTACCGGTAGTAGTAGCGGGGTAGGTACATTCGGTACCGGGGTCCCTTTCTATAATCAGAAGCACGAGATCTAGTGATGGAGAAAGAACACTAGGGACCGGGAGATGTAAAAGAACACTGTTTTATTTAATAAATCTCTATAACAGAATTACAATAAGTATACATACACTCGTCTCTCTATTTTCACTCTTTTACACAGGATGGAGATGGAGAAAGCGTTCGAGTTGATAAGTGGATATTTTCCTCCAATGATTGTCAATGGACTCTCACTAGCTTCGGGGAATTTTTAGAGATAATTATCCCGGAGTCTCTATTGTTATGGCGATCAAGAATCCTTTCAACCTCCCTTGCTTTACCTTTCAATGCCGTATATATAGTACTCCCCGAATCTCCTCAAAATTCGGTTGTCTTTAATGAAGATTATAGAGAGTCCTATTTTAAGCTTTGAAAGGCATTTGCATGGAGCTGAAGGCGCGGATTAGATCCCGTTAATCAATGGTGAATTCAAATTCTGATTCGGTCGACCATTGGGTCATTAATGGCGCTTTATTTTGGCGATGGAGTCAACTTTCCTTCCTCGTGGAGCTTGATGACGATGGAGTCAACTTTCTTTCTTTATGGAGCTTGGAGGAAAATTATGATTTTGAGTTCTGATGGAGGGTAGTGCTGGTACCTTATTTTGATGAGCTTGTTCTGCCTTCTGCTGGAATAGTGCTTATGTCTTCATGTTCCCTATCATATTACCTGGGAGGTAAGGTACTTGCCTTGGTGGAGCTCCAGATAAGCATATTGAGTATCAAGTAGGGGTCGGGGTAGCACCAAGATAGATATCGAGGTAGGTATCGAGGTATCTGGTACCCTGATCGACGTTGAGATACTTGCAGGGTGCTGGGCATGCAAGCTATCATTGTACTGGTCTTGAGCTGGTATCAGGAGCTTCAGTAGAGCGAGGTACATGCTTTCGGAGCTGATGTCCCATCTAGATAAACGTATAGTCGAGGTTCCAACCTCGTTGGATATCAGTCCCATCTAGGTGGTGGTACCAATCTCGCTGGCTTCCTAGAGTATTTGGATGAGTCTTCCTGGGTAGGTCCCTGTGGGAAAATTCTCCCTTGGTCCCTTGCCAGAAAAATCTGTTAACAGAAACACCTATCCTAAGATTTCACTGGCACATGTCGAAATTTACCTTGCTGAAATTGTGGTGCAACTTCTCACGTTAGGTTCCCAAGGAGTTCGTTCAGCCATCAACATCCTTATCCACCACACACCTTGTATCACCTTCTAAACAATGCCCATGGGCAAATTGTGGACCCGCTATTAGCAATACTTCATCTTTCATGGCAACTATTGATCATGCCATAAGGATGTTTATGCTCATTTAGAGGGCATCACTGTAGTCGTCATACTCAAGAAAAGCGATTAACGAGTACGTTTTTGTCGTTAGAAAATGTCCGTCAAAAATATTTATAAAGTCCTTAGCAATGTCCTTAATATGTAAACAAGTATAGTGACAAGCTAGGGTATCATCCGTAGGGAAAGAGAAATTAAATGGGTAAAACTAGTTAACTACTATTAAACTAAAACTAAGCATAAATAGAGTAAAGATCAATGGTTGTTTTGAAAAGTTAATAACTACAATGCAACTACAATTCAGCTAGTTAATCTAACATGCAATTAGTGTTAACAAGAATGCGAAAGTGAGAAAATATGATAATGGAGGCTTGGGAGTCGATGAACCATATAAGTAAACAATGGGCAAAGATGAACTCAGAATTATGAACATTAGCCAAATGTATCAAACCTAGGATGTATATGATTGGTTGTATACCACTTATGAGTGTCTAATCTATGATGTATAGTATTGGCCACCCACAAGTGATTGTGCTTGAATGACCATCCATCAAAATAAGGGACTAATCTTTTTATAAAGTCACCAACCTAGGATGTAAAGTATTGATGCTTAATCCCTCACAAGCAACCAACCTAGGATGTATAGGATTGATTACCTATTTGAGATTAGATAGAAATTGAAATTAATGAGTCCGGGTCTCACTTGAGGGATGTACTCTTGTTTGACCATTCCATTCAATTGAGCTTAAGAGAACCAAGTAGGATATATACCAAATTCTCTACTCAAATAATTTCAAAAACAATTTATAAAGAGAATAGGGTACAATCTAAGACAAATTATCCTTGAAATCAATTAAAACTGTTAACAGGGTTTTCTGACAAGGGACCAAAGGAGAATTTTCCAATAGGAACCTTTCTAGGAAGATTCATCCAGATACTTCAGTAAACCAGCAAGATCGGTACCACAACCTAGAAGGAGCCAATATTTGACAAGGTCGAAACCTCGACCACCTATCTATCTAGATAGGATATCAGCTCCGCGAGCTAACGAAGGCATGTACCTCGCTTCAACTGAAGCTCCTGATGTCAACCCCAGATCAGTACAATGGTAGCTCGTACACCTAGTAACCCCTCGAAGTATCTCGACATCATTCAAAGTACCTGGTACCTCAATATCCGCCAGGGCATTGTCTCAACTCCCACCTGATACCTAGCACGCCTACTCGAAGCCCCTCCAAGACAAGCACTACACCTACCAAGCAATACGAGAATGAACATAAAGAGACAAGCACCATTCCAGCAAGACTTGAAACAAGCTCCATCAATCTGATATACTAGCACCTCAATCTACTAGAGACCAGAATTTCCCTCCAAAGCTCCACGAAGAAGGAAAGTTGACTCCATCGCCAAAATAAAGCGCCATTAATGAGACCAAATAGTCAACATAATTAGAATTTGAATTCGATAGTAATTAACAGGATGAAATCTCGTGCCTTCAGCCCCACTCAATGCTTTCAACGCTAAAAATGGGACTCTCAATAATCCTCATGAGGGGGACCAGATATTGAGGGGATCTTGGGAGAACTATAGATACAGCTTTGAAGGGTAAAGAAGGGGATCCGAACATCATTTTTTATCACCAGAAAAGAGAGTTTAATTTCTAGAGGAATACTCTTTGAATTCTCCGAAGCCAGTGAGAGTCCATTGACAATCATTGGAAGGAAATATCCACTTATCGATATAAACGAAGGCTCAGCCTTCATCCTGTGTAAGAGGAAATAGAGAGTTTAGTGTGAGGAGAGTCTGAATTGTAACGATACTACTAATACCCTTTTTTTTAATAGAACAGTGTTATTTCATATCTCATTGATCCTTCTTATCCCGCTCCTTATTTACATCCATCTACATTACGAGGAAGGATCGCGGTACCGAAGGTACCTATCCCGCTACTGGCTACCGGTAGTGGGTGAGGGTGCTAACCGAGATTTCACTCCCTGAGTGATATTTCCGGTAACACTTTTTGGCGCCGTCTGTGGGAAACACCACACCCTCAAAAGAAAGTCAGCGCGCCTTGTTTTCTTGTCTTACCATTGAAATGAAGCTCCGATCCTTTCAGGATCATCTTGACCCATCGGGACATCAGTCAAACGCTTCAACCCGAAAAGGGCAGAAGCCGAAGAGGTGGGGGGGGTGAAGGGTCACAAACCCGCCTCGAAGCCGTCAGCTACTGCGCGGATTACCCCCTAGGTACCTACTACCCCAGTAGCTGGACCTACCAATCTAGACCAACAAGTCATGGCCTTTATAGAGAGCATTCGCCTCCAAATGGTCACCGAGGTAGTACCAGTCAGTCCGTGGTACCAGATCCTAGGGCAGATGCCAATCGACAAGGTACCAGGGTACCTCCCTTCGACAGGTTGGGACCGCCACCTCCCGTACCAGTCCATGATAGACTCGGTCCCATGCCCCCACCAACATCAGTCCATGAAAGGCTCGGGCCCATGCCCCCGGTTCTAGGGCATCCTATAGGTTATGAACCTCGGCGTGCGAGATCCGCCATTGTTCTCCCGCCCAAAGAGCGCCACCACCTGGTCGAACCAGTATCCTATTCTAGACAGCCTCACCAGGAAACGACCAGGGGATGCCCTTGCTTAGTGGCGGGAGGTAGCCATAGGGGTGCCAAAGAAGACCCTCCCCAAGGAGAAAATTAGGATGAAGCTTCTGCGACATCGGAGGGGCCTGATGATAGAGATTCTGAGGTGGAATCTGGGAATGATGAAAATAAACGTCTCCGGGACTAGGTTGCCAGGATGGTAAAAAAAATCCAGGAGTTGAAGAAGGGCAAGCATAGGGAAAACCGGAAAGACCCCTTGAGGGAGATGAATGCTCTATTTTCTACCTCTCAAATTTAAGATGCCAACCAACAAATACTTTGAGACCGAAGACCGCCTAAGCCACCTAGAAAGCTTTGTTCACTAGATGGAGGTCCAGAATACTACTAGGGCCGCTATGTGCAGAATGTTCCCAACCACGCTAACGGATTATGCCAAGACATGGTTCAGGAAGCTACTGACAGGAAGCGTTGATTCATTCACCAAATTAACGATTGACTTCTGTGCTCAGTTTCAGGGCATCAAACCTCGCCCCAAAGATCCTATTCACCTTCAATACGTGATCCAGGAGCGGGGTGAATCGCTCGAAGCCTACGTGGAAAGACCCCACAAAGAAGTGATACAGATGGGAGTCTTCGCGGAGAAGGAAACCTTGGCCAATTTCAGTAGGAATCTTTAGGCAGGCAGACTATTCAGATATTTTGCCAAGCATCCCCGGAGACCAACCAGGAGGCCTACGATAGAGCTCTAGAGCAGGTTAAGATAGATGAACATCTCCGAGTTAAGATGGAGAATAATGATATGAGAACTGCCAAGCGCCAAAAGAAGGAGGCGCCTAAACCTGCACTCGTTCAGAAAAATCAGAACAGGCCTCCCAACAAATCTACATATCGGTCGCCACCCTATCAGCCTCCACGGAACCGGTACCCGGTAAGGCGGTCTCCACCCAGTGTTGGGATTTTTTCCCTAAAGCTTGTAATATGTAAATGTAATTTGAACATAAATAAAAGAAGTAGTATATTCATTCATTTTGAGTGTCATACTTTATATAACATGTGCACTTAACATCCAAAATTGCCGGATGTAATTTTGAACTGAGTATATGAGTGTCATATATAGATGGATTCAGTTTGAAACGAGCAATTTAAAGAGTCCGTAGATAGCAAATAAAACTGGGTACTTTATTTATGGTTAATCTACAGCTGCGGTCCATTTCGTAGTGTACAGTGATCCTATCCTGGATCATTCATATGTAGATATGAGAATGGAGGCACCTTGTATGATGTGATCATATAGGACTGGGCCATGATCTATATGAATCTCTCACTAAGATCCGTTTAACGATGAGATTCATATATATCAACTAATGATGGCTATATGTGGGTGATCTTAATCCTGAGTGTCTTATCGACTCCTTCAGGTTAGATCGTGGTCTTTGATATACCATGGGTGAGGTCGGAGTTGCATTCCCGATCAATATACTCCGTATGTTGGGATCGCGGTTTGGCTTGTGGCTGGGAAGGTTTGTACACAATAGTGGAATCCACTCCTTCTTGTGAGAAGTAGATGGTAGTTCTCTTAAGGGTTGATTCGGGGCTTGAACAATATGAGCGCTCTCTTAATTCCGTAAGGAATGTAGGATTTATTGTTCATTAGAGAATCAATGGTACTTAATGGAAAGATATGATTAGAGGGGTATAACGGACATTATGACCCAGCTCTAATTATGAACTACTTGTGGAGGATTATACCATATGTAATAGCTATATCGATGGACACCGAGAGTTATTGGTTTGTGTAAAAACGTCTACAGTTGAGAGAGTGCAGCTTCGGGTTTTTAATGGAATAACACCGAAGTTAATAATCATGAAATATTAATTAAAGAGTTTAATTAATAATTTCTAAGGATTATTGGAGCTCAAAATACTGTGGGTCCATTATGTCCCCTTGCTAGCCCGATCGATTTAGGTAACAAGGGTCACGATTAATTAATTGGATTGTCCAATTAATTGTGTTACGAAAGTGACATGTATATATTCGGGAGTTAATTGAATAATGAAATTATTTAATTAATGAATAATGGTGATTAAATAAATTAAATAATAAGATTATTTAATTATGTTGTTAATCACTAAATGGAGGGTGTTAGTTGATATTTGATTTTGAATAAAATAAGATAATATGATTATTTTATTTTATTAAATTAAATATTTGAATTTGAATTTAAAATGTTTGAATTCAAAAATAAATATTTAATTAATTTTAAAAGGATATGAGATATTCTTTTTGAAAAGTTTTAAAAATCAAATAAGATTTTGATTTGATTTTATTTGATATATATATGTGATATATATTTAATTAAAAAGTAATTAGATTACTTAATTGAACCGAATGTGTTCGTGACTAAACAGAAAATAAGTAATAAGATTACTTGAATTGAAAAGGAGAGAAAAGAATTGGTTCGTGACACACAGCAAAGAGAAAAAGCAAAACAAAGAGAAAAAAAGTTAGGGTGTGGTGAGACCACAAGTGCTGCACTTCTAGTTTTTTTTTTTGTGTGTGTTCTTCTCTTCTTCCTCCATACAGGTCCTGAATATCGTGACACGCCCACACGCTGTTACCAGTTCCGGGAGATAGCGAGGAAGATCACGTGTTTCAAATCAGGAGCAGTTCGTATCAAAGTGAAGGAGCCTCCTACGTAGGTATGAAAAATAAATTCCTTCACTTTATTATTGTATTTGATTATTACTGTACAAATGGGTTAGTTTACTGATTACATTAAAAAATTTTAAAACCTTCCGCTGCGCAATCTGTAACCCTAGGTTCTAACAATTGGTATCAAAGCCAATTTTTGTACAGTATAATCGAATTCGATTACTCCTGATATGTATGAATGTGTAGGCACATATTTTTTTTGATGAGTGTATGATGTTTTTTAATTAAACTGTTTAATTTAAAAAACATGGTTGATCGTATTTTTTTATGGTGTTGTGGATTTAGAGTGTTTCTGGGTTGTATAATATTTTTTTATTTATTTTACTGTTGTATTATTAAAAAAAAAATATGTGTAAAGGCAAGACCTGGTGCGCGCATCGCAGACCAGCACGCACCTGGTAACTCAACGTGAGTGTGCATGACGAGCCTACCAGAGCGTGCCTGCAGCACACAACCTCCCACCTGCGCGCATGCACTCCAGCGAGCCTACCAGCTCGCAAAGCAGGCTACCAGCGCTCGTGCCTCCAGCGCTCAACCTCCAGCGAGCTTACCAGCGCGCAACTTCCCACCAGCGCGCAACAGCGTGCAACTTCCCACCAGCGCGCAGCCTACCAGCGCGCCCAGCACTCATCCTCGCATGCCTACCAGCGCGCACAGCACATCCCACACATGACCTGAAGAGATTGGAAGTCTTGGAAATTACAAGAAGACCAAGGGATGCCTTGGGAATATTTTTTTGTAATTAGATTCCAATTTTTAGGTTAAATAATCCACAACACTCGGTCAACTCATGTATGTTTTAATTATTTGATGATTAAGCATTGTCATGCATATACATGTCATTTAAATTAGTTGTGCCTACACACATATATATATATATATATATATATGTTGATATATCATACATGCATTATAGCCATCTATATTATGTGTTTAATTTTTTTTTAATTTGATTAAAATGGGTTATTCACATAATTGGCTATTTTTAATGGGATTAGTTTTTTAGGAGTAAAAACTTGGTAAATCTCATTAATTACTAATCTTTTTATTAAAGAGTTTTAATACTTAGATTAGTAGGGTCCTTAATATATTTATTAGGATTAATTTGATTAAGCTCCTAATAATAATTGGACCTAATAATGTGTTTAGTTTTAATAGTTAAAACTTGGTAAATACACATTTAATAATAATTCTAGTCTTAGTAAACAGTTTACATAGATTTGAATTATCACTAATGAACTAAAATTTTTAAGTGTTAAAAATCAATTTAGTTTATTAGTTATTGGAATAGGATTCTAATAATTTGTGATTAATGCACTTGACGCTTAGATCAAAATTAGCCGTTTAATCTAGGTGCATTAATATTAATAGAAAACCCTTAATATAAAATAGTGAGTGGGAGAGGGATATATGACATTATATCCCGCGGTCTCTATCATTCGTTCAACACCGTGAGATTCGAGTGGGGCCTCGTGACGACTTTATTTTCGTCCTCCTTAAGGAGGGTTTCCATAAGAATCAATACCAAGGTTGACTTCCTAACAGATAGGATTTCGGAGGGGATTTCGGGATTGACCGACCCTAAGGCGGCAATTCTCGAGTTAAGCTCTTGAGATCTAAAATGATGGGTTACACTCACAAGGTTTTAATTAAATTGGTTAATTAAAAACCTGACCTAATAAACGATGGTTGAATGATATTGGCATAAGAGTTATTCTGGTATATCCTTTAACTGAGAAGGTCTCGATCCAACATGCAAGAATTTGACCGACCCTAAGGCGGCACTTGTTTGTGGTATGTTGGATTGTCGTGGCATAGAAACATTGTTTTTAGGGTTGTTCTTGTTCATTAAACATTTTCATGCATCATGTTTAATTTTATGCCGAACATTAGCACATGTTTAGAATGTATGACTGAATGAATCTTTAATTTATGTTTTTTCAGCCATGTCATCTGCACTATTACAAATACTTGCAAACGATAAATTAACTGGAGTCATTGCAATGACTACAGCATTCGAAATTATGGAGTCATTGCAAGCTATGTTCGGGCAGCCCTCCGAGCAAAAGCGACACAAAGCTGTTCGTTCCGCTATGCTCGCTTGCATGAAGGAAGGTACATCAGTTCGGGAACATGTCCTGAGCATGATATCCTACTTCAACACGGCAGAAGTCAATGGCGGGGCCATTGATGAACCCAGTCAAGTGAGCATCATACTGACGACTCTTCCGAAGAGTTTCGATCAGTTTAAGAACAACTACGGGATGAACAAGTTAAGGTTTACTCTCACACAGTTGCTCAATGAGCTCGCTACTTTTGAGTCCTTGACTAAGGACAGCAAAAGTAAGACCGGTGAGGCAAATGTTGCCGAACCATCTTCCTCCAATAATAAGAAGAGGAAGAGGTCTGCTGGAAAGGCGAAGGGTAAGCCCAAACCCAAGAAGGCCCAAAGCAAAAAGAAGGGCACCTCCACCGACCAAGATAAAGGAAAATGTTTCCATTGTAACAAGGTCGGGCACTGGAAGAGGAACTGTCCTCAGTACCTGGAGGAGGTAGCCAAGAAGAAGAAGAAAGGTAAATATGATTTACTTGTTCTTGAATCTTGTTTAGTGGAAGATGATTCTTCACATTGGATTGTTGATTCGGGGGCCACTAACCATGTTTGTTCTTCTTTGCAGTGGACTGATTCTTGGACACAGCTAGAGGAGTGAGCCTTCTCCATGCGTGTGGGGTCGGGGGATGTCAGTGTCGGCCAAAGCAGTGGGAGCAATAAGATTGCAATTTTGTAATAATAATAGTTTTTATTATTGAACAATGTTTTTTATATTCCTGGATTTATACGGAATTTGATTTCCGTTTCTAAGTTGTTAGAACAATTGTATTCTGTTTCTTTTAATAATAAGTTTGTTATTATTGGAAAGAATAGTCTGAATATTTGTTCAGGAATTAATGAAAACAATTTGTATGTGTTAAGACCGTTAATACATACTACACTGCTTAACACCGAAATGTTTAAAGTTGAAAAACCAAAAACTAAACGACATAAGATTTCTCCAGAAAACGAAACGTATCTCTGGCATCTAAGGCTTGGACATATTAACCTTGACCGGATAAACAGACTAGTAAAAAGCGGATCTTTAAATGAGTTAAAGGTTGGCACCTTACCTGTCTGTGAATCTTGTCTGGAATGTAAGATGACTAAGAGACCTTTTACTGGTAAAGGACTTAGAGCTAAACAACCACTAGCGCTTATACATTCAGACATCTATGGACCAATGAATGTTAAAGCAAGGGGTGGTTATGAGTATTATGTCACCTTTGTAGATGACTACTCGAGATACGGATATGTCTACCTAATGCAACGGAAGTCGGAAACATTTGAAAAGTTCAAAGAATTCCGAGCTGAAGTTGAGAACCAGTTAGGAAAGACTATCAAGTCTCTACGATCAGATCGTGGAGGTGAGTACCTTGACCAAGAGTTTGAAGACTTTATGGTCGAGTATGGGATAGTGTCCCAACTCACAGCTCCTGGTACACCTCAGCAGAATGGTGTCGCGGAGAGGAGAAATAGAACCCTAATGGAAATGGTGAGATCTATGATTAGTTTCTCATCATTACCAAATTCTTTTTGGGGATATGCGTTACAAACAGCGGCATACATTTTGAATGTACTGCCATCCAAATCTGTTCCTGAAACTTCCCTAGAGTTGTGGAATGGTCGTAAAGCTAGTTTACGACATTTTCGCATATGGGGGTGTCCAGCACACGTGCTGAAGAACAAAATTGGAAAGCTAGATCCCAAGTCTGTGGTCTGCTTGTTTGTAGGATACTCCAAGGAGACCAGAGGTGGATACTTCTATAGTCCTGAAGATAACAAAGTATTTGTATCGACAAATGCAACGTTTCTTGAGGATAACTATATAAGTGATCATAAACCTCGTTCTAAAATTGTATTAAATGAGTTGGAGCCTGGTGAGACCAGTGCTCAGTCAACTAGAGTTGTTAATCCATTAACATCTGAAAGTCAGATAATTCCTAATCAGGATACACTACCACCTGGACGTAGTGAAAGGGTTGTGAGACAGCCTGAACGCTATTTGGGTGTAAGTGAGGGACAAGATCTTATCTCTGCTGATAGTGTGGATGATCCATTGACATTTAAGAATGCAATGGAAGATCCCGATAAAGAGGAATGGCTTAAAGCCATGAATCTCGAGATGAAGTCTATGTACTCTAACTCAGTCTGGGAACTTGTAGACTTACCGAATGGGGTAAAACCCATAGGATGTAAGTGGATCTACAAGAGAAAGAGAGGAGTAGACGGGAAGGTAGAGACCTTCAAGGCAAGGCTAGTGGCCAAGGGTTATACCCAGAAAGAGGGGGTCGATTATGAAGAGACCTTCTCGCCAGTAGCCATGTTTAAGTCTATTCGGATTCTCTTATCCATTGCTGCCTATTTTGATTATGAAATATGGCAAATGGATGTCAAGACTGCATTCTTGAATGGCAATCTTGATGAAAGCATATACATGATGCAACTAGAGGGATTTGTGTCTCCAGATCAAGAGCAAAAGGTTTGCAAGTTGTAAAGGTCCATTTATGGACTTAAGCAAGCATCTAGATCTTGGAACATAAGGTTTGTTGATGTGATCAAAACCTATGGCTTCGAGCAAAACGTTGATGAGCCTTGTGTCTACAAGCGCATCATTGACAAGAAAGTAGTTTTCTTGGTCCTATACGTAGATGACATCCTACTCATTGGGAATGATATGGGAGTGTTGTCTGATGTAAAGGGCTGGCTGGCTAGCCAATTCCAAATGAAAGATTTGGGAGAGGCGAGTTATGTTCTAGGGATCCAACTTATAAGGGATCGTAAGAACAAACTCATAGCATTGTCTCAGGCATCATATATCGACAAGATTCTTATGCGATTTTCGATGCAGAACTCCAAGAAAGGTAATTTACCTTCTAGACATGGGGTTCACTTGTCTAAGGAACAGTGTCCTAAGACACCTCAATAAGTTAAGGATATGAGACGTGTGCCATATGCATCAGCAGCAGGTAGTCTCATGTATGCTATGTTATGCACGAGACTGGACATCTGCTATGCTGTGGGAGTAGTCAGCATGTACCAGTCTAACCCAGGATTAGATCATTGGGTTGCTGTCAAGACTATTCTCAAGTATCTTCGGAGAACGAGAAACTATATGCTACTGTATTCCAGACAGGATTTGATCCCTGTTAGGATACACAGATTCTGATTTTCAGTCAGACAGGGATTCTAGAAAATCCACGTCTGGATCAGTATTCACCCTAGGTGGTGGAGCCATTGTGTGGAGAAGTATAAAGCAATCTTGCATTGCTGATTCCACCATGGAAGCCGAATATGTAGCCGCTTGTGAAGCTGCTAAAGAGGCTGTTTGGCTCCGTAAGTTCTTGAGTGATCTGGATGTTGTTCCAGATCTGGATAAGCCCATCACACTTTATTATGATAATAGTGGTGCTGTGGCTAATTCCAAAGAACCAAGAAGCCACAAGAAAGGGAAGCATATAGAGCGAAAGTATCATCTCATTAGAGAGATAGTGCAGAGAGAAGATGTGATCGTCACCAAGATAGCCTCACAAGACAATCATGCTGATCCATTTACAAAGACCTTACCGGCTAAAGTGTTTGAAGGTCACCTAGAAGGTCTAGGGTAACGAGACACGACCCACATGCTTTAGTGCAAGTGGGAGATTGTTGGGGTTTTTGCCCTAAAGCTTGTAATATGTAAATGTAATTTGAACTTAAATAAAAGAAGTAGTATATTCATTCATTTTGAGTGTCATACTTTATATAACATGTGCACTTAACATCCAAAATTGCCGGATGTAATTTTGAACTGAGTATATGAGTGTCATATATAGATGGATTCAGTTTGAAACGAGCAATTTAAAGAGTCCGTAGATAGCAAATAAAGCTGGGTACTTTATTTGTGGTTAATCTACAGCTGCGGTCCATTTCGTAGTGTACGGTGATCCTATCCTGGATCATTCATATGTAGATATGAGAATGGAGGCACCTTGTATGATGTGATCATATAGGACTGGGCCATGATCTATATGAATCTCTCACTAAGATCCGTTTAACGATGAGATTCATATATATATCAACTAATGATGGCTATATGTGGGTGATCTTAATCCTGAGTGTCTTATCGACTCCTTCAGGTTAGATCGTGGTCTTTGATACACCATGGGTGAGGTCGGAGTTGCATTCCCGATCAATATACTCCGTATGTTGGGATCGCAGTTTGGCTTGTGGCTGGGAAGGTTTGTACACAATAGTGGAATCCACTCCTTCTTATGAGAAGTAGATGGTAGTTCCCTTAAGGGTTGATTCGGGGCTTGAACAATATGAGCGCTCTCCTAATTCCGTAAGGAATGTAGGATTTATTGTTCATTAGAGAATCAATGATACTTAATGGAAAGATATGATTAGAGGGGTATAACGGATATTATGACCCAGCTCTAATTATGAACTACTTGTGGAGGATTATACCATATGTAATAGCTATATCGATGGACACCGAGAGTTATTGGTTTGTGTAAAAACGTCTACAGTTGAGAGAGTGCAGCTTCGGGTTTTTAGTGGAATAACACCGAAGTTAATAATCATGAAATATTAATTAAAGAGTTTAATTAATAATTTCTAAGGATTATTGGAGCTCAAAATACTGTGGGTCCATTAGGTCCCCTTGCTAGCCCGATCGATTTAGGTAACAAGGGTCACGATTAATTAATTGGATTGTCCAATTAATTGTGTTACGAAAGTGACACGTATTTATTCGGGAGTTAATTGAATAATGAGATTATTTAATTAATGAATAATGGTGATTAAATATATTAAATAATAAGATTATTTAATTATGTTGTTAATCACTAAATGGAGGGTGTTAGTTGATATTTGATTTTGAATAAAATAAGATAATATGATTATTTTATTTTATTAAATTAAATATTTGAATTTGAATTTAAAATGTTTGAATTCAAAAATAAATATTTAATTAATTTTAAAAGGATATGAGATATTCTTTTTGAAAAGTTTTAAAAATCAAATAAGATTTTGGTTTGATTTTATTTGATATATATGTGATATATATTTAATTAAAAAGTAATTAGATTACTTAATTGAACCGAATGTGTTCGTGACTAACACAGAAAATAAGTAATAAGATTACTGGAATTGAAAAGGAGAGAAAAGAATTGGTTCGTGACACACAGCAAAGAGAAAAAGCAAAACAAAGAGAAAAAAAGTTAGGGTGTGGTGAGACCACAAGTGCTGCACTTCTAGTTTTGTTTTTTGTGTGTGTTCTTCTCTTCTTCCTCCATACAGGTCCTGAATATCGTGACGCGCCCACACGCTGTTACCATTTCCGGGAGAGAGCGAGGAAGATCACGTGGTTCAAATCAGGAGCAGTTCGTATCAAAGTGAAGGAGCCTCCTACGTAGGTATGAAAAATAAATTCCTTCATTTTATTATTGTATTTGATTATTACTGTACAAATGGGTTAGTTTAATAATTACATTAAAAAATTTTAAAACCTTCCGCTGCGCAATCTGTAACCCTAGGTTCCAACACCCAGAGCTACACCTCCACCTAAGAAGGTCGCGCTGGTAGATAGAGTGGAAATGGGGTAGTCCCACTACACCCCCTTGAGCGCGTCTCGCGAGACTATTTACCTCGCCATCCGTGACAAGGACTACTCAGGAAGCCGGATCCAATAAAGGCACCAGTCGATCAATGGAACCTCTACAAGTATTATGACTTCCACGAGGATACATGTCATAATACCTCGGAATGCTATAGCCTGCGGAACCAGATTGAAGCCCTGGTTAGGGGAGGTTGCTTGGAGGAATTCCTCCAACAAGTACGCGACAACATACGCACTGGGAATGCGCTGTAGGCCGATATTAAAGCATATGAAGAAGGAAGGAAAGCAAAAGGGAAGGATCTGATGGAGTAGATCCACATTGTCAATGTCATCAATGGAGGTCCCACCTTGGCAGGAACCTCCAACAATGCTCGAAATAACCACGCCAAGAAAGTTCCTAGAATAGAAGCGGGCCAGAATGTTTTCAAGGTTACTAAAGGATTACCTCGGTCTCCTCCTGCTACATAGATCATCTTCACAGAAGAGGACATATTCAACACCGTCCAGCCTCATGATGATCCCATGGTCATCACTGTTCAAATAGCCAACAACTTGGTCCACCGTGTTTTAATTGACACAGGTAGCAGTGTTGATATTCTCTTCAAGAATGCTTTAGAACAATTCAACCTAAAGAGACCTTGTTACAACAGCTGCACCACCCCATTGTACGAGTTCACGGGAGATTCGTTGATTCCCACTAGATCTATGATCCTACCAGTAATAGTCGGAACAACGCCACTCAAACAAAAGAGAAGACAATTCAACCAGGTAAGAAATACTGCAGTGCAAGAGGAGGTAAACAAACTACTAAAGGCAGAATTCATCAGGGAGTCTCGGTACCCCGAGTGGATCGCTAACGTAGTTATGGTGACCAAAGCAAACGGGAAGTGGCGCATATGCGTTGATTATACGGATCTCAACCGCACCTGCCCAAAAGATAGCTTCCCGCTACCAAAAATCGACCAACTGGTAGATTCAACCGTGGGTAACAAGCTCTTGAGTTTTATGGATTCCTTCTCAGGATACAACCAGATAATGATGCACCCAGCTGACCAGGATAAAACCAGTTTCATAACCGGGCAGGGCCTGTACTGCTATAAGGTCATGCCCTTAGGGCTCAAAAATGCTGGGGCTACTTACCAGCGCCTAGTCAACCGATTGTTCAAGGGACTGATAGGAAAGTCGATAGAGGTATACATCGATGATATGATCACGAAGTCTCAAGTAGCTGAACATCACCAGGACCATCTCTGTCAGACGTTCCAGATAATCAGAGAAAATCAGATGTGATTGAATCCTAATAATTGTGCCTTCGGAGTTACAGTCGGGAAATTTCTCGGATTCATGGTCCATGAGAGGGGGATCAAAGGTAATCCCGAGAAGATCAAAGCCATCCTAGATCTTGAGTCCCCCACCTCACTAAGACAAGTGCAAGGTTTGACCGGGTGAATTGCAGCCCTGAACCGCTTCATATCAAGATCTACTGACAAGTGTATCCCCTTCTTCAAGGCAATCAAACAGGGGAAGAACATGGATTGGGACCAGGATAGCAAGCTAGCTTTTCAATCGCTGAAGAAGTACCTCGCTAGCCCGCCCCTGCTAGCTAGCCCGGTACCAGGAGAAGAACTGCAATTATACCTGGCAATATCTGAAACCGCTGTCAGGGGAGCATTAGTAAAAGAATGCGGAGATGGGGTCCAGCGCCCTATCTACTATATGAGCCGCGCCCTAGCCAAATTAGAAAGGAACTACATCCTTCTGGAAAAGCTCGCCTTCGCTTTGGTGGTTGCTTCCAGAAAGCTCTATCCTTATTTCTTTGCCCACATAGCCGTGGTAGTCACTGATCAACCTCTGCGTCAATTTCTCCAAAGGCCGGACGTATTAGGAAGACTTATGTTGTGGGCCCTTGAGCTCACCCAGTTCGACATCAAGTACAAAGCCAGGACAACCATCAAAGCCCAAGCTTTGGTGGATTTCGTGGTAGAATTCAGTGCAACTCCCGATTAAGATGCTACCCCAGCCCTGAATCAAGCTCTTCAGAAGGAGCAAGAGCCTGTAGATTAGCCTATCAATCAAGTCTGGATCTTATATACCGATGGGGCATCTAATCAAGCAGGAAGCAGAGGTAGGATCATTCTAATCTACTCCGAAAAGGTCAAGTGCTGTCACTGTTTCAGATTCGAGTTCAGTACCACCAATAACGAAGCTGAATATGAAGCCTTGTTAGCAGGAATGAGAATAGCAACTGAGTTAGGGGCTGATTACCTCCTTGCCAAATGTGACTCGCAACTGGTAGTTAATCAAATAACCGGTCTATACCTGGCCAGAGAAGATAACATGACAACCTTCCTCGGAAAAGTCCAGGAACTGTTGCCCCGTTTCAAAGGTTTTAGGATCGAGCAGATACCTAGGAAGCAGAATCATCGAGCTGATATCCTAGTTAAGATAGCTGCCAATGGAGGACAAGTATTGCCAAAAGGAGTACCGCTCCAGATAATCACTACCTAGAGCATAGCTGAAGGCAAGGAAGTCAACCCTGTGGAACGACTCCCATGCTGGATGGATCCCACCGCGGATTATCTCCAGTCAGGAAAGCTCCCTGAAACCCCTAATCAAGCTCGTAAAATCAAGAGAACCTCGGTCCGATACTGCTTGGTAGAGAGGCATATTTACCACAGAGGTAGGTCACTCCCCTTGATTAGATGCCTACATCCCGACGATGCGGACTGGGCACTGAAAGAAGTGCATTCAGGAGACTGTGGAAGTCATGCCGGGGGAGAAGCAATGGCTTACCAGGTGCTACGTATGGGATATTTTTGGCCAACCTTGCACCATGATGCGAGGCAGTTCGTACGGTCTTGTGAACCATGTCAAAAAATGGCCAACCTGCATCACCTACCTCTAGAACGATTATCTACCATCAGCTCGCCATATCCGTTTGCCTTCTGGGGAGTAGACCTAATTGGGCCTCTACCAACCGCGCCAGGACAACAGAAGCACGCGATCGTGGCTATTGATTACTTCACTAGGTGGGTGGAAGCAGAACCCCTCTCCAAAATCACTGAAGCAAATACAACAGAATTCATCAAGAAGAATGTGGTGTGCCAGTTTGGTACCCCGATGGTCATCATCACCGATCTGGGTAAGCAGTTTAACAACGCCAGGTTCAGGGAATTCTGTGAGAGTCTGGGGATTGAACTTCGCTTCACATATGTAGCGAACCCTCAGACTAATGGCCTGGTAGAAGCCACAAATAAGACTATCAAGAGGCTCCTGAAGAAGAAACTTCAACAGAAGAAAGGAAGATGGGCTGATGAACTCCCAGTCCTCTTATGGGCTTACCGCACCACCAAAAGAACCGCTACTGGAGAAACCCCCTACTCACTATCTTTTCGGGTAGAAGCTATCCTTCCGATAGAGCATAAGCTCACTTCTTTCCGAGTTCAACATTTCGACCCCGATGAAAATGAAGACAAGCTGGGAGCCAACCTGGACCTCCTAGAGGAATAACAAGACAGAGTTGCAGAAAGGGTAGCAGTTTACTAGAGCCGGATCGCTCGTTACTTCAACAGGAGAGTAAGAGCCCGAAACTTCAAAGAAGGGGACTTGGTTCTCAGGAAGGTTACTCAGAATACCCGGAAGAGGTCAGACGGGGTACTGTCACCTAATTGGGAAGGTCCCTACTTAATCAAAATGGTGATCCAAGGTGAGGCATACAATCTGGACGACATGAATGGGGATCCGGTAGACCACACTTGGAATGCTTATCATCTCAAGAGGTTCTACCCATAAGTCGTACAGTAAAAGTAAGCCAAGAATGTCCTATAACAAACACTAGAAGATGTTAGTAATCGTGAGTACTTGTATTCTCCTTTTTGATCATCAATAAAGAAGGTTTTCTTTCTCCATCTACTTGTTCTACGATTATCTACACCTATCTACTGTGTTTCGCCAATTGTATCCGTCATGATCGCCTTAAAGACCAGGAAAGCCAGATGGCCCTCTTGATGCCCTGGATAGGATAAATCCCTCCAGGAGGATCTCCTCAAGACCAAGATAAGCAACATGGCATTCCTGATTCCCTGGCCGGGCACCACCCCTCGCTAGGAATGATCCAGTATGTAAGAGCATAGTTGCCTTACGGATCAAACCTCAGCCGGGCACCACCCCCCGCTGAGAAGGGTCTGGATAGTAAGTGCATAGTTGCCCGCCAGATCAAGGCCTTAGCTGGGTACCACCCCCCGCTAAGAAAGACTTGGTGCTAAAGTGGCCTTAGTTGCCTACCAGGATCTTGTTGCCAGTATGATCGCCGTATTTTCGCCAATAATGGCCTCAAGACCAAAAAGGACCATATGGCCCTCCTGCTGCCTTGGCTGGGTGCCACCCCCCCCCTCCCCAGCCAGGAGGAGTCTGGTTAGTAAGGACGTAGTTGCCTGCCAGATAAAGGCCTTGGCCGGGTACTACCCCTCGCTAAGAAAGACTTGGTTCTAACATGGCCTTAGTCGCCTACCAGGATCTTGATGCCAACACGTTCTCCATCACGTTCGCCACGGTACCAATATTTCCAGAACAGGAATGTGAGGTACCCCGATTCGCCAAATTTACGCCAAATTTATTCGCCAAGGCACCAAAACTCCAAACGGGAATGCGAGGTGCCCTGTTTCGCCAGAATATCTGCCTAGAGACCGAGTTTCCTTGAAACAGGAAGGCTAGGTACCAGGTTATTCGCCGAAGTACCAAGATCCCTGCAAACAGGAATGCGAGGTACCCAGATTTGCCAGAATATTTGCCATAGTACCAAGATTCCTAAAATAGGAATGCTAGGTACCTAGATTGCAAGATGATTCTCTAGAACATTCATCATCATTAAGGAACCAAGATTCTTAGAACTAGACTGTGAGGTACCATGGTACCGGTCACCTGCTGTTTCTCTACTTTACTCTCATTAAGGTCCTCGCATTACCAAGTATTGATTAAGTCAAGTTTATGCTGGGGACTATTGTTCGAATTTATGCTACAATCAGAATCGTGCGACTGGATTCAATCAACAGATATAGATGGAAATGGGTTTTCTTTTCATTGATCAAATCAGAGAACCCAACCCTTATTTTAAGCTACATATAAGATACAAGAGAGAAAGTGACAAGAAAATAAACTGGAAGTCTAGAAATGCCAGCTTCCTCTTTAACTTCTCGCCTACTTTCTTGATCTGCCTACCTAGCAACATCGATCTTAATCAGAACTTATGTTGACGATGCTGCCACGAACCCCGGAGGCAGGAACAGAGGCCGTGTTGGGGTCAGTACAAATAAGGAGCCCATAGGGACAGTCCTGAGACCCCCCCCCCCCCCCCATGTCCAAGATGCAACGGGGAACAAAGCTGCAACTCACCCGGGTAATGTCTATACCATTGGCAAGGCTACAGCACCAGAGCCCACCATTCATCATGATCTTGGGAATCGCTACCATTCTTTTTTCTCTGGTAGTTAAGTCCGCCGACCACAGCTCCTTCCACAATACCAAGCATCCCGCCAGTCACAAAGCTGACATCTCCTACTCCTCCGACAGTGTTAGTAGATACATCGATCATTGGTCAACCTATTGGGGGTTGCCTACTAAAATGGAAAGGAGATTGTCTGAAGATTCGTCTAACAGACAAGGGGTATTTATAGAAGGAGAGATCGAGTATCGAGAGCGAGAGGATAAGGTCATTTATGGACACTACATTCGATACATGGGAAAGGGTAGCTTCATAAAGTGTGCCCCCCGAAGCTTAATGCTTGAGACAATCGAACATGTCCTGGACTGACACCTGGAAGAGCAGTTGAGTACAGAATTCGAACCAATAATTCCTATGTGGGAATTCATAAACAATATGGACCACAATCTATATCAGTTAGATGTCTTGGTACCCCTCTCGGATCAATCACGATATCAACAACACTAAATCGGGCGCAATAGAGGGTGGGTCACCGAACCTCCACCTAGGCACCAAGATTCCTCCAAGAGCAAGCATTTATGGAATCCAAATTACATCGAAGACCATACTTCAGATTAAGGCGAGTTTCAACCTAGAGTGAAATAACCTACACATGCATGAAGTTAAGGAAAAATAAAAAGTTCTCATTACTGAAACTGGGGAGCTCAACCCCCGATCACGGGCTACAAGAAGATAAAATTGACTAGGTACTACTTGGTAGGGGATCAAGCTGATCATGCATCCTCCTGCTCTAGATTGGCCATCATCTCTCCAAATCTGCCAGTTAAAGTTTCTCCCCCTTCAGCACCAGACAGAATCCCGCCTGCTTCTTGGGTACCCCCCGTAACCAGAAGCTTCACCTGGGATAGATCACCCTAGAGTTCTCCTGCTGCTGCTTGGTCAGAATCTCCTCCAACTTCCTTGATCAAAGCAACCTGACCTTCCTCTACCCGGGCAGGTTCAGAAGATGTGATAGGCGGGGCAGATTCTCCATCATCAATAGCAGGCTGATCCCCTACCTCGTTAACAGACTTCGATGGAGGGGCAGAAGGGGCATGAACCCCTCCCTCAGCTTGAGCCATACCAGCCTCAGGAGCCTTACAAACTGGGAGCTGCTCCAGCATTGCTTGGTGGAAGAAGGGAGATAGAAATCTGGTCTGCACCTCTTACCACTCCACTGGCTCCAGCAACCTGGGAAGGTCCAGCCACATAAGAAGGCGCTGCTCCCGCCAATTCAGCAGCCTTTGCCATAATCTCCTCCTGGTTCCATCCAGCGATGGCACTTAGATCAAACGAAAGAGGGAGAGCTAGAGCCATCTGGTAGCTAGCAAAAAAGTAACCATCCCCGAAGGCCGTGTCTACTTGAGCATCCAGGTCGGCCACGCTACCACGAAAGGATTGAACATCATTCTCCAGCCCCGTTACTTGTCCCGTAGCAACATCCCTCTCCTCCTTACGGCGAAGGGACCTGAGCCTCTCAATATCCAAAGCATGATGCATCCTCTCCCTATCAACCTTCTCCTCATCCGCCTCCTTCTCAGCATTATCCAGAGACTGGTTCAAAGCTTCCACGCCTCTAGCAGCCTTAGCGAGCTCCTCCTTAGACTTCTCCAGCTCGGTAGTAGCACCTCTAACTTGCTCCAAGAGGGAGCCGACCTACTGGCTCATGGCCACGTTGAACTTAAAAGCCTGAAAAGAACAAAGCACTAGTCAGGATATCTCCAATGCTTAATCGGGATAGAAGACTAAAATGAGACAACTTACCTCAGCCAGAAGAGCAGATTCCCTTCTAATTAGCAACTCAGTGGGCATGGCCGTCATGACACCCCAAGCTCATACCTAGGCAGGAGGCAACGAAGTGGGCCAAAACGTTTTCCCGAGGTACCACCCGCCTCGCTATAGCAGGGTCAAAACTTTTCTCGACCGGTTTAGATTGACCAGTTGCCATAACGGGAGAAGTAGAAGGAGCTGAGGCACCATCATTAGTAGCACTGGCAACATTGACTGGTCCGATGGGTGACGTATCCTGCACCCGACCAGAAGCACCTCGATACCTCCCCACCCTAGCTGTAAATGCCTCCAGTGATCTAGCCGAAACAGGGGGAGGGGGAGCTGGAGATTCAGATACCTCGACCGGGACCCTGCCAGATCCAGCAGATATGCTAACTCTTGTATCGAGATCAGAGCTAACAGGCAGCCTGGCGGGGGAGGTTTGAGGAGAATCAACGGCACCCCCAGCCTGGTTAAGCTCTACCTTAGGGATCGTTGGAGATACTGCTGAAACTACCAAGACAGCACAAGTTAATGTCAGCTGAATCAATAAAGCAGTACAGCGAAAGTAGAATCATAAAGGTGTTTACCAGGAAGTGCGTCTGAAATTTGGAGGTAATATTCCACCCTCCCTGCATCAAAAGCATCTGAGGTAGGATACTATAGGTTGATATAATTCC
Organism: Dipteronia sinensis; assembly: GCA_033220585.1. Classification (NCBI taxonomy): domain Eukaryota; kingdom Viridiplantae; phylum Streptophyta; class Magnoliopsida; order Sapindales; family Sapindaceae; genus Dipteronia; species Dipteronia sinensis. The sequence continues at coordinate 30,229,426 of CM065638.1, forward strand.
GGACCATGATGGCCTTTAAGATCTTCTCAGACTCAGCGGAGAGCTTACCCTTCTCCAACCGGGAATTCCCGCTAAAGTAGGTAGGAACCTTGAACTCAGTTCCTCCGATGTGAACTGAGCTACCCCATTCGGCCTTGATGATGACCCACTCCTCCCTCCAGGAGATATCCTTCTTCGTGGCCCTTGGTACCATAAATTTTAAGTTATTCTTTGCCCAAGCATAGAACTGCCCCTTCGGACCCGAGGCGTTGGCAGCAATCTGAAACATATACCCGAGCTCGTCAGGTCCCGGTTCCAGATCGATGTTGTCCGTCGAACACTGTTCCCTCCATAGAACCAGGAACCCCACCAGGTGCCTTCAAAACCCTTGTGTCAGTTGAAAAGGGGCGAGCTGCAAGGTGTACAGCGCCCTATGCAAGGTAGGGTGAAGAGGTAGCCTAACCCTACTGTCGAAGGCCGCCGTATGAATCGGAAGCTCGCCATGAGTGGGAGAATACATATCATACCTGGGTGGGGGTATGGTAACCAAGATATCCTTAGGGGTCTTAAAATCCCTCCGCAAGCGCTTCACAGTATCCGAAGTGCTGGTAGAATCAGGGACACACCTATACTCGTAAGGAAGGGTGATTATCCTCCCCACAGTGTCTGTAACATCGCCAGCCCGGTCTTCGACTACTCTGGCAGCAGCTCCAGTTTCTCCACTCGACTCCTAATCGATGTCAACCGGAGCATCAAGATTGTTGGAAAAGCCCATCCCAATTGCCACATTCCGGTTGGAACGCCGGCGTTGAAAGGGAACATCGTCCCCGCTATCACTATCGATGCGTGCCATTTTTCTAGGGGCAAAGCTTTCGCTGGCCGCCATGTCACCGCTAAACAACTGCTCGATACTATCGCCATCAGGTGAAGACATATTCATAGAGTCGAGGTTTCATTTCTCAGAAAAGGGAAAGCTTGAAGATCAACGAAGAGAAACTTAGGTTTTTTCTTTCAAAGATTCTTGTTCGGGAAGATTTGCTTAAGTGAATACACCTTGAGGAAGCAGGGTTTATATAGAAAAAGCTACTTGTAGTGGGAAGAGAAGGTAATCAATGCCACGAGAATATCAGCGATGTGGAGGGAATGGTTTCGGGAAACGTGCGCCCTTAGAAAATTTCCTTATTTGAATTTGGCCTATCCCAGGTAGCCACGTGGAAGACTCATTTAAATCAGCGTGCAAAGAGAAGATTCCCTCTACGAGACGATTGTGAAAAATTCTCCAAGTATTATTGATCCTGACTCCAACCCCAACCTCATACCAGTGTTCAAGTCAGGGGGGACTTCTGTTAACAGGGTTTTCTGACAAGGGGCCAAATGAGAATTTTCCAATAGGGACCTTCCTAGGAAGATTTATCCAGACACTTCAGTAAACCAGCAAGATCGGTACCACAACCTAGAAGGAGCTAATATTTGACAAGGTCGAAACCTCAACCACCTATCTATCTGGATAGGATATCAGCTCCGCGAGCTAACGAAGGCATGTACCTTTCTTCAACTGAAGCTCCTGATGTCAACCTCAGATCAGTACAATGGTAGCTCGTACGCCTAGTACCCCGCGAAGTACCTCGATATCAATCAAAGTACCTGGTACCTCGATACCCGCCAGGGCATTGTCTCAACTCCCACCTGATACCTATCACACCTACTCGAAGCCCCTCCAAGACAAGCACTACACCTGCTAAGCAATACGAGAATGAACATAAAGACACAAGCACCATTCCAGCAAGACAGGAAACAAGCTCCATCAATCTGATATACTAGCACCTCAATCTGCCAGAGACCAAAATTTCCCTCCAAAGCTCCACGAAGAAGGAAAGTTGACTCCATCGCCAAAATAAAGCGCCATTAATGAGACCAAATAGTCAACATAATCAGAATTTGAATTCGACAGTAATTAATGGGATGAAATCCCGCACCTTCAGCCTCACTCAATGCTTTTCAAGGCTTAAAATGAGACTTTCAATAATCCTTGTGAGGGGAACCAGATATTGAGGGGATCTTGGGAAAACTATAGATACAGCTTTAAAGGGTAAAGAAGAGGATCCGAACATCGTTTTTTATCGCTAGAAAAGAGAGTTTAATTGCTAGAGGAATACTCTTTGAATTCTCCGAAGCCAGTGAGAGTCCATTGACAATCATTGGAAGGAAATATCCACTTATCGACATAAACGAAGGCTCAGCCTTCATCCTGTGTAAAAGTAAATAGAGAGTTTAGTGTGAAGAGTGTCTGAATTGTAACGATACTACTGATACCCTTTTTTCTTTTTTGAATAAAACAGTGTTATTTCATATCTCATCGATCCTTCTTATCCCACTCCTTATTTACATCCATCTACATTACGAGGAAGGATCGCGGTGCCGAAGGTACCTATCCCGCTACTGGCTACCGGTAGTGGGTGAGGGTGCTAACCGAAGACAGCTAGAACAAAAAAAGTATTTTTATCAAAATGTTTTATATTATAAGAAATAAAAAAGAACAAGACAACCTGGATGATATCCTTTTACCCTTGCCATTTCTAGTGCTTAGCTTGTCTCTTCGCAACCATTAATTATCCACAAATAAAAAAAATCATTTCAAAATAATAAGAGAGAAATTAAAGGCACATCACCTCTTAATATAGCCGATAATGCACCTCCTTTCCACATAAGTTGTGAGGGGTTCAAATCCCACTATACACATTTTACAAGCATATGCGGAGAGTTTTCTTCTCGGGTTGTGGGAGTAGTTATCTCCCGTTATGGGAGTAGTTATTCGGACTGCACATTTATTGTTAGATCTCGGCAGGTCCTAACAGTCCTATTTTAATAGTTCTTGTAATACTTAAAAAAAAATAAAGGCCTAATTTTTATTGGTACACACAATTAAAAAAATTAATTAAAAAAACAAACAAACCACCTTTGAATCTCTGATCATAACAACCTATTCTCAATTTCATCAGTGGAATTACTGCCTTCAGATGAAAAATTTAGACAAAAATCATATTAACACTGTTTAAAAAAAAAGAGTAATTACCCTAGTGGCCATCAATTTGAGTCAACACTATTAAAATGGTAATTAGATGGGGAATTAGTTTTAAAATGGTGATTTTTGGTGAACACTATTACACTAATGACCATTTCGTTATTATATCGTTAAGTTTTTCTAGAACTACGTGGCCATCAATTTGTTCACCTGGTATCAAAATGGCAAGTATAATCATTTTTTCAGAATTACTCTAATGGCCATCCATTTGATCAATTGGTATCAAAATAGCTGTAAGGACCTCTATTTTGTGATTGGCTTATTTCATGACAAACCATACCACATTGAGGACAATTGTGTCATGGGTAGCTTAGGTCCTCTTAATGATTATTGAAAATACAGCTCTTAGCGTGTGTCTAATAACCTAGGGGGGGGGGGGGGGGGGGGGGGGGTTGAATAGGTTTTAATCAAGTTAATTACCAATTTTTCTTGATTAGTCAATATTAAAAAATCACTTCATAAACAAACATACAAAATCAAGTGTAAAGTGCGGAATAATAAATAACACTTGATTTTTACGTGGAAACCCTTAAACAAAGGGAAAAACCACGGGCTATCCTTCTAGCCACACACGATCACAGAAATCCACTATATGAGTAAAAAGTTACACCCTCAAGTGATACTCGGACACTCACTCTCGACAACCTCAGGCTATGGACACTACCACTCACCACTATTGGTTCAGTCCCTAGTGATATCCCCTAATACACTACTCTTGGCGTGAGCACCTCCTACTCTACCCAGCGGGCCTTTTTATAGCGGCTCTTGACCGATGCTTGCCAACCACACCTTGGTTGCAAGACTTCAATGCTTGTGCAACTTCACCCCAAAGCCACAAGACTTTGACTCAAGAAGAGTATAAGGTCTAAGTGAACAATCAATGAATGCTCAACACAAAATATGTTAGACCAAACATACAATGCTTAACTAGATGTAGATAATGCAATACAACATCCTAGTTATCAAATAATGCCTACATGCCCATACATAAGGACTCAATTAGATGCAAAGGGATTCTAGCAACCTAATTGTCAAACAAGTCCACCCAATACAAGTTGTCACAATAAATAACAAGGGCAATCAATGTGCAATCAACAAATGCAATCAATGAGGCATAAACAACAATGTCTAAATGCAAAACATAAAGACTTAGCTAGAAGGGCAATGTGGTCCCAAATTCTAGCTATCACAAACAAACACAATCAAATATTCATGAACATTAACTAGTTGATTAAAACACAATTTCTCAACCTAGTTATCAATTAATCACACATGAATATTTATAACCTAGATTTTAGGCAAAAATGACCTAATCAATTAAGCTATCAAAATACAAACCCAATTATGTTATCAAGACTCATAAATATGCAATAAAGTAGAGTCTAGGTATTTAATCATGCAATAAATACCTAATCTAGAGTAAGAAGAACAATAAATGATATTCAAAGAAGTTCTTGCTTACCTAGTCATGAAACAATGAAGACCCATGCTCAAATGATGTTGAATGATGCAATATGGAGATGGGTTTTGGGTTTGGAGAGTCAAAGATGCTTTCTTAAAGCTTTGTCTCTCTAGGAGCTCTAACCTCTCTCTAAAAATGATTTTCTGAGCTCTTGGTCGGCCAAGAAGAGAAGAGGGAGAATATATATGAAGCCCTAGTTATTACTACATCGTTTTGAACTTGGGAAACTGAATCCCGTCAAAACCGCTTGTTAGACCGCGGCATAGGTAAGTGTCCAGATCGCGGTACATACAGCAGTGCACCGTCTGGACAACACCACGGTTGGGACCGCTGTGTGTGCAAGTGCACCGATCGCGGTCCACGCCGCGCATGACGCACTGGAGAATACTGCTCCGTGCGCCGCGGTGCAAGCATAGCCTGCCAAGCGGTCTAGGCCGCGCTAAAGGGAAAAGTCCCTTTTTAACACTCAAGAAAAAAGCCTATCATACAGGAATGTTGTGCAAGTGTGAAGTGAGTGAAATGCACACAAAATGAAGCACTTTTAACATGTAAGACATATTAGCAATTTAGATACAATGTAAGATATGATATCTAATGCAAGCTAGTGAGTGTGTTTGAAAAGGATGCACACACATATAAATAATAAGGAACAAAAATGCAAGATAAACAAAACATGCATGAAGTGTGTGTGTGCACCTAAACTCTTTAAGAGACAAAGTCAAGTGAGTATACCTTTTGCTCTTGAAGTCATGGAGATGCTTGGAAGCTTGCCAACACGGACCTAAGCTACCCATTACACAATCATCCCCAATGTGTGTGGTTTGTCATGAAATAAGCCAATCATAAAATCGAGGTCCTTACAATCTCCCCATTTGGCTATTTCATGACAAAACAACCACTCACAAGCAATTCTCACAAAATAAAACAAAGCTATTGTCCATAATCACTTCTACATTACAAAAGAGATACCTAGAATCTAAATCTTCAATATCTTCAATCTCTTTGTAGAATTGTCATTGTACCTACACACAATAGCAAGAAGCACTTTCCAAGAACAAGTGCAAGTGAGGTGAACAAATAAAAACAAGCATTGCACTTAAATACAAATAAAGCAATACAAAGAATGCATGTGCAATGCTCCCCCTAAAAGGTTACTCTCTCTCTCTCTAGGCTTCTCCCCCAAAGCATAAACAATGCTCCCCTATATCTCTCAAGACTTCTCCCCCTTTTTGTCATGAGATAGGCAAAGGAGCTCCCCCTATCGGGTTGCTTTAGCAAAGAGAGCTACTCACACAAATACATTGCATAATCATATACACAAACTTTATGCAACTTAAATAATTGAGAGAGATTCAAGGAGTTTTAAAAAAAATGTGTGAATTTGTTGCTTTGCATGTAAGACATATAGCATTCAAGTTCAAGCAATGGTATTTGGCAAAGCAAACATCAAAAGGGTTTCCAAAAGAATTCAAACCAATTTATACCCATTTGTCATAAGCAAACAAGATATAGTGTTTCAAAAATGAATTTCAATTTAAAGAGCAACTATATCAAACTTTATAAGCGAAACAAGACATGAGTGACATTTGCACCCTTTTTGATTTTTCCGGGTAGGATACCCGTATGATAGTAGCCTTGTTCAACTAATAAAGAGAGAGAGAAGACTAAATTTGAATGAGACATCCTTATTTATTGCATGGATACTAGATCCTTATTGGGTTTAGTCTTCTCATTTGCTTTCACACATATTTTGCACTAAAGCAATAAAAAAAACATTTCATGCAAATCATTTTAAGCATATCATTAAAAGTTCTCATGTCATGAAGTTAAATTATGGGTCATTCAAATGTACTTTCCCAATCAAATTCTCCTAGTCCAAAAATGCATTGTTGAACTAAAATATGACATGGATTGCAAGTAAAGCAATGTTGCACACTTATTAAGAAAATATCATATAAGCATATGTACAACCAATCATCTCAAGCAATTATAAAAGAGCATAAAATTAATCAACTTTTTTGCATATAGCAAATCATGCAAGTTCGCTCTCTTTGCTTGAGCTCCCCTCATGGGGTCACAACCAACCAAGTCATTGGGAGGCATGAGCCCCTATAGACTTACCAAGTCCGATAGACCTAGTTGCATCTACGGGTGTCACATGGGCACTAAGGCAAGCATGTTCATTCTTTCTAACCCACCTAGGTTCCACTTTAACATTTTTAGTGGTCATAGACATGTTTCTAGGTTCCCTAGGTTTACGCAAACTTGCCTTATTTTTCAACCGTTTTTCTTTCATGCTCTCTAATCTACACCTCTTAATGTAATTCAAGCAATTTGGTCTTAAGTGACCAATCATACCACAATAATGACAAGTAGGTACAAAGTAAGGATTTATACCATAGCATTGTGATCTTATCGAGGCATCACCATGTTGATGAGGTTGTCTTTGATGGTGCATCGGTTTGCTTTTCCTAGGAGCTTGAGCCGATTTGTGGCACCTTTGTGGTCTAGCTTGTTGAGGTGATTGAGCCGGTTGATCATGCCTTCTTGGTTGAACATGCCACTTATGGTCACCTCATTTCTTAATGGTTGACTTGTTGGAGGAGGTGGTTGGCTTCTCAAGGACTTGTCCTTTCTTCTTGGATTGCCTAGGCTTTGGTTGAGTTGCCAAGGCTTGTGTGGACTTTCCTTGAGTTAAACCTTGCTTGGATGAAGCTTTGCTCTTGCTTTGAGCTTGAGGTTGTTTGACCTTGGCCTTCTTTAATTCTTCAAGGTACCTCATCTCTCTTTCCTTGACAATCTTCAAGGAGTTCTCTTTGTTGGGAAGTTCATCCTTCATTGCTTTTATCCTTTGGTGGCAATCTTCAATCTCCTTTTCGTACTTGGACACATCAATCATGTCCGTCTTCGAGGAGTCATCTAACTTAGCCTTTAATTGAAGATTATCCTTTTCCAATCTAAGGATATCATTTTCTCTCTCCTTCAAGGACTTTTGAAGAAAGTCAATGAACTCTTGGTTATGCACCATGTTGTCACAAGAGTTCCCGGAGCATGAGCCATCACAATCAAGGCTTCTCCCACTTGTGCTTGTGAGAGTCATATCATCAAGGCTTGTTTCACTCAAGCATGCTCCTCTTCGGTTTCCAAGTTCAAGGCCACCCATCTTGAAATCTTCAAGTGATAAACATTTGGTGATGGCTTGAGTTTCTTCATGGTAGGAACCCGGAAATGTGAAGTAGTTGATCTCACTAGCAACCGAGCTTGTGGAGCACTCTTTAACTACTTCTACTTCGCTATCACTCCGAGTAGCGATCATAGTTTCTCCTCCCTTCTTGTACTTCAAGTTACCATACATGGAGGCAATGTGGCCAACTCCACCACACTCAAGGCAAGGGTCATCTTTCCTTGACTTTTTCTTTTCCTCTTTCCCCTTGGAGGTCATACACTCCTCCTTCACTTTGGAGACCAAACCCTTCTTTTGAGATTTCACAAATCTCCTAAATCTCTCCACCATGAGAGTATCTCCTCATCGGAGTCATCTATCTTTCTCTCAACATTAGAGGTCAAATCACCCTCTATCATCTCAATGCCACTCATAGTGTTTAGAGAATGAGCTGAATGCAAATGAATGCAACAAGCAAAATGCACACAAATGCAAGACACACAATCACGAGCAAGGATCACCTAAGTATGTCTAGGAACCCGCTTTGATACCAATTGAAAATACAGCTCTTAGCGTGTGTCTAATAACCTAGAGGGGGGGGGGGGGGGTGAATAGGTTTTAATCAAGATAATTACCAAATTTTCTTGATTAGTCAATATTAAAAAATCACTTCATAAACAAACATACAAAATCAAGTGTAAAGTGCGGAATAATAAATAACACTTGATTTTTACGTGGAAACCCTTAAACAAAGGGAAAAACCAAGGGCTATCCTTCTAGCCACACACGATCACAGAAATCCACTATATGAGTAAAAAGTTACACCCTCAAGTGATACTCGGACACTCACTCTCGACAACCTCATGCTATGGACACTACCACTCACCACTATTGGTTCAGTCCCTAGTGATATCCCCTGATACACTACTCTTGGAGTGAGCACCTCTTACTCTACCCAGCGGGCCATTTATAGCGGCTCTTGACCGATGCTTGCCAACCATACCTTGGTTGCAAGACTTCAATGCTTGTGCAACTTCACCCCAAAGCTACAAGACTTTGACTCAAGAAGAGTATAAGGTCTAAGTGAACAATCAATGAATGCTCAACGCAAAATATGTTAGACCAAACATATAATGCTTAACTAGATGTAGATAATGCAATACAACATCCTAGTTATCATATAATGCCTACATGCCCATACATAAGGACTCAATTAGATGCAAAGGGATTCTAGCAACCTAATTGTCAAACAAGTCCACCCAATACAAGTTGTCACAATAAATAACAAGGGCAATCAATGTGCAATCAACAAATGCAATCAATGAGGCATAAACAACAATGTCTAAATGCAAAACATAAAGACTTAGCTAGAAGGGCAATGTGGTCCCAAATTCTAGCTATCACAAACAAACACAATCAAATATTCATGAACATTAACTAGTTGATTAAAACACAATTTCTCAACCTAGTTATCAATTAATCACACATGAATATTTATAACCTAGATTTTAGGCAAAAATGACCTAATCAATTAAGCTATCAAAATACAAACCCAATTATGTTATCAAGACTCATAAATATGCAATAAAGTAGAGTCTAGGTATTTAATCATGCAATAAATACCTAATCTAGAGTAAGAAGAACAATAAATGATATTCAAAGAAGTTCTTGCTTACCTAGTCATGAAACAATGAAGACCCATGCTCAAATGATGTTGAATGATGCAATATGGAGATGGGTTTTGGGTTTGGAGAGTCAAAGATGCTTTCTTGAAGCTTTGTCTCTCTAGGAGCTCTAACCTCTCTCTAAAAATGATTTTCTGAGCTCTTGGTCGGCCAAGAAGAGAATAGGGAGAATATATATGAAGCCCTAGTTAAAACTACATCGTTTTGAACTTGGGAAACTGAATCCCGTCAAAACCGATTACTAGACCGCGGCATAGGTAAGTGTGCAGACCGCGATACATACATCAGTGCACCGTCTGGACAACACCGCGGTTGGGACCGCTGTGCGTGCAAGTGCACCGATCGCGGTCCACGCCGCGCATGACGCACTGGAGAATACCGCTCCGTGCGCCGCGGTGCAAGCATAGCCTGCCAAGCGGTCTAGGCCGCGCTAAAGGGAAAAATCCCTTTTTAACACTCAAGAAAAAAGCCTATCTTACAGGAATGTTGTGCAAGTGTGAAGTGAGTGAAATGCACACAAAATGAAGCACTTTTAACATGCAAGACATGTTAGCAATTTAGATACAATGTAAGATATGATATCTATTGCAAGCTAGTGAGTGTGTTTGAAAAGGATGCACACACATATAAATAATAAGGAACACAAATGCAAGATAAACAAAACATGCATGAAGTGTGTGTGTGCACCTAAACTCTTCAAGAGACAAAGTCAAGTGAGTATACCTTTTACTCTTGAAGTCATGGAGATGCTTGGAAGCTTGCCAACACGGACCTAAGCTACTCATTACACAATCATCCCCAATGTGGTGTGGTTTGTCATGAAATAAGCGAATCATAAAATCGAGGTCCTTACAATTATCAAGCTTTGTTCTGTTAATAGCCAAATTTGGCTAAGGACCAAAGGGAAATTTTCCACCCTCTAAACCTGGCTTCATGCCCGAGGTTATTCACTAGGAGACCATGTTACCCGAAGCCGAGCTACGGTACCGCCCCACAAGAACAAGGATGGGCTTCAGAAACACCCGGAGTAGAGCCCGACACGGTCAGATCAAGCCCGCGTCACCGAACCTGAAAACAGGAAATCCCCCTGAAGTCAGGATTACCTCACAATTTCTCCAGAAGATCGCCTATACCTTGCTGACATAGTAAGGTGTCCGTAGGAGGCCGCACCTAGCTTCAAAAGGTCAAAGGAGGCTAGACCTAGCTTCTGATTAGACGAAATTCCTTTATATCAGGGCTACAACACTGATAAACCTCACTATCTGATGTACCTCGCCACATTACATGCCATATTCGACGACCCTTATGGGAGAACATGCTAGACCTGAAGACACACAGGATCATATCTTAAGACGATACATACGTAAAGAACAAGTAATAGAGTCCAAGTAGGAAACAAATTAATCTCCACCAAGATATCCTCAATTCAGCAGTTAACTCAAAGTCAATAACATTTTAAATGTAAAATCCAGTCCGATAAGGAGGGAAGAGATGGAGAAAATCAAGGGGCGAAATCAATTACTTTGACCTATGAAGACAAGGTATTAAAGGAGGACTTAAACCTTCTGAAAGAGGAGACTACTTTTCGACAGGCATACAACAAGTACCCGACTACACCCTAGAGAAAATTGAGAGCAATTTGAGAGAGATTTGTATATCATACATGATCAATAAAGAGAGTATTTTTCTTTCTTTTGGGTGGTGAACAATATCATTGTTCCTTGTCATTTTATTAAGCACTGTTACACATACGTTCAACCTTGGCCACCACTTACGTGGTAATGGTCTCGAGGGTGTTAACTGAGATTTCTCGTCTTGAGCAAAATTTCCGTTAAAACTTTCTGGCGCCGTCTGTGGGGAACTAACTTACACCTAGTTAATCAAGTCAACTATTTGCATTTGCATTTTCGTTGTTTTACAGGAACCATGAGGCTCCGCTCTTCCCAAGGCCAACATGGAGTTTCAGAACAACCCTCGGTGAGGCCTACACGAAAGGCCCCAAGAAAGGGGAGGAAGTCTGGATATGGCAATCAAGCTCCGGTCCAAACAAATAATACGCGGGCTTCTGGCCACCCTATAGTGAGCCAGGCCGCGCTCGACCAACAAGCGGCAGCCTTCGTGGAATCTGTCCGCATCCGTTTGCTCGCCGAAGGCATCACAGTCCAGCCAACGAACCCGAATGATCAAGGAGAACCGAGCAGGTTCGAAACTAGGTAGCCTGCCTTCGACCGCCTGGGACCTCCTCTCCCAGAGCCAGCTCGAGATAGGACTGGGCCCCAACTTTCGATTCGGGATAGGCTGGGACCCATGCCCCTAGTTTCGAAAAGACCTTCACAATATCAACCCAGGCGAGTTAAGTCTGCCGCAGATGCCTTGACCCAGGAGCAACGAGAGGTACCTCAGCCAACGACATCAAAGAGGAACGCCCGGGCCCAAGAGGAAGAGAGTCGACGAACTTCCCGAGTGGATCCTGTCCATGAAGGGGACCGGATAGAGGTCGCCAGTTCAACTGAGGGACTCGACAGCGAAGAATCCGAGGTCAACGCAAAGAAACCTGGGAACAAGCGACTGAGGGATCAGCTGGCAAAGCTACAGAAGGAGGTCTAGCAGATAAGAAAAGGAAAGAATAAGGATGATAAAAAGGATCTATTGAGCGAGATGAACGCTCCCTTCACTAGGAGGATCCGGGAAGCGGAGCTCCCACCAAAATTTAAAATTCCAGCAGATAAGTTCTTCAGGATAGAAGATCCTCTAAGCCACTTGGAGAGCTTCGTCCAACAGATGGAGGTCCAGAACACCACCAGAGCAGCTATGTGTAGGATGTTTCCAACAACCCTAATTGACTACGCGAAAACTTGGTTCAAAAGCTGCCTGCTGGTAGCGTGGATTCTTTCACGAAGTTATCAACAGATTTTTGCTCGTAGTTCCAAGAGGTCAAACCTTGTCCGAAGGATCCCATACACCTCCAATATGTGATTCAGGAATGAAGTGAGACGCTTCGATCGTACGTGGAACGTTTTCACAAAGAGGTCATACAAATGGCAGTTTACGCTTAGAAAGAGACTCTCGCCAATTTCAGGCGGAACCTGTGGGCGGGAAAGCTTTTCCGCTCCTTTGCCAAGAGACCGCCCGAGACTTACCATGAGGCCTACGATCGGGCTCTTGAGCAGGTTGAGATCGACGAGCAACTCAAAGTCAAGATGGAACACGGCGATATGAGAACGGCGAGGCGTTAGAAAAAACAAGCCCCTAAATCTGAGCCAGCCCAGAAAACTTAAAATAAACCTCCCAATAGGTCGACCTATCGCATCCTCGCTCCTCAGCACAGGCAAGAAAAATATCTAGCAATACGAACCCCTCCTCTGGCTTTACTGCCTCCCAGGACCGTGGCCCCCGTAATGCGAGGGGAGAAAGGATATGACTACTACACTCCTTTGAAAGCTTCCAGGGAAACGGTCTACCTTGCTATACGAGACAAGGGGCTACTTCAAAAGCTTGCTCCCATGAAAGCCCTAGTTGACAGCAGGAACCGGTACAAGTACTGCGACTTCCATAAAGATGTGGGCCACAACACTTCAGAGGGCTATAATTTGCACAACCAGATTGAAGCCCTGATAAGGGGGGGATGCTTGATTGAATTCTTATAGCAGATCAGAGATAACATTCGGACTGGAAGGGAGGTACAAGCCGAGATCCGTAAGGATGCAGAGAAGAGAAAGTGGGAATAGACTAATTTAATGCAACAAATCCAGGTGATACATACCATCAGCGGAGGGCCCACACTGGCTGTCACTTCCAATAATTCCCAAAAAAACCATGCAAGGAAGATTCCCCGTCTAGAAGAAAGCCAGGGAGTCTTCAAGGTCAGCCAATGCCCGATAAAGCCCTCGTAGTCGGCACAGATCATTTTCACTGAAGCAGATGTCTTCAACACCTTGCAACCTCATGATGATCCCATGGTAATCACAATACAGATTGCCAACTGTCTGGTCCATCGCGTGCTCGTAGATACATGCAGCAGTGTAGATATCCTCTTCAAGGATACTTTGGAAAAATTAAATCTGAAGCAATGGTGTTACAATAGCTGTACAACTCCACTTTATGGGTTCACTGGGGATTCGATTATACCAGTGGGGTCGTTGATCCTCCCAGTAATAGTCGGAACCACCCCTCTCCAACAGAATATTATGACCGACTTTGTTCTGGTTGACACCCCATCGACCTACAACGCCATCCTAGGGAGACCATTCCTGTCCTCCTTGAAGGGAGTCTGGTCCGTATACCCAATGTCCTGAAGTTCCCAGTTGGAACTGTTAGGATTATGCTCAATGGCAAGAGTGTAATATTGTAATTGACAATCTTCTCATATTAATAAAGTGAATTCTGATTCTTACAATTACTTATAGCATTTATTATTATAATTGTCAAGGTAAATAATCATAAGGTCAAAAGACTATAAGACATGAAGAATTGTTCATACATCCGGATATGTATGAGGTAGACACAATTCTTTAGTTAGTCTTGAATAACGTTTACAACTTAAGTTAAAGGTTGGGCACCTCTATCTTGTTAAAGTTGTAGAATTCTTTTACTAGCATTTGAGTGGGATTAAATGAATATGATGAGTCTAAAATCATCGAGAGGTTTTAGAGTAAAAGAATCTAGTGAACTAGGTGCATTGAACTGGATCACAATGAAATACTTTATCTAGAACCGTCACTAGATATAAGTCTTTTCATTAAAGAGGACAATCAGAGAGTCTATCTTAATCCTGAGATAAATGATGGACTTATGGTTGCAAGTGTTATCATTAGAGCTATCAATGAGTACGATTATATAGCATAGTCTATCCTCGATAGTTTGGTGGTATACATTTGTTAATCGATAGAGGAATTCATTTATAGATATGGACATCGTGGCTCCATTTATTAAATGAGAGTATAATATCATCATATGGATGTTTTGAGGTATTGGATATTAAATCTCAACGTTGAGTTTTTAATAATGATTATTGAAAACATGGCTTCTGAACAAGTCAAAGTATCCAAGTTCAAAATGTGGTCATATGAGGAAATATGGTAACTTGAAGAGCTATAGGCGGTCTATGAGCTCTTGGCGATTACTGATATTATTCACGAGGATACACCATCTCCTATAAGATTGTCTAGGGTATGAATGAGAAACATCTCCTTTTTCTATCTTTATTTAAGAGTTCAATTTTAGCTCTTTAGTGGAATGAGTTAAAATTAATATATCGGACCTAAGTGAATCATTTGTTGATTGTGATTAGGTTATGTCTATTGAAGCTTAAATTTAGATAGCCCGCCAAGATCCACAATCCACACGTACTTGCATGGATCACTTGATATATTCTACCGGACCAATTTATGGGTCCATCTAGAATTGCATTTAATATATTAAGAATATAATATGTCTATTATTTATTTAATGGGCTGCTCTATTATATTAATATATTAAAAGGAGACATGTGAGCCTGTTTCTTTTAGTAAGAATAGGTCTGGTTCACATGTGGACTTTTATTTAAAGTCCAATGGATTAAATGAAATAAGAAAATAATATATGGCCCATTTATATAAGTGGGGCGGCAAGGTGTATATGTTAACCTAATATATTATTTTGTTTCATTGTTTTAATTAAATAAGAATTAGTTAATTTATTAATTAATTGTTTAATTAAGAAACAAATCTTTTTCTGATCAGGAAATATATTTCCTAAAGTTATACTATTGGTAGTAGTATATTAAAAGTAAAAGACTTGTTTGATAAGAAAATAATTAATTAATTTTATTTATTTAATCAAATAAGAAGTTTTTTTATTTAGTCAGTAAAAGAATAAAAATATCTATGAGTTGGATTAGGTTTTGAAGTCTAAAGGTTGATGGAAATTAGGGTGCAACACAAACTCTTTTTGGTATGTGATTTGCGGCAACCCTAGTCCATTTAGAGGAAGATTTCGGCAATCCTAAATAGAAGAGGAAGCAAAATTTCGGCCACCTATATAATTCCACATATAGAATTCGGCCACCATAGTTGATTGAATGATTCAATTTTTCTTCCTCTTCTCAATTCATAGAAAAGGATAATTTTTATTCTACTAAACATAAAAGAGAGAAGAGATTATTCTTTGATAGTACACTGATTGCTTGTTCATCAATAAGCTTGTGTGTACAACATCGAATTAGGTTCACGCGAGTTTCGATCATTAGATTGAGAACTCAAAAGTGACAGGAATAATTTTTGTCTTCTTTTGATTGTTTTGTGACTAACAAAAGAAAAAGAAAACTTTGTTCATCCATTCTCAGGTTTGCAATTCAAAGAAAAAGGGAGACCACGCTCCTAGGTGATTCACGTACGTGTTCGGATTGGAAGATCTCGCGGTACTGTTCACGATCACTGTTCACGGGGGTACTGTTCACGATCACTGTTCACGAGGTACTGTTCATAATCACTGTTCACACGGGGGTACTGTTCACGCGGGTACTATTCACGGGCATCGGAAAAGATTTTGCGGATTACCAATCGACGTAAGTCAATCGGATCACGCGTCAAGAGGTAGTTAACTCTAACCGTATATATTTGAGTTTAATTAATTAAAAGGTTAAGGTTCAACTTTGAGAAAAATTTTAAAACCATACGAAATCTATTTTTCGTTTCTTCCGCTGCGTTTTATATCGATTTTTCCCTACAGGAACCAAGGTGGGGGAGGTACATAGAGACCAACAAGCAGCTAGGAAATGCTACGCAGTGTCCGCCAATCCTACAGCTTTAGCAAAACACTGCGTACAGGTTGCATTATTCCAGGAAGACATGGAAACATCCCGGATAATCAAGGAAGAGATGGAGCCCGCAGAGCATCCTGAGCATCTAGAGAGCGAACCTATTATGCCTTATGAGGAGGAACAGAGCAAGGAGTGGGCCAGCGGGCAGCCCGTAGATAGACTAGAGGAGATACCCATCAGAAATGACGATCCCTCCAAGGTTGTCAAGGTCGGGGCCACCCTTGAGCCAGAAGTAAAAGAATGTGTTAACAGTTTTTTCTGGCAAAGGACCAAAGGAGAATTTTCCAACGAGAATCTATCTAGGAAAGATCATCTTGATATTCAAGACAACCAGTGAGATTGATACCACTACCTAGATGAAGCCGATACTTGATAAGGTCAGGACCTCGACTTCCTATCTATCTAGATAGAATGTCATCCCCGAAAGTATGTATCTCGCCCTACTAAATCTCCTGATACCAGCTCAAGACTAACACGATGACAGCTCGCACGCCCAGCACCCCGTAAGCATCTCGGCATCGATCAAGGTATCAGGTACCTCCATACCTACCTCGGTGCTACCTCGATATCCACCTTGGTGTCACCTCGACTCTCACCTGATACTCAATCTGATCATCCGGAGCTCCTCTAAGGCATGTACCTTACCTCCCAGTCAATACGATAGGGAACATGAAGACACCAGCACCATTCCAGTAGGAAGTAGAACAAGTCCATCAAAATGGGGGGTCAGCGCTACCCTCCATCAAAAGTCACGATCAGAATCTCCCTCCAAGCTCCACGAAGAAGGAAAGTTGACTTTATCGCCATCAAGCTCCACGAAGAATGAAAGTTGACTCTATCACCATCAAGCTCCACGAAGAAGGAAAGTTGACTCCATGCCAAAATAAAGCGCCATCAATGACCCTATGATTGATCGAATCATAATTCAAATTCGCGATTGATTAACGGGATCTAATCTCGTGCCTTCAGCTCCACGCAAATGCCTTTCAACGCTTAAAATAGGACTCTCTATAATCTTCATTAAAAATGACCGGATTTTGAGGAGATTACGGGAGTACTATATATACGGCATTGAAGGGTAAATAAAAGGGTCTTTTTCAAAGATTTCTTGATCACCAGAACGAAAGAGAGGTCCCGAGAGGTTCTCGGAATCCAGTGAGAGTCCATTGACAATCACTGGAGGAAAATCCACTTATCGACACAGACGTTTTCTCCATCTCCACCATGTGTAAAAGAGTGAAAAAGAGTGAGAGATATGTACTTATTCACATTGTAAACCCATGGTAGTAGTTGATTAAATAAAACAGTGTTCGTTTTTACATCTCCCGGTCCCTTTGTGTCCTTTATCCATTCTTTGGTCAGTAGACCTCGATCATACTAAAAGAGGGACCCCGGTACCGAAGGTACCTACCCCGCTACTGCTACCGGTAGTGGGTGAGGGTGTTAACTGAGATTTTCACCCCGAGTGAATTTTTCCGTTAACATTTTTTGGTGAATGCTCTCTATAAAGGCCGCGACCTGTTAGTCTAGGTTGGCTGGTCCAGCTGCTGGGGTAGGAGGTACTTGGGGGGTAGCCAATCGGTAAGGTACCAGGATACCTACCTTTGACAGGTTGGGACCGCCACCTCCTGTACCAATCCATGATAGACTCGGGCCCATGCCCCAAATACCATCAGTCCATGATAGACTCGGACCAGCACCCCTGGTTCCAGGAAATCTTACAGGTCATCAACCCCGACGCGCTAGATCCGCCATTGATCTCCCGACTAGGGAGTGTTACCATCTGGTCCAACCAGAAGCTTCCTTTAGACAGCCTCGACAGGAAGCGACCAGGAGGCGCCCTCCTTCAGTGGCAGGGGACAGCAATAGGGATGTCGGAGAAGACCCTCCCCATGGAGAGAAGCAGGATAAAACCTCTGCGACATCTAGGGGATCTGACGACCGAGATTCTAAGGTGGAATCAGGAAATAATGGCAACAAACATATCCGGGACCAGGTCGCCAGAATGGCAAGAGAGATCAAGGAGCTGAAGAAGGGTAAGCACCGGGAGAACCAAAAAGATCCTTTGGGAGAGATGAATGCTCTCTTCTCGAGGAGGATCAAGGAGGCAGAACTACCTCCCAAATTCAAGATGCCAACCGATAAATTTTCTGGAACCGAGGATCCCCTGAGCCATCTAGAGAGTTTTGTTCACCAGATGGAAGTCCAGAATGCTACAAGGGCCGCCATGTGTAGAATGTTCCCTACCACACTGACTGGCTGTGCCAAGACATGGTTCAGAAAACTACCGACGGGGAGCGTTGATTCATTCACCAGGTTGACTACTGACTTCTGTGCCCAGTTTCAGGGCATCAAACCTCACCCCAAGGATCCCATTCATCTCCAGTATATGGTCCAGGAGTGGGGTGAAACGCTCAGAGCCTACGTAAAGAGGTTCCACAAGGAAGTGATCCAGATGGGGGTCTTCGAGAAAAAAGAGACTTTGGCAAATTTCAGAAGGAACATATGGGCAGGTAGCTATTCAGGCCCTTCGCCAAACATCCCCCGGAGACCTACCAGGAAGCCTACAATAGAGCTCTAGAGCAGGTCGAGATAGACGAACAGCTCTGAGTCAAAATGGAGCATGATGATATGAGGATTGCCAAGTGCCAGAAGAAGGAGGCGTTCAAGCCGGTACCAGTTCAGAAAGGTCAGAACATACCTCCCAACAAGTTTGCATATCGATCGCCGCACTACCAGCCCCCGCGAAACCAGTACCCACTCAGGCGGACTTCACCCAGAGCTACACCTCCACCTAAGGAAGTAGCCCGGGTAGATAGAGATGAAAGGGGATACTCACATAACACCCCTTCGAACGCATCTCGTGAAACTATCTACCTCGCCATCCGGGACAAGGGACTGCTCAGAAAGCCAGGCCTAATGAAGGTACTAGCTGATCAGCTGAACCACTACAAGTATTGTGACTTCCATGAGGATACAGGTCATAATACCTCGGAGTGTTAAAGTCTATGGAACCAGATCAAAGCCTTCGTTAGGGGAGGTTGCTTGGAGGAATTCCTCAAACAGGTACGCGACAACATACGTACTGGAAAAGAGGTCCATGCCGATATCAAGGCATATGAGAAAGGAAGGAAAGAAAAACGGAAAGATCTGATGGAGCAGATCCACATTGTCAATACCATCAACGGAGGTCCCACCCTGGCCGAAATCTCCAACAATGATCGAAAAAACCATGCCAGGAAAGCTCCTAGATTGGAAGCAAGCCAGAATGTTTTCAAAGTTACTAGGGGAGCACCTCAGGTCTCTCCTACTGCACAGATCGTCTTCACAGAAGAGGACGTGTACAACACCGTACAGCCCCACGATGACCCTATGGTCATCACTGTGCAGATAGCCAACAACTTGGTCCATCGTGTCTTGATTGACACAGGCAGTAGCGTTGATACCCTCTTCAAAAGCGCTTTGAAGCAATTCAACCTGAAAAGACCTTGCTACAATAGCTGTACTACCCCATTATACGAGTTCACAGGAGACTCATTGATTCCCACCGGGTCTATGATCCTACCGGTAATAGTAGGGAAGCGCCATTACAGCAGAACCTGATGACGGATTTCGTTGTAGTGGACACCCCATCTACCTACAACGCCATACTGGGAAGACCCTACCTATCTGCTCTCAAAGGAGTCTTGTCGATATATCATAACGTCCTGAAATTTCCAATAGGTGACAAGGTGGGCGAAGTGAGAGGAGATCAACAGGTTGCACGCAAGTGTTATGCAGTGTCTACTAATCCAGCGGCGCTGGCTAAGCAATGCGTGCAGGTAACCATCAACCAAGGTCGCCAGTTCCCAAAGGAAGATGTTGAAGGTGAAACAGATTTGATTGAAATGGGATCTACGCCGGAGCTCCCCGACATAGAAATCAGGGAAGAAGAAGGAAAAGGATGGGCCAGTAGCCATCCTGCAGAAGAGTTAGAAGAGGTAACTATCATGGAGGCTGATCCTTCCAAGGTTTTCAGGATAGGTTCTGCTTTTGAGACAAAGGTAAAACAGGCTCTGATAATGCTCCTGCGAGAATATAACGACATCTTTGCATGGAGTCATGAAGAGATGCCGGGAATACCCGCTGCCTTAGCAACACATAGGTTAGCGGTGGATCCCACCTTCAAGCCAGTCAAGTAGAAGAGAAGGCATTTCAACCAAGCAAGAAATGCTGCGGTGCAAGAGGAGGTACACAAACTACTAAAGGCAGAGTTCATCAGGGAGTCTCGGTACCCCGAATGGATTGCCAACGTAGTCATGGTAACCAAAGTGAACGGGAAGTGGCGCATGTGTGTCGACTACATAGATCTCAACCGTGCCAGCCGGAAGGATAGCTTCCCGTTACCGAAGATCGACCAACTGGTAGATTCAACTGCGGGTAACAAGCTCCTAAGTTTTATGGAGGCCTTCTCAGGATACAACCAGATCCTGATGCACCCAGCTGACCAGGATAAGACCAGTTTCATAACCGGGCAAGGCATGTACTGCTACAGAGTTATGCCCTTCGGGCTCAAGAACGCTGGAGCTACCTACCAGTGCCTGGTCAACCGCTTATTCAGGGGACTGATAGGAAAGTCAATAAAGGTATATATCGATGATATGATCATGAAATCTCAGATAGCTGAACATCACCAAGACCACCTCCGCCAAACTTTTCAGATAGTCAGGGAAAATCAGATGTGTCTGAATCTGGCTAAATGCGCCATCGGGGTTACAGCCGGAAAATTTCTCGGATTCTTGGTCCACGAAAGAGGAATTGAAGCTAATCCCAAAAAGATCAAAGCTATCCTAGGATCTTGAATCTCCCACCTCACTCAGACAAGTGCAGGGTTTGACCGGGTGAATCGCAGCCCTGAACCGTTTCATATCGCAGTTCACTAACAAGTGCATCTCGTTCTTCAAGGCAATTAAACACGGGAAGAACATGAACTGGGACCAAGGCAGTGAGTGAGCTTTCCAGTCAATAAAAGAGTACCTCGCTAGCCCACCCATGCTAGCTAGCCCGGTACTAGAAGAAGAACTACAGTTATACCTGGCAGTGTTTGAAACAGCCGCCAGTGGAGCTTTAGTGAAAGAATACGAAGATGGAGCCCAGCGCGCTGTCTACTATGTGAGCCGCACCCTAACCAAATCAGAAAGGAACTACGCTCTTCTGGAGAAGCTCGCCTTTGCACTGGTAGTAGCCGCTAGGAAGCTCCGCCCTTATTTCCTTGCTCACACCATCGTGGTAGTCACTGATCAACCTTTGCGACAGTTTCTTCAAAGGCCGGATATATCAGGAAGACTCGTGTTGTGGGCCCTTGAGCTTACCCAGTTCGACATCAAATATAAAGCCAGGACTACCATCAAGGCCCAGGCTTTGGCAGATTTCGTGGTAGAATTCAGTGCGATCCCTGATCAGTGTGCTCCCCCGAGCCCGATTCGAGCTCTTTCGAAGGAACAAGAGCCTGCAGATTG
Organism: Dipteronia sinensis; assembly: GCA_033220585.1. Lineage (NCBI taxonomy): Eukaryota > Viridiplantae > Streptophyta > Magnoliopsida > Sapindales > Sapindaceae > Dipteronia > Dipteronia sinensis. The sequence continues at coordinate 30,251,094 of CM065638.1, forward strand.
GCCCACCGATCAAAACATTTGGATCCTGTATATCGATGGAGCATCAAATCAAGCAAGAAGTGGAGGTGGGGTCATTCTAACAGACCCAGAGAAAGTCGAGTGCTGCCATTGTTTCAGATTCGGGTTTAACACCACCAATAATGAGGGTGAATATGAGGCCTTGTTAGAAGGGATGAGAGTGGCAATAGAGCTAGAAGCTGAGTACCTCCTTGTCAAATGCGATTCACAGCTGGTAGTCAACCAAATAACTGGTTTATACCAGGCCACGGGGGATAACATGATAGCCTATCTCGATAAAGTGCAAGAGCTGTTGCCTCGCTTCAAGGGTTTCAGGATCGAACAGATACCTAGGCAGCAAAATCATCGAGCTGACGTCCTAGCCAAGATAGCTGCCAATGGAGGACAAACGCTGCCGAAAAGAGTTCCACTCCAAGTAATCACTGTATCAAGCATTTCTGAAGGCAAGGAAGTAAACCCTGTGGAACGATTTCCATGCTGGGTGGATCCTATCGTGGAATACCTTCAATCAGAAAAGCTCCCAGAAAACCCCGATCAAGCTCGCAAGATCAAAAGAACCTCAGTTCGATACTACTTGATAGAGAGGCACCTTTACCGCAGACGTAGATCACTCCCCTTGCTCAGATGCCTACATCCTGAGGATGCGAGTTGGGCGTTGAGGGAAGTGCATTCCGGAGACTGTGGAAATCATATCGGAGGAGAAGCATTGGCTTACCAGGTGCTACGCATGGGATATTTCTGGCCGACTCTGCACCATGATGCAAAGCAGTTCGTATAGTCTTGTGAACCGTGTCAGAAAATGGCCAACCTGCATCACCTACCTCCAGAACGGTTATCAACCATCAGCTCACCGTATCCGTTTGCATTCTGGGGAGTGGACCTAATTGGACCCCTCCTAATCGCGCCAGGTCAGTAGAAGCATGCTATCGTGGCTATTGATTACTTCACCAGGTGGGTGGAAGCAGAACCCCTCTCCAGAATTACTGAAGCAAACACAACAGAGATCATCAAGAAAAATGTGGTTTGCCGATTCGGGACCCTGATGGTCATCATTACGGATCTGGGTAAGCAGTTCGACAACGCCAGATTTCCGTGGTGCACCCCCAGACTAATGGCCTAGTGGAGGCCACAAACAAAATCATCAAGAGGCTCCTCAAGAAAAAACTTCAGTAGAAGAAAGGAAGATGGGCTGATGAACTCCCGGACGTACTATGGGCATATCGCACCACCAAGAGGACCGCCACAGGTGAAACCCCCTACTCGCTAGCTTTCGGGGTAGAAGCCGTCCTTCCTATAGAACACAAGCTCGTCTCCTTCCGGGTGCAACATTTTGACCCCGATGGAAATGAGGACAAGCTGAGGGCCAGCCTGGACCTCCTAGAGGAGAAGCAGGACATGATAGCCGAAAGAGTAGCGGTTTACCAGAGCCGGATTGCTCGTTACTTTAACAAGAAAGTGAGAAGTCGAAGCTTCAAGGAAGGGGATATGGTGCTCATAAAGGTTACCCAGAATACTCGGAAGAGGTCGGACGAAGTGCTATTACATAATTGGGAAGGTCCTTACCTAATCAAAATGGTGATCCAGGGTGGGGCCTACAAGTTGAATGATATGGACGGACATCCAGTAGACCACACTTGGAATGCTGATCATCTCAAGAGATTCTACCCATAAATTCTGCAAGGCAAGTCGACCAGGATTATTCCTAAATGACTGTCAGAAAATATTAGTAGTCGTGAGTACTTGTATTCTTTTTTTTTTATCATCAATAAAAAAGGTTTCTTTCTCCATTTGTTCCTGCCTACATTTGTCTACATCCACCTGCTTTATGTCGCCAATTGAATTCCCCATGATTGTCGCTTTAAGACCAGGAGAGCTGCATAGCATTCTTGATGCCCTAGACCGGATAGATCCCTCCAGGAGGATCGTCATAAAATCAGGAAAGTTGCATAGCACTCCTGATACCCTGGATCAGATCAATCCATCTAGGAGGCTGGCCTCAAGACCAGGAAGGACCATATGGCCTTTCTGCTGCCCTGGCCGGGTACAACCCCCTGCTAGGAAGGATCCAGTACGTAAGAGCATAGTTGCCCGATGGATCAAACCTTGGCCGGGCACCACCCCCCGCTGAGAAGGATCTGGATAGTAAGTGCATAGTTGCTAGCTAGATCAAGGCCTTGGTCGGGCACCACCCCCCGCCGAGAAAGAGCAGGTGCTAAAGTGGCCTTAGTTGCCTACCTGGATCTTGCTGCCAGTGTTTATTCGCCAATTGCTTTCACCAGGATACCACAACTCCTACAAACATGAGTCCAAGGTACCTCGTACGCCACCGTTTTCGCTAGAGTACCAAGATTCCTAAAACATGAAGGCGAAGTACTGAGATTCACCAAATTTTTGATTCGCCAAGGCACCAAAGCTCCTACAAATAAAGGAGTGAGGTACCTAGTTTAGCCAGAATACTTCCCTGGAGACCTAGGTTCCATGAACTGGAAATCTAGGTACTCAATCATTTGACGAGGTTCCTAGTTTCACCAGACTACTCGCCATACTGCCAAGACTCTCAGAACTGGAGTGTGAGGTACCATGGTACCGATCAAATGCTTTATTCTCATCAGATTTTATGATTTACCAAGTTTTGATTAAGTCAAGTTTATGCTGGGGACCCTTGCCCGAGTCTATGCTACAATCAGAAGCGTGTGACTAAATTAAATCGACAGATATAGGTGGAAGTGAGTTTTTCTTTCATTGATCAAATCGGGGAACCCTGCCCTTATTTTAAGCTACATACAAGATACAAGAAAAAAAGAGACAAGAAAATAAACTGGAGGTCTGAAACAGCCAGTTCCCTCTCTAACTTCTCACCTACTTACTAGATCTGCCTACCTAGCAACATTGATTTAAATCAGAATATATATTGACGATACTGCCACGAACCTTGGAGGTAGGAGCAGAGGCCGTGTTGGGATGCCACGAACCCCGGAGGTAGGAGCAGAGGCCGTGTTGGGATCAGTAAGAATAGGAAGGAAATAAGGATTCCCCCCCCCCCCACGTCCAAGATGCAACGGGGCACAAAGCCACTGCTCTACCGGGTAATGCCTACACCATTGGCAAAGCTGCAGCATCAGAGCCCACCATTCATCCTGATCCTGGGAATCTCTACTTTCCCTGTTCCTCTGGTAATTAAATCCATCAAGTACAACTCCTTCCACAATACCAAGCATCCTGCTAGTCACAGAGTCGACATCTCCTCCTCCTCCCACAATGTTAGGTGATACGACGATCATCGGTCAACCTATGGAGACTGCCTGCTACAAAGGAAAAAAGGATTGTTTGAAGACCCACCTAACAGATAAGGGGTATTTATAGAGGGAAAGATCGAATATCGAAAATGAGAGGATAAAGTCATTTATGTACACAACGTTCGATACACGGGAAGCCTCGCGGAGTGTGCTTTCCCCCCAAGGCTTAATGATTGGGATAATCGAACCTATGGATCGACATCTGGAAGGACAGTTGAATACAAAATCTGAACCAATAATGCCTACATGGAAACCCACAAAAAATGAAGTGCCCCGATCTATGACCGGTTGAGGTCTTGGTATTTTTCCTGGACCATTCGCGGTATTAACTCCCGGATCACCAAATTCCCACATGGGTACTAAGAATCATCCCGGAACAAGCATTTCAACATGGGATGTAATAAACTATACACGCACGGAGTCAAGAAAAACAAAGAAGTTCTCATTACTAAAACCGGGGAGCCCATCCCCCGATCACGGGCTACAAAAAAGATAACATTATCTAGGTGCTACTGAATAAGGGATCAAGCTGGATCAAGCATCCTCCTGCTCCTGAGTGGCCGTCTCCTCGCCAGCTCCACCAGTTATGGTTTCCCCTCCTTCAATACTGGATGGAGCCCCGTCTATTTCCTGGGCACCCACAGCAACCAGAATCTCCATTGGAGATGGATCTCCTTGAAGCTCCCCTCCAACTTCCTCGATCAGAGCAGCTTGACCTTCCTTTTCCTGGGCAGGGTAAGATGATGAGATAGGCAGGATAGCTTTTCCATCATCAGTAGCAGACCGATCTCCTACCTCCTTGCCAGACTCTACTGGAGAAGCAAAGGAGGCAGAAACCCTCCTCCAGCCTGGGCCACACCAACCTCAGGATCCTTCAGATTTGGAGCTGATCCAGTCTGGGCCACACCAACCACCAGCCACCTGAGCGACTGTCGTCTCTCAGTTTACCCTACCCCTTTGCCATGTGGGGAATCGACCTAATTGGACCGCTTCCTACTGCTCCCGGACAGATGAAATATGCTATCGTAGCTATCGACTATTTCACAAGATGGGTCGAGGCTGGGCTCTTTCTCGGATATCAGAAAAGAATACGACCAAGTTCATCAAAACCAACATGGTATGCAGATTCGGGACCCCTCTAGTCATTATAGTCGACCTGGGTAAGCAGTTCGATAACGCCCGTTTCAAGGACTTCTGCAAAAGATTGGGGATCAACCTCAGGCTCGCCTCAGTAGCCCATCCCCAGACTAACGGGCTGGTGGAATCCACCAACAAGACTATCAAGAAACTTCTAAAGAATAAGTTACAGCAGAAAAAAGGACAAATGGGCCGAAGAGATGCCAGAAGTCCTCTAGGCATACCGGACTACAAAGAGAACAGCTAATGGGGAGACACCTTACTCCCTGGCTTTCGGAGTTGAAGCGGTCCTCCCCATCGAGCATAAATTAACCTCGTTCAGGGTGCAACACTTCGAACCCGAAAGTAACGAGGTTAAGCTCCGGGCTAATCTGGACCTCCTAGAAGAAAAACAAGACCGGGTAGCAGAGAAAGTGGCAATCTGCTAGAGCAAGATCGCTAGATATTTCAACCGAAAGGTCAGAGCCCGAAATTTCAAAGAAGGGGATCTGGTGCTTAGGAAAGTGACCATGAATACTCGGAAAAGGTCAGATGGAGTCTTAAGCCCCAATTGGGACGGGCCATAACTAATAAAGCTAGTTGCTCGTAATGGAGCCTACAAACTCTAAGATATGGATGGACGACCCTTCGACCACACTTGGAACGCAAATCACTTGAGGAAATTCTACCCTTGAGCGGGGAGTTTTCAAGTAGATTACCCCCGTTTAGGTTTCATTAGAATCTTTAATAAAGATGTACTACATATCGATTATCAATAAAGTCATTTTTTTCTTTTTCCTCTTTTTCTCCGACTGTGTTAACACTTTCTTACATCCTCGATTGGGAAATTCGACATAGACACCTCAAGACCAGTGATTAGCTGGGGAAGCCCCCTCGCTACCTCCTGATGCCTTGGTCGGGCTACCACCCCCAAGAAGGGTCAGAATGTACGAGCATAGTTGCCATCCAGATCTCGAGACCAGGAAATAGCTAAACAGCCCTCCTGATGCCTTGGTCGGGCTACCACCCTCAAGAAGGGTCTGAGTGTAAGAGCATAGTTGCCATCCAGATTTCGAGACTAGGAAATAGCTTAACAGCCCTCCTGATTCCTTGGTCGGGCTACCACCCCCCCCCCCTCCCAAGAAGGGTCTGAGTGTAAGAGTATAGTTGCCATCCAGATTTCGAGACCAGGAAATAGCTTAACAGCCCTTCTGATGCCTTGGTTGGGATACCACCCCCAAGAAGGGTCTGAGTGTAAGAGCATAGTTGTCATCCAAATTTCGAGACCAGGAAATAGCTTAACAGCCCTCATGATGCCTTGGTCGGGCTACCACCCCCAAGAAGGATCTGAGTGTAAGAGCATAGTTGTCATCCAGATCTCGAGACTAGGAAATAGCTAAACAGCCCTCCTGGTGCCTTGGTCGGGCTACCACCCCCAAGAAGGGTCTGAGTGTAAGAGCATAGTTGCCATCCAGATTTTGAGACCATGAAATAGCTTAACAGCCCTTTTGATGCCTAGATCGGGCTACCTCTCCTAAGACGAATTTGAATATAAATATTTGTTTTCGTGTGCAGGATCAAGATCATCATAATAAGAATTCCCTACCAAAGTTTGAATGAAGTATGAACAAATTATCATTACGGATGCAGTTCTGGTTCGTAGTCAAGACCAGGAGTAAAACAAGAGTTTCTCAAAGCGAATCAATTTCTCATTAAAGACAAGAGGAGCCTATCCCCCGGTAAGGCTACATCTATCCAGCGGGGTACCCCAGAGCACAGGCTATAAAAAAAAAAGCAAGAGCAAAACGGGGTGCCCACCTCTTTTTCCGGACGATCAAGACAAATCATAAACAAGACCGTGTCAAGCTTGGGAACTCTCTTGGTTTTCCTCTACTAGTCCTTCTCCCTCACGCTGATCCTCGCCATCAACCCCCCCTTCAGGTAGTTGCCCACCTTGGTTATCCTCGCCAACAATCCCTCCATTCAGAGGCTCCTCTTGTTGATCAGTAAGATCTTCCTCCAGGACTTCATTAATCACTGCCATAACCTTAGGCGGGATAGCTGTATCGAGAAGGGCAGCCATGGACCCCGTCAGGCTTCGGTCGACCTCCATCTCCAATATAAAGGGTTCCTCAGACGGTCTCCTAGCTTTTTCCCACGATCCTGGCTGGTCTCCCTTGGATCGAGAACACAGAACTTTACTTGAAGACTCCCCGGGACCTGAAGCGGTAAAGATAGGAGGAGGAATTGGAAGATCTGCCTGAACGGGCTGTTTACCAGCTCCAGCCTAGCTCGAAGGAACCGCCTCGTCATCATCAGGGCGAGATAATTCAGCAGCCTTGATCATTATCTCCTGTCTATCCCAACCGGTAATGGATGACAGGTCAAAGGGAAGAGGGAGAGCCTCTGTGACCTGAAAGGAAGCGTAGAATTATCCATCGCTAAAAGAGGTCTCTGCGTCAGCTTACAGCTTGGTCACCTGAGCAATCAAAGCCTGATTCTCAAGGTCCAGCTTCTTAGCCTCAGCTTTCCAAGAATCCCTCTGCCTGGCCCGCTGGGTAGATTGGAGACGCTCTTGATCATAAAACTGCTTCGTCATTTCATGATCACAACGAATCTCGGCCAGCTCATTCTCGATTTTTCCTTGGCTGGAGGTCATCTCTTCAACTAAGGTCTGAGCTTGCTTGAACAATCCCATGGCTTTCTCGGCTTCTGCTTTGGCCTTAGCAGCCCGATCATGAAGGAGTGTTACCTGGTGGCCCATGGCAACATTAAACTTGAAGGCCTATAAAATACAAAGCCAGGGTTAGAAATTGAACAAGTTGGCAGAAGCAGTACAAAGGAAATACAATTACCTCAGCTAAGACAGCAGACCCCTTGGTGAGTAAGACATCCACGGGCATTGAAGCCATCCTGGAAATCCCACCGCCCAGACAGGACGCTATAAATTGTTCCAGGACTTCGTCCTACCCCGTCGAGCTCGACTGAGGGCATGAACGACTAGGAAGAATCCTTACGAAACCACTTTCAAAGTCCTATGAAGCTCGGGGGGTTGGAAGCGCAGCAGAATCAGAAAGGCGAATTGAATGAGTAGCAACTTTAGCGACTACAACAGAAGGGGCAGAAGCAGTCGGACCAACAGCCTGGGGAGCTTTACCCAAAACCTGAAAAGCCCGCGACGCAAGGTTAGCCATCTTGGACCCAACTGGGGAGGTAGATTGAGCAAGAGTCGGTGCGACCCCAGCAAAGGGAAGAGAAGTTCTAGCTTGAGGAGAACGTTGGACGTCGCGGAAAGCTGGTTGAAAGACAAAAACTGTGAGTAAACAAATCAAAAAGGAAAATGTTAGAACCAAGCTAATCAACAAGACAAGGCAAGGCAATTCAATAACACTTACGAGGAGTAGCGTCTGAGATCCGCAGACATTGATTCACCCTACAAGGATCGAAGGCTTCAGCGGTTGGGAACTTCAAGTTCAAGTAGTTCCTAGCTAGAATAGCCTTCAAAATTGTTTCAGATTCAGAAGGCAGGGAGTCCCGGTCCCACGAGGATTTGTCACTGAAAGTTGTGGGAACCTCGAACTCATGCCCCTCAATAAAAAATCGAGCTCCCCCAATCATCCCCATCAAGGATCCATTCTTCCTTCCAGGCGGGGTTCTTCTTCGAAGCGCCAGGAATAACAAAGTTGAGCTTGTTCTTGGCCTTAGCATAAAACTGACCTCGAGGAGCGCCAGATAGGCTCCCGATCTGGAAAAGATAGGCCAGCTCCTCTACTCCGGGCTCTCTCGTCACCTTGCTCAGCTGATATTGTTCCCTCCATAGCACGAGGAAGCCAATCAAATGCCTCCAGAAGCCGGGCGTCAACTGGAGGGGAGCAAGCTGGATGGCGTTGATAGCTCGCCGAAAAGTCGGATGAAGGGGAAGCCTAACCCCATTCTCGAGAGCCGCCACATGAATTGGAAGCACGCCTTTAGGGGGGGTCGAAGAACTCGTAACCCTTGGGGGGCACTGAGATGGAAACGCTGACGGGAATGCCGTACTTTGACCTCAAACGATCAGTCACGACCGGATCAACGATGGAATTAGGAACAACCCTGAAGTCATAGGGAGGGAGCCTCTCCAAATGGGGGCGGAAATTCGGGACTCGATGCTCTCCCGCGGCGTCGCCGCCCACCTCTTTATCGGAGTCTTCATCGGCTATATCTAAAGGATGGTCAGGATGGTTAGAAAACCCGGTCCCAGTGGACACATTCCTATTCGACCGAAGACGTTACGGATTGGGTGGAGAATCATCACTGTCTAAGCTCATCCTTACCCGTTTCCCAGAAGCAAGGCTAAGGACCTCCTCACCGTCGACCATGGAATCAACGAAATCATGACTGGTTTTCGACATGATGAAATCGGTAAGGGTGAGGACTGAAGAAAAAGATAGGCTTGAGAGAAAGTTTATCTTTGGAAAGATTTGAAATTTGAGAGATGTGAGGAAGACGTTGAGATAAATAAGTATATATAGGCAAGAAGGCAGTAGCACGAGCTATCGAGATCTTCGGTTAAGATCACAAAGAATCTTGAGGACTGCAGTAACGTAACCGAATTGACTCAGAAACAAGTCAGTCAGCTCATGCCACGTCACTTGCACAGTTAATGAGGAGATTTCCCCAAGATTCTGGTAACGGTAAAGAATCTCGAGGAGTGCCGTAACGCAACCGGATTAATTCAGAAATAAGTCAGTCAGTTCACGCCACGTCACTTACGCAGTTAAAGAGAAGATTCCTCTAATATTCTGGTAACGGAAAAGAAGGAAAGATTTCCCAAATAAAATAAAAAATCTGACCCCAACCCCAAGCTAGACAACCGGTGTTCAAGTTAGAGGGGACTTCTGTTAATAGCCAAATTTGGCTAAGGACCAAAGGGAAATTTTCCACCCTCTAAACCTGGCTCCATGCCCGAGGTCATTCACCTAGGAGACCATGTTACCCGAAGCCAAGCTACGGTACCACCCCACAGGAATAAGGACAGGCTCCAGAAACACCCGGAGTAGAGCCTGACACGGTCAGATCAAGCCCGCGTCACCGAACCTGAAAACAGGAAATCCCCCCAAAGTCGGGATTACCTCACAATTTCTCCAGAAGCTTGCCTATACCTCGCTGACATAGTAAGGTGTCTGTAGGAGGCCGCACCTAACTTCAAAAGGTCAATGGAGGCTAGACCTAGCTTCTGATTAGACGAAATTCCTTTATATCAGGGCTAGAACACTAATCGACCTCACTATCTGATGTACCTCACCACATTACATGCCATATTCGACGACCCCTATGGGAGAACATGCTAGACCTGAAGACACACAGGTTCATATCTTAAGACGTTACATACGTACATAACAAGTAATAGAGTCAAAGTAGGAAACAAATTAATCTCCACCAAGATATCCTCGATTCAGCAATTAACTCAAAGTCAATAAAATTTTAAATGTAAAATCTCGTCCGATAAGGAGGGAAGAGATGGAGAAAATCAAGGGGGGAAATCAATTAGTTTGACCTATGAAGACAAGGTATTAAAGGAGGACGTACTTGAACCTTCTGAAAGAGGAGACTACTTTTCGACAGGCATACGACAAGTACCCGACTACACCCTAGAGAAAATTGAGAGCAATTTGAGAGAGATTTGTATATCATACATGATCAATAAAAAGAGTATTTTCTATCTTTTGGGTGGTGAACAGTATCATTGTTCCTTGTCATTTTATTAAGCACTGTTACACATACGTTCAACCTTGGCCACCACTTACGTGGTAGTAGGTCTCGAGGGTGTTAACTGAGATTTCTCGTCTTGAGCAAAATTTCCATTAACAGTTCACCTTGCATTTGTGTTATTTATTGCTTATATGTGTGCATCATTTACACATTGCATAGACACGTACATGCATTTGTATTGACATGCATTTATTCCTTGTTGATCATGTGTGCATTCCTTCACAATCACACTTGCACTTCATTTCTAGATTTAAGTGTGGTTTGTGTGGTTTAATTTGTTTCCTGATGATTGATCGGAAACGTCTGTGCATGCCCGAAGGCGTGCTTGACTGAGCGTGAGGTTCACCGTCTGATTTCCCCTATGTTTGGAAATCGGCGGTCGCTGATTGGCAGCTGGGGACCGCCAAATTGAACCCCAGATTATGTCCAGAACTTTTTGGTGCAATTTTGCGGTTGGGATTCGGCGGCTGGGAACCGCCAAATCGAATTGTAGAACTCATCCAGAATGTTCTGGTGTGATTCTGCGATTAACATTTGGCAGCCACCAACTGCCGATTTGGGTCGCCAAATTGCAACCGACAAGGACAATTTTGTCTTCTCACGCAATTCGTTCTTGGGCTCTACAAATACCCCCTTATCTCATCTTCTTCATTTAAGCCACGAAAATTAAACCCTATAGAGATAGATTCAGTGGTTCTAGAAAGAGAAAGCTTCAAGCTTTGTTTTTTGACTCTCCAAACCCAAAATCCATCTTTATCTTGCATCATTCAACATCATTTGAGCATGGGTCTTCTTGGTTTCATGACTAGGTAAGTTAGAACTTTATTGAACATCATTTATTATTTTTCTTACTCTAGATTAGGTATTTATTGCTTGATTAAATTGTAGGGAAAAACGTGCGGTGGAAGTGAAAAACTTGGTTTGTATATTTCAAAAATTTTCCTTTAAAAGAAAGAACCTTAACCCTTGATTAATTAACATATAATAAAAGTATCGTACCTTTTTCACGTGACGATTGATATTGCGTCGATTTGAATCCGCTTGCTTCGAATTGAATCCACAAGATCTTCCAATCCAATCACGAACGTGATTCACCTAGGAGTGTGGGCTCCCTTTCTTTGAATTGTAAACTTGAGGATGGAAACAAAAATCTTTTTCTTTTTGTTAGTCACAATAATCACCGTAGAGAAAATAAAGAACGTTTGGTCACTTGTGAATTCTCAATCTTTTAATTGAAAACTCGCGTGAACCCTAATTCGGTCTTGTACTTAAAGCCTTTTGATGTAAAAGCTTCTAATGTACTATCGAAAATAAAACGCTCCTTATTCTTCTTCTCTATAACCGAATTCTACATCCCTTTTTTTGAGTTGGAAGTTTTTTTTTTATTCAAAGCAAGAGAATAAAAAATTCTTTCTCTAAAAAAAAAACATTTTTTTTCTTCCTATAAAATTAATTCCGAATTTAATAATATATATAGGTATACAAATTCTTTCCTAAAGAGGATTTACTTGGTGGTCAAGAATCCTATCTCTAGGTGGATTTACTTGGTGACAAAGAATCCTTTTTCAAACAAGATTTCTTTTCCACACCAAGACTCCTAATCCAACTCAAATAGTGTATTTATTCAATAACCAATTATTGAATATAATTAAATTGTGACTAAATCAAAAAAAAACTTCCTAATAGAAATCAAATACTTCATAATTTGACTAGATAAATAAATTTCAATTATTTATCTACTTATCAAATATAGTATTTGATACTTATCATATTACCAACAATAATATGACTCTAGGAGACCATCTCCTACTAGGAAAAAGATTTTGACTTTTAATTAAATAATTAAATAAATAAATAATTAATTAATTTCCATTTAATTAAATAATAAAATAAAAACAATATATAAGACTAATAAATAGTCCCTTGCCGCCCAAGCCAATATAATGGCCAATATTGTTTTTCTATTTTATTAAATCCATTGGACCTTAAAAAAAAGTCCACATGTGAACTAGACCCATTCTTACTAAAAAAAACAAGCCCACATGCCTTAATACAATTCTAGATGGACCCATAAATTAGTCCGGTAGAATATATCAAGTGATCCATGCAAGTTCGTGTGAATTGGGGATCTTGGCGGGCTATCTAAATTTAAGCTCCAATAGACATAACCTAATCACAATCAACAAATGATTCACTTAGGTTCGATCTATTAATTTTAGTTCATTCCACTAAAGAACTAAAATTGAACTCTTAAATAAAGATAGAATAAGTTAATATTGCCCATTCTTACCCTAGACAATCTTCATGGAGATAGTGTATCCTCGTGAAGAATACCAGTAATCGACAAGAGCTCATAGACCGCCTATAGCTCTCCAAGTTACCATATTTCCCATATGACCACATTTTGATATTGGATATTTTGACTTGTCCAGAAGCCATATATCAATAGACATTATTGAAAACTTAACGTTAAGATTTAATATCCAATACCTCAAAACATCCGTATGATGATATTCTACTCTCATTTATTAAATGGAGCCACGATGTCCATATCTATAAATAAAGTCCTCTATCGATTAACAAATGAATACCACCAAACTATTGAGGCTAGACTATGTTATATAATCGTACTCATTGATAGCTCAACTGATAACACTTGTAACCATAAGTCCATCATTTATCTCCGGATTGAGATAGACTCTCCGATTGTCTTCAAGTGAAGACTTTTATCCATTGACGGTTATGGATAAAGTATTTCACTATGATCCTATTCAATGCACACAGTGCACTAGATTCGTTTGCCCAAAGACACCACACTTTGATGATTTTAGACTCATCATAACACATTTGATCCCACTCAAATGCTAGCAAAAGAATCTACAACGTTAACAAGGTAAAGGCGCCCAACCTTTACCTTAAGTTGTGAACATTGTTCAAGACTAACTAAAGAATTGTGTCTACCTCATACATATCCAGATGTACGAGCAATTCTTCATCTCTCATAGTCTTTTGACCTTATGATTATTTACTTTTGACAATTATAATAATTAAACTATAAATGCTATAAGATTTGTTAAACTAGAAATCACTTTATTAATATGAAAAAGATTGTCAAATACATCATTACACTCTTGCCATTGAGCATAATCCTAACATAAATACCTTAACTATCTTTATTGCATATATTTATGAGTATTGATAACATGATTGTGTTTGTTTGTGATAGCTAGAATTTAGGAACATATTGCCCTTCTAGCTAAGTCTTTATGCCTTGCATCTAGACTTTGATATTTATGCCTCATCAATTTCATTTCTTGACTACATATTTATTGCCCTCATTATATGTTGGGACAACTTGTGTTGGTTGGACTTTTTTTGACAATTAGGTTGTTAGATTTTATCTATACATCTAATTGAGTCCTTATATATGGGCAAGTAGGCATTGTTTGATAACTAGATTGTTAATTTGCATTACAACATATAATTAAGCATTTTGTGTGTGGTTTTACATATTATTGCATTTGAGCATATTGTCATATATTCACTTAGTCCGTATACTCTTCATAGAGTCAAAGTCCTGTGGCTTCTAGGTAAAGTTGCACAAGCAAGTAAAGTCTTGCAACCAAGGGTGGGTTCGCAAGCATTAGTCAAGTGCCACTGTAAAAGGCTTACGGGTAGAGTAGGAGGTGCTCACACCAAGAGTAGTGGATCAGGGGATATCACTAGTGACTGAACCAAGAGTGGTGAGTGGTAGTATCCATAGCCTGAGGTTGTCGAGAGTGAGAGTCTGAGTATCACTTGAGGGTGTAACCTTTTATTCATATAGTGGATTTCTGTGACCGTGTGTGGCTAGAAGCATAACATATGAGTTTTGCCCAGTTAGAGGGTTTCTCACGTAAATCAATTCAACGTGTTATTTATTGTTTTCTGCACTTCAATTTCGTTGATTGATTCATCTCATTCATAAAACACTATGAGTGAGATTGATATGTTAGAGGGTAATTTGATCTCAAGATCACCATTGCTCATCGGTGTTATTAGAGAGGGAACCTTGGGAGATTGGATTGATAGAATCTCTATCAAGGTTGAGGATGCTCCAACCCTTAGTGGTTCCATGAGCACATGTTCAAACAACATGGCTTTCACCTCATCCAGTATTTATGCTCATGATGAAGATTCGGATGAGCGTCAAGTGATCTTTCTCAATGCTTTAAAGAAAAATCAAAAGCTCTCCAAGGAGAATGAGAAATTGAGAAAGTGGAAGATTTCCACAAAGGAAAAGATATGTACTCTTGAAGAAAGCAAGCAAAATTGTCAAAACCAACTTCAACAGTATAGAGAGATCATATATGAGTAAATGGAAGAAATCTCAATTCTTATCTCTATGATGAAGACCTTGGAGGTGTCCAAATTTGAGAAGGAGATTGAAGATTGCTACTAAAATGAAGGCAATGAAAGATTACCTTGCCAATAAAGACATCACCTTGAAGATTTTCAAGGATAAAGAGATGAGGCGCCTTGAAGAATTTAAAAAGGTCAAGATCAAGTAACCTCAAGCTCAAGGCAAGGGAAAAGCTTCATTCAAGCAATCTTTAACTTAAGGAAAGTCCACACAAGCATTGGAAACACAACCAAAGCCTAGGCAATTAATGAAGAAAGGACAAGTCGTTGAGAAGTCAATCACTTCCCCCAACAAGCCAACTATGAGGAAATGATGTGATCACAAGAAACATGTTCAACCAGGAAGGCATGATCAACCGGCTTAACCACCTTAACAAGCTAGACCATAAAGGCGCCACCAATCGGCTTAAGCTCTAAAGAGAAGCAAATTGATGCACCATCATAGACAACTTCATCAACATGGCAAGGCTTCGATGAGATCTTAATGTTATGGTATAAATTCTTACTTTGTACCTACTTGTCATTATTGTGGTATGATTGGTCACTTAAGACTAAATTATATTAAATACATTAAAAGGTGTAGGTTAGAGAGCATGAAAGAAAAAAGATTGTAAAAGAGGGCAAGTTTGTATAAACCTAGGGAATTTAGAAACATGTCTATGACTACTAGAAATGATAAAGTGGAACCTAGGTGGATTAGAAATAATGGACCTGCTTGCTTTAGTGCCCATGTGAAACCTGTAGATGCAACTAGGTCTATTGGATTTGGTAGGTCTATAGGGGCTCATGCCTCCCATTGATTTTGTTAGAGTTGACCCCATGCGAGGAGCTTAAGCAAAGATACCGAACTTGCATGATTTGCTATTTGCAAAAAGTTGATTAATTCTATGCTCTTTTGATAATTTCTTGAGATTCTTGGTTGCACATATATGTTTATATGGTATTTTTTTTAATAAGTATGAACCAGTGATTTGTTTGTAATCCATGTCATATTTTGGTTCAACAATGCATTTTTGGACTAGGAGAATTATTTGGGAAAATACATTTGAATGACCCATAATTTATCTCCATAACATGAGAAATGTTTATGACATGCTTAAAATGATATGCATGAAATGTTTTTTTTATTGCTTAAATGCAAAATATGTGTGAAAGCAAATGAGAAGACTAAAATCAATAAGGATCTAGTGTCCATTTATCAATAAGGATTTTATATACAAATTAGTTTTCTCTCTCTTCTTAATGGTTAAACAAGACTACTATCATATATATATTTATCTGGAAAAATATAATAGGATCTCTTGATCCAATGTTTTAGTTTGCCTTTACGGATTGATATAGTTGATCTATTTTACAAAATTTTAGAAACTATGTCTTGTATGCTTATGACAAAAGGGTACCAATTGGTTTGAGTTCTTTTGGAAACCTTTTTGATGTTTGCTTTGCCAAATACCATTGCTTGAATTTCACTATATGTCTTACATGCAAGGCAACAATTTCACATATTTAAGAAAAAAAAAACTCCATGAATCTCTCTCAATTATTTAAGTTGCATAAAGTTCTTGTATATGATTATGCAATGTATTTGTGTGAATAGCTCTCTTTGCTAAAGCAACCCGATACGGGGAGCTCCTTTGCCTATCTTATAACAAAAAGGGGGAGATGTCTTGAGAAATAGGGGGAGCATTGTTTATGCTTTGGGGGAGAAGCCTTGAGAGAGAGTAACCATTTAGGGGGAGCTTTTCACATGCATTACTTTATATTGCTTTTATTGAGTGCAAATGCTTTTTTATATTTGTTCACCTCATATGCACTCGTTCTTGGAAAGTGCTTTCTTGCTATTGTGTGCAGGTATGATGATATATAAAGAAATTGAAGACCTTGAAGACTTAGAATATTAGGTATCTCTTTTTGTAATGTAGAATGGACTCTCATGGACAATAGCTAGATTTTGTATTTTGTGAGGAATTATTTGTGAGTGGTTATTTTGTCATGAAATAGCCAAATGGGGACCTCTATTTTGTGATTGGCTTATTTCATGACAAACCACACAACATTGGGGATGATTGTGTAATGGGTAGCTTAGGTCCTCTTAATGATTATCAAGGCAAGCTTCCAAGCATCTCCATGACTTCAAGAGTGAAAGGTATATTCACTTGACTTTATCTCTTGAAGATTTTAGGTGCACACACACACACACACACACACACACACACACACACACACACACACACACACACACACACACACACACACACACACACACACACATACATACACACACACACACATACACTTCATGCATGCTTTGTCACCTTGCAATTGTGTTCTTTATTGCTTATATGTGTGCATCATTTACACATTGCACACACACTTACATGCATTTGTAATGACATGTATTTATTTCTTGTTGCTCATGTGTGCATTCCTTCACAATCACACTTGCACTTCATTTCTAGATTTAAGTGTGGTGTAATTCGTTTCCCAATGATTGATCGGAAACGTCCATGTAAGCACAAAGTCGTGCTTGACTGAGCGCAAGGTTTACCGTCAAACTTCCCATGTTTTTGGGAATCGACGGTCGTTGATCAGCGGCTGGGGACCACCGAATTAAACCACATATTGTGTCCTAAACTTTCTGGTGCAATTCTGGGGTTGCCATTCGACGGTTAGGAACCACTGAATCGAACCGCAGAATTCGTCCAGAATGTTCTAGTGTGATTATAAGGTTGAAATTCGACGGCCACCAATCGCCAAATTGCACCTAACAGGGACAATTTTGTCTGCTCACGCAATTCGTTCTTGGGCTCTATAAATACACTCTTATCACATCTTCTTCATTTAAGCCATGAATATTAAACCCTAGAGAGATAGATTGAGTGGTTCTAGAGAGAGAAAGCTTAAAGCTTTGCTCTTTGACTCTTCAAACCCAAAACTCATCTTTATCTTGCATCATTCAACATCATTTGAGCATAGGTCTTCTTGGTTTCATGACGATGTAAGTTAGAACTTCATCGAACTTCATTTATTGTTCTTCTTGTTAGGATTATGCTCAATGGCAAGAGTGTAATGATGTATTTGACAATCTTTTACATATTAATAAAGTGATTTCTAGTTTAACAAATCTTATAGCATTTATAGTTTAATTATTATAATTGTCAAAAGTAAGTAATCATAAGGTCAAAAGACTATGAGAGATGAAGAATTGCTCATAGATCTGGATATGTATGAGGTAGACACAATTCTTTAGTTAGTCTTGAACAATGTTCTCAACTTAAGATAAAGGTTGGGCGCCTTTACCTTGTTAACGTTGTAGATTCTTTTGCTAGCATTTGAGTGGGATCAAATGTGTTATGATGAGTCTAAAATCATCAAAGTGTAGTGTCTTTGGTCAAAAGAATGTAGTGCACTAGGTGCATTGAATAGGATCACAGTAAAATACTTTATCCAGAACCGTCAATGGATAAAAGTTTTCACTTGAGGACAATCAGAGAGTCTATCTCAATCTTGAGATAAATGATGGACTTATGGTTACAAGTGTTATCATTTGAGCTATCAATGTGTATGATTATATAGCATAGTCTATCATCGATAGTTTGGTGGTACTCATTTGTTAATCGATAGAGGACTTCATTTATAGATATGGACATCGTGGCTCTATTTATTAAATGTGAATAGAATATCATCATATGGATATTTTGAGGTATTGGATATTAAATCTTAACGTTAAGTTTTCAATAGTGTCTATTGAAACATGGCTTTTGGCAAGTCAAAATATCCAAGTTCAAAATGTGGTCATATGAGTAAATATGGTAACGAGGAGAGCTATAGGCGGTCTATGAGCTCTTGGTGATTACTGATATTCTTCACGATGATACACTATCTCCAATAAGATTGTCAACGGTACGAATGAGAAATATTATCTTAATCTATCTTTATTTAAGAGTTCAATTTTAGCTCTTTAATGGAATGAGCTAAAATTAATAGATTAGACCTAAGTGAATCATTTGTTGATTGTGATTAGGTTATATCTATTGAAGCTTAAATTAGATAGACCGCTGAGATCCCCAATCCGCACAAACTTGCATGGATCACTTGATATATTCTACAGGACCAATTTCTTGGTCCATCTAGAATTGTTTTTGGATTTCGGAATCCAAAGGTTTTAGAGAGGTGTAGTCATGTGTGATCAAGACACACAGTAACTCTTCAAAAAGGACTGGAATGGGCGGCCAAGGATGTAGGAATCCTAGGGTAGCCCTAATGGGGTGCGTTTAGCATTCCATTAATACATTAAGAATATAATTTTCACATTTTAATTAAATGGGCTGCTAGATTATATTAATGTATTAAATTTATGGCATGTAGACTTGTTTCTTTTATAGTAAGAATAGATCTAGTTCACATGTGGACTTTTTATTAAAGTCCAATGGATTTAATAAAATGGAAAAATAATATATTGCACAAGTATTTACTTGGGCGGCAAGGCTAAATTAATTAGTCTAATATATTGTTTTGTTTTATTTTATTAATCTAATGGAAATTAATTAATTAATTTATTAATTAATTGTTTGATTAAAAGTCAAAAAAAATTTCTAACTAGGAGAAGGATTCCTAGTGCTATACTATTGTTGGTAGTATGATAAGTATCAAAGACTATATTTGATAAGTAGATTAAAAAAAAAAAGTCTTTTATTTATCTAGTCAAATTAGGAAGTTTTTGATATAGTCACAATATTATACTCAATAATTTATTATTGGAATATGGTTAAAACTCAAAGTTAATAGGAGACTTGGTGAAAAAGTAATCCTACTTTTGTGAGGATTTGACTACAAGGTAGAAATCCTACTTGAGTGAGGATTTAACTACAAGGTAGAAATCCTACTTGAGTGAGGATTAGGCCATCATATATATATATATATATATATATATATTAAATTCAGAATTAAAAATGGTAGTTCAAAGAAGAAGTTTTTTTTTAGAAAACTTTTATTCTCTTACTTTTGAATTAAAAAAAAAACTTCCAACTCAAGAAAGGGGTGTAGAATTCGGCCAAAGAGAAGAAAAATAAGAAGCGTTTTATTTTCGATAGTGCACTAGAAGCTTTTACATCAAAAGGCTTTATGCACAAGATCGAATTAGGGTTCACGCGAGTTCTTGATTAAAAAGATTAAGAATTCACAAGTGACCAACGTTCTTTATTTTCTCTAAAAGGATTATTGTGACTAACAAAAGAAAAATGTTTGTTTTTTCCATCCTCAGGTTCACAATTCAAAGAAAAGGGAGCCCGCACTCCTAGGTGATTCACGTTCGTGATTGGATTGGAAGATCTTGAGGATTCAATTTGAAGCAAGCGGATTTAAATCGACGCAAAATCAATCGTCACGTGAAAAAGGTACGATACTTTTACTATATGTTAATTAATCAAGGGTTAAGGTTCTTTCTTTTAAAAGGAAAAATTTTAAAATATACAAACCCAATTTTTCACTTCCGCCGCGTGTTTTTCCTTACACTTCTTACTCTAGATTAGATATTTATTGCTTGATTAAATACCTTGACTCTCATTATTGCATATATTTATAAGTATTGATAATATAATCGGGTTTGTTTTTGATAGATAGAATCTAGGACCATATTGCCCTTCTAGCTAAGTCTTTATGCCTTGCATCTAGATTTTGATATTTATGCCTCATTAATTGCATTTCTTGATTGCATATTTATTGCCCTCATTATATGTTGTGACAACTTGTGTTGGTTGGACTTTATTTGACAATTAGGTTGTTAGATTTTATCTATACATCTAATTGAGTCTTTATATATGGGCAAGTAGGCATTGTATGATAACTATATTGTTAATTTTCATTTTAACATCTAGTTAAGAATTTTATTTGTGGTCTTCCACATTATTTCATTTGAGCATATTGTCATATATTTACTTAGACCGTACACTCTTCATAGAGTCAAAGTCTTAAGGATTCTAGATGAAGTTGCACAATAAAGTAAAGTCTTACAACCAAGGGTGGGTTGGCAATCATTGGTCAAGTGCCACTGTAAAAGGTCTGAAGGTAGAGTAGGAGGTGCTCACACTAAGAGTAGTGGATCGGGGGATATCACTAGGGATTGAACTAAGAGTGGTAAGTGGTTGGTCAGACTATTTTATACCTGTTTTAGGTCCCCAATTTTCCTATCGTTTGTTCTCGTTTCGAGCGTATTTTGTATATAATGTGTTTGTTGAGCCATGTGTAGGTACATATTCTCTATTTCACGGTTTTGAGCTTAAAGTTTAGATTGGGAGGCAAAAAGAGCCAAAAATGAGAATAAATGGAAGTATTCAGAGTGCCGCGCCTCACCGTTCATACAGACCGCGACGTGATTGTGGCCAATAAAATCTAGATGTTTCCATGATTGATCCATTGTCAAGCAAGAATGCAACACCGGGACCGCGCGCATGAACCCCTCTGATTTTCCGACAGCTTATGGGTTGAAATTGTATGGGTCTGTGCAGAACGTCTGACTTGTAGATGCCATAACTCCCTCCTCTGATCGATTCACGTTGAGATCTTTATATATTCGGAAAGGTACGGAAGTCTAGTTTTCAGAACTCTTTACGGATTGCAATGCTGACCTTTTAGGAGGAAGTTATGCCTATTTGAGTAACTGGTGCGCAGAAAAGAAATGGCATTCGGCGGGCAAAACGGCGGGCAACCCAACCGCCGTTTTGACCGCCGAATAAGAACAGTAGCTTTCTTCACCAATTTGGCGGGCAAAACGGCTGGCACCATGGCAGCCATTTTGACAGCCGAACGGCACCTGGAGGTCTCGTTTTTACTCGAAATTGAGGGGCATTTTCGTCCCTTCACTACCAATTCATACCCCAACCTCCCAACACTATATAAACACCTTTTCATCTCCTCTCTTCAGAATACACACCAGCCCAAACTTCACCTTCTTCATTCTTCTTCACCAAATAAGAGAGAGAGAGCTTTCAAGAGCATCCTCCTCCATGGATGTCTCTCCCACACCATTTCTACCCATCACCCACCACATCTGAGAGTTGATTGCTAGGAGATAGGAGTGGTCTATGATCAATTTCGAGCTAGGGATTTATGGAGCACTTAGAGGGATTTCTTCAAGGGTTGTCTCCTTTAAACTCATTCTCTTTGTATTTCATATTTTCTTAATTGTGTAAACCCCCACTTGGGAATATTTGTAAACCTAATTTGTGCTCAATATAATGTGTGGTTGTTTTTATATCTAATTTGTGTTTTGATTCATTCTTGCTTTTATTGAATATATCTCTATCTTGAAATGCTTGTGTATGGAGATTGGAAATTAATATATGTTCATGAATGGGATTAGGAGTAGATTAATGTAATTATAGGAGTAGTTGTAATCAAATCCCATTTGTGTGTGTATGTTGATGGAAAGTCGAATTTGCATGTGTATAGATGGATTAGAGTGAATTAGAGTTAGAATTGTGCCATTGGAAAGACCATTCCGGGCATAGACTTGACTAATTAGCTAGGAAGAATGAATGAAATTGTTAATTGCCATATTTAAAGAGGTTTGGTTCATTGTTTTTGTTATACATTTGACTTTGGCTACTTCTCACGCTAGGGGCTCTAGGTGAGTTTGTGGTTGGAGTTACAATAATTGGGAATCCGGCTATTTCTTGCGCTAGGGGCTCTAGGCAAGTTATGGTTGGAGGAACAATTACTCTTTCCACATTCATTAGACTTAACGTTGCCGTTTTACATTACCATGTTAGTATGGAGGCTCAATCTGGCATTGGTTTGTAGGATTGGTTCACATATGTTGGTTGCGGTTTCGTGTTTGAGAGGCTCTTGACACACTCTTCAACCGTTAGCTCTATGAATGGGTATAAATCGGATTGAGGCAAGAACGAACCCTTAACTTAAATTGGATGAACTTAATGTCTAACAACCCACTTGTGCGCACTTATGTTTGGTGGACTTGTAAACCCTTGTGTGACCATTTTCATGCACCTCTCCTATCCACCCTTTTATTATTTCTCATTTAATCACCATTCTCACCCCTCCATATTCTCTTGTTAATTTTTATTCCTTCATTTCCATTTCCATTACACACACACACCATTCTCACCTCATCCGCATTCTATTTACATGCTTTCCCTAAACTCTAAAACTTGAAACGGTTAGCAACACATCCCTGCGGAAGATACCCTTGCTTGCACGCTGTACTAGTTTTCTTTCTATATATGTCTTTTGACTCGTGCCTTATAGCAATGTTGATTTTATTATAAATATTTGACGATGCTTTCAATGACACAAAAATCCACTCGTTAGTGGTAGTGTCCATAACCTGAGGTTGTCGAGAATGAGTCTCCGAGTATCACTTGAGGGTGTCACATTTTATTCATTTAGTGGATTTCTGTGACTATATGTGGCTAGAAGGATAGCCCATGAGTTTTGCCTAATTGGAGGGTTTCTCACGTAAATCAATTCAACATGTTATTTATTGTTTTCCACACTTCAATTTCGTTGATTGATTGTTTGATTGAATTGGGTTTTATTGTTAATATTGACTAATCGAAAAAGTTGGTAATAATCGATTAACAACCCATTCATCCCCCCTTTTGATTAGTTTAGACACAATTTTGTGTATTTTCAATAGCCATTATAATTGTCCCACTTTTTCTAAAATTACTTATTGGCCATCCATTTGCTTAATTGGTATCAAAATGGTCATTATATATACACTATATTCTATTGGGAAATAGAGTAGGCAATCATAAACAATAAATTTTCATTCAATAGAAAAAATGCAACAATTCATAAACAATAGGGAAAATGAATTCTTCGTTTGATGCAATATAATTTCAGTTTCATACACTTTAAATACTATTTGTCAAACTGCACAACTATACCAAAATCCTCTACACAAGTATACCAAATTATAGAACAAGTGTGAAAGTTGTACTTATAGAAATGTAGATAAGATGAGATATATATATATACATATAATATTATATCCGAAATAGAGATAAGGGTTATTGACAAGGACACATTTCTCCTCTAGTCATTTTAAAAGACCAGTCCGTCAATAATATTTAATAAAACCTCACAAAGCCTAAATCAGTTTGAAAACATAAATACAGTGGTAAGTGGGGTGTCGTCCACAGGGAGCGGAGTTAGCTAAATTAGTTAATGCTAAAGCAATGTTATGTATATATATATAATAGCCAAACATGAATTGGTGAAAATGTAGATTGTGAACCAACTCTAAATAACACTAAATTAAATATGTAAATAAAATGAAGGGGGAAATGGAATGAAGGATATATAGATGATGGAAACTAAGGAGTTAATGGATACGAAAGTAAATACTGGGCAATGTAACAAACTTGTCAATAGCACGGCTATTCAAGGTAATCGACCTAGGATGTATAGAGTCGGTTATTTATCCCTAGAAGGTGGCCAACCTAGGATGTATAGTGCGGACCACCTAATAGTGATTAATCCTTGTAAACTACCAACCTAGGATGTATAGAGTTGGTGGTTTATCGGATTCTGGAAATGAAGCTCGTCTACCTAACAATGACTCAACCGATTACAAATAGTCACCCTAGGATGTATAGTGATGGCTTCTAACTCTCTCACGGATTCCGACCTAGGATGTATAGTGCCGGAAAACACGATTGAGGTTAGATTAAAACCGCGGTTCAAGAGTTGGAATTCATGACTTTCCGTCTATTCTTTAGAGCATTATACAACTAAATAGGATGTATATCTAGATGCAATACTCATACATAATACAAAGATATCTTGCAAAGAGGATGTATCTACACAAGAAATCAATGACAAACATTCAAAACAAGAATAGATCAATGGAAGATAGACATGAATATCAATATAATATCAAGTTAATGTACAAGCCCAATATTCCACCAAGTACTCCATCAACCCCTTATAGGGGATTTAGCTACTCATTACAACTAGGAAACCAAGAGAGAGGAGATAGAAATAACCCTTGGAGAACATCTCCTTCCTTGTGGTGCTCCAATCTCCAAACTTCCTTGAATTTGAGTAGAGAATGTAAGGATGAGAGAGAGAGAGAAACTAGATCTAAGAGTGCTTAATCTGTACTAAACGGAGTCAAAAGCTCCTTAAAACGTTTCTATACTTTTCTGTTTATACTAAATACAAAAATAGGTCACTTAAGCTTTGAAAATCAGACTGGCGTGCTCGGAGTGCGGGTGGAGTGCGGGTGATTTACCCGTACTGTACCCGCACTGTATGGGTTGTCTGCAACTTCAGTTCTTCGATCAGGGCATTAGTGCGGGTGGAGTGCGGTTGAATTACCCGCACTTGACCCGCACTTGGCATCGCACTGTGATCGCACTTGAATCGCACTTCCCTGTCAGGTGCAAAATCTACCTTCTGTCTTGAGCAACAGTGCGGGTGGAGTGCGGTTGGATGACCCGCACAGTACCCGCACAGTACCCGCACTCTAATGTCAGGTGCAATTCTGCTCTTCTGTTCTTGATGCAAGTGCGGGTAGAGTGCGGTTTGATGACCCGTACAGTACACGCACTCTAATGTCAGATGCAGTTCTGCCCTTCTGTTCTTAGTGCAAGTACGGGTGGAGTGCGGTTTGCTGACCCGTACAGTACCCGCACTCTTATGTCAGGTGTATGATCAGCTTCTCTGGAATGGCATTAGTGCGGGTAGAGTGTGGTTGGATTACCCGCACAGTACCCGCACTTTATCTTCAGGTGCAACATCAGCTTTCTGGTTTGGCATTAGTGCGGGTGGAGTGCGGCTAGCTGACCCGCACTGTACCCGCACTTTATCTCTGTACTTGCATTCTGCCTCGGCTATGCACATGAGTGCGGCTGGAGTGCGGTTGCGACCCACACTGGACCCGCACTGGACCCGCACTGTAGAGCAGTTTGTGCTCCTTTGCCTTCGCTTTCGCCCCTTTTCTGCTGGAATCACCACAATATGCCTCCAAGTCTGTCTCTGCATCATTTCCTACAAATAAGCACAAAACCACCCATAAGAGATACAAAAACGCACGAAAACAGAATATAAGGTAAGGATCTGAGGGCCTAAATATACTACATATTTGGCCCGATCAGTTATATTTTGCATATAATAGATTTTTAGCTGTAAATCCATATGGAAATTTTCAGATTTGGATGACTAAATTTAAGATTTCTTAGAGCTAGAAATCTGAGATTAGACAAACAGATTTTTTAGAACGTCCACACTAAAAAATAATATATCCATACAGATATTCTTATCACATTATTTGCATATATTTAGGATAACAATTCGATGTATAATATTCAATTTTAATTGACTTACAATAAGGCGGACATCTTAAAACTGTATCATCTTTATATCTGTTCGATCAAAATCTCGTCACGTACGTATCTTATCATGTATTGTATGCTTTATTTTCCAATATTAATCATCGATATTTATAACAGGTAGTCGAGGAACGATGATGAATATATTCATAGACGCATAGATGGCATGACACGTACCCGTTCAATCGAACCTTTTTTTAATTATCATTGATGCATAAAGAGGCCGACAAACATCACTGAACTAAAAAGAGTTTCCGATGAATTTTGAAATTCTTCGAATATATCTATATTTCAATCAAAAGAGCAAAGAGAGGTCTCATAAAAGGCTTGCTGAATATTGAGTATGTGATATATACAAAGACAAACTAAAAAAAAATGTATATATTGATCATTAATTAATTGTATTGTACAAGTGATAAACCAAGTATATTTTTTTTATGCTCTTAATTATAAAAATCTTCCATTAAAAGTAAAAAGTAAAAACTCCCAAAACTAATAGGAATCTAAAACATATATAAATCAAATGGATGTTTATATATAGCATGCATGTTTTGACTCTTGATATCCACATGTTACTACTATGTGTTTATTTCATTTTGACATATTCAATGATGTTTTGAAAAGTTTATTTTTAAAAGTTTAATTCTGAAAAATAATAATTATAATAGCCATTTTTATACCAAGTGAATAAATTGATGGCCACTAAAGTAGTTCTAGAAAAACTTAACAGTGTTATAACAGAATGTCTATTAGTGTAACAATGTTTGTTAAAAATGGTCATTTTGAAACCAATTCCCCATTTGATGGCCATTTTAATAGTAATGATCCAAATTAATGGTCATCAGGATAATTAATTAACATCCCCCCTCCCTCCAAAAAAAAAACCTGACATAGAATGAGTTAAGGTCAATTAGAATTTGTTAACATCAAACACTGCATACACTATCTATATATGAGGTTTTACGATATGAAAATATGTATGCTTGTTAAAAAAAACATCCCACCACTAGCGAGAAAGGTAGGTGCTCCATACTCGGGTGAGCCGTGAGCAGAGCTAAGAGAGCGTATGTTGATGCAAATGGTGTTGACTTGACGTGATAAAATCTAATTATTAAAAAAGTATTAATGCTAGACAATCGAAAAATTTAGCCCAAATTTCAACCAAAATGATATACCCAGTGGTTATTTCATTAACCACATCATCTCATGTTGTGTGTGGTGATGACAACTCACACTACAAGAAAAAAGGGATATTGGGATGATTTTTTTTCGTCCCAATAGCCCAATATTCGTCCCTATAGACCTATTGGGACGAAAAAAATCTGTCACAAATTCCGTCCCCTCACGTGGGTCGCAATAGCATCTTTGGGACGAAAATTCAAATTCGTCCCTAAAAAGTACCTATTGCGACGAAACATAAATATAATAAAAAATTTGTCATTGTAGGACGAAATCTAAATTTCTTCCCAACAGATATACTGTAAGGACGATTTATTTCATCCCTATAGAGTGGGAGAGAAACAAAATCAACATGCCACACACACTACCACCACCCAGTCAACATGCCATACACTAGCACACCCCATCCATTACAGCCCTTCCACCATTGTATTTGGTGGGTCTTGAACTTGTGACCCAAATAGGAAGCAACACAAATGGTTGCCTTTACCACCAAACCACATATTTTGATTTGTTAACAGTTGCACAATATTTATATATAACCTATATAGGTTGTTAAATTTTCATTGATGATTTATATCAAATTCTTATTGGAAAAAACAATTGTTTAATAAATTTAAATTTTATTCCATTAATCAAAATTTTAATTTCAATGATGGTTGTACACCTCTCCTCCACACTTATTGGTCAGGGGTTCAAGTCCTACCATATACATTTTACAAGCATGTGTGGGGAGTTTTCTCCCGGTTTGTGGGTGCAGTCCTCTAATTGGTTTTGAGAGTTGTAGTCCATATGTAACCTCCCCCTGATATTGGGAGTAATATTCCAGGCCGAGCATGTAGAGGCTAATTAATCTCCCCAAGTCTCGACAGTAGTTGTATTTAAAAAAAAAATTGATAGACATATATTATAAAATTTTAATTTATATTGGGACGATTATTTTTCATCTTTTTACATTCGATGGTGTAGAGCTCAAACCATTACTAGACATGATGCCGGTTCTAGTTCCGGTTCGGCGTGTCCGGCGGTTTCGGTTCCTTTTTAAAAAAAATTTAATTTAATCTTATTTCATAAAAACATTACCCATGCAAAATTCTAATTTGTAAATGTATTTTATTGGGTTACCTGTAAAATAAAACAAAATAAAATAAATGCATTTTATTGGTTCAATTGATTTTCAAAATGAACAAAATAATATTGGAACCGCTCGGTTTGAACCGGAATCGAACCGCCGGTTCCGATCCTGTTTGAACCTGGCAGTTCCTCCAAAAAGAGAACCGGAACCGGAACCGCCCTGGTACTAGTTCCGGTCTGGTTCCATTTTTCCTCCTGCGGTTCCGGTTCGGAACCGGCGCCATGTCTAACCATTACACTACACAACTTCAACTTTGATAAATAATGCAAAACTATTTATATAAAATGTAAATATGTTATTAAATTTACTTTTTATTAAAATTAATATTGTATTGAACAAATTTTAACATATTATTGCTAGATAATATAAATTGATTCAAGTAATCTTTATAATTATTTTGTATGATATACAAATGGCTAATAAAAAATGTTTTAGATATTATTTTATTAAACTATTAGATCAATTGTTACAAGAACGAATCAGGAATGCAACTCCCACTTCAGTAGAGATTTCTCCCCGCATTTACTATTTAATGAGTAAAATTAGACTCAAATCTTTATCACAAAAAAGAAGGAAAATTGTCCATATACTTTGCTAAAGGTGACTGAGAAATTTTTTCGTCCCAATAGCCAAAAAATCGTCCCTATAGACCTATTGGGACGAAACAAAATCGTCCATATAGGTAGTCTTTAGGGACGAGTTTTAATTTTTGTCCCCTTTGACAACTTGTAGGGACAAAATTTAGAAAAAAAAACATGGTTCGTTTGGAACCCTATCGTCCAACTACCCACCCACCACCAGCTCCCTCTGATCACAACCCTCTGATCACAAGCCTCATTTAATGTTTCGTTCTCCACCTGAAACTGAAGCAAGGCTTATCTAACTTGCTACGACTTCGAATTTGTTAAGTAAAGCATACTATTTATATATAACCTCTATATGTTATTAAATTTTTATTGTAGACATAATTTCTTTTCTTGTTAAAACACGTTTATTGTAGTATTTAATTAAACTAATTTTGTAAAATCATATATTGTCAGATGAAATGGTCTATCGTTAATTGTACATGGAATAAAGAGACTTTCTTTATAATTTTCAATTTAATAGACAAATGTAATATTAGAATTCCTATCACAAAAGGGAATGATAAATGTACAACAACTTTTCTAAAAAGTGATTTTGCAATTTAGATTCTTGTTTATTATATATATATATATATATATATAATTTTTCATAATTTTTTGAATTAATCTATAGTAATTAACATAAAAAGTGAAAATTTTTAATTATGATTTTTGTCATAGGAAAAACTTTAAAAAATAAAACTAAAAAATGAAATATATAACCCCGATAAATCATTATCAGCAATAAATATTATTTTTGTCATAATAAAATAACCTCTATAATTTTTTTTCTGTCAAACATTTTTAGGTACGAATGATTTATTTCGTCCCAAAACACATCATTATAGGACAAAATAGTTTCATCCCTAAAAGTCTCGTTATTTTTTCACTTTTTAGGGACGAATAATTTTTTTCGTCCCAATAGACATTCTATTGGGACAAATATTTTTCGTCCCTAAAAGTCTCGTCGGGTTTGTCTTTTTTAGGGACGGAGAATTTGTTTCGTCCCAATAGACGTTCTATTGGGACACATTTTTTCGTCCCTAAAGGTTTCTTTAGGTTTGAAATTTTTAGGGACGAATATGTTATTGCGTCCCAATAGACGTTCTATTGGGACGAATAAAATTTGTCTCAATAAATTTCGTCCCTATAGCCCAATTTTCTTGTAGTGTCACTTATCATGTCATTTTGATTAATTATTTGGGTTATATAGCATTACTCTTAGGGATGACAAAATAACCCGTAGGGACCCGCACTTATAGGGTGGGGATGGGTTCAATTTGGTGGGAATGGGGCTGAGATGTGGATAGATAATAAAACCCGCAATGGGTGTGGGACGGGGATGAGTTTTATAATCCCCGCCCCTCCCCCCACCCAACTCGACGGGGATGAGTTTTATAATCCCCGCCCCTCCCCCCACCCAACTCCCCGTCCCTCCCCCCACCCAACTCCTCTTAAAATATAATATTTATTTATTTTATTATTTAGTTCAATGTTTATGTTTTAAAATGGTTGACTTTATTTGTTTAGTTTTAAGAGATGGTTTTCAATAATTTTTTGGAAATAATTTATATATTATATCATATTCAGTAGGATATATATTGAGTGAGTCTCTTATAAGGGATCCCTTATTTTAATTTCGGTAAGGACCTTGGTGAAATCACATCGATTTTTATGAATATTGATTTGAATTTTTGTGTGGATGTTAAGTTCATCGAAATCTACATCTGAATAAAATTTGAGAATTTTTCAAGTACTAACAATATTTTTCTTGAATTTTCCTATATTTTACTCATTTCCCGATGCCTTCATACAAAATCAGAAAAAATAGTTTTATTGTTCGAAAAATTTTCAAATTTTATTCATAGGTACATTTCATTGAACTTATCATCCATAAAATAATTCAGATCAAAATTCAAGAAAATAGATATGATTTCATCTAGATTCTTACCGAAATTAAAATAAAAGATCTCTTATAAGAGACTCACTCGATATATATTTATTACTTTAATAAATAAATTTTTTTTGACAAGATTTTAATAAATAGTTAGATAAATAGGTTAAATAGGGTAAATTGGATGGGGATTGGAAAAGCATATGGGCAATAACTAATTACTTTGCCATCCCTAATTAGTCTTAGGGGTCGTTTATTTTTTTGTCTGAATACGAACAGTCCTGAATTTTTCTGAAGACTGAATAGAGACTGAAATCTGAACCTGAATGACATGTTTTTTTTTCTTTCTCACATCTGAATGTACTGTCAACATATTTGTTTTTTTAAAAAATAAAATTATCAGAAAATACGTAATTTTACATTTATACCTATACTAATTAAAAGAAGTAATTTAATATGCACCATTCTTTATAACATTTTGTATGGTTTTTTTTACAAACAAAGTTTAATTTCACAAAATAAAAAATTAATCAAAGATTATAATTTTACATGTTCTGCAAACAAAGTTTAAGTTAAATTAATTGTAAAAACAAAGTTACAGTTCAAGTTCAATTTTGTATGTTGTCCACGCTTTCGGTGAATATAATTCATGAAACCATTTTTGTTTTTTTTTTGTTTCCTGGATCAAATGCACCGGAAACCAAATAAAAAAAAAGTTCTTGAATTTTTCATATATAATAATTCTATAACATCTTCAAGCCACGAAATCTACTCAATATGATAGACAAATATATTGAGTACTATACGAATAGTTAGATAAAAAAAATAAAGAGTTCTTACCGTGATTTTACAGGAGAGAAATTCAATTGTTCAATCTCTGAAAAAATTCATTATGAGAAGTAATTAGGGTTTTTTTTTCTTTTCTAAAACCTGTGTAAATAAGAAATATGTTAAAAGAAATTTTTTTATATCATATCAAATTAAGATAAATGTGGAAATATATCTTTTTTTGGAGGATAGACTTGGAAGCGAGTATTTTAATTGCAATCCAGTGATTTGAAATTAAGTTAAAAGTCAGAATTTCTTACTTTTTATTTTAAGTTGTTTGACCACTTAAAAAAAAAACTATGAATTCAATTCAGATCCATTAAGTCTTAAGTGAAAAAAACAACGACCTGACTCTTGCCATCCCTAATTAGTCCATCCCTAATTAGTCTTCCTCTTAAAAACAGACATATGATACAGACACATGGGCAATAACAATAATGACTGCCCTTTTACAGGCTGTCACCGAGTATAGTAGTAGCAGCCTCTGCTTTCACCATCACAAATTCACAAAACAAACTTGTATTATCAGTTGTTATATCATTAATTAAATTACAAATCCAACTGTATCCTGTTTGTCCCGCGAATCTCGGTCTTATCACTCACTCTTTACTATTAATCCAATTTTTAATCAAAACCCACCAAACCCCACAATGCTCTTTCTTCTCCTTCTTCTTCTTCTTCTTCTTCTCTCCTAGTCAAACAGACACACCAACATTTCAACTTCTTCTGCGATGGCCGGCGCCCCCGGTGAAGGACCTGCGGTGGCTGCCGTGCTGGAGGTTGTGGCGGATATTACTGGCTTGTTCGCCATCAATGGTGGGACTGCCTGCGGAGTTTTTAGAAAAGATTGTTTGGATCTGGTGCGGAGGATCGCGCTTTTGAAGCATTTCGTCGAGGAGATTCGTGATTCTGGATCGTTTCATGAGTTCACTTCGGGGTCTTCGTCGTCGTCGTCAAATTCGTGTTCCGGCGGTTGGTGGAGTGATCTGGTGGTGGCGCTCCAGGCCGCTAAGCGGCTGCTATCAGTCGCTGGTTGCTTCACTTCTACCAACCCAACTGTAAGCATTTGCTTTTGTGTTGTTTGTTTAGTTAATATGATCATAGAATTGAATTGAATTTTTGAAGAAAAAAACACATATGGTTGTAGAGATTTGCTATTAACCTAATGAATTTGCTACAGTTATGGTATAGTGTTCCATTTCAATTTCGATTTTGTGTTTGATTTGTTGGGAATTATGAAATATTTGATTCTGATTCATTGTACTCGGAGATGTGTTGTTGTGGAAATTCGGTTGTGATCATGCACATTCCTTTATAAATGTTTAGGTGGGTCACTGAAATTTAGTATATTCTTGATTTAAGGATGGAGCTGCCAAGAAAATCTCATTTCAATTTCAATGTGTGACGTGGAAATTGGTGAAAGCCTTAGGGAATGTACCATATGATCGTTTTGATATCTCCGAGGAAGTTCAAGAACAGGTATGGCCGGATTAATTGAGAAGAAATGAAGATTGATTTGGGTTTTTTTTGTATTGGTTGAATGTGTTGTTAATATAGTTTATTTGATTAGGTTGCTCTGGTGAGAGCTCAGTTGAGAAGGGCGGCAGAGAGATATGGGTCTGTGAATTCAAGAAAATTGTCTCATGCCTTATCCCTGCCACTGGACAAAGATGCAAAGCCGGACCATGTTCCGGAAAGCATTGATTCGAAAGGGCAAAGTGCTGACCAGATGATGAATAAATTAGAAAGATCAAGGAGCTCTTCTGAATCATCTGAGATCTCTCCATCAAGCAATGTTGATTCTGAAGGAGAGGATAATTCGCCCAGCAAGAGTATGGACGAAATGAAGAAGCCTGATGCACTTGTAATTCCGGATGATTTTCTGTGCCCTATTTCGTTAGAACTAATGAGGGATCCTGTTATTGTGGCCACAGGACACGTATGCAACACAATCTCAGATGCCATTTAAAATTTGTGTCCTTGTGTGGCGCTTTATTATAGAATATCAAAACTTAATCATATCTATTATGCTGGACTTCTGATTTATTTTCATAATGAATTTGCAGACATATGAGAGATCTTATATACAGAGGTGGATAGATTGTAGTAATGTAACATGTCCGAAAACTCAGCAGAAGCTCCAACATTTGACACTCACCCCAAATTATGTTTTGAGAAGTCTGATTACACAGTGGTGCGCTAAGCGCAATATTGAGCAGCCTACTGGGTTAGCAAATGGAAAGTTAAAGAAGGGTGATGGCTCTTTTCGTGACGTTAGTGGGGATGTTGCAGCTATTGAGGCACTGGTACGTAAACTTTCTAGCCGTTCAGTTGAGGAGCGTAGAGCTGCTGTGGCTGAAATCAGATGCCTCTCGAAAAGAAGTACTGATAACAGGATACTAATTGCAGAAGCAGGAGCAATCCCCATGTTAGTTAACCTTTTAACAATAGATGATGCGATAACACAAGAACATGCAGTGACTTCCATTCTTAACCTCTCTATATACGAAAATAACAAGGGATTCATAATGCTTGCTGGCGCCATTCCTTCAATAGTCCAAGTACTAAGAGCTGGAAGCATGGAAGCGAGAGAGAATGCAGCAGCAACCCTTTTTAGCTTGTCACTTTTGGATGAAAACAAAATAATAATAGGCGCATCGGGTGCCATACCAGCTTTGGTAGAGTTGCTTCAAAATGGAAGCAGTAGAGGGAAGAAAGATGCTGCTACAGCATTGTTCAATCTGTGCATTTATTTGGGGAACAAGGGCAGGGCCGTAAGAGCTGGGATTATCTCAGCATTGTTGAAAATGCTTACAGATTCAAGAAATTGCATGGTCGATGAGGCTCTGACGATATTATCAGTTCTAGCTAGTAACCAAGAGGCTAAGGCTGCTATAGTGAAGGCTAGCACCATACCGGTTATGATAGATCTTCTGAGAACAGGTCTTCCACGCAACAAAGAGAATGCTGCTGCCATTTTACTTTCCTTGTGCAAAAGAGATACCGAGAATCTTGCTTGCATAAGTAGGCTCGGAGCTGTCATACCCTTGTCGGAGCTTGCTAAGAGCGGGACCGAGAGGGCCAAACGGAAGGCTACCTCACTGTTGGAGCTTCTTCGCAAATTGCAGCAGCTCTAACAGGTGTAGTTTTACCATATACTTTGATTCGTTCATTTCTTCCATTTCAAATTATTTGACAGTTATTGCCATACTATTCCTTTTTTTCCTGAAAACTGAGGAGATGAGCATGAGATGCAAAATAACCATATTCTCATTGCTTTTCGTGTATTTATTTCCATCATTTGATGAGTGTAAAAAAAAGCCATTCACATGTTTGTTACAAAATTCAGTACTGAAGATTTTTCGCATATTCTGATGGTTCTGTGTGATTTAAAAACATTGACCATTTGGGATTGGATTACTACAATAATGGATATTAAGAGAGAATGAGTGATATAACATATAAACTCCAACCAGAGGAAAGTTATTTGTTGATTATTCTGCTATCTAAGATTGGAAATTTTGTATGGCTGAAACATTTGCTGATTTTACTCGAGTAATCTGTAAGGTAAAGTTACAATGACTTAGACTCAATATACAATTAATATGAGGTATATAGGTCAAGATGCATAAGGTACCAAAATCTCACATACGATATATGATTAATATGAGGTATATAGGTCAAGATGCATAAGGTGCCAAAATCTCACGTGGTATGATTAAAGGGTCATTGATTTAGAGGGTGCTTCTCCTGTCAAGATGATCTTGAAATTTGTTAGGACCTTAGGTTTATAATGTAATGCTACAAAATTAGACATTTAATTTTGTAATATTACAAATCTAGTTTCGTGACATTACAAAACAACAAAGGTCCAGAAGTTTTGTAACGTTAAGTTTTGAAATGTGATCGAGCTAGTTCTATAATGTTACAGTCCAGAGTTGGTTCAATAACATTATAAAAGAAAAGTCTAGAGTTGGTTCTATAACATTAAATTTTTTTTCTTAAAAAAAAAAAGTACCGCATTGACTACTGATTTATATGTAGATTTACTTGTCAAATCATTATTAGGCTTTTTAGTGGGAACCCAAGAACAAAACAGGGCAGGTTTGATAACAAAGCAAACAGCATCTTACAATTTTTTTTTCCTATGAATGCTGATGATGCTGAACATGTATGTTGAGGGCTTTTTCATATTAATTATTATTGTGTTGTTGGTCTGTCTGACTGTCTCAAACTAAGAGCTTAAACTCAGAGCTTTATTAAAGCATAAGCACTGATTGTTAGAAAAGTCCTGTGCTTTGAAGCACTTTTTCCCTCATCAAATTCATTGGTTTTGTGAAGAAGTATAGCAGCCCTTTAATGAAAGTCATCGTGCACATTTGTTTGAAAGAAAACTAAAACCAGTTTTCTGCTAATAAAAAACCATCTCCTTTTTTCAAAAATAAAAAATAAAAAAAACAAAAAAAACCCATATCCTTTCGGTTGGAAATATATATCTATTTCTATTTCTATTAACTTTATGAAAAGAGAGTTTCTAGCATCCCTTTTCTTTCTTTTAATTTATTTTAATGTAAAATTACAAATACTAACCTTAAAGTTTTCTTTCTTTTAATTTATTTTAGGGATATTATTGATTTAGTCCCTATGTTTTTTTGAATTATCTATTTTTTACTCACTTATTCATTTTTTACTGGATTGATCCCTATGTTTTTAAAAACCACTCAATTTGGTCCTTCTGTAAGTCAACCGTTAGTCAAATTAAACAGTTCTAAGGGTATTTTTGTCTTTAAACAGTAATATGCCACGTGTCAACATACAAAAAATAGAAATATATATAATAAAAATTAAATGGGATATTATTGATTTAGTACCTAAGTTTTTTTGAATTATCTATTTTTTACTCACTTATTCATTTTTCACTAGATTGGTCTCTATGTTTTCAAAAACCACTCAATTTGGTCCTTCTGTAAGTCAACCTTTAGTCAAATTAAACGGTTCTATGGGTATTTTTGTCTTTAAACAATGATATGCCACGTATCAACACATGAAAAATAGAAATATATATATATATATATATGTAATAAAAATTAAATTAATATATAAATACAAATTAAAAAATTATAAATAAAGGAACAATTAAAAAAAATATATATCTCTCTCAATAAAGTAAAAGCTCTCTCTCTCTCTCTCTCTAGCAAAGCTGTTTGGTGGTAGTGGTCATAATCTGGATTTGGTTGTGTTGGTGATATTGGAGTGGTGGTGGATCGATCAAACCCAGTCATCTCTCTCTCTCTCTCTTTCTTTATCAAACCATCTATCTCTCTCTCTTTCTTTCTCAAACCCGGTCATCTCTCTCCTTTCTCGATCTCTCTCTCCTTTCTCGGTCTCTCTCTGACCTCCATGAAAATCGAGAAGAAGTTACTCAAATACATTTCCTGCCGGCCGCAGCAAAATAGATTTTTGTTAAATTTCAAAAATTAATATATAAGAAAATAATTTTTATATTTCTTTCCCTTTTTAATTTTATTTATAATATTTTTTAATTAATACAAAATTATAAATAAAATTAAGAAAATAAAAATTTTTCTTTTTTTTTCTTTTTATTTTACATTCAAGGGTAAAAATGTTATTTTATATTTTCTGTGACGGTTGATCGTCAAAATTATGGTCAAAGGGATCAAATTAAGTGGTTTTTCAAAACATAGTGTAAGGACCTCGATTTTATGATTGGACTTATTTCATGACAAATCACACGACATTGAGGATGATTGTGTAATGGGTAGCTTAGGTCCGTGATGGCAAGCTTCCAAGCATCTCCATGACCTCAAGAGCAAAAGGTATACTCACTTGACTTTGTCTCTTGAAGAGTTTAGGTGCACACACACACACACACACTTCATGCATGTTTTGTTTATCTTGCATTTGTGTTCCTTATTATTTATATGTGTGTGCATCCTTTTCAAACACACTCACCAGCTTGCATTAGATATCATATCTTGCATTGTACCTCATTTGATAAACATGTTTGACATGTTAATTGTGCTTCATTGTGTGCATCTCACTCACTTCACACTTGCACAACATTCATGTAAGATTGACATTTTTCTTGAGTGTTAAAAATTGATTTTTCCCTTTAGTGCGGCCTAGACGGCTCTGCAGGCTATGCTTGCACCACGGCGCACGGAGCGGTATTCTCCAGTGCGTCATGCGCGACGTGGACCGTGACCTGTGCACTTGCACCCACAGCGGTCCCAACCGCGGTGTTGTCCAGACGGTGCACTGCTGTATGTACCGCGGTCTGGACACTTACCTGTGCCGCGGTCTAGCAAGCGGTTTTGACGGGATTCAGTTTCCCAAGTTCAAAACGATGTAGTTTTAACTAGGGCTTCATATATATTCTCCCTCTTCTCTTCTTGGCCGACCAAGAGCTCAGAAAATCATTTTTAGAGAGAGGTTAGAGCTCCTAGAGAGAGAAAGCATCAAGAAAGCATCTTTGACTCTCCAAACCCAAAACCCATCTCCATTTTGCATCATTCAACATCATTTGAGCATGGGTCTTCATTGTTTCATGACTAGGTAAGCAAGAACTTCTTTGAATATCATTTATTGTTCTTCTTACTCTAGATTAGGTATTTATTACATGATTAAATACCTAGACTCTACTTTATTGCATATTTATGAGTCTTGATAACATGATTGGGTTTGTATTTTGATAGCTTAATTGATTAAGTCATTTTTGCCTAAAAGCTAGGTCATAAATATTCATGTGTGATTAATTGATAACAAGGTTGAGAAATTGTGCTTTAATCAACTAGTTAATGTTCATGAATATTTGATTGCGTTTGTTTGTGATAGCTTGCATTATTAGGTCATATATGCCTAAATAGCTAATCCATAAATATTTATGTATGCTTAATTGATGATTAGGTTGACTTTGTGCATCTAGTCAAGTTTATGAATGTTTATGTGAATTTAATTGAAAATTAGGTTGTTAGAATTTCTCTACAACTAATTGAGACCTCATGTGTGTATATGTAGGCATTGTTTGATAACTAGGATGTTGTATTGCATTATCTACATCTAGTTAAGCATTGTATGTTTGGTCTAATATATTTTGTGTTGAGCATTCATTGATTGTTCACTTAGACCTTATACTCTTCATTGAGTCAAAGTTTGTGGCTTCGGGGTGAAGTTGCACAAGCATTGAAGTCTTGCAACCAAGGTGTGGTTGGAAAGCATTGGTCAAGAGCCACTGTAAAAGGCCCGTGGGGTAGAGTAGGAGGTGCTCACGCCAAGAGTAGTGTATCAGGAGATATCACTAGGGATTGAACCAAGAGTGGCGAGTGGTAGTGTCCATAGCCTGAGGTTGTCAAGAGTGAGAGTCCGAGTATCACTTGAGGGTGTAACTTTTTACTCATATAGTGGATTTCTGTGATCGTGTGTGGTTAGAAGGATAGCCCGTGGTTTTCCCTTGTCGAAGGGTTTCCGCGTCAAAATCAAGTGTTTTTTATATTTGCGCACTTTTACTTGATTTTGTATGTTTGTTTTAATTGGGTTATATGTTTAATATTGACTAATCGAAAAAGTTGGTAATAATCGATTAACAACCCATTCACCCCTCTCTAGGTTGTAGACACACGTTAGAGTAGTATTTTCACATAGGGACCAATCCAATGATAAATGAATAAGTGAGTAAAAAATAGATAATTCAAAAAAACATAGGGACTAAATCAATAATATCCCTTTTATTTTTATTTTAAATTCAAGGGTAAAAATGTCATTTTATATTTCCGTGACGGTTGACTGTCAAAATTCTGGTCAGAGGGATCAAATTGAGTTGTTTTTGAAAACATAGGAACCAATCCAGTGAAAAATGACTAAGTGGGGAAAAAATAGATAATTCAAAAAAATATAGGGACTAAATCAATAATATCCCTTTATTTAAATGTAAAATTACAAATACAACTCTTAAAGTTTATATAATTACTTAATAGACAAGGTTTAGTAAGATTTCAAATATAGCATCCCTTAAATTTTCTTTAGAAGTCAAATGACAAATACAACCCTTCGAGTTTGT
The DNA here is from genome assembly GCA_033220585.1 of Dipteronia sinensis. NCBI lineage: Eukaryota > Viridiplantae > Streptophyta > Magnoliopsida > Sapindales > Sapindaceae > Dipteronia > Dipteronia sinensis. The sequence goes on from CM065638.1 coordinate 30,290,769, forward strand.
ATAATTACTTAATAGACAAATGTTAGTAATAGTAACACAACATGGACTATATAGTAATTTCCAAAATTTATCTGTTAGCTATATAAATGAATAAGGATTTTTGCTATTAATTTACTTTTTTTTCTTTTATCTTGCCAACTTTTTTTAATAACTATATTCAGCCTAATTTCTATCTTTATCTACACTGGTATAAATTAATTATTTATACAAATACCATTAACAGATGAAGATAAGCATACTTTTTCCATTTTCAACAAAGATAGATACAATAGTTTCTGGGTCCTTCCCACCTCTAGACAAAACGAGAGACATTTAATCGTCTTCTTCCCAACGAATTTCTCTGCATGAATTATAGCATGCCCTTTCTTTCTTTTAGTTTCTTTGAAAGTAAAATTATGAATACAACCCTTAAAGTTTATATAATCACTTAATAGACAGGTCTTGGTAAAATTGCAATTATAGTATTTCTTAGATTTTCTTTGGAAGTCAAATGACAAATACAACCATTCGAGTTTGTATAATTACTTAATAGACGTCTTAGTAATAGTAACACAATGGAGACTGTATAGTCCCCCTATTTTTTTATTTCTTTGAAAGTAAAATTACAAATACAACCTGAAAATACTACAAACGTGTGTCTACTAACCTTGGGGGGGATTTGATTTATTACCAACTTTTCTACTTAATCAATTTTAATAAAGTTGATTTATTACCAACTTTTCCACTTAATCAATTTTAATAATGCTACCATATATTAGCATTCAACCAATCCAAAGTAAACATGCGGAAAACAATAAAAACACAAGGATTGATTTACGTGAGAAACCCTCCAACTGGGCAAAACTCACGGAGTATCCTTCTAGCCACACATGTTCCTCAAATCCACTATTGAATGAAAGTTTACAACCTAGGTTGACCTCAAGTCACACCATACTTGGTCACTAACCCTTTCACTCTACCCAACGGGCCTTTCATAGTGATCCTAGACCAACAAGCTTATGCACTAATCCACTTAGTCACAAAGCTTAACAATCAATGAAGAGATTAAGCAACCTATGTGAATATATGAATATTCAAATATGCAATTAATGCTAGGCTAGATTAAATGCTTATATAGGAATTTAAAGATGACAATAAGTGCAAATCCTAGATATCAATATCTAAATGCAAAGCAAGTAGATTTAGCTAGAAGGGTAAAATGGTCCTAAATGCTAGCTATCAATGAACATTTATTCTCAACCAACAAACAACAACTCAAGCATGTTATGAATACCATTAAACATAAAGACATGCATTAAATCAACATTAGGAATTTAAAGATGACAATAAGTGCAAATCCTAGATATCAATATCTAAATGCAAAGCAAGTAGATTTAGCTAGAAGGGTAAAATGGTCCTAAATGCTAGCTATCAATGAACATATATTCTCAACCAACAAACAACAACTCAAGCATGTTATGAATACCATTAAAAATAAAGACATGCATTAAATCAACATTTAAAGCTAAACCTAGGCGCATAAGAACACAAAAAAATGCTATGGAGATTTATGGCTTGTTCAAAATACCTAGTCAATAGATGCAAGAAAAATCAATGATGAGATGATGTTTGTGAGATGCTAGATGCTCAAGGATTGATGTTTGGTTGAGTAAAGGTGGGTTCTTGGGAGTTTCTCTCTCTCTCTTTTAAGGAAGCTTGGTCTCTCCAAAAATAGCTTCTTGAACTCACAAAAACGAGCAAGGAATAAGAGAGAACATATATATATGGGAGCCCTAGTCAAAACTGCGTCGTTTTGAACTTAGAGAACAAAATCCCGTCAATACCGCTCTGCATACAGGGGCTTGGGCAGGTTGTCCAGACCGTGGTACACACAACAGTGCACCTATTGGACAACACTGCGGTGCAGGCCGCTGTGTATGCAGGTGCATAGGCCGCGGTATAGGTAACAGAGGCCTACTGGACTACACCGCGACTTGGACCGTTGTGCATGCAAATGCATAGGAAGCGGTATAAGAAGCATGATCCTACTGAGGTATATCGCTCTGTATGTCGTGGTGCAAGCATAGCTTGCCAAGCGGTCTAGGCAGCGCTAAGAGAAGAAATTATCTTTTCCAGGCAAACTCAACACACTAAGTAATGTGCAAAATGTGCAAGTGTGAAGTGTGATAAATGGCATACAATGCATCATTCAACTACATTTAAACAAGAATATAATGCATGCAAGTGAGTGTGTGCAACTAGATCTCTTCAAAGAGAGTTAAACAAATGTTAACAGAGTTTTCTGGCAAGGGTCCAAAAGAGAATTTTCCACCAAGTACCTTCTGGTAGGGACCAATACCAGTCCCTAGGTACCTAGCATGGTTGGTACCATGATCCAAATAAGAAGCAACACCCGGTAAGATCAGGACCTCGACATCCTACCTGCCCAGTAGAACCGACGTCACTACAGGGTTGCCATCATGAATAGAACAAGCGCCACGACAATAATTCAGACTAGCATGCCAGTGTACCTCGCCATGAGATCAGTATTCTCCTCCAAATAACACCAGCAGAAAGAGTTGACTCCTTCGCCATTTAAAGCGCCATAAATGAGACCAAACGGTCAACCGAATCAAAGTTTAAATACGACAGTGATTAACGGGATCAAATCCTGCGCCTTTAGCCTCACTCAACTCCTTTCAACACCTAAAATGGGACTCTAAAAAAATCCTCATCAAAGCTATCAGATTCTGAGGGATATTAAAGGCCTATTTATATGGTTTTGAAGGACAAAGAGAAAGGATCGAGTTTTTGTTTGAAAAAACACGAAAGAGAGAGATTTCTCTAGTTTTCTCCAAAGCTGGTGAGAGTTTACAAACAATCACTGGGAGGATAATAAACATTTATCGACATAAACGACATTCTCCATCCTTATTTTGTGTTAGAGAGAATAGAAAATGAGTGTTGTAACCATTGTACAAGTTTCTATTCAATAAAACAGTAATTACTTATATCTCCTTGGTTCCTTCATATTTGTCCATGTCAATCTTCAACGTAGGAAGGAACCCCAATACCAAAGGTACCTATCCCGCTACCACTTACCTGTAGAGGACGAAGGTGTTAATTGAAAATTTGCTCATTGAACAGATTTTTCCATTAACACTTTTTGGCGCCGTCTGTGAGAAGTATTCCACACCTATAGAAGAAAGCCTATGTGTCTCGTTTTCTTACTATATTATCGGAATGAAACTCCGATCCTCTCAGGATCACCCCGACCCATCGGGGCACCAATCCAACGCTTCAACCTGAAAGGGTCATAAGCCAAAGAAAGGGTGAAAGGGCTGTAAACTAGCCACGAACCCATTAGCTATCGCACGGGCTGTCCCCCAGGTACCTGCCACCCCAACAGTTAACCCAGCTAGTCTGGACCAACAAGTCGCGGCCTTCATAGAAAGCATTCACCTCCTAATGGTTGCGGATGGTGTAGTCGGTCAGCCTGCAAGTCACCAAGGTACCCGGATACCCCCATTCGACAGATTGGGACCACCACCTCCAATACCGGTCCATAACAGACTCGGGCCCGTGCCCTCGATGCTATTAGTCAATGATAGACTTGGGTCCGTTCCCTCGACTTCATGATAACCCGAAGGATATCAACCTCGATTGGTGAGATCCACCATCAACCTCCCCCCTAGGGAGTGCCACCACCCGGTTCAACCGGAGGCTGCTTCTAGACGACCTCAACCAGAAGCGGCTAGGAGGCAACCTCGGTCAGTGGTAAGAGGTACTGTTAGAAGCACCCGAGAAGACCCTTCTAAGGGAAAAAACCAGGATTAAACTTAAGTAGCACCAGAGAAGTCTGGTGACAGAGATTTCGAAGTAGAATCCGGGAATGATGACAATAAGCGTCTCCAGGACTAGGTTGCCATAATGGCAAAAGAAATCCAGGAGTTAAAGAAGGGCAAGCACTAGGAAAACCGAAAAGACCCCTTAGGAGAGATGAATGCTCCCTTCTCTAGAAGGATTAGGGAGGCAGAACTACCTCCCAAGTTCAAGATGCCAACCGACAAATATTCAGGGATTGAAGATCCCCTAAGCCAGATAGAGAGTTTTGTTCATCAGATGGAGGTCCAGAATGCTACCAGGGCCGCCATGTGCAGGATGTTCCCTACCACGCTAACAGACTATGCTAAGACATGGTTCAGAAAGCTACCAGCAGGGAGTGTCAAATCATTCACCAATTTGACTACCGACTTCTACGCTCAGTTCCAGGGCTTTAAACCTCGCCTCAAGGATCCTATCCATCTTCAATACATGATCTAGGAGTATGGAGAGTCACTTAGAGCCTATGTTGAGAGATTCCACAAGGAAGTAATCTAGATGGGGGTCTTCGCGGAGAAAGAGCCCTTGGAAAATTTCGGAAGGAATATATGGGCAGGCAGGCTGTTCAGATCCTTCGCCAAGCATCCTCCAGAAACATACCATGAGGCTTATGACAGAGCCCTGGAACAGATAGAAATAGACGAGCAGCTCATAGTCAAGATGGAGCATGACGATATGAGATCCGCTAAGCGCCAAAAGAAGAAGGCGCCTAAGCTTGCACTAGTTCAGAAGAATCATAACAAACCTCCCAACAAGTCCACATACCAGTTGCCACCTAACCAGCCTCCGCGGAACCGGTACCTAGTTAGGCGAACCCCTCCTAAAGCTAAACCTCCTCCCAGAGAAGTAGCGCACATAGATAGGGAAGAAATGGGGTATACTCATTACACCCCCCTGAATTCATTTCGAGAAACTATCTATCTCACCATCCACGACAAGGGACTACAAAGGAAGCCTAGCCTTATAAAGGCGCTATATGATCAGCGAAATCGTTATAAGTATTGCGATTTCCACGAGGATGTGGGTCATAATACCTTAGAATGCTACAGTTTGCATAACCAGATTGAGGCATTAGTAAGAGGAGGATGCCTGGTAGAATTCCTATAACAGGTGCGCGATAACATTCGCACTGGAAATGAGGTACAAGCAGAAATTAGAGCAGCAGAGGAAAGGAGGAAAGCAAAAGGAAAGGATCTGATAGAGCAAATCCACGTAGTCAACACCATCAGCAGAGGTCCCACCCTAGCGGGAACATCTAACAATTCCAGAAAGAATCACGCCCGGAAAGTGCCCAGGATAGATGCGGGCTAAGATGTCTTTAAGGTTACTCGAGAATCCCCCAAATCTCCTCCTTCAGCACAGATCATCTTCAAAGAAGAGGATGTGTACAACACTGTGCACCCCCATGATGACCCCATGGTCATCACTGTGCAGATTTCTAACAATTTGGTCCATCGTGTCCTAGTTGACATTGGTAGCAGCGTCGACATTCTCTTCAAGGGTGCTTTGGAGTAGTTCAATCTAAAGAATCCTTGCTACAATAGTTGCACTACCCCACTGTATGGATTTACTGGGGACTCAATAGTTCCCACTAGGTCCATGATCCTACCAGTGATATTAGGGAAAGCCCCACTCCAACAGAATCTCATGACAGATTTCATCGTGGTAGACGCTCCATCCGCCTACAACGCCATCCTCTGGAGACCTTATTTGTCTGCCCTTAAGGGTGTTCTGTCAATCTACCACAACGTCTTGAAATTCCCAATAGGGGATAAGGTAGGTGAGGTGAGGTGCAGGGAAACCAGCAGGCAGCGCGCAAGTGTTATGCAGTGTCCACCGACCTAGCGGCACTGACAAAGCAGTGTGCGTAGATAACTATGGACCTAGAGGGTGAAGTGAATGCAATAGAAAAGGAACCTGAGGCAGAGTTTTTAGGTACGGAAGTTGAGAAAGAAGAAGATAGAGGATGGGCCAGTGGCCATCCTATACGAGTTGGAAGAAATTCCTATCAGGAAGGATGACCCCTCCAAGACAGTCAGGATAGTTTCGAAGCTGGAGGCAGGAGTGAAGAAGGGTCTGGTGAAACTCTTACAAGAATACGGTGATATCTTCACCTGGAGTCATGAAGAAATACCGGGGATACCATGGCAGCTCACAGATTGGCTGTAGATCATACATTCAAACCGGTTGAACAGAAGAGGAGGTATTTCAACCCAGAAAGGAATGCCGCGGTACAAGAAGAGGTAAACAAACTACTAAAGGCAAAGTTCATCAGGGAGTCCCAGTACCCTGAATGGATTGCCAACGTAGTCACGGTGACCAAAGCAAACGGGAAATGGCGCATGTGTGTTGACTACACTGATCTCAACCGCGCCTGCTTGAAGGATAGTTTCCAGCTACCAAAAATTGACCAGCTGGTAGATTCGATCGCAGGGTAACAAGCTCCTAAGCTTTATAGATGCATTCTCGGGCTACAACCAAATTATGATGCACCCCGGTGATCAGGATAAAACCAGTTTAATAACCGGACACATCCTATATTGTTACAAAGTCATGTCATTTGGGCTCAAGAACGCATGTGCTACCTATCAGTGTTTGGTCAACTGTATGTTCAAAGATCTGATAGGAAAGTCAATGGAGGTATACATCGATGACATGATCACGAAGTCCCAGGTAGCCGAGCAGCACCAGGATCACCTCCATCAGACTTTTCAGATTGTCAGAGAAAATCAGATGCTGTTAAACCCTGCTAAGTGTACCTTCGGGGTTGCAGCTGGTGAATTCCTCAGGTTTATGGTCCATGAAAGAGGGATCAAAGCAAACCCGGAGAAGATCAAAGCCATCCTATACCTTGAATTGCCTACCTCGCTCAAGCAGGTGTAGGGCCTGACCCGGACGAATAGCAGCCTTGAACAGCTTCATATCACGATCGACTGATAAGTGCTTTCCCTTCTTCAAAGCCATCAAACAAGGGAAGAACATGAAGTGGGACCAAAACAATGAGTTAGCTTTCCAATCACTGAAGAGGTATCTTGCTAGCCCACCATTGCTAGCTAACCCGGTACCCGGAGAAGAACTACAACTATACCTGGCGGTGTCCGAGACAGCCGTTAGCGGAGCCTTGATAAAAGAATGTAGAGACGGGATTCAACAGCCTATCTATTATGTAAGCCGTGCTCTGACAAAGTCAGAAAAGAATTACACCCTTTTAGAGAAGCTCGCCTTCACATTAGTAACAGCTGCCAGGAAGCTCCGCCCTTATTTCCTAGCTCACACTATCACGGTGGTCACTGATCAACCTCTGCGCTAATTTCTCCAAAGGCCGAACGTATCCGGAAGGCTTGTACTTTGGGCCCTCGCGCTCACCAATTCGATATCAAGTATAAAGCTAGAACTACCATCAAGGCCCAAGCTTTGGTAGACTTCATGGTGGAATTTAGTGCAATGCCTGATCAGGATGCTACCTCAAACTCGGATCAAGCCCCTCAGAAAGAAAAAGAGCCTGCAGACTGGCCCACCATTCAAGAAACCTAGGTCTTATACACCGATGAGGCATCCAGTCAAGCAGGAAGTGGGGTGGAATCATCCTAACCGATCCGAAAAAAGCCGAATGCTGTCACTGTTTCAGATTCGAGTTCAGCACCACTAACAACGAGGCAGAGTATGAGGCCTTGCTAGCAGGAATGAAAGTGGCGGCAGAACTTGGGGCAAGTTACCTCCATGTCAAAGGTGATTCACAGCTGGTAGTCAACCAAGTAACATGTGTATACCACGCCAAAGGAGATAACATGGTAGCTTACCTAAAAAAAGTCCAAGAACTCATATCCCGCTTCAAGGGGTTCAAGATCAAGCAGATACCCATGCAGCAGAATCATCGGGCCGATGTCCTAGCCAAGATAGCTGCAAGCAGAGGACAGGCACAGCCAAAAGGGGTACCTCTCCAGATAATCTCTAGATCTAGTATAGCAGAAGGAAAATAGGTCAACCATATGGATCGACTTCCATGCTGGATAGATCCCATCGTAGATTACCTTCAAGAAGAAAAGCTCCCTGAAGATCTTAATCAAGCTCGTAAGATCAAGAGGATCTCAGTTCGGTACTGTTTAGTAGAGGGACACCTTTACCGCAGAGGAAGATCTCTCCCTTTACTCAAATGTCTACATCCGACGATGCAAGCTGGGCACTCAGAGAGGTACATCCAGGGGACTGTGGAAATCATATAGGAGGAGAAACACTAGCTTACCAGGTACTACGCATGGGATACTACTGGCCAACCTTGCACCATGATGCGAGGCAGTTCGTGCAATCTTGCGAACCATGCCAGAAAACGGCCAATCTGCACTATCTACCTCCAGAACGACTATCTTCTATCAGCTCTCCATATCCGTTTGCTTTCTGGGGAGTAGAATTAATTAAACCGCTCCCGACCGCGCATGGTCAATAGAAGCACGCAATTGTGGCAATTGATTATTTTACCAGGAAGGTGGAAGCAGAGCCCCTCACCAAGATCATAGAGGCAGACACAACCGAATTCATCAAGAAGAATATGATCTGGCGGTTCGGTACCTTGATGGTCATTATTACGGATTTAGGCAAACAATTTGACAATGCCAGATTTTGGGATTTCTGTGAGAACCTGGGAATCGATCTTCATTTTGCATCCGTGGCACATCCCCAAACAAATGGCTTGGTAGAAGCCACAAACAAGACTATCAAGAAACTCTTGAAAAAGAAGCTCCAACAGAGAAAGGATAGATGGGCGAAGGAACTCCCAGATGTACTATGGGCCTACAGCACCACTAGAAGGACTGCTACCGGAGAAAGCTGTATTTGCTAGTTTTTGGGGTAGAAGCTGTCCTTCCTATCGAGAATAAACTCACCTCCTTCCGGGTTCAACACTTTGATCTAGAAGGAAACGAAGACAAGCTGAGAGCCTACCTGGACCTCCTGGAAGAGAAACAGGAAAGGAGTGCAGAAAGGGTAGCAGCCTACCAAAGCAGGATTGCTCGATATTTCAACAAGAAAGTCAAGAATCGAAGTTTAAAGGAAGGGGACTTGGTCCTCAGGAAGGTAACTCAGAACACCCGTAAAATGTCTGATGGAGTATTATCACCCAATTAGGAAGGTCCCTATCTGGTTAGAATGGTAATCCCAACCGGGGCCTACAAGCTGGAGGACTTGGTCGGTCGTCCAATAGACCACACCTAGAATGCAGATCACTTGAGGAGATTCTACCCGTAAAGCCTACAATGAGGACCAACCGGTATCATCCCGGATAGATGCTAGTATTCATGAATGTTTGTACCGCTTCTTGATTCATCAATAAAGAAGATTTTTTCTTCCATCTATATTTGTCTACATATATCTACGCTATATCGCTATAATCCGCCATGCTCGCCTCAAGACCAGGGTGGCTACATAGCCCCCTCTGATGCCTTAGATCGGATTGATCCCTCTATGAGGATCACCTAAATGCCAGGATGGCTACATAGCTCACCTGATGCCCTAGACTAGGTCAATCCCGTTTAGGAGGATCTCCTCGAGACCAGGATAAGCCACATGGCATTCCTGATGCCCTGGCCGGGCACCACCCCGGTTAGGAAGGATCTGGTACGTAAGAGCATAGTTGCCCGACGGATCAAGCCTCGGCCGGGCACCACCCCCCGCTGAGAAGGGTTTGGATAGTAAGAGCATAGTTGCCTGCCAGATCAAGGCCTTGGCCTGGCACCACCCCCCGCTAAGAATTGACTTGGTGCTAAAGTGGCCTTAGTTGCCTACCAGGATCTTGTTGCCAGTTTGATCGCCTTATTTTCGCCAACATACCTAGATTCCTAAAAATGGGAAGGCTAGGTACCCTTGTATTCTCCAAAGTACCGAGACTCCTAGAACAAAAGTGCGAGGTACTCAGATTCGACATGTAGGGAAAAATTGCTTAAAACCGCAGCGGAAGGCGAAAAAATAATTTTCGTATAGTTTAAAATTTTTCTAAAGATTTGAACCTTAACCCTTTAATTAATTAAACTCAAATATACGGTTAGAGTTAAATACCTCTTGTCGCGTGATCCGATTGACTTACGTCGATGGTAATCCGCAAGATCTTCAATCCTAGCACGTACGTGAATCACCTAGGAGCGTGGTCTCCCTTTTTCTTTGAATTGGTTACCTTAGAATGGATGTATGGAATTTCTGATCTTGATCTTCAATAGTAAAACACTAAGAGCCTAAAAAAATAGTTCCGGTCACTTTTGAATTCACAATCAATATGATTGAAACTCGAGTAACCCTAAATCGAAAGTGTGCACAAAACCTTTTGATGTTAAAGGCTTGTAAGTGCACTATCGAATGAGAACTTATTTTCTTTTTCTCTCTTGGCCGAAAATCTATGTGTATAGAGTAGGATTTTTTATTTTCAAAACAAACAAAAATCTCTCTCTCTCTTGCTTCTTGGTGGTTGAAAATTCATAACCTTATATTTATAGGTTGGCCGAATTTTCTCCTTCACCAAGTAGGGTTGGCCGAATTCATTGAATAGGAAATTTAGGGTTGGTTAATTTCCTTGCTTGAAAAGGAATTATCCTTTTCCCTAATTCCTATCAATTCAAGAATCCTAACCCTTGTAGGACTAGTGGTGGCCGAATTCTTTATATAATAAGAAGTGTATGTGGACTTAATCCTTACCACATTAGGACTCCTATCACTTAAAAGAATTCCAACCCTAATCCAACACATAGTATTTAATTTACTGATCAGGAAAAGATTTTGATTTAAACTATTAATTAATTAAATAATTAATTAATTCTCATTTAATCAAAACAATAAAATAAAATAATATCTTGGGCTATTTTATTTAGCCTTGCCGCCCACACCATATATATGGGCCCAATATTATTTTTCTTATTTTATTTAATCCATTAGACTTTAAATAAAAGCCCACATGTGAACCAGACTTATTCTTACTAAAAGAAACAAGCCTACATGTCTCCTTTTAATATATTAATATAATAGTGTAGCCCATTAAATAAATAATAGACATATTATATTCTTAATATATTAAATGCAATTCTAGATGGACCCATAAATTGGTCCGGTAGAATATATCAAGTGATCCATGCAAGTATGTGTGGATTGTGGATCTTGACGGGCTATCTAAATTTAAGCTTCAATAGACATAACCTAATCACAATCAACAAATGATTCACTTAGGTCCGATCTATTAATTTTAACTCATTCCACTAAAGGGCTAAAATTGAACTCTTAAATAAAGGTAGAATAAGGAGATGTTTCTCATTCATACCCTAGACAATCTTATAGGAGATGGTGTATCCTAGTGAATAATATCAGTAATCGCCAAGAGCTCATAGACCGCCTATAGCTCTCCAAGTTACCATATTTCCTTAAATGACCACATTTTGAACTTGGATATTTTGACTTGTCCAGAAGCCATGTCTTCAATAATCATTATTGAAAACTCAACGTTGAGATTTAATATCCAATACCTCAAAACATCCATATGATGATATTATACTCTCATTTAATAAATGGAGCCACGATGTCCATATCTATAAATGAAGTCCTCTATCGATTAACAAATGAATACCACCAAACTATCGAGGATAGACTATGCTATATAATCGTACTCATTGATAGCTCAAATGATAACACTTGCAACCATAAGTCCATCATTTATCTCAGGATTTAGATAGACTCTCTGATTGTCCTGATAATGAAAAGACTTATATCTAGTGATGGTTCTAGATAAAGTATTTCATTGTGATCCAGTTCAATGCACCCAGTGCACTAGATTCTTTTACTCGAAAACCTTTCGATGATTTTAGACTCATCATAACTCATTTGATCCCACTCAAATGCTAGTAAAAGAATTCTATAACTTTATCAAGATAGAGGTGCCCAACCTTTAACTTAAGTTGTGAACGTTATTCAAGACTAACTAAAGAATTGTGTCTACCTCATACATATCCGGATGTACAAACAATTCTTCATATCTCATAGTCTTTTGACCTTATGATTATTTACCTTGACAATTATAATTATAAATGATATAAGATTTTGCAGAATCAGAAATCACTTTATTTATATGAAAAGATTGTCAATTACAATATTACACTCTTGCTATTGAGTATAATCCTAACACGACAATGCTTTCAGCCTCTTTTCGCCAAGGTTCCAAGGTTCCTAAGAATAGGAATACAAGGTACCTAGATCAAAGTTTTGGCCGGGTACCACCCCCCGCCAAGAAAGATCTGGTGCTAAAGTGGCATTAGTTGCCTGCCATGGGTCTCAATGCCAATATGTTCGCCATTGTTTTCGCCAATGTACTAAGATTCCTAGAACAGGAACGCAAGGTACTCAGTTTCGACAAAGTTTTCGCCAATATGTTCACCTAAGTACCAAGATTCCTAAAACAGGAATTCAGGGTACCTACACTCGCCTATGTACCCCGATCCTTGAAGGGTGGAAGGTTGGGTACCGTAAGTCACCAACATTATCAACTGCGCACCAGGATTCTCAAAGCAAGAATGCCTGGTACCCCAGTTTTCCCCAGACAAGATTTTTCTGTTACCAGATATCAGTTAAGTCACATTTATGCTGGGGACTATTGCTCACGTTTGCACTACGGAAATAAGCAGGCAACGGTATTCAATCAATAGAAATAAAAAAGGGGGGTGGGTTTTCTTCATTGTCCAAATCAGGGAGCCCAACCCTTATTTCAGGCTACATATAAGAAACAAGAAAGAAAAATAACATGAAAATAAACTGGAAGCTCAGACATGCCAGCTTCCTCTTCGACTTCCTGCCTACCTTCTTGACCTGCTCGCCTGATGACACCGATCTCAACCAAGACAGATGTCAACGATATTTTCGCGATCCCCGGAGGTAGGAACAGTGGCCGTATTGGAGTCATCGAATATATGAGGGGTACCTTAGAACCTTCCACGTTCAAGATGCAACCGAACATGAAGTTACAGCTTGCCTAGGTAATGTCTACACCATTGGCAATGGTGCAACACCATGAAACACCATTCCTTTTGATCCAAGGAATCACAACCAGTTGTGGTTCCCTGGTAACTAAGTCTATCTCGTGCCACTCCCTCCACAATACCAAGCATCCTGCCAATCAGAGAAATCACGTCTCTTCCCCTCATAGTGTTAATCATCACAACGATCATCGGTCGAGAATGCCGGATACCCTATCTTCTCCCCCGAGTGAGATCAACTGCTAAGTCCCAGGAGACCCACTCACCCACATCAAATTATACAACAAAATTTGATCTCGATAATTTTCAAACCCTTTCAGTTACCAGGGATTTGTAAAATCAAATTCATACTGGGAACTCCTCTCTAAGTCGAGGTAGGATTCAAGGAAGAAGTCAGTAAACTACACACACTTAGAGTTGAAGAAAGAAAAGAAATATTTTCATTACTAAAACTTGGGAGCCATCCCCCGATCACATGCTACAAAGCTAGAAAAGAAAAAATGAAGCTAACTGGGTAAATGATCAAGCTTGGTCATATGTCTTTCCTCTCCCGGTGGGCCTCCTTCTCTCCAGCTCCTACGGTCTGAGCCTCATCTCCAGGTCCATCTGGGAACTCACCAGTCAACGGCACCACTGACAAGGACGCTTTTTCCCTTATGTCGTTTTAAAAGATCAGTCCGTCAATAATATTTTTAGAAACCTCACAAAGCCTAAATCAGTTTTCAAACATAAATATAGCGGCAAGTGGGTGTCGTCCACAGGGAGCGGAGTTAGCCAAATTAGTTAAAGCTAAAGCAATGGTATGTATATATATATATATATATATATAATAGCAAAACATGAATTGGTGAAAATGTAGATTGTGAACCAACTCTAAATAACACTAAATTAAATAAGTAATAAAATGAAAAGGGAAAATGGAGTGAAGGATATATAGATGATGGAAACTAAGGAGCTAATGGATTCGAAAGCAAATACTGGGCAATGTAACAAACTTGTCAATAGCACGGCTCTTCAAGGTAACCGACCTACGATGTATAGAGTCGGTTATTTATCCCTAGAAGGTGGCCAACCTAGGATGTATAGTGCGGACCACCTATTAGGGATTAATCCTTGTAAACTACCAACCTAGGATGTATAGAGTTGATTGTTTACCGGATTCTAGAAATGAAGCTCGTCTACCTAACATTGACTCAACCGATTACAAATAGTCACCCTAGGATGTATAGTGATGACTTCTAACTCTCTCACGGATTCCGACCTAGGATGTATAGTGCCGGAAACACGATCGAGGTTAGATTAAAACCGCGGTTCAAGAGTAGGAATTCATGACTTTCCGTCTATTCTTTAGAGCATTAAACAACTAAATAGGATGTATATCTAGATGCAATACTCATACATAATACAAAGACATCTTGCAAAGATCATGTATCTACACAAGAAATCAATGATAAACATTCACAACAAGAATAGATCAATGGAAGATAGACTTGAATATCAATATAATATCAAGTTAATGTACAAGCCCAATATTAAACTAACTACTCCATCAACCCCTTAGAGGGGATTTAGCTACTCATTACAACTAGGAAATCAGTAGAGAGGAGAAAGAAATAACCCTTGGAGAACATCTCCTTCCTTGAAGTGGCTCCAATCTCCTAACTTCCTTGAAGTTGAGTAGAGAATGTGAGGATGAGAGATAGAGAGGGAAACTAGATCTAAGAATGCCTAATCTATCTAAAACGGAGTTAAAAGCTCCTTAAAATGTTTCTATACTTTTCTATTTATACTAAATACAAAAATAGGTCACTTAAGCTTTGAAAATCAGACTGGCACGCTCGGAGTGCGGGTGGAGTACGGGTGGTTTACCCGCACTGTACCCGCACTGTATGGGTTGCCTGCAACTTCAGTTCTCGGATCAGGACATTAGTGCGGGTGGAGTGCGGTTGAATTACCCTCACTTGACCCGCACTTAGCCCGCACTTGGCATCGCTCTGTGACCGCACTTCCTTCTCAGGTGCAAAATCTACCTTCTGTCTTGAGCAACAGTACGGGTAGAGTGCGGTTGGATGACCCGCACAGTACCCGCACTCTAATGTCAAGTGCAATTCTGCTCTTCTGTTCTTGATGCAAGTACGGGTAGAGTGCGGTTCGATGACCCGCACAGTACCCGCACTCTGGTGTCAGGTGCGATTCTGTTCTTCTATTCTTGGTGCAAGTGCGGGTGGAGTGCGGTTTGCTGACCCGCACAGAACCCGCACTCTAATGTCAGGTGACTGCGCAACATCTCTGGTTTGGCAATAGTGCGGGTGGAGTGCGGTTAGCCTGACCCGCACTGTACCCGCACTTTATCTCTGTACTTGCATTCTGCCCTGGCTATGCACATAAGTGCGGCTGGAGTGCGGTTGCGACCCACACTGGACCCGCACTGGACCAGCATTATAGACCTATTTGTGCTCCTTTTCTGCTGGAATCATCACAATGTGCTTCCAAGCCTGTCTCTGTATCATTTCCTTCAAATAAGTACAAAACAACCCATAAGAGACACAAAAACGCACGAAAACAGAACATAAGGTAAGGATCTGAGGGCCTAAATATAGTACATATTTAGCCCGATCAACCACCTCCTCGGCTGGAGTCTCGCTTGCTACTTGGACTCCTACTATCATTAGGACGTCCACTTGAGCGGGTCCAGCCTGGAGCTCCTCCATTACCATACTAGATGGTTCCCCACTTCCTTGGTTAAGGTAACATGATCCTGATGGAACCTAGGGTTACAGATTGCGCAGCGGAAGGGTTTAAATTTTTTTTATGCAATCATTAAACTAACCCATTTGTACAGTAATAATCAAATGCAATAATAAAGTGAAGAAACTTTTTCATACCTACGTAGGAGGCTCCTTCACTTTGATACGAACTGCTCCTGAATTGAACCACGTGATCTTCCTCGCTATCTCCCGGAACTGGTAACAGGCATGTGGGTGCGTCACGATATTCATGACCTGTATGGAGGAAGAAGAGAAGAACACACACACAAAAACAAAACCTAGAAGTCCAGCACTTGTTGTTCTCACCGCACCCTAACTTTTTTTTTTTATTTTTTTTTTGCAGTTTTTGTTTGCTGTGTCACGATCACTTTTATATCTTCTTTTTCCTTTTCAAGTAATCTTATTACTTTTCTTTTATATCATTCGGTTATGCTTTTCAATTAAAAAATATATATCTCATATATATCCAAAAACAAAACCGAAAATCCATTTGATTTTTAAAAACTTTACAAAGATATCTCATATCTTTTTAAAAATAATTAAATATTTATTTTTGAATTCAAACATTTTAAATTCAATTTCAAATATTTAATTTAATAAAATAAAATAATCATATTATCTTATTTTATTCAAAATCAAATATCAACTAACACCCTCCATTTAGTGATTAACAACATAATTAAATAATCTTATTATTTAATTTATTTAATCACCATTATTCATTAATTAAATAATCCCATTATTCAATTAATTCCCGAATAAATACGTGTCACTTTCGTAACACAATTAATTGGACAATCCAATTAATTAACCGTGACCCTTGTTACCTAAATCGATCGGGCTAGCAAGGGGACCTAATGGACCCACAGTATTTTGAGCTCCAATAATCCTTAGAAATTATTAATTAAACTCTTTAATTAATATTTCATGATTATTAACTTCGGTGTTATTCCACTAAAAACCCGAAGCTTCACTCTCTCAACTGTAGACGTTTTTACACAAACCAATAACTCTCGGTGTCCATCGATATAGCTATTACATATGGTATAATCCTCCACAAGTAGTTCATAATTAGAGCTGGGTCATAATGTCCGTTATACCCCTCTAATCATATCTTTCCATTTTGTACCATTGATTCTCTAATGAACAATAAATCCTACATTCCTTACGGAATTAGGAGAGCGCTCATATTGTTCAAGCCCCGAATCAACCCTTAAGGGAACTACCATCTACTTCTCACAAGAAGGAGTGGATTCCACTATTGTGTACAAACCTTCCCAACCACAAGCCAAACCGCGATCCCAACATACGGAGTATATTGATCGGGAATGTAACTCCGACCTCACCCATGGTATATCAAAGATCACGATCTAACCTGAAGGAGTCGATAAGACACTCAGGATTAAGATCACCCACATATAGCCATCATTAGTTGATATATATATGAATCTCATCGTTAAACGGATCTTAGTGAGAGATTCATATAGATCATGGCCCAGTCCTATATGATCACATCATACAAGGTGCCTCCATTCTCATATCTACATATGAATGATCCAGGATAGGATCACCGTACACTACGAAATGGACGGCAGCTATAGATTAACCATAAATAAAGTACCCAGCTTTATTTGCTATCTACGGACTCTTTAGATTGCTCGTTTCAAACTGAATCCATCTATATATGACACTCATATACTCAGTTCGAAATTACATCCGGCAATTTTGGATGTTAAGTGCACATGTTACATAAAGTATGACACAAAATGAATGAATATACTACTTCTTTTATTTATGTTCAAATTATATTTACATATTACAAGCTTTAGGGAAAAAACCCCAACAATCTCCCACTTGCACTAAAGCATGTGAGTCATGTCTCGTAACCCTAGACCTTCTAGGTGACCTTCAAACACTTTAGCCGGTAAGGTCTTCGTAAATGGATCAGCATGATTGTCTTGTAAGGCTATCTTGGTGACGATCACATCTCCTCTCTGCACTATCTCTCTAATAAGATGATACTTTCTCTCTATATGCTTCCCTCTCTTGTGGCTTTTTGGTTCTTTGGAATTAGCCACAGCACCACTGTTATCACAGTAAAGTGTGATGGGCTTATCCAGATCTGGAACAACTTCCAGATCACTTAAGAACTTACGGAGCCAAACAGCCTCTTTAGCAGCTTCACAAGCGGCTACATATTCGGCTTCCATGGTGGAGTCAGCAATGCAAGATTGCTTTATACTTCTCCACACAATGGCTCCACCACCTAGGGTGAATACTGATCCAGACGTGGATTTTCTAGAATCCTTGTCTGACTGAAAATCAGAATCTGTGTATCCTAACGGGATCAAATCCTGTCGGGAATACACTAGCATATAGTTTTTCGTTCTCCGAAGATACTTGAGAATAGTCTTGACAGCAACCCAATGATCTAATCCTAGGTTGGACTGGTACCTGCTGACTACTCCCACTGCATAGTAGATGTCCGGTCTCGTGCATAACATAACATACATGAGACTACCTACTGCTGATGCATATGGCACACGTCTCATATCCTTAACTTCTTGAGGTGTCTTAGGACACTATTCCTTAGACAAGTGAACCCCATGTCTAGAAGGTAAATTACCTTTGTTGGAGTTCTGCATCGAAAATCGCATAAGAATCTTGTCGATATATGATGTCTGAGACAATGCTATGAGTTTGTTCTTACGATCCCTTATAAGTTGGATCCCTAGAACATAACTCGCCTCTCCCAAATCTTTCATTTGGAATTGGCTAGCCAGCCAGCCCTTTACATCAGACAACACTCCTACATTATTCCCAATGAGTAGGATGTCATCTACGTATAGGACCAAGAAAACTACTTTCTTTTCAATGATGCGCTTGTAGACACAAGGCTCATCAACGTTTTGCTCGAAGCCATAGGTTTTGATCACATCATCAAACCTTATGTTCCAGGATCTAGATGCTTACTTGAGTCCATAAAAGGACCTTTGCAACTTGCAAACCTTTTGCTCTTGATCTGGAAACACAAATCCCTCTGGTTGAATCATGTATATGATTTCATCAAGATTGCCATTCAAGAATGCAGTCTTGACGTCCATTTGCCAAATTTCATAATCTAAATAGGCAGCAATGGACAAGAGAATCCGAATAGACTTAAACATGGCTACTGGCGAGAAGGTCTCTTCATGATCGACCCCCTCTTTCTGGGTATAACCCTTGGCCACTAGCCTTGCCTTGAAGGTCTCTACCTTCCCGTATACTCCTCTCTTCCTCTTGTAGATCCACTTAGATCCTATGGGTTTTACCCCATTCGGTAAGTCTACAAGTTCCCAGACTGAGTTAGAGTACATAGACTCCATCTCGAGATTCATGGCTTTAAGCCATTCCTCTTTATCAGGATCTTCCATTACATTCTTAAATGTCAATAGATCATCCACACTATCAGCAGAGATAAGATCTTGTCCCTCACTTACACCCAAATAGCGTTCAGGCTGTCTCACAACCCTCTCACTACGTCTAGGTGGTAGTGTATCCGGACAAGGAATTATCTGACTTTCAGATGTTAATGAATTAACAACTCTAGTTGACTGAGTACTGGTCTCACCAGGCTCCAACTCATTTAATACAATTTTAGAACGAGGTTTATGATCACTTATATAGTTATCCTCAAGAAACGTTGCATTTGTCGATACAAATACTTTGTTATCTTCAGGACTATAGAAGTATCCACCTCTGGTCTCCTTGGAGTATCCTACAAACAAGCAGACCACAGACTTGGGATCTAGCTTTCCGGTTCTATTCTTCAGCACGTGTGCTGGACACCCCCATACGTGAAAATGTCGTTAACTAGCTTTACGACCATTCCACAACTCTAGGGGAGTTTCAGGAACAGATTTGGATGGCACTACATTCAAAATGTATGCCGCTGTTTGTAACGCATATCCCCAAAAAGAATTTGGTAATGATGAGAAACTAATCATAGATCTCACCATTTCCATTAGGGTTCTATTTCTCCTCTCTGCGACACCATTCTGCTGAGGTGTACCAGGAGCTGTGAGTTGGGATACTATCCCATACTCGACCATAAAGTCTTCAAACTCTTGGTCAAGGTACTCACCTCCACGATCTGATTGTAGAGACTTGATAGTCTTTCCTAACTGGTTCTCAACTTCAGCTCGGAATTCTTTGAACTTTTCAAATGTTTCCGACTTCTGTTGCATTAGGTAGACATATCCGTATCTCGAGTAGTCTTCTATAAAGGTGACATAATACTCATAACCACCCCTTGCTTTAACATTCATTGGTCCATAGACATCTGAATGTATAAGCTCTAGTGGTTATTTAGCTCTAAGCCCTTTACCAGTAAAAGGTTTCTTAGTCATCTTACCTTCCAGACAAGATTCACAGACAGGTAAGGTGCCAACCTTTAACTCATTTAAAGATCCGCTTTTTACTAGTCTGTTTATCCGGTCAAGGTTAATATGTCCAAGCCTTAGATGCCAGAGATACGTTTCGTTTTCTGGAGAAATCTTATGTCGTTTAGTTTTTGGTTTTTCAACTTTAAACATTTCGGTGTTGAGCAGTGTTGTATGCATTAACGGCCTTAACACATACAAATTGTTTTCATTAATTCCTGAACAAATATTCAGACCATTCTTTGCAATAATAACTGATTTATTATCAAAAGAAACAGAATATAATTGTTCTAACAACTTAGAAACGGAAGTAAATTCCGTGTAAATCAAGGAATAAAAAATACATTGTCCAACAAAATAAAATTATTATTTCAAAAACGCAATCTAATTACGCCCACTGCTCGTGCCGACATGACATCCCCTGACCCCACTCACATTGAGAAGGCTCCCTCCTCAAGCTGTGTCCAAGAATCAGTCCACTGCAAAGAAGAACAAACATGGTTAGTGGCCCCTGAATCAACTATCCAGGGTAAAGAATCATCTTCAACTAAAAATGACTCAAGAACAAGTAAATCATATTTACCTTTTGCTTTCTTCTTCTTGGCTACCTCCTCCAGATACTGAGGACAATTCCTCTTCCAGTGTCCGACCTTGTCGCAATGGAAACATTTTCCTTTGCTCTTGTCGATGGAGGCGCCTTTCTTTTTGCTTTGGGCTTTCTTGGGTTTGGGCTTACCCTTCGCCTTCCCAGCAGGCCTCTTCCTCTTGTTATTATTGGAGGAAGATGGTTCGGCAACATTTGCCTCACTGGTCTTACTTTTGCTGTCCTTGGTCAAGGACTCAAAAGTAGCGAGCTCATTGAGCAACTGTGTGAGACTAAACCTTAACTTGTTCATCCCGTAGTTGTTCTTAAACTGATCGAAACTCTTCGGAAGAGTCGTCAGTATGATGCTCACTTGACTGGGTTCGTCAATGGCCCCGCCATTGACTTCTGCCGTGTTGAAGTAGGACATCATGCTCAGGACATGTTTCCGAACTGATGTACCTTCCTTCATGCGAGCGAGCATAGCGGAACAAACAGCCTCGTGTCGCTTTTGCTCGGAGGGCTGCCCGAACATAGCTTGCAATGACTCCATAATTTCGAATGCTGTAGTCATTGCTTCATGCTTTGTGACAAGCACGTCTGTCATAGAAGCTAACAGATATGTTCTGGCCTTCTCATTAGATGAGTTCCATCGCTGGTATGCCTCACGAACAGTTCGTGTGGCATTGGCAGTAGGCACCGGAGGACATTCCTCCGTAAGCACAAACTTGAGGTCTTTGGTGACCAGTATTGCATTAATATTAAGTTTCCAGTTTGTGTAGTTATCAGCAGTTAATTTATCATTTGCAAGTATTTGTAATAGTGCAGATGACATGGTTGAAAAAACATAAATTAAGGATTCATTCAGTCATACATTCTAAACATGTGCGAATGTTCGGCATAAAATTAAACATGATGCATGAAAATGTTTAATGAACAAGAAAAACCCTAAAAACAATGTTTCTATGCCACGACAATTCAACATACCACAAGCAAGTGCCACCTTAGGGTCGGTCAAATTCTTGCATGTTGGATCGAGACCTTCTCAGTCAAAGGATATACCAGAATAACCCTTGTGCCAATATCATTCAACCATCGTTTATTAGGTCAGGTTTTTAATTAACCAATTTAATTAAAACCTTGTGAGTGTAACCCATCATTTCAGATCTCAAGAGCTTAACTCGAGAATTGCCGCCTTAGGGTCGGTCAATCCCGAAATCCCCTCCGAAATCCTATATGTTAGGAAGTCAACCTTGGTATTGATTCTTATGGAAACCCTCCTTAGGGAGGACAAAAGCAAAGCCGTCACGAGGCCCCACTCGAATCTCACGGTGTTGAACTAATGATGGAGACCGCGGGATATAATGTCATATATCCCTCTCCCACTCACTATTTTATATTAAGGGTTTTCTATTAATATTAATGCACCTAGATTAAACTAGATTAAACGGCTAATTTTAATCTAAGCGTCAAGTGCATTAATCACAAATTATTAGAATCCTATTCCAATAACTAATAAACTAAATTGATTTTTAACACTTAAAAAATCTAGTTCATTAGTGAAAATTCAAATCTATGTAAACTGTTTACTAAGACTAGAATTATTATTAAATGTGTATTTACCAAGTTTTAACTATTAAAACTAAACACATTATTAGGTCCAATTATTATTAGGAGCTTAATCAAATTAATCCTAATATATATTAAGGACCCTACTAATCTAAGTATTTAAACTCTTTAATAAAAAGATTAGTAATTAATGAGATTTACCAAGTTTTTACTCCTAAAAACTAATCCCATTAAAAAAATAGCTAATTATGTGAATAACCCATTTTAATCAAATTAAAAAAAATTAAACACATAATATAGATGGCTATAATGCATGTATGATATATCAACATATATATATATATATATATATATATATATATGTGTGTAGGCACAACTAATTTAAATGACATGTATATGCATGGCAATGCTTAATCATCAAATAATTAAAACATACATGAGTTGACCGAGTGTTGTGGATTATTTAACCTAAAAAAATTGGAATCTAATTACAAAAAAATATTCCCAAGGCATCCCTTGGTCTTCTTGTAATTTCCAAGACTTCCGATCTCTTCAGGTCATGTGCGCTGGTAGCATCGCTGGTAGGCATCACTGGTCTGGATGCTGTCACGTTGAGCGCTGGTCATGCATGCTTGCTGGTAGGTGGTGCGCTGGTAGGCATCGCTGGTAGACATGCGCTGGTCTGCATGCTCGCTGGTAGGTTGCGCTGCTGGTAGGCTGCGTGGGATGTGCTGGTCTGCATGCGCGCAGTCAGCGTGAACTACCAGGTCTTGCGATTACATTTTGTAATTTTTTTTAATAATACAACAGTAAAAATAAAAAAATATAACAACATTTTACAACCCAGAAACACTCTAAATCCACAACACCATAAAAAATTACGATCAACCATGTTTTTTTTTTAAATTAAACAATTTAATTTAAAAAAAACATCATACACTCATCAAAAAATTATGTGCCTACACATTCATACATATCAGGAGTAATAGAATTTGATTATACTGTACAAAAATTGGCTCTGATACCAATTGATGGAACCTAGGGTTACAGATTGCGCAGCGGAAGGGTTTAAAATTTTTTTTTTATGCAATCATTAAACTAACCCATTTGTACAGTAATAACCAAATGCAAAAATAAAGTGAAGAAACTTTTTCATACTTACGTAGGAGGCTCCTTCACTTTGATACGAACTGCTCTTGAATTGAACCACGTGATCTTCCTCGCTATCTCCCAGAACTGGTAACAGCGTGTGGGCGCGTCACGATATTCAGGACCTGTATGGAGGAAGAATAGAAGAACACACACACAAAAACAAAACCTAGAAGTGCAGCACTTGTTGTTCTCACCGCACCCTAACTTTTTTTTTTTTTTGCAGTTTTTGTTTGCTGTGTCACGATCACTTTTATATCTTCTCTTTCCTTTTCAAGTAATCTTATTACTTTTCTTTTATATCATTCGGTTATGCTTTTCAATTAAAAAATATATATCTCATATATATTCAAAAACAAAACCGAAAATCTATTTGATTTTTAAAAACTTTACAAAGATATCTCATATCTTTTTAAAAATAATTAAATATTTATTTTTGAATTCAAACATTTTATATTCAATTTCAAATATTTAATTTAATAAAATAAAATAATCATATTATCTTATTTTATTCAAAATCAAATATCAACTAACACCCTCCATTTAGTGATTAACAACATAATTAAATAATCTTATTATTTAATTTATTTAATCACCATTATTCATTAATTAAATAATCTTATTATTCAATTAATTCCCGAATAAATACGTGTCACTTTCGTAACACAATTAATTGGACAATCCAATTAATTAACCGTGACCCTTGTTACCTAAATCGATCGGGCTAGCAAGGGGACCTAATGGACCCACATTATTTTGAGCTCCAATAATCATTAGAAATTATTAATTAAACTCTTTAATTAATATTTCATGATTATTAACTTCAGTGTTATTCCACTAAAAACCCGAAGCTGCACTCTCTCAACTGTAGACGTTTTTACACAAACCAATAACTCTCGGTGTCCATCGATATAGCTATTACATATGGTATAATCCTCCACAAGTAGTTCATAATTAGAGCTGGGTCATAATGTCCGTTATACCCCTTTAATCATATCTTTCCATTAAGTACCATTGATTCTCTAATGAACAATAAATCCTACATTCCTTACGGAATTAGGAGAGCGCTCATATTGTTCAAGCCCCGAATCAACCCTTAAGGGAACTACCATATACTTCTCACAAGAAGGAGTGAATTCCACTATTGTGTACAAACCTTCCCAGCCACAAGCCAAACCGCGATCCCAACATACGGAGTATATTGATCGGGAATGTAACTCCGACCTCACCCATGGTATATCAAGGATCACGATCTAACCTGAAGGAGTCGATAAGACACTCAGGATTAAGATCACCCACATATAGTCCATCATTAGTTGATATATATATGAATCTCATCGTTAAACGGATCTTAGTGAGAGTTTCATATAGATCATGGCCCAGTCCTATATGATCACATCATACAAGGTGCCTCCATTCTCATATCTACATATGAATGATCCAGGATAGGATCACCGTACACTACGAAATGGACCGCTGCTGTAGGTTAACCACAAATAAAGTACCCAGCTTTATTTGCTATCTACGGACTCTTTAGATTGCTCGTTTCAAACTGAATCCATCTATATATGACACTCATATACTCAGTTCGAAATTACATCCGGCAATTTTGGATGTTAAGTGCACATGTTATATAAAGTATGATACAAAATGAATGAATATACTACTTCTTTTATTTATGTTCAAATTATATTTACATATTACAAGCTTTAGGGCAAAAACCCCAACAGATCCTCCACCTTTTTGTCGGGGCCTGCTAAAGAGATTGGTACATCAGACCCGCCATCTTTAGTTAGTCTTGAATAACGTTCACAACTTAAGTTAAAGGTTGGGCACCTCTATCTTGTTAAAGTTGTAGAATTCTTTTACTAGCATTTGAGTGGGATCAAATGAATATGATGAGTCTAAAATCATAGAAAGGTTTTCGAGTAAAAGAATCTAGTGCACTAGGTGCATTGAACTAGATCACAATGAAATACTTTATCTAGAACCGTCACTAGATATAAGTCTTTTCATTAAAGAGGACATTCAGAGAGTCTATCTTAATCCTGAGATAAATGATGGACTTATGGTTGCAAGTGTTATCATTAGAGCTATCAATCAGTATGATTATATAGCATAGTCTATCCTCGATAGTTTGGTGGTATACATTTGTTAATCGATAGAGGACTTCATTTATAGATATGGACATCGTGGCTCCATTTATTAAATGAGAGTATAATATCATCATATGGATGTTTTGAGGTATTGGATATTAAATCTCAACGTTGAGTTTTCAATAATGATTATTGAAAACATGGC
Organism: Dipteronia sinensis; assembly: GCA_033220585.1. NCBI lineage: Eukaryota > Viridiplantae > Streptophyta > Magnoliopsida > Sapindales > Sapindaceae > Dipteronia > Dipteronia sinensis. The sequence continues at coordinate 30,316,417 of CM065638.1, forward strand.
TTCTGGACAAGTCAAAGTATCCATGTTCGAAATGTGGTCATATGAGGAAATATGGTAACTTGGAGAGCTATAGGCGGTCTATGAGCTCTTGGCGATTACTGATATTATTCACGAGGATACACCATCTCCTATAAGATTGTCTATGGTATGAATGAGAAACATCTCCTTATTCTATCTTTATTTAAGAGTTCAATTTTAGCTCTTTAGTGGAATGAGTTAAAATTAATAGATTGGACCTAAGTGAATTATTTGTTGATTGTGATTAGGTTGTGTCTATTGAAGCTTAAATTTAGATAGCCCGCCAAGATCCCCAATCACACGTATTTGCATGGATCACTTGATATATTCTACCGGGCCGATTTAAGGGTCCATCTAGAATTGTTTTTAATATATCAAGAATATAATATGTCTATTATTTAATTAATGGGCTGCACTATTATATTAATATATTAAAAGGAGACATGTGGGCTTGTTTCTTTTAGTAAGAATGGGTCTGGTTCACATGTGGGCTTTTATTTAAAGTCCAATGGATTAAATGAAATAAGAAAATAATATATGGCTCATTTATATAAGTGCGGCGGCAAGGTGTAAATATTAACCTAATATATTATTTTGTTTCATTGTTTTAATTAAATCATAATTAGTTAATTTATTAATTAATTGTTTAATTAAGAAACAAATCTTTTTCTTATCAGGAAATATATTTCCTAAAGTTATACTATTGGTAGTAGTATATTAAAAGTAAAAGACTTGTTTGATAAGAAAATAAATAATTAATTTTATTTATTTAATCAAATAAGAAGTCTTTTTATTTAGTCAATAAAAGAATAAAAATATCTATAAGTTGGATTAGGTTTTGAAGTCTAAAGGTTGATGGAAATTATGGTGCAACACAAACTCTTTTTGGTATGTGATTTGCGGCAACCCTAGTCCATTTAGAGGAAGATTTCGGCAATCCTAAATACAAGAGGAAGCAAAATTTCGGCCACCTATATAATTCCACATATAGAATTCGGCCACCATAGTTCATTGAATGATTCAATTTTTCTTCTTCTTCTCAATTCATAGAAAAGGATAATTTTTATTCTACTAAACATAAAAGAGAGAAGAGATTATTCTTTGATAGTACACTGATTGCTTGTTCATCAATAAGCTTGTGTGTACAACATCGAATTAGGTTCACGCGAGTTTCGATCATTAGATTGAGAACTCAAAAGTGACCGGAATAATTTTTGTCTTCTTTTGATTGTTTTGTGACTAACAAAAGAAAAAGAAAACTTTGTTCATCCATTCTCAGGTTTGCAATTCAAAGAAAAAGGGAGACCACGCTCCTAGGTGATTCACGTACGTGTTCGGATTGGAAGATCTCGCGTACTGTTCACGATCACTGTTCACGGGGGGGGGGGGGGGGGGGGGGGGGGGGGGTACTGTTCACGATCACTGTTCACGCGGGTACTGTTTATGATCACTGTTCACGCGGGTCCTGTTCACGAGCATCGGAAAAGATTTTGCGGATTACCAATCAACGTAAGTGAATCGGATCACGCAACAAGAGGTATTTAACTCTAACCGTATATATTTGAGTTTAATTAATTAAAAGGTTAAGGTTCAACTTTGAGAAAAATTTTAAAACCATACAAAATCTATTTTTCGTTTCTTCCGCTGCGTTTTATATCGATTTTTCCCTACAATTGTTATCAGAGCCTTGGTTGTACCTTTTAATTAATTAACGTATATATACGTGAATCTATTTCTTTTTTATTGTGATTATACATGTTTTAGAAAGAGATGGCACTCTAGGTATTCGCATATATAATTACATGTTGAATGTATGTATTTATATATGTTTTATAAAGTGAATTGTTATTGCTCGATTTTGGTCCTAGAATTTCAATGTAATTTTTGTTTCGGATTTGTAACAAGAAGGGTGGTCTATTATCGCCATAATTCCTTCTTGGTAGTTGCTAGGGTTTTATTTTATTTTTTTTGTATGTAAAATAAGTGCAGTATTTTTTTTGTAATCAGGTGCAGTATTTTTTTTTGTAAATCTTACTGCAGTAAAATAAAAAATAAAAAAAATTTGCTGCAGTAATTTATTCGTAATATGATGTAATGTATTCGGGTATTGAAAATTCGAAGACACGAAGAAAAACGAAGCAACCGAAACCGAGAACGAGCACCGTGCGCACCCTAGGACTGGATTGGGCTGCGCATGCCAAGCCCAATCCTTTGTGGGTTGCGCACGGCAGCCTTGTGTGGCCTTATGGGCTGCGCAAGGCAGCCCCTTTGTGGGGTTGTGGGCTGTGCACGTCCATGGGAGGAGGCCGAGGGATGAGCGTATGGTTGATGGCCACCTGAAGATCTTGTATTCCTACTAACAATTGTAATTTACTTGCTTTTCTAGGATGGGCCAAAATTGTTGCTATTTAATTTTTGCTTAAATATTACAATATTTGTTGTTGTATGATAACATGACATTTTAGAATAGGAGTCTCTTTTGGTATGAACATGCATTGAATGATTAAGGTATCTAATTGGCATCTAGATAACTTGGTAAAAATCATTCTTTGGGATTTAATCACACGCCTTAAATAATTGAGTGGGAGAAGGTGTGCAAGAACGCCTATGGCCTCCAAGATTAGTTGAGTTTTATTATTTTTGATAATCCCCCCAAGGGGCGTCCATAAATGGAATTTAACAATATACTTCCTTACAAGGATAGACTAGACAATTGACTTAAACGAAATCTACTCCCCAAGGAGGGATTTTAGTGAGAGAAAATTGAGGGTCGATATCTTGGTAACACACTCAATGTAATTTTATTAATATCCTCCTAAGAGTTCTTGTTAATAAAAATTACAAGGCTAAAATTAAAAACGCTGGTTGTTATGTTAACAATTAGGTGAGACCTAGTCTAACTAGTAAATAGTGCGAACTCCCAAAGGAGGCGTAATATTTATAGGTGTTGGATCACCGTTGAATTTTTATAATTGAATTATTTATTTTAATTCAAGATAAATTTTTAAAAGTGCTATTATCATGATTATTTACTTATATATGTTTTTGTTTTAATCAGAAATCATGACCCCATCACTTATGAACATCCTGAAAGATAACACCTTAACTGGAGATAACTACGTAACATGGAAAAGGAAAATTGGGTTGTTGCTGCAAAGTGAAAAACATAAGTTTGTTCTGACCACTCATAAACCACCCTTTCCTAATAATGAATCTGATGTGATGCAAAGAGATGAGTATGAGCAGTGGAAGACTTCTGATGATATGGCAAAATGTTACATTATGGCCACTATCTCCGACGTGTTGCAACAACAACATGAAGGAATGGAGTCCGCTGCTGATATAATGATGTCTCTAGAGGAAATGTTTGCTATGAGGTCTAGGACGACTAAGAGAGAGGCAGTGACTGCTTTTATGAATCTAAGGATGAAACCTGGACAATCTGTGAAAGATCACATGATGAAAGTCATAGCACATCTCAATATTGCTGAACTAAATGGTGCTGAGATTGATGGTGAGACCAAAATTGATATGGTAGTTAACTCACTGTTAGATTCCTTTGATCAGTTCAAGTTGGACTACACCTTGAACAAAAAGGAATACACCTTGCAGAGCCTGATGTAAGATGTTCAAAGCGCTGAAAAGATCCTTGTGAAAAACAAAGGTCAAGAGATTCATTTGGTTGGTAAAGTTGCTACTGTTAAGACCCGTAAGAAGGTCAAGAAACAACAGAAGAAAAAGCAACTTGGGCCTACCAAGAAGGAAACCAAGAAAGTAACCAAGATCAAAGGGAAATGCTTCCTTTGTGGTGAAAAGGGACATTGGAAAAGAGATTGCCCAAAGTCCCAGAAAAAGAAGGAAGAAGGTAATGTTAATTATCTAGAAACATGTTTTCTGGCAGATTCTATTGATTCTTGGATCATAGACTCTGGAGCCACTAATCATGTTTGTTATTCCTTGCAGGGGTTTCAGAAAAAGAGAAGGTTGAATGAAGATGAAGTCAATTTGCTCTTGGGCAACGGAACGTTAGTGTCTGCAAGTGCAGTGGGAGATATTAGAGTTATTTTAGATTCTAGTAGGCATTTAGATTTAATAGACGTTTATTATGTACCTCAATTCAAGAGGAATTTAATTTCAGTTTCTTGTTTAAATAAGTTTGGATATTCGGTTACTTTTAATAAAACTTTTATTATTAGTAAGAATGACAAAGTTGTTTGCAAAGGTACATTGGAAAACGGTTTATTCTTTTTGCATAGAAATATCTCTCACTCGTTAGACACAGAAATAACGGAACCTAATCATAAAAGAGTAAAATTATCAAAAGATGAAACCTATCTTTGGCATTTACGCCTAGGTCACATTAACCTTATTAGGATTAAAAGATTGGTATGTGACGGACCTTTAAGTGACTTAAAGGTTGATGATCTACCAACTTGTGAATCTTGTTTGGAAGGTAAAATGACCAAAAGGCCGTTCAATACCAAAGGTGCAATAGCCACTGAATGTTTAGGACTAATACACACTGATGTATGTGGTCCTATGAGCATTCAAGCTAAAGGTGGATATGAGTACTTCATCACCTTCACAGATGATTACTCAAGATTTGGTTACGTGTATCTCATGAGACATAAGTCAGATGCATTTGATATGTTCAAAGCATTCAAAGCTGAAGTAGAAAATCAGCTTGACAAACATATAAAAATCTTGAGATCTGATCGTGGTGGAGAATATCTATCTGGAGAGTTTCAGCAATATCTTATTGATAATGGGATAGTTTCTCAGCTTTCTTCACCAGGTACACCTCAACAAAATGGGGTAGCAGAAAGGAGAAATAGGACTCTTTTAGAGATGGTTAGATCAATGTTGAGTTATTCAACACTTCCTATTTCTTTTTGGGGATATGCTCTACAAACAGCAATATATATTCTAAACGATGTACCATCTAAATCTGTCCCTAAAACCCCACATGAATTGTGGACTGGGTGAAAGCCTAGTTTACAACACATGAGGATATTTGGTTGTCCTTCACATGTGTTAAAAGGAAAGACAGAAAAGATGGAGTCCCGTTCAGAAACATGTATATTTGTGGGGTATCCAAAAGGAAATAAAGGATATTATTTCTATAGTCCTTCTGATCTAATTTGTTTCAACAAATGCTTCATTTCTAGAAAAGGACTATATGAATAATTTTGTGCCCAAAAGTAGAATTGTCTTGAATGAGATGTCAGGAGATACAATTCCATAAGAGGTTTCACAACCCAGCCCAATTGTAAGTTCCACTCCAACACAAGATCAACAACCTACCATTCCTCATCATAGTGGGAGGGTTAGAACACAACCCGAAAGATATATCGGTCTAGGAGAATCTTTTGAGAATCTCCTGGACGACGATGATCCCTACACGTACAAGGAAGCTATGGAGGATGTTGATTGTCGTCATTGGCAAAAGGCAATGCAATCCGAGATTGAATTGATGTTCAATAACAAAGTCTGGTCCCTTGTAGACTTGCCTAAAGGGATAAAACCCATTGGGTGCAAGTGGGTATACAAGAGGAAAAGAGGTATGGATGGTAAGGTGGAAACCTTTAAAGCTAGACTAGTAGCTAAAGGTTATCCACAGAAAGAAGGTATCGATTACGAGGAAACCTTCTCACATGTGGCCATGCTTAAATCCATTAGGATACTTTTATCCATTGAAACATCTCTAGACCTAGAGATTTGGCAAATGGACGTCAAGACAGCTTTCCATAATGGAAGTCTTGACGAGAGCATCTACATGATGCAACCAGAGGGATTCATTGAAAGAGGCCAAGAAGAAAGAGTATGCAAGTTGCAAAAGTCCATATATGGACTAAAGCAAGCATCCAGATCCTGGAACATAAGGTTCGATCAAGCTGTAAAGGGTTTTGGATTATTCAAAACCCTGACGAACCTTGTGTATACAAGAGGATCAAAGGCGACAAGTTGGTTTTCCTCATTCTTTATGTTGATGATATATTACTCATTGGAAACGATGTAGGTGTATTGACATCAGTGAAAGAATGGTTAGCAAAACAATTTTATATAAAGGACTTAGGAGAAGCAAGTTATATTCTTGGTATCTAAGTAATAAGGGATAGAAAGAATAGAACGATTGCTTTATCCCAAGCTTCATACATTGATAAAATCTTGTCTAGATTCACCATGCAAGATTCCAAGAAAGGTATGTTACCTTTTAGACATGGAATCAAACTTTCTAAGGGTCAAGCACCTAAGAATGTGCATGAAGAGCAATTCATGAGTAGAGTTCCATATGCCTCGGCAGTTGGAAGTCTTATGTATGCAATGCTCTGTACTAGACCAGATATTTGTTTTGATGTTGGCATAGTTAGCAGGTTTCAATCGAAACCTGGTCCTGATCATTGGACGGCAGTCAAGCATATTTTCAAGTATCTCAAGAGAACTAGAGATTATATGCTTGTATACTCTGGAGGGGATTGAATTCCCGTTGGGTATACAGATTCTGATTTCCAGTTGGATTCTGACTCCAGAAAATCCATATCAGGATCTGTGTTTACCATTGGAGGAGGAGCAGTCATATGGAGGAGTATCAAGCAATCTTGTATTGCTGATTCCACCATGGAAGCTGAGTATGTTGCTGCATGCGAAGCTGCCAAAGAGGCTGTTTGGCTCCGCCAATTCTTGATTGACTTAGAAGTGGTTCCGAGTGCGAATAAGCAGATCACTATACACTGTGACAACAGTGGTGCAGTGGCTAATTCGAAAGAACCAAGAAGTCATAAGAGAGGTAAACACATTGAAAGGAAGTATCACCTTTTGAGGGAAATTGTTCATAGGGGAGACGTGACGATCACCAAAATCGCGTCAGCAGAAAATCTAGCGGATCCTTTCATAAAGGCTCTACCTCAGAAGAGCTTTGATGGACATCTAGAGAACATGGGAATGAGAGATATGACACACTTGCTATAGAGTGTAATATTGTAATTGGGAGATTGTTAGGATTATGCTCAATGGCAAGAGTGTAATATTGTAATTGTCAATCTTCTCATGTTAATAAAGTGAATTCTGATTCTTACAATTACTTATAGCATTTATTATTATAATTGTCAAGGTAAATAATCATAAAGTCAAAAGACTATGAGACATGAAGAATTGTTCATACATCCGGATATGTATGAGGTAGACACAATTCTTTAGTTAGTCTTGAATAACGTTCACAACTTAAGTTAAAGGTTGGGCACCTCTATCTTGTTAAAGTTGTAGAATTCTTTTACTAGCATTTGAGTGGGATCAAATGAATATGATGAGTCTAAAATCATCGAAAGGTTTTCGAGTAAAAGAATCTAGTGCACTAGGTGCATTGAACTGGATCACAATGAAAAACTTTATCTAGAACCGTCACTAGATATAAGTCTTTTCATTAAAGAGGACAATCGGAGAGTCTATCTTAATCCTGAGATAAATGATGGACTTATGGTTGCAAGTGTTATCATTAGAGCTATCAATGAGTACGATTATATAGCATAGTCTATCCTCGATAGTTTGGTGGTATACATTTGTTAATCGATAGAGGACTTCATTTATAGATATGGACATCGTGGCTCCATTTATTAAATGAGAGTATAATATCATCATATTGATGTTTTGAGGTATTGGATATTAAATCTCAACGTTGAGTTTTCAATAATGATTATTGAAAACATGGCTTCTGGACAAGTCAAAGTATCCAAGTTCGAAATGTGGTCATATGAGGAAATATGGTAACTTGGAGAGCTATAGGCGGTCTATGAGCTCTTGGCGATTACTGATATTATTCAAGAGGATACACCATCTCCTATAAGATTGTCTAGGGTATGAATGAGAAACATCTCCTTATTCTATCTTTATTTAAGAGTTCAGTTTAGCTCTTTAGTGGAATGAGTTAAAATTAATAGATTGGACCTAAGTGAATCACTTGTTGATTGTGATTAGGTTGTGTCTATTGAAGCTTAAATTTAGATAGCCCGCCAAGATCCCCAATCCACACGTATTTGCATGGATCACTTGATATATTCTACCGGGCCGATTTAAGGGTCCATCTAGAATTGTTTTTAATATATCAAGAATATAATATGTCTATTATTTAATTAATGGGCTGCACTATTATATTAATATATTAAAAGGAGACATGTGGGCTTGTTTCTTTTAGTAAGAATGAGTCTGGTTCACATGTGGGCTTTTATTTAAAGTCCAATGGATTAAATGAAATAAGAAAATAATATATGGCCCATTTATATAAGTGGGGCGGCAAGGTGTATATATTAACCTAATATATTATTTTGTTTCATTGTTTTAATTAAATAAGAATTAGTTAATTTATTAATTAATTGTTTAATTAAGAAACAAATCCTTTTCTGATCAGGAAATATATTTCCTAAAGTTATACTATTGGTAGTAGTATATTAAAAGTAAAAGACTTGTTTGATAAGAAAATAAATAATTAATTTTATTTATTTAATTAAATAAGAAGTCTTTTTATTTAGTCAATAAAAGAATAAAAATATCTATGAGTTGGATTAGGTTTTGAAGTCTAAAGGTTGATGGAAATTAGGGTGCAACACAAACTCTTTTTGGTATGTGATTTGTGGCAACCCTAGTCCATTTAGAGGAAGATTTCGGCAATCCTAAATACAAGAGGAAGCAAAATTTCGGCCACCTATATAATTCCACATATAGAATTCGGCCACCATAGTTCATTGAATGATTCAATTTTTCTTCTTCTTCTCAATTCATAGAAAAGGATAATTTTTATTCTACTAAACATAAAAGAGAGAAGAGATTATTCTTTGATAGTACACTGATTGCTTGTTCATCAATAAGCTTGTGTGTACAACATCGAATTAGGTTCACGCGAGTTTCGATCATTAGATTGAGAACTCAAAAGTGACCGGAATAATTTTTGTCTTCTTTTGATTGTTTTGTGACTAACAAAAGAAAAAGAAAACTTTGTTCATCCATTCTCAGGTTTGCAATTCAAAGAAAAAGGGAGACCACGCTCCTAGGTGATTCACGTACGTGTTCGGATTGGAAGATCTCGCGGTACTGTTCACGATAACTGTTCACGGTGGGGTACTGTTCACTATCACTGTTCACGCGAGTACTATTTATGATCACTGTTCACGCGGGTTCTGTTCACGGGCATCAGAAAAGATTTTGGGAATTACCAATCGACATAAGTCAATCGGATCACGCGTCAAGAGGTATTTAACTCTAACCGTATATATTTGAGTTTAATTAATTAAAAGGTTAAGGTTCAACTTTGAGAAAAATTTTAAAACCATACCAAATCTATTTTTCGTTTCTTCCGCTGCGTTTTATATCGATTTTTCCCTACAATTGGTATCAGAGCCTTGGTTGTACCTTTTAATTAATTAACGCATATATACGTGAATCTATTTCTTTTTTATTGTGATTATACATGTTTTAGAAAGAGATGGCACTCTAGGTATTCGCATATATAATTACATGTTGAATGTATGGATTTATATATGTTTTATAAAGTGAATTGTTATTGCTCGATTTTGGTCCTAGAATTTCAATGTAATTTTTGTTTCGGATTTGTAACAAGAAGGGTGGTCTATTTTTTGTTTCTTCCACTGCGTTTTATATCGATTTTTCCCTACAGTAGTGACTCGATGGATAATTCTCTTTTGGACCCTTGCTAGAAAAGGCTGTTAACAGAAGTCCCCTGACTTTAACACCGGTACCAGGTTGGGGTTGGAGTTGGAGTCTGGATTTGTGATACTTGGAGAGTTTTCTGTAACCTGTTTCGTAGAATGAAATCTTCCTTTTGCATGCTGCCATTAGCGTTCTGTCCACGTGTTTGGCTAGGATTGGCCAATTTCAAGAAAGGAAAGATTTTGGAGGCGCGCGTTTCTCGAAACCGTTTCCCCCACTTTCCGAGTATCCCGCGTCATTAATTATCTTTCCTTCCTGTTGCAAGTAACTGTTTCCTTCTTTATAAATACCTCTAGTAACGGAAAATATGCTCGAGGCGAGAAATCTCAGTTAATACCCTCAAGACCACTACCACGGAGGTGGTGGCCGGGGGTAGTACCTTTGGTACCTGATTTGCAATGGATGTTAAAAAAAGAACTGATGTTAATCACAAGATGAGGGGAAATGTAATGGCTTTATTATCCTTCGTCTATAATGTACAAAAATCTCTCAAATGATATCAATCTCTTTGAGATACAGTCGGATGGCAACCTCGTACCTGTCGAGAAGTAGGAAAATCATCTCGTCCTTTTCTCTAGAGCTCCAATCCTCTATTTATCCGTAGTCCTGATAGGTTAAGTTCATGATTTCCCACCTTGATTTTCTCAATCTTCTCCCTCCTTATCGAGCGGGATCTCTTTTAAAAGTCATTGACTTTGGTTTAATAACGGATTCGAGAATATCTTAGGTGGAGGTAAGTTTGTTTCCTTTTTGGATTCAGTCACTTGTTCTACACGTAGCGTTTCAATGTTTGTTGCAGGTATGATCCCGTGCATCTTCATGGTGTGATTCCTCATAGAGGTCATCGAGTATGGCATCTACTATTTCATAGAGTGAAATGCCCTAGCCTTGGTGCCAGGAGCTTGGTTTGACTTTTCCAGGTCCTTTGGAGCTATAAATGGCCCCCTATGGGCGCTCTTCGATGGCAGCGGGGCTTTGATGAGCTTCCCCCTACTTGTCCAAACCGGTCTGAACCTTCCATCAGTGAGGTGGAGCGATATTATAGTGCGAGCTTGGAGCCTAATAGGTTTCTCTCTGAGTTTGGAGAGGATGGCGGGCTTCTAGGGAGGTCGTGAGGTAATTTCGACCTCGGTGTTACAAGCTCGATCCGATCGTGTCGGGCTCCATCTCGGGTGTTTTCAAAGCTTGACAACCTTTCCTTGCTTCTACGGGGTGGCTCCGTAGCTCGACCCCGGGACCCGCGGTTCCATATTAAAACTACACCAGCTCCTCCCCCAGCTTGCCCGGACGCTCCATCTGTGTAGAGGATCCAGAACTTGCAACCTTCCGGTGAGCTATCGATCTCTGAAGTCTTCTCAGGAGCTATATGTGTCGCTGAGGAGGTCGCTTGGCCTGGGAGCACTGAGAATTCTACCACAAAGTTCGCCAAAGCCTGGGCCTTGATTATGGTCCTGGGTTTATACTTCAAGTCAAACTGGGTGAGCTTTAGAGCCCACAAAACTAGCCTTCCGGATACATCCGACCTCTGTAAAAATTGACGGAGAGGCTGGTCCGTCACCACTACTATTGAGTGAGCCTGAAAGTAGGGAGGAAGCTTTCTTGCGGAGGTCACCAGAGCATAGGCAAGCTTCTCCAAGAGGATATAATTCTTCTCTGGCTTGGTTAGAGCATGACTCACGTAGTATATGGGCCGTTGAACCCTGTCTCCACATTCCTTGATCAAATCTCCACTTACTGCAGTTTCTGAGACAGGTAAGTAGATTTGTAGTTCCTCTCCGGGAATTGGCTTAACTAGCAATGGAGGGCTTGTGAGGTACTTCTTCAAGGCTTGAAAGGTTTTCTCGCTCTCTTAGTTCCATTTCACTTTTCTCCCTTGCTTGATAGCTTTGAAGAAAGTGAGGCATTTATCGGTGGAGCGAGAATGAACCTGTTGAGCGCTGCTACACGCCCTGCCAAGACTTGTACCTGTTCGAGTGATGTGGGGGATTCCAGGTCCAAGATAGCCTTGATCTTTTTTGGGTTGGCCTCTATACCTCTCTCATGAACCATGAAGCCTAGAAACTTCCCCGTAGTTACCCCGAAAGCACATTTGGAGGGGTTCAATCGCATCTGGTTTTCCCTTAAGATTAGAAAAGTCCTGCGAAGGTCATCTTGATGTCCTTCTGGGGTTGGTGATTTTGTGATCATGTCGTTGATGTATACCTCCATCGTCCTTCCAATTTGGGCCTGAACAGTTTGTTAACTAACCGCTGGTATGTAGCCCCCACATTCTTAAGGCCAAACGACATCACCTTGTAACAGTACATGCCCTTCTCGGTAATGAAACTGGTCATATCTTGGTCAGATGGATGCATCTTAATCTGGTTATACCCAGAGAATGTATCTATGAAGCTCAAAAGCTTGTTTCCAGATGTGGAGTTGACCAACTGATCGATCTTTGGTAGAGGAAAGCTGTCTTTTGGACATGCCCCGGTTGAGGTCGGTGTAGTCGACACACATACGCCATTTCCCATTCGCCTTCGTAACCATGACCAAGTTGGCGATCCATTCGGGGTAGCACACCTCTCTGATAAAACCTACCCTGATTAAATTGTTCACTTCCTTCTGAACCGCAACATTTCTTTCAGCGTTAAAGTGACGCCTTTTCTGTTTGATGGGCTTGAAGGTTGAATCCACTACTAATCGGTGAGCAGCCAATGATATTGGGATCCCGGGCATCTCATCATGACTCCAAGCGAAGATGTCGCTGAATTCTCTGAGAATCTCAATCAGGCCTTCTTTCACTTTCGATTCGAGGGCAGCTCTGACCTTGACAACCTTGGAGGGATTGTCATATCTGATGGGTATCTCCTCTATTTTATCCACAGGTTGCCCACTGGTCCATTCTTTGCTCTGTTCTTCCTTATCGGGAATCATGGGCCTCGCTCTCTGGATGGTTTGCTGGCTCCATATCTTCTTGGGTCATCCCGGGTGCTTCCACATCCTGGATCGTTGCAACTTGTACAAACTATTTTGCTAAAGCTGTCGGATTGGCACACACTGCATAGCATTTCCTAGCTGCTTGCTGGTCCCCACATACCTCTCCTATCTGGGTCCCCACTGGGAATTTCAGAACATTATGGTAGATAGATAGGACTCCCTTCAAGGAGGATAGGAATGGTCTCCCTAGTATGGCGTTATACGCCGATGGGATGTCGACCACCACGATGTCCGTCATAACGTTTTGTTGGAGAGGTACGGTTCCAGCGATCACTAGGAGGATCTTTGATCCCACTGGTATGATCGAATCCCCAATGAATCAATAAAGCGGGGTTGTGCAACTATTGTAACACCATTGCTTCAAATTTAGCCTTTCCAAGGTGTCCTTAAAGAGGATATCTACATTGCTGCCCGTGTCAACTAGCACACGGTGGACCATGCAGTTGGCAATTTGTACTGTGGCCACCATGGGATCATTATGATGTTGCACGGTGTTGAAAACATCTGCCTCGGTGAAAATAATCTGAGCTGAATGGGAGGGTCTAGGCTGGCTTTGACTGACCTTGAAGATACCCTGACCTTCATCTACATGGGAAATCTACCTTGCATGGTTTTTCCTGGAATAATTGGAGGTGCCCGCCAGTGTAGGTCATCTGCTGATGGTATGTATCACTTGGATTTGCTGCATTAAATCAGTCTGTTCCCCCTTTCTCTTCTCAGCATGCTCGCGGATCTCGGCTTGTACCTCTTTTCCAGTCTGAATATGATCCCTGATCTGCTGTCAGAACTCAATCAAACATCCTCCCCTTATCAGGGCTTCGATCTGGTTGCGCAAGTTATAACACTCTGAAGTGTTGTTGCCCACGTCCTCATGAAAGTCACAGTACTTGTACAGGTTCCTCCTATCGATTGGAGCTTTCATGGGTGTGGGTTTCTGGAGTAGCCCCTTGTCCCGTATAGCGAGGTAGATTATTTCTCGGGAGGCATTCATGGGAGTGTAAAAATCATACCCTTTTTTCACCTCGCATTATGGGGGCTACAGTCCTAGGAGGAGGCGAAACTTACCGAGGGATTCGTCTTGCTGGATACCTTCCTTGCCTCCTGGGAGCTTCCTTTTCCTTGAGCTTTGTCGTTCTCATATCGTCATACTCCATTTTCACCTTGATTTGTTCGTCAATTTTGACATGCTCAAAAGCCCGGTCATAGGTCTCTTGATAGGTCTCTGGAGGTCGCTTGGCAAAGGATCAAAAAAGCTTTCCCGTCCATAGGTTCCACATGAGGTTGGCGAGGGTCTCTTTCTTGGCGAAGACACCCATCTGGATGACTTCTTTGTGAAAGCGTTCCACGTATGACTGAAGTGTCTCACCTCACTCCTGAACCATATACTGAAGATGTATGGGATCCTTCAGACGCGGTTTAACCCCTTGGAATTATGAACAGAAATCCGTTGACAACTTTGTGAAAGAATCCACGCTACCAGCGGGTAACTTCCTGAACCAAGTTTTTGCGTAGTCGGGCAGGGTTGTAGGGAACATCCTGCACATGGCAGCCCTGGTGGTATTCTGGACTTCCATTTGCTGGACGAAGATCTCCAGGTGACTCAATGGGTCTTCTGTTTCAGAGAACTTATCTGTCGACATTTTAAACTTCGGCGGGAGCTCTGCTTCGCGGATCCTTCTGGTGAAGTGAGCGTTCATCTTGTTCAAAGGGTCCTTCTTATCCTCCTTATTCTTTCCTCTTCTTATCTACTGGACCTCTTTCTGTAACTTTGCCAACTGGTCTCTCAGTCGCTTGTTCCCAGGTTTCGTTGAGTCGACCTCGGATTCTTCGCTGTAGGATCCCTTCGATAAACTGGAGACCTCAGCCCGGTCTTCTTTATGAGCAGGATCTGTCCGGGGAATTTGCTGGCTACCCTCCTCTCGAGCCCGGGCTTCCCTTCTTGAAGCCGCCGGGCGAGGATCCTCTCGTTGCTCCCGGGTCAGAGCGTCCGTAGCGAATTTAACTCACCTTGGTTGGTACTGTGATGGTCTTCTAGGAACTGGGGGCATGGGCCCTAGCCTCTCCAGGATCGAAGATTGAGGCCCGGTCCTAGCACGGGCCGGCTTTGGAGGAGGAGTTCCCAGGCAATCAAAAGCGAGTTGCCCTGGCTCCGGGCCTGCTCTGCTCTCCCTGAGTGTTGGGATTTGCTGGCTGGATTACGATTCCCTCCGCGATCAAGCGGAGGCTGACGTTTTCCATGAAGGCCGCCGCTTGTTGATCGAGCAAGGCCTGGCTTATCCTAGGATGGCCAGTGGCCCGTGCAGTGGATGTCTGGATCGGAACTTGGCTGCGGTGCCCGAATTTTCTCCCCTTTCTTGGGGCCTTTCTCGTTGATGCAGCTGAGGGTCGTTCTGAAGCCACGGGCTGTCATTAAGAAGAGCAGAGCCTCATGATTCCTGTAAAACAGAAAAAAATATAAACTGTTGATTTAATTAACTGGGTATGGTTTAATCCCACAGACGGTGTCAGAAAGTGTTAACGGAAAATTTACTCGAGGCGAGAAATCTCAGTTAACACCCTCAAGACCACTACCACGGAGGTGGTGGCCGGGGGTAAGTACCTTTGGTACCTGATTTGCATTGGATGTTAAAAAAAGAATTGATGTTAATGACGAAGCGTTTTTCGTGTCGTTTCAAAAAGATCAATTCGTCAACAATAATTGTAAAAACCTCACGAAGCCTAAATTGGTTTGGAAAAACATACGTATAGTAGCAAGTGGGGTGTCATCCACAGGGAGTGGAGTTAGCTAAGATTAGTCATTGCTAAAGTAATGTTAATGTATATATGTATATTAAACGAAATATAAAATGATGAAAATGTAGATGGTGAATTATCCTATTACTAACACTAACTTAACAATGCAAACTAGAGGAAAGGAAAATGGAATGAAGGATATAAATATGATGGAAACTAAGGAGTTAACGGATTTGAAAGTCAATACTAGGCAATGCAACAAACTTATAAATAAGCACGTCTATTCAAAGGTAACCGACCTAGGATGTATAGAGTTAGTTATTTATCCCTAGAAAGTGGTCAACCTAGGATGTATAGTGAGGACCACCTATTAGGGATAAATCCATCGTAAACCACCAACCTAGGATGTATAGTGTTAGTTGTTTGTTCGATTCTGAAAATGAAGCTCGTCTACCTATCAATGACTCAACCGATTGTAAACGTAGTCAACCTAGGATGTATAGTGATGACTTGTAATTCTCTCACGGGCTCCGACCTAGGATGTATAGTGCCGGAAACTCGATCGAGGTTAGATTAAGACTGTGGTTTAAAAGTCGGAATTCATGACGTTCTGTCCATTCATTAGAGCAAGAAACAACTAAATAGGATGTATATCCAGATGCAATATTCATACATAATCAAAAGAGATCTTGCTAAGAGGATGTATCTAAACAAGAAATCAATGATAAACATTCATAACAAGAATAGAACATTGAAAGATAGACATGAATATAAATATAGAATCAAGTTTATGTACATGCCCAATATCCAACTAACTACTCCATCAACCCGTTAGAGGGGATTTAGCTTCTTATTACAACTAGGAAAATAAGAGAAAGGAAAAAGAAATAACCTTTGGAGAACTTCTCTTTCCTTGAAGTTGCTTCAATCTCCTACCTTCCTTGAAGTTGCTTCAATCTCCTACCTTCCTTGAAGTTGCTTCAATCTCCGTACTTGACCCGCACTGTACTCGCACTCTAATGTCAGGTGCAAATCCACTCCTCTGTCTTGAGCAACAGTGCGGATGGAGTGCGGTTGGATTACCCGCACTTGACCTGCACTTTAATGTCAGGTGCAAGTCAGCTTCTCTGGTTTTGGCAACAGTGCGGGTGGAGTGTGGCTGGAGTGCGGTTGGATGACCCGCACTGTACGCGCAGTGTACTCGCAGTGTACTCGCACTTTAACGTCAAGTGCAAATCAGCTTCTCTGGTTTTGGCAACAGTGCGGGTGGAGTGCGGTTGGATGACCCGCACTGTACCCGCACTTTAACTCTTCTTCAGCATTAAGTCCCGGCTATTGGAATGAGTGCGGTTTTGACCCGCATTTGACCCGCACTGTAGAGCTGCTTCTGATCCTTTATCTTTCCTTTTGCCTCTTTTCTTCTGAAACCACCGCAACATGCTTCCAAACCCATCATTGCACCATTTCATACAATCACGCACATAACAACCCATTAGAGATACCAAAATGCACAAAAACAGAACACAAGATACGGATTTGAGGGCCTAAATATACTACATATTTGGCACGATCAAACACCCCTAAACCAAACCTTTGCTCGTCCTCGAGCAAACATAATCTAAAACAATCAAACGCCAACTGAAGGTAAATCCTAGACACCTAAGCAATAATTCAACCATGCCGCAAGTCCAATGTGTGATATGATACACATAGGTGTGATAGAGAGGAGAAAAACATATGCACAAGATCAAGATCAATTTGGAGACACCAAAGGGAGCCTTGTACGAACACAAATCCCACACTTAAAGGCATTCATGAATTAGGGACAACTTACTCCCATACCTTGAGCATAATTCGCTTCAATTCAAAAGCTCTCATGGATTCTCTCTTTTCTTTTCTCACAGAGTCCTAAGTTCCACACAAACGAGTATGCAAATATGAATTCTGCACAAAATTTAAGAAATGAACCATCCTAGGAAAGAGTCACTATGCCATGTACGTGAAAGATCGTGCTTCAACCGACATTCCCAAACTAGACTTTATATGGATCAAATAGGGCTTTTCAACCGGTTATAGTGTGGCTATGGGGTTCAATAAGGTTCATAAAGAATAGGGACATTTGGAGTTCAAACTCACCAATCATGCTAGAATATATCCCTACACCTATACAATGCTCTTTTATCACTCATACGTAAACCTTTAGGCAATCGTTTAACCCACTTCATTCCCTCAATGTTGCACTCCACTTTGAGCGTATTTAGCATAACACAATCACAATTATGGCACCCAAGTAAAATTTCCCTTTGAGTTTTAAACTTTCACAATCACCATGTTGTACTCTGTTTTGAGTTGTACAATTTCACTTTCTTGGGCACTTATGGCACACAAGTACAATTCTTAGCCCTTTCCTTGCATATTTTCAACAATTATTTCATTTTACCCGCTATTTGACCATTTAGAGCTTAATTCCTTTCATCACTACCATTTCACATCCTAACTTGATTAGTACAAGGGTAGGCATGTGTTTAGGCTATGAGGTATATGGTTGAATGTGGTACCAAATAAAAGAGTAAGTGTTTGGCCTCAAACTTGGCTTTGGAGCACACAATATGGTATGAACGTGTTTAGGCTAGTAAAGGTAATTCAGTGCACACACATTCCCTAATATCACTTCCACAACCATCTCAAAAAGGAATGAAAGCATCTATCACGTACTTCACAAAATGATATTTGAGTCCTATGGCACATGACATAAATGACGAGAGGCGTGTTTAAGAATAATCAATAATACACTCAAAATACGCACTTTAACGCTTGTGTTTGTGATCTCACGGGCATCTCCACTATTAGAACTAGGCATGGGAACATTAAGTCTCCACTACTTAACACCAACGGGTGGGATGATCCCATGGCGGTGCAAGTGAACCCTCAAGTAGCACCAAACTATGTCACAAGATCAAAGCACATACAAAGAACTCGCCAAAAGTACACGCTAGAGGCATCATACCCATACTGCTTAGAGTTTGAAAATTGGACAAGCGACAAAATTGAAAAATTGGACACTACAAGACTACAAGGACTACTGTACAAGGTGTAACACACCCCCAAACCAAAACTCAACAATGTCCCCATTGTTGGAATTCACAAGGTATGTTCTAACGGAGGAGAAACACCATAGACGACTCAAAATTATGAACATGCATAAAGCGCAACAAATA
This sequence comes from Dipteronia sinensis, assembly GCA_033220585.1. Classification (NCBI taxonomy): domain Eukaryota; kingdom Viridiplantae; phylum Streptophyta; class Magnoliopsida; order Sapindales; family Sapindaceae; genus Dipteronia; species Dipteronia sinensis. The sequence goes on from CM065638.1 coordinate 30,335,082, forward strand.
ACGAGCATAATCACAATAATTTGCGGAATGAGGGTTCAACACCCCCAAACCAGTTCTAGACATAAGCTCAAAACGCGCACAAGTATATGATCAATATGCTTCAACCATGCTCATTCATATTAACAAAATCTAAATTCGTATTCAACACAATTTAAGGCAATGAAGTACAAAATCGAAGGTAGAAACTCCCTTTAGAAGGAAGCTAGTTCGTTGTCCGTGGGTGCTATCGTGTGCTTCCCAAAAGATGCACAACCTAGCTTAAACACACAACAACTCTACCAAACGAAAATCAAAAGCGAAATAAAAACAAAATGTCCATGCCGTCAAAGGAAACTACAAATAAAAGAAATAAAACTAAATAGTCCTTAATTAATAGCAATAAAAATAAAGGAAACGGATGGCTAATCCTCGTCTGAAAACTCCTTCTCTGGTTCACTGGATATCCCTTTCCCCTTGGGGTCAAGTTCTGCTCTGATCTTATCTTCATGTTCCTTCCTGGTTATCTCCATTGCAGCTCAGAGCTCGGCCACATGTGGGTCAAAGGCTGGGCCTCCTAAAGGTGGTGAGACAGCAGCGGGCCTCTTCATCTTCCTTGGATAAACTGGGAGACTGAGCACCTCCCTCATGTTGGTGAGATTGCCCCAAATGTCAGCATAATACTCACTAAATTCTGCTCTGCTCTCAGCAATCTGCTTCCTGTTCTCAATGACCTCAGTCTTAAGGTTCTCTAATCCCGCAAGCAATGTTTGCCAAGGGATCTCTTCAAAAGTCTCCTATGGAGATGAGGGCATCTGACTGTAATCGCCGTATTCTAAATAAACCGGTTCCAACTCCGGTGGTTCTGAAACTTCCTCAGCATGTCTGCTTATGCTCCCCCTTTGAGCATATTTCTTTCTCCCTGTTCTGACTCTGACACCAGAGGGGTCTCATTCCCTCAATTGGTCATTCCACATGAACCGCCCAACAGGCCCCAAACCACATTCAAAGGGATCGGACCCAAAATCCACCCTTGCCTCTCTATAAAATGCGGTGATTAGACTAGTGAAGATGAGTGGCTGCTTGTCTACTCTGACACCTCCCAATTCAAGTATCTCTCTCTTGACCAGAAAGCCAATATCAACCAATTGATTTTGAAGTATAAAATAAAGGATCATTGCTGCATTGAAATTTACTGAAGTCATGTGCTTCCTAGGAATCAGGGAATGAGAGATGAACATAAGCCAAAAACCTAACTCCCTCTTCAAGTTGGTGTGCTTCATGTAGTGATCTGGTGTCACCCAGAAGTCCATCGGACGTATCACCAACTGGTTGGCAAACTCCACATTCCGGGTCACAAAGAAATCATTCCAAGTTACCCCATGTCGTAGTCGTCCGACCGCCTCTGGATCAACTGGGAGCTCTGTCCGATAGTATTTGTTGATGTCCATGATAGTCATTCGGACCTCCACCCCTCAGACCAAAATAGAGGATGATCACTGAAAAGTATCTGGTACCATTCCTGTGTAGAATTCCTCCACCACGCTTCTGCAATACATAGGAGAGGGGCTAAAGAAAGTTTCCCATCCCCTCGTTTCGACTACTTGAGGTATCGAGGTGGCCGCTAGCTCTTCTACTGCTATCCCTCTTTCAAACAAAATGTCTCATTCCCTAAAATATTCCTAGTGGTCCTCAAAATCTGGATATCGGACGCATGGTGGTGGAACCTGAGGTCCCCTCCTCGGTCTTCGCTCGGAAACCTGACTGCCTTGCCTAGCAGAGTGCCTGGTTCTTCCTAACACCTGCACAATAAACAATAGTAATAAGGGAATAATCATATGAAGGGACCATGAGGTTATGATGAAACAATTTAAAAGAACAAATTTTTTGCCAGACTAATAGAGTGCGGGTGAAGTACGGGTGACTGACCTACACTGTACCCGCACTTCAACTCGTTCCCAGATACCAGCTCTTGCAGAATCACAATCAACGCACACACTTCACACCCACAGCAAATCGTCGACCCAACTCACAATAATATGGCTCTACCCCATGTATAGAAATTTCATTCAATTATATAAACCCTAAATTCGGAATTTGAACATCCAATTGCAATAAATAGTTAAATCAACAATAAACACTTCACATGCATAATTAGACAACAACCCATCATTCAATCCTCCTAGGTATTTAATAACTAGTTCAAAATCACAAGGAAAAATGGCAGAAAATCGTGGCCCATCTTTGAACAATGAAGTTCATGCGAAAGAGGCAAAAATTGATGGTAAAGGGTTGAGAATTGAGATTAGAGTGATAGGTAACGAAATTAGAGGAAGATTTCATACCTTGGTTGCCGCAAATTGGAAACGTGGCACACACGGAATACCTTTCAGTTGAAATGAGGGAAAAAATTGAAAGTTTCGGTTTGTTTGCTTTTGTAAAAAAGGTGGAGCCCTAGAAAACGACAGGCGGTATATATATAATGTGACCAAAGTGCGGTTAGAGTGTAGGTGATTGACCCGCACTGTACCCGCACTTTATTACCTGATGCTTACGGAGTGCGGGTGGAGTGTGGGTGAATGACCCTCACTCTAACCGCACTGTTTCCCTGGACTGATTCCTGGACTCTGCACTGCAACTGTTTCTGCACCAAACACCACACACAACACATTAACAAGCACTATGTTCCAAAAATTTCCTAAGACAAATACTAACCATCCGAAACACAAAAAATACTAAAACGAACTTAAAAGTGGGTGTAATGCACTCAAAGTGTGACACGGTCAACCAAAGAAGGTTTGACCGGAATGGGGAGCACACTCAACTTGGCCACCCAAACCGGTGCCAATGGCTTATTTACTGCATCTCTCTCTACTTTCTTCACTTGCTCAACTAGGTCCTTTCTAACCCATATTTGCTTGACCTTTGTTGGGTTCATCCTAGACCAAACTCGACTTGTTTTGAACCTTTGAAAACTAAAGCAATAAGCCTTAGTGTGCCCTCTTCTGGCACAAAAGTAACAAGTAAAAGAATGGTTAGGGAAACTCCCTGTTCGGTTGTTGATGTGAACCCCCTTGAGGGATTTGACCTTGTTTTCTATCACATCAAGCTGATAAACCAAATCACACTCCTTGACTTTGGCCCGCTTCAACTCATCCTTCTTTTTGTTCAACCGCTCTTGCAATTCTCTTACGGCTTTTTTGGACTCCTCTACACTTAATAGCATTTTCCTTGACCTTCTCCCATTCTCCTCCTCGAATTCCTCCGAGAGCTTTGCCAGTTCTTCTAAGTTCTTGGAGACTAACTCCTCTTTTTTGTTCAGTTCTACCAGTTACTCCCCTAGACTCTTGTTCAATGTTGAGAAGTCATGCAATTTCTTCTTCAACATTCCATTCTCGGCCTTGAGCAAATATATATCTAGCTTGAGCTTCGTGTTATCTTGCTCAAGCTCACCTATTTCCTCAAAAGTGGCAGTAACTAATTCTTCATCTTCAAGTTCACATTCTTCTCTTTCCTTCACACTATCTTGGTTGCCCATTTCTATCTCATTCACACCCCCAAAAGCTTGCATTAGGGTGAACACCCGGCTTCTTTTCTTTCTTGAATTTGGTGCTTCCAAAACCAAGCAATCCTTTACTTGGCTTGCTTCTAGAGAATTTACCTTGAAGTTAACACTCTTGCCTCCACAGTTGAAGGAAATGTTCCCAGAACGAATATCTATAACCATACCAGCTGTGGCCATGAATGACCTCCCTAAAAGTAGTTTCCAGTCCCTACCACTGGATTCTCCTCTCTTGCAATTTAACACAACAAACTCTATCGGCCCCATTAACCCGTGCACATTCATATAGACTTCCTCCACTATACCAACTGGGGTGATTGAAGAATTGTCCGCCATGATGAGATTCTAGAAGTAGGCTTGATTGACTGAATCTTCAACTGTTTGTATACCTCTAATGGCATCATATTGATGCTAGCCCTCATATCAAGAACTGCTCCCATCCTAGCTGAGTGTTCAATGTTTACCTCTATTATGAAACTTTTGGGGTCGGAAAGCTTAACGGGGGAGTCTATGCCCTTCCTCCATCTTCATTATGTGTGACCTCGACCACACTCTTGACGGTCTCTTCCCTGGAATTGTCTAGAATCAAGTATTGGTTTGGGATAGTGTCCTCTTCTAACCTCTCTTCAACTCCCAAGTCGACTACCTCTAACACGTTAACGTGCTCATCGGTGCTTGATGCCTTACCCTTGTTCTTGACCAATGCATCGAAGATTTGTGCCAGCTGAGTTTCCATCTTTTTCAGTGATGCTCCATGACTATTCGCCCTCTGATCATTGGACTGCATGTAAGCGGTCATTCGTTGCTCAGATGCATGCAAGGTGTTCTTGAGGGCTTCTGACTCGATACCAACCGTTTTGATCACTGTGCTCACTATTTCCTCTAGGGTTTTGTCCTTTGGTTGGCTAGCAGGTGATTGGGAATTAAAGTTGGTTGGTGGGTTACTACTTGAACTTCCCCACTGATTATTGTTGCTAGGCCCTCCTTGGTTATACCTATTGTACCCACGGTTTTGGTACCCTTGATTGTTGTTTCCACCTTGATAGTTATTGTTGCCACCTTGGTAATTTGTTGCCCCTAGGTGGTTGTTGTTGGACCAAGATAAGTTCGGGTGGTTTCTCAACCCTGGGTTGTATGTGTTTGAATATGGGTCATTCCTTGGCCTTTGGAATTCCTCAAGGGCCTGGGCTTGCTCTTCTTAACCAAACTGCCCTTCTCCTCCTTCTATCTCCCCAATTACTTGACTCACTTCTTGGAAGGACCCTAGTTTTCCAGTTATAAGCTCCTTGATTGATTGGAGCTCTTTGTTCATTCTTGACATCTGAATTTGAACTTAGGAATCCTGACCCACATCTATCCTTCCGCCCCTTCTCACGTGTGATGTCCTCTGTTGTGAGTTCTGGGCAATCTTCTCCACGTGTGATATCATATGCCTCCACGTGTGATATCATATGCCTCAACTGCTCTTTTGTCTGCTATTATACCCCCACACGCATTGTCCACGAGCATTTGTGTGATAGGTGAAAGTCCGATATAGAAGGAATTCACCTTCAACTCTGGGTGGTATGTATGCGGTGGCATTTGTGCTAACAACAAGTTAAGCCTCTCACATGCCTCATGGAAGGGTTCACCGTCCTCCTCAACAAATGATGCTATTTTCAACATTAGGTCCTTCGCCTTTTGTGACAGGAAATACTTGTTGAAAAAGACCTTACACACCTGACTCCATGTTACTAGTGATCATGGCCTCAAATTCATGTACCATGTCATGGCGGCATCCTTCAAACAGTACTGGAAACACCTGAGGTGAAACTGCTCTCTTGTCAGCACTGCTTAGCGAGCCATTACCGAAAAGGTTTCTAGGGTGGCTCCATAATGTTTCATAAATTGAAGGTAATCCTCGGTAACTCTCCCACTACAAGATGGTAGGAGGCTAATATGTATAGTCTTCAACTCGTACTGTCTTGTCACATCATCAAGTAGTATGGCAGTGGGCGCATTACCTACAAACGGGACTGTGTACTTGCCCATGGTGAGACCTAGTTGTTCATCTCTGTGTACACTACCCTCATGCTCATGAGCCTGCTGCTCATTCTGATTCGGATCATTTCTATCTCCCGTATTCTGCTCGGGTTGATCCATCGGAAAACCGCCTTCCATGTTTTCCTCTAACTGAACGGCTCTTCTACCCAACTGATTTATATTGTCGTCACCTGGCAATACTGTTCCTCTTAATGATCTTCTTCCGTGCATATACCTAGAATCCTGAAATTCATAACCAAATAATGCACGACGTAACGAGACACAAACAAGGTATATCACAAATATTACTAGAACTAACTACTACTCATGCAAAACTAATCAGACTAAAACTGCCTAACCCCGGCAGCGGCGCCATTTGACGAAGCATTTTTCGTGTCATTTCAAAAAGATCAATTCATCAACAATAATTGTAAAAACCTCACAAAGCCTAACTTGGTTTGGAAAAACACACGTATGGTGGCAAGTGGGGTGTCATCCACAGGGAGTGGAGTTAGCTAAGATTAGTCATTGCTAAAGTAGTGTTAATGTATATATGTATATTAAACGAAATATAAAATGATGTAAATGTAGATGGTGAATTATCCTATTACTAACACTAACTTAACAATGCAAACTAGAGGAAAGGAAAATGGAATGAAGGATATAAATATGATGGAAACTGAAGAGTTAACGGATTCGAAAGTCAATACTGGGCAATGCAACAAACTTATAAATAAGCACATCCATTCAAAGGTAACCGACCTAGGATGTATAGAGTCGGTTATTTATCCCTAGAAAGTGGTCAACCTAGGATGTATAGTGAGGACCACCTATTAGGGATTAATCCGTCGTAAACCACCAACCTAGGATGTACAGTGTTGGTTGTTCGTCGGATTCTGAAAATGAAGCTCGTCTACCTATCAATGACTTAACCGATTGTAAACGTAGTCAACCTAGGATGTATAGTGATGACTTCTAATCCTCTCACGGGCTCCAACCGAGGATGTATAGTGCCGGAAACTCGATCGAGGTTAGATTAGGACCGCGGTTTAAGAGTCAGAATTCATGACGTTCCGTCCATTCATTAGAGCAAGAAACAACTAAATAGGATGTATATCTAGATGCAATACTTATACATAATCCAAAGAGATCTTGCTAAGAGGATGTATCTAAACAAGAAATCAATGATAAACATTCATAACAAGAATAGAATAATGAAAGATAGACATGAATATAAATATAGAATCAAGTTTATGTACATGCCCAATATCTAACTAACTACTCCATCAACCCCTTAGAGAGGATTTAACTACTCATTACAACTAGGAAAATAAGAGAAAGGAAAAAGAAAGAACCCTTGGAAAACATCTCCTTCCTTAAAGTTGCTTCAATCTCCTATCTTCCTTGAAGTTGAGTAGAGAATGTAAGTGTGTGTAAGAGAGAGAGACTCTAGATCTAAGTGTGTAAAACCTCTGAAAATCTCGGTCCAAAGGCTCTCTAAAAAAATGTTCTCAAACTATTCTATTTATACAATATACAAAAATAGGTCACTTAAACTTCAGAAAACAAACTGACGCACGCGGAGTGCGGGTGGAGTGCGGGTGAATTACCCGCACTATATGGGTTGTCTTCATCTTCAGTTCTCAGATCTGGAAAATAGTACGGGTGGAGTGCGGTTGGATTACCCACACTTGACCCGTACTGTACACACACTCTAATGTCAGGCGTAAATCTACTCCTCTGTCTTGAGCAATAGTACGGGTGGAGTGCAATTGGATTATCCGCACTTGACCCGCACTTTAATGTCAAGTGCAAGTCAGCTTCTCTGGTTTTGGCAACAGTGCGGGTGGAGTGCGGTTGGATGACCCGCACTATATGCGTACTCTACTCGCACTGTACTCGCACTTTATCCTCAGGTGCAAATCAGCTTCTCTGGTTTTGGAAACAGTGCGGGTGGAGTGCGGTTGGATGACCCACACTGTACCCATACTTTAACTCTTCTTCAGCATCAAGTCCCGGCTATTGGAATGAGTGCGGTTGGAGTACAGTTTTGACCCGCACTGTAGAGCTGCTTCTGATCCTTTGTCTTTTCTTTTGCCCCTTTTCTGCCAAAACCACCGCAACATGCTTCCAAACCCATCATTGCACCATTTCCTACAATTACGCACCTAGCAACCCATTAGAGATACCAAAATGCACGAAAACAAAACACAAGATAAGGATTTGAGGGCTTAAATATACTACATATTTGGCACGATCAGTTAATCACAGGATGAAGGGAAATATAATGGCTTTATTATCCATCGTCTGTAATGCATAAAAATCTCTCAAATAATATCCATCTCTTTGAGATACAGTCGGATGGCAACCTCGTGCCTGTCGAGAAGTAGGAAAATGATCCCTTCATTTTCTCTGGAGCTCCAATCCTCCATTTACGCGTAGTCTTGATAGGTTAAGTTCATGATTTCCCGCCTTGATTTTCTCAATCCTCTCCCTCCTTATCAAGCGGGATCTCTTTTAAAAGTCATTGACTTTGGTTTAATAACGGATTCAAGAATATCTTAGGTGGAGATAAGTTTGTTTCCTTTTTAGATTCAGTCACTGTTCTACACGTAGCATTTCAATGTTTGATGTAGGTATGTTCCCGTGTATCTTCATGGTGTGATTCCTCATAGAGGTAGTCGAGTATGGCATCTACTGTTTCATAGAATGAAGTGCCCTAAACTTGGTGCCAGGAGCTTGTTCTGACTTTTCCAAGTCCCTTGGAGCTTTAAATGACCCCTGTGGGCGCTCTTCGATGGCAGCGGGGCTTCGACGAGCTTGCCCATACTTGTCCAAACCGGTCTGAACCTTCCTTCAGTGAGGTGGAGCGATATTATAGTACGAGCTTGGAGCCTAATAGGTTTCTCTCTGAGTTTGGAGAGGATGGCGGGCTTCTGGGGAGGTCACGAGGTAATTTTGACCTCGGTGTTACGAGCTCGATCCGATCGTGTCGGGCACCATCTCGGGTGTTTCCAAAGCTTGACGACCTTTCCTCGCTTCTACGGGGTGGCTCCGTAGCTTGACCCCGGGACCTGCAGTTCCATTGTTGATAATCTTGGGCCTGGATTCGGGCTAGGAGGATGGAAAATTTCCCTTTGGTCCCAAACCAAATTTTGCTATTAGCAACCTTTACTTTTCATGACTTACTCATAATGCTTTATTGTTTCTTGCTTTCAAAATGAACCCCAATCCCGTTGAAAACCCTAGTTTTCTCTTCTTCAGCAATTTTCGACTTCTTCAAACCTCGAAGTTCATATTTAATCTACCATGTCTTCCTTTGATAGGTTGGAGTGAATTTTTGGTGATGACACTGCTGCCAGTGCTGCCAGTTGGAGAAAGAGGACCCATACAACCGACAGTGACTGAGAAAGTGCTCCGGCTTCCCAATGCCACCGGTCGAACCGGAACGTTGCCAATGGGTCGGGTTTCACTAACAACCTTGATGCTCTGGTCGATATAGATAGGGAATCGAATGAGGAGTCCGGTGCGGTTAGGGGAGGTGGAGACCTGACTGGAGACATGGCGACCTCGGCTGGAGGGGTGCTCACCCTTCCCAGTAAATTTTGTTGCATCCCTGACTCTATCTGCACGACCGAGATGATAGAGCGCTTGGGGAGGGTGAATATGTATAGTCTCAAATATACCTAGAGGGGGGTGAATAGGTATAGTCTCAAAATTCTTGCAACTTCTTTTTCTTCAAAAGATATACAATTTCACAAGCAAGCTTTAACAAGTATATTGATTCAACAAGTCAATGTGAATTCAATAAAGCAATGAATGAATCAATACAAATGCAAAGCAAGAAAATATAATTGTTAATAGCCAAATTTGGCTAGGGACCAAAGGGAAATTTTCCACCCTCCTAGTCTGATTCCAGGCCCGAGGTTATCCACCGGGGGACCACGGTTCCCGAAGCCGAGCTATGATACCCCATATAAAAATGAATGTGAGCTCAAGAAACATCCAGAATAGAGCCCAGCGCGATCAGATCAAGCCCGCGTCACCAAAGCAGAAATCAGGAAGCTCTCCGAGGTCAAGACTGACTCAAGCTCCCCGAGGTCAAGACTGACTCAAGCTCCCCGAGATTGAGACTACCTCGCAACCTCTTCGGAAGCTCGCCAAAACCCCGCTACCACAAAGGAATGTCCACAGGGGGCCGCATCAAGCTCCAAGAGATCAAGGGAGGTCAGACCAAGCTCCTGGCTAGACTAAGCTCCTGAATACCGAAGCCGGGACACTGATCTACCTTGCTGTACGAGACAATACATACCATATCCAACGACCTCTGTGACGAATCACGCTGTGAAGATATGAAGATACAATGGATCATATCCAGAAACATTGCGTACGTGTAGAACAATTAATTGAGTTTAAAGAGGAAACAAACTGATCTCCACCGCGATATTCTCAACTCGATTATTAACACAAAGTCAATGACTTTTAAATGAGAAATCTCATTGATGAGAAGGTTTTTGCCATCAGAAGACCGTCCGTCAAAATAATTTATAAAACCTATGCGATGCGTTCACAAGTAGAAATACAAGTAAAGCGGTAAGCACGGGTGTCGTCCACTGAGATCGGGGTAGCGGTGATAAGATTAGGATTAATATAACTAGTATGCATAAAAGTAAAGTGATGGTAAATGAAAATACAATATAAACTAAACTATGAAAGCAAATGAAATAGGATGATAATGGAGTGATGAATGAATGATGATGGAACTACGGAGTTGATGTACTCGTAAGTGAATATTGGGGCAATTGCAACAGACTCTCAATTAAGCACGTTTTGACAAATGTAACCAACCTAGGGTGTATAGTGTTGGTATATATCTCTAGCAAGAGATCAACCTAGGATGTAGAGCGAAGACCTTCTACTAGCGATTAATCCTTCTTAAGCAACCAACAGTGGCTAGTTACTCAATTGGGACTTGTTCCATGAATGCTCATCTATCTAGCTATGGCTCAACCTATTACTAATGTAGCCATCCTATGATGTATAGTGATGGCTTCCAATTCCCTCACAAGTGGCCGACCTAGGATGTATAGTGAAGGCCACCCGGTTGGGATTGGATGAGGCTCGAGGTTATCAACCGAATTCTACTCGAAGGTTAGTTCTCGTAAAATCACTAAAGTAGCCAACCTAGGGTGTATAGTGGAGGCTTCTAATTCTCTCACAAGTGGCTAACCTAGGATGTATAGTGAAAGCCACTAATTCGAGATTAGATTAAGAGCGTGGTTATAGAGCCGGATTTCTGGAAATCCTTCCATTCAATGGAGCATTAGACAACCTAATTGCCTACTCAAGTAATCCAAATCAACATGCAAAAAGGGTGTATCCAAGCAAGTCAATAATGGAAATCAATACAAGTAATGGAATGAAATATAGAGATAGAATAAATATAACACATATAGTTTATTTACAAAGCCCAAAATATCCATCAAACAAATAACATCAACCCCATAGTGGGGTATTTTAGCTACTCATGTTCTATTACAAACTAATAACTAAGAGAGAGAGTAGAGATAACCCTTGAAGATTGATCTCCTTCCTTGAAGCTTGAATCCAAGTCTCTTAGTTGCCTTTGATTGAGTAGAGATGGTTTGGATGAGAGGGAGATGTGTTACTAGCTTAGAATACAAGTGTTGGGAGGTATGGTGCTCTCTTGGTTCGTTCCCATCCTTTTCTATTTATAGAGGATGGAAAAATAGGTCACTTAAGCTTGAAACCAGAAACTGTCGCAGCGCAGAGTGCGGGTGGAGTGCGGGTGAATTACCCGCACTGCAAAGGTTTTCTTCATCTTCAGTTCTCTGATCTGGGCAACAGTGCGGGTGGAGTGCGGTTGGATTACCCGCACTCTACTCGTACTGTACTCGCACTGTACTCGCACTCTGGTGTCAGGTGTAAATCCACTCCTCTGTCTTGAGGAATAGTGTGGGTGGAGTGCGGTTGGATTACCCGCACTTTACCCGCACTTTAGTGTCAGTTGGAGCTGTTTTGGGCAATAGTGTGGGTGGAGTGCAGGTGGAGTGCGGGTGAGTGCGGGTGGAGTGCGGATGGATGACCCGCACTTTAATGAATTAAACTCTGTCTTGACCCGCACTTGACACGCACTTGACCAGCACTTTATCTGTCAGGTACGAATCAGCTCCTCTGTCTTGAGCAATAGTGCGGGTGGAGTGCTGTTGGATGACCCGCACTTTACCCGCACTTTATATTTCCTTCATGCTTCAGGTCCCGGCTGTGGGAAGGAGTGCGGTTAGAGTGCGTTTGTGACCCGCACTTGATCCGCACTTTTGAGCTGCTTATGATCCTTGTCTTCCCTTTTGCCCCTTTTCTGCCGGAACCACTGCAATTAACTTCTAACACCAGAATTACATCTATTGCCTGCAATTAACACTAATGAGCCTATTAGACATAAAAGACATAATATATATAGAAAATACACACGAGAACGAGACAAAAGAATAGGAATGAGGGTCGAAATATACAACAATTTAGGCACGATCACTCGTCCGATAAGGAGGAAAGAGATTGAGAAAATCAAGGGGAGATTCACAAATTTAACCTACAAAAACTATGTATAAATAGGAGGAAAACATGAACCTCCAGGGAGAGAACTACTTTTCGACAAGCATACGACAACAACCCTACTATACCCCAGAAAAATTGAGAGCATTTGAGAGATATTTGTACATGATATGCATTGATAATAAAATCATCTTTATTCTCTTTTGCATTGTACCAATATTAGTATTTTTTTATCATTTGAACAAGCATAGTATAAAGTATATTCGACCCTGACCACCACCTCCGTGGTAGTGGTCTCGAGGGTGCTAATTGAGATTTCTCACCCCGAACAAATTTTCAGTTAACAATAATAAAAACAAAAATCAACACAAGACGTTCTTACGTGGTAAAACCTCTAAATGAGGAAACATCCATGGGTTGATACAACAACCACCGAAAAAAGCAATTCACTATGACAAATAGGAGTTACACACTCAAGAGGCAATCAACACAAGATTCACTCTCTAAGCGATCAACACCTACTTTACCCTCTGGCCTAGTGAACTTATTATGCCAACTTCCTATCCAAAACCTCACGTCTCTAGGAAGACACCTTGCTTGTCTATCCAAGTCACATCGACTGTAGACAAGACTTCCTTGCTTGGCTATCCAGATCACCCCTATCCTAACCAAGACTTCTTTCCTTAGCTATCCGGATCACCCGATCCTAGCTAAGACTTCCAATGCACAAATTGAAGATCCCTTCTCCAAAATGTGACTTCCAATGCTCAATCCAGAGAATCACTCTAAGGAATGAGACTTCCAACCTCTTCACAAGGCAAATGATCTAAGTGGATGTAAATGATGCAAACACAAGAAAATAGAGCAAGTTGATCAAACACACTCTATGAAGAATTAGTTTTGCACAAATCAAGCTCACAAGCAAATGTAACTAATTCTTATGAACATGTGATTAGAGATCTAGATTAGGCATTCAAAATCATCCATAAAAATATCTAGAAACCTAAACATGTCAATCAAAGCTAGAAAAACAAGTTTTCTAAAGAAATCACAAAACTAGCTTGAAATCAAGTGAACAAGTTAACACTTCAAATCCACAACATATTAAACAAAACAAGAACTAGATTTAGATGATAGAAATTACAATAAGAAATATCATAGTTCTTAGAACATATGACTAAAACCTAGAAATCAACAATCAAGATACAATCACAAAGATATTCTAGATTCAAGCTCATGTTCTTCAAAATTAGCTAAAATGATATCCATTCATAAATACAAAAGCTAATTTCGAAAATCATCCAAAAAAGTCTAAAATTGGAGTCAAAATAATTCTAAACATTTTTCTTTAATCAAATAAGAAGATTCATCAAGTTGATCACAAAAGAAAAATGGAAAGAATATGATTCACTTACAAATGATGAACACGCGAACTGAGATCAGAGCACCATGAAACACCTGGACATCATTTGACTCTAAAAATGCTTAGGACGTGTTCCTTTCTTCAATACCAACCATTTCGGCTTTTGAAAATCTAAAATCGGAGTTGATTTGAGAGAGATATCACAAAAACAAAATTGGACAAGTTGTGAAAATTTCTGCACGAAATTTGAATATATACGGCGGGAAATTGATGTGTGGAGAGAGAGAGAGAGAGAGAGAGAGAGAGAGGTCAGACCATCAATCAACATTTGCCATATCAGCTCCCCATGGAGGCACGTTGCCTCCATGGGAGCAGAATAGTGGCCTTTCCGTGGTGGCCACGCGCCTCCACGGGGTGGAGTGGTTTTGGCTTTGCCATCCCACTTCCCCTTTGCTCCTTATCGCGCACTGAAATGTTTTTAGACTGTTCTCTGGCCTCTGAACTTTGAATTCGAATACATTTTTTGATTACAAACCAGAAATCCATCATGACCAGAAGACATCAAGATAACTTTCTCAAAAAAATATGGAATTCAACTTGAAAAAAAAGGATGAAAACCTTGTATGGTAAAAGCACGGAAAGTTTCTTAACTTTCTAGTTTGAACTTGAAACTTAAAAAACGAGTAAGCGAAACAACCGGAACTCTATGAGAGATAATATAAGCTCAAATTCAAGTTCAATATCACAAAAACACAAGAACACACAAGTATGCCGTTTCCTAGATATAGTCCTAGAACATACAAGTTTACAAAATTTTCAAATTAAGTCTAATGAGTGTGCATACTACAATAAGTGTGTGAATGTGTTATACAAATTTAGCGCAACAATGAAGGGACACAAATGTTATGCAATGTGTGTGTATGCGCTAAGGCCTTGCAAGAGGAAGAAAAATCTTGATACCTTAGCATCCTAGAAAGCACCTTTCCTCTTGAAGACGAGCTTTGCATGTGAAGTTGATTTTCATCTTTGAAGCTTGATCCAATCACGAACCACCTAAGCAACTAAACATTACAAAAAAAGAGAGTTTTGTTATGGAATCAAGCCAACACAAATCTAAAACCTAACAATCAGTACCGCAATCTTGGAAGAACCGATACCTGGTAGGGCCAGAGCCACGACTGCCTTAATTACTTGTCTACCTAGATGAAGCACCAGAACTACGAGCCTAGAAGAACAGGTACCATGCCGTGCCTTTTACCCCTGATACCAAGTGAAGGCGGTACCGCGATACCACATCCCTAATACCTCGCATGTACCTGGTACCTCCTACCTGGCACTTAGGTACTGTGACGTCTACCCGGTACCTAGGTGCCTCGACATCAGCCTAGAATCCAACCAAAATCGGCATCCTACCCGCCCAACGAGAAGAATGTTGACGTAAAGATACCAGCATGCTAGAACAAGGGCCACACCAGCAAGATACAGAGCAAGCGCCATGCTAATGAGGTATAGATCAAGCGCCAAGCTAGCGAGAGTATACATGTACACTAGTGTACAACGCCAATGGGATACAGAGTCAGAATTCTCCTCCAAGCAACACGGGAGGGAAAAGTTGACTTCTTCGCCATTTAAAGCGCCATAGATGAGACCAAACGGTCAACCAAATCAGAGTTTAAATGCTACAATAATTAGAGGGATCAAATCCCGCGCCTTTAGCCTTACTCAACGTCTTTCAAAGCCTAAAAAAAGACTTCAAATATTCCTCAATTATAAGACCAAATTCATAGGAATAAAAGAGGTCTATAAATACGGCCACAAAAGACGAGGATGGGAGAGATCACTGAAAGGAATCTTTTTGGAGAGAAGCTTTTTTATAGTTTTTGAGAAAGTAGTGAGAGTCTTTTGGCAATCACTGGGAGGATTTTAGCCACTTATCGACACGCATGAGTTCTCCATCACCATTCTGTGTAAAGAGAGAAAAGATAGTGCATTATCATATTTGTAGAGATGAATATTCAATAAACAGTGCCTATCTTAATTAACGTTCATCCTTTTCTTTACACACTTCACTCCTTATGATATTCCTCTCTCACTCTCAAGTGTAAGAAATCCCAGAACCGAAGGTACCTACCCCGTTGCCACCTACCGGTAGCTGTTGAGGGTGCTAACTGGAGTTTTACTACCTGAGTGAATTTTTCTGTTAATACTTTTTGGCACCGTTTATGGGAACCATTCCACACCTCTAAAAGAAAGCCTGTGAATCTAATTTTTTACAACATATTACCATGAGACTCCAATCCTCCCAGGGGTAGCCCGACCCATCAGGGCACTAATTTGTTGCTTCAACCCGGAAGGGTCAAAAGCAACGAAAGGGGTTGAAGAATCGCAACCCTGCTCCAGCACCTCCAGCAACTGCACGGGTTACACCCCAAACCCGGGCTGCTCCAGCAGCGAGCCAGGCCCTCCTGGAACAACAGGCCGCAGCCTTCGTAGAG
Source organism: Dipteronia sinensis (assembly GCA_033220585.1). Taxonomy (NCBI): domain Eukaryota; kingdom Viridiplantae; phylum Streptophyta; class Magnoliopsida; order Sapindales; family Sapindaceae; genus Dipteronia; species Dipteronia sinensis. The sequence continues at coordinate 30,351,073 of CM065638.1, forward strand.
AGCATCCGCCTCTGATTGGTTGTAGAAGGTATCACCCCCCAACTCGCGGAACCCGATACCAAGGGAGATACCAGCCGACCAGGTCCTAGGGTACCAACCTTCGACAGGTGAAGACCGCCCCCTTCAGTATCGGTCCATGACAGGCTCAAGCCCATGCCCCCGGTCCCACCAGTCCACAACAGGCTCGGGCCCATGCCCCTATTTCCAGGCCAACTAGCAGGCTATCTACCCCGACAAGTGAAGTCCTCAATCGACCTCAGGCCTAGGGAGCATCCCTACCCGGTCCAGCCTGCTTCTAAGCAACCTCGACCGGTAGTGGGAGGTAGCACCAACAATAGAAAAAGTGCCTGGGAAAAACCTCCCCCGTGAGAGAACCAGGATGAAGCCTCAGTGGCATCAGAGGAGTCTAGCAATGAAGACTCCGAGGTCAAATCCATAAATGGTGGTAACAAGCGCCTCCGGAACCCGGTAGCCAAAATGGAAAATGAGATCCAGGAGTTGAAGAAGGGCAAGCACCAGGAAAACCAAAAAGATCCCCTGGGCGAGGTGAATGCTCCATTCTCTAGAAAGATTAGGGAGGCGGAGCTACCTCATAAGTTCAAAATGCCAACCGACAAGTACTCTGGGACCGAGGACCTCCTTAGTCACATGGAGAGTTTCGTTCAACAGATGGAGGTCCAGAACGCTACCCGGGTCGCTATGTGTAGGATGTTCCTAACCACGCTAACTGACTATGCCAAGACATGGTTCAGAAAGTTACCAGTGGGTTGTGTTGATTCCTTCACCAAGTTTACCACCGCTTTCTACGCTCAATTCCAGGGCATCAAACCTCACCCCAAGGATCTTATTCACCTGTAATACATAATCCAGGAGCGGGGTGAATCGCTCAGAGCCTACGTGGAGAGGTTCAACAAGGAAGTAATCCAGAAGGGGGTCTTCGCTGAGAAGGAGACCCTGGCTAACTTCAGAAGAAACTTATGGGCCAACAGACTATTCCAGTCTCTTGCAAAATAACCACTAGAGACATACTAGGAGACCTATGACAGGGCCCTTGAACGCGTAGAGATAGACGAACAGCTCAAGGTCAAGATGAAGCATGATGACCTGAGGACTGCCAAGCGCCTAAAGAAGGAGGTGCCTAAGCCCTCACAGGTACATAAAGGCCAGAACAGACCTCCCAACCGATCCAAGTACCGGCCACCACCTTACTAGCCTCAGCGGGTGCGGTACCCAGTCAAGAGGACCCCTTCTAGAGCGATACCTCCACTGAGGGAAGTAACGCGGATAGCTATGAAGGAAGAAGGATACACTAATTACACCCCTCCTTAATGCATCTCGTGAGACTATCTACGTCGCTATCTGTGATATGGGGTTACTTAGGAAACCTAGTTTGATTAAAGTGTCAGGTAATCAGCAGAATCGCTTCAAATACTACGACTTTCACGAGGATTTGGGACACAACACCTCCAAGTGATACACCCTATGCAACCAAATCAAGGCATTGGTAAGGGGGGTTGCCTGGTAGAGTTTCTATAACAGGTGAGAGATAGCATCCAGACTGGGAATGAGGTACAAGCAGATATTAGAGCAATATAGAAGAAAAGGAAAGCAAAAGGGAAGGATCTGATAGAGCATATCCACGTAGTCCACACCATCAGCGGAGGTCCCACCCTGGCAGGAACCTCTAACAATTCCAGAAAGAACCATGCTAGGAAGGTGCCTGGGCAGGATGCATGCCAGGATGTCCTCAAGATCGCCAAGGGATCACCAAGATCTCCTCGTTCATCACAGATCATTTTTACTAAGGATGATGTATACAACACAGTTCAGCCTCATGATGACCCCATGTTTGTCATCGTGCAGATAACAAACTGTCTGGTCCCTCGTGTCCTAAGCGATACTGGTAGCAGCGTCCACATCCTCTTTCAAGGCGCTCTAGAACAGTTCAGCCTAAAAAATCCCTGCTACAACAGCTGCACCACCCCGCTAGTTGGGTTCACTAGGGACTCACTGATACCAATGGGATCAATGATCCTACCTGTGATAGTAGGGACAACACTACTCCATCAGAACCTTATGACAGATTTCGTGGTTGACACCTTATTTGCCTACAATTCCATCCTTGTGAGGCCTTTTCTATCTATTATCAAGGGTGTCCTGTCAATCTACCACTATGTCCTCAAATTCTCGGTAGGGGACAAGGTAGGCGAGGTACGAGGAGACCATCAGGCATCACGCAAATGCTATGCGGTGTCTACCAACCCAACAACACTTAGCAAGCAATGTGTGCAAGTAACTATCATGCAGGCCCAGGAATTACCCGGAGAGAACCTTAAGGACCTGGATTCTGAAGAAAAGATGGAGGAGTAAATGAGAAGCTTGAGGGTAGAGATTTCTGTTATAGAGGACAATGAAGAGAAATGCGGAGGGTTGGCTAGTGACTGCCCCTGTAGAAAAAGTCGATAGAAATCATGCCAGCAGAAGAGCAGGAGTTTCGAGTCAAGATGTATCAGTACTACACCCGATATATACTACCGGATGCTTGCACCCTACAAATAATTGTATCGCCATATGATCTATCAACAAAGAAGAATCTTTTTTTCTCCATCTACACTTGTCTGCATTCTATCTCCAGTATTTACCATGCAAATTCAGCGTGATTGCCATGAACCAGAAAAGGCCAAATGGCCTTCCTGCTACCCTGGCCAGGTACCACCCCCCGCTAGGAAGGATCTGGTTCGTAAGAGTATAGTTGTCTGCTATATCAAGACCTTGGCCAGGCACCACCTTCCACCAAGAAGGGTCTGGTTCGTAAGAACATAGTTGCCTGCCAGATCAAGACCTTGGCGGCCACCGCCCCCCACCAAGAATGGTCTGGTTCTTAAGAGCATAGTTGCCCACTAGAACAAGGTTGCGAAGTCGTGGCCTTGGATGCCCGTTGCTTCCTCAAGACCAGAACAAGCCAAATGGCTTTTCTCCTGCCCTGACCGGGTACCACCCCCAGCTAGGAAGGATCTGGTTCATTAAGGCATAGTTGCCTGCCAGATTAAGGCCTTGGCCGAGCAATACCCTCCGCCAAGAAGGGTTTGGTTCGTAAGAGCATAGATACCCGCATAACAAGGTTACGAAGTTATGGCCTCGGTTGCACGTCGGTTCCTCAAAACCAGGACAAGAAAAATGGCATTCCTGCTTCCCTGGCCGGGTACCACCCCCCGCTAGAAAGGATCTGGTTCATTAAGGCATAGCTGCTTGCCAGATTAAGGCCTTGGTCGGGCACCACCCCCCGCCAAGATGGGTTTGGTTCGTAAGAGCATAGTTGTCTGCCATACCAAGGTTGCGAAGTTATGGCCTTGGCTGCCTGTCGCTTCCTCAAGACCAGGACAAGCCAAATGGCCCTCCTACTGTCTTGGCCGGGTACCATCTCCCGCCAGGAAGGATCCAGGTGGAATAGTTGCCTACCCAAATTATTTTCACCTCTGTACCGAGATTCCTGAAACAGGAAGGCTAGGTACCGTGATTCGCTAGTAGTATCACCTAGGTACCAAGATTCCAAAGGAATGAGGACCCTTGGTACCTAGATTCTTTCGACTAAACTTTCGCCTAAGTATATGGATTCTCAAAAAAGGAACGCCCGTTACCTCGATTCTCCTGGATGGAACATTCAGTGCTAATGATGTTTCTTAAAAAGATGTTCTAGGATTCATTGACTAAGTACCTTGGTAGCCTAGTACCAGTCACTTATCGTGCCATATTCTCGTTCTTACCAAGTTTTAAGTTTTCCTAGTGTTACCAAGTATTGTTTAAATCAAGTTTCTCATGGGGACTGCATCTCAGATTTATGCCATATCAAAGTTAGAAGCATGCAACAGAATTCGACCAAGGAGGTCAGACTGAAGGTTAGTCAGACACAATGGCAAAGAAAGAGAATCTTTTCATTGCTTTATACCAGGGAGCCCATCCCTGAGTCACGGGCTATAAAAAAAATGAATGAAGTAAACTGATAAATGGACAAGCTGGATCATGCATCCACTTGTTCCTAGTTGGCCACCTCCTCTACAGCTCCTACTGAAGTGCCATCTCCTGGACCAGCTGGGGCTTCGCCTGCTACCTTGGCACCTACCATGACTGGGGCCTCCATCTGAGATGGATCGGCCTGAAGCTTTTCTGTTACCACCAGGTCAGCTTGCTCCTCCACCCCCTTCATGAGACCAGCCTCATCCTCTATCTCCTCGGAAGAACCAGAAAGGGGGGGAGGCATGTCAGAATCTCCATCCTTAGAAGTAGGCTGGACCTCTATCTCCCTGACAGATCCAGATAGAGAATAGGCGGATCATGAGCTCCACCTTCAACTCGGACCGCTGCAACTTCAGTAATCCTCAAACCGGGATCTGCCCCAGCATAACCTGATAGAAGAAAGGAGATAGGTCGCTGGTCTTCATCATCCACCTCTTCATTTATCCCGGCAGCCCAAGAAGGACCAGCCTCATCAGATGGAGCAAACCCTGCTAGCTCCGCACCTCTAGCCATGATTTCCTTTCTGCTTCATCCTTCAATAATACTTAGGTCAAACGGAGGAGGAAGAGCTTGGGCCACCTGGTAGCCCATAAAGAAGTATCCATCACCAAAATATATTAACTAAATAATCTCATTATTAAATTAATCCCTGAATGAATACGTGTCACTTTCGTAACACAATTAGTTAGATAATCCAATTAATTAACTATGACCCTTGTTACCTAAAACGACCGGGCTACCAAGGGGACCTAATGGACACACAGTATTTTGAGCTCCAATAATCCTTAGAAATAATTAATTTCCACTAAAAACCCGAAGCTACACTCTCTCAATTGTAGATGTTTTTACACAAACCAATAAATTTTGGTGTCCATCGATATAACTATTACATATGGTATAATCATCCACAATTAGTTCATAATTAGAGCTGGATCATAATGTCCAATATACCCCTCTAATTATATCTTTCTATTAAGTACCATTGATTCTCTAATTAACAATAAATCCTACATTCCTCACAAATTAGGAGAGTGCTTATATTGTTCAAGCCCTGAATCAACCCTTAAGGGAACTACCATCTACTTCTCGTAAGAAGGAGTGGATTCCACTATTGTGTACAAACTTTCTTAGCCACAAGCCAAACCACGATCTCAACATACGGAGCATATTGATTAGGAATACAACTTTGACCTCACCCATGGTATATCAAAGACCACGATCTAACATGAAGGAGTCGATAAAATACTCAAGATTAAGATCACCCACATATAGCCATCCTTAGTTGATATATATGAATCTCATCGTTAACGGATCTTATTGAGAGATTTATATACATTGTGGTCCATTCCTATATGATCACATCATACAAAGTGCTTCCATTCTCATATCACCATATGAATGATCCAGGATAAGATCACCGTACATTATAGAATGGACCACAGCAGTAGATTAACCACAAATAAAGTACCCAGCTTTATTTGCTATCTACAGACTCTTTAGATTGATCGTTTCAAAATGAATCCATCTGTATATGACAATCATATACTCAGTTTGAAATTACATCCTGTAATCTTGGATGTTAAGTATACATGTTATATATAAAATGTATGAGAAAATTTGAATGAATAAACTACTTCTTTTATTTATGTTCAATCCACATTTACAAATTACAAGCTTTAGGGCAAAAAACCCCAACACCAAGTTGCTTTTTCTTCTGTGTTTCTTGACCTTCTTATTGATCTTAACAGTAGTAACTTTACCAACCGTATAAATCTCTTGACCCTTGCCTTTCACAAGGATCTTCTCAGTGCTTTGAACATCTTGCATCAGGCCCTGCAAGGTGTATTCCTTATTGTTTAAGGTGTAGTCCAACATGAACTGATCAAAGGAACTGACAGTGAGTTGACAATCATGTCAATTTTCATCTCACCATCTATCTCAGCACCATTGAGTTTAGCAATGTTAAGATGTGCTATGACTTTCATCATGTGATCTTTCACAGCCTGTCCATGTTTCATCCTAAGATTCATGAACGTAGTCACTGCCTCTCTCTTAGTCGTCCTAGACCTCATAGCAAACATCTCCTCTAGAGACATCATTATATCAGAAACAATACTCATTCTTTCATGTTGTTGTTGTAACACGTCGGAGATGGTGGCCATAATGTAACATTTAGCCATCTCATATGAGGTCTCCCACTGCTTATACTCATCTCTTTGAACCTCAGTAGATTCATCGGTAAGAGCAGTTGGTTTAGAGGTAGACAAAATGAACTTATGCTTTTCAGATTGCAACAACAATCCGATTTTCCTTTTCCATGTGACATAATTATCTCCGGTTAAAGTATTATCTTTTAGGATGTTGATTAGGGATGGCGTCATGATTTCTTAGTAAATCAAAAATTATATAAGTAAACAATCATGATAAAGCACTTTCAAATATTTATCTTGAATTAAATAAAATAATTCAATCGTAAAATTCAACGGTGATCCAACATCCATAAATGTCACGCCTCCTTTGGGAGTTCGCACCATTTACTAGTTGAACTAGGTCCCACCTAATTGTTAACATAACAACCAACATTTCCAATTTAGCCTTGCAATTTATATTGACAAGAACTCTTGGGAGGATATCAATAAAACCACATTGAGTGTGTTACCAAGTTATCGACCTTCAATATATTTCTTCACGAAAATCCCTCATTTGAGAGTAGATATCGTTTGACTCAATTGTCTAGTCTATCCTTGTAAGGAAGTATCTTGCTAAATTCTATTCATGGATACTCCTTGAGGGGCTATCACACGAAACATAAAGCTCAACTTATCTTGGAGACCATAGGTGTTCAAAACACCTTCTCCCACTCAATTGTTTAAGGCGTGTGATAGAATTCCATAGAAAGATTTACCAAGTTATCTAGTTGCCAATTAGATACCTAAACCATTCAATGCATGTTCATACCAAAAAAGAGATATGAGTGGCACTCTTATTAGATATGACATGTTATCAAACAATGACAAACATTGTAATATTTACGAAAAATAAATAGCCACAATTTTGGTCCATCCTAGAAAAGTAACTAAATTACATTTGTTTGAAATACAAGAAACCCTAACTTGGCAATCTAGTCATCAAGCGGCGGTCCATCAAAAATCTTGCGCGCCAAAATCCATACGTTGCTGCCCCATGTGTAGCACCACACGCACACCCGAAGGCTTGCGCGGCTGTCTTGGGATCACGGGCTACCGCGGCCTTCCTCCGTTGCTTCTTTTTCTGCTTCCAATTCTTTTATTCTTCGAATCTTCGAAACTTGAATATATTACAGCAGTTTTTTTTAACAACAATAAAATAAAAAAAACTTAACAACTATCAAAAAGGAAATTATGGTGATGATAAACCACCCTTCTTGTTACTACTCCAAAGAAAAATTACATTGAAATTCTAGGACCAAAATTGAGCAATAACATACCATATTATAAAACATATATATCCATACATTCCGATGTAATTATATATGCGAATACCTACAGTGCAATATCTTTCTCAAACATGCATATTTACAATAAAAATAAACAAATTCACGTATATATACATCAATTAATCAAGGGTATAACCAGGCTCTAATACAAATTGTAGGGAGAAATACGCGGCAGAAGTGAAAAATTGGGTTGATATATTTCAAAAAATTTCCTTTTAAAAGAAAGAACCTTAGCCCTTGATTAATTAACATATAATAAAAGTATCGTACCTTTTTCACATGACGATCTATTTTACATCGATTTGAATATGTTTCCTTCGAATTGAATCCGTAAGATCTTCCAATCCAATCACAAACGTGAATCACCTAGGAGTGTGGGCTTTCTTTTCTTTGAATTGTAAACTTGAGGATGGAAAAACCAACCTTTTTCTTTTTATAGTCACAATAATCCTCCTAGAGATAATAAAGAACGTTTGGTCACTTGTGAATTCTTAATCTTTTTAATCAAGAACTCGTGTGAACCCTAATTTGATCTTGTGCATATAGCTTTTTGATGTAAAAGCTTCTAGTGCACTATCGAAAATAAAACGCTCCTTAATCTTCTTCTCTTTGGCCGAACTTTACACCCCTTTCTTGAGTTGGAAGTTTGTTATTTTAATATAAAGCAAGTGAATAAAACAAAAAAAAAACTTCTTCTTTTAACTCTATATGTCAAAAACGAAATTCCTTGACATATTTATAGGTGATGGCCAAATCCTCACACAAGGAGGATTCATGTCATGTAGTCACATCCTCACACAAGGAGGATTTCTACCTTGTGGCCAAATCCTCACACAATGAGGATTTGATTTCACCTAAACCTTGTTGACTTAGTAGTTCAAACCTATTCCAACTCATGAGTGTATTATCAAATAATAAATTATTGAATATAAATTGAAAATTGTGACTTTATCAATAACTTCCTAATTGATTATCAATTAGAGTTTTGATAGATATCAAATACTTCCTAATTTGACTAGATAAAATAAAACCTTTTTATTTATCTACTTATCAAATAAGGTATTTGATACTTATCATACTACTAACAATAGTACGCCACTAAGAGTCCTTCTCCTAGTATACTACTACCAATAGTATGACAATAAGAGTCATTCTCCTCTGTAAACTACTTATAATAGTATGACACTAGGAATACTTCTCCTAGTTAGAAAAAGATTTTGACTTTTAATCAATTAATTAATTAATTAATTAATTAATTAATTAATTTCCATTAGATTAATTAATAAAATAAAACAATATATTAAGCTAATATTATTAGCCTTGCCGCCCAAGTATATATATATGGGTAACATATTGTTTTTTTATTTTATTAAATCCATTGGACTGTAATAAATAGTCCACATGTGAACCAGACCCATTCTTACCATAAAAGAAACAAGTCCACATGTGTAAATTAAATTATGAATGTGCAAATTAAACAGCCCATTTAATTAAAATGTGCAAATTATATTGTTAATGTATTAATGGAATGCTAAACACGCCCCATTAGGCCCGCCCAAGAATTCCCACTTCCTTGCCCGCCCATCCAAAGCATTTGAAGAGTTACCGTTTGTCTTGATCATACATGACCGCACCTCTCCAAAACGTTTGGATTCCGAAATTCAAAAATAATTCTAGATGGACCTAGAAATCAGTCCGGTAGAATATATAAAGTGATCCATGCAAGTTCGTAAGGATTGGGGATCTTGGCGGGCTATCTAAATTTAAGCTTCAATAGACATAACCTAATCACAATCAAAAAATGATTCACTTAGGTTCAATATATTAATTTTAACTCATTCCACTAAAGAGCTAAAATTGAACTCTTAAATAAAGATAGAATAAGTTAATGTTACTCATTTGTACCCTAGACAATCTTATTGGAGATAGTGTATCCTCGTGAAGAATATCAGTAATCGCCAAGAGCTCATAGACCGCCTATAGCTCTCCTAGTTACCATATTTACTCATATGACCATATTTTGAACTTGGATATTTTGACTTGTCCAGAAGCCGTGTTTCAATAGACACTATTGAAAACTTAACGTTAAGATTTAATATCCAATACCTCAAAATATCTATACAATGATATTCTACTCACATTTAATAAATGGAGCCACGATATCCATATCTATAAATGAAGTCCTCTATCGATTAACAAATGAATACCACCAAACTATCGAGGATAGACTATGCTATATAATTGTACTCATTGATAGCTCAAATGATAACACTTGTAACCTTAAGTCCATCATTTATCTCAGGATTGAGATAGACTCTTCGATTGTCCTCAAGTGAAAACTTTTATCCACTAACTATTCTGGATAAAGTATTTCACTATGATCCTATACAATGCACCCAGTGCACTAGATTCTTTTTCCCAAAGACACTAAACTTTGATGATTTTAGACTCATCATAACAAATTTAATCCCACTCAAATGTTAGCAAAAGAATCTACACTTTAACAAGGTAAAAGCGCCCAACCTTTATCTTAAGTTATGAATATTATTCAAGACTAACTAAATTATCGTGTCTACCTCATACATATCCAGATGTACAAACAATACTTCGTTTCTCATAGTCATTTTACCTTATGATTATTTACTTTTGACAATTATAATAATTAAACTATAAATGCTATAAGATTTGTTAAACTAGAAATCACTTTATTAATATGAAAATATTGTTAAATACATTATTACACTCTTGCTATTGAGCATAATACTAACAAGAGATTCATATGGTTGGTCAAGTTGCTACTATTAAGACCTGTAAGAAGGTCAAGAAACAACGGAAGAAAAAGCAACTTGGGCCTACCAAGAAGGAGACTAAGAAAGAAACCAAGGTCAAAGGAAAGTGGTGAAAGGGGACATTGGAAAAGAAATTGCCAAAAGTCTCAGAAAAATAAGGAAAAGGTAATATTAATTATCTTGAAACATACTTTCTGGCAGATTCTATAGATTCTTGGATCATAGACTCCGGAGCCACTAATATTGTTTTTTGTTCCTTGTAGGGGTTCTAGGAAAGGAAAAGACTGAATGAGAATGAATTCAAATTGCATTTAGGCTATAGAGCGTTGGTGTTTGCCTATGCAGTGGGAGATATTAGAGTTAATCTAGATTCAAGTTGGCATTTGGATTTGATAGACGTTTATTATGTACCTCAATTCAAGAGGAATTTAATTTCAGTTTCTTGTTTAAACATTGGAAAAAGGTTTATTCCATTTGCATAGAAATGTCTCTCACTTGTTAGACACGGAATCAATGGCACCTAATAATAAAAGAGTGAAATTATCAAAAGATGAAACCTACCTATGGCATTTGCGCCTAGGTCATATTAACCTTGATAGGATTAAAATAAGTGTTAGTGATGGACCTTTAAGTGACTTAAAGGTTTATGATCCACTAACTTGTGAATCTTGTTTGGAAAGTAAGATGACCAAAAGATCATTCACGACCAAAGGCATAAGAGCCACTAAATGTTTAGGATTAATACACACTGATGTGTGTGGTCCTATGACCATTCAAGCTAGAGGTGGTTATGAGTACTTCATCACTTTCACGAATGATTACTAGAGATTTGGCTACGTGTATCTCATGAGACATAAATCAGATGCTTTTGACATGTTCAAAGCATTTAAAGCGGAAGTAGAAAATCAGCTTGAGAAACACATCAAAATCTTGAGATTTAATCATGGTGGAGAATATCTATCTGGTGAGTTGCAGCAATATCTTATTGATAATGGGATAATTTCTCAGTTTTCTGCACCAGGAACACCTCAACAAAATGGGGTGGCAAAAAGGAGAAATAAAATAAGATGGTGTGTAGGCATGTGTTTGAAAATCAGAAGTGTTTCTTTATATAGCTTTCCCAAAAGTAGGTCAGAATGCTGAAGTGGTCTTCAAAATGTAAGTAGTGCGAGGGTAGGGTACCCGCGTAGTGACCCACACTCAATCTCTCCAGCAACTTCCATCTTCTGTGCACTGGTAGGTACCCGCGCAGTACCGGCGAATTGGGCACTTTGACAAATTTTGAAGATTTTTGACCTCCGGTTCATGGGTAGGTTCGCTGGTGTGGACCAGCAAAGTTCTGGACCTGGAACTGCGTGGGTGATGCACGGGTAAGGGTACCCGTGCACACACCAGCGCACTACTTCCTTCTTCTTGCTTCAATTGACTGGTTTTGCATCAGAATTCTCCACCTTCTTCTCCAAAATTGAGATTACATCTAATGCCTGCAAATATGATAAACGAGCCCCATAAGACACAAAAACACGCTCGAGAACAAGACAAGGGATAAGGAATGAGGGCCAAAAAATATAACAATTTTGGCTCGATCAAATACCCCCAAACCAAACATTTGTTCGTCCTTGAGCAAACTTCAAAACAAATAAAACAATGACAAACTCAAACTACTCAATCTAAAAATTTCCTAGACTCCACATCAAACAATTCAAACTTTCGCATGTCCAACCGTTGATGAGATGCAAGGATGTGTGATAGAGAGAAATAAACATATGCAAAACGTTCTAAAACAACTAGAAGGAACTAGAGGGAAACTCGCACTATCACGAATCCCATGCCTAATAGTGCTATCATATCGGGTACTACTAACTTTCACACCTTGAGCATAATTCGCTTCAACTCTAATCCTCATCTGGATTCACTCTTATTTTTCCGCTTTGAGTCATAAGTTCACGCTTATGCAAGGTATGCAAAGATAGAATTTATGCATAGGAATCTAATGTCTTGCATACATTTATCAATGAAAGACCGCTAATTTTTCGGTGAATGATAGCACTATTTTATACCTAATTTTTGTCCTCATTTCCTATTATTTAATGCTTGTTTCTTGGGTAAAACCGGGGTTTTTAATTTTGTAAATAAGTGTTTCAGATAAACAGGGAAGTTAAAGGGCATTGTGGTAATACTGGAGACATATGGGGCTAAAATGTAATATTCTGGAGAATAATAAAGAATCTATGAATATAGGAGAGTACAGGGGTACAGGTTGTAATTTGCAAGCCAAAGCACACGCCTGCCACATCATAAGTGAAACGGTGCGTTTTGGCTTGTGTACGCACGTCAGCATGACATCATGATGATGTCGTCTCTTCTTCAACCTCTAGCCACCTGACCCGTTAGCAGACCCGATCTGACCCGCGCGTGACCCGTCTTTGACCCAGTTCAGACCCGACTTCACCCCAATGATTTCCAACCCATTTTTATCTAGTTTTTTTGGCCATTTTCAACCTGGAACAACGACGCGGACTCCTCCAAACATTTTGCCACCAGTTTCAGGCCTTTATGCAATGTTTTCTCTCTCTAAGATTACCACCAATCCCCCATTGAAGACCAAAGCTTCTGAACGTGTATTTTGCAGTGGTATGCAATATTTAAATAAATTTATAAAATCTCAAGATGCACTCAAACAAGTATAAAACTAGTATACGGAAAATATGGGGATCGTTCCACAGAGATCGTGAACTAGTTGTGACTAAATTCTACTCTAGCACTAAATACAATGAAGGAAAATTCAGTTGATGTTGATAGAAATTAGTGTGAACATTAAATTACTACTAAACTAAGAATGCTAGAATAAAATAAAATAGAAAAGGTATGTGTAATGTATGATGATTGATTTGGGAATTGATGCAATCTAGACACAAATCATGGGAGTTCCACTTTTGAAGCCCGACTCGATTCAAACATATGGCTTGTCTTTCTAGCTCGAGTTTCTGGAATGGGTCGGATTGAAATGCTCACAATCCATCCCTTCCACCTTTGCTTTGGATAGATATAGGGAAGCCAGGATGGCTTGGATTGGAATGCTCACAATCCACCCCTTTTTCTTAGCCAAGATATGTAGGATTGGAATGCTCACCACATACCTTTTCCAATTCAATTAAACACCTAGAGTGTAGATGGTCAAGAATAAAGTTTGGTAACCAATATAAACCAAGAGTTGGAATGCCTACTTGGCTCACAAAGAAACCACAATTCAACCTCTACAAAGGGTTAGGAGTTGGAATGCCTACCAAACCCAAAGTGAGTGTTAAATGCAATTAAGACCAAATTCAACCACTAAGTTAAATGAGAGTTGGAATGCCTACTCATGTTCACAAAGATTTAATTTAATGATTAATTATTATAATAAGTTCAATTAATCCATAAAAATCAAGAGTTGGAATGCCTACTTAATTCAAGGGACAATCAAACACAATTAAGTAAATTGGATGGAAATATATTAATCAAGTCAAAATGGTGGAAATCCCACAATCTATGAATTAATTACATCAATCCCAAATTTGGGTTTAGCTACTCATGACAAATGAAATACAAAGAATAGGAGAAAAGGAATAGAAGAAACCCATATGAGACCTTCTTTCTTCAAGCTTGATCACACCTCCAATGTCCTTGTGCGTAGCAATTTGATAAAGTAAATGGATGGGTTTGGATGGGTTTTCGGGAGAGAATGGTTTTTGAGATTTAGAGAGAGAAAATATGAAGTGAATGGGTGTATGGTCGTGGGTCTCCTCCTTTGAAAATTCAGATATGAAACTATTTATACTTCATTCAAAAATTAGGCCAAAATGTTGATGTGGCGAGCTGAGAATCGCCTATAGCACGGGTATAGCACGGGTGAGTTACCAGTGCATTTACCCGTTATATCTTCATCTTCTTCCTAACTTGTGCAATGTGCACGGGTTAGTGTATGGGTCAGTGACCCATGCGATACCCGTGCAGTTGATCTTCTCCAGAGGCTTTGCTCCCTGGTCTGATACTGAGATCTTCCAAAATTCCATCTTCCGGTGCACGGGTAGTGCACGGGTGTGCTACTCGTGCACTATTGCCTTTTTCATCTCTTTTGTGCACCAATTAGTCCTTTTTGCCCCTCTTCATGCCTTTTTACCTAATGCCTGCAATAATGACCAAAAGACCCATAAATACACATAAAACTGCTCAAAAATGAAACAAAGAGAAAGGATATGAGGGCCAAAATGTATGACATTTTTGGCTCGATCAAATACCCCAAAACCAAACCTTTGCTCGTCCTCGAGCAAACTCTAATCATAACAAGATATAGACTCAAAACGTACAAACATAACTCGATCTAAAAATACCTAGACTCGAACAAATAAGCTGCAAGCCAACTAACCGAGAGATAAGTCAGAGATATTGAGAATGAGGAAGATGCTAATGCAAAAATGTTTTAAATAACTTTAAGGCACCACAAGAGGGAAACTCACACGACATGAATCACACACTTTAAGCTCCCTGGCCTTGGAAACCACTCACTCTCACGCCCCGAGCATAATTCACTTCAACCTAAATTCTCACATAGGTTCTCTCTTATTTTTCCTCTCAGAACCTTGGTTCACACTCGTGCAATATGTATGCAAAAGAGTTCATGTAATGGAATCAAAGTTGTTGCACACATTTCATACAAGATAAACGCTCTTTTTAGTGAAACAGTATCATGAAAGAACCAAGTGCCATCAACATGGAAAGAGCATGCATCGACAAATATTCCCAAGTTAGATTTCCCCTAAGATCAACTAGGTCTTTTCCATTTGGTTGTAATGGGATTAAGGTGATTGGTGATTAGAAAGAATGGGAATTTAGGCACAATGCACTAATCAACCAAGTTAAGGCAATACATTCTACCTTTAAACATTTAATTTCTCATGCAACACCACTTCTAAATACAAGTATACATTAAGGCGTCCAGGCTTACTTAAATTCCAAGTGCAATCACTAACTACTCTTGTTACCCTTTTGAGTAGTGTTTACAATTTAAACAAGGCAATTGAAGCATATTCCTTTTCTAATTTTTTTATTATTATTTTCATTTGCTTCTCTTTTTTTTTTCTTTTTTTTTCTTTTCTTGTCTTTTTCTTTATTTTCTTGCCCTTGACTTTGGCACAAACTTTTTACAATACATCATTCATATGCCTAGATACACGCCATTTGACAATTTATAGCACAATTTACATTTATTCCTAAGCCTTAACAAGATCCATTAAGTGAAGGTTGGCTTAGTGTTTGGGTTGCTTGGGTATTTGATAATATGGGTGTAGAAAGAACAAGTCTAAATGTGTTTGGCTTCAAAATTGGCTTGGGAGCACACACGTTACTGATGGGAAGTATTTGGCATTTTAAGTGACTAAAACACACATTGCCTAATATCACCTCAAATAATCCATCTACCAAGGGAATAAAAGTTTCAGTGAAGCAATCCACTTTAATGATGCATGTTCTATGACACATGATGATTTTGGTGTAATGAGACTATGCATGGTGTTTTAAAAGTGTTTAAAGATTTGAAAAACATTTTCCCTCGAATTGCGCACTTTTGGCTTGTGTTTGTGAAACTCACAAGGGCTGTCTCCACTATTAGAACAAGGCGCTTGAGCACCGAGTCCCCTCAACTTAGACACCAAAAGATGGGACTAACCCATGAAGTGCAAGTGAGACCCCTAAAGTGACTAAGAGCTATAAACAAGCACACAAGGCATACACAAATTCCCCACAAACACTTTGCTCAAGATTATCTCACCAAGCTAATTAAAGCTCAAAGTTTTTTGCTAGGCAGCAAATTTGAAAAAATTTGACATGAAAAATGACTCAAAACACAAAAAAAAATATGACTCAAGACACAAAAAAAATGACTTGAAAAGGCGTCTACACCCCCAAACCAAACCCAACATTGTCCTCAATGTTGAAGACAAGAGAGTCCAGTCTAGCGGCACGCACTTAACATGACACAAAACACACAACCCTAGGCACTAATTATGCACAATCAATGCCCAACATATAAAAAGACTCAAAATTGGCTCATCATAAAATAAGACATTAAAATGTCATATCGACATTTAAGCACAATCCATCATCAAGCAATTTCTTTCAATCAAAATTGCCGGAATGGGAACATGATGACCCCCAAACCGAGTATCACTATATGCTCAATCTTGTACAGATATATGCTTGAATTCAAAAACCCCCAAACCGAGTTGGGCTATATGAAAATGAAAACCGGTAATTCGTGTGTAATATCCACAAGGGCCTTCCGCCCATCCATTCCCAAAAATGAATAAATCAATAAATTCATCATATGGAATTCAAAATTGTCCACACATGCAGCCCAAAATTTATATTTACCAAAACTATTCACATTCATCAAATATTCACACATGCATATAAAGAAAGGTAGAAAAATTAAGTGCAAGGGTTCAAGTTGAAAAGAGTAAACCAATGTGGGAGCTTGCTGTTGACTCAAAATGAGTACGTTCTGGCCCGTTTCATGAGCACTCTTGGCTTGCTTGTCCCTCCAAGACTTGCAAGTGGCCGGTGTGTTGAATCCAAGAGATAAAGAACCTAGCATTGAAGCACAAACATCTATCCAGAAATATATCAACCACATAAATATCTCAAACCAAAATATCTCTCAAACAAATATCATCCACAACTAATTATCTAAATCATCCACCAAATTATTTAAGCTAAAAAAAAATTAAATACGAAATAGAATATGCAGAAAATTAAATAGTTCAACCCTACAAATTAACTAGAGCAAAAACTGAATAGTTCGAATGGCGAGTAATAGCACAAAAGGGATGCACATCAATCGTCCTTCGACAACTCCTCACTTTCATCAACAGCCAGTCCCTTTTGCTTTGGATCCACTACAGCTCATGCCCAGTGCACAGGTTGTGCACGGGTAGTGAACGGGTGAGCTACCCGTGCACTACACCTTTTTCCACCAATTTGCACTTGCACCATTTTACTTGTACTTCTGGATTTTCCATGTCTTGTTTGGACTCCCTACACACAAATTATCTCTATAAACTACTCCTTGCCTTATTCTTAATTATCACAAAACAATCATGAAAATAAATGACACAATCTTAAAACAAATTACACAATAGATTTTCTCCTAACTCAACTCTACCCACATACAATCAAGCACACTTTAAATCAAAATAGAAGGCAACATAAAGACAAAAGAAAATAAATTGTATAACTCAAAACATGCATCAAAAATCTTCAATGTGATGCTAAAGGTGGCTTAACAAAGTTGGGAAACTCTTTCTTCTTTGCAATCCAAACAAATTTAGGTAAGTTTCCATTTGTGTCATACCCCATTGTCCTTACTTGGTTAATCACATCTTTCCTTACCCATATTTTCATTATTTTAGGAGGGCTTTTCCTATTACTAGGACTTCTTGTTTTCCTATGTCCATTAAACTTATAGTATTCACTCTTAGCATGCTCTCTTCTTGAACAAACATTGCAAATAGGAAATGAGTTAGAGGAACTCCCTTTTAACGAGTGACTTTGAGGTCTTTGGATTCGCTTATGTTGTAGTGACTTGACCTCCTTCTCGGCTTTGTCTAGTTGAGCGATGAAGTCACTCTCCCTTACTTGTGCTATCTTAAGAGCCTCCTCTTTATTTCGAAGTGCCTCTTTCACTTCCTCGAGAGCATTGTCTTTTCGTACAACTTCCATTTGCATCCTCTTTAACTTGCGAGCTATGTCATCTTCAAATTCCTTTGATATCTTCGCTAAGTCCATCAAGTATTTCAATGCCATATTCTTTTTAGCTTCAAGTCTCTCAATTTGTGCTTCAAATTCTTTGTTATTATTTGAGACTGTGCCATTCTTTTTCTTGAGTGTACTATTTTCCACTCAAAGCATCTTTACTTCAAGTAAGAGTTTCTTGTTAAATTCATGAAGCTCATTCTTCTTTGTTCTCTCTAAGGCTTCCTTGCCTTCTAACTCCTTCTTTATGAGCTGCAACTTCTTCTCAAATTCTTCCTTCATATCTTCTTTTTCTAGGGAAGTTTTCTCTATTTCCTCTTTAAGTGTTCCATTCTTTTTTTTCAACAACTCCATTATCGCCATTAACTCTTTCCCTGCCCCCATGATTTCTCTGCACATTTCTTCGATCATTGTGCTTTGTTCTTCATCAAGATTTGAGACTTGCACCAGTTTGGGTACCCTAAGGTGGAGGCAATACTCATTGTATGAGATTTGGGGTTTAAAGTTCTCTTTTTTCTTTAATTCAAGCGAGTGCTCCTTAAAGCTTAAATTCGCTGCTCTGATGGAGTTGATGAGATTGTCTTCGTAAGTAGATTCTATTGTTTGGTCTAGCCAGCTAGTTGTCTCATAGATGTTGAAATTCTGCTTGGTTGTCTGCTGAGAAGCTATAATTAGCTCATTTGTATGACGAGAATCTCGCATGAGCTGTCTCAACTCATCTTCGACTGAGATGCTCATTGGCTGGTAGCATGGCCTTGAATTTTGCATGTAAAACTCCATAGAGTCCTGAAACGAATAGAAACAAAAATACCAAATGAAATAAAAAGGAACAAAAGAAAACTAATATAATCACTAACTAACTAAAGCAAAAATCTAATCATAACTATGTACGCCGATCCCCACCAGTGGCTCCATTTTGAACGTGCATTTTGCCGTGGTTTGCAATATTCAAATAAATTTATAAAATCCCAAGATGCACTCAAACAAGTATAACACTAGTAAATGGCAATTATGGGGATCGTTCCACGGTGATTGTGAACTAGTTTTGACTAAATTCTACTCTAGCACTAAATACAATGAAGGAAAATTCAATTGATGTTGATAGAAATTAGTTTGAACATTCAATTACTACTAAACTAAGAAAGCTAAAATAAAATAAGATAGAAAAGGTGTGTGTAATGTATGATGATTGATTTGGGAATTGATGCAATCTAGACACAAATCATGGGAGTTTCACTTTTAAAGCCCGACTCGATTCAAACATATGGCTTGTCTTCCTAGCTCGAGTTTCCGGAATGGCTCGGTTTGAAATGCTCACAATCCATCCCTTCCACCGTTGCTTTGGATAGATATAGGGAAGCCGGGATGGCTTGGAATGGAATGCTCACAATCCACCACTTTTTCCTAGCCAAGATATGTAGGATTGGAATGCTCACCACATACCTTTTCCAATTCAGTTGAGCTTAATTAAACACCTAGAGTGTAGATGGTCAACAATAAAGTTTGGTAACCAATATAAACCAAGAGTTGGAATGCCTACTTGGCTCACAAAGAAACCACAATTCAACCTCTACAAAGAGTTAGGAGTTGGAATGCCTACCCAACCCAAAGTGAGTGTTAAATGCAATTAAGACCAAATTCAACCACTAAGTTAAATGAGAGTTGGAATGCCTACTCATTTTCACAAAGATTTCATTTAAAGATCAATTACTCTAATAAGTTAGATTAATCCATAAAAATCAAGAGTTGGAATGCCTACTTAATGCAAGGGACAATCAAACACAATTAAGTAAATTGAATGGAAATATATTAATCAAGTCAAAATGGTGGAAATCCCACAATCTATGAATTAATTACATCAATCCCAAATTTGGGTTTAGCTACTCATGACAAATGAAACGCAAAGAATAGGAGAAAAGGAATAGAAGAAACCCATATGAGTTCTTCTTTCTTCAAGCATGATCATACCTCCAATGTCCTTGTGCGTAGCAATTTGATGAAGTAAATGGATGGGTTTGGATGGGTTTTTGGGAGAGAATGGTTTTTGAGATTTAGAGAGAGAAAATATGAAGTGAATGGGTGTATGGTCGTGGGTCTCCTCCTTTGAAAAATCAGATATGAAACTATTTATACTTCAATCAAAAATTAGGCCAAAATGCTGATGTGGCGAGCAGAGAATCCCGTATAGCACGGGTGAGTTACCTGTGTATTTGCCCGTGTAATTACCCATGCAATCTTCATTTCCTTCCTGACTTGTGCAATGTGCACGGGTTGGTGCATGGGTAGGTGACTCGTACGATACCCGTGCAGTTGATCTTCACCCTAGGCTTTGCTCCCTGGTCCGGTGGTTGCACAGGTGTTACCCGTGCACTGAGATCTTCCAAAATTCCATCTTCCGGTGCACGGGTGAGTGTACGGGTAGTGCACGGGTGTGCTACTCGTGCACTATTGCCTTCTTCATCTTTTTTATGGACCAATTAGTCCTTTTTGCCCCTCTTCATGCATTTTTACCTAATGCCTGCAATAACGACCAAAAGAGCCATACATACACATAAAACCGCTCAAAAATGAAACAAAGAGAAATGATATGAGGACCAAAATGTATGACATTTTCGGCTCGCTCAGCTTCAAGCTTCATTTGCCTGTTCCAACACGCAGCACCAACTCGTAGATCACCTCTAGAGATGTCTACTACTTCTTATTGCGAGTTCCAACTCGCAGATTTCGATTCGAGCTGGCACATTTTCCCATTTTCAGCAAGGGCAAATTTGTCATTTCATGTCCATTTCAATCCCTAATTTCCTACTCTTTAAATACAACACTTTTCTTGTCTTAGTGAGAGAGATTTTTAGATCTAATGTTTTTAGTTTTAGTTTTTGAATAAATCTCCCACACATCCAACACAAATCCTCACTCTCACACCATTTTCACCACACAACACCATAGTTACAGGTTGATCTTGAGCTTTGGAAAGCAAGGAGAAGTTGAGCTTGAGCTATCATGAAGACTTCACCGAGAAATTTGGGTTGTCTCTTTTATCTCTCCTATTTCCTTTAGTTATATTTCATATGTGTAATTAAACTTGTTGTTGGAATTTTGGTGAGCTTATAATGAATTCATAATTTAGTTCATGTTGTTTATTGTTTGATGCTTCAATTAGTTTAGCTTGTTTCAAATTAGTTAAATTTGTTTATCTTGCTTTGATTTAGTTAAATTGATTGTTTACTTTAGGTAGTTTATTTGGAGTATTTGCATGAATTAGTTGATAACTTTAATTGTTGTTTTTTTAGTGATAGTTGTAGTTAATTGGATTTTTGTTGATTTAGTTTTAATTGTTTTGGTGTAGTATAATTTGCTTTGCTCTTTCCTTGATTTAGTTTAATAGAATTTTCAAATCCTTGCTTGATTTAGTTTAGTTGATTTCAGTTTCGAAGCTTTCCGTCCTACAACCGCGATTTTACTTTTCTTTCATGTAATTAGTGTAAATAGATTGTATATATTTTCTAAGACCTATAACTGACTAGAAGGTACCATACCTCCTCGTGGGAACGATTCCCTTACTTGTGTATGCTATACTCGTCAACGATTTGTACACTTGCAAAGGGTGATTTTTATACTTGCACGCTTCATTTATATATATTCATTTCGTAGTACCATTCAGAGCTTTTAAAAATGCAGGGGACAGAGTCCGTAAAAAGCGTGTCAGTGAACTAGCCTAAGAAAGATTCACTATGCCATGAACGTGGAAGATCAAGCATCAACAAACATTCCCAATCAAGACATATCACAGATCAAATAGGTCTTTCCCTTTTTTACATTTTGAGCCATTTCTTCCACATTTTACATAGTTGCTTAAATACATGCTATTTAAACATTAGAGCTTACACTTTCATACACAACAAACGCAACACTCACACACCCTACATGATTGGCAATTTAAGGGTTTGTTTGTGTTTGGTCTTTTGGCTATATGGTTTAATGTGGTTCCAAATGAAAGGAAACTGTTTGGCCGCAAAATTGGCATTGGAGCACACAACGGGATTAGGAATGTGTTTAGGCTTTTTAAGTAGTTAGTCTATTAAGAGAATGAATGCATCCGACAAGCAATCCACAATATATGTATGATGGATGTCTTATGGCAAGTGACACATAACGAGAAAAGTATTTAAAGATTAGAACAATTTAACACTCAATGCGTTTTTTAAAAGGCTTGTGTTTGTGAACTCACAAGTGGTCTCTACTATTAGAACAAGGCGCAAGAGCACCAAGTCCTGTCAAGTTAAACACACAAAGGAGGGGATGAACCCATGACAAGCAAGTAAGACCCAAGACTGACAAGATTTGTTACACAAGCTCAAAATGCATTCGTACACTCGCCAAAAGCACACGCTCAAGGCAGCACATCCAATCTAGCTAAAGCTCGAACATTTTACAATTGCACAACAAATTGAAAAATTTTGACCAAAATAACTTAAAATGACTCAAAACAACTTAAAAAGATCACTCCACAAAGGCGTCTACACCCCCAAATAAAAAACCCAACATTGTCCTCAATGTTGAAGACAAGAGAGTCCGGCCTAGCAGCACGCACCAAACTCAACTCAAAATACAAAAATCTAGGCACTAATCACGCACAATCAATGCCGAAAAACATAAAAGACTCAAAAATAGGCTTAACTTAAAATAAGTCATTCTAAGAAAATATGGCAATTTAAGTTCAAAGTTCAACCATATAAAGCATCCATTCTCATAATTGTCGGAAAGGGATCAATGACCCTCAAACCGATTTTTATTATATGCTCATTCATGTACAAGTATATGCATGAATTTAAAACCCCCAAACCGAGTTGGGTTGTATGAAAAGAAAACCTGTAAATTCATGTGCATTATCCATAAGAGCCTCCGGCTCGTCAAAATCAAAAATGGACCAATCAATAAATTCAAAAAGAAGAAGCCAAAATTCCATTCATTCACAACTATCAACACATTCAGCCCAAAATTATATGCAATATGTACATCCACATTCACCACTTATCCATAAATGTCTATAAATACAAATAGAAAGAAAGATAGTTCATGAGTTTGAGATGAAGAGATGAAGAGATGAAGATATAAGACCTCTTGTTCTCCTATGTCTATCAAATTTATAATTTTTAGCTCTTACATGCTCCCTATTTGAACACACATAGCAAATGAGATTAGAATTAGAGGAAATGCCTCTTGATGAGTGACTTTGAAGCTATTGGATTTGCTTCTCGTGTAACGCTTTGACCTCCTTCTCTAACTTGTCTAGCTGAGCTATGAAGTCACACTTTTTCACCTGCGCTATCTTAAGAGCCTCCTTCTTTTGGTAAGTGCTTCTTTTACTTCCCTGAGGGCATTGGCTTTCTGTGTAACTTCCACTTGCATTTTTCTCAACTTTCGAGCTATCTCATCTTCAAAGTCTTTTAATAGCCTCGCTAAGTTCTCTAACTCTCTTCAACTTCAAGTCTCTCAATTTGCTCTTCTAATTCTTTGTTCTTGTCTGAGACTTCGCCATTCTTCTTCTTGAGTGTACTATTTTCCACTCTGAGCAACTTTACTTCTAGTAAGAGTTTCTTGTTTAGCTCTTGGAGCCCATTCTTCTTTGTTGTTTCTAAGGCATCCTTGCCTTCTAACTCCTTCGTTGTGAGCTGTAACTTCTTCTCAAATTCTTCCCTCATATCTTTTTTTTCTAGGGAAGTTTCTCAAATTTCTCCTGAAGTGCTTCATTCTCTTTTTTCAACAACTTCATTATAGCTATTAACTCTTTTCCAGCACCTATCATCTCCATGCACATCTCTTCCATCATCGTACTTCGTTCTTCCTCAAGATTTGAGGATTGCACTGGTTTGGGTACTCCAAGATGGAGGCAATACTCATTGGTTGAGTTTAGGGTTTAGAGTGCTCTTCTTTCTTTAATTCAAGTGAGAGCTCCTTAAAGCTGTGATTTGCTGCTCTGATGGAGTTGATGAGATTATCTTCTTAAATGGATTCTAATGCTTGTTCTGGCCAGCTAGTTGATTCATAGTTGTTGAAATTCTGCTCGGTTGCCTGCTAAGAAGCTATAATTAGCTCATTTGTATGACGAGTATCTCGCTTGAGCTGTCTCAACTCATCCTCGAATGATCTGCTCATTGGCTAGTAGCATAACCTTGAATTTTGCATGTAAAACTCCATAGCATCCTGAAAAGAAACATAAACAAAAATAACAAACGAAATAAAAAGAAACAAAAGAAAACTCAAATAATAAATAAACTAAACTAGAGCTAAACCTAATCACAACTATATACGCCGATCCCAAGCAGCGGAGCCATTTTTGACACGGAAACTTCCATCTTCAGTTTGCTGGTAAGTGCGCTAGTAGGTACCAGCAAACTGGGCACTTTGACAATTTTGGAAGATTTTCGACCTCTGGTTCGTGGGTAGGTTCGCTGGTGTGGACTATGAAATTCCCTTAGTGTTATAGTGTCAAATATACCTAGAGAGGGGGTGAATAGGTATAGCCTCAATATTCTTGCAATTTCTTTTTCTTCACAAGATATACAATTTTACAAAGAGGCTTTAACAAGTATATTGATTCAACAAAACAATATGAATTCAATTAAGCAATGGATGAATCAATACAAGTTCAAAGAAAATGAACACAATCAAAAACAAAAATCAACACAAAGGATATTTACGTGGTAAAACCTCAAAAGAGGAAACATCCACGGGTTGATACCACAACCACCGGCAAAAGCAATTCACTATGACAAATATGAATTACACACTCAAGAGGCAATCAACACAAGATTCACTCTCTAAGCTATCAACACCTACTTTACCCTCGGGCCTAGTGAGCTTACTATGCCGACTTCCAATCCAAGACCACACGTCTCTAGGAAGCTCCCTTGCTTGTCTATCCAAGTCACCCTGACTCTAGACAAGACTTAATTGCTTAGCTATCCAGATTACCCCCATCCTAGCCAAGACTTCCAATGCTTAGCTATCCAAGTCCTCCTGACTCTAGCCAAGACTTCATTGCTTAGCTATCCGGATCACCCCGATCCTAGCCAAGACTTCCTTGCACAAATTGAAGAACACCTCTCCAAAATGCGACTTCCAATGCTCAAGTTAAAGCTACACTCACTTCAACAAGAGACTTCAACCTTTTATAAGGCAAATGATCTAAGTGAATGCAAATGATGCAAACACAAGCAAATAGAGCAAGTTGATTAAACACACTCTATGAAAAATTAGTATATGCACAAATCAAGCTCACAAACAAATGTACCTAATTCTTATGAAAATGTGATAGGAAATCTAGATTAAGCATTCAAGGATTATTCATAAAATATATCTAGAAACCTATACATGTCAATCAAAGTTAGTATAACAAGTTTTCAATGAAAATCACACAACTAACTTTGAAATCAAGTGAACAAGTTAACACTTGAAGTTTTTAACATATTCAACAAACAAAACAAAAAATCTAGAACTAGGTCATAGAAAATCAAAATCTCAATTAAGAAATTCTAGTTCTAAAAACATGTAATCAAATCTAGAAATCAACAATCAAGATCAAAAACTCAAAGAGATTCTAGATTCTAACTCATGTTCTTCAAGATTAGTAAAAATGATATTCAATCCAAGAATGAACTAATCATGAAAAAAAATCAAACAAATCCTAAAAATGGAATTAAAATAATTCTAAACATTTCTTTCAACTCATATAAGAAGAATCATTAAGAAGATCTTGAAAGAAAAATGAAAAGAATTGATTCACTTACAAACAATGACTCACGAACTGAAATCAGGTCATCACGAAACATTTGAGCATTGTTTGACTATGAAAATGCTTGGGATTTGTTCCTCTCTTTAAGACCAATAATTTCGGCTTTTGAATCACTTAAATCGGAGTTGATTTGAGAGAGTTATGGTGTTTGGAATTGAGAAAGTTAGAGAGAAAATTTCAGCTCAATTTTTCCACCAAATAAAAAATGAGAGGGAAAAATCAATTTAAAGGAAAAATGGAAAGATAACAATAAAGAGAAATCAAGGGACCATACCGTGATAAGCCACAAGCCGACAAAGTCTGATCACGCGGGTTTTTAAAATTTTCAAAGTAAATTATCACATGTGGTGAGCTTATGCGTAAAACACTAACACCCCTAAGGAAACACCACTAAAACGCCACGCGTGCGACAACAGAGGCACAGTACGCAAAGATTCAAGTGTATGTACCACACTCTATAAAAAGCTTATCAAATAAAAAATCATTCCACGCAGTGAGCACACGTGAGACGCAATCTATCGATCCAATAATAGACTACGTGTGAAGCAAAGAAATCACAAAGCTAAAGGGTTCACATGAATAAAATGCATTCAATAAAAACCCTTTTCAATTCACAAAATCAAATGCACTGTCGCGTGGGCTTCGCGCGGACAGAGAAGAAATGTTGGCGTGATGGCCACGTGCTCCATGCCACTCCCTCTCTTTGGTGTGGCTTCCGAGCCATGCCAAGCCATCTTTCGTCCCACGCGTTCCTTGTCCGTTTTTTTCGGTATCTGAACTCCAAATTTGAATCCGTTTTGGAATTACGAACCGTAACTCCCTCTCGGACATGGACGTCAATAAAACTTTCACAAAAAATATAGAAATCGACTTGATAAACAAAGACGAAATCCTTACACGATAAAGACATGGAAAGTTTTGTAACTTCCTACTCGGAACTTGAAAACTAATGAACGAGTAACCGAAATGACCAGAACTCAATATAGAACAATATGAGTACATAATCAAATCCGATATCAGAAAAACACAAACAAATAAACACAAGAACACACAAGTATGCCGTTTCCTAGAAATAGTCCTAGAACATGCAATTTTTACATAAATTGTCAAATTAAATATAATGCATGTGCATACTTCAATAAGTGTGTGAATGTGTTATACAAATTTGGCACAACGATGCAGGGACACAAATGTTATGAAATGTGTGTGTGCACTAACGCCTTGCAAGAGGAAGAAAAATCTCGATACCTTAGCATCCAAGTAAGCACATTTCCTCTTGAAGACGATCTTTGCATGAGAAGTTGTTTTTCTTCTTTGAAGCTTGTATAAACCATGAACAATCTAAGCAACTAGACATTACAAAGAAAGAGAGTTTTGTTATGGAATCAAGCCAACACAAATCTAAAACCTAACAGACTACGCGGGTGGTACGCGGATAAGGGTATCCATGTTAGTTCTTGAGTTTTGTGTTGACATAATTCTATATCAAAACAAAATTTGCTTTGTATTGATTAGTTGTCTAGGATTTGTGGATAATCAAGCTTCAAGGAAGATTGGACAACATTCAAGCAAAGTTGTGGCTTCAAGAGGAATAAAGCTAAATTGCTTAGAAAAAGGTAAACCGATACCTCTTTCCTCTTGCAAGGCCTAGGCACACACATACATTGCATTCATATGTGTCCCTGCATAGTTGTGCATAATTTGGTTTAACACAATACACATACTTATACTTGTATGCACATGCATTTGACTTAACATTGACAATTTCATATATTGCATGTTTTAGGACTAGTTTTAGAAAATAGCATACTTGTGTTTATTTGTTTTTGTTTATATGTTGTTGAACTTAATTTTGAGCTTATATAAGCCTTCATTGAGTTCCAATTAATTTGGTTACTCATTCATTAAGTTTCGAGTTCTAATTAGGTGGTTAAGAGGCTTTCCGTGATTTTATCGTACTTGGTTTCGTCCTTATTTTTCAAGCTGAATTCCATGTCTTTTGTGAAAGTTGTCTTGACATATTTTGTACGTGAGGGAGTCCCGGTTCGTAATCTATAAACAGATTTGAAATTAGAGTTTGGAGTCCAGAGATATGGCCAAAGGAAACAAGAGAGCACAAGAGGGATAATAGGTATAAGACCATGTAACCAAAAGCCAATCTAAGAGAGCACAAATAGAGCCTCTCTATGGTCACAAAACACGCTAAGACTCAAGCAAACCAACATGCAAGCAAGGACACAACACAAGCACAGCATCATGCGAGTGAGGACATTTCCGAACGCACAAGGAAAACGTAAAACTAAACAACCACACGTAAAGACAAACAAAAATGTACTTGTGTGAGTTGTGTAACGGATGCACACGTATACATAATAAAGAACACAAATGCAAGATGAACAGAGAATGCATGAAGAGTGTGTGTGTGTGTGTGTGCTGTAGGGAAAAATCGATATAAAACGCAGCGGAAGAAACGAAAAATAGATTTCATATGGTTTTAAAATTTTTCTCAAAGTTGAACCTTAACCTTTTAATTAGTTAAACTCAAATATATACGGTTAGAGTTAAATACCTCTTGACGCGTGATCCGATTGACTTACGTCGATTGGTAATCCGCAAAATCTTTTCCGATGCCAGTGAACAGTACCCGCATGAACAGTACCCGCCGTGAACAGTGATTGTGAACAGTACCACGTGAACAGTGATCGTGAACAGTACCCGCGTGAATAGTGATCGTGAACACTACCGCGAGATCTTCCAATCCGAACACGTACGTGAATCACCTAGGAGCGTGGTCTCCCTTTTTCTTTGAATTGCAAACCTGAGAATGGATGAACAAAGTTTTCTTTTTCTTTTGTTAGTCACAAAACAATCAAAAGAAGACAAAAATTATTCCGGTCACTTTTGAGTTCTCAATCTAATGATCGAAACTCGCGTGAACCTAATTCGATGTTGTACACACAAGCTTATTGATGAACAAGGAATCAGTGTACTATCAAAGAATAATCTCTTCTCTCTTTTATGTTTAGTAGAATAAAAATTATCCTTTTCTATGAATTGAGAAGAAGAAGAAAAATTTAATCATTCAATCAACTATGGTGGCCGAATTCTATATGTGGTATTATATAGGTGGCCAAAATTTTGCTTCCTCTTCTATTTAGGATTGCCGAAATCTTCCTCTAAATGGACTAGGGTTGCCGCAAATCACATACCAAAAAGTGTTTGTGTTGCACCCTAATTTCCATCAACCTTTAGACTTCAAAACCTAATACAACTCATAGATATTTTTATTCTTTTATTGACTAAATAAAAAGACTTCTGATTTGATTAAATAAATAAAATTAATTAATTATTTTCTTATCAAACAAGTCTTTTACTTTTAATATACTACTACCAATAGTATAACTTTAGGAAATATATTTCCTGATCAGAAAAAGATTTGTTTCTTAATTAAACAATTAATTAATAAATTAACTAATTCTTATTTAAATAAAACAATGAAACAAAATAATATAGGTTAAAATATACACCTTGCCGCCCCACTTATATAAATGGGCCATATATTATTTTCTTATTTTATTTAATCCATTGGACTTTAAATAAAAGCCCACATGTGAACCAGACCCATTCTTACTAAAAGAAACAAGCCCACATGTCTCCTTTTAATATATTAATATAATAGTGCAGCCCATTAATTAAATAATAGATATATTATATTCTTGATATATTAAAAACAATTCTAGATGGACCCTTAAATCGGTCCGGTAGAATATATCAAGTGATCCATGCAAATACGTGTGGATTGGGGATCTTGGCGGGCTATCTAAATTTAAGCTTCAATAGACACAACCTAATCACAATCAACAAATGATTCACTTAGGTCCAATCTATTAATTTTAACTCATTCCACTAAAGAGCTAAAATTGAACTCTTAAATAAAGATAGAATAAGGAGATGTTTCTCATTCATACCCTAGACAATCTTATAGGAGATGGTGTATCCTCGTGAATAATATCAGTAATCGCCAAGAGCTCATAGACCGCCTATAGCTCTCCAAGTTACCATATTTCCTCATATAACCAAATTTCGAACTTGGACACTTTGACTTATCCAGAAGCCATGTTTTCAATAATCATTATTGAAAACTCAACGTTGAGATTTAATATCCAATACCTCAAAACATCCATATGATGATATTATACTCCCATTTAATAAATGGAGCCACGATGTCCATATCTATAAATGAAGTCCTCTATCGATTAACAAATGTATACCACCAAACTATCGAGGATAGACTATGCTATATAATCGTACTCATTGATAGCTATAATGATAACACTTGCAACCATAAGTCCATCATTTATCTCAGGATTAAGATAGACTCTCCGATTGTCCTCTTTAATGAAAAGACTTATATCTAGTGACGGTTCTAGATAAAGTATTTCATTGTGATCCAGTTCAATGCACCTAGTGCACTAGATTCTTTTACTCGAAAACCTTTCGATGATTTTAGACTCATCATATTCATTTGATCCCACTCAAATGCTAGTAAAAGAATTCTACAACTTTAACAAGATAGAGGTGCCCAACCTTTAACTTAAGTTGTGAACGTTATTCAAGACTAACTAAAGAATTGTGTCTACCTCATACATATCCGGATGTATGAACAATTCTTCATGTCTCATAGTCTTTTGACCTTATGATTATTTACCTTGACAATTATAATAATAAATGCTATAAGTAATTGTAAGAATCAGAATTCACTTTATTAATATGAGAAGATTGTCAATTACAATATTACACTCTTGCCATTGAGCATAATCCTAACATGTGCACCTAAACTCCTCAAGAGACAAAGTCAAGTGAGTATACCTTTTACTCTTGAAGTCATGGAGATGCTTGGAAGCTTGCCGACAAGGACCTAAGCTACCCATTACTCAATCATCCCCAATGTGGTGTGGTTTATCATGAAATAAGCCAATCATAAAATCGAGGTCCTTACAGGGTTTTCGCCCTAAAGCTTGTAATTTGTAAATGTGAATTGAACATAAATAAAAGAAGTAGTTTATTCATTCAAATTGTCTCATACATTTATATATACCATGTGTACTTAACATCCAAGATTGCCGAATGTAATTTTAAATTGAGTATATGATTGTCATATACTGTTGGATTCATTTTGAAATGAGCAATCTAAAGAGTTCGTAGATAGCAAATAAAGCTGGGTACTTTTTTGTGGTTAATCTATAGCTGCGGTCCATTCCGTAATGTACGGTGATCTTATCCTGGATCATTCATATGGTGATATGAGAATGGAGGCACCTTGTATGATGTGATCATATAGGAATGGGCCACCACCTATATGAATCTCTCAATAAGATCCGTTACATGATGAGATTCATATATATATATCAACAAATGATGGCTATATATGGGTGATCTTAATCCTGAGTGTCTTATCGACCTCGTTAGGTTAGATTGTTGTTTTTGATATACCATGGGTGAGATTGGAGTTACATTCCCGGTCAATATGCTTCATATATTGGAATCGCGGTTTGGCTTGTGGCTGGGAAGGTTTGTACACAATAGTGGAATTCACTCTTTCTTGCGAGAAGTAGATAGTAGTTCCCTTAAGAGTTTATTCGGGGCTTGAACAATATGAGCGCTCTCCTAATTCCGTGAAGAAGGTATGATTTATTGTTCATTAGAGAATCATTCGTACTTAATGGAAAAGATGTAATTAGAGGGGTATGACAGACATTATGATCCAGCTCTAATTATGAACTGCCTGTGGAGGATTATACCATATGTAATAGCTATATCGAAGGACACCAAAAGTTATTGGTTTGTGTAAAAACATCTACAGTTGAGAGAATGCAGCTTCAGGTTTTTAGTGAATAACACCGAAGTTAATAATCATGAAATATTAATTAAAGAGTTTAATTAATTATTTATAAGGATTATTGGAGCTCGTAATACTGTAGGTCCATTAGGTCCCCTTCCTAGCCCGATTGATTAAAGGTAACAAGAATCACCGGTTGATTAATTGGATTGTCCAATTAATTGTGTTTCGAAAGTGACACGTATCTATTTGGGAATTAATTGAATAATGAGATTATTTAATTAAAGAATATTAGTGTTTAAATTGACTAAATTATAAGATTACTTAATTATACGATTAATCATTAGTTGGAGGGTGTTGATTGATAATTGTGTTTGAATGAAGATAAGATAATTTGATTATTTTATTTTTGTATTTGAATTTAAAACGTTTAAATTCAAAGTTATTAATTATCCTTATAAATATTAGATATTTTAAAGGATTAATTAATGAAAGTTATCAGTTAAACAATAAATAGATATATGATATTTATTTTGAAAACTTATACACGCATAGAAGAGAATATATCAATTCTCTCGACTCAATTACATTGAATGGATTAAATTGTGTGAAATTAATAGAAGACAATAGATCAATTCTCTCGATTCAATTGCATTGAATGAATTAATTGCGTGAAATTAATAGAAGAGAATAGATCAATTCTCTCGATTCAATTGCATTGAATGAATTAATTGCATTGAATCGATTAAATTGCATTGAATGGATTAATTGCATTGAATGGATTTATTGGGTGAAATAAATAGAAGGAAACCGAGAGGTGTGCGGCCAAAAATATATATATGTTAATAGCCAAAATTGAGTAAGGACCAAAGGAAAATTTTCCACCTCCCAGACCTGGCTCCATACCCCAGAGTTTCCACCAGGAGACCATTCTATCCAGAGCCGAACTACGATACCACCCCCGGAACAAGGGCGGGCTCCGGAAACATCTAGGATAGAGCCCGGAACGATCAAATCTAGCCCGCATCACCAAAACTAGAAGTTCCCTGAAGTCGAGGTCACCTCGCAAATGCTCCAGAGACTCACCTATTCCTCGTTGACACAGGAGAATATCCCTAGAAGGCCGCACCTAGCTTCGAAAGATCAGGGGAAGCCACACCTAGCTTCGAAAGGTCAGGGGAAGCCATACCTAGCTTCGAAAAGGTCAAGGGAAGCTAGATCTGGCTCCTAGTGTTAGGATTATGCTCAATGGCAAGAGTGTAATATTGTAATTGACAATCTTCTCATATTAATAAAGTGAATTCTGATTCTTACAATTACTTATAGCATTTATTATTATAATTGTCAAGGTTAATAATCATAAGGTCAAAAGACTATGAGACATGAAGAATTGTTCATACATCCGGATATGTATGAGGTAGACACAATTCTTTAGTTAGTCTTGAGTAACGTTCACAACTTAAGTTAAAGGTTGGGCACCTCTATATTGTTAAAGTTGTAGAATTCTTTTACTAGCATTTGAGTGGGATCAAATGAATATGATGAGTCTAAAATCATCGAAAGGTTTTCGAGTAAGAGAATCTAGTGCACTAGGTGCATTGAACTGGATCACAATGAAATACTTTATCTAGAACCGTCACTAGATATAAGTCTTTTCATTAAAGAGGATAATCGGAGAGTCTATCTTAATCCTGAGATAAATGATGGACTTATGGTTGCAAGTGTTATCATTAGAGCTATCAATGAGTACGATTATATAGCATAGTCTATCCTCGATAGTTTGGTGGTATACATTTGTTAATCGATAGAGGACTTCATTTATAGATATGGACATCGTGGCTCCATTTATTAAATGAGAGTATAATATCATCATATGGATGTTTTGAGGTATTGGATATTAAATCTCAACGTTGAGTTTTCAATAATGATTATTGAAAACTTGGCTTCTGGACAAGTCAAAGTATCCAAGTTCGAAATGTGGTCATATGAGGAAATATGGTAACTTGGAGAGCTATAGGCGGTCTATGAGCTCTTGGCGATTACTGATATTATTCACGAGGATACACCATCTCCTATAAGATTGTCTAGGGTATGAATAAGAAACATCTCCTTATTCTATCTTTATTTAAGAGTTCAATTTTAGCTCTTTAGTGGAATGAGTTAAAATTAATAGATTGGACCTAAGTGAATCATTTGTTGATTGTGATTAGGTTGTGTCTATTGAAGCTTAAATTTAGATAGCCTGCCAAGATCCCCAATCCACACATATTTGCATGGATCACTTGATATATTCTACCGGGCCGATTTAAGGGTCCATCTAGAATTGTTTTTAATATATCAAGAATATAATATGTCTATTATTTAATTAATGGGCTGCACTATTATATTAATATATTAAAAGGAGACATGTGGGCTTGTTTCTTTTAGTAAGAATGGGTCTGGTTCACATGTGGGCTTTTATTTAAAGTCCAATGGATTAAATGAAATAAGAAAATAATATATGGCCCATTTATATAAGTGGGGCGGCAATGTGTATATATTAACCTAATATATTATTTTGTTTCATTGTTTTAATTAAATATGAATTAGTTAACTTATTAATTAATTGTTTAATTAAGAAACAAATCTTTTTCTGATCAGGAAATATATTTCCTAAAGTTATACTATTCGAAGTAGTATATTAAAAGTAAAAGACTTGTTTGATAAGAAAATAAATAATTAATTTTATCTATTTAATCAAATAAGAAGTCTTTTTATTTAGTCAATAAAAGAATAAAAATATCTATGAGTTGGATTAGGTTTTGAAGTCTAAAGGTTGATGGAAATTAGGGTGCAAGAAAAACTCTTTTTGGTATGTGATTTGCGGCAACCCTAGTCCATTTAGAGGAAGATTTCGGCAATCCTAAATAGAAGAGGAAGCAAAATTTCGGCCACCTATATAATTCCACATATAGAATTCGGCCACCATAGTTGATTGAATGATTCAATTTTTCTTCTTCTTCTCAATTCATAGAAAAGGATAATTTTTATTCTACTAAACATAAAAGAGAGAAGAGATTATTCTTTGATAGTACACTAATTGCTTGTTCATCAATAAGCTTGTGTGTACAACATCGAATTAGGTTCACGCGAGTTTCGATCATTAGATTGAGAACTCAAAAGTGACCGGGATAATTTTTGTCTTCTTTGATTGTTTTGTGACTAACAAAAGAAAAAGAAAACTTTGTTCATCCATTCTCAGGTTTGGAATTCAAAGAAAAAGGGAGACCACGCTCCTAGGTGATTCATGTACGTGTTCGGATTGGAAGATCTCGCGGTACTGTTCACGATAACTGTTCACGGGGGGGGGGGGGGGGGGGGGGGGGGGGGGTTACTGTTCACGCAGGGTACTGTTCACAATCACTGTTTACGCGAGTACTGTTCACGGGCATCGGAAAAGATTTTGCGGATTACCAATCGACGTAAGTCAATTGGATCACGCGTCAAGAGGTATTTAACTCTAACCGTATATATTTGAGTTTAATTAATTAAAAGGTTAAGGTTCAACTTTGAGAAAATTTTTAAAACCATACGAAATCTATTTTTCGTTTCTTCCGCTGCGTTTTATATCGATTTTTCCCTACAATTAGTATCAGAGCCTTGGTTGTACCTTTTAATTAATTAACGTATATATATACGTGAATCTATTTCTTTTTTTATTGTGATTATACATGTTTTAGAAAGAGATGGCACTCTAGGTATTCGCATATATAATTACATGTTTAATGTATGGATTTATATATGTTTTATAAAGTGAATTGTTATTGCTCGATTTTGGTCCTAGAATTTCAATGTAATTTTTGTTTCGGATTTGTAACAAGAAGGGTGGTCTATTATCGCCATATTTTCTTCTTGGTAGTTGCTAGGGTTTTATTTTTTTGTTTTGTATGTAAATTAAGTGCAGTATTTTTTTTTGTAATCAGGTGCAGTATTTTTTTTGTAAATCTTACTGTAGTAAAATAAAAAAAATAAAAAAATTTTGCTGCAGTAATTTATTCGTAATATGATTTAATGTATTTGGGTATTGAAAATTCGAAGACACAAAGAAAAACGAAGCAACCGGAACCGAGAACGAGCACCGTGCGCACCCAAGGACTGGATTGGGCTGTGCATGGCAAGCCCAATCCTTGGTGGGCTGTGCACGGCAGTCTTGTGTGGCCTTATGGGCTGCGTAAGGCAGCCCCTTTGTGGGGTTGTGGGCTGTGCACGTCCATGGGAGGAGGCCGAGGGATGAGCGTATGGTTGATGGCCACCTGAAGATCTTGTATTCCTAACAATTGTAATTTACTTGCTTTTCTAGGATGGGCCAAAATTGTTGCTATTTAATTTTTGCTTAAATATTACAATATTTGTTGTTGTATGATAACATGCCATTTTAGAATAGGAGTGCCACTCATATATCTCTTTTGGTATGAACATGCATTTAATGATTTAGGTATCTAATTGGCATCTAGATAACTTGGTAAAAATCATTCTTTGGGATTTAATCACACGCCTTAAATAATTGAGTGGGAGAAGGTGTGCAAGAACGCCTATGGCCTCCAAGATTAGTTGAGTTTTATTATTTTTGGTAATCCCCCCAAGGGGCGTCCATAAATGGAATTTAACAATATACTTCCTTACAAGGATAGACTAGACAATTGACTTAAACGAAATCTACTCCCTAAGGAGGGATTTTCGTGAGAGAAAATTGAGGGTCGATATCTTGGTAACACACTCAATGTAATTTTATTAATATCCTCCCAAGAGTTCTTGTTAATAAAAATTACAAGGCTAAAATTAAAAACGCTGGTTGTTATGTTAACAATTAGGTGGGACCTAGTCTAACTAGTAAATAGTGCGAACTCCCAAAGGAGGCGTAATATTTATGGGTGTTGGATCACCGTTGAATTATTTATTTTAATTCAAGATAAAATTTTAAAAGTGCTATTATCATGATTATTTACTTATATATGTTTTTGTTTTAATCAGAAATCATGACCCCATCACTTATGAACATCCTGGAAGATAACACCTTAACTGGAGATAACTACGTAACATGGAAAAGGAAAATTGGGTTGTTGCTGCAAAGTGAAAAACATAAGTTTGTTCTGACCACTCCTAAACCATCCCTTCCTAATAATGAATCTAATGTGATGCAAAGAGATGAGTATGAGCAGTGGAAGACTTCTGATGATATGGCAAAATGTTACATTATGGCCACTATCTCCGACGTGTTGCAACAGCAACATGAAGGAATGGAGTCCGCTGCTGATATAATGATGTCTCTAGAGGAAATGTTTGCTATGAGATCTAGGACGACTAAGAGAGAGGCAGTGACTGCTTTTATGAATCTTAGGATGAAACCTGGACAATCAGTGAAAGATCACATGATGAAAGTCATAGCACATCTCAATATTGCTGAACTAAATGGTGCTGAGATTGATGGTGAGACCAAAATTGATATGGTAGTTAACTCACTGTCAGATCCCTTTGAGCAGTTCAAGTTGGACTACACCTTGAACAAAAAGGAATACACCTTGCAGGGCCTGACGCAAGATGTTCAAAGCGCTGAAAAGATCCTTGTGAAAAACAAAGGTCAAGAGATTCATTTGGTTGGTAAAGTTGCTACTGTTAAGACCCGTAAGAAGGTCAAGAAACAACAGAAGAAAAAGCAACTTGGGCCTACCAAGAAGGAAACCAAGAAAGGAACCAAGATCAAAGGGAAATGCTTCCTTTGTGGTGAAAAGGGACATTGGAAAAGAGATTGCCCAAAGTCCTAGAAAAAGAAGGAAGAAGGGGTTTCAGGAAAAGAGAAGGTTGAATGAAGATGAAGTCAATTTGCGCTTGGGCAACAGAACGTTAGTGTCTGCAAGTGCAGTGGGAGATATTAGAGTTATTTTAGATTCTAGTAGGCATTTAGATGTAATAGACGTTTATTATGTACCTCAATTCAAGAGGAATTTAATTTCAGTTTCTTGTTTAAATAAGTTTGGATATTCGGTTACTTTTAATAAAACTTTTATTATTAGTAAGAATGACAAAGTTGTTTGCAAAGGTACATTGGAAAACTGTTTATTCTTTTTGCATAGAAATATCTCTCACTCGTTAGACACAGAAATAACGGAACCTAATCATAAAAGAGTAAAATTATCAAAAGATGAAACCTATCTTTGGCATTTACGCCTAGGTCACATTAACCTTAATAGGATTAAAAGATTGGTATGTGACGGACCTTTAAGTGACTTAAAGGTTGATGATCTACCAACTTTTGAATCTTGTTTGGAAGGTAAAATGACCAAAAGGCCGTTCAATACCAAAGGTGCAAGAGCCACTGAATGTTTAGGACTAGTACACACTGATGTATGTGGTCCTATGAGCATTCAAGCTAGAGGTGGATATGAGTACTTCATCACCTTCACAGATGATTACTCAAGCTTTGGTTACGTGTATCTCATGAGACATAAGTCAGATGCATTTGATATGTTCAAAGCATTCAAAGCTGAAGTAGAAAATCAGCTTGAGAAACATATAAAAATCTTTAAGTCCATTTAGAGGAAGATTTCGGCAATCCTAAATAGAAGAGGAAGCAAAATTTCGGCCACCTATATAATTCCACATATAGAATTCGGCCACCATAGTTGATTGAATGATTCAATTTTTCTTCTTCTTCTCAATTCATAGAAAAGGATAATTTTTATTCTACTAAACATAAAAGAGAGAAGAGATTATTCTTTGATAGTACACTGATTGCTTGTTCATCAATAAGCTTGTGTGTACAACATCTAATTAGGTTCACGCGAGTTTCGATCATTAGATTGAGAACTCAAAAGTGACCAGGATAATTTTTGTCTTCTTTTGATTGTTTTGTGACTAACAAAAGAAAAAGAAAACTTTGTTCATCCATTCTCAGGTTTGCAATTCAAAGAAAAAGGGAGACCACGCTCCTAGGTGATTCACGTACGTGTTCGGATTGGAAGATCTCGCGGTACTTTTTACGATCACTGTTCACGCGGTACTGTTCACAATCACTGTTCACGCGGGTACTGTTCACGGGCATCGGAAAAGATTTTGCGGATTCCCAATCGACGTAAGTCAATCGGATCACGCGCCAAAGAGGTATTTAACTCTAACCGTATATATTTGAGTTTAATTAATTAAAAGGTTAAGGTTCAACTTTGAGAAAAATTTTAAAACCATACGAAATCTATTTTTCGTTTCTTCCGCTGCGTTTTATATCGATTTTTCCCTACACCTAGCTGGATGAAACTTCTCAGATATCGAGGTCGGAACACTGATCGACCTCGCTAGTTGATGCACCACACCATGCCATATTCAACGACCTCTACAAAGGAACATGCTGTAATGATACGAAAATACATTGGATCATATCTGGAAACGTTACCTAGAACATGTAATAGAATCCAAAGAGGAAACAAACTGATCTCCACCAAGATATTCTCAATTCGGCTATTAACTCAAAGTCAATGACATTGAAGCGAGAAATCCCGCCCGATAAGGAGGGGAGAGACTGAGAAAATCAAGGGAGAATCAGTTCATTTAACCTACAAAACTATGTATAAATAGAAAGAAAGAAAATGAAAAGAGGAGACTACTATTTGACAGGCATACGAAAAATACTCAACCATACCCTAGAGAGAGTGGAGAGTAAAAATAAAGAAATTTGTATTTGTACACCATGCACGTTCAATAAAAATACTCTTGATTTCTTTTGGGTGAATTGTATCATTATTCCTTGTCACTTTATAAATCATCGCTACACATACGATCAATCTTGGCCACCACCTACGTGGTAGTGGTCTCGAGGGTGTTAACTGAGATTTCTTGCCCCGAGCAAAATTCATGTAAACACTTTCTGGCGCCGTTTGTGGGAAAAAACCTTACACCCAATTAACCAATTATATGCATTTACATTTTCGTTGTTTTACAGGAATTATGAGGCTCCGCTCCTCCCAAGGCCAACATAGGGTCTCAGAGCAACCTCCGGCGAGGCTAACACGAAAGACCCCAAGAAAGGGGAGAAAGTCTGGATATAGTAGTCAAGCTCCGGTCCAAACAACCAATGCGCGGGCTACTGGCCACCCTATAGTGAGCCAGGCCGCGCTCGACCAACAAGCGGCGGCCTTCGTAGAATCCATCCGCGTCCGCCTGCTCGCTGAAGGCATCACAATCCAGCCAACCAACCTGAATGATCAGGGAGAGCCGAGCAGGCTCGGAGCTAGGCCATATGCTTTCCATCGCCTAGGACCTCCTCTTCCAGAACCGGCCCGAGATAGGTCAGGGCCCCAACGTTCGATCCGGGATAGGTTGTGGCCCATGCCCCCAGTTCGGAAAAGATTTTCACAATATCAACCCAGGCGAGTTAAGTCTGCCGCAGATGCTTTTACCCGAAAGCCGCGGGGGCTATCTCATCCAACTACATCTAGGAGAACTGCCCGGGCCCTAGAGGAGGAAAGTAGACAAACTCCCCGAGTGGATCCTATCCACTCGGAGGACCAGATAGAAATTGCCAGTTCATCGGAAAGACTCGACAGTGAGAAATCTGAGGTTAACTCGAAGAGACCTGGGAACAAGCGACTGAGGGATCAGCTGGCAAAGCTGCAAAAAGAGGTCCAGCAGATAAGGAAGGGAAAGAATAAGGAGGAAAAAAAGGATCCCCTGAGCTAGATGAACGCTCCCTTCACTAGGAGGATCTGGGAAGCAGAGCTCCCCCCAAAATTCAAAATGCCAGTAGATAAGTTCTCTAGAACGGAAGATCCTCTAAGCCACCTAGAGAGCTTCGTTCAATAGATGGAGGTCCAGAACACTACCAGAGCAGCTATGTGCAGAATGTTTCCAACGACCCTAACCGACTACGTGAAAACCTGGTTCAGGAAACTGCCCGTTGGTAGCGTGGATTCTTTCACGAAATTATCAACAGATTTTTGCTCACGATTCCAAGGAGTCAAACCTCGTCCGAAAGATCCCATACACCTCCAATATATGATTCAGGAACGGAGTGAGACTCGTCGGTCGTACGTGGAACGATTTCACAAGGAGGTCATACAAATGAGAGTTTTCACCGAAAAAGAAACCCTCGCCAACTTCAGGCGAAACATGTGGGCAGGAAAGCTTTTCCGTTCCTTCGCTAAGAGACCTCCCGAGACTTACCAAGAGGCCTACGACCGGGCTCTTGAGCAGGTCGAGAACGACGAACAACTCAAGGTCAAGATGGAACACGACGACATGAGAACGGCAAAGCGTCTGAAGAAAGAAGCCCCTAAATTTGAGCTAGTGCAGAAAACTCAAAATAAACCTCCCAACAGGTCGACCTATCGCCTCCCTGCTCCTCTGCATAGGCAAGAAAGATATACAGCAAAATGAACCCCTCCCTCGGGCTTCGCCGCCTCCCGAGACCGTGGCTCCAGTAATGTAAGGGGAAAAAGGGTATGACTACTACACCCATTTGAATGCTTCCAGGGAAACAGTCTACCTTGCCATACGTGATAAAGGGTTGCTCCAAAAGCCCGCTCCCATGAAGGCCCCAGCTGACAGGAGAAACCGGTACAAGTACTGCGACTTCCACGAAGACGTGGGCCACAACACCTCAGAGTGCTATAATTTGCGTAACCAGATTGAAGCCCTGATAAGGCGAGGATGCCTGATTGAGTTCTTACAACAGGTCAGAGATAACATTAGGACTGGAAGGGAGGTACAAGCTGAAATCCGTGAAGACGCAGAAAAGAGGAAAGGGGAACAGGCTGACTTAATGCAACAGATCCAGGTGATACACACTATCAGCGGAGGTCCTACACTGGCTGGCATTTCCAATAACTCCTGGAAAAACCACGCAAGAAAGATTCCCCACATTGGAGAAAGCCGGGGGATCTTCGAAGTCAACCAGAGCCTGACAGAACCCTCCCAGTCAGCGCAGATCATTTTTACCGAAGTAGATGTCTTCAACACCGTGCAACCTCATGATGATCCCATGGTAATCACGATACAGATCGCCAACTGTCTGGTCCATCGCGTGCTCGTGGATACAGGCAGCAGTGTAGATATCCTCTTCAAGGATACCCTGGAAAAATTGAACCTGAAGCAACGTTGTTACAACAGCTGTACCACTCCGCTTTACAGTTTCACTAGAGATTCAATCATACCAGTGGGGTCGATGATCCTCCCAGTAATCATCGGAATCACGCTTCTCCAACAGAATGTTATGACCGACTTTGTTGTGGTAGACACCCCATCGGCCGACAACGCCATCCTATGGAGACCTTTCCTGTCCTCCTTGAAGGGAGTCTTGTCCATATACCACAACGTCCTGAAATTCCCGGTTGGAACCAAAGTAGGAGAGGTTTGCGGGGACCAGCAGGCAGCCAGGAAATGCTACACAGTATCTGCCAATCCTACAGCCCTAGCGAAACAGTGTGTACATGTGACATTAATCCAGGAAGACATGGATACATCCTGGATAATCCAAGAGGAGAAGGAGCCCGCTGAACATCCTGAGCATCCGGAGAGCGAACCTATTATGCCCTACGAGGAAGAACGGAGTAAGGAATGGGCCAGCGGGAAGCCCGTTGATAAATTAGAAGAGATACCCATAAGGAATGACGATCCCTCCAAGGTCGTCAAGGTCGGAGCCACCCTTGATCAAGTAGTAAGAAGAGGACTAATTGACCTTCTCAGGGAGTTCAGCGACATCTTCGCCTGGAACTATGATGAAATGCCTGGAATCCCGGCATCATTGGCCGCCCACCGACTAGCGGTAGATCCAACAGTCAAGCCTGTCAAGCAGAAGAGGCGTCACTTCAACGCTGATAGGAACGCTGCGGTGTAGGAAGAGGTTGATAAATTGATCAAAGCAGGGTTCATCAGAGAAGTACTTTATCCCGAATGGATCGCCAACGTGGTCATAGTTACCAAGGCGAATGGGAAGTGGCGTATGTGTTTCGATTACACCGACCTCAACTGGGCTTGTCCGAAAGACAGTTTTCCATTACCAAAGATCGACCAGCTGGTTGACTCCACGTCCGGAAGTAAACTTTTAAGTTTTATGGACGCATTCTCAGGATACAACCAAATTAAAATGCACCCGGCAGACCAAGATAAAACCAGTTTCATTACTGGGCATGGCTTATACTGCTACAAGGTGATGCCGTTTGGTTTGAAGAATGCGGGGGCCACATACCAGCGGCTGGTTAACAAACTGTTCAAGCCCGAGATAGGAAAGACGATGGAAGTATATATCGACGACATGATCACGAAATCCCCAACCCAAAAGGACATCAGGAAGACCTTCGCAAAACCTTCCTTATACTGAGGGAAAACCAGATACGTTTGAACCCCTCCAAATGTGCCTTTGGGGTAACGGTGGGGAAGTTTCTGGGCTTCAT
Source organism: Dipteronia sinensis (assembly GCA_033220585.1). NCBI lineage: Eukaryota > Viridiplantae > Streptophyta > Magnoliopsida > Sapindales > Sapindaceae > Dipteronia > Dipteronia sinensis. Next base: position 30,394,193 of record CM065638.1, read on the forward strand.
GGTTCATGAGAGAGGTATAGAAGCCAACCTAGAAAAAATCAAAGCTATCTTGGACCTGGAATCCCGAACCTAGCTCAAGCAAGTACAGATTCTGACTGGACGGGTGGCGGCACTCAATAGGTTTATTTCTCGCTCCACCAATAAATGTCTCCCTTTCTTCAAGGCCATCAAACAAGGGAAAAACATGAAGTGGAGCCAGGAGAGCGAACGGTCTTTTCAAGCTTTGAAAGAATACCTAACAAGCCCCCCATTGTTAGTCAAGCCGGTTCTCGGAGATGAGTTGCAGATCTACCTGGCTGTATCAGAAACTGCAGTAAACGGGGCTTTGACCAAGGATTGTAGTGACGGTTTTTAAAGACCCATATACTATGTGAGTCATGCTTTGACCAAATCAGAAAGGAATTACATTCTACTGGAAAAGCTCGCTTATGCTCTGGTGATCTCAGCGAGGAAACTCCGTCCCTATTTTCAAGCTCACACAATAGCTGTGGTGACGGACCAACTTCTCCGCCAATTTTTGCAAAGACCAAACGTGTCTGGAAGGCTAGTCTTATGGGCCCTAGAGCTCACTCAGTTCGACCTAAAGTATAAGCCCCGGACTACGATTAAGGCACAGGCTTTGGCCGATTTCGTGGCAGAATTCTTAGCGATCCCAGATCAAGATGATCCTTCAGTATCAAATGAGGTCCTTGAGAAGATATCCGAGGTCGATAATTGGTCGGAAGGTTGCAAGCCATGGACCCTCTTTGCAGATGGAGCATCCGGGCAAGCCGGGGGAGGAGCTGGCATAGTTTTAATAGATCCGGAGAGGACCGAATTCTGTCACTGTTTCAGATTCGAGTTTAAAACTACCAATAACGAAGCGGAATATGAAGCCCTCCTAGCCGGGATGAAGGTAGCCATTGAACCAAAGACCGATTACCTGCAAATCAAGAGCGATTCATTACTTGTTGTAAACCAGGTGACTGGGGTCTACCAGGCAAAGGGAGATAATATGGCTGCCTACCTAAATCTAGCTCAACTGCTAAAAAGCAAATTTAAGGGACTCCAGATCGATCAGGTGCCTCGACACCAAAACCATCGCGCAGATGTTCTGGTTAAAATAGCGGCGAACGGAGGCCAGTCCCTACCACGGGGAATTCCCCTCCAAGTAATCACCCAACCAAGCATAGCCACAAATGGAGAAATTTGTTCCCTGGATTGCCTGCCTTGTTGGATGGACCCAATTGTCGCCTACCTCCTTGAAGGAGAGCTTCCCAAAAGGCCCGACCAAGCCCGAAGAATTAAGAGACTCTCAGTCCGATACTGTATGGTGGACGGGTACCTCTACAGGAGGGGCAGATCCCTCCCCTTACTTAGGTGCTTGCATCCCGATGATGCTAAATGGGCATTGAGAGAGGTCCACTCTGGGGACTGTGGGAACCACATAGGTGGGGAAGCTCTAGCCTATCAGTTGCTTCGTATGGGGTACTATTGGCCGATCATCCACCAAGACGTAAAGAGTTTTGTGCAATCCTACGAACCTTGTAAAAGAACTTCAAACTTGAACCACCAGCCACCCGAGCGACTGTCGTCCCTCAGTTCACCTTACCCCTTTGCCATGTGGGTAATCGACCTAATTGGGCCACTCCCTACCGCTCCTGGACAGATGAAACATGCTATCGTGGCTATCGACTACTTCACAAGATGGGTCGAGGCAGAACCTCTTTCTCGAATATCAGAAAAGAATATAACCAAGTTTATCAAGACTAACGTGGTATGCAGATTTGGGACCCCTCTCATCATTATAGCCGACCTAGGGAAGCAATTCGACAACGCCCGGTTCAAAGACTTCTTCAAGGGATTTGGGATCGACCTCAGGCTCGCTTCAGTGGCTCATCCTCAGACTAACGGGCTGGTAGAATCCACCAACTAGACTATCAAGAAACTTTTGCAAAAGAAGCTACAGCAGAAGAAAGGTAAATGGGCCGAAGAGCTGCCAGAAGTCCTCTAGGCATACCGGACTACAAAGAGAACAGCTACCGGGGAGACACCTTACTCTCTGGCTTTCGGGGTTGAAGCAGTCCTCCCCATCGAGCATAATTTAACCTTATTCAGGGTACAGCACTTTAAGCCCGAAAGTAACGAAGTCAAGCTCCGGGCTAATCTAGACCTCTTAGAAGAAAAACAAGACCGGGTAGCAGAGAAAGTAGCGATCTACCAGAGCAAGATCGCTAGATACTTCAACCAAAAGGTCAGAGCCCGGGAATTCAAAGAAGGGGATCTGGTACTTAGGATAGTGACCCTGAACACTCGGAAAAGGTCGGATGGAGTCTTAAGTCCCAATTGAGAAGGGCCATATTTGATAAAGCTAGTTGTTCGCAATGGAGTTTATAAACTCAAAGACATGGACGGACGATCCATCGACCACACTTGGAATGCAGATCATTTGAGGAAATTCTACCCTTGAAGGGAGTTCTCAAGCAGACTACCCCCACTTATTTTTCATTTCAGACCCTAATAAAGATGTACTACATCTCGATCATCAATAAAGTCATTTTCCTTTTCTCTTCCATCTTTGTCTCCAACTATGTTCAACATTAGTGACTATACCCTTGTGTGGGAAACTCAACATAAACACTTCGAGACCAGGAAATAGCTCGATAGCCCTCCTGATACCTTGGTCGGGCTACCACCCCCAAGAAGGATCTGAGTGTAAGAGCATAGTTGCCCTCCAGATCTCGAGACCAGGAAATAGCTCGATAGGCCTCCTGATGCCTTGGTCGGGCTACCACCCCCAAGAAGGATCTGAGTGTAAGAGCATAGTTGCCCTTCAGATCTTGAGACCAGGAAATAGCTCGATAGCCCTCCTGATGCCTTGGTCGGGCTACCACCCCCAAGAAGGATCTCAGTGTAAGAGCGTAGTTGCCCTCCATATCTCGAGACCAGGAAATAGCTAAGTAGCCCTCCTGATGCCTTGGTTGGGCCATCGCCCCCAGAAAAAATATATATATATATATATATAATGTTTGTTTTCGTGTGCAGGATCAAAATCATCATAATTCCCTACACGAGTCTTATAGATGTCACCTGGATCCTATTCAAGACTAGAAATAAAATAAGAATTCTCAAAAGCGATTCGATTTCTCGTTAAGGATAAGGGGAGCCTATCCCCCGATAAGGCTACATCCACCAAACGGGGAGCCCAACCCCGAGCTTGGGCTATATAAAAAAAAAAGAAAAAAAAGCTAATAAGGGCAAAACGGGGTGCCCACCCCCTTTTTTCCGGGCAATCAAGCAAAGAAAAACAAACAAGTAATGATGAACTGTTTCAAGCTTTGGGACTTTCTTGGCTGTCCTCCGCTTGCCCTCCTCTTTCTTGCTGATCTTCGCCATCAACCCCCGCTACAGATAGCTGTCCATCTTGGTTATCCTCGCCGACCGCTCCTCCATTTAGAGGCTCCATCGGTTGATCAGTAGGATCTTCCTCCAAAACCTCATTAATCACGTCCATAACCTCAGCCGGGATAGCCGCATTAAGAAGGGCAGCCATGGACCCTGTCTGGCTCCTGTCGGCCTCCATCTCTGTTAAAGGAGGATTCTCAGACGGGCTCCTAACCTCTTCACCAGCTCCAGATTGGTCCTCCTAGGATCGAGAGGACAACACTTTACTGGAAGACTCCCCAGGACCTAAGGTAGTAAAGGTAGGAAGAGGAAATAGAGGATCTGTTTGGGCGGGCTGTTTCCCAGAACCTGCTTGGCTCAAAGGGACCACCCTGTCGCCTTCAGGGCGAGATAGCTCGGTAGCCTTGACCATTATTTCTTGTCTATCCCAGCCGGCAATAGACGACAAATCAAAGGGAGGAGGAAGAGCTTCCGCGGCCTGAAAGGAAGCATAGAAATATCCGTCGCCGAAGGAGGTCTCCGCATCAGCTTGCAGTTTGGTCACCTGAGTAATCAGAGACTGACTCTCGAGGTCCAACTTTTTAGCCTCAGATCTCCAGGAATCCTGCTGTCTAGCCCGCCAGAGAGATTGAAGACGCTCCTGATCATAAGATTGCTTCATCCTCTCATGATCGCAGCGAAGCTCAGCCATCTCGACCTCGATCTTTCCCTGGCTGGAAGTCATCTCTTCCACTAAAGACTGGGCCTGCTTGAGCAATTCCCTGGCTTTCTCGGCTTTGGCTTCGGCTTTTGCAGCCCGGTCGCGGAGGAGGGCTACCTGCTGGCCCATCGCAACATTAAACTTGAAGGCCTACAAAATACAGAACCCGAGTTAGAAACTGAACGAATTAAAAAGAATAGCACGAAGGAAATACCATTACCTCAGCTAAAATAGCAGACCCCTTGGTAATAAGGACGTCCACAGGCATGGAAGCCATCTTGGAGATCCCACCGCCAGGACAAGACGCTATGAATTGCTTCAGGACTTCATCCCACGCTGCCGAGCTCGACTGAGGCCGGGAGCGGCTGGAAGGAACCCTCGCGACACCTTTCCCAGAAACCTCCAAGGCTTTGGTTGTTGGAAGCGCAGCGGAATCAGGAGTTTGAGTCGAGGGGGTAGCAGCTTTAGCGACCACAGCCGAAGGGACAGAAGCAGCCGGACCAGCCACCCGGGGAGCTTTACCCAAAGCCCAGAAAGCCCGCGAAGCAAGAGTAGCCATCTTGGACCCAGCTGGAGAGATAGATGAAGCAAGAGCAGGTTCAACCCCAGTGGAGGGAAGAGAAACTCTACCTTGAGGAGAGCGTGAGATGTGGCGGGTGGCCGGTTCCACGACAAAAACTGTGAGTAAGCAGATTAAAGAGGAAAATGTTATAACCAAGCTGAGTAATAAGGCAAAGCAACTCAATGACACTTACTAGGAATAACGTCTGAGATCCGCAAATATTTGTTCACCCTACGAGAATCAAAGGCTTCAGCAGTAGGGAACTTCATGTTCAAATAGTTCCGGGCTAGAATAGCCTTCAAGACGGCTTCGGACTCATAAAGTAGGGAGTCCCGGACCCATGAGGGCTTGTCACTGAAAGCCGTGGGAACCTCGAATTCATGCCCTCCAATGAAAATCGAGCTCCCCCAGTCATGCCCCGCAAGGATCCATTCTTCTTTCCAAGCGGGGTCCTTATTCGAAGCACCAGGAATGATAAAGTTGAGCTTGTTCTTGGCCTTGGCATAGAACTGGACTCGAGGAGCGCCAGACAGGCTCCCAATCTGGAAGAGACAGGCTAGCTCCTCTGCACCCGGCTCCCTCGTCACCTTACTCATTTGACATTGTTCCCTCCATAGTACAAGGAAACCAATCAGATGCCTCCAGAAGCCAGGCGTCAATTGGAGGGGAGTAAGCTGGATGGCGTTAAGAGCCCGCCGAAGAGTCGGATGAAGGGGAAGCCTGACCCCGTTCTCAAGAGCGGCAACATGAATCGGAAGCACGCCTTTAGGGCGGTTGAAGAACTCGTAATTTTTGGGAGGCACCGAGATGGATACGCTGTCGGGGATGCCAAACTTTGACCTTAAGCGGTCAATCGAGACCGGGTCAACGATGGAATCTGGGACAACCCAGAAATCATAAGGAGGGAGCCTCTCCACAAGGGGACCAGGAGCCGAGACCCGATGCTCTCCCTCGGCGTCACCGTTCGCTTCTTTGTCGGAATCTTAGTCGACGATATCCAAAGGATTGTCAAGATGGTTGGAAAACCCAGTCCCAATGGATACGTTCCTACTTGACCGCCGACGTTGCGAGGTGGGCGGGGAATCGACGCCGTCAGAACTCCTCCTAGCCCGTTTCCCCAGAGTAAAACTGACGACCTCCTCGCTGTCGATTATGGAATCAGCTGAATCGCGAATGGTTTTCGACATAGTAAAAGCCAATAAGGACGAAGAATGAAGAAAAAAGCAAGCTTGGAGGAAAGGATATGAAAATATTTCTTAGCAAAAAAAATTTTAGTTCGAGAGACGTGAGGAAGACGAGGAGAAAAATAGATATATATGTAGGCAGGAGGGCAACAGCACGAGCTACCGAGATACTCGTTTGGTAACGGTAAAAAATCTCGGGGACTACAGTAATGTAACCAGATTAAACTCAGAAGCAGGCTAATCATCTCACGCCATATCACTTACGCAGTTAAGAGGGAGATCTCCCCAAGATTCTGGTAATGGTAAAAAATCTCGGGGACTGCCGTAACGCAATCAGATTAATTCGGAGATAAATTAGTCGGTTCGCATCAGGTCACTCTAATGAGGAAATTTCCCCAATACTTCGGTAACGGTAAGAAGAGGAAGATTTCCCAAGTAAAGTAAAAATATGACCCCAACCCCAAGCTCGACATCTGGTGTTCAAGTTAGAGGGGACTTCTGTTAATAGCCAAAATTGACTAAGGACCAAAGGAAAATTTTCCACCTCCCAGACCTAGGCTCCATACCCGAGAGTTTCCAAGAGACCATTCTATCCAGAGCTGAACTACGATACCACCCCTGGAACAAGGGCGGGCTCCGGAAACATCTGGGATAGAGCCCGTAACGATCAGATCTAGCCCGCATCACCAAAACTAGAAGTTCCCCGAAGTTGAGGTCACCTCGTAAATGCTCCAAAGACTCACCTATTCCTCGTTGACACAGGAGAATATCCCTAGAAGGCCGCACCTAGCTTCGAAAGATCAGGGGAAGCCACACCTAGCTTCGAAAGGTCAGAGGAAGCCACACCTAGCTTCGAAAAGGTCAAGGGAAGCCAGATCAGGCTCCTAGCTAGATGAAACTTCTCAGATATCGAGGTCGGAACACTGATCGACCTCACTAGTTGATGCACCACACCATGCCATATTCAACGACCTCTATAAAGGATCATGCTGTAAGATACAAAAATACACTGGATCATATCTGGAAACGTTACCTAGAACAAGTAATATAATCCAAAGAGGAAACAAACTGATCTCCACCAAGATATTCTCAATTCGGCTATTAACTCAAAGTCAATGACATTGAAGTGAGAAATCCAGCCCGATAAGGAGGGGAGAGACTGAGAAAATCAAGGGAGAATCAGTTGATTTAACCTACAAAACTATGTATAAATAGAAAGTGTTAATAGCCAAAATTGGCTAAGAACCAAAGGAAAATTTTCCACCTCCCAAATCTGGTTCCATACCCAAGAGTTTCCACCAGGAGACCTCTCTATCGAGAGCCGAACTACGATACCACCCCAGGAACAAGGACGGGCTTCGGAATCATCCGGGATAGAGCCCGAAACGATCAGATCTAGCCCGCATCACCAAAACTAGAAGCTCCCCGAAGTCGAGGTCACCTCGCAAATGATCTAGAGACTCGCCTATACCTCGTTGACACAGAAGAATGTCCCTAGAAGGCCGCACCTAGCTTCGGAAGGTCAGGGGAAGCCATACTTAGCTCCGGAAGGTCAGGGGAAGCCACACGTAGCTCCGGAAGGTCAGGGGAAGCCACACCTAGCTTTGAAAGGTCAGGGGGAGCCACACCTAGCTTCGTCAAGGGAAGCCAGATCTGGCTCTAAGCTGGTGAAACTTCTCAGATATCGAGTTCAGAACACTAATCAACCTCACTAGTTAATGCACCACACCACGCCATATTCAACGACCTCTATAAAGGATCATGCTGAAAAGATACGAAGATACACTGGACCATATCTGGAAACATTAGCTATATGCAGAACAAGTAATAGAATCCAAAGAGGAAACAAACTGATCTCCACCACGATACTCTCAATTCGGTTGTTAACTCAAAGTCAATGACATTAAAGCGAGAAATCCCGCCCGATAAAGAGGGGAGAGACTGAGAAAATCAAGGGGAGAATCAGTCTGTTTGACCAACAAAACTATGTATAAATAGAGAGAAAGGAAATGAGAAGAGGAGACTACTATTCGACAGGCATACGACAAATACTCAACTAGACCCAGAGAGAGTTGAGAGCAAAAAATAAAGAAACTTGTATTTGTATACCATGCACGTTCAATAAAAAGATTCTTGCTTTCTCTTGGATGAATGGTATCATCATTCCTTGGCATTTTATAAATCATCGCTATACATATAATCAATCTTGGCCACCACACCTACGTGGTAGTGGTCTCGAGGGTGTTAACTGAGATTTCTCACCCCGAGAAAAATTTCCTTTAACACTTTCTGGCGCCGTCTGTGGGAAATAAAAAACCTTACACCTTATTAATCGGTTATTTGCATTTACATTTTCGTTGTTTTACAGGAACTATGAGGCTCCGCTCCTCCCAAGGCCAACATAGAGTCTCGGAGCAACCTCCGGCGAGGTTAACACGAAAGGCCCCGAGAAAGGGAAGAAAGTCTGGATATAGTCAAGCTCCGGTCCAAAAAACCAATGCGCGGGCTACTGGCCACCTATAGTGAGCCAGGCCGCGCTCGACCAACAAGCGGCGGCCTTCATAGAATCCATCCGCATCCGCCTACTCGCTGAAGGCATCACAATCCAGCCAACCAACCTGAATGATCAGGGAGAGCCGAGCAGGCTCGGAGCTAGGCCACCTACTTTCGATCGCCTAGGACCTCCTCTTCCAGAGCTGGCCCGAAATAGATCAAGGCCCCAACGTTTGATCCTGGATAGGCTGAGACCCATGCCCCCAGTTCTAAAAAGACTTTCACAATATCAACACAGGCTAGTTAAGTCTGCCGTAGATGCTTTTACCCAGAAGCCACGAGGGCTATCTCATCCAACTACATCTAGGAGAACTGCCTGGGCCCTAGAGGAGGAAAGTAGACAAACTCCCCGAGTGGATCCTATCCAAGAGGAGGATCAGATAGAAATTGCCAGTTCATAGGAAAGATTCGACAGTGAGGAATCTGAGGTAAACTAGAAGAGACCTGGGAACAAGCGATTGAGGGATCAACTGGAAAAGTTACAAAAAGAGGTCTAGCAGATAAGGAAGGGAAAGAATACGGAGGACAAAAAGGATCCCCTGAGCGAGATGAACGCTCCCTTCACTAGGAGGATCGGGGAAGCAGAGCTCCCCCCCAAATTCAAAATGCCAGCAGATAAGTTTTCTGGAACGGAAGATCCTCTAAGCCACCTAGAGAGCTTCGTTCAATAGATGGAGGTCCAGAACACTACCAGAGCAGCTATGTGCAGAATGTTTCCAACGATCCTAACCGACTATGCGAAAACCTAGTTCAGAAAAACTGCCCGTTGGCAGCGTGGATTCTTTCACAAAATTATCAGCAGATTTTTTCTCACAATTCCAAGGAGTCAAACCTCATCCGAAAGATCCCATACACCTCCAATATGTGATCCAAGAATGAAGTGAAACTCTTCGGTCGTACGTGGAACGTTTTCACAAGGAGGTCATCCAAATGGGAGATTTTACTGAAAAAGAAACCCTCGCCAACTTCAGGCGAAACATGTGGGCAGGAAAGCTTTTCCGTTCCTTCTGCAAGAGACCTCCTGAAACTTACCAGGAGGCCTACGACCGGGCTCTTGAGCAGGTCGAGATCGACGAACAACTCAAAGTTAAGATGGAACACGGCGACATGAGAACGGCAAAGCGTCTGAAGAAAGAAGCCCCTAAATTTGAGCCAGTGCAGAAAACTCAGAATAAACCTCCCAACAGATCGACCTATCGCCTCCCTGCTCCTCCGCATAGGCAAGAAAGATATCCAGCAAAACGAACCCCTCCCCGGGCTTCGCCTCCTCCCAAGACTGTGGCTCCAGTAATACAAGGGGAAAAAGGGTATGACTACTACACCCCTTTGAATGCTTCTAGGGAAACAGTCTACCTTGCCATACGAGATAAAGGGTTGCTCCAAAAGCCCACTCCCATGAAGGCCCCAGCTAACAAGAGAAACTGGTACAAGTACTGCGACTTCCACGAAGACGTGGGCCACAACACCTCAGAGTGCTATAATTTGCGCAACCAGATTGAGGCTCCGATAAGAGGAGGATGCCTGATTGAGTTCTTACAACAGGTCAGAGATAACATCAAGACTGGAAGGGAGGTACAAGCCGAAATCCGTGAAGACACAAGAAAGAGGAAAGGGGAACAGGTTGACTTAATGCAACAGATCCAGGTGATACACACTAACAGCGGAGGTCCTACACTAGCTGACGTTTCCAATAACTCCCGAAAAAACCACGCAAGAAAGGTTCCCCGCATCGGAGAAAGCCGGAGGATCTTCGAAGTCAGCCAGAGCTCGACAGAGCCCTCCTAGTCAGCGCAGATCGTATTCACCGAAGCAGATGTCTTCAACACTGTGCAACCTCATGATGATCCAATGGTAATCACGATACAAATCGCCAACTGTCTGGTCCATCGTGTGCTCGTGGATACAGGTAGCAGTGTAGATATCCTCTTCAAGGATACCCTGAAAAAATTGAACCTGAAGCAACGTTGTTACAACAGCTGTACCACTCCACTTTACGGTTTCACTGGAGATTCGATCATACCAGTGGGGTCGATGATCCTCCCAGTAATCATCGGAATCACCCCTCTCCAGCAGAATGTTATGACAGACTTTGTTGTGGTGGACACCCCATCAACCTACAACGCCATCCTAAGGAGACCTTTCTTGTCTTCCTTGAAGGGAGTCTTGTCCATATATCACAACGTCATGCAATTCCCTGTTGGAACCAAAGTAGGAGAGGTACGCGGAGACCAGCAGGCAGCCAGGAAATGCTACCCAGTATCTGCCAATCCTACAGCCCTAGCGAAACAGTGTGTACATGTTACATTAATCCAGGAGGACATGGATACATCCCGGATAATCCAGGAGGAGAAGAAATCCCGCGGAACATTCTAGGCATCCAGAGAGCTAACCTATTATGCCCTACGAGGAAGAACGGAGTAAGGAATGGGCCAGCAGGCAGCCCGTAGATAAACTAGAAGAGATACCTATCAGGAATGATGATCCCTCCAAGGTCGTCAAGGTCGAAGCCACCCTTGATCCAGAAGTAAAAAGAGGACTGATTGACCTTCTCAGGGAGTTCAGCGACATCTTCACCTGGAACCATGATGAAATGCCTGGAATCCCGGCATCACTTGGCCGCCCACCGACTAGCAGTAGATCCAACAGTCAAGTCCGTCAAGCAGAAGAGGCGTCACTTCAACGCTGATAGGAACGCTGCGGTGTAGGAAGAGGTTGATAAATTGATCAAAGCAGGGTTCATCAGAGAAGTACTTTACCCCGAATGGATCGCCAACGTGGTCATAGTTACCAAGGCGAATGGGAAGTGGCGTATGTGTGTCGATTACACCGACCTCAACTGGGCTTGTCCGAAAGACAGTTTTCCTTTACCAAAGATCGACCAGCTGGTTAACTCCACGTCCGGAAATAAACTTTTGAGTTTTATGGATGCATTCTCAGGATACAACCAAATTAAAATGAACCCGGCTGACCAAGATAAGACCAGTTTCATTACTGGGCAGGGCTTATACTGCTACAAGGTGATGCCGTTTGGTTTGAAGAATGCGGGGGCCACATACCAGCGGTTGGTTAACAAACTGTTCAAGCCCGAGATAGGAAGGACGATAGAAGTGTATATCGACGACATGATCACGAAATCCCCAACTGCAAAAGGACATCAGGAAGACCTTCGCAAAACCTTCCTCATATTGAGGGAAAACCAAATGTTTTTGAACCCCTCCAAATGTGCCTTTGGGGTAACAGTATAGAAGTTTCTGGGCTTCATGGTTAATGAGAGAGGTATAGAAGCCAACCCAGAAAAAATCAAAGCTATCTTGGACCTGGAATCCCCAACCTAGCTCAAGCAAGTACAGATTCTGACTGGACGAGTGGCGGCACTTAACAGGTTTATCTCTCGCTCCACCGATAAATGTCTCCCTTTCTTCAAGGCCATCAAACAAGGGAAAAACATGAAATGGAGCCAGGAGAGCGAACAGGCTTTTCAAGCTTTGAAAGAATACATAACAAGCCCCCCATTGTTAGTCAAGCCGATTCTCGGAGATGAGTTACAGATCTACCTGGCTGTATCAAAAACTGCAGTAAGCGGGGCTTTGGCCAAGGATTGTAACGACGGTTTTCAAAGACCTATATACTATGTGAGTCATGATTTGACCAAATTAGAAAGGAATTACATTCTCCTGAAAAGATCGCTTATGCTCTGGTGATCTCAGCGAGGAAACTCCGTCCCTATTTTCAAGCTCACACAATAGCAGTGGTAACAGACCAACCCCTCCGCCAATTCTTGCAAAGACCAGACGTGTCTGGAAGGCTAGTCTTTTGGGCACTAGAGCTCTCTCAGTTCGACCTAAAGTATAAGCCCCGGACTATGATTAAGGCACAGGCTTTGGCCGACTTCGTGGCAGAATTCTCAACGATCCCAGATCCAGATGATCCCTCAGTAACAAATGAGGTCCCTGAGAAGATATCTGAGGTCGACAATTGGCTGGAAGGCTGCAAGCCATGGACCCTCTTTACAGATGGAGCATACGGGCAAGCCGGGGGAGGAGCTGGCATAGTTTTAATAGATCCGGAGGGGACCAAATTCTATCAATGTTTCAGATTCGAGTTTAAAGCTACCAACAACGAAGCGGAATATGAAGCCCTCCTAGTCGGGATGAATGTAGCCATTGAACTAAAGGCCGACTACCTGCAAATCAAGAGCGATTCATTGCTTGTTGTAAACCAGGTGACTGGGGTCTACCAGGCAAAGGGAGATAATATGGCTGCCTACCTAAATCTACCTCGGCTGCTAAAAAGCAAATTTAAGGGACTCAAGATCAATCAAGTGCCTCGACACCAAAATCGTCTCATGGATGTTCTGGCTAAAATAGCGGCGAACGGAGGCCAGTCCCTACCACGGGGAATTCCCCTCAAAGTAATCACCCAACTAAGCATAGTCACAAATGGAGAAATTTGTTCCCTGGATCGCCTGCCTTGCTGGATGGACCCAATTGTCGCCTACCTCCTTGAAGGAGAGCTTCCCGAAGGGCCCAACCAAGCCTGAAGAATTAAGAGACTCTCAGTTTGATACTGTATGGTGGACGGGTACCTCTACAGGAGGGGCAGATCCCTCCCCTTGCTTAGGTGCTTGCATCCCGATAATGCTAAGTGGGCATTGAGAGAGGTCCAATCTGGGGACTGTGGGAACCACATAAGTGGGGAAGCTCTAGCCTATCAAGTGCTTCGTATGGGGTACTATTGGCCGACCATCCACCAAGACTCAAAGAGTTTTATGCAATCTTGCGAACCTTGTCAAAGAACTTAAAACTTGAACCACCAGCCACCCGAGCGACTGTCGTCCCTCAGTTCACCTTACCCCTTTGCCATGTGGGGAATCGACCTAATTGGGCCACTCCCTACCGCTCCCGGACAGATGAAACATGCTATCGTGGCTATCGACTACTTCACAAGATGGGTCGAGGCAGGACCTCTTTCTCAAATATCAGAAAAAAATACAACCAAGTTCATCAAGACTAACGTGGTATGCAGATTCGGGACCCCTCTCATCATTATAGCTGACCTAGGGAAGCAATTCGACAAGGCCCGGTTCAAAGACTTCTGCAAGGGATTGGGGATCGACCTCAGGCTCGCTTCAGTGGCTCATCCCCAGACTAACGGGCTGGTAGAATCTACCAATAAGACTATCAAGAAACTTCTGAAAAAAAAGCTACAGCAGAAGAAAGGTAAATGGGCCGAAGAGCTACCAGAAGTCCTCTGGGCATACCGGACTACAAAGAGAATATCTACCGGGGAGACACCTTACTCCCTGGCCTTCGGGGTTGAAGAAGTCCTCCCCATCGAGCATAAATTAACCTTGTTCAGGGTATAGCACTTTGAGCCCAAAAGTAATGAAGTCAAGCTCCGAGCTAATCTGGACCTCTTAGAAGAAAAACAAGACCGGGTAGCAGAGAAAGTAGCGATCTACCAGAGCAAGATCGCTAGATACTTCAACCAAAAGGTTAGAGCCCGAGAATTCAAAGAAGGGGACCTGGTACTTAGGAAAGTGACCCTGAACACTCAGAAAAGGTCGGATGGAGTCTTAAGTCCAAATTGGGAAGGGCCATATTTGATAAAGCTAGTTGTTCGCAATGGAGTTTATAAACTCGAAGACATGGACGGACGATCCATCGACCACACTTAGAATGCAGATCATTTGAGGAAATTCTACCCTTGAAAGGAGTTCTCAAGCAGACTACCCCCACTTAGTTTTCATTACAGACCCTAATAAAGATGTACTACGTCTCGATCATCAATAAAGTCATTTTCCTTTTCTCTTCCATCTTTGTCTCCAACTATGTTCGACATTAGTGACTATACCCTTGTATTGGAATTCGACATAAACATCTCGAGACCAGAAAATAGCTCGATAGCCCTCATGATGCCTTGGTCGGGCTACCACCGCCAAGAAGGATCTGAGTGTAAGAGCATAGTTGCCCTCCAGATCTTGAGACCAGGAAATAGCTCGATAGCCCTACTGATGCCTTGGTCGGGCTACCACCCCCAAGAAGGATCTGAGTGTAAGAGCATAGTTGCCCTCCAGATCTCGAGACCAGGAAATAGCTCAATAGTCCTCATGATGCCTTGGTCGGGCTACCACCCCCAAGAAGGATCTGAGTGTAAGAGCATAGTTGCCCTTCAGATCTCGAGACCAGGAAATAGCTCGATAGCCCTCATAATGCCTTGGTCGGGCTACCACCCCAAGAAGGATCTGAGTGTAAGAGTATAGTTACCCTCCAGATCTCGAGACTAGGAAATAGCTCGATAGCCCTCCTGATACCCTGGTCGGGCTACCACCCCCAAGAAGGATCTAAGTGTAAGAGCATAGTTGCCCTCCAGATCTCGAGACCAGGAAATAGCTCCATAGCCCTCCTGATGCCTTGGTCGGGCTACCACCCCTAAGAGGGGTCTGAGTGTAAGAGCATAGTTGCCCTCCAGATCTCAAAGTCCAGGAAATAGCTAAGTAGCCCTCCTGATGTCTTGGTAGGGCTATCGCCCCATAAAAAAAATATATGTATATATATATATATATAATGTTTGCTTTCGTGTGCAGGATCAAAATCATCATAATTCCCTACACGAATCTTAATTGTTGCTACAGATGCTACTCTGGATCCTATTCAAGACCAGAAATAAAACAAGAATTCTCAAAAGCGATTCGACTTTTTATTTAGGGACAAATGGAGCCTGTCCCGATAAGGCTACATCCACCAAACGGGGAGCCCAACCCCTGAGCTCGGGCTATAAAAAAAAAAACTAATAAGGGCATAACGGGGTGCCCACCCCCTTTTTCGGGCAATCAAAAACAAGTCATGATGAACCGCTTCAAGCTTTGGGACTCTCATGGCTCCACTCCGCTGGCCCTCCTCCTTCTTACTGATCTTCGCCATCAACCCCCTCTACAGATAGCTGTCCATCTTGGTTATCCTCGTCGACCGCTCCTCCATTTTGAGGCTCCATCGGTTGATCAGCAGGATCTTCCTTCAAAACCTCATTAATCACGTCCATAACCTCAGGGGGTATAGCCGCGACAAGAAGGGCAGCCATGGACCCTGTCTGGCTCCTATCGACCTCCATCTCTGTTAAAGGGGGATCCTCAGACGGGCTCTTAATCTCTTCACCAGCTCCTAACTGGTCCTCCTCGGATCGAGAGGACATCACTTTACTGGAAGACTCCCAGGACCTGAGGTGGTAAAGGTAGGAAGAGGGAATGGAGGATCCGTCTGAACGGACTGTTTCCCAGCTCCTACTTGGCTCGAAGGAACCACCTTGTCACCTTTAGGTCTAGATAGCTCGACAGCCTTGAGCATTATTTCTTGTCTATCCCGGCCCGTAATAGATAATAAATCAAAGGGAGGAGGAAGAGCCTCCGCGGCCTGATAGAAAGCATAGAAATATCCGTCGCTGAAGGAGGTCTTCGCGTCGGCTTACAGCTTGGTCACCTGAGTAATCAGAGACTGGTTCTCGAGGTCCAACTTCTTAGCCTCAGATCTCCAGGAATCCCGCTGCCTAGCCCGCCTGAGAGATTGAAGACGCTTCTGATCATAAGATTGCTTCATCCTCTCATAATCGCAGCGAAGCTCAGCCATCTCGACCTCAATTTTTCCCTGGCTGGAAGTCACCTCTTCCACTAAAGACCGAGCCTGCTTGAGCAGTTCCCTGGCTTTCTCTGCTTCAGCCTCTGCTTTTACAGCCCGATCGCGGAGGAGGGCTACTTACTGGCCCATCGCAACATTAAACTTGAAGGCCTACAAAATACAGAACCCGAGTTAGAAACTGAACGAATTAACAAGAATAGCACGAAGGAAATACAATTACCTCAGCTAAAATAGCAGACCCCTTGGTTATAAGAACGTCCACAGGCATAGAAGCCATCTTGGAGATTCCGCCACCCGGACATGACGCTATGAATTGCTCCAGGACCTCATCCCGCCCTGTCGAGCTCGACTAAGGCCGAGAGCGGCTGGAAGGAACCCTCGCGACACCTTTCCTAGAAGTGACACCTTTCCCAGAAACCTCCGAAGCCTTGGTTATTGGAAGCGCAGCGGAATCAGGTGTTTGAGTCGAAGGGGTAGCAACTTTAGCGACCACGACCGAAGGGACAGAAGCAGCCGGGCCAACCACCAGGAAAGCTTTACCCAAAGCCTGGAAAGCCCACGAGGCAAGAGTGGCCATCTTAGACCCAGCCGGAGAGATAGATGAAGCTAGAGCAGGTTCGACCCCAGAGGAGGGAAGAGAAACTCCACCTTGAGGAGAGCGTGAGACGTGACGGGTGGCCGGTTCCAAGACAAAAACTGTGAATAAGCAGATTGAAAAAGAAAATGTTAGAACCAAGCTGAGTAATAAGGTGAAGAAACTCAATGACAGTTACGAGGAATAGCGTTTGAAATCCACAAATATTTGTTCACCCTACGAGGATCAAAAGCTTTAGCAGTAGGGAACTTCAGATTCAAATAATTCTGGGCTTGAATAGCCTTTAAAACGGCTTCGGACTCAGAAGGCAGAGAGTCCCGGTCCCATGAGGGCTTGTCATTGAAAGCCGTGGGAACCTCAAATTCATACCTTCCGATGAAAATCGAGCTCCCCCAGTCATCCCCCGTAAGGATCCATTCTTCTTTTCAAGCGGGGTCCTTCTTCGAGGCACCAGGAACGATGAAGTTGAGCTTCTTCTTGGCCTTAGCATAGAACTGGCCTCGAGGAGCCCCAGACAGGCTCCCAATCTGGAAGAGATAGGCCAGCTCCTCTGCACCCGGCTCCCTCGTCACCTTATTCATCTGGCATTGTTCCCTCCATAGTACAAGGAAACCAATCAGATGCCTCCATAAGCCAGGCGTCAACTGAAGGGGAGCGAGCTGGATGGCGTTGAGAGCCCGTCGAAGAGTCGGATGGAGGGGAAGCCTGACCCGGTTCTCAAGAGCAGCCACATGAATCGAAAGCACGCCTTTAGGGGGGTTGAAGAACTCGTAATTTTTTGGAGGCACCGAGATGGATACGATGTCGGGGATGCCAAACTTTGACCTCAAGCGGTAAATCGACACCGGGTCAACAATGGAATCTGGGACAACCCAAAAATCGTAAGGAGGGAGCCTCTCCACAAGAGGACCAGGAGCAGAGACCCGATGCTCCCCCGAGGTGCCACCATCTGCTTCTTGTCGGAATCTTCGTCGACGATATCCAAAGGATGGTCAGGATGGTTGGAGAACCTAGTCCCGATGGATACATTCCTACTTGACCGCCGACGTTGCGAGGTGGGTGGGGAATCGTCGCCGTCAGAACTCCTCCTAACCCGCTTCCCCAGAGTAAAACTGACGACCTCCTCGCCGTCGATTATGGAATCAGCTGAGTCGCAACTGGTTTTCGATATAGTAAATGCCAAAAAGGACGAAGAATGAAGAAAAAAGCAAGCTTGGAGGAAAGGCTATGGAAAGATTTCTTAGCAAAAAATTTTAGTTCGAAGAGATGTGAGGAAGATAAGGAGAAAAATAGATATATATATATATATATATATATATAGGCAGGAGGGCAACGGCACGAGCTACCGAGATACTCGTTTGGTAATGGTAAAAATCTCGGGGACTACACTAACGTAACAGGATTAAACTCAGAAGCGGGCTAATCATCTCACGCCACATCACTTACGCAGTTAAGAGGAAGATCTCCCCAAGATTCTGGTAAAGGTAAAAAATCTTGGGGACTACCGTAACGCAATCAGATTAATTCGGAGATAAATTAGTCGGTTCGCATCACGTCACTCAAATGAAGAAATTTCCCCAATATTTCGGTAATGGTAAAAAGAGGAAGATTTCCCAAATAAAGTAAAAATCTGACCTCAACCCCAAGCTCGACGTCCGGTGTTCAAGTTAGAGGGGACTTCTGTTAATAGCCAAAATTGGCTAAGGACCAAAGGAAAATTTTCCACCTCCCAAACCTGGTTCCATACCCGAGAGTTTCCACCATGAGACCTCTCTATCTAGAGCCGAACTACGATACAACCCTAGGAACAAGGACGGGCTCCGGAAACATCCAGGATAGAGCCCGAAACGATCAGATCTAGCCCGCATCACCAAAACTAGAAGCTCCCCGAAGTCGAGGTCACCTCGCAAATGCTCCAGAGACTCGCCTATACCTCGTTAACACATAAGAATGTCCCTAGAAGGCCCCACCTAGCTACGGAAGGTCAGGGAAGCCACACCTATCTTCGAAAGGTCAGGGGAAGCCACACCTAGCTTCAAAAAGGTCAAGGGAAGCCAGATCTGGCTCCAAGCTGATGAAACTTCTCAGATATCGAGGTCAGAACACTAATCAACCTCACTAGTTGATGCACCACACCACGCCAGATTCAACGACCTCTATAAAGGATCATGCTGAGAAGACACGAAGAATCAATGGAATGGTGTATGGTCATGGGTCTCTCCCTTTGAAAATCAGAATTGAAAACTATATATACTTCTTTAAAAAACTAGGTCAAAATGCTGATGTGGCGAGCTGGACTTCCCATATAGCACGGGTATAGCATAGGTAGGTTACCCGTGCAGTTACCCGTGCAATCTTCATTTCTCTTCAGATTTGCACCATGTGCACGGGTTTGTGCACGGGTGGATGACCCGTGCACCACTCGTGCAGTTGCCTTCTCCAGTGGCCTTGCTCCATAGTCTGGTGAACTGCATGGGTGGATGCACAGGTGTGACCCGTGCAATTACCTGTCCAGTTTGGTCTTCTCAAAATCCACCTTCCGGTGCACGGGTAAGTGCACGGTAGTGCACTGGTATGCTACCCGTGCACTTCTACTTTCTTCACTTCATTTGTGCACTAATTGGTCCAATTTGCCCCTCTTCAAGCCTTTTTACCTAATGCATGCAATAAGAACCAAACGAGCCATAAATACATATAAAAACGCTCAAGAACAAAACAAAGAGAAAGGATATGAGGGCCAAAATGTATAACATTTTTGGCTCGATCACTTACCGCTTTACTAGTCTTTTGCTAGTTTAGAGCACATTGCCTAGTAACATTTAGTATAGATATCTTTTAATAATCGCAATTTGGAAACGACACAAAAAGCGAGCTATCAAAATGGCGCCGCTGCCGGGGAGGTGGCTATTCGTTGATTGTTTCTTGTTTTAGTTTAGGTTCTGTAAATGCTTTGTGGATATATATATTTATGCGGTAGATTTTTCTTTTCTTATTTGTTTTTATTTATATCGTATGCATTTGATGTTTTTGAGTTGTGCTTGTGCAAGGAACGAAAATTTTCAGGTTGGATGGACCGCACAGCTTATGAGAACAGTAAGAGTGCGCCTATGCACCACAACAACTCCCGGAGTGAAACGGCAGCGCCGCAATGGCCTTGTTGGCTGCAGCCACAAGAGGTATCCTCTGAATTTTGAACTTAATTTGAGTGCTTGTAGAGTAGTTGTCGACTTGGGCGGAAACCGCCCATGCGCTTAATGATAGGAATGCTATGTTTGTGACTTTTATTTTTGTTTAGATCTAAGAATGGATTTGTATTGTGCTTAGATCTTAGGATTTGCTATGGCTTTAATTTTTTAGTCTTTGTGATGTTGAGTTCTTATCTTCGAATCTTGCTAAGCATTGTCCATATTTTATGAGTTGAGCAACATTGAGGACAATGTTGAGTTTAGGTTTGGGGGTGTGGACACTCTCGTTGTTTATATGTGTTTTGTTACGTTTAGAAAATTTTCAAATCTTTGCAAACCGGTCATTTTTGAAATTTTTTGTAATAGTTCTGGTTTTGTTGAGTTGTTTTTCTTAGTATGCCGGAAGAGACATATCATGTATGCTTTTAGCTTTGTGCATTACTTTAAATATGCTTGTATAGTGCCAATCTTTTGATGTTGAGGTGGATGAGACCTCTATTCTTGTTTAGCTTAGAAAAATAGTGAAGACTACCCGTAAGCTATTCTAAGCCTAAATTGCGTAAATCTGTGGGTTTTGTTTCTACTCTTATACACTCTTCGAATTTGCACTTAATTTTTAGTGATCTCATTGTACATCAAATTTCTTTCATTGATTGCTATAGAACATCATGTGGACTGCTTGTATGAGATTTGTATTCCCTTGTTAGATGGACTTTTAGTAATGATTTTGGGCTTGAGTGTGAGTGTAACTACTAGAATAGCCTAAACACTTGTCCCCATGTGTGCTTTCATTGGAAAAACTTGAGGCCAAACACTTAAACCTCCACCATATACATAACCCAAACACTTCACATACACTAGCTATTTATCATGTTAAGGTGTATAGCTTTAGAGAAGTTATATAGCTCTAAAATGTGTAAGGCGTGTACTTAGGCAAATGTATGTAAATTGTGCAAAGGCAAAGGCTTAAAAAGAAAAAGTGTGAAATATAAACACGTAAGCCTCAAATTCTTAAAATGTAAAGTTACTCAAAAATATGGGTACAAATGTAGCACAATGGTGCAATGTAATGTTTATAGCCTAGGCGCTTGTAAAGTAATGTGTAAATGAGCTCTAAGTGATGTAAACGTAATGTATAAACACCTTGGCATGATTTGTAACTTTATCCTTCCCACTCATACCATATCCTCCATAATTCACCACAAATTCACCTTGGCCACAAATACTGTGAGGGAAAGTCCATTTGATCTCTTAGAAAGTCTATCTTGGGAATGTGAATTGATGCATGCTCTTTCCACGTTCGTAGCATTTCAATTCCTTCATGAGATCCATTTTCAGAAAATATGCATTATTTAAAAATACTCATATGCGATTATATTTGATTCCCATACGTAAACTTATTCGCATATGTTTGCTAAAGAGTGCACCTAGGATTCTGAGAGAAAATACATTACTGAAATCCAGTGAGGATTAGAGTCGAGGCGAATTTTATCTTAGGTATTCGAGTGTAGTTGTCTTGTAAACCGAAAACATCTTAAGTATTGGCATACTTGCATTATGAGATACATGGTTATTGATTGGTATATATATATGAGATATTAGCATGCATGTGTTGTCTTTGCTTGGTATGTGCGGGTTGCAACTCAACCATTTTCTAGCAGAGTATACATTTGTGGGTGTCGTATCTATAAACCCTCAGGAGACTATAACTCCTCCTATTAGGGCAGCCTATAGGTTCAAAGGCTTGTCGCACGTGCTAAGTGCCATCGTGTTTCCTACGAAAGTGGACTAGCCTAGTTTTTACATTTTTATGTTTTTATGTATTTTATTGTTGTTTGTCTGTTGTTTGTTTTTCGTTCTTTGTTTTGCTCGAGAACTAGCAAAAGATAGATTTGGGGGTATTTGATCGGACGATATTTGTACCTATTTGAGGTCCCCATTTCCTGGCTTTTGTTCTTGTTTTCAAGCATATTTTTTTACATAAGTGTTTGTTGAGCCATGTGTAGGTACATATTCCCTATTTCAAGGTTTTGAGCTTAAAAGATTAGTTGGGAAGCAAAATGAGCCAAAAAGAGAATGTATTGGAAGTATTCAGGGTTTTCGTGGCCTCATCGTCAACCCAAACCGCGACGTGATTCTTGGTCAACCATGGCAAGTTTCCGTGGTGGATCCATTGTCGAGCCAGAACGCGACACGGAGAGTCCGGCACAGGTAAACTCTGTTTTCCATAGGTTAGTGGGCTAAAATCGGAAAATGCCCATGCAGAACACCTAAATGTCGGGGTCCATAACTCCCTCCTCATATTGAAATGGATTTCATACCACCTATTTTTAGAAACCCCCAGACGTCTACTTTCCAGCGGTTTTTAGGGATTTCAATTCCGGATTTTCTAGAGGGAGTTATGATCGTTTCCGTAACGGTGCACGAGGCTGGAAACCAGACCCCGGCAGAGGCTTTACGTAGAACACCCAACTTTCGGGGGGCATATCACCCTCTTCAGATCGAACCACGATGATTTCTACATATATTTGGAAATCCCCAGCAGTCTACTAGCCAGTGGTTTTTACTGTTCGCAATTCCGGGCTTTCTAGAGGGAGATATGCACGTTTCCGTAACAGTGCGCGAAGCTGATTCCATACCATTGCGCGAGGCTACCTAGCGAGGCGACCAAACCTACTCGCCTCATCAACTCGCCTCAACCTCTGCCCAAACACACAGCAGGCGAGCGACCATTTTACTCGCCTGGGAGATCTCCTCGGAGGCTGGAAGGGCCAAAATGGTCCTTTTGCACCCCAAATTGTCCCCAAACCTTCCCTAACTATAAAAACACTCTTTCCTCTCTTCTCTAAACACACAAAAACCGAGCAGCAGATGCACTTCAACTTCGTCTTCATCTTCTTCATCAACTAAGAGAGAGATAGAGAGAGCTCCAAAGAGCTTCCATGGAGGTTTTCCTCCATGGAAAGCTTTTTCCACACCATTTCTACCCATCCTTCCCCACAATTGAGAGTTGATTGCAGAGATTAAGAGTGGGTCTTGGACCAATTTCGAGCCAAGCATGGATCAATGGAGGTGGAGCTCTTGGAGAATTTCTTCAAGGGTTTTGTTTCCTTTATCTCAATCTCTTGTATTTCATGTTTTCTTAATTGTGTAATCCCCACTTGGGAAATATTGTAAACCTATTTTGTGCTCAATATATATGTTGGTTGTATTTATATTCATTTGGGTTTTGATTTGTTCTTAATATTCTTTGATAATCTCTTGTCTTGAAATGCATCTGTGTGGAGATTGGAAATTGATATGTGCTTATGGATGAGATTAGGAGTAGATTAATTTAATTATAAGAGTAGTTGTAATAAAATATCTCATTTGTGTGTATATGTCTTTGGAATGTCAAAATGCATTGTATGGATGGATTTGAGTGTTTGTGTATTTCGGTTGTACCTCGAAGGATGACCAATCCGGATATGATCGGAATCACTCAGTTCTGAATAATAGATGAAACTTGTTTTATGCATGACCATGCTAGAATAGGTTTTGGCTATATGTTCATATGCTTAATGGTAGGGACGAAAGACACACTTGCTATAGCCATGACCTTTGGGGAGTGAGAAGTGTCAGGAATCCCTTAGTTGAGACAAGAGGTGCAATTACTCTAGCCATGACATTTGGGGAGTGATTTGTGCCTCGAATCTCTCAATTAAGAGAACAAGCCCTTAACTTGAATTAGAAGTGCTTAATGCTTAGGTTGGCTCTGTGTTCTGGTGCTTAATGTGTCTTTGATCTTAAGACACCATCGCTCTATCCATGACCTTTGGGGAGTGATGAATTGATTTTGGTATTCCAGAATCAACGAATGATTCGTAATAATAGATGATTTGGTTACGGAATTCCTTAATCGTGAGAACGATCCCTTAACTAATTAGATGTCATTCATTGCCTAAACAACCACTATTGTGCACTTATGTATGGTGAACTTGTTGCCCAACGTGTACCATTATCTTGCATCTCTCTTAACCACCCTTTTAGTATTTCCACGTAATCACCATTCTCACTCATCCATGTTCCTTTTATTTTATTTGTATTTTTATTTCATCATTCCCATTTACATTGCTTTCCATAAACGCTAGAACTAGATCCGGTTGACGGATAACACCTCCCTGCGGAATGATACCCTCGCTTACCGCTTTACTAGTCCTTTGCTAGTTTAGAGCACATTCCTTAGGAACATTTAGTATAGATATCTTTTGATAATCACAATTTGGAAACGACACAAAAAGCGAGCTATCACTAACCCCATGGCCCCATTAAAACAAAAGGAAAAGATCTATTTGATCTATGATATGTTTACACGCATTTTGCCGTTGTATGCAATGTCAAAACAAATTTATGTAGCAAGTATGAGTATCGTTCCACAGGGATCGAGCAATAGTTATGATTAAATCGTATTTTTATGCTAACTACAAATAAGAGTGAATCAAAATGATTGATGATTGATGATTGGAGATTAACAAAAATGCAAGCTAAATGTAAACTAACTAATGCACTAAGATAGTCGTTGATAATAGATGATAAATGACTAAGTAATTGATGGATTTCATTAAGTAAACTATGGGAAAGATGAACTCTCATTAATGTACTCGTATAGCTTGATTGTATATCACTTATGAGTTTCCAATCTAGAGTGTATAGCATAGGTCACCCATAAATGATTGTTCATGAATGTGCATCTACCAAAATAAGGGATTAATCTCATATAAAGTCACTAATTCTAGAGTATATAGAATTAATGCTTAATCTCTCACAAGCAACCAATCCTATAGTGTATAATATGATTACCCATTCAAGATTAGATAGAAAATGAGATTTAATAATCCGGATTACACTTGAGGAGTGTACTCTTGTGCAATCCTTCCATTCAATTAAGCTTTAGAGAATCAAAAAGAGTTTATATCTAATCCTCTATTCAAATAATTCTTAAACAACTTGTTAAGAGAGGAGTGTACAATCAAAACAAATCATCCTTGAAATCAATTAGAACATTGAATGAAACATATTTGGTAGATTGATATATATATATATAATAATAGAGTTTATTACAATACCCACAATTTACAAAAGAATCACATCAATCCCTTAGTGGGAATTTAGCTACTCATGACAAAAGTATTAAAATGAAAGAAAAGAGGGAAATATAGAAGACCCATATGAGACCTTCTATCTTCAAGCTTGCTTGATTCCACAACGTGTGTCTAATACAACCTAGAGGGGGGGGGGGGGGGGGTGTTGAATGGGTTGTTAATCGATTATTATCAATTTTTCGATTAGTCAATATTAATCCCAAAGCATAACAAAATCAACCAAACATACAACAATAATTATGTGCGGGAAACTATAAAAACACGTTTGGTTGATTTATGTGAGAAGCCCTCCATTGGAAAAACTCACAGGCTAACCACTTTAACCACTCCGGTCCTCAAATCCACTATTTGAATAATTGTTTACAACCTAAGTTGACCCCTTAGTCACACTTCAAGGTTCGTAACCCAATCTATTCTACCCTACTGGCCTTTAATAGTGATCCTAGACCAATGCTTGCCAACCAACCTCTTGGTTACAAGACTTCACTTGCTTGTGCACTACACCTTGTAGTCACAAGACTTAACCTAATGAAGAGATCAACAAGTCTAAGTGAATATGCAATGATATTCAAAATGCACTATAATGCGAGACAGCACTATATGCTTAACTAGAGATCTAATGACAAGTCAATAAACTCTAATTATTAATGTCTAAATAATACTCATAAAGACTTAGCTAGATGGCATAAAACACATGGAATACTAGCTATCACAATCTACCACAATAAATCAATATAATCACTCATAATTTATTCATGTGGTAGACAAAGCATTTAGTTAATCAATAAATGCAAATCCTAGAACAATGTCTAGCATAAACAAACACAATCAAACAATGAGATAACTTAGCTAATTGTTATATAAAGTTAGAATGCTAGCTAACATAATCAATCACCAAAGAACTTCAATCAATCAATAGAAAGTCTCACAAATAATACAACATATATTCAATATATATTCATTTGTAGAGACAAGAATTTAATAACTCAATAAATGCAAACCTAGAGATATATCTATCACAAAACAACCTCAATCAATATATATATATATATATATATATATATGAAGACCCACGAAATTTCTCACCAAGCATTCATCAAATATTCAATAAAACACTTGAACAAAGTATATAACATGTATTTAACATATAATCAACAATACATTCAGCAAAAGATAATAATCAAGCTTTTAATTATGAAATAAAAGCTATTCCTAGGTCAAGAACATCAATAATATGAAATGGAGATGAAAATGATATAATCTAGTCAAGAACATGAAGACCCATGTCAATATGATGATGAATGATGACGATGATGAAACATTGGAGTTGACTGGAGAGTTAGAAATCAATGGATTGAAGCTTTCTCTCTCAAAAACAAGCTCTCTCTTTCTCTCTAGGGTTTAATTTTTGGGTTCATTGAATGAAATGGGGAAGAATATGATGTATTTATAGAGTCCAAATGAATCTACGTCGTTTTAAAGAAGAGAAAATTGGTTTCTGTTGACAAAAAGGGACCTTAGGGCGACCTGGAGGTCAAGTCACTTCAAGGTCGCTATTCTCTCGGGTAAAAAACGTGACAGCACAACAGCTCCAGTTTCGAGCGACCCAAAACATGACCAAACGACATCGAAACCTTTCATATATTATACCGTTGGAAAGGTAAGGAAGTCTAATTTCTATGCCAGTTGACAAAACAAGATTTTTATGTCTATAGAAAGATTTATGGTCAAATGAGTGATAAAAGGTCAGATTTGGACAACAACAATATTGCCCAAACTTACGGTATAAGACCATGTAACCCAAATGCAAACAAAGAGACACAAATGCAATCGTAGAACTGCAATAACCATGAGAATATGTGAAGTGTGTGATCAACACAAATACACATAATCAAATAAACATATATGGTAGAGATATGGAAACGCATATGAAAGTGTGTGTGTGTGTATGGAACTAATCTCTTCAAGAAGTCAAGTAAAGTGATCTACCTTCTTGAAGCACTTTAGGAAGTCCGGAAGCTTGCCAATCACGATCACCTAAGCTACATGTTACATAAAAATTCCAATGTGGTTTTGACAATGAAATAAGCCAACCAAAAACTGAGGAACTTACAATCTCCCCCTTTGGCTATTGCGTGACAAAATCACCACTCACAAATAAACCTCACAAAAAAATAAGCTATGGTCAACAAATGTTATCTATATTACAAGAGTTACAAACAACAAACAAAGTCTTCAAATCTTCAATCTCTTGTAGAAACATTCCATCCTGCAAAAAACATAGCAACTACACTTTCCAAGAATCAAGTGAATGTGAGGTGAACAAAAGCATTATAGCATTTTCACAAAGGAAAAAAATGCTCCCCCTTAATGAAAAACTCCCCCTATTTTTCGTAAATACTTCTCCCCCTTTTTGTCATGAGATAGACAAAGGCAAAAAGAGTTAAACACATCATATATAATATGAGTACAAAAGCACATAGAAACCACAACACTCAAGCAATTAAACAAGTCTCCTTGCTTGAGCTCCCTATACGGATAATCAAAAAATTACATTATCAAATAACCAATTTTATGCAACTTAAGCCATTGAAAAATATCATGCATATCAAAACAAGCATGTCATAAAAGGAATTCTCATGTCATGGAGATAAATCATTCTTGAACCATAAACAAGACATGTCACACAAGCAAAGCAATGGAGCAAAATTAGAGAGAAACAATACAATATAAGTATATGAAAATAAAAGGATACAAAGTAACCAAGATGCTTAAGCAATTAACCAAAATGAGAGATTCTCTCCTTGCTTGAGCTCATCCCCTTATGGGGTCAAAAACTTACCAAATCATGGCAAATAACTGGTTCCATTAGACATACCAAGTCCATTTGACCCGGTAGCATCTAAGGGCTCCAAATGAGCACAGTGGCACAAGTACCCCTCTTTCTTAATCCATCTAGGTAATACATTTTAATTCCTAGTGGTCAATGATTCAATGTTTCTAAATTCCCTAGAAACATGCATATGGGATCTTCTATTTCTATTTCTTTCAATCATGATTTCAACTCTACATTTCTTTATATATTTAAAACAATTTGGTCTGATATGACCATCAACACCACAAAAATGATATTTAGGAACAAAGGGAGCAATCATACCATATCCTTGTGATCTCAGCGGGTGTCTATGGTGATGTACCAATTGGCTTCTCATTTGGTCATTCCAATTTTATTGCCTTTGATGTTGCATCGGCTAAGCATGCAAGGCTTGCTTTCTATATGATGAAACTTCAATTGAGGAAATGTTGATTGCAAAGGTTTTGATGGTTGACTTTGAGCTTGACTCTTTGTAGGCAACTTCACATTTGTACTATTGGAGCAATTTCCAATATCAAGCTTCCTTCTAGGTTCTTGAAGAGGTGAAGATTCCTTGATGTCACTTTCTTTTACAAAAACAATATTGACTGGAAAAGTAGTCTCCTTGTCATCTACAAATCCAAGACCCCTCTTGTCATTTGGGTTTTTCCCATCACTTAGCATTCTATCCAGCTTCTCCGTACTTGAAGTCATCTTGACAAGTGATTCTCTTGCTTTAGTCAACAATTCTCTCAACTTGTCTTCGATCTCCTTGGCTCTAACTATTTCCTCACTCAAGTGAGTCACCTTTGTTGTAAGCTCAAGGTTTTCCTCCTTCAATCTTCGAATCTCTATTTTACTCTTTAACCTAGAGCTTTTAAGTTTCTCAATATAGTCTTCAAAGTCCATATCTTCACAAAATCCTTTGTTGGAGTGAGATAAAGTACTCACAATATTAGAATCATTATCAAATTGGTTTTCTTCATCTTTATCACTATACTCTTCATTGCTTTTGTGCAAGGATGGGAAAGCAATGAAGTTAGTACAATGGTCTTCATCATCGGAAGATTCTTTTTTATCTTCCAAGTCATCACTATCACTCCAAGAGGCGGCCATGGATTAACCCTTCCTCTTGATTCTTCAAATTCCCACAATCTGGAGAGATGTGACCGAATCCTCCACATTCATAACATTGAATGCCTTTCCTTGAAGGCTTATCTTGAATCGGCTCTAACTTATTGAAGTCATTTCCTCTAGAGTTATATCCTTTCTTCTCTAGCTTTAGGAACCTCTTGAAATTCTTCATCATCAATATCATGTCATAATCCAACTCACCATCCAAGTCATCATGCTTGGAAATTTTCAAAGCAATCCTTTTTTGCTTCTTCGGTGGGGAGATGGTGTCAATCCTTGACTCATATGCAAGCAACCTTCCAATTACTTCACTCGGCTTCATTATCTTATAACCACTATTTTCTTCTATAGCGATCTCATAATCTTTTGGACAATTCTTCTATCAGAGTAAGGATCTCCAAGTTGATGGCTTTTATGGACAATATCCATCAACTTGATTTGGAAGTCATTGAAGCATTCACTCTCTTCCATCTTGATAGACTCAAATTGTGTTTGAAGTACCTGAAGCTTAGAGTCCTGCACAACGTCGGTTCCCTCATGTGCCGTCTCAAGAATCTCCCATGCCTTATGAGCATTCTTGGTAATTTGGATGAGCTTGTATTGGTTGTCATCCACGGCACACCGAATGGCATTCATAGCCTTGTTGTTCCATTTTGATGCCTCAAAATCTTTAGTATCCCACTTGGGTTTAGGCTTGGGAACAACTTCTCCATCCATAGTGGTCATTATTGGTGGAGTATATCCATCCTTAATTACCATCCACACATGGTCATCAATAGCCGAAAGATAGGATTCCATCTTTCCCTTCCATGAAGGGTAATTTACTCCATCTAGCAAAGGCGGTCTAGTACTACATGCTCCCTCATAACTCTTCGCACTTCCACTCACAAGTTTGGTACAATGAATGAGTATGAATGCAAATGTCAAATAGCCCACAAATGCAAGACACACAAAAAGCGAGGATCTCTTATGTATGTGTAGAAACCCGCTCTGATACCAATTGAAACTACACAAAGTGTGTCTAATACAACCTAGAGGGGGCTGAACGGGTTGTTAATCGATTATTATTAATTTTTTGATTAGTCAATATTAATCCCAAAGCATAACCAAATCAACCAAACATACAACAACAATAATTATGTGCGGAAAACAATAAAAACACGTTTGGTTGATTTATGTTAGAAGTCCTCCATTGGAAAAACTCACGGGCTAACCACTTAGCCACTCCGGTCCTCAAATCCACAATTTGAATAATTGTTTACAACCTAAGTTGACCCCCTAGTCACACTTCAAGGTTCGTAACCCAATCTATTCTACCCTGCTGGCCTTTAATAGTGATCCTAGACCAATGCTTACCAACCAACCTTTTGGTTGCAAGACTTCACTTGCTTGTACACTACACCTTATAGTCACAAGACTTAACTCAATGAAGAGATCAACAAGTCTAAGTGAATATGCAATGATATTCAAAATGCACTATAATGCTAGACAATACTATATGCTTAACTAGAGATTTAATGACAAGTCAATAAACTCTAATTATCAATGTCTAAATGAATACTCATAAAGACTTAGCTAGATGGCATAAAACACATGGAATACTAGCTATCACAATCTACCACAATAAATCAATATAATCACTCACAATTTATTCATGTGGTAGACAAAGCATTTAGTTAATCAATAAATGCAAATCCTAGGACAATGTCTATCATAAACAATCTCAATCAAACAATGAGATAACTTAGCTAGATGTTATATAAACTTAGTGTTAACGGAAATTTTACTCAGGGTGAGAAATCTCAATTAACACCCTCAAAACCACTACCACGGAGGTGGTGGTCAAGGTAGAATGTATTCTAGTCAGTGCTAGTTAAAAATTACAAAAAATACTATTATCAGTACCATCAAAAGAGAATGAAGAAAAGAGAACGAAAATGTTTTCTTTATTCTTATCAATGGTGTATCGTTTACAAATATCTCTCAATCGCTCTCAATCTCTCTAGGGTGTAATAGGGTTCTTGTCCTCTGCCTGTGGAAAAGTAGTCTCTTTCTTTTATACATAGTTTTTGTAGGTTAAATCAATTGATTCTCCCCTTGATTTTCTCAGTTTCCCCCTTCCTTACCGGGAGGGATTCCTCGTTTAAATGTCATTGACTTTGAGTTAATAGTTGAATGGAGAATATCTTGGGGGAGATCAGTTTGTTTCCTCTTTGGACTCTAATACTTGTTCTGCACGTACGTAATGTTTGCAGATATGATCCAGTGTATCTTTGTATCTTCATAGCATGATCCTTCATAGAGGTCGTTGAATATGGTATGTATGGCGAAGTAGATTAGTGTCTTGGTTCCGATATTCAGGTGCTTAATCTAGCTAGGAGCTCGATCTGACCTCCCTTGATTTCTCGGAGCTTGATGCGCCCCCCCGCGGATACTCCTCTATGATAGCGGGGTTTAGGCGAGCTTCTGGAGAGGTTGCGAGGTAATCTCGACCTCAGGGGAGCTTCCTGATTTTAGGTTTGGTGACTCACACTCGATCTAATCTCGTCGGGCTTTACTCCGGGTGTTTCTGGAGCTTGCCTTTATTTCTGTGGGGTGGTACCGTAGCTTAACTTTAGGAAGCATGATCTCCTGGTGGATGACCTCGGGCATGGAGTCAGACTAGGAGGGTGAAAAATTTCCCTTTGGTCCCTAGCCAAATTTGGCTATTAACACTTAGAATGCTAGCTAACATAATCAATCACCAAAGAACTCAATCAATCCATAGAAAGTCTCACAAAAATACAACATATATTCAATATTTATTCATTTGTAGAGACAAGCATTTAATCAATCAATAAATGCAAACCTAGAGTTATATCTATCACAAAACAACCTCAATCAATAAATATATATATATATATATATATATATATATATGAAGACCCACGAAATTTCTCACCAAGCATTCATCAAATATTCAATAAAACACTTAAACAAAGTATATAACATATATTTAACATACAATCAACAATACATTCATCAAAAGATAATAATCAAGCTTTTAATCATGAAACAAAAGCTATTCCTAGGTCAAGAACATCAATAATATGAAATGGAGATGAAAATGATATTACCTAGTCAAGACCATGAAGACCCATGTCAATATGATGATGAATGATGAAGATGATGAAACATTGGAGTTGATTGGAGAATTAGAAATCAATGGATTGAAGTTTTCTCTCTCTAAAACAAGCTCTCTCTCTCTCTCTAGGGTTTAATTCTTGGGTTCATTGAATGAAATGGGGAAGAATATGATGTATTTATAGAGTCCAAATGAAGCTACGTCATTTTAAACAAGGGAAAATTGGTTCTGGCGACAAAAAGCGACCTTAGGGCGACCTGGAGGACAGGTCGCTATTCTCTCGAGTAAAAAACGTGACAGTACAATAACTCCAGTTTCGAGCGACCAAAAATATGACTAAACGACATCGAAACCCTTCGTATAATATAACGTTGGCAAGATATTGTATTCTACTTTCTACCCCAATTGACAAAAAAATATTTGGATGTCTATAGAAAGATTTATGGATGTCTATAGAAAGATTTGGAGTCAGACTAGGAGGGTGAAAAATTTCCCTTTGGTTCCTAGCCAAATTTGGCTATTAACACTTAGAATGATCAATCACCAAAGAACTTCAATCAATCAATAGAAAGTCTCACAAATAATACAACATATATTCAATATATATTCATTTGTAGAGACAAGAATTTAATCACTCAATAAATGCAAACCTAGAGATATATCTATCACAAAACAACCTCAATCAATATATATATATATATATATATATGAAGACCCACGAAATTTCTCACCAAGCATTCATCAAATATTCAATAAAACACTTGAACAAAGTATATAACATGTATTTAACATAGAATCAACAATACATTTAGCAAAAGATAATAATCAAGCTTTTAATCATGAAATAAAAGCTATTCCTAGGTCAAGAACATCAATAATATGAAATGGAGATGAAAATGATATAACCTAGTCAAGAACATGAAGACCTATGTCAATATGATGATGAATGATGACGATGATGAAACATTGGAGTTGACTGGAGAGTTAGAAATCAATGGATTGAAGCTTTCTCTCTCAAAAACAAGCTCTCTCTCTCTCTAGGGTTTAATTCTTGGGTTCATTGAATGAAATGGGGAAGAATATGATGTATTTATAGAGTCCAAATGAAGCTACGTCATTTTAAACAAGGGAAAATTGGTTCTGGCGACAAAAAGCGACCTTAGGGCGACCTGGAGGACAGGTCGCTATTCTCTCGAGTAAAAAACGTGACAGTACAATAACTCCAGTTTCGAGCGACCAAAAATATGACTAAACGACATCGAAACCCTTCGTATAATATAACGTTGGCAAGGTATTGTATTCTACTTTCTACCCCAATTGACAAAAAAATATTTGGATGTCTATAGAAAGATTTATGGATGTCTATAGAAAGATTTGGAGTCAGACTAGGAGGGTGAAAAATTTCCCTTTGGTTCCTAGCCAAATTTGGCTATTAACACTTAGAATGATCAATCACCAAAGAACTTCAATCAATCAATAGAAAGTCTCACAAATAATACAACATATATTCAATATATATTCATTTGTAGAGACAAGAATTTAATCACTCAATAAATGCAAACCTAGAGATATATCTATCACAAAACAACCTCAATCAATATATATATATATATATATATATGAAGACCCACGAAATTTCTCACCAAGCATTCATCAAATATTCAATAAAACACTTGAACAAAGTATATAACATGTATTTAACATAGAATCAACAATACATTTAGCAAAAGATAATAATCAAGCTTTTAATCATGAAATAAAAGCTATTCCTAGGTCAAGAACATCAATAATATGAAATGGAGATGAAAATGATATAACCTAGTCAAGAACATGAAGACCTATGTCAATATGATGATGAATGATGACGATGATGAAACATTGGAGTTGACTGGAGAGTTAGAAATCAATGGATTGAAGCTTTCTCTCTCAAAAACAAGCTCTCTCTCTCTCTCTAGGGTTTAATTTTTGGCTTCTTTGAATGAAATGGGGAAGAATATGATGTATTTATAGAGTCCAAATGAAGCTACGTCATTTTAAAGAAGAGAAAATTGGTTTCTAGTGACAAAAAGCGACCTTAGGGCGACCTGGAGGTCAAGTCACTTCAAGGTCGCTATTCTCTCGGGTAAAAAACGTGACAGCACAACAGCTCCTGTTTCGAGCGACCCAAAACATGACCAAACGACATCGAAACCTTTCGTATATTATATCGTTGGAAAGGTAAGGAAGTCAAATTTCTATGCCAATTGACAAAACAAGATTTTCATGTCTATAGAAAGATTTATGGTCAATTGAGTGATAAAAGGTCAGATTTGGACAACAACAATATTACCCAAACTTACGGTATCAGACCATGTATCCCAAATGCAAACAAAAAGACACAAATGCAATCATAGAAATCAATAACCATGAGCATACATGAAGTGTGTGATCAACACAAATACACATAATCAAATAAACACATATGCTAGAGATACGGAAATGCATATGAAAGTGTTTGTGTGCAACTAATCTCTTCAAGAAGTCAAGTAAAGTGATCTACCTTCTTGAAGCACTTTAGGAAGTCCGGAAGCTTGCCAATCACGATCACCTAAGCTACCCGTTACATAACAATCACAATGTGGTTTTGACAATGAAATAAGCCAACCAAAAACCGAGGAACTTACAATGTCTTATATAGCTCCTCCAAAAATAGGTCAAAATGCTGATGTGGATGCCCAAAATCACATATAGCACCGGTAAGGTACCCGTGCAGTTACCCATGCAATCTTCACTTCCCTTCATGTTTATGCAATGTGTTAGGATTATGCTCAATAGCAAGAGTGTAATATTGTAATTGACAATCTTTTCATATAAATAAAGTGATTTCTGATTCTGCAAAATCTTATAGCATTTATAATTATAATTGTGAAGGTAAATAATCATAAGGTCAAAAGACTATGAGATATGAAGAATTGTTTGTACATCCGGATATATATGAGGTAGACACAATTATTTAGTTAGTCTTGAATAACGTTCACAACTTAAGTTAAAGGTTGGGCACCTCTATCTTGATAAAGTTGTAGAATTCTTTTACTAGCATTTGAGTGGGATCAAATGAGTTATGATGAGTCTAAAATCATCGAAAAGTTTTCGAGTAAAAGAATCTAGTGCACTGGGTGCATTGAACTGGATCACAATGAAAACTTTATCTAGAACTGTCACTAGAT
The DNA here is from genome assembly GCA_033220585.1 of Dipteronia sinensis. Taxonomy (NCBI): domain Eukaryota; kingdom Viridiplantae; phylum Streptophyta; class Magnoliopsida; order Sapindales; family Sapindaceae; genus Dipteronia; species Dipteronia sinensis. The sequence goes on from CM065638.1 coordinate 30,429,446, forward strand.
ATAAGTCTTTTCATTATCAGGACAATCAGAGAGTCTATCTAAATCCTGAGATAAATGATTTACTTATGGTTGCAAGTGTTATCATTTGAGTTATCAATGAGTACGATTATATAGCATAGTCTATCCTCGATAGTTTGGTGGTATTCATTTGTTAATCGATAAAGGACTTCATTTATAGATATGGACATCGTGGCTCCATTTATTAAATGAGAGTATAATATCATCATATGGATGTTTTGAGGTATTGGATACTAAATCTCAATGTTGAGTTTTCAATAATGATTATTGAAGACATGGCTTCTGGACAAGTCAAAATATCCAAGTTCAAAAAATGTGGTCATATGAGGAAATATGGTAACTTGGAGAGCTATAGGCGGTCTATGAGCTCTTGGCGATTACTGATATTATTCACGAGGATACACCATCTCCTATAAGATTGTCTAGGGTATGAATGAGAAACATCTCCTTATTCTATCTTTATTTAAGAGTTCAATTTTAGCTCTTTAGTGGAATGAGTAAAAATTAATAGATCGGACCTAAGTGAATCATTTGTTGATTGTGATTAGGTTATGTCTATTGAAACTTAAATTTAGATAGCCCGCCAAGATCCACAATCCACACGTACTTTCGTGGATCACTTGATATATTCTACCAGACCAATTTATTGGTCCATCTAGAATTGCATTTAATATATTAAGAATATAATATGTCTATTATTTATTTAATAGGCTGCACTATTATATTAATATATTAAAAGGAGACATGTAGGCTTGTTTCTTTTAGTAAGAATAAGTCTGGTTCACATGTGGGCTTTTATTTAAAGTCTAATGGATTAAATAAAATAAGAAAAATAATATTGGGCCCATATATACATGGTGTGGGCGGCAAGGCTAAATAAAATAGCCCAAGATATTATTTTATTTTATTGTTTTGATTAAATGGGAATTAATTAATTATTTAATTAATTAATAGTTTAAATCAAAATCTTTTCCTGATCAGTAAATTAAATACTATGAGTTGGATTAGGGTTGGAATTCTTTTCAGTGATAGGAGTCCTAATGTGGTAAGGATTAAGTTCACATACAATCCTTATTATACAAAGAATTCGGCCACCACTAGTCCTACAAGGGTTATGATTCTTGAATTGATAGGAATTAGGGAAAAGGACAATTCCTTTTCAAGTAAGGAAATTAACCAACCCTAGATTTCCTATTCAATGAATTCGGCCAACCCTACTTGGTGAAGGAGAAAATTCAGCCAACCTATAAATATAAGAAAAATAATATTGGGCCCATATATACATGGTGTGGGCGGCAAGGCTAAATAAAATAGCCCAAGATATTATTTTATTTTATTGTTTTGATTAAATGGGAATTAATTAATTATTTAATTAATTAATAGTTTAAATCAAAATCTTTTCCTGATCAGTAAATTAAATACTATGAGTTGGATTAGGGTTGGAATTCTTTTCAGTGATAGGAGTCCTAATGTGGTAAGGATTAAGTTCACATACAATCCATATTATACAAAGAATTCGGCGACCACTAGTCCTACAAGGGTTAGGATTCTTGAATTGATAGGAATTAGGGAAAATGACAATTCCTTTTCAAGTAAGGAAATTAACCAACCCTAGATTTCCTATTCAATGAATTCGGCCAACCCTACTTGGTGAAGGAGAAAATTCAGCCAACCTATAAATATAAGGTTATGAATTTTCGGCCACCAAGAAGCAAAAATAGAGAGAGATTTTTGTTTGTTTTGAAAATAAAAAATCCTACTCTATACACATAGATTTTCGGCCAAGAGAGAAAAAGAAAATAAGTTCTCATTCGATAGTGCACTTACAAGCCTTTAACATCAAAAGGTTTTGTGCACACTTTCGATTTAGGGTTACGCGAGTTTTAATCATATTGACTGTGAATTCAAAAGTGACCGGAACTATTTTTTTAGGCTCTTGGTGTTTTACTATTGAAGATCAAGATCAGAAATTCCATACATCCATTCTAAGGTAAGCAATTCAAAGAAAAAGGGAGACCACGCTCCTAGGTGATTCATGTACGTGCTAGGATTGAAGATCTTGCGGATTACCATCGATGTAAGTCAATCGGATCACGCGACAAGAGGTATTTAACTCTAACCGTATATTTGAGTTTAATTCATTAAAGGGTTAAGGTTCAAATCTTTAGAAAAATTTTAAACTATACGAAAATTATTTTTTCGCCTTCCGCTGCGGTTTTAAGCAATTTTTCCCTACACAATGTGCATGGGTTATTGCACGGGTGGGTGACCCATGCAGTTGATCCCTGCTTGAGGCTCTGCGCCCTGGTTTGGTAAAATGCATTGGTGGTGCACGGGTAATACCCGTACAGATACCCGGGCACCAAGATCTTCCCAAATTTCTTCTTTCGGTGCATGGGTGATTTCACGGGTAGTGTACGGGTGTGCTACCTGTGCACTATTGCCTTCTTCACCTCATTTCTACACCAATTGTCCACTTTTGCCCATCTTCATGCCTTTTCTTCTAATGCCTGCAATATAAACCAAAAGAGCCATAAATACATATATAAAAACTTAAGAAAGAAACAAAGAGAAAGGATATGAGAGCCAAAATGTGTGACACTTTTGGCTTTATCAAATACCCCCAAAACCAAACCTTTGCTCGTCATTGAGCAAACTCTAAACAAAATCAAAGACAAAGAAACTAAACACATAACTCTATCTAAAAACTTTCCTAGACACGAAAACACAAAATTCAAATTGCCGCATGTCCAACTGGTGATGGGATGCGAGGATGTGTAATAAAGAGAAGTAGACATATGTAATAAGTTCTCAAGCAACTCCAAGGTACTAAAGGGACACTCACACAATCATGAATCCCACACCTAAGAGCACTCGCGTATTGAGAACTACTCATTCTCACACCTTGAGCGTAATTCACTTCGACTCTAGCCTCACGTGGATTCTCTCTTTTCTTTTCGCTTAGAGTCCTAAGTTCACCCTCAACCAAGGTATGCAACGATGGAATTTATGCATAAAAATCTAATTCATTGCATACAAGTAAATTGAAAAACTGCTAATGTCTGTGAACTAGCCTAGGAAGGATTCACTATGCCATGATCGTGAAAGATCAAACTTCAGCAAACATTCCCAATCAAGACTCATCATTGGATCAAAAAGGACTTTCCCTTTGGTTGTAATGTGGCCATGGGGTTTAATTATATGAAACAAAAAGATAGGAAAAATTTTGAGTTCAAAGATCACCAATCATGTTTATATTTACTCACACACCTATATAAAGCTCTTTTTAACACAATTTATACATAAGCATCTAGGCATTCTATTAAACACACATTTGTGCTACACACATGTACTCACTTTTTGAGTACTTTACATTTCATCACAAGGCTCTTGCTTTGCTCTTTTGCATTGCTCTTTTTTTTCTTTTTCTTTTCTTTTTACTTTTGCCTTTTCACATATATATTTGACAATATTGCTCTAAGTGCAATTTTTAGCACTTTAACATTTTTGGACCATTTCTTGCACACTTTACATAATTGCCTAATTACATGCTATCTCATATAAGAGCTTATACTTTCATACACCACACATACTCACACACACAACCACATGATTGGCAATAAATGGTTGGTTTGTGTTTGGCTCATGGCTATATGGTTTATTGTGGTTCCAAAAGAAAGATATAGTGTTTGGCCACAAAATTGGCTTTGGAGCACACATAAGAGATATAGGAATGTGTTTAGGCTTAATTTAGTAGCTAATTGCACACACATTGCCTAAGATCATTTCCACAACGAGTCTATCAAGGGAATGAATACATCCATCATGCAATCCACAATATGTATGAAATGTATGTTCTATGGCATGTGACACATATGACGAGAAGAGTGTTTAAAGAGTAGAAAAATTGTACACTCAATGAGTTTTTTTTTTTTTTTGATAAGTAACTTTGAAAACACTCTTATTAAGAGAGGCACCAAGCAAGGAAACATAGAAACAAGAGACACCCCAAAACATAGAATCACTGCAAAAGCCACAACTTAATAAAACTAGAACCCCATTGAGTAAGGAAAACAACCCAAAAAAAAAACAAAAAAAGTCCCTCACACCCCCCAGGCCGACAGCTCCAACCCACCAGGATAACAGAGAAACTACGAAGGAATCAGATCTTCACATACCACAAATCACTCACTCTAGCGCAGCACGTCCTCATAACCGTCAAAGCCTTTCAAACATTTCTTAGCAAGATTATCTGCAAAAGAATTGGATGCTCGATGACAGTAGACCACAGAAGCTTAACCAAAACTCTTTAGACTTTCCCTGATGTGAAGAATCAGCTGCTTATGAATACTACCTTCAATTTCCCTGCTTGTCACCCACTCCACAGCAGTTTTAGAATCACAGGCAATTGTAAGACTCCAACTCAACAAGTCTGGTCTTGACCCATACAAATCGCAGGCTCTTGCGATGGCAAGAAGTTCTACTGAATAACATCATGCATCCCTACAGAAGATGAGAAAAAACATAAAACCTTACCAAGGTGATTCTGAAGCACTCCCCCAATACCAGCGCACCCGGGAGAACCCCTAACCGATCCGTCAACATTGAACTTTAGATAATTATTTTCCGGGGGATTCCATTTCTCCAGCCTAGAGAATTTATTTTTGGAGGCCTCCGAACATCACTCAACGATATTCAGCAGAATCAGGGTTATAGGCACCAAGGAACCTCCACCAAAATGCTTAAACCACCACCCAACTCTGAATTTCACCACATCCTCCACCCAAATGAAGTCCACCTGAATATCCTTGAAAACCAACTGATTTCGAGCTTCCCATATAGACCACACCACCGTGATAAACAAGGACTTCCAAGCTCTACTCGAGTGTATCTTAGTGCACAGGTTTTGCCACCCCTTCCACCAATCTAAAAGAGTTGGGGAAGCACAGTAAGAAAACCCCCACCAGCTAATACAAGTCTGCCACAGTCTCCATATCCGGTTACATTGTAAGAAAAGGTGGTCAATGGACTCGACATTGTCTTGGCAAAAAGGACACTCCAAGTAAGCTCCTGTTTGAATCCCAAATCTAGAAAGCACCTCCCTAACCAAAACTCTCCCATGAAGTAATTGCTAAACGAAAAACTCAATCGTAGGTGGGCATATGCACAGCCAAACCTCCTTGAATACCTTCCCTCCCTGATCATGGCCATCCTCCAAACATTTTCGGAAAGATTTAACAGTAAATTCGCCAGTCGAATCATGGATCCAACTCATAGAGTCGTCAACTGTGTCCATGACTTTTATGATCATTAAGCAATCTGAAAAGCACCTTCATTGTTCATTCTCCCAATCAAAAAAATTCCTTCTTAAAGATATCTCCCATTTCCATTCCGACCCCTCCCTACGCCCAAACTTTTGAATACAACCCAATTTATCCATAGCAAGAGCGAAAATCCTTGGAAAAGCCTCTTTAAGGAGATGAACCTTCAACCATAATGTCAGTCCAGAGCCTGGCTCTGTCCCCTTTTCTCACTGTCACTCGTAGCCCCTCATTCAAAATCTTAACAGAGGTCGATCCATTTTTTAACAGCTTGCCAATCGATTTAGTAAACACCAAACTACTAGCACCACATACCCAGTCCCACCGTAATAAATCCCTTTGAATCCCATATTTTGCACAAATTACACGCTTCCATAATGTCCAATTCTCCACACCGAACCTCCACACCCACTTGGCCAATAAGCTTTTATTCATACATAGAACCGATCCTACACCTAGGCCACCTTCCTTTTTGCTCTTGCATATCATTGCCCATTTGATGGCATTAATTTTCTTCTTTTGAATCCCGTCGCCCCAGAAAAAATCCCTTTTCAATCTTTCAATTTTTTGAGCAATACTAACTGGCATTGAAAAACCAGACATAAAATAGATTGGTAGGCTGGACAACACTGATTTAATAAGCACCAACCGACCCCCTTTATTGAGGAATAATTTCTTCCAAGGCGCTAGGCGGAGTTCCACACGTCTAACCAAATCTGCCCAAAAGTTCTTCGATCCCGGCCGACCTCCAAGAGTCAAACCCAAGTATGAAATAGGTAAAGTAGCCTTTGCACACCTAAAGATTTCTGCCCAGCAGCCTGCTTGATCGCAAACCTTTCCTACCTCGACAATGGATGTTTTTTGGAAATTCAAACGCATACCCGACACCAGCTCATAACACCTCAGAATCCTTCTTGCGTTCCGGAGATACTACTCCTTAGGTTGCAAAAAAACTATAGTGTCGTTTGCAAATTGTAAGTGAGAAATTTGCTCCTCCTCATTGCCAATAACAGCCCCTTTAATCATTTCCAAATCTATCGCTTTTCTAAGCAACGCGTTTAATCCTTCCGCTACCACATTAAATAGAAGCGGAGAGAGGGGATCACCTTGCCGAAGACCCCTTTCCAAGCCAAATTCTCTTGATGGTTTCCCATTAACCAGGACGGAAAGTTTAGGAGACGAATTACAATTCCACACCCAGTGTCTCCATTTCGAGCCAAACCTTATTTCTTTCAACATATCATCAAGAAAGGTGTGATCCACGGTGTCATAGGCCTTTTCAAAGTCGAGCTTCACCAATAATCCCTGTCATTTGGTTGTCTTCCATTGATGAATTATTTCCTCTGCAATCACAAAACTGTCCATAATTTGCCTATTCCAAACGAAGGCCATCTGCGACTCCCCTATCACTGAATTAACAACTCTCCTCATACGGTTTGCTAAAATTTTTGCAAGGATTTTATATAAACATCCGACCAGACTAATAGGTCTGAAGCCCGCCATAGACTCATGTTTATCACATTTGGGTATCAAAGCGATAAAAGTTTTATTTAAAATTTTCACAACTGTACCGTCCCGATAGAACTCCTCTAAAAACTTCATAAAATCCCCTTCAATGAAATCCCAGTTTGCCTTAACAAAACCCAAATTAAAACAATCTGGACCCGGAGCTTTATTACCATCACAACTAGCTAAAGCTTTCACCACCTCCTATGCTCTGAATCTTTCTTCCAACCATTCCTTGTCTACATCTGAAATTTTATTGAAAGATAGACCAGTAACCGACGGCCTCTACCATTTAACATTCCTGTATTGATTCTCAAAATAATTAGCCACCCTTGTACTGATCTCCTCCCTAGAGGAAACCCACACTCCATCAAAAGCAATTAGATCAATGAAATTCCTTCGTCGTCGACCACTAGCCACACAAGTGGAAATACTTAGAGTTCCTATCCCCTTCTAGCAACCACTTAATCCTAAACTTTTATTTCCATTCTTGTTCCTCCAGATGGATCGCCTTCCATAATTCTATCAAAATCTGCATTCTTTCTTGCCTTGAAGACTCTGTCCATCCATCAGAAATCGCAGAAGCATCAATCCTGGCCAATTGTTCTTCAAGAGTCTTCGTGGTGGACTTATCTTTAGCATACCTCACAGCACATCTCTTAATGCATATTTTAGAAGCTCTCAATTTTGTTTGCAATTTCTGACTGCTAGACCCCCTAGGTTTGCAAGCAACCCAACCCCTCTTCACCTCCTTCATCAAACTCATATCCTCTAGCCATTTGTTATGAAGCCGAAAAGGGCATGGTCCCTACTTATCCTCTGCTGCACCTAATGTGATGGCACTATGATCCGAAATCGATCTTGGGAGGCCTCCTTGAACCAAATTCGGCATCCAGGATAGGATAATCGGGGATACTAGAAAACAATCAAGCCTAGCCCATACCCCTTCTTTCCTATTGTTGGACCAAGTAAAAGAGATTCCTCTTAACGGTAAGTCCACCACTTTAGCTTGGAGAGTAAAGTGGGTGAATTTTCTGGCCGACCATTTATCGAAGACACCACCTTTTCTTTCCGCAGCAGTAAGAACTGTGTTGAAATCTCCACCTAGAAACCAAGGTGAAGAGAACAACTGCTGAATATTGAGAAGGAAACCCCAAAGCTTTTTCCTGTCAGCCTCTATATTCGGAGCATAAACATTACATTAGATGACCTCCTTCTCAAGCTTGGACAACACCCCAATTAACACAATACACCATTTATTCGATATGCAATATGTAACAGAGATTAAATCCTCGTTCCATAAAGTAATCAAACCATCTGCTGAGCCTTCGGCTTCCACACCAACTCCTATTGTGAGAAGGACCCCTCCAATACTCCTAATAATACTACCATCAAACACTGCCAATTTCTTTTCCTGTAAAAATAGCACTGCAGGTTTTTGCAACAACACCACACTCTTCACTTTCCTTCTCTTTGCGGCCTTCCCCAATCCTCTTACGTTCCATGACATAGTGACGAATGGTTTTTTTGTCGTTGAAAGCATCGTCAAACATTTATAATAAAATCAACCTTGCTATAAGGCACGAGTCAAAATACATATATAGAAATAAAACTAGTACAGCGTGCAAGCAAGGGTATCGTTCGGCAGGGATGTGTTTGTTAACCGTTTTAAGTTTTAGAGTTTAGGGAAAGCATGTTAATAGAATACGGAAAGGGTGAGAATGGTGTGTGAAGTGGTGTTGTCTGTGTGTGTAGAAAATGTAAAGAAAAATAATATAAAAATAAATGAGAGAATATGGAGGGGTGAGAATGGTGATTAAGTGAGAAATAATAAAATGGTGGATAGGAGAGATGCATGAAAGTGGTCACACAAGGGTTTACAAGTTCACAATATATAAGTGCACACAAGTGGGTTGTTATACATTAAGTTCATCCAATTTAAGTTAAGGGTTCGTTCTTGCCTCAATCCGATTTATACCCATTCATAGAGCTAACAGTTGAAGAGTGTATCGAGAGCCTCTCAAACATGAAACCGCAACCAACATATATGAACCAATCCTACAAACCAATGCTAGATTGAGCCTCAATACTAACATGGTAATGTAAAACGGCAACGTTAAGTCTAATGAATGTGGAAAGAGTAATTGTTCCTCCAACCATAACTTGCCTAGAGCCCCTAGCGCAAGAAATAGTCGAATTCCCAATTATGGTATCCCTAATCATAACTCACCTAGAGCCCCTAGCGTGAGGAATAACTAAAGACCAATGTATAACAAAAACAATGAACCAAACCTCTTTAAATATGGCAATTAACAAGTTCATTCATCCTTCCTAGCTAATTAGCCAAGACTATGCCCGGATGGCCCTCCTAAAGCACAATCCTAACTCTAATTCACTCAAATCCATCCATACACATGCAAATTCAACATTCCATCAACATACACACACAAATGGGACATTTGATTACAACTACTCCTACAATTTCATTAATCTACTCCTAATCCCATTCATGAACACATATTAATTTCCAATCTCCATACACAAGCATTTCAAGATAAGAGATATAATAAATAAAAGCAAGAATGAATCAAAATACAAATTAGATATAAAAACAACCACACATTATATTGAGCACAAATTAGGTTTACAAATATTCCCAAGTGGGGGTTTACACAATTAAGAAAACATGAAATACAAAGAGAATGAGTTTAAAGGAGACAACCCTTGAAGAAATCCCTCCAAGTGCTCCACAAATCCCTAGCTCGAAATTAGTCATAGACCACTCCTATCTCCTTGCAATAAACTCTCAAATGTGGTGGGTGATGGGTAGAAATGGTGTGGGAGAGACATCCATGGAGGAAAACCTCCATGGATGCTCTTGAAAGCTCTCTCTCTCTCTCTTAATTGGTGAAGAAGAATGAAGAAGATGAAGTTTGGGCTGTGTATATTCTGAAGAGAGGAGAGGAAAAGAGGTGAATTTATAGTGTTGGGAGGATAGGGCTGGAAATGATGGTGAAAGGACAAAACTGCCCCTGAAAATTTGCCAGACATGGCCTCTCGCTGGTCTATCGGCTGTTGGATCGGCGGTTGAGGTGACCGCCTTTCTGACCGCCGAATTACTGGTGTTCTTCTGGACTAAAATAGCGGTTGAAATGGTGCTCATGGTGTGACCGCCGAATTGGGCAGCCGAACTTCTGGAACCTACTGCCATGAAATGGTAGTCAAAACGGCGGTTGTGGTGACGGCCGAATGGACCGCCGAACTGACCGCCGAATGTCTTCTTTTCTGCACTCGTTCCGTAAGCTGCTGGAAGTCAGAGGGGGTTCTGCCACGGGCTCGGTGTCGTGTTCTGGCTTGGAAACGGATCAACCGTGGAACACTGGCTGGGCTTAGATCGCGCCGCGGTCTGTGTCAATGGTGAGGAGCGGCATTCTGAATCTTCCAATTTATTCTCTTTTCGGCACGTTTTTGCCTCCTAAACTGTTCTTTAAGCTTCAAAACCAAAATTTAGGGATTATGTACCTACACATGGCTCAACAAACACATTATATACAAAATATGCTCGAAAACGAGAACAAACGATAGGAAATTGGGGACCTAAAATAGGTATAAAATAGTCCGATCACATAGCTAACATGAACAAGACAAAAAACCCCACAAGCAAATAAGCATTAATGAGAAACTTATAAATTAAATCTAGCTTCATCCTCACGTTCCATGAAGCTCTCAATTCAAGAAATTTCCACCTCATTACCGTTAAAATCAAGACCTAAAGCTGCTCCGGTCTCAATAACTCTCGTTACCTCTTCCTCCAAGTCCCAGTCACCATCCCCTTTGTTGCTTGCATCCACTCCTTTCTCAATCACTTTTGCTATCTCCTCCTCTAGATTCCACGTAACCTTCTTGGTACTGCTCTGACACCTATTGTTTCCACTGACACGGTGCTCTTGTTTGGAATCACCTCTGTTTTTTCTTGTAGTCATGGGGTGAATCTTGACAATGGGATCAGCTCCTCGTCCTTTTTGTTTTCTCCCAGCCTGGATAGCAATGTTGGAAACCTCTTCTAATGGTGAGCTTCTCTCAATCTCTACTTGCCTCTCATTCCCAGAGGAGTGTCTAGAGCATCCAGAATTTTGACCCCTCAAATTGATACACAGCTCAATCCCCTCTGAAGATTTCTTTGCTACTACTTGCTCTATATTAGTAGATGGGCTCAACATTTGTCCTTCCTCCAATTGGGCTTCACTGTTGTCTTGATTGCATGGTCTAAAGTTATCCAGAACAGGCTCTTCTCCTAGTAAGGCTTCAACAGTCCTATTAAAAGTCATGGTTTTCCTTAGGTGCCCTCCATCCACTAGCCTAGTGCTTATTGGTCCTAAAGGCTTGTTACCACTAGCCCTCAAGCATTCCCCTTTGAATCCAAATAGAGTGTTCCTTCTATCAAAATCTGGCCCAGAAGAGCTAGATTCCTCTTTTGTACTTTGATGCTTCCCATCTTTCTTGTCAATCCCGATCCGCACACTTCTTTTGCTCCTAGGAAACCACAAGGATTTAGGTTTTAATTTGCAGATCCTTCTACCTTTACCTTTGTCCATCAGCTCTCGCTTCTTACCTGCCTTCTTGGTTTTGAGAATAGCAACCCTGGCAGGTGGCACAAAGTCAGACCTCACATTTTCCCCTGCTGATTCGACCCTCATAGGATGTATATACACATGTGAAGATCTATTTTGAGTCTATTCTCTGACATCTACATGCTCTTCCACCCTCTCCACCACTTTGTCAGTCCAAAACTTGCTATCTACTAACAACCCCCTATCTTCTCCTTTCCTTTCCCTAGGAAACTGGGCTGCCTCTGTTTCTGAAACGTCGTCTATTTTCTGAAGAGGTTGCAAACCCAGAAAAAGGTTTACCCAATCAATGCAGACCTGCAAAGGAGACTCCTCCAGTCTCACCGAGAAAACTTTACGAGCACCATTTACTTGAATCTCAGACAGAACCTTTTTATCAAAAGGAACCAAGACTGGAATTCTACCTTTGTCTAATCTGGCTCTCTTTTCAGTTTCCTCTTCAACCCAAACCGTCTCCCCCACTAGTCATCCAAGTTTATTAAAAAATGCTTTACACCAACAATCTAATGGAACACCATAAACATCAACCCATTTGAGTCTTCTATGCTTGGCAATGTGTCCTTCCATCAGGACATAGAAGAAAAGCATTCTCTCTAGAAAAAAACCATTCTTGATAAACCCATCTCTCTCACACCCTGATTCAAACGTCCACACAATACACTTTCCTCCTAGAAATGCCGAAGAAAAACTAAAACCTCTGGTTTTCAGTTTATTGGTCACCAGATCTACATTCTTAAAATCCTTTAGCACTCCCACAACACTTCTAGACAGCCACTCCTCATCCTCTTTAGCCCCAGCCCATGACATTGAAGAAATGTTCTCTCTTTGAACTGCCCTGTTATCAAAACTCAATCCATATCCTTTTTGACTGCATCCACGAAAGATAGGTTGTCCTGGTTATGATTAATGTTCTCTCCTTGCTTTTCTCCTCTGTCTTCCCTTTTAATCCTGACTTCCGTGAGTGGATACCAGACCCTACCAGCAGGATTTTCTACATTGGTTCCCATTTCTATAGTGTTTCGCCTTCCTGTCAAAATTCTTCGTTTGGTCCACCCAAACTCCGCTAGCTTTGCCAATATTGGCCACTCATATATGTGCAATGCCATTAACCATCTGAGCTACCTTTCTTGCTTCCTCTATTGTCCCAAAACGTATAAAGGCATAGAGGCTTCTTCTGGAGTTCTTCCTAGAGGAAAGAAACACATCCCTCACCTTCCCGAAAGGCTTGAAAATTCCCCACAAACCTGCCTACTTCACAATAGGATTAAGGTTACCAATAAAAATGGAAAACAAGTTTTCCCTAAAACCTTTACCCCCATTCTGCCCATGAGTAATATGGGAGCTCCTCTCTCTAGCTTTCTCTCTCCACATTTTTTTTATCAATGGATGCAATTGAAACCCACTCAATGCGTTTTTTAAATAGGCATGTGTTTGTGAACTCACGGGTGTTACTATTATTAGAACAAGGTGCAAAAGCACCGAGTCCCCTCAACTTAAGCACAAAAAGGATGGGACTAGCCCATGACGTGCAAGTGAGACCCTAGAGTGACAACTAGATGCTACACAAGCTCAACATGCATACATAAACTCGCCAAGAGCACAGGCTCAAAGCATCACATCCAAGCTATTTAAAGCTCAAAAATTTGGCCATTGCGACAATTTTGAAAAATTTAGACCATTAGACCAAAAATACAACAAAAACAAAAAAAAAACGACTTAACAAGGCGTCTACACCCTTAGACCAAAACCCAACATTGTCCTCAATGTTGAAGACAAGAGAGCCCGGCCTAGCGGCGCACGCCTAACACAACTTAAAAACATAGCAACCCTAGGCACTAATCAGGCACAATCAATGCCCACAACTAAAAGATCACAAAAATGGCACACAATAAAATAAGGCATTTGAGAATATATGGCAAATAATCTCATAGCTTTTCCACATCAAGCATTCATATACAAAATTGTCGGAACGAGGTTAATGACCCCCAAACCAAGTTGGGCAATATGAAATGAAATCCTGTAATTCATGTGCCATATTCACAAGGGCCTTCGGCCCATCCAATCAAGAATGAATAAATCAATAAAAGCAAACTGAGAGATCAAAACTTTCATCCATTCATAACTATCCGCACATTCATTCTCAAATATATGCAATAAGTATATTCTCAATCATCAAATAACCACACTTGTCTATACACATAGATAAAGAAAATGAAATTCATGAGTTTGAGATGAAAAGATTAAACCAATGTGATTGTTATCTTGCAGTCACAACATGAGTAGATTCTCGCCCTTTTTATGAGCACTCTTGGCTTGCTCGTCCCTCCAAGACTTGCAAGTGGCCGGTGTGTTGAATCCAAGAGATAAAGAACCTAACAATAAACACAATTCCTAACCACAAAGATTAATCAACCACATAAAATATCTCAAACTAAAATATCTCTTAAATAGAAATTATCCACAATCATCCAAAACTAAATTATCCTAAAAATTAATCAAACTACTAAATTAAAATATGCAATGTAAATAGTAAAGCTCACTCCTACATGACTAAAGGATTCCAAATAAAAGTTAATAATAATGGCAAGCAAAATATATCTCAATCCTCCTCAGAATCGGACTCCTCCTCTTCTATCATAAGTCCCTTTTGTTTGGGATCCTGCTGTGCTATGAGCCTCTCCTCATGCTCTCTCTTCGACATCTCCATGGCTGCCTATAAATTCGGATCAATTGTCGGCCGTCCTGAAGTGTACTTTCGATGGGTTGTTTGCTTCTTTCTTCTTTGATACGGAATCATGTTCAAATCCTTTCTCATGCCTGTCACATTTTCCCACAGGTATTCAATGTTGTCCTTGGCGTCCCTGATCTCTGTGGTGAATGGGGATCTCAGTGAGTCCATTAAGGTCTAAAGGCTTGACATCCCTAATATCAACTGCTGCCAAGGTACTTGATCACTCCCCACTATCGGCTTAGGCATTGGGACCTCTTGGTTACCCTCTAGCTATTCTTCATCCAAATCCACGTACTCATGTTATTGAGTACTTGAACTCGCTCCAGTCCTGGTCTTCCTTCTCCCAGTTTTCCTTCTACTGCTTGTCATATCCCGTTCTACCTCCAAAGTGCGCCATGTCTTGAGGTCCAAATCTGCATGTGTCCCTTCAAACCTCTCATTGCTAAGATCCACACTTTACTGCCTACAAAATTCAGTGATTAGGCACGGGAAGATCAATGCCTATTTGTCTAGTCTCTTGTTCCCTACTGTAAAGATTTCTAACTTAATGATCCATGCCACATTGATTGGCAGGTTATGTTGTATGCAATACAGTATGGTGGCAGTCTCAATGGATTCATTGGTCCTGTAAGTCCTAGGCCTTAGGGAGTGTGAGATGAACACATGCCAGAATCCCAATTCCATCTTCAGGTTGTTGTGCTTAATCAGAAATGTTGGATTCACCCAGAAGTCCATTGGGTTGATGACCAAATCATTTGCTTGGTCTAGGTTCTTCTTGACAAAGTAATCATTCCAAGTAACCCCATCTCTCATTCTACTTAGAACTTGTGGGTCATCCAGAAGCTCTGTTCTCAGGTACCTTTGAAGGTTATCTAAGTTCATCTGAACCTCTACTCCTCTTACCATCATAGCAACTCCTCTTATGAAGTTGTCGTAAACCATACCGGCATAAAATTCTTGAACTATCCTTCTGTAAAAATGGGGTGGTGAGCTAACAAAAGCCTGCCAACCTCTCTCAGTCACTCTGGTAGGGATTGGAGTGTCTTCTAATTCTGATAGAGCTATGCCACGCTCTTCCACAATATCCCTTTGACTAAAATACTCCAATCGTCTCTCAAAATATCTATTCAAGGTGAATGGAGATAGATGAGGTAGCCTTTTCTTCTTGCTCTTTTTTGTTCCTTGCTTCTTTGCGGTAGCCTTTGTTCTGCCTGACATCTGCAAGAGAAAGTACTCATTAAGAAATATATCGTGCCAAGAAACAACAAAGATAATCAAACTTTTGATGGGCAAAATTAGGCCTAACTGCTTAAGTGCACGTGTATAGCACGGGAAAGGTACTCATGCTAATACCCGTGCAATCTGTCAAACTGAGAATTTCCTTTTCAGTGCACGGGTATAGCACAGGTAGGTTACTTGTATAGTTACCCGTGCAGTTACTGAAATCTGTAAAAAATAAAATTTGACAAATTGCCACTTTCATGCATTCAACACATTCCAATTACCCAAGTGATTCATGAAAATACATTCAAACACTAATAGCACATACTATGGCACCCTTAACACACTTTCATGGTATTCAATAAACTCAAACTAAGACAAACCCTAGAGTGCCAAATTTTCACGCAAAAAGTGATCATATTATCATAAAAAATTACTCAAAAAACTCCTACTTGCAATAATCACACAAAGCCATAATTAATCATCAAAGGACATGCATTAACACATGAAAAATTTCGTGGGTTGCTCATGTCTTGTATTTCATGCATATTAGAGTGTTTGGAGAGGAGAAGGGAAGATGCAATTCATGCTATATAAATTAAAAACAAGTTTAGGGGGAGATAATCCAAACCTTTGTGTTGGAAATTGAAAACGTGGGTCTCACGAATACCTTAGGGTTTCAAGAGGGGAGGTGTTTGATTTTGTAAGCCCTACAATGATTGTGACACTTAATATATATAGAGGCTCACGATAGCACGGGTATAGCAAGGGTAGGTTACCCGTGCAGTTACCGGTGCAAATACTTCAAGGCAGACTGTTTTCTCTCTTTTGCATGGGTATAGCACGAGTATGTTACCCGTGCAATTACCCATACATATGCACTCTAAGTTGAACCCTTTCCCGGTGCATGGGTCTATGCACGAGTAGTGCACGCGTAAGATACCCATGTACTAACCTTGTTGCCATCCTTTTGCATCCTTCTTTACCCTCTTGAATTTCCGTGCTTTGTGTGGATTCCCTGCACATGAAAAATCACTTCATAAACCACACTTGCCTTATTCATCAAATAGCTACTTTAGTCACTAACACTCAAACAATCAACTAAAATATTCAAGGATTTCACAAATAAGTTTTCTCTAGACTCAGAACTACCTACGCCTTAAAAGCTCATGAGATTAGTTCACAATAAAGGTAGCTTAAAAGGCATGAGAAAATGAATTGTGAAGTCCAGCCACACCTAAAAATTAATCAATGCAATGCATGTGAGGTGGAACTTGGTCAACCGAAGATGGTTTGACCGGATGGGGAAATCCATTTCTTTTGACCACCCATATGGGCGTTAAAGTATTTCCTAAAAATCCCATTTCCATAGCCCTCACTTCATCCATTAGGTCCTTCCTAACCCAATTTTTCTTAATCATTGATGGGTTCTTCCTAGACCTAACTTTGTATTTCTTAAAATCTTGGAATTTAAATCAATGGGCCTTAATATGCCTTTTCTTAAAGCAAAAGAAACAAGAAAAGGATTGATGAAAAAGACTCCCTCTTTGGTCATTGTCTTGAGGCCTTGGTGTTGCCTCCGTTGAAGGGTCTTCACATCCCTCTCCACTTTGTCAAGTTGGACTAAGTAGTCACATTCCTTGCGATTTTCAACTGTTCTTCCTTCTTGTCCAATTGTTCCTTGATATCTTTCAAAGCACTTGCTTTTTGCTCCACATCTATCATCAACTTCCTAGTCTTCCTAGCATATTCTTCTTCAAATTCTTCGAAGAGGTTAGCTAGCTCTACTAGGTCATGTGAAGTGGACTTCTTTTCTTCCTTGATCTTCTCAAGTTGCTCTCCTAATACCTTGCTCAAGGTTGAAAATTCTTACACCTTTTTTCTAAGAATTCCATTCTCCGCCTTGAGAAGTCTTACCTCAAGTTGTAGCTTCTTATTCTCTCCTTCAAGTTCATAGCTTTTTACTTCTTCTTCAAGCATCTTATTATCAAAGATTATTCCTTCCATCTTCTTTTCTTCCTCTTTTTCTTGGACTCCATTTTGGTGCCCTTTCTCTATTTCACATGCTACTTCAAAGGCTCTCACAATATCACAAACCTTGTTTTTCTTCTTGCGGCTCTTTGGCACCTCTAAAACGAAGCATCCTTCAAAACGTCTCTCATCGGGCTGGTCGACATAGAATTCGACCATGCTTCTACCATAACTGAAGGATAAATGCCTAGAAAATACATTCACCTCCATCCCAGATGTGGCCATAAATGATCTTCCAAGAAGCAAGTCCACTAGGACCTTGAGTCCATGGATGTCTAACTGTACATCCTCAACTACTCCACACGGAGTCTTTAGAGAGTTATCTGCCATCTTAAGTTGAATTTGTGTGGCCTTCATGGATTGTAGCTTCAACTGCTTGTATACCTTCAAAGGCATCATTTGTTAGGATTATGCTCAATAGCAAGAGTGTAATATTGTAATTGACAATCTTTTCATATAAGTAAAGTGATTTCTGATTCTACAAAATCTTATAGATTTTATAATTATAATTTTCAAGGTAAATAATCATAAGGTCAAAAGACTATGAGATATAAAGAATTGTTTGTACATCCGGATATGTATGAGGTAGACACAATTCTTTAGTTAGTCTTGAATAACGTTCACAACTTAAGTTAAAGGTTGGGCACCTCTATCTTGATAAAGTTGTAGAATTCTTTTACTAGCATTTGAATTGGATCAAATGAGTTATGATGAGTCTAAAATCATCGAAAGGTTTTCGAGTAAAAGAATCTAGTGCACTGGGTGCATTGAACTGGATCACAATGAAATACTTTATCTAGAACCGTCACTAGATATAAGTCTTTTCATTATCAGGACAATCATAGAGTCTATCTAAATCCTGAGATAAATGATGGACTTATGGTTGCAAGTGTTATCATTTGAGCTATCAATGAGTACGATTATATAGCATAGTCTATCCTCGATAGTTTGGTGGTATTCATTTGTTAATCGATAGAGGACTTCATTTATAGATATGGACATCGTGGCTCCATTTATTAAATGAGAGTATAATATCATCATATGGATGTTTTGAGGTATTGGATATTAAATCGCAACGTTGAGTTTTCAATAATGATTATTGAAGACATGGCTTCTGGACAAGTCAAAATATCCAAGTTCAAAATGTGGTCATATGAGGAAATATGGTAACTTGGAGAGCTATAGGCGGTCTATGAGCTCTTGGCGATTACTGATATTATTCACGAGGATACACCATCTCCTATAAGATTGTCTAGGGTATGAATGAGAAACATCTCCTTATTCTATCTTTATTTAAGAGTTCAATTTTAGCCCTTTAGTGGAATGAGTTAAAATTAATAGATCGGACCTAAGTGAATCATTTGTTGATTGTGATTAGGTTATGTCTATTGAAGCTTAAATTTAGATAGCCCGCCAAGATCCACAATCCACACGTACTTTCATGGATCACTTGATATATTCTACCGGACCAATTTATGGGTCCATCTAGAATTGCATTTAATATATTAAGAATATAATATGTCTATTATTTATTTAATGGGCTGCACTATTATATTAATATATTAAAAGGAGACATGTAGGCTTGTTTCTTTTAGTAAGAATAAGTCTGGTTCACATGTGGGCTTTTATTTAAAGTCTAATGGATTAAATAAAATAAGAAAAATAATATTGGTCCCATATATACATGGTGTGGGCGGCAAGGCTAAATAAAATAGCCCAAGATATTATTTTATTTTATTGTTTTGATTAAATGGGAATTAATTAATTATTTAATTAATTAATAGTTTAAATCAAAATCTTTTCCTGATCAGTAAATTAAATACTATGTGTTGGATTAGGGTTGGAATTCCTTTAAGTGATAGGAGTCTAATGTGGTAAGGATTAAGTCCACATACACTCCTTATTATACAAAGAATTCGGCCACCACTAGTCATACAAGGGTTAGGATTCTTGAATTGATAGGAATTAGGGAAAAGGACAATTCTTTTTCAAGTAAGGAAATTAACCAACCCTAGATTTCCTATTCAATGAACTCGGCCAACCCTACTTGGTGAAGGAGAAAATTCGGCCAACCTATAAATATAAGGTTATGAATTTTCGGCCACCAAGAAGCAAAATAGAGAGATATTTTTGTTTGTTTTGAAAATAAAAAATCCTACTCTGTACACATAGATTTTCGGCCAAGAGAGAAAAAGAAAATAAGTTCTCATTCGATAGTGCACTTACAAGCCTTTAACATCAAAAGGTTTTGTGCACACTTTCGATTTAGGGTTACGCGAGTTTCAATCATATTGATTGTGAATTCAAAAGTGACCGGAACTATTTTTTTAGGCTCTTGGTGTTTTACTATTGAAGATCAAGATCAGAAATTCCATACATCCATTCTAAGGTAAGCAATTCAAAGAAAAAGGGAGACCATGCTCCTAGATGATTCACGTACGTGCTAGGATTGAAGATCTTGCGGATTACCATCGACGTAAGTCAATCGGATCACGCGACAAGAGGTATTTAACTCTAACCGTATATTTGAGTTTAATTAATTAAAGGGTTAAGGTTCAAATCTTTAGAAAAAATTTAAACTATACGAAAATTATTTTTTCGCCTTCCGCCACGGTTTTAAGCAATTTTTCCCTACAATTGGTATCAGAGCCTTGGTTGTACCCTTTAATTAATTAACGTATATATACGTGAATCTATTCCTTTTTTTTTGTGATTATGCATGTTTTAGAAAGAGATGGCACTCTAGGTATTCGCATATATAATTACATGTGGAATGTATGGATTTATATATGTTGCCATAAAGTGAATTGTTATTGCTCGATTTTGGTCCTAAAATTTCAATGTATTTTTTGTTTCGGAATTATAACAAGAAGGGTGGTCTATTATCGCCATAATTCCTTCTTGGTAGTTGCTAAGTTCTTATTAATTTTGTTGTAAAAATATTGTAGTTTTTTTATTGTATTAAAATTTAGTGCAGTTTTTTATTGTACTAAAAAATAAGTGCAGTTTTTTATTTGTAAAAAAAAAAATACTGCAGTAGTTTAAATAAAAAAAATATTTCTGCAGTATTTTGTTGTATAAAATAAGTTGTAATATATTCAAGATTCGAAGACTCGAAGATTTGAAGAAATTAGAGCATCCGGAACCGAGCTTGGCACCCGCGCGCACCGAGACAACAAGCGTGCACGCAACCAAGCGTGCAGCTGCGCTTGTTGCGGTGCAGCAGCGCGCGCGACCCATGCATGGGCTGGCCATGCGGCAGCTCATGCCCTTGCATGGGCTAGGCGTGCGCATGGGCTGCTTGGTGATCTTCGGGCGTGCGATTTACGTGCGTGAGATGGTCGCTTGAAGTCTTGTTCGCCAAGAAAGGAGTTTTTTGTATTCCGTACAATTGTAATTTACATGCTTTTCTAGGATGGACCAAAATTGTGGCTATTTATTTCTATGTATAAATATTACAATATTTGTTATTGTATGATAACATGTCATATAGAATAGGAGTGCCACTCATATATCTCTTTTGGTATGAACATGCATTGAATGATTTAGGTATCTAATTGGCAACTAGATAACTTGGTAAAATCATTCTTTGGAATTTAATCACACGCCTTAAATAATTGAGTGGGAGAAGGTGTGTTAGAACACCTATGGCCTCCAAGGTTAGTTGAGCTTTATTATTTATTGGTAATCCCCCTGAGGGGCATCCATAAATGGAATTTAGCAAAATACTTCCTTACAAGGATAGACTAGACAATTGACTCAAACGAGATCTACTCCCAGAGGAGGGATTTTTCATGAGAGAAAATTGAGGGTCGATATCTTGGTAATACACTCAATGTAATTTTATTAATATCCTCCCGAGAGTTCTTGTTAATAAAATTGCAAGGCTAAAATTGAAAACGCTGGTTTTTATGTTAACAATTAGGTGGGACCTAGTCCAACTAGTAAATGGTGCGAACTCCCGAAGGAGGCGTAACATTTATGGGTGTTGGATCACCGTTAAATTTTTAACGATTGAGTTATTTAAGTAATTCAAGATAAATATTCGAAAGTGCTTTATCATGATTATTTACTTATATATGCTTTTTGTTTTATTCAGAAATCATGACCCCATCACTTATGAACATCCTGAAAGATAACACTTTAACTGGAGATAATTATGTCACATGGAAAAGGAAAATTGGGTTGTTGCTGCAAAGTGAAAAACATAAGTTTGTTCTAACTACTCCTAAACCACCTGCTCCTAATAATGAATCAAGTATTTTGCAAAGAGATGAGTATGAACAGTGGAAGACCTCAGATGATATGGCCAAATGTTACATTATGGCTACTATCTCCGACGTGTTGCAACAGCAGCATGAAGGAATGGGGTCTGCTGCTGATATTATGATGTCTCTGGAAGAGATGTTTGCTATGAGGTCTAGGACGACTAAGAGAGAGGCAGTGACTGCTTTTATGAATCTTAGGATGAAACCTGGACAGGCTGTGAAAGATCACATGATGAAAGTCATAGCACATCTAAATATTGCAGAATTAAATGGCGCTGAGATAGATGGTGAGACCAAAATTGACATGGTTGTCAACTCACTATCAGATTCCTTTGATCAGTTCAAGTTGGACTACACCTTGAACAAAAAAGAATACACTTTGTAGGGCCTGATGCAAGATGTTCAAAGGGTTGAAAAGAACCTTGTGAAAAGCAAAGGTCAAGAGATTCATATGGTTGGTAAAGTTGCTACTGTTAAGACCTGTCAGAAGGTCAAGAAACATTAGAAGAAAAAGCAACTTGGGCCTACCAAGAAGGAGACCAAGAAAGTAACCAAGATCAAAGGGAAATGCTTCCTTTGTGGTGAAAATGGACATTGGAAAAGAAATTGCCCAAAGTCCCAGAACAAGAAGGAAGAAGGTAATATTAATTATCTTGAAACATGTTTTCTGGCAGATTCTATAGATTCTTGGATCATAGACTCTGGAGCCACTAATCATGTTTGTTATTCCTTACAGGGGTTCCAAGAAAGGAGAAGGCTGAATAAGAACGAAATCAATTTGCGCTTTGGTAATGGATCGTTAGTGTCTGCAAATGCAGTGGGAGATATTAGAGTTATTATAGATTCTAGTAGGCATTTAGATTTAATAGACGTTTATTATGTACCTCAATTCAAGAGGAATTTAATTTCAGTTTCTTGTTTAAATAAATTTGGATATTCGGTTACTTTTAATAAAGCTTTTATTATTAGTAAGAATGACAAAATTGTTTGCAAAGGTACATTGGAAAACGGTCTATTCTTTTTGCATAGAAATATCTCTCACTCGTTAGACACAGAAATAACGGAACCTAATCATAAAAGAGTAAAATTATCAAAAGATGAAACCTACCTTTGGCATTTACGCCTAGGTCACATTAACCTTAATAGGATTAAAAGATTGGTAAGTGACGGACCTTTAAGTGACTTAAAGGTTGATGATCTACCAACTTGTGAATCTTGTTTTGGAAGGTAAAATGACCAAAAGGTCATTCAATACCAAAGGTGCAAGAGCCACTGAATGTTTAGGACTAATACACACTGATGTATGTGGTCCTATGAGCATTCAAGCTAAAGGTGGATATGAGTACTTCATCACCTTCACAGATGATTACTCAAGATTTGGTTATGTATATCTCATGAGACATAAGTCGGATGCTTTTGACATGTTCAAAGCATTCAAAGCTAAAGTAGAAAATCAGCTTGAGAAACGCATAAAAATCTTGAGATCTGATCGTGGTAGAGAATATCTATCTAGTGAGTTTCAGCAATATATTATTGATAATGGGATAGTTTCTCAGTTTTCTGCACCAGGTACACCTCAACAAAATGGGGTAGCAGAAAGGAGAAATATAACTCTTTTGAACATGGTTAGGTCTATGTTGAGCTATTCAACACTTCCTATTTCTTTTTGGGGATATGCTCTACAAACTGCAATATATATTCTAAACGTGGTACCATCGAAGTCGGTTCCTAGAACACCATATGAGTTGTGGACTGGGCGAAAGCCTAGTTTATAACACATAAGGATATTTGGTTGTCCTGCACATGTGTTAAAAGGAAAAACAGAAAAGATGGAGTCCCGTTCGGAAACATGCATATTTGTGGGGTATCCAAAAGGAACTAAAGGATATTATTTCTATAGTCCTTCAGATCTAAAAGTGTTTGTTTCAACAAATGCTACATTTCTGAAAAAGGACTATATGAATGATTTTGTTCCCAAAAGTAGAATTGTCCTGAATGATATGTCAGGAGATACAATTCCACAAGAGGTTTCACAACCTAACC
Organism: Dipteronia sinensis; assembly: GCA_033220585.1. Classification (NCBI taxonomy): domain Eukaryota; kingdom Viridiplantae; phylum Streptophyta; class Magnoliopsida; order Sapindales; family Sapindaceae; genus Dipteronia; species Dipteronia sinensis. Next base: position 30,453,213 of record CM065638.1, read on the forward strand.
CAATTGTAATTTCCACTCCAACACAAAATCAACAACCTACCATTCCTCGTCATAGTGGGAGGGTTAGAACCCAACCTGAAAGATACATTAGTCTAGAAGAATCTGTTGAGAATCTCCCTAATGACGATGATCCCTACACGTACAAGGAAGCGATGCATGATGTTGATTGTCACCATTGGCAAAAGGCAATGCAATCTGAGATTGAATCCATGTTTGATAACAAAGTCTGGTCCCTTGTAGACTTGCCTAAAGGGATAAAACCCATTGGGTGCAAGTGGGTATACAAGAGGAAAAGAGGTATGGATGGAAAGGTGGAAACTTTTAAAGCTAGATTAGTAGCTAAAGGTTACACAGAGAAAGAAGGTATCGATTACGAGGAAACCTTCTCTCCTGTGGCCATGCTTAAATCCATTAGGATACTCTTATCCATTGCAGCATCTTTAGATTTAGAGATTTGGCAAATGGACGTCAAGACAGCTTTCCTTAATGGAAGTTTAGACGAAAGCATCTATATGATGCAACCAGAAGGATTCATTGAAAAGGGCCAAATGGAAAAGGTATGCAAGTTGGAGAAATCAATTTATGGATTAAAGCAAGCATCCAAATCTTGGAACATAAGGTTCGACCAAGCTGTAAAAGGTTTTGGATTTTTACAGAACCTTGAAGAACCTTGTGTATACAAAAGGATCAAAGGTGACAAGTTGGTTTTCCTTATTCTTTACGTAGATGATATATTACTCATTGGAAACGATGTGGGAGTATTGACATCAGTAAAAGAATGGTTAGCAAAACAATTTGATATGAAGGACTTAGGAGAAGCAAGTTTTATTCTAGGTATCCAAGTAATAAGGGATAGAAAGAATCAAACGATTGCACTATCCCAAGCTTCATACATAGGCAAAATCTTGTCTAGGTTTTCCATGCAAAATCTTATTCGCACTAGGAACCACTTCTAAGTCAATCAAGAATTGGCGGAGCCAAACAGCCTCTTTGGCAGCTTCGCATGCAGCAACATACTCAGCTTCCATGGTGGAATCAGCAATACAAGATTGCTTGATACTCCTCCATATGACTACTCCTCCTCCAATGGTAAACACAGATCCTTATGTGGATTTTCTGGAGTCAGAATCCGACTGGAAATCAGAATCTGTATACCCAACGGGAATTAAATCCCCTTCAGAGTATACAAGCATATAATCTCTAGTTCTCTTGAGATACTTGAAAATATGCTTGACTGCCGTCCAATGATCAGGACCAGGTTTCGATTGAAACCTGCTAACTATGCCTACAGCAAAACAAATATTTGGTCTAGTACAGAGCATTGCATACATGAGACTTCCAACTGCCGAGGCATATGGAACTCTACTCATGAATTGCTCTTCATGCACATTCTTAGGTGCTTGACCCTTAGAAAGTTTGATTCCATGTCTAAAAGGTAACATACCTTTCTTGGAATCTGGCATGGTGAATCTAGACATGATTTTATCAATGTATGAAGCTTGGGATAATGCAATCGTTCTATTCTTTCTATCCCTTATTACTTGGATACCAAGAATATAACTTGCTTCTCCTAAGTCCTTCATATCAAATTGTTTTGCTAACGATTCTTTCACTGATGTCAATACACCTACATCGTTTCCAATGAGTAGTATATCATCAACATAAAGAATGAGGAAAACCAACTTGTCGCCTTTGATCCTCTTGTATACACAAGGTTCGTCAGGGTTTTGAATAAATCCAAAACCCTTTACAGCTTGATCGAACCTTATGTTCCAGGATTTGGATGCTTGCTTTAGTCCATATATGGACTTTTGCAACTTGCATACTCTTTCTTCTTGGCTTTTTTCAATGAATCCCTCTGGTTGCATCATGTAGATGCTCTCGTCAAGACTTCCATTGAGGAAAGTTGTCTTGACGTCCATTTTCCAAATCTCTAGGTCTAGAGATGCTGCAATAGATAAAAGTATCCTAATGGATTTAAGCATGGCCACAGGTGAGAAGGTTTCCTCGTAATCGATACCTTCTTTCTGTGTATAACCTTTAGCTACTAGTCTAGCTTTAAAGGTTTCCACCTTACCATCCATACCTCTTTTCCTCTTGCATACCCACTTGCACCCAATGGGTTTTATCCCTTTAGGTAAGTCTATAAGGGACTAGACTTTGTTATTGAACATCGATTCAATCTCGGATTGCATTGCCTTTTGCCAATGACGACAATCAACATCTTCCATAGCTTCCTTGTACGTGTAGGGATCATCGTCGTCCGGGAGATTCTCAACAGATTCTCCTAGACCGATATATCTTTCGGGTTGTGTTCTAACCCTCCCACTACGACGAGGAATGGTAGGTTGTTGATCTTGTGTTGGAGTGGAACTTACAATTAGGCTGGGTTGTGAAACCTCTTATGGAATTGTATCTCCTGACATCTCATTCAGGACAATTCTACTTTTGGGCACAAATTTATTCATATAGTCCTTTTCTAGAAATGAAGCATTTGTTGAAACAAATACTTTTAGATTAGAAGGACTATAGAAATAATATCCTTTAGTTGCTTTTGGATACCCCTACAAATATATATGTTTCCGAACGGGACTCCATCTTTTCTGTCTTTCCTTTCAACACATGTGCAGGACAACCAAATATCCTCATGTGTTGTAAACTAGGCTTTCGCCCAGTCCACAATTCATGTGGGGTTTTAGGGACATATTTAGATGGTACATCGTTTAGAATATATATTGCTGTTTGTAGAGCATATCCCCAAAAAGAAATAGGAAGTGTTGAATAACTCAACATTGATCTAACCATCTCTAAAAGAGTCTTATTTCTCCTTTCTGCTACCCCATTTTGTTGAGGTGTACCTGGTGCAGAAAGCTGAGAAACTATCCCATTATCAATAAGATATTGCTGAAACTCTCCAGATAGATATTCTCTACCACGATCAGATCTCAAGATTTTTATATGTTTCTCAAGCTGATTTTCTACTTCAGCTTTGAATTCTTTGAACATATCAAATGCATCCGACTTATGTCTCATGAGATACACGTAACCAAATCTTGAGTAATCATCTGTGAAGGTGATGAAGTACTCATATCCACCTCTAGCTTGAATGCTCATAGGACCACATACATCAGTGTGTACTAGTCCTAAACATTCAGTGGCTCTTGCACCTTTGGTATTGAACGGCCTTTTGGTCATTTTACCTTCCAAACAAGATTAACAAGTTGGTAGATCATCAACCTTTAAGTCACTTAAAGGTCCGTCACATACCAATCTTTTAATCCTATTAAGGTTAATGTGACCTAGGCGTAAATGCCAAAGATAAGTTTCATCTTTTGATAATTTTACTCTTTTATGATTAGGTTCCGTTATTTCTGTGTCTAACGAGTGAGAGATATTTATATGCAAAAAGAATAAACCGTTTTCCAATGTACCTTTGCAAACAAATTTGTCATTCTTACTAATAATAAAAGTTTTATTAAAAGTAACCGAATATCCAAACTTATTTAAACAAGAAACTGAAATTAAATTCCTCTTGAATTGAGGTACATAATAATCGTCTATTAAATCTAAATGCCTACTAGAATCTAAAATAACTCTAATATCTCCGACTGCACTTGCAGACACTAACATTCCGTTGCCCAAGCGCAAATTGACTTCATCTTCATTCAACCTTCTCTTTTCCTGAAACCCCTGCAAGGAATAACAAACATGATTAGTGGCTCCAGAGTCTATGATCCAAGAATCTGTAGAATCTGCCAGAAAACATGTTTCAAGATAATTAATATTACCTTCTTCCTTCTTGTTCTGGGACTTTGGGCAATTTCTTTTCCAATGTCCATTTTCACCACAAAGGAAGCATTTCCCTTTGATCTTGGTTACTTTCTTGGTCTCCTTCTTGGTAGGCCCAAGTTGCTTTTTCTTCTGTTGTTTCTTGACCTTCTGACGGGTCTTAACAGTAGCAACTTTACCAACCATATGAATCTCTTGACCTTTGCTTTTCACAAGGATCTTTTCAACGCTTTGAACATCTTGCATCAGGCCCTGCAAGGTGTATTCCTTTTTGTTCAAGGTGTAGTCCAACTTGAACTGATCAAAGGAATCTGATAGTGAGTTGACAACCATGTCAATTTTGGTCTCACCATCTATCTCAGCGCCATTTAATTCTACAATATTTAGATGTGCTATGACTTTCATCATGTGATCTTTCACAGCCTGTCCATGTTTCATCCTAAGATTCATAAAAGCACTCACTGCCTCTCTCTTAGTCGTCCTAGACCTCACAGCAAACATCTCTTACAGAGACATCATAATATCAGCAGCAGACCCCATTCCTTCATGCTGCTGTTGCAACACGTCGGAGATAGTAGCCATAATGTAACATTTGGCCATATCATCTGAGGTCTTCCACTACTCATACTCATCTCTTTGCAAAATACTTGATTCATTATTAGGAGCAGGTGGTTTAGGAGTAGTTAGAACAAACTTATGTTTTTCACTTTGCAGCAACAACCCAATTTTCCTTTTCCATGTGACATAATTATCTCCAGTTAAAGTGTTATCTTTCAGGATGTTCATAAGTGATGGGGTCATGATTTCTGAATAAAACAAAAAGCATATATAAGTAAATAATCATGATAAAGCACTTTCGAATATTTATCTTGAATTAATTAAATAACTCAATCGTGAAAAATTCAACGGTGATCCAACACCCATAAATGTTACGCCTCCTTTGGGAGTTCGCACCATTTACTAGTTGGACTAGGTCCCACCTAATTGTTAACATAACAACCAGCATTTTTAATTTTAGCCTTGTAATTTTTATTAACAAGAACTCTTGGAAGGATATTAATAAAATTACATTGAGTGTGTTACCAAGATATCGACCCTCAATTTTCTCTCACGAAAATCCCTCCTTGGGGAGTAGATTTCGTTTAAGTCAATTGTCTAGTCTATCCTTGTAAGGAAGTATATTGTTAAATTCCATTTATGGACGCCCCTTGGGGGGATTACCAAAAATAATAAAACTCAACTAATCTTGGAGGCCATAGGCGTTCTTGCACACCTTCTCCCACTCAATTATTTAAGGCGTGTGGTTAAATCCCAAAGAATGATTTTTACCAAGTTATCTAGATGCCAATTAGATACCTAAATCATTCAATGCATGTTCATACCAAAAGAGATATATGAGTGGCACTCCTATTCTAAAATGTCATGTTATCATACGACAACAAATATTGTAATATATAAGCAAAAATTAAATAGCAACAATTTTGGCCCATCCTAGAAAAGCAAGTAAATTACAATTGTTAGGAATACAAGATCTTCAGGTGGCCATCAACCATATGCTCATCCCTCGGCCTCCTCCCATGGACGTGCACAGCCCACAACCCCACAAAGGGGCTGCCTTGCGCAGCCCATAAGGCCACACAAGGCTGCCGTGCGCAGCCCACCAAGGATTGGGCTTGCCATGTGCAGCCCAATCCAGTCCTAGGGTGCGCACGGTGCTCGTTCTCGGTTCTGGTTGCTTCGTTTTTCTTCGTGTCTTCGAATTTTTAATACCCGAATACATTACATCATATTACGAATAAATTACTGCAGCAATTTTTTTTTATTTTACTGCAGTAAGATTTACAAAAAAAATACTGCACCTGATTACAAAAAAAAAACTGCACTTATTTTACATACAAAGAAAAATAAAACCCTAGCAACTACCAAGAAAGAATTATGGCGATAATAGACCACCCTTCTTGTTACAAATCCGAAACAAAAATTACATTGAAATTCTAGGACCAAAATCGAGCAATAACAATTCACTTTATAAAACATATATAAATCCATACATTCAACATGTAATTATATATGCGAATACCTAGAGTGCCATCTCTTTCTAAAACATGTATAATCACAATAAAAAAGAAATAGATTCACGTATATATACGTTAATTAATTAAAAGGTACAACCAAGGCTCTGATACCAATTGTAGGGAAAAATCGATATAAAACGCAGCGGAAGAAACGAAAAATAGATTTCGTATGGTTTTAAAATTTTTCCCAAAGTTGAACCTTAACCTTTTAATTAATTAAACTCAAATATATACGGTTAGAGTTAAATACCTCTTGACGCGTGATCCAATTGACTTACGTCGATTGGTAATCCGCAAAATCTTTTCCGATGCCCGTGAACAGTACCCCCGTGAACAGTACCTGCGTGAACAGTGATTGTGAACAGTACCCGTGTGAACAGTACCACACCCCCCCCCCCCCCCCCCCCCCCCCCCCCCCCCGTGAACAGTGATCGTAAACAGTACCGCGAGATCTTCCAATCCGAACATGTACGTGAATCACCTAGGAGCGTGGTCTCTTTTTTTTTTTTGAATTGCAAACCTGAGAATGGATGAACAAAGTTTTCTTTTTCTTTTGTTAGTCACAAAACGATCAAAAGAAGACAAAAATTATTCCGGTCACTTTTGAGTTCTCAATCTAATGATCGAAACTCGTGTGAACCTAATTCGATGTTTTACACACAAGCTTATTGATGAACAAGCAATTAGTGTACTATCAAAGAATAATCTCTTCTCTCTTTTATGTTTTTTAGAATAAAAATTATCCTTTTCTATGAATTGAGAAGAAGAAGAAAAATTGAAAATTGAATCATTCAATCAACTATTGTGGCCGAATTCTATATGTGGAATTATATAGGTGGCCGAAATTTTGCTTCCTCTTGTATTTAGGATTGCCGAAATCTTCCTCTAAATGGACTAGGGTTGCCGCAAATCAGATACCAAAAAGAGTTTGTGTTGCACCCTAATTTCCATCAACCTTTAGACTTCAAAACCTAATCCAACTCATAGATATTTTTATTTTTTTATTGACTAAATAAAAAGACTTCTTATTTGATTAAATAAATAAAATTAATTATTTATTTTCTTATCAAACAAGTCTTTTACTTTTAATATACTACTACCAATAGTATAACTTTAGGAAATATATCCTGATCAGAAAAAGATTTGTTTCTTAATTAAACAATTAATTAATAAATTAACTAATTCTTATTTAATTAAAACAATGAAACAAAATAATATATTAGGTTAATATATACACCTTGCCGCCCCACTTATATAAATGGGCCATATATTATTTTCTTATTTCATTTAATCCATTGGACTTTAAATAAAAGCCCACATGTGAACCAGACCCATTCTTACTAAAAGAAACAAGCCCACATGTCTCCTTTTAATATATTAATATAATAGTGCAGCCCATTAATTAAATAATAGACATATTATATTCTTGATATATTAAAAACAATTCTAGATGGACCCTTAAATCGGCCCGGTAGAATATATCAAGTGATCCATGCAAATACACACTATATCAAGTGATCCATGCAAATACGGTAGAATATATTAGTATTTCATTGTGATCCAGTTCAATGCACCTAGTGCACTAGATTCTTTTACTCGAAAACCTTTCGATGATTTTAGACTCATCATATTCATTTGATCCCACTCAAATGCTAGTAAAAGAATTCTACAACTTTAACAAGATAGAGGTGCCCAACCTTTAACTTAAGTTGTGAACGTTATTCAAGACTAACTAAAGAATTGTGTCTACCTCATACATATCCGGATGTATGAACAATTCTTCATGTCTCATAGTCTTTTGACCTTATGATTATTTACCTTGACAATTATAATAATAAATGCTATTAGTAATTCTAAGAATTAGAATTCACTTTATTAATATGAGAAGATTGTCAATTACAATATTACACTCTTGCCATTGAGCATAATCCTAACAAATATAACACATAGAGTTTATTTACAAAGTCCAAATATCCATCAAACAAATAACATCAACCCCATAGTGGGATATTTTAGCTACTCATGTTCTATTACAAACCAATAAAGAGAGTGTAGAGAGAAAACCCTTAAAAATTGATCTCCTTCCTTGAAGCTTGAATCTAAGTCTCCTAGTTGCCTTTGACTGAGTAGAGATGGTTTGGATGAGAGGGAGATATGTTTCTAGATTAGACTATGTAAAGAAAATAGAAAATACAAGTTTTGGGAGATATGGGAGTCCTTTGGTTCATTCCCATGCTTTTCTATTTATAGGGGATGGAAAAATAGGTCACTTAAGCTTGAAAACAGAAGCTGTAGCGCGCAGAGTGCGGGTGGAGTCCGGTTGGATTACCCGTACTTGACCCGCACTTTATCTGTCAGGTACAAATCTGTTTCTCTGGCTTTGGAAACAGTGCGGGTGGAGTGCGGTTAGATGACCTGCACTGTACCCGCACTTTAACGTTGGGTGCAAATCCAACTCTCTGTCTTGAGCAACAATGTGGGTGGAGTACGGTTGGATGACCCGCACTTGACCCGCACTTTATCTTTCCTTCATGAATCAGGTCCCTGCTGTGGGAAGGAGTGCAGTTGGAGTGCAATTGCGACCCGCAATTGACCCGCACTCTTAGAGTTGCTGATGACCCTTTGTCTTTCCTTCAACCACCTTTTGCCGTTTTTTCAGCCAAAACTCCCGTAAAACGCTTCTAACGCTAGAATTACATCTATTGCCTGCAATGAGCACCAACGAGCCTATTAAACATAAGATATACAGAAAATACACACAAGAACGAGACAAAGGAATAGGAAATGAGGGCCAAAATATACAACAATTTAGGCATGATCACCCGTGTAGTTACCTGTGCAATCTTCACTTCTCTTCATGTTTATGCAATGTGCTTGGGTTATTGCAAGAGTCGGTGACCCATGCAGTACCCGAGTAGTTGATCCCCGTCCGAGGCTTTGCTCCATGGTCTGGTGAAATGCAGGGGTGGTGCACGGGTAATACACGTGCACTAAGATCTTCCCAAATTTCTTCTTCCAGTGCACAGGTGATTTCACGGGCAGTGCAGGGGTGTGCTACCCATGCACTATTGCCTTCTTTATCTCATTTGTGCACTAATTGTCCATTTTGCTCCTTTTCATGCCTTTTCTCCTAATGCCTGCAATATAAACCAAAAGAGCCATAAATACACATAAAAACACTCAATAATGAAACAAAGAGAAAGGATATGAGGGCCAAAATGTGTGACACTTTTGGCTCGATCATATGTCTTGATTGGTAATGTCTGTTGATGCACGATCTTCCACGTCCATGGTATAGTGAATCTTTCTTAGGCTAGTTCACCGACAAATTAGTGGTCTTTCATTGATAAATGTATGCAATGCATTAGATTCCTATGCATAAATTCTATCTTTGCCTACCTTGCATGAGTGTGAACTTAGGATTCAAAGCGAAAAAATAAGAGTGAATCCATGTGAAGATTAGAGTTAAAGCGAATTATGCTCAAGGTATGAGAGTTTGTAGTACCCGATATGAGAGCACTATTAGGTGTGGGATTCATGATAGTGCAAGTTTCCCTCTAGTGCCTTCGAGTTATTTTAGAACGTTTTGCATATGTCCATTTCTCTCTATCACACATCCTTGCATCTCATAACCGGTTGGACATGCGACAGTTTGAATTGTTTGATGTTGAGTCTAGGAAACTTTTAGATTGAGTCGTTTGATTTTGTCATTGTCTTATTTGTTTTTAAGTTTGCTCTAGGATGAGCAAAGGTTTGGTTTGGAGGTATTTGATCTAGCCAAAATTGTTATATATTTTGGCCCTTATTCCTTAACCCTTATCTTGTTTTTGAGCATGTTTTCATGTCTTATGGAGCTCATTTATCATATTTGCAGGGATTAGATGTAATCCCATTCTAAGAGAAGAAGGTAGAGAATTCAGACGTAAAACCAGCCAACTGAAGCAAGATGAAGGTAGCAGTGTGCTGGTGTGTGCGTGGGTACCCTTACCCGCAGACCACTTGGGCAGTTCCAGGTCCAGAACACCCACGCACACACCAACGTAGTTCCAGGTCCAAAACTTTGATAGTCCACACCAGTGAACCTACCTACAAACCTGAAGTTGAAAATCTTCCAAAATTGTCAAAGTGCTCAGTTCGTTGGTACTACGCGGGTACCTACTAGCGCACTTACCAGCGAACTGAAGATGAAAGTTGCTGGAGAGCATATACGTGGGTCACTGCGAGAGTACTCTAACCTTGCACATGTACCCGCGCACTACATACGCTTTGAAGACTACTTTAGCATTTTGACCTATTTTTGGGAAAGCTATATAAAGAAACACTTCTGATTTCCAAACACATGCCCACACACCATCTTACATCACATTTTCTCTCTGTAGATCTAGGAATCATTCTCTCCCTTCACATCCAAAACCCACACTTCATTTCTTGATTTTCTACTCAACAAAAGGAAGCAAGGAGATAATTTTGAAGCTTAAAGAAGGAGAATTGTTCCATGGGTTTTCTTCTATCCTTTTCTTCTTGCTTAGTTCTTGTAATAGACATGAGTAGCTAAATTACTACTAAGGGGTCGATGTGATTCATATATGAACTATGGGTATTGCAATGAACTCTAATCTTTTATATTAATCTATCAAATATGTTTCATTCATTGTTCTTATTAATTTTAAGGATAATTTGCCTTAGATTGTACACGCCTCTCTTTGCAAATTGTTTGAGAAATTACTTGAGTAGAGAATTAGGTATACACTCTATTTGATTCTCTTAAGCTCAATTGAATGGAAGGATTGAACAAGAGTACCCTCCTCAAGTTAAAGCCGGATTTATTAATCTCAATCTCTATCTAATCTTAAATGGGTAATCAATATTATACACTCTAGATTGGTTGCTTGTGAGAGGTTAAGCATCAATTCTATACCCTCTAGGATTGGTGATTTTATAAAGAGATTAATCCCTTGTTTTGTTAGATGCACATTCATGAACAATCACTTATGAGTGACCAGTACTATGCACTCTAGATTGGAAACTCATAAGGGATACAACCAAGGTATACACTCTGGATTTGTTACATTTGACTAATGTTCATTATTGAGAGTTCATCTTGCCCATTGTTTGCTTTAATGGATCCATCAATTCCTTAGTCCATTTATCATCTATTTTCACATACTATCTAAGTTGCATCTTAATTAGGTTTAATATAATTTGCACAGTAGTTAATTCTCAATCAACAACCATTTCAATTTACTTTTATTGCATTTAGTACTAGAGTAAAAATTTGATCATAACTATATCTAGATCTTTGTGGACGAAACCTTAACTTACCACACTACTTGTTTAATACATTTGAGCGCATAGTCGCGGTTGTATAAATTTTTGTTTTGATATTGCATATACGACAGATGCGTGTCAAAAATGGCGCCGCTGCCGAGGATTGGCATATATAGTTATGATTAGGTCTAGCTTTAGTTTAGATATTTATTGTCTTAGTTTCTGTTAATTTGTTTGTATTTGTGGTTTTGAAATTTCAGGTGCATAGGTACATGCACGGAAGACGTTTTTTGAGAGGTTAATTAGTTCTAGCAGTTGATAACGTTCACCGAATAAGGAGGGGTATTAGGCAATTTGAAGACAATCATTTTGAAGGAGACATGGCTGAAGAAGTTCCACCAGCAGTACCACTTGAAGAATAAGATACAACTCTTGAAGAATAATTGGAGCTCACTATCGGAGAATATACTCTCCCATCCATAGGAAACCAACAGCCTACATCAATTGTTCTTGATGATGTGGCAAGGAAATATGAGCTGAAGGGTATGCACATAAATCTACTTCCTTTATTCTTTGGGCTACCAACCGAGGAGTGTTTACAATTTATAAAGGAGTATAGTGTCGTACTCAAGACATTTACGATAGTAGCTAGGAATGTGATACTATCGAGGGAGCATTTTCATCTACGTTATTTTCAGTATTGTTTGAGGGATAGGGCGAAACAATGGTATATTGCACTAAGGCTAGGGTCACTAACAACATGGCTCAAGTGTGTGATCGTGCCAAAATTGATCTATATTTTGGCCCTCAATTCCCTATTCTTTAGCTTGTTTTCAAGTTTTTTGTGTGTCTTATGGCTCTATTATTGCAGTTGCAGGCATTTGGTGCATATCGGGCGATGGAATCGGAAGTCAAGATTTTCGTGCTAAAAAAGTGTAAAATTGTGCAGAAAATGAAGATCTGAAGGCTCTAGTGCATGGGTATCTTACTTGTGCACATGCCCAGACCAAAAAGCAGATTAAAAGTGAAAAGAGGACTGCACGGGTAACTACGCAGGTAGCATACCCGCGCACTATGTGTTCCTGCTATGCTCAAGTCACATTTTCAGTTTTTAGAGGGGCAAATATGTCCTTAAGCCTATTTCGTGCCCTAACCTCTCAAACCTATAAATACATCACTTTGCCACAAGACCCTTTATTCATTAACATCATCTTTTCCATCCACCAAACCCTAGAGTCTTCCCCACCAAATCAAGAGAGAGAGGGGCTTCAAAAGGCATCCATGGAGGTTTTCCTCCATCGATTGCCTCCCCACCACCACCTACTACTTGCAATCACCCATCTTTGGAGGAGATTCAAGAGGAAAGAGCACCCTTGCTTGTCTATGAGGAGGAGGAGCTTCAATGGAGCTTGGAGATCCGAGATGACAATTGGGCCCCTCTCCGAGCTAAGAGATCTGAGAGTGACACCTTGGGTTTGTAAGGAAAAACACGAGGCGGAAGCGAAAAATTACACTGGTATATTTCAAAAAAATTTCCTTTTAAAAGAAAGAACCTTAACCATTGATTAATTAACATATAATTAAAAGTATCATACCTTTTCACATGACGATTGATATTGCGTCGATTTGAATCCGCAAGATATTCTAATCAAATCATGAATGTGAATCACCTAGGAGTGTGGGCTCCTTTTCTTTGAATTGTATACTTGAGGATGGAAAACAAACCTTTTTCTTTTTTTAGTCACAATAATTCTCCTAGAGAAAACAAAGAACATTTGGTCACTTGTGAATTCTCAATCTTTTAATCGAAAACTCGCGTGAACCCTACCTCATCCAGATTGAAGATTTTATATGAACAAGGAGTTCTTCTATCACACCGGAGTTTAGATTGATCATAGAGGGTCCGATGGGATGAGGAAAAGAAGATCACTCGACCACAGGGAGGGGCATCAGCGAAGTAGTACGATATCGTCTCTAATGTTCGCGATCCAAAACGAAACCTATCTGTCTACCTGTGCAAGCCCGTTGGCCTATTTTCAAGCTTCTAAAAGGAATTGCTTCTATTGACCGAGTGACAGACGTAATTCAATGGGTTGAGTCGATCAAGGTAGCAGAAGACAAGGTGGCGCGGTGCAACCAAGAGGAAGAGCACTTGTGGAAGCGGCAAACTAAGATTAAGTGAATACTTAGTAGATGCACGTAGTTGAATCTGTCGCAAATTCGATGTTGTGCACAAAGCTACTAGTGCACTATCGAAAACTAAAACACTCTTTCTCTCTTTTTCTCTTAGATGAATTCTCTATGAGTTGGATGAATTTTTTTTATTTTTTTAAAAGCAAGAGAATTAAATTCTTCATAAAAAAAATTCACTTGGCCGAATTCTTCTTCTAAAAAAATACATATGGCCGAATTCCCTTGATAGGGTTATATACAGTGGCCGAATTTCTCCTTCTTTGTGGATGATTTTTGTTTCACCAAAACTCTTATCAACTTAGTAGTTTAAAACCTATTCCAACTCATAAGTGTATTATCCAATAATAAATTAGTGAATATCCATTAAAAAATTGTGACCTTATCAATAACTTCCTAATTGACTAATTATCAATTGGAGTTTTGATAGATATCAAATACTTCCTAATTTGACTAGATAAATAAAACCTTTTTATTTATCTAATCAAATACGGTTTTTGATACTTATGGTTTTATTTATCTACTTATAAAATACGGTTTTTGATACTTATCATACTAATAACAATAGTCCGCCAATAAATATACTTATCATACTTATAAATATGATTTATAAAATATTTTTGACACTAAGAGTCCTACGCCTAGTTGGAAAAAGATTTTGACTTTAAATCAAATAATTAATTAATAAATTGATTAATTTCCATTTAATTAAATAATAAAATAAAACAATATATTAGGCTAATAATTTAGCCCTTGCCGCCCAAGCCTACACATGGGCAATATATTGTTTTTCCATTTTATTTAATCCATTGGACTTTAATAAAAAGTCCACATGTGAACTAGACTCATTCTTAATTACTAAAAAATAGTCCACATGCCTTAAATTAATACATTAATATAACTTAACAGCCCATTTAATTAAAAATGTTCAAATTATATTATTAATGTATTAATGGAATGCTTATTGCACCCCATCAGGGCCGCCCAAGGATTCCCACATCCTTGGCCGCCCATCCCTAGCATTTGAAGAGTTACCGCGTGTCTTTATCATACATGACCGCACCTCTCCAAAACTTTTGGATTCTAAAATCTGTTCACGGAAATTTTGCTCGGGATGAGAAATCTGAGTTAACGCCCTCGAGACCACTACCACGTAGGTGGTGGCCAAGATTTATTGTATGTGTAGCAATGATTTATAAAATGACAAGAAAGCAAGAATATTTTTTTTGAACGTGCATGGTACACAAATACAGAAATTCTTTTATCTTTGCTCTCAACTCTCTCTAGGGAATGGTTGATTGTTTGTCGTATGCCAGTCGAATAGTAGTCTCCTCTTTATCATTTCCTTTCTTTTCTATTTATACATAGTTTGTAGGTCAATAGACTGATTCTCCCTTGATTTTCTCAGTCTCCTCCTTATCGGGCGGGATTTCTCGCATTAATGTCATTGACTTTGAATTAACATCCGAATTGAGAGTATCATGGTGGAGATCAGTTTGTTTCCTTTTTGGATTTTGTTACTTGTTCTGCATATAGGTAACGTTTTCAGATATGATTCAGTATATCCCTCGTATCCTTTCAGCATGATCCTTTATAGAGGTCGTTGGATATGACAAGGTGTGGTGCACCTTGATATCTGAGAAGTTTCATCCAGCTTGGAGCCAGATCTGGCTTCACTTGACCTTTTCGAAGCTAGGTGTGGCATCGACTGACCTTTTGAAGCTAGGTGTGGCTTCGACTTACCTCACGGCCTTTTAGGGACATTCTTCTGTGTCAATCGAGGTATAGACGAGTCTCTGGAGCATTTGCGAGGTGACCTCGACTTCGGGGAGCTTCTAGTTTTAGTGATGCGGGCTAGATCTGATCGTTCCGGGCTCTATCCCGGATGTTTCCGGAGCCCGTCCTTGTTCCTGGGGTGGTATCGCAGTTCGGCTCTGGATAGAGAGGTCTTCTGGTGGAAGCTCTCGGGTCCGGGCTCTATCCCAGATGTTTTCGGAGCCCGTCTTTGTTCCTAGGGTGGTATCGCAGTTCGGCTCTGGATTTAGAGGTCTCCTGGTGAAACTCTTGGGTATGGAAACAGGTCTGGGAGGTGGAAAATTTTCCTTTGGTCCTTAGCCAATTTTGGCTATTAACAGAAGTCCCTTCTGACTTGAACACCAGACGTCGAGCTCGGGGTTGAGGTCAGATTTTCACTTTATTTGGGAAATCTTCCTCTTTTAACCGTTACCGAAATATTGGGAAAATTTCTTCATTTGAGTGACGTGATGCGAACCGACTAATTTATCTTCGAATTAATCTGATTGCATTACGGCAGTCCCCGAGATTTTTTACCTTTACCAGAATCTTTGGGAGATCTTCCTCTTAACTGCGTAAGTGATGTGGCGTGAGATGATTAGCCCACTTTTGAGTTTAATCCGGTTACGTTACTGTAGTCGATTTTTTACCGTTACCAAACGAGTATCTCGGTAACTCGTGCTGTTGCCCTCCTGCCTATATATATGTTTGTTTTCCTCCTCATCTTCCTCATATCTCTTCGAGCTAAAAAAATTTTTTGCTGAGAAATATTTCCATAGCTTTTCCTCCAAGCTTGCTTCTTTCTTCATTCTTCATCCTTTTTGGCTTCTACAATGTCGAAAAATAGTCGTGACTTAGCTAATTCCATACTTGATGGCGAGGAGGTCATCACTCTTACTCTGGGGAAGCGGGCTAGGAGGAGTTCTGACGGTGATGATTCCCCGCCCACCTCGCAACGTCGGCGGTCGAGTAGGAATGTATCCATCGGGACTGGGTTCTCCAACCATCCCGACCACCCTTTGGATATCGTTGATGATGACTCCGATAAAGAAGTGGACAGTGGCGCCACGGGGGAGAGGCTCCCTCCTTACGATTTCCTGGTTGTCCCAGATTCCACCATTGACCCGGTGTCGATTGATCGCTTGAGGTCAAAGTTTGGCATCCCCGACAGTGTATCTATCTCTGTGCCTCCCAAAAATTATGAGTTCTTCAATCCCCCTAAAGGCGTGCTTCCGATTCATGTAGCCGCTCTTGAGAACGGGGTCAGGCTTCCCCTCCATCCGACCCTTCGGCGGGCTCTCAACGCCATCCAGCTCGCTCCCCTCCAGTTGACGCCCGGCTTCTGGAGGCATCTGATTGGTTTCCTTGTATTATGGAGGGAACAATGCTAGATGAGTAAGGTGACGAGGGAGCCAGGTATAGAGGAGCTGGCTTATCTTTTCCAGATTGGGAGCTTGTCTGGGGCTCCTCGAGGCCAGTTCTATGCCAAAGCCAAGAACAAGCTCAACTTCATCGTTCCTGGTGCTTCGAAGAAGGACCCCGCATGGAAAGAAGAATGGATCCTGGCGGGGAATGACTGGAGGAGCTCGATTTTCATCGGAGGGCATGAATTCAAGGTTCCTACAGCTTTCAGTTACAAGCCCTCCTAGGACCGGGACTCTCTGCCTTCTGAGTCCGAAGCCGTCTTAAAGGCTATTCTAGCCCGAAATTATATGAATCCGAAGTTCCCTACTGCTAAAGCTTTTGATCTTCGTAGGGTGAACAAGTATTTGTGGATTTCAGACGCTATTCCTCGTAAGTGTCCTTGAGTTGCTTCGCCTTATTACTTAGCTTGGTTCTAACATTTTCTTTTTTAATCTGCTTATTCACAGTTTTTGTCGTGGAGCCGGCCACCCGTCACGTCTCACGCTCCCCTCCAGGTCGAGTTTCTCTTCCCTCCTCTGGGGTCGAACCAGCTCTGGCTTGGTCTATCTCTCCGGCTGGGTCTAAGATGGCCACTCTTGCCTCGCGGGCTTTCCTGGCTTTCGGTAAAGCTCCCAGGTGGTTGGCCCGGCTGCTTCTGCCCCCTCGGCCATGGCCGCTAAAGTTGCTACCCCTTTGACTCATACACCTGAGTCCACTGCGCTTCCAATAACCAAAACCTCGGAGGTTTCTGGGAAAGGTGTCGCGAAGGTTCCTTCCAGCCGCTCCCGGCCTCAGTCGAGCTCGACAGGGCGGGATGAGGTCCTGGAGCAATTCGTAGCATCCTGTCCGGGTGGCAGGATCTCCAAGATGGCTTCTATGCCCGTGGACGTCCTTATAACCAAGGGGTCTACTATTTTAGTTGAGGTAATTGTATTTTCTTCATGCTACTCTTGTTAATTCGTTCAGTTTCTAACTCGGTTTCTGTATTTTGTAGGCCTTCAAGCTTAATGTCGCGATGGGCCAGCAGGTAGCCCTCCTCCGTGATCGGGTTGCAAAAGCTGAGGCTGAAGCCGAGAAAGCCGGGGAACTACTCAAGCAGGCTCGGTCTTTAGTGGAGGGGGTGACTTTCAGCCAGGGAAAAGTCGAGGCCGAGATGGCTGAGCTTCGCTGCGATCATGAGAGGATGAAGCAATCTTATGATTAGGAGCGTCTTCAATCTCTCCGGCGGGCTAGGCAGCGGGATTCCTGGAGATCTGAGGCTAAGAAGTTAGACCTCGAGAACCAGTCTCTGATTACTCAGGTGACCAAGCTGCAAGCTGATGCGGAGACCTCCTTCAGCGACGAGTATTTCTATGCTTCCTTTCAGGCCGCGGAAGCTCTTCCTCCTCCCTTTGATTTATCATCTATTGCTGGCTAGGATAGACAGGAAATAATGCTCAAGGCTGCCGAGTTATCTCGCCCTGAAGGTGACAAGGTGGTCCTTTGGAGCCCAGCAGGAGCTGGGAAGCAGCCCGCTCAGGCAGATCCTTCATTCCCTCTTTATACTTTTACCATCTCAGGTCCTGGGGAGTCTTCCAGTAAAGTGATGTATTCTCGATCCGAGGAGGATAAGTCGGGAGGTGGTGAAGAGGTTAGGAGCCCATCTGATGATCCTCCTTTAATAGAGATGGAGGTCAACAGGAGCCAGACAGGGTCCATGGCTGCCCTTCTTGACGCGGCTATTCCGCCTGAGGTTATGGACATAATTAATGAGGTTTTGGAGGAAGATCCAGCTGATCAACTGATGGAGCCTCTAGATGGAGGAGCGGTCGGCGAGGATAACCAAGATGGACAGCTATCTGTAGAGGGGGTTGATGGCGAGGATCAGCTAGAGGAAGGAGGGCCAGTGGAGGGGAGCCATGAGAGTCCCAAAGTTTAAAGCGTTTCATCATGACTTGTTTCTGATAGCTCGGAAAAGGGGGTGGGCACCCCGTTTTGCCCTTATCAGTTTTTCCTTTTTCTTCTTCTTTTTGTAGCCTGAGTTCGGGGGTTGGGCTCCTCATTTGGATGTAGCCTTATTGGGGGGTAGGCTCCCCTTGTCCTTAATGATAAATCGAAGCGCTCTTTCGAGAACTTTTTCTTTTATTTCTAGTCTTGAATGGGATTCAGAGTAGCATATGTAGCAACAATTAAGATTCGTGTAGGGAATTATGATGATTTTGATCCTGCACACGAAAGCAAACATTATATATATATATATATTTTTTATGGGGTTATAACCCAACCAAGACATCAGGAGGGCTACTTAGATATTTCCTAGTCTTTGAGATCTTGAGGGCAACTATGCTTTTACACTCAGATCCTTCTTGGGGGTGGTAGCCCGACCAAGGCATCAAGAGGGCTATCGAGCTATTTCCTGGTCTCGAAATATGGAGGGCAACTAAGCTCTTACACTCAGATCCTTCTTGGGGGTGGTAGCCCGACCAAGGCATCAGGAGGGCTATCGAGCTATTTCCTGGTCTCGAGATCTGGAGGGCAACTATGCTCTTACACTCAGATCCTTCTTGGGGGTGGTAGCCAGACCAAGGCATCAGGAGGGCTATCGAGCTATTTCCTGGTCTCGAGATCTGGAGGGCAACTATGCTCTTACACTCAGATCCTTCTTGAGAGTGGTAGCCCGACCAAGGCATCATGAGGGCTATCGAGCTATTTCCTGGTCTCGAGATCTGGAGGGCAACTATGCTCTTACACTCAGATCCTTCTTGGGGGTGGTAGCCCGACCAAGGCATCCGGAGGGCTATCGAGCTATTTCCTGGTCTCGAGATCTGGAGGGCAACTATGCTCTTACACTTAGATCCTTCTTGGGGGTGGTAGCCCGACCAAGGCATCAGGAGGGCTATCGAGCTATTTCCTGGTCTCGAGATCTGGAGGGCAACTATGCTCTTACACTCAGATCCTTCTTGGGGGTGGTAGCCCGACCAAGGCATCAGGAGGGCTATCGAGCTATTTCCTGGTCTCGAGATCTGGAGGGCAACTATGCTCTTACACTCAGATCCTTCTTGGGGGTGGTAGCCCGACCAAGGCATCAGGAGGGCTATCGAGCTATTTCCTGGTCTCGAGAGGTTTATGTCGAATTCCCATACAAGGGTATAGTCACTAATGTTGAACATAGTTGGAGACAAAGATGGAAGAGAAAAGGAAAATGACTTTATTGATGATCGAGATGTAGTACATCTTTATTAGGATCTGTAATTAAAACTAAGTGGGGGTAGTCTGCTTGAGAGCTCCTTTCAAGGGTAGAATTTCTTCAAATGATCTGCATTCCAAGTGTGGTTGATGGATCATCCGTCCATGTCTTCGAGTTTATAAGCTCCATTGTGAACAACTAGCTTTACCAAATATAGCCCTTTCCAATTTGGACTTAAGACTCCATCCGACCTTTTCCGAGTGTTCAGGGTCACCTTCCTAAGTACCAGATCCCCTTCTTTGAATTTCTGGGCTCTAACCTTTTGGTTGAAGTATCTAGCGATCTTGCTCTGGTAGATCGCTACTTTCTCTGCTACCCGGTCTTGTTTGTCTTCTAAGAGGTCTAGATTAGCCCGGAGCTTGACTTCGTTGCTTTCGGGCTCAAAGTGTTGTACCCTAAACGAGGTCAACTTATGCTCGATGGGGAGGACTGCTTCAACCCCGAAAGCCAGGGAGTAAGGTGTCTCTCTCCGGTAGCTGTTCTTTTTGTAGTCTGGTATGCCCAGAGGACCTCTGGTAGCTCTTCTGCCCACTTGCCTTTCTTCTGCTGTAACTTCTTCTTCAGAAGTTTCTTAATAGTCTTGTTGGTGGATTCTACCAGCCCGTTAGTCTGGGGATGAGAAACGGAAGCGAGTCTGAGGTCGATCCCCAATCCCTTGCAGAAGTCTTTGAACCGGGCATTGTCGAATTGCTTTCCTAGGTCGGCTATAATGATGAGAGGGGTCCCGAATCTGCATACCACGTTAGTCTTGATGAACTTGGTTATGTTCTTTTCTGATATTCGAGAAAGAGGTCCTGCCTCGACCCATCTTATGATGTAGTCGATAGCCACGATAGCATGTTTCATCTGTCCAGGAGCGGTAGGAAGTGGCCCAATTAGGTCGATTCCCCACATGGCAAAGGGGTAAGGTGAACTGAGGGACGACAGTTGCTCGGGTGGCTGGTGGTTCAAGTTTGAAGTTCTTTGACAAGGTTCGCAAGATTGCACAAAACTCTTTGCGTCTTGGTGGATGGTCGGCCAATAGTACCACATACGAAGCACCTTATATGCTAGAGCTTCCCCACCTATGTGGTTCCCACAGTCCCCAGAGTGGACCTCTCTCAATGCCCACTTAACATCAACGGGATGCAAGCACCTAAGTAAGGGGAGGGATCTGCCCCTCCTGTAGAGGTATCCGTTCGCCATACAGTATCGAACCGAGAGTCTCTTAATTCTTCGGGCTTGGTCGGGCTCTTCGGGAAGCTCTCCTTCAAGGAGGTAAGCGACAATTGGGTCCATCTAGCAAGGCAGGCGATCCAGGGAACAAATTTCTCCATTTGTGGCTATGCTTGGCTGGGTGATTACTTGGAGGGGAATTCCCCTTGGTAGGGATTGGCCTCCGTTCGCCGCTATCATCTGCACGATGGTTTTGGTGTCGAGGCACCTGATCGATTTTGACTCCCTTAAATTTGCTTTTTAGTAGCCGAGCTAGATTTAGGTAGGCAGCCATATTATCTCCTTTTGCCTGGTAGACCCCAGTCACCTGGTTTACAACAAGCAACGAATTGCTCTTGATCTACAGGTAGTCGGCCTTTAGTTCAATGGCTACCTTCATCTCGGCTAGGAGGGCTTCATATTCCGCTTCTTTGTTGGTAGCTTTAAACTCGAATCTGAAACAGTGACAGAATTCAGTCCCCTCCGGATCTATTAAAACTATACCAGCTCCTCCCCCGGCTCACCCCGATGCTCCATCTGAAAAGAGGATCTATAGCTTGCAGCCTTCCGGCCAATTTTTGACCTCGGATATCTTCTCCGGGACCTCGTTTGATACTGAGGGATGATCTGGATCTGGAATCGCTGAGAATTCTTCCACGAAGTCGGCCAAAGCCTGTGCCTTAATCTTAGTT
Source organism: Dipteronia sinensis (assembly GCA_033220585.1). Classification (NCBI taxonomy): domain Eukaryota; kingdom Viridiplantae; phylum Streptophyta; class Magnoliopsida; order Sapindales; family Sapindaceae; genus Dipteronia; species Dipteronia sinensis. The sequence goes on from CM065638.1 coordinate 30,474,845, forward strand.
CGGGGCTTATACTTTAGGTCGAACTGAGTGAGCTCTAGTGCCTATAAGACTAGCCTTCCTGACACGTCTGGTCTTTGCAAAAACTGGCTGAGGGGTTGGTCTGTCACCACTGCTATTGTGTGAGCTTGAAAATAGGGACGGAGTTTCCTCGCTGAGATCACTAGAGCATAAGCGAGCTTCTCCAGGAGAATGTAATTCCTTTCTTATTTGGTCAAAGCATGACTCACATAGTATATGGGTCTTTGAAAACCATCGCTACAATCCTTGGCCAAAGCCCCGCTTACTGCAGTTTTTGATACGGCCAGGTAGATCTGCAACTCATCTCCGAGAACTGGCTTGACTAACAATGGGGGGCTTGTTAGGTACTCTTTTAAATCTTGAAACGCCTGTTCGCTCTCCTGGCTCCATTTCATGTTCTTCCCTTGTTTGATGGCCTTGAAGAAAGGGAGACATTTATGGTGGAGCGAGAGATAAACCTGTTGAGTGCCGCCACCGGTCCAGTCAGAATCTGTACTTGCTTGAGCGAGGTCGGGGATTCCAAGTCCAAGATAGCTTTGATTTTTTCTGGGTTGGCTTCTATACCTCTCTCATGAACCATGAAGCCCAGAAACTTCCATGCCGTTACCCCAAAGGCACATTTGGAGGGGTTCAAACGCATCTGGTTTTCCCTCAGTATGAGGAAGGTTTTGCGAAGGTCTTCCTGATGTCCCTTTGTGGTTGGGGATTTCGTGATCATGTCGTCGATGTACACTTCCATCGTCCTTCCTATCTCGGGCTTGAACAGCTTGTTAACCAACCGCTGGTATGTGGCCTCTGCATTCTTCAAACCAAATGCCATCAGCTTGTAGCAGTATAAGCTCTGCCTAGTAATGAAATTGGTCTTATCTTGGTCAGTCGGGTGCATTTTAATTTGGTTGTATCCTGAGAATGCGTCCATAAAACTCAAAAGTTTATTTCCGGATGTGGAGTCAACCAGCTGATCGATCTTTGGTAAAGGAAAACTGTCTTTCGGACAAGCCTGGTTGAGGTCGGTGTAATCGACACACATACGCCATTTCCCATTCGCCTTCGTGACCATGACCACGTTGGCGATCCATTCGGGGTAACGTACCTCTCTGACGAACCCTGTTTTGATCAATTTATCAACCTCTTCCTGCACCGCCGCGTTCCTATCAGAGTTGAAGTGACGTCTCTTCTGGTTGAAGGGCTTGACTGTTGGATCTACTGCTAGTCGGTGGGTGGCCAACGATGCCGGGATTCTAGGCATTTCATCATGGTTCCAGGCGAAGATGTCGCTGAATTCCCTGAGAAGGTTAATCAGTCCTCTTTTTATTTCTGGATCAAGGGTGGCTCCGACCTTGACGACCTTGGAGGGGTCGTTATTCCTGATGGGTATCTCTTCTAGTTTATCTACGGGCTACCCGATGGCCCATTCCTTACTCCGTTCTTCCTCGTAGGGCATGATAGGTTCGTCCTCCGGATGCCCAAGATGTTCTGCGGGCTCTTTCTCCTCCTGGATTATCCGGGATGTATCCATGTCTTCCTGGATTAATGTCACCTGTACACACTGCTTCGCTAGGGCTGTAGGATTGGCAGATCCTGCGTAGCATTTCCTGGCTGCCTGCTGGTCTGCACGTACCTCTCCCACTTTGGTTCCAACCGGGAATTTCAAGTCGTTGTGGTATAAAGACAAGACTCCCTTCAAGGAGGACAGGAAAGGTCTCCCTAGGATGGCGTTGTAGGCCGATGGGGTGTCCACCACAACAAAGTCGGTCATAACATTCTATTGGAGCGGGGTGAACCCGATGATTACTGGGAGGATCATTGACCCCACTGGTATGATCGAGTCCCCAGTGAAACCGTAAAGTGGAGTGGTACAGCTGTTATAACAACGTTGCTTCAGGTTCGATTTTTCCAGGGTATCCTTGAAGAGGATATCTACACTGCTACCTGTATCCACGAGCACGCGATGGACCAGACAGTTGGCGATCTGTATCATGATTACCATAGGATCATCATGAGGTTGCACAGTGTTGAAGACATCTGCTTCGGTGAATACGATCTGAGCTGATTGTGAGGGAACTGTCGGGCTCTAGCTGACTTCGAAGATCCCTCGGCTCTCTCCGATGCAGGGAACCTTTCTTGCGTGGTTTTTCTGGGAGTTATTGGAAATGCCGGCCAATGTAGGACCTCCGCTGATAGTGTGTATCACCTAGATCAGTTGCATCAAGTCAGCCTGTTCCCCTTTCCTCTTTTCTGCGTCCTCGCGGATTTCAGCTTGTACCTCCCTTCCAGTCCTGATATTATCTCTGACCTGTTGTAAGAACTCAATCAGGCATCCTCCCCTTATCAGGGCCTTAATCTGGTTGCGCAAATTATATCACTTTGAGGTTTTGTGGCCCACGTCTTCGTGGAAGTCGCAGTACTTGTACCGGTTTCTCTTATCAGCTGGGGCCTTCATGGGAGCGGGCTTTTAGAGGAACCCTTTATCTCGTATGGCAATGTAGACTGTTTCCTTGGAAGCATTCAAAGGGGTGTAGTAGTCATACCCTTTTTCCCCTTGCATTACTAGAGCCACGGTCATGGGAGGCGGCGAAACCCGGGGAGGGGTTTGTTTTGCTGGATATCTTTCTGGCCTATGCAGAGGAGCAGGGAGGCGATAGGTCGACCTGTTGGGAGGTTTATTCTGAGTTTTCTGTACTGGCTCAAATTTGGGAGCTTCTTTCTTCAGACGCTTTGCCGTTCTCATGTCGTCGTGTTCCATCTTGACCTTGAGTTGTTCGTCGATCTCGACCTGCTCAAGAGCCCGGTCATAGGCCTCCTAGTAAGTCTCGGGAGGTCTCTTGGCGAAGGAACGGAAAAGCTTTCCTGCCCATAGATTTCGCCTGAAGTTGGCAAGGGTTTCTTTTTCAGTGAAGACTCCCATTTGTATGAACTCCTTGTGAAATCGCTCCACGTACGATCGAAGAGTTTCACTCCGTTCCTGGATCACATATTGGAGGTGTATGGGATCTTTCGGGAGAGGTTTGACTCCTTGGAATTGTGAGCAAAAATCTGTTGATAATTTCGTGAAAGAATCCACGCTACCAACGGGCAGTTTCCTGAACCAGTTTTTCGCATAGTCGGTCAAGGTCGTTGGAAACATTCTGCACATAGCTGCTCTGGTAGTGTTCTGGACCTCCATCTGTTGAACGAAGCTCTCTAGGTGGCTTAGAGGATCTTCTGTTCCAGAGAACTTATCTGCTGGCATTTTGAATTTTGGGGGGACCTCTGCTTCCCGAATCCTCCTAGTGAAGGGAGCGTTCATCTCGCTCAGGGGATCCTTTTTGTCCTCCTTATTCTTTCCCTTCCTTATCTGCTGGACCTCTTTTTGTAGCTTTGCCAGCTGATCCTTCAGTCGCTTGTTCCCAGGTCTCTTCGAGTTAACCTCAGATTCCTCACTGTCGAATCTTTCTGATGAACTGGCAATTTCTATCTGGTCCTCCTCCTGTACATGATCCACTCAGGGAGTTTGTCTACTTTCCTCCTCTAGGGCTCGGGCAGTTCTCCTGGATGTAGTTGGATGAGATAGCCCTCATGGCTTCCCGGTAAAAGCATCCGCGGCAGACTTAACTAGCCTGGGTTGATATTGTGAAAGTCTTTTCGGAACTGGGGGCATGGGTCCCAGCCTATCCTGGATCGAACGTTGGGGCCCTGATCTATCTCGAGCCGACTCTGGAAAGGGAGGTCCCAGGCGATCGAAAGCAGGTGGTCTAGCTCCGAGCCTGCTCGGCTCTCCCTGATCATTCAGGTTGGTTGGCTGGATCGTGATTCCTTCAGAGAGAAGGTGGACGCGGATGGATTCTACGAAGGCCGCCGCTTGTTGGTCGAGTGCTGCCTGGCTTACTATAGGGTGGCCAGTAGCCCGCGTATTGGTTGTCTGGATCAGAGCTTGACTACTATATCCAGACTTTCTCCCCTTTCTTAGGGCTTTTCTTGTTAGCCTCGCCGGAGGTTGCTCCAGGACTCTATGCTGGCCTTAGGAGGAGCGGAGCCTCATAGTTTCTGTAAAACAACTGAAATGTAAATGCAAATAACAGGTTAATTGGGTGTAGGGTAATTTCCCACAGACGGCGCCAGAAAGTGTTCACGGAAATTTTGCTCGGGATGAGAAATCTCAGTTAACGCCCTCGAGACCACTACCACGTAGGTGGTGGCCAAGATTTATTGTATGTGTAGCAATGATTTATAAAATGATAAGAAAGCAAGAATATTTTTATTGAACATGCATGGTACACAAATACAGAAATTCTTTTATCTTTGCTCTCAACTCTCTCTAGGGAATGGTTGATTGTTTGTCGTATGCCAGTCGAATAGTAGTCTCCTCTTTATCATTTCCTTTCTTTTCTATTTATACATAGTTTGTAGGTGAACAGACTGATTCTCCCTTGATTTTCTCAGTCTCCTCCTTATCGGGCGGGATTTCTCGCATTAATGTCATTGACTTTGAATTAACATCCGAATTGAGAGTATCATGGTGGAGATCAGTTTCCTTTTTGGATTTTGTTACTTGTTCTACATATAGGTAACGTTTTCAGATATGATTCAGTGTATCCCTCATATCCTTTCAGCATGATTCTTTATAGAGGTCGTTGGATATGACATGGTGTGATGCACCTTGATATCTGAGAAGTTTCATCCAGCTTGGAGCTAGATCTGGCTTCCCTTGACCTTTTCGAAGCTAGGTGTGGCCTCGACTGACCTTTAGAAGCTAGGTGTGGCTTCGACTGACCTCGCGGCCTTTTAGGGACTATTCTTCCGTGTCAATCGAGGTACATACAAGTCTCTGGAGCATTTGCGAGGTGACCTCGACTTCGGGGAGCTTCTAGTTTTAGTGATGCGGGCTAGATCTGATCGTTCCGGGCTCTATCCCGGATGTTTCCAGAGCCCGTCCTTGTTCCTGGGGTGGTATCGCAGTTCGGCTCTGGAAAGAGAGGTCTCCTGGTGGAAGCTCTCGGGTCAGGGCTCTATCCCGGATGTTTCTGGAGCCCGCCCTTGTTCCTTGGGTGGTATCGCATTTCGGCTCTGGATTGAGAGGTCTCCTGGTGAAACTCTCGGGTATGGAAACAGGTCTGGGAGGTGGAAAATTTTCCTTTGGTCCTTAGCCAAATTTGGCTATTAACAAAATCAAAAAACAATTCTTGGTGGACCCAGAAATTGGTCCATTCAAGTTATCTTGGCAGGCTATCTAAATTTAAACTTCAATAGACATAACCTAATTATAATCAACAAATGATTCACTTATGTTCGATCTATTAATTTTAGCTCATTCCACTAAAGAGCTAACATTAAACTCTACAATAAAGATAGAATAAGTAAATGTTCCTCATATGTACCCTGGACAACCTAGTGTAGATAGTGTATCCTTGTGAAAAATATCAGTAATCGCCAAGAGCTCATAGACCGCCTATAGCTCTCCTAGTTACCATATTTACTCATAGGAGCATATTTTGACTTGTAAACCCTTTCCTCTTGCCTTTTTTCAATGAATCCTTCTGGTTGCATCATATAGATACTTTCGTCAAGACTTCCATTAAGGAAAGCTGTCTTGACTTTAATTTGCCAAATCTCTAGATCTAGAGATGCTACAATGGATAAGAGTATCCTAATGAATTTAGGCATTGCCATAAGAGAGAAGGTTTCCTTGTAATCGATACCTTCCTTTTGTGTGTAACCTTTAGCTACAAATCTAGCTTTAAAGGATTCCACCTTTAGATCCATAACTCTTTTCCTCTTGTATACCCACTTGCATCCAATGGGTTTTAGCCCTTTAGACAAGTCTACAAGAGACCAGACTTTGTTTTTGAACATAGACTCAATTTTATATTGCATTGCCTTTTGCCAATGGCGACAATCAACATCCTCTATAGCTTTCTTATACGTGTAGGGATCATCGTTGTCTGGGAGATTCTCCACTGATTCTCCTAGACTGATGTATCTCTCGGGTAGTCTACTAACTCTCCCACTACGACGAGAAATGGTAGGTTGTTGATCTTGTGATGGCGTGGAACTTACAATTAGGCTAGGTTGTGAAACCTTTTGTGGAATCATATCTCCTGAAAGATCATTTACGACAATTCTACTTTTAGGTACAAAATCATTCATATAGTCCTTTTCCATAAATTTAGCATTTGTTGAAGCAATTACTTTAAGATCTGAAGGACTATAGAAATAATATCCTTTAGTTTCTTTTGGATACCCTATAAATATGCATGTTTCAGAACGAGACTCCATCTTTTCTATCTTTCCTTTTAACACATGCGCAGGACATCCAAATTTCCTTAAGTGTTGTAAACTAGGCTTTCGTCCAGTCTACAACTCATGCGGTGTTTTAGGAACAGACTTGGATGGTACGTCATTTAGAACGTACATAGCAGTTTGTAAAGCATATCCCCAAAAAGAATTAGGAAGTGTTGAATAACTCAACATAAATCTAACCATGTCCAAAAGAGTCTTATTTCTCCTTTCTGCCACCCTATTTTGTTGAGGTGTTCCTGGCACAGAAAACTAAGAAATTATCCTATTATCAATAAGATATTACTGAAACTCACCAGATAGATATCCTCCACCACAATCAGATCTTAAGATTTTTATGTGTTTCTCAAGCTGATTTTCTACTTCAGCTTTAAATGCTTTGAGCATGTCAAAAGCATCCGACTTATGTTTCATGAGATACACATAGCCAAATCTCGAGTAATCATCTGTGAAAGTGATGAAGTACTCATATCCACCTTTAGCTTGAATGGTCATAGCACCGCACACACCAGTGTGTATTAATCCTAAACATTCAGTGGCTCTTGTGCCTTTGGTCGTGAACGATCTTTTGGTCATCTTACCTTCCAAACAAGATTCACAAGTTGGTAAATCATCAACCTTTAAGTCACTTAAAGGTCCATCACTAACCAATCTTTTAATCCTATCAAGGTTAATATGACCTAGGCGCAAATGCCATAGGTAGGTTTCATCTTTTGATAATTTCACTCTTTTATGATTAGGTTCCGTTGATTCCATGTCTAACAAGTGAGAGATATTTCTATGCAAATGGAATAAACTGTTTTCCAATGTACCTTTGCAAACAAATTTGTCATTCCTACTAATAATAAAACCTTTATTAAAAGTAACCGAATATCCAAATTTATTTAAACAAGAAACTGAAATTAAATTCCTCTGGAATTGAGGTACATAATAAACGTCTATCAAATCCAAATGCCTACTGAACATGCATTTTCCTTGGTATCAAATATTCAAATAAATTTATAAAATCCCAAGATGCACTCAAACAAGTATAACACTAGTATATGGCAAATATGGGGATCGTTCCACATAGATCGTGAACTAGTTGTGACTAAATTCTACTCTAGCACTAAATACAATGAAGGAAATTTGAATTGATGTTGATAGAAATTAATTTGATCATTCAATTACCACTAAACTAAGAATGCTAAAATAAACTAAGATAGAAAAGGTGTGTGTAATGTATGATGATTGATTTGGGAATTGATGCAATCTAGAAACAAATCATGGGAGTTACACTTTTGAAGCCCAACTCGATTCAAACATATGGCTTGTCTTCCCAGCTCGAGTTTCTGAAATGGCTCGGATTGGAATGCTCACAATCCATCCCTTTAACGTTTTGCTTTGAATAGATATAGGGAAGCCATGATGGCTTGGATTGGAATGCTCACAATCCACCCCTTTTTCCTAGCCCAGGTATGTAGGATTGGAATGCTCACCATATACCTTTTCCAATTCAATTGAGCTTAATTAAACACCTAGAGTGTAGATGGTCAAGAATAAAGTTTGGTAACCAATATAAACCAAGAGTTGGAATGCCTACGTGGCTCACACAGAAACCACAATTCAACCTCTACAATGGGTTAGGAGTTGGAATGCCTACCCAACCCAAAGTGAGTGTTAAATGCAATGAAGAGCAAATTCAACCACTAAGTTAAATGAGAGTTGGAATGCCTACTCATTTTCACAAAGATTTAATTCAAAGATTAATTACTCTAATAAGTTCAATTAATCAACAAAAATCAAGAGTTGGAATGCCTACTTAATTCAAGGGACAATCAAACACAATTAAGTAAATTGAATGGAAATATATTAATCAAGTCAAAATGGTGGAAATCCCACAATCTATGTGTTAATAGCCAAAATTGGCTAAGGACCAAAGGAAAATTTTCCACCTCCCAGACCTGGTTCCATACCTGATAGTTTCCACCAAGGAGACCTTTCTATCCAGAGCTGAACTACGATACCACTCCAGGAATAAGGACGGGCTCTGGAAACATCCGGGATAGAGCCCAGAACGATCAGATCTAGCCCGCATCACCAAAGCTAGAAGCTCCCCGAAGTCGAGGTCACCTCGCAAATGCTCCAGAGACTCGCCTGTACCTCGATTGACACAGAAGAATGTCCCTAGAAGGCCGCACCTAGCTTCGAAAGGTTAGGGGAAGCCACACCTAGCTTTGAAAGGGTCAAGGGAAGCCAGATCTGGCTCCAAGCTGGATGAAGGAAGGCCGTACCTAGCTTCGAAAGGTCAGGGAAAGCCACACCTAGCTTCGAAAGGGTCAAGGGAAGCCAGATCTGGCTCTAAGCTAGATGAAACTTATCAGATATCAAGGTCTGAACACTAATCAACCTCACTGGTTGGTGCACCACACCATGCCATATTCAACGACCTCTATAAAGGATCATGCTGAAAGGATACGAGGGATACACTGAATCATATCTGGAAACGTTACCTATATGCAGAACAAGTAATAGAATCCAAAAAGGAAATAAGCTGATCTCCACCACGATATTCTCAATTCTGCAAAGTCAATGACATTAAAATGAGAAATCCCGCCCGATAAGGAGGGGAGAGACTGAGAAAATCAAGGGGAGAATCAGTCTGTTTGACCTAAAAACTATGTATAAATAGAAAAGAAAGAAAATGAAAAAGAGGAGACTACTATTCGACAGGCATACAACAAACACTCAACTTCACCCTAGAAAGAAATTTGTTTATTGTACACGTTCAATAAAGAAAATATTTTTATTCTCTTTTGGATGTTAAATTGTATCATTGTTCTTTATCATTTTGAAACACATCGTTGACATATATGATCAATCTTGGCCACCACCTACGTGGTAGTGGTCTTGAAGGTGTTAACAGAGATTTCTCACCTTGAGCAAAATTTACGTTAACACTATGAATTAATTACATCAATCCCAAATTTGGGTTTAGCTGCTCATGACAATTGAAACACAAAGAATAGGAGAAAAGGAATAGATAAAACCCATACGAGACCACCTTTCTTCAAGCTTGATCACACCTCCAATGTCTTTATGAGTAGCAATTTGATGAAGTAAATGGATGGGTTTGGATGGGTTTTTAGGAGAGAATGGTTTTTGAGATTTAGATAGAGAAAATATGAAGTGAATGGGTTTATGGTCGTGGGTCTCTTTTTGAAAAATCAGATATGAAACTATTTATATGTCCTTCAAAAATTAGGCCAAAATGTTGATGTGGCGAGCTGAGAATCCCGTATAGGACAAGTATAGCACGGGTAAGGTACCTATGTATTTACCTGTGCAATCTTCATTTCCTTCAAGACTTGTGCAATGTGCATGGGTTAGTGTACGGGATGGTGACCTGTGCATTACCCGTGCAGTTGATCTTCGCCCAAGGCCTTGCTCCCTGGTATGGTGGATTGCACAGCTGGTTGCACGGATGTTACCCTTGCACTGAGATCTTCCAAAATTCCATCTTCCTGTGCATAGGTGATTGCACGGGTAGTGTACATGTGTGCTACCCGTGCACTATTGCCTTCTTCATCACTTTTGTGCACCAATTAGTTCTTTTTGCCCCTTTTCATGCCTTTTAACCTAATGCTTGCAATATCGACCAAAAGAGCCATAAATACACATAAAAATGCTCAAGAACAAAATAAAGAGAAAGGATATGAGGGCCAAAATATATGACATTTTTGGCTCGATCAAATACCCTTTAACCAAACCTTTGCTCGACTCCGAGCAAACTTCAATCATAACAAAGATATGGACTCTAAACATACAAACAAGGACTCGATCTAAAAATACCTAGACTAAAACAAATAAGCTGTAAGCCAAATAACTGAGAGATAAGTCAGAGATAATGAGAGTGAGGAAGATGCTTGAAAATACACTCTAATCGTGTGTCTAATAACCTAGGGGGGGGGGGGGGGGTGAATAGGGTTTTAATCAAGTTAATTACCAATTTTTCTTGATTAATCAATATTAAAAATTCACCTTATAAACAAACATACAAAATCAAGTGTAAAGTGCGGAAATATAAATAACACTTGATTTTTACGTGGAAACCCTTCAACAAGGGAAAAACCACGGGCTATCCTTCTAGCCATACACGATCCGCAAATCCACTATTGTAATGATGTTTACAACCTAGGTTGACCTCTAGTCACACCATTCTCAGTCACTAACCCACCACTACTACCCAACGAGCCTTTATAGTCAATCCTTGATCCGGGTTTATAGCCGATGAAGACACTAATAAAGAGGTTGGCGGCGACGCCGCGGGGGAGCATCGAGTCCTGGCTTTCGGCCCCCATTTGGAGAGGCATCCTTCCTATGACTTCAGGGTTGTCCCTGATTCCACCATTTATCTGAACGTGATTGATCATTTAAGGTCTAAGTATGGCATTCCCGACAGCATTTCTATCTCAGTACCTCCCAAGGATTATGAGTTCTTCAACCCCCTAAAGGCATGCTTCCAATTCATGTGGCGGCTCTCGAGAATGGGGTTAGGCTTCCCCTTCATCCTACTCTTCGGTGAGCTCTCAACGCCATCCAGCTTGCTCCCCTCCAGTTGACACCTGGCTTCTGGAGGCATTTGATTGGCTTCGTCGTGCTGTGGAGGGAGCAATGCCAGTTGAGCAAGGTGACGAGAGATCCCGGAGCAGAGGAGCTGGCCTATATTTTCCAAATTGGGAGCCTATCTGGCGCTCCCCGAGGTCAGTTTTATGCTATGGCCAAGAAGAAGCTCAACTTTGTTATTCCCGGCGCTTCAAAGAAGGACCCAGCCTGAAAGGAAGAATGGATCCTTACTGGGGATGATTGGGGAAGCTTGATTTTCATTGGGGGGCATGAGTTCGAGGTTCCCACAGCTTTTAGTGACAAACCATCGTGGGACCGGGACTCCTTACCTTCTGAACCTGAAACTATTTTGAAGGCTATTCTAGCAGGAACTACTTGAACCTGAAGTTCCCAACCGTTGAAGCCTTCAATCCTCGTAGTGTGAATCAATATCTGCGGATCTCAGATGCTACTCCCCGTAAGTGTCACTGAATCGTCTTGCTTTGTCTTGTTGACTAGCTTGGTTCTGACGTTTTCCTTTTTTATTTTGTTTACTCATAGTTTTTGCTATTGAGCCAGCTTCCCGCGACGTCCAACATTCTCTTCAGGCTCGAACTCCTCTTCCTTTTGCTGGGGTCACACCAGCTCTTGGTCAATCTACCTCCCCAGCAGGGTCTAAGATGGCCAACCTTGCATCGTAGGCTTTTCGGGCTTTAGGTAAGGCTCCCCAAGCTATTGGTCCAACTGCTTCTGCCCCTTGTGTTGTTGTTGCTAAAGTTGCTACTCCCTCGATTCGTCCTCATGATTCCGCTATACTTCCAACCCCCCGAGCTTCGGAGGCCTTTGAAACGGGTGTCGTAGGGATTCCTCCTAGCTGTTCCCGCCCTCAGTCGAGCTCAACGGGGCAGGATGAAGTCCTGGAATAATTCATCGCATCTTGTCCGGGCGGTGGGATCTCCAGGATGGCCTCAATGCCCGTGGATGTCTTGCTCACCAAGGGGTCTGCTGTCTTAGCTGAGATAATTGTATTTTCTTCGTACTGCTTCTGCCAGCTTGTTCAATTTTTAACCCTGGTTTTGTATTTTATAGGCCTTCAAGTTAAATGTAGCCATGGGCCACCAGGTAACCCTCCTTCGTGACCGGGTTGCTAAGGCTGAAGCCGAAGCCGAGCATGGGATTGCTCAAACGGGCTCAGACCCTAGTAGAAGAGATGACCTCTAACCAAGGAAAAATTGAGATCGAGCTGGCCGAGCTTAATTGTGATCATGAGAGGACGAAGCAGTCTTATGATCAAGAACGTCACCAATCTACCCGGCAGGCCAAGTAGAGGGATTCTTGGAAAGCTGAGGCTAAGAAGTTGGACCTCGAGAATCAGGCTTTGACTGCTCAGGTGACCAAGCTGTAATTTGACGCGGAGACCTCCTTTATTGATGGATATTTCTACGCTTCCTTTCAGGTCGCAGAGGCTCTCCCTTTTCCCTTTGATCTATCATCCATCGCCGGTTGGGATAGAAAAGAGATAATGATTAAGGTTGCTGAGTTGTCTCGCCCTGATGATGATGAGGCGGTTCCTTCAAGCCAGGCAGGAGCTGGAAAGCAGCTCGTCCAGGCAGATCCTCCATTTCCTCCTCCTATCTTTACTACTTCGCGTCTTGGGGAATCTTTAAGTAAGGTTATGTCCTCGCGATCCAAAGGAGATCAGCCAGGAGCTGGGGAAGGAGTTAGGAGCCCATCTGAGGAACCCCCTATAATGGAGATGGAGGTCGACAGGAGCCAGACGAGGTTTATGGCTGCCCTTCTCGATGCGGCTATCCAACATGAGGTTATGGCAGTGATTAACGAAGTCTTTGAGGAAGATCCTGCTGATCAACAGGAGGAGCCTCTAAAAGGAGGGATGGTTGGCGAGGATCACCAAGATAGGCAACTACCTGAAGGGGGGGTTGATGGCGAGGATCAGCATGAGGGAGGAGGATCAGCAGAGGAAAATCAAGAGACTTCCAAAGCTTGACGCGGCATGTTCATGATTGTCCTTGATTGCCTGGAAAAGGAGGTGGGCATCCCGTTTAACTCTTGATTAGTTTAGTTATTTTTTTTTTGTAGCCCGTACTTGGAGGTTGGGCTCCCCGTTTGATAGATGTAGCCTTACCAAGGGATAGGCTCATATTGTCTTTAATGAGAAACCGATTCGCTTGAGAAACTCTTCTTTTATTCCTGGTCCTGACTAAGGACAAGAACTGCATCCTTGATGATAATTTGTTCATACTTCATTCTGACTTTTGTAGGGAATTCTTATCAGGATGATCTTGATCCTGCATACGAAAACAAATATTTATATTGAAATCCGTTTTAGGAGAGGCAGCCCGATCGAGGCATCAGGAAGGTTGTTTAGCTATTTCCTGGTCTCTAGGTCCGGCTGGCAATTATGTTTTTACACTCAGACCCTTCTTGGGGGTGGTAGCCCGACCAAGGCATCATGAGGGCTGTTTAGCTATTTCCTGGTCTCGAGATCCGGATGGCAACTATGCTCCATCACTCACACCCCTCTTGGGGGTGGTAGCCCGACCAAGACATCAGGAGGGCTGTTTAGCTATTTCCTGGTCTCAAGATCTGGATGGCAACTATGATTTTACACTCAGACCCTTCTTGGGGGTGGTAGCCCAACCAAGGCATCAGGAGGGCTAATTAAGCTATTTCCTAGTCTCGAGATCCGGATGGTAACTATGCTCTTACACTCAGACCCTTTTTGGGGGTGGTAGCCCGACCAAGGCATCATGAGGGCTAATTAGCTATTTCCTGGTCTCGAGATCTGGATGGCAGCTATGCTCTTACACTTAGACCCTTCTTGGGTGTGGTAGCCCGACAAAGGCATCAGGATGGCTAATTAGCTATTTCCTGGTCTCGAGATCTGGATGTCAACTATGCTCCTACACGCAGACCCTTCTTGGGGGTGGTAGCCCGACCAAGGCATTAGGAGGGCTGTTTAGCTGTTTCCTGGTCTCGAGATCAAGATGGCAACTATGCTCTTACACTCAGACCCTTCTTGGGAGGTGGTAGCCCGACCAAGGCAGCATGAGGGCTAATTAGTTATTTCATGGTCTCGAGATCTGGATGGCAACTATGCTTTTACACTCAAACCCTTCTTGGGGGTGGTAGTCTGACCAAGGCATCAGGAGGGCTAATTAGCTATTTCCTGGTCTCGAGATCTGGATGGTAGCTATGCTCTTACACTCAGACCCTTCTTAGGGGTGGTAGCTCGACCAAGGCATCATGGGTAGCGAGGGGGCTTCCCCGGCTAGTCACTGGTCTTGAGGTGTCTATGTTGAATTTCCCAGTCGAGGATGTAGATACTAATGCTGAACATAGTCAGAGATAAAGAGGAAAAAAAAGAAAAATGACTTTATTGATGATCGAGATGTAGTACATCTTTATTAGGGATTCTAATGAAACCTAAATAAGGGTAATCTACTTGAAAACTCCCTGCTCAAGGGTAGAATTTCCTCAAGTGATCTGTGTTCCAAGTGTGGTCGATGGGTCGTCCATTCATGTCTTCGAGTTTATAGGCTCCATTGCGAGCAACTAACTTTATCAAATATCGCCCTTCCTAATTGCGGCTTAGGACTCCATCTGACCTTTTTCGAGTATTCAGGGTCGCTTTCCTGAGCACCAGATCCCCTTCTATGAAATTCTGGGCTCTGACCTTTCGGTTGAAATATCTAGCGAACTTGCTCTAGTAGATTGCCACTTTCTCCGCTACCCGGTCTTGTTTCTCTTGTAGGAGGTCCAGATTAGCCTGGAGCTTGACCTCGTTACTTTCTGGTTCAAAATGTTACACCCTGAATGAGGTTAATTTGTGCTCGATGGGGATGACCGCTTCAACTCTGAAAGCCAGGGAGTAAGGTGTCTCCCCGGTAGCTATTCTCTTTATAGTCCGGTATGCCCAGAGGACTTCTGGTAGATCTTCGGCCCATTTGCCTTTTTTCTGCTGTAGTTTCTTCTTCGGAAGCTTCTTGATAGTCTTGTTGGTGGACTCCACCAGCCCATTAGTCTAGTGATGGGCTATTGAAGCGAGCATGAGGTCGATCCCCAATCCTTTGCAGAAATCTTTGAATCGGGCGTTGTCGAACTGCTTACCCAGATCGGCTATAATGACGAGAGGGGTCCCAAATCTACATACCACGTTGGTTTTGATGAAATCGGTCGTATTCTTTTCTGATATTTGAGAATGAGGCCCTGCCTCGACCCATATTGTGTAATAGCTGATAGCCACGATAGCATATTTCACCTGTCCGGGAGTGGTAGGAAGAGGTCCAATTAGATCGATCCCCCACATGGCAAAGGGGTAGGGTGAACTGAGAGACGACAGTACTCAGGTGGCTGGTGGTTCAAGTTTGAAGTCCTTTGACATGGCTCGCAAGATTGTACAAAGCTTCTTGCGTCTTGGTGGATGGTCGGCCAGTAGTACCCCATACGAAGCACTTGATATGCTAGAGCTTCTCCACCGATGTGGTTCCCGCATTCCCTAGAGTGAACCTCTCTTAGTGCCTATTTAGCATCGTTAGGATGCAAACATCTAAGTAAGGGGAGGGATTTACCCCTTCTGTAGAGGTACCTGTCTACCAAGCAATATCGGACCGAGAGTCTTTTAATCCTTAGGGCTTTGATCGGGCTCCTCGGGGAGCTCTCCCTCTAGAAGATAGGCAATGATCGGGTCCATCCAGCAAGGCTGACGATCTCGGGAGCATATTTCCTTATTTGCTCTATGCTTGGTTAGGAGATCACTTGGAGGGGAATTCCCCATGGTAAGGATTGGCCTCCATTTGCAGCTATCTTAGCCAAAACATCAGCGCGGTGGTTTTGGTATCGAGGCACCTGATCAATCTTGAACCCCTTAAACTTATTTTTTAGCAACTGAGCTAGCTTTAAGGAGGCAGCCATGTTATCTCTCTTTGCTTGATACACCCCAGACACCTGATTGACAACAAGCAATGAGCCGCTCTTGATTTGTAGGTAATCGGCCTCTAGTTCGATGGCTGCCTTCATCCCAGCTAGGAGGGCTTAATACTCTGATTCATTATTTATGGCTTTGAACTCGAATCTGAAACAGTGACAGAATTCAGTCCCCTCTGGGTCTATGAAAACTATACCTGCTCCTCCCCCAGCTTATCCGGATGCTCCATCTATATAGAAGGTCCAGGACTTGCAGCCTTCCGGCCAATTTTCGATCTCGGAGGTCTTTTCAGGGATCTCATTTGGTGCTGCGGGATTCTCTTGACCTAGGAGCGCTACAAATTCTGCCACGAAGTCTGCCAAATCCTGTGCCTTAATCGTGGTCCGGGGCTTATATTTTAAATAGAACTGAGTGAGCTCTAGGGCCCATAAAACTAGCCTTCCGGACACATCTGGTCTTTGTAAGAATTGGCGGATAGGTTGGTCCGTCACCACTGCTATCGAATGAGCTTGAAAGTAGGGACAGAGCTTCCTCGCCGAGATCACCAGAGCATAAACGAGCTTTTCCAGGAGAATATAATTTTTCTCTGACTTGGTTAAAGCTGACTCACATAGTATATAGGCCTTTGAACCCCATCACCATACTCCTTGGCCAAAGCTCCGCTTACTGCAGTTTCTGAGACGGCCAGGTAGATCTGTAGCTCCTCTCCGGGAACTGGCTTGACTAACAATGGTGGGCTTGTTAGGTTTTTTTTCAAGGCTTGGAAAGCTTGCTCGCTCTCCTGGCTCCATTTCATGTTTTTCCCTTGTTTGATGGCTTTGAAGATGAGGCATTTATCAGTGGAGCGAGAGATAAACCTGTTGAGCGCCGCTACAGGCCCAGTCATAATTTGTACCTGTTTGAGTGATGTGGGGGATTCCAGGTCCAAGATAGCTTTGATTTTTTCTGGGTTGGCCTCTGTGCCTCTCTCATGAACCATAAAACTTAGAAACTTCCCCGCTGTTACCCCGAAGGCACACTTGGAGGTGTTCAACCACATCTGGTTTTCTCTCAGTATAAGAAAGGTCTTGCGAAGGTTTTCTCGATGTCCTTCTGCGGTTGGTGATTTTGTGATCATGTCGTCGATGTATACCTCCATCGTCCTTCTGATCTCGAGCTTGAACAACTTGTTAACCAGACGCGGGTATGTAGCCCCTGCATTCTTCAAACCAAATGGCATCACCTTGTAGCAGTACAAGCCATGCCCAGTAATGAAACTGGTCTTGTCTTGGTCAGTTGGGTGCATCTTAATTTGGTTGTATTCTGAAAACGCATCCATAAAACTCAGAAGTTTATTTCCAGACGTGGAGTCAACCAGTTGGTCGATCTTTGGTAAAGGAAAACTATCTTTTGGACTTGCCTAGTTGAGGTCGGTGTAATCGACACACATACTCCACTTCCCATTCGCATTCATAACCATGACCACGTTGGAGATCCATTCGAGATAGCGCACTTCTCTGATAAACCCTGCCTTGACCAATTTATCTACTTCTTTCTGCACCTGCAGCGTTCCTCTCAAGCGTTGAAATGACGCCATTTTTATTTGACGGGCTTGACCGTTGGGTCTACCGCTAGTCGATGGGTGGCCAACGATACCGGGATCCCAGGCATTTCATCATGGCTTCAAGCGAAGATGTCGCTAAATTCTCTAAGAAGATCAATTAAGCCTTCTTTCACTTCAGGGTAGCCCCGACCTTGACGACCTTCACGACCTTGAAGGGATCGTCATTTCTGATGGGTATCTCTTCTAGTCTATCTATGGGTTGCCCGCTGGCCCATTCCTTGCTCTGTTCCTCCTCATAAGGCATTATGGGTTCATTCTCTCGATGCTCCGAGGGCTCCATTTCTTCTTGGATTATCCGGGATGTTTCCATATCTTCCTGGACTATTGCGACATGTACGCACTGTTTTGCTAAAGCCTTAGGATTGGCAGACACTGCGTAGCACTTCCTAGCTGCTTGCTGGTCTCCGCGTACCTCCCCCACCTTGGTTCCCACTCGGAACTTTAGGACATTATGGTATATAGACAAGACTCCCTTCAAGGAGGACATGAATGGTCTTCCTAGGATGGCGTTGTAGGCCGATGGGGTGTCAACCACAACAAAGTCTGTCATGACATTCTGTTGGAGAGGTGCGGTTCCGATGATTACTGGGTGTATCTTCGATCCTACCGGTATGATCGAATCCCCGGTGAACCCATAGAGTGGAGTTGTACAGCTATTGTAACACCATTGCTTTAGATTTAATTTTTCCAAAGTATCCTTGAAGAGGATATCTACACTGCTGCTCGTATCTACGAGCACGCGATGGACTAGGTAGTTGGCAATTTGTATCGTGATCACCATGGGATCATCATGAGGTTGCACGGTGTTAAAGACATCTACTTTAGTGAAAATGATCTGTGCTGAATGGGGCTCCGTCTGGCTTTGGCTGACATTGAAGACTCCATGGCTTTCTTCTATGCAGGGAATCTTCCTTGCGTGGTTTTTTCAGGAATTATTGGAGGTGCCAGCCTGTGTGAGCCCTCCGCTGATGGTGTGTATCACCAGGATTTGTTGCATTAAATCAGTATGTTCCCCCTTTCTCTTCTCTGTATTCTCATGAATCTCGGCTTGTACCTCCCTTCTAGTCCGAATGTTATCTCTGATCTGCTGCAAGAACTCAATCAAGCATCCCCCCTTATCAGGGCTTCAATCTGGTTGCGTAAATTATAACACTCTGAAGTGTTATGGCCCACGTCTTCATAGAAGTCGCAGTATTTGTACCGGTTCCTCCTATCAATTGGGGCTTTCATAGGAGCCGGCTTTTGGAGTAGCCCCTTGTCTAGTATAGCAAGGTAGACCGTTTCCCTGGAAACGTTCAGGGGAGTGTAGTAGTCATACCCTTTCTCTCCTCGCATTACGGGGGCTACGGTCCTGGGAGGTGGTGAAGCCCGAAAAGGGGTTCGTCTTGCTGGATATTCTTCTTGCATGTGATGAGGAGCGCGGAGGTGATAGGTCGACCTATTGGGAGGTTTATTATGAGTTTTCTGAGTTGGCTCAGATTTGGGGGCTTCTCTTTTCTGACGCTACGCCGTTCTCATATTGTCAGGTTCCATCTTGACTTTGAGTTGCTCGTCGATCTCGACCTACTCAAGAACCCGATCGTAGGCCTCCTGGTAAGTCTCGAGAGGTCTCTTGGCGAAGGAGCGGAAAAGCTTTCCAGCCCACAGGTTCCGCCTGAAATTGGCGAGAGTCTCTTTCTCGGTGAAAACTCTCATTTGTATGACCTCTCTGTGAAAACGTTCCACATACGATCGAAGTGTCTCACTTCATTCCTGAATCACATATTGGAGATGTATTGGATCCATCGGACGAGGTTTGACCCCTTGGAACTGCGAGCAAAAATCTGTTGATAATTTCGTGAAAGAATCCACGCTACCAGCAGGCAGCTTCCTGAACCAAGTTTTCGCGTAGTCGGTTAGGGTCGTTGGAAACATCCTACACATAGCTGCTCTGGTAGTGTTCTGGACCTCCATTTGTTGGATGTAGCTCTCTAGGTGGCTTAGAGGGTCTTCTGTTCCGGAGAACTTATCTACTGGCATTTTAAATTTTGGTGGGAGTTCCGCTTTCCGGATCCTCCTAGTGAAGGGAGCGTTCATCTCGCTCAATGGATCCTTTTTATCCTTCTTGTTCTTTCCTTTTCTTATATGTTGGACCTCCTTCTGTAGCTTTGCCAGCTGATCCCTCAGTCGCTTGTTCCTAGGTTTCTTTGAATTGACCTCAGATTCTTCGCTATCGAATCCCTCTGATGAACTGGCGACCTCTATCCGATCCCCTTCATGGACAGGATCCACTCAGGAAGTTTGTCGATTCTCTTCCTCTTAGGCCCTGGCTTTCCTTCTCGATGCCGTTGGGCGAGGTACCTTTGGTTGCTCTCGAGTCAAAGCATCTACGGTAGACTTAACTCACCTGGGCTGATATTGTGAAGGTCTTTTCGGAACTGGGGGCATGGGTCCTAGCCTATCCTGGATCAAAAGTTGGGGCCCAGCCCTGTCTCGAGCTGGCTCTGAAAGAGGAGGTCCTAGGCAGTCAAAAGCAGGCTGCCTAGCCCCGAACCTGCTCAGTTCTCCCTGATCATTCAGGTTTATTGGTTGGACTGTGATGCCTTAGGCGAGCAGGCGGATGCAGACGGTTTCCACGAAGGCTGCCGCTTGATGGTCGAGCGCGGCCTAGCTTATTATAGGGTTGCCAGAAGCCCGCGCATTAGTTGTTTAGACCAGAGCTTGATTGCTATACCCAGACTTCCTCCCCTTGCTTGGGGCCATTCGCGTAGGCCTAGCTGAAGGTTGTTCCGAAACTCCATGTTGGCCTTGGGAGGAGCGGAGCCTCATGGTTCCTGTAAAACAACGAAAATGCAAATGCAAATAGTTGACTTGATTAACTTGGTGTAGGGTTTTCCCACCGACGACGCCAGAAAGTGTTAACAGAAATTTTCTTCAGGGCGAGAAATCTCAGTTGACACCCTCTAGGCCACTACCACGTAGGTGGTGGTCAAGGATGAACGTATGTGTGACAATTCCTAGTAAAATGACAAGGAATATTGGTACTATTAACCACCAAAAAGAATCAAAAATACTTTCTTTATTAATAGTATGTGATATACAAATCTCTCTCAAATTGCTCTCAATTTTCTCTAGGGTGTAGGTGGGTACTCGTCGTATGCCTGTCGAAAAATAGTCTCTTCATTCTGAAGGCCGAAGTCCTTCTTTTATACATTGTCTTCATAGGTTAAACTACTCCCCATGATTTTCTCCATCCCTTCCCTCCTTATCGGACGAGATTTTACATTTAAATGTCATTGACTTTGAGTTAATTGCTGAGTTGAGAATATCTTGGTGGAGATCAATTTGTTTCCTACTTGGACTCTATTACTTGTTCTGTACGTATGTAACGTCTTAAGATATGATCCAGTGTGTCTTCAGGTTTAGCATGATCCCCCATAGGGGTCGTTGAATATGGTGTATATTATGGTGAGGTACATCAGATAGTGAGGTCGATTAGTGTCTTAGCCCCGATATTCAGGAGTTTAGTCTAGCCAGGAGCTAGGTCTGGCCTCCCTTGATCTTTTGGAGCTAGGTGCGGCCTCCTATGGACACCCCACTATGTCAGCGAGGTATAGGCGAGCTTCTGGAGAGATTGCGAGGTAATCCCGACTTCGGGGGGATTTTCTGGTTTCAGGTTCGGTGATGCGGGCTCGATCTGACCGAGCCGAGCTCTACTCCAGGTGTTTCTAGAGCCTGCCCTTATTTCTGTGGGGTGGTATTGTAGCTCGACTTCAGGTAACATGGTCTCCTGGTGGATGACCTCGGGCATGGAGCTAGTTTTAGAGGGTGGAAAATTTTCCTTTGGTCCCTAGCAAAATTTGGCTATTAACAATCTAAATCTCTTCAAGAGTTAAGGACAAGTGAACTACCTCTCTTGAAGCTCTTTGGGATGACTGGAAGCATGTCTTCTAGAAAACCACACTTGGAGAACCTATGCTACTCGTTACATAAACATCCCCAATGTGATTTGTCATGAAATAAGCCAATCATAAATATGAGGTTCTTACAATGCTAATGCAAAATGTTCTAAATAACTCCAAGGCACTACAAGAGGGAAACTCGCACAACACGAATCCCACAGTTTAAGAGCCCTTGCTTTGGAAACTACTCACTCTCATGCTCTGAGCATAATTCGCTTCAACCTAAATTCTCATATGGGTTCTCTCTTATTTTTCCTCTCAGAACCTAGGTTCAAACTCATGCAATATGTATGTAAAAGAGTTTATGTAATGGCATCTAAGTTGTTGCATACATTTCATACAAGATAAACGCTATTTTTAGTGAAACAGTCTCATGAAGGAACCAAGTGCCATGAACGTGGAAAGAGCATGCATCGACAAGTATTCCCAAGTTAGATTTCCCCTAAGATCAACTAGGTCTTTTCCATTTGGTTGTAATGGGGTTAAGGTGATTGGTGATTAGGAAGAATGGGAATTTAGGCACAATGCACTAATCAAACAAGTTAAGGCAATACATTCTACTTCTAAACATTTCATTTCTCATGCAACACCACTTCTAAACAAAAATATAAAATAAGGCGTCCAGGCATTCATAAAATTTCAAGTGCAATTTCAGACTACTCTTGTTACCCCTCTGAGTAATGTTTTCAATTTAAACAAGGCAATTGAAGCATATTTCATTTCTTTCTTTTTTTCTTTTTTTCTTTTTTTTCTTTTTCTTTTCTTTTCGATTGATTGTTTCTTTGCTTTATTTTTCTTGCCTTTGACTTTTGCACATATTTTAACAACTCAACACTTGTTTGCCTCGGTACACGCCATTTGACAATTTAGAGCACATTTTACATTCATTCCTAAGCCTTAGCAAGATCCATTAAGTGAAGGTTGGCTTAGTGTTTGGGTTGCTTGGGTAATTGATAATATGGGTGTAGAAAGAACAAGTCTAAATGTGTTTGGCTTCAAAATTGGCTTGGGAGCACACATACTACGGATGGGAAGTAGTTGGCATTTTGAGTGGTTAAAACACACATTGCCTAATATCACCTCAAAGAATCCATCTACCAAGGGAATAAAAGTTTCAGTCAAGCAGTCCACTTTAATAATGCATGTTCTATGACACATGATGATTTTGGTGTAATGAGACTATGCATGGTGTTAGAAAAGTGTTTAAAGATTTGAAAAACATTTTCCCTCGAATTGCGCACTTTTGGCTTGTGTTTGTGAAACTCACAAGGGTTGTCTCCACTATTAGAACAAGGTGCTTGAGCACCGAGTCCCCTCAACTTAGACGCCAAAAGATGGGACTAACCCATGTAATGCAAGTGAGACCCCTAAAGTGACTAAGAGCTATGAACAAGCACACAAAGCATACACAAATTCGCCACAACACTTTGCTCAAGATTATCTCACCAAGCTAATCATAGCTAAAAATTTTTGGCTAGGCAGCAAATTTGAAAACTTGAGACGAAAAATGACTCAAAAAGAAATAACAAGACGACTCGAAAATGTGTCTACACCCCCAAACAAAAACCCAACATTGTCCTCAATGTTGAAAACAAAAGAGCCTGGCCTAGCGGCGCGCACCTAACTAGACATAAAATACAACCCTAGGCACCAATCATGCACAATCAATGCCCACAAAATAAAATACACAACAATGGCTCATAACAAAATAAGGCATTAAAATGTAATATCGATATTTAAGCACAATCCATCATCAAGCAATTTCTGTCAATCAAAATTGCTGGAGTGGGGACATCATGACCCCCAAACCGAGTATCACTATATGCTCAATCCTGTATAGATATATGCATGAATTCAAAAAACCCCAAACCGAGTTGAGCTATATGAAAATGAAAACCTGTAATTCTTGTGCAATATCCACAAGGGCCTTCGGCCTATCCATTCCCAAAAATGAATGAATCAATAAATGCAAAATTTAGAGATCAAAATTTTCATCCATTCACAACTATCCACACATTCATTCTCTAATATATGCAATATGTATATCCACAATCATCACATATCCAAACTGTCTATACACATAGATAAAGAAAATGAAATTCATGAGTTTGGGATGAAAAGATTAAACCAAGGTTATTGCTATCTTGCAATCACCAAATGGGTAGGTTCTCGCCCTGTTTATGAGCACTCTTGGCTTGCTTGTCCCTTCAAGATGCACAAGTGGCTCTTGTGTTGACTCCAAGAGATAAAGAACCTATCAATAAACACAATCCCTAACCACAAAGATTAATCAACCACATGAAAATATCTCAAACTAAAATATATCTTAAACAAAAATAATATCCACAATCATCCAAACTAAATTGTCCTAAAATAAAACAACTACAAATTTAAAATATGCAACGAAAATTCTAAAGTTTACTCCTACTTAACTAAAGGAAACTAAATAAAAGTTAATAATAAAGGCAAGCAAAATATAGCTCCATCCATTTTAATCAGAGTCTGACTCCTCATCCCTATCATTGGTCCCTTATGTTTTGGATCTTGTTATGCTATGAGCCTCTCCTCATGCACTCTCCTCGATATCTCCATAATAGCTTGTAGATCAGGATCAATTGTCGGGCCTCTTGAAGTGAACTCTTGTTGGGTTGCATGCTTCTTTCTCCTAGAGTACTGGATCAAGTTCAAGTCTTTCCTCATTTCCGTGACATTTGTCCTAAAAGTCTTCCATATTGTCCTTGACATTCTTAATTTCTGTAGTGAAAGTAGATTTAAGTGCATCCACTGAGGTCTGAAGACTAGACATTCCTTTGATCAATTGTTGCCACGATGCCTGGTCACTCCCAACTGCTGGTTCTGGCACAAGACCCTCCTGGTAGTCCCTTAGCTGTTCTTCATCCATATCCATATAGTCATGTTGTTGAGTGCTTGAACCTGTCCCCAGTCTTGGTCTTCTTTCTCCCTGTTTTCCTCTTGCTGCTTCTCAAATCTTGTTATATCTGCAAAGTGTGCCATGTCTTGATATCCAAATCAGTTTGTGTCCATTCGAA
This sequence comes from Dipteronia sinensis, assembly GCA_033220585.1. NCBI lineage: Eukaryota > Viridiplantae > Streptophyta > Magnoliopsida > Sapindales > Sapindaceae > Dipteronia > Dipteronia sinensis. Next base: position 30,499,265 of record CM065638.1, read on the forward strand.
CCTTTAGTTGCTAAGATCCACACCTTGCTGCCTATAAAATTCGGTGATTAAGCATTGGAAGATCAATGATTTCTTGTCTAACTTCTTGTTTCCTACTGCAAAGATTTCTACCTTGATGATACATACCACATTGATTGGCTGGTTATGTTGGATGCAATGTAGTATGGTGGCTATCTCAAATGATACTTTCGTCCTATATGTTCGGGGCCGGAGTGAGTGTGAAATGAACACATGCCAAAATCCAGTTCCATCTTCAGGTTGTTGTGATTGACAGGGAAGGTTGGGTTCACCCAGAAGTCAATCGGGTTGATCACCAGATCATTAGCTATGTCTAGGTTCTTCTTGACAAAGCAGTCATTCCAAGTAACCCCATCTTTCATTCCACTCAGAATTTGTGGGTCCTCTGGAAGCTCTATTCTTAGGTATCTCTAAATGTTGTCTATATTCATCTGTACCTCTACTCCTCTTACCATCACAGCAACTCCTATTATGAAGTCATCAGGAACCATTCCGGCGTAACTCTTGCACTATCCTTCTGCAAAAACGTGGAGGTGAACTAACAAAAGCCCTCCATCCTTTTTCATCAACTCTGGTAGGGATTGGAGTGTCTTCAAGCTCTAATAGAGCTATGCTAGGTTCATCCACAACATCCCTCTGACTAAAATACTCCAGTCGCCTCTCAAAATCTCTATTCAAGGTGCATAGAGGTAGATGAGATAGTTTTTTCTTCTTGCTTTCTCTTGTTCCCTGTTTCCTTACAGTGGTCTTTGTTCTTCCTAATATCTGCAAAAGAAAACACTTATTTAGAAATATATTGTTCCAAGAAACAAGAAGGATAGACAACAATTTACTGTGTAAAATCTCGGGCCTGACTGCCTAAGTACATGGGTATAGCACGGGTGAGGTACTCGTGCAGTTTGTCAAACAGAGAATTACCCTTTCAGCACACGGGTATAGCACGGGTAGGTACCCATGCAATCATTGATATCTGCACTTTTTCCTTCGACACATTGCCACTTTCATGCATTCAAAACATTCCAATCACTCAATTAATTCATCAAAATTCATTCAAACATTATTTGCACATATTATGGCACCCTTAGCCTATATCCATGACTTCAAAAACCTTAAAATAAAGCAAACCCTAGAGTGTCCAATTTTTATGCAAAGAGTGGTTATATTATCATTCAAAACTAATCACAACACTTCTTCATTAAATAATCACAACAAGCCCATCATCAATCAGTAAAGAGTATGCAATAAAACTTGAAAAATTGAATGGGTTGCTCAAAACTTTGTAAGTCATGCCTATTTAGAGAGGTTGTAGAAAAGGAGAATCATACAATTTATACTCAATCAATGAAAAACAAGTTAAGAGCAAGAATCAGTACCTTTCTTGTTGAAATTGAAAACGTGAGACACACGGATTACCTTAGTTGTAGCAAGAGAGGAGGGAGAATGGGTTTCGTGAATTTTTTAAGTTGTGAGCCCTACCATGAAAAAGACGTGTTATATATATACTCGCGATAGCATGGGTATAGCACGGGTAAGGTACCCGTGCTGTTACCCATGCAAATGCCTCAGATCTGCCTATATCCTGTTTGTAGCACGGGTATAACACGGGTAGGTTACCCGTGCATCTACCCGTGCAATTTCCTTCACGTTCAACCCTTTTCCCAGTACACGGGTGACTACACGGGTAGTACATGAGTGTCCTACTTGTGCACTTATCCTGTTTGTCACCCTTCTGCACTTTTTCTTGCCCTCTTGAATTTCCGTGCCCTGATCAGATTTCCTGCACATGAAAACTATGTTTATGAACTATACTTGCCTTATTTATCATATAACAAATCTAAATACTCATATTCACACTATCAAATTCCATTATCTAAATTGCTTCAAGGATTTCACAACAAATTTTCTCTAGACTAAAAACAACCTACACCTTTAAATGCTCACGAGGATATTTCACAATCAAGGTGACTTAAAATGCATGAGAAAATAACTTGTGACATCCAACAATACTTTTTTAAAGAAAAATAATTTATCAATGTAAAGTATGTTTGGTGGAATTTGGGTCAACTAAGGGTGATTTGACCAAGTGAAATGATCCATTTCTCTTGACCATCCATATAGGTGCCAAAGTTCTTCCTAGAGATCCCTTCTCCTTGGCCCTCATTTCATCCACTAGGTCCTTCCTAACCCATATCTTCCTAACTTCACTTGGGTTCCTCTTAAACCTATTTTGATTGTTCTTAACCCTTTGAAACTTGTGAAAATAGGCCTTAATGTGCCCTAGTCTTGAAAAAAAATAACAAGTTGGAAGAGTATATGGAAAACTCCCTCTTTGATCGAAGCTTAGAGGTCCCTTTGAGTGTTGCACCCTGAGTGACTTGACTTCTTTCTCCACTTTGTCTAACTCCAATATGTAGTCACACTCCTTTACTTTTACAATCTTTAAGGCCTCCTTCTTCTTCTTGAGCTCTTCTTTCACCTCTCCCAAAGCATTTGACTTCTTTTCAACCTCCATCAAAAGCTTCCTTGTTTTTCTTGCATATTCTTCTTCAAACTCCTCCTAGAGCTTAGCTAACTCAACTAAGTCTTACGAAATAGCTTTCTTTTCATACCCCACCTTTACAATATTCTTCTCAATCTTTTTGTTGAGATCTGAGAGTTCTTGTACTTTCTTCTTCAAAGCTTCATTCTTCTCCGTAAGAAGTTTGATTTCTTGACCAAGCTCTTTGTTTTCATCTTCTAACTTCTTCTCTCTTTCTTGATCAAAATCTCTAGGTATCTTTTCAATTATTTTCTCATCAAAGATTGCCTCTTCCATTTTTACAACTTCTTTTTCCTCAAAGGCGTCTTGATGCCCTTCTTCCATCCCTGTGGCTAATTCGAATGCCTTTGCAATGTCACAAACTCTGCTTTTCTTCTTTCATCCCTTCAGCACTTCCAAAACAAAACATCCTTCAGAAAGTCTTTCATTAGGTCGGTCAATGGTGAGAAGATTTTCGCCATTAAAAAACCGTCCGTCAAAACAATTTATAAAACCTATGTGATGCGTTCACAAGTATAAATACGATTAAAGCGGTAAGCACGAGTGTCGTCCACTGAGATCGGGGCAGCGGTGATAAGATTAGGATTAATATAACTAGTATGCATAAAAGTAAAAGTGATGGTGAATGAAAATATAATATAAACTAAACTATGAAAGCAAATAAAATGGGATGAAAATGGAGTGATGAATGTATGATGATGGAACTACGAAATTGATGGACGCGTAAGTGAATATTGGGGCAATTGCAACAAACTCACAATTAAGCACGTTTTGACAACTGTAACCAACCTATGGTGTATAGTGTTGGTATATATCTCTAGCAAGCGGTCAACCTAGGGTGTATAGCGAAGACCTTATACTAGCGATCAATCCCTCCTAAGCAACCAATAATGGCTAGTTACTCAATCGGGACGTTTTCCATGAATGCTCATCTATCTAGCTATTGCTCAACCTATTACTAATGTAGCAATCCTAGGGTGTATAGTGATGGCTTCCAATTCCCTCACAAGTGGCTGACCTAGGGTGTATAGTGAAGGCCACCTGTTTGAGATTGGATGAGGCTCGAGGTTATCAACCGAATTCTACTCGAAGGTTAGTTCTCGTAAAATCACTAAAGTAGCCAACCTAGGGTGTATAGTGAAGGCTTCTAATTCTCTCACAAGTGGCTAACCTAGGGTGTATAGTGAAAGCCACTAATTCAAGATTAGATTATGGGCATGGTTGTAGAGCCAGATTTCCAGAAATCCTTCCATTCAATTGAGCATTAGACAACCTAATTGCCTACTCAAGTAATCCTAATCAATCATGCAAAGAGGGTGTATCCAAGCAAATCAATAATGGAAATCAATTCAAGCAATGGAATAAAACATAGAGATAGAATAAATATAACACATAAAGTTTATTTACAAAGCCCAAATATCCATCAAACAAATAACATCAACCCCATAGTGGGGTATTTTAGCTACTCATGTTCTATTACAAACCAATAAACTAAGAGAGATTGTAAAGAGAAAACCCTTGAAGATTGATCTCCTTTCTTGAAGCTTGAATCCAAGTCTCCTAGTTGCCTTTGATTGAGTAGAGATGGTTTGGATGATAGGGAGATGTGTTTCTAACTTAGACTATGTAAAGAGAATAGAAAATACAAGTGTTGGGAGATATGGGAGTCATTTGGTTCAATCCCATGCTTTTCTATTTATAGAGGATGGGAAAATAGGTAACTTAAGCTTGAAAATAGAAGTTGTCGCGTGCAGAGTGCAGATGGAGTGCAGGTGTAGTGCGGGTGGAGTGCGGGTGAATTACCCGCACTGTACGGGTTGTCTTCATCTTCAGTTCTCAGATCTGGGAAATAGTGCAGGTAGAGTGCGGTTGGATTACCCGCACTTGACTCGCACTTGACCCGCACTTGATTCGCACTTTACTCGCACTTTACTATCAGGTGCAAAATCTAGTCCTCTGTCTTGAGCAATAGTGCGGGTGGAGTGCGGTTGGATGACCCGAACAGTACCCGCACTTTAACGTCAGGTACAACTCAGCTTCTCTGGCTTTGGCAACAGTGCGGGTGGAGTGCGGTTGGATGACCCGCACTGTAACTCTTCTCCTGTATCAGGTCCCGGCTATAAGCATGAGTGCGGTTGGAGTGCAGTTGGACCCGCACTTGACCCGCACTTGACCCGCACTGTAGAGCTGCTTATGATCCTTTATCTTTCCTTTTGCCCCTTTTCTGCCGGAACCACCGCAACATGCTTCCAAACCCATCATTGAACAATTTCCTACAATTACGCACATAACAACCCATTAGAGATACCAAAATGCATGAAAATAGAACACAAGGTAAGGATTTGAGGGCCTAAATATACTACATATTTGGCATGATCAGTGGCTAACTGGGATAAGCCAAATTCAAAAAAAAGGAAAAATTTTGGAGGCGCGTGTTTCTCGAAACTGTTCCTCATATGTCTCTGATTGTCTCATGCTATAAATTACCCTTTCTTCGCGTTACAAGTAACTTCTCCTTCCTCTATCTAAACCCCGCTTCTTTGCAGCCTAATCTTCACTGCTCATTCCAGTTACTCTTTTCCATTTTTCACGAAGTTCTCAAAACCCTTAAAAAACTCAATTTCTTCTTCTTCATTCTTTGGCCTTCAATCTTTTCTGCTTTCCAGAAAAGTTTTGATTCTGCTAACATGTTCTGGTTTTGGCTACAATGCGGGTTGAGTGCGGTTGGATGACCCGCACTTTAACGTCAGGTGCAACTCAGCTTCTCTGGCTTTGGCAACAGTGCGGGTGGAGTGCGGTTGGATGACCCGCACTGGACCCGCACTGTAACTCTTCTCATGTATCAGGTCCCGGCTATGAGCTTGAGTGCGGTTGGATGACCCGTACTTAACCCGCACTTGACCCGCACTGTAAAGCTGCTTATGATCCTTTGTCTTTCCTTTTGCCCTTTTTCTGCCGGAACCACCACAACATGCTTCCAAACCCATCATTGCACCATTTCCTACAATTACGCACATAACAACCCATTAGAGATACCAAAACGCACGAAAACAGAACACAAGGTATTGATTTGAGGGCCTGAATATACTACATATTTGGCATGATCAGTCAACATGAAATTCAACCTTGCTCCCACCACAACTAAAAGATAAGTGTCTCGAAACCACATTTACTTCCATACCAGCTGTGGCCATAAATGACCTTCCTAAAAGCAGCTTCCTCTCCCTCTCATAGGAGTCATCATCCTTCACTTCCAACACAATGAACTTTCAGTCCGTGGATATTTAACTGTACGACTTCAACTACTCCACAAGGAGTCTTTGGAGAGTTGTCGGCCATCTTGAGTTCAATTGGAGTGGCCTTCATGGGTTGTAGCTTCAAGTGTCTATATACCTTCAAAGGCATCATGTTGACACTTGCTCCCATATCTAGCACTACTCCCATTTTTTCTGACTCTCCAAGGGTGACTGGAATGATGAAATCACCAGGATCCTCCAGTTTCACTGGACTAGTTTCTTCTAACTCATTTGTCTTCTCTATTGCAAAATCCTTACCAACCATTTTTGTTTCTTGTGTTACCTCACCTAATGCCAACTTTGCACTCTTCTCTAAAAGTACCTCCATCACTTTAATATGCTCATTATTACTCTGAGATTTCCCTTTGTCCTGCTTGTGCAGAGCCTCTGCAATTTGAGTAACTTGAGTCTCCAATCTCCTGATCGAGGCATCCATGCTATTCGCCTGTTGGTCATTTGACTGTATGTAGTTCTTCAACATTTGCTCATTTGCACTTTGGGAGTTTCTGATGGCTATCGAAGCTTCATCAGTTGCTTTGATAAAGTCCCTCTGAAAATACTACTCAAGCGTGTGTCTAAACAACCTAGTGGGGGGTGAATGGGTTGTTAATCGATTGTTACCAACTTTTTCGATTAGTCAATATTAAACATATAATCCAATAAAACAAACATACAAAATCAAGTAAAAGTGAGGAAATATAAAGAACACTTGATTTTTACGTGGAAACCCTTCAACAAAGGAAAAACCATGGGCTATCCTTCTAACCACAGAAAATCACAGAAATCTACTATATGAGTAAAAATTTACACCCTCAAGTGATACTCGGACTCTCACTCTCGACAACCTCAGGATATGGACACTACCACTCGCCACTCTTGGTTCAATCCCTAGTGATATCCCCTGATCCACTTCTTTTGACTTCAGCACCTCCTACTCTACCCCGCGGGACCGTTTACAGTGGCACTTGATCAATGCTTGCCAACCCACCCTTGGTTGCAAGACTTTACTTGCTTGTGCAACTTGACCTAGAAGCCACAATACTTTGACTCATAAAGAGTATATGGTCTAAGTGAATGTGAGACAATATGCTCAAATGCAATAATGTGTAAGACCACACACAAAATGCTTAACTAGATGTTATAATGCAATTAAACAACATAGTTATCAAATAATGCCTACATGCCCATACATAAGGACTCAATTAGATGTGGAGATAAAATCTAACAACCTAATTGTCAAATAAAGTCCAACCAACACAAGTTGTCACAACATATAACAAGGGAAATAAATATGCAATCAATAAATGCAATCAATGAGGCATAAAATCAAGGTCTAGATGCAAAGCATAAAGACTTAGCTAGAAAGGCAATATGGTCCTAATTCTAGCTATCAACAAACAAACCCAATCATGCAATAAAGACTCATAAATATATGCAATAAGTAGAGTCTAGGTATTTAATCAAGTAATAAATACCTAATCTAGAGTAAGAAGAACAATAAATGATATTCAAAGAAGTTATTGCTTACCTAGTCATGAAACAATGAAGACCCATGCTCAAGTGATGTGGAATGATGCAAGAATGAGATGGTTTTTGGGGTTTGGAGAGTTAATGGAGCTCAAGGAAGCTTCCTCTCTCAAAACTCTCTCTTTCTCTCTCTAGGGTTTCTGTAAATACAGGAGAGTTAGAGAGGAAGAAGAGAGGTTAAGGATGTATTTATAGTGCCAAAGTCAAATGACGTCGTTTAGAAGAGAAAAAACATAATTCTGGGCACTTGCGATGTACGTACGGTGCACGTATAGTGCACGTACAGTGCATACTGCTGGAAAACAAATTTCCCCCAAATGCACACCTGTGTATAGCGCATGAATAACGCATATTGCTGGAATTCAAGTTATAGGCAATTTTGTGCAGTTCGCCTAACAGCGCATCAGCTCGATATTCGAGCACCTCAAAACATGACCAAACGACATCAAAACCTTTTGTATAATATACCGTTGGAAAGGTATGGAAGTTGAATTTCTACTCTAATTTACAAAACAAGGTTTCAATAAATTTAGAAAACGTTATCCTCACTGGTGTGACCAAAGGTCAAAAACGGACAGCAACAGAGTTGTCTAGTTTTGGTGGTCACTTTGGAGATTTCAAAACCAATCCAAACGGTTATGCAGTATTACGAATAATATACCGTTAGAAAGGTATGGGTGTCTAGTTTTTACAGAAATTTTCAAAACTCATTTTGAAGCTTTGTATAAAATGTTATGGTCACAAGACCATACAAAGGTCAGTTTTGAAAAACATTTAAATCATTGAAATCCACTCTTTTGAAACTAGACACTTTACTCCAAACAACCAAACCAAAACAAGAGAAGAATGGGACCTTCTCAAATGGTCACTCAACGTGCTAAGACAAGCACACCATTGTGCAAGCGCGAAAAATACAAGCACACACACAAAGCCACACTTAAATCTAGAAATGAAGTGCGAGTGATTGTGAGAAGTATGCATACATATAAACAATAAAGAACACAAATGCAAGATGAACAAAGCATGCATGAAGTGTGTGTGTGCACCTAAACTCTTCAAGAGACAAAGTCAAGTGAGTATACCTTTTGCTCTTGAAGTCATGGAGATGCTTGGAAGCTTGCTGACACGGACCTAAGCTACCAATTACACAATCATCCCCAATGTGGTGTGGTTTGTCATGAAATAAGCCAAACATAAAATCGAGGTCCTTACACCCTCAATTCTTCTCCAAGTGATCTGAACTTCGGCTGATAAGCATTTCCCCCGTGTTAAAGTTGCCCTGTGGGTTATTACTGGAGTTCCCCCACTGATTGTTGCTTGGTCCTCCTTGATTGTTGTACTTATTGTACCCCTGATTCTGATACCCTTGGTTGTTTGCACTGTTGTTTTTGTTGTTGCTCCATGAGAAATTTGGGTGATCCCTACACCCAGGGTTGTATTGGTTGGAGTAGGGATCATTCCTCTGCCTTTGGAACCCTTCTAACATCTGTGCTTCTTCATGCTCCAACTGTCCATCTACTCCACTCAATGTGTCCTCTGTGATTTGGTTCACCTAAGCAGTTGGCTTGAACATATTCTTCATCAACTCCTTTATTGACTGCATTTCCTTAGCCATTCTTGACATCTCTATGGCTACTCTGGTATTCCCATCAATCTCTATCTTTCCACCCCTTCTTATGTTTGAGGACCTTTGTTATGAATTTTGGGCTAGATTTTCCACGATCTCATATGCGTCTTGAGCTCTCTGGTCAGGGATTGTACCCCCACAAGCATTGTCCACCATCATCTGAGTAATGGTGGAGAGACCCTGGTAGAAGGAAATGACCTTCAATTCTTCAGGATAGATATATGGTGGAACCTGAGCAAGTAAGAGATGAAATCTCTCCCATGCTTCATGAAATGGTTCCCCATCCTCTTCACTAAAAGTGGCAATCTTGATCTTCAATTCTCTTGCCTTTGTAGTTGGGGAAAATTTGTTGTAAAATACTTTACAAACTTGGGGCCAAGATGTGAGTGTTCTCGGCCTCAATGCCATGTACCACTATTTGGCACGATCCTTTAGACAATACTGGAAACAACGCATCCGCAATTGTGCCCTAGTCAATACTTTATCCCGGACTACTATGGGAAATGTCTCCAACACTGCGCTATACTCCTTCATGAATTGAAGACAATCCTCAGATGGAAGCCCATGAAAGGTCGGCAACAAGTTCACATGCATCCCCTTCAACTCTTATAATCTAGCGGTGTCATCCAAAATAATAGTTGTTGGTTGCTCATCCCCAACTGATGGAAGAGTGTACTCCTCAATTGTGAGTACCAAGTCTTCCTCATTTGTTCCTTGTTCCCCAACTGGTGTATTCTGTGGATTTTTTAGCCATCTCTTCTTCACGGTTTTTTTTCTCAAACTATCTGATCAATATTCCAATCCGATGAATATTGTTAAATCGGGGTACTGTTTCGCCTCTCAAGGAACGTCTCCCAAGCATGTACCTATGCACCTGTAAATTCAAAACAGCAAATGCAAGAAAAGTAAGAGAAACTCAAGTAATAAATAACTAAACTAGAGCTAAAAGTAAAACTAATCACAACTATATACGTCGATCCCTTGCAGCGGCGCCATTTTGAACGTGCATTTTGCCGTGGTATGCAATATTCAAATAAATTTATAAAATCCCAAGATGCACTCAAACAAGTATAACACTAGTATATGGCAAATATGGGGATCATTCCACAGAGATCGTGAACTAGTTGTGACTAAATTCTACTCTAGCACTAAATACAATGAAGGAAAATTGAATTGATGTTGATAGAAATTAATTTGAACATTCAATTACCACTAAACTAAGAATGCTAAAATAAACTAAGATAGAAAAGGTGTGTGTAATGTATGATTATTGATTTGGGAATTGATGCAATCTGGACACAAATCATAGGAGTTACACTTTTGAAGCCCGACTCGATTCAAACATATGGCTTGTCTTCCCAGCTCGAGTTTCCGGAATGGCTCAGATTGGAATGCTCACAATCCATCCCTTTAACCTTTTGCTTTGGATAGATATAGGGAAGCCGGGATGGCTTGGATTGGAATGCTAACAATCCACCCTTTTTTTCCTAGTCAAGATATGTAGGATTGGAATGCTCACCACATACCTTTTCCAATTCAATTGAGCTTAATTAAACACCTAGAGTGTGGATGGTCAAGAATAAAGTTTGGTAACCAATATAAACCAAGAGTTTGAATACCTACTTGGCTCACAAAGATACCACAATTCAACCTCTACAAAGGGTTAGGAGTTGGAATGCCTACCCAACCCAAAGTGAGTGTTAAATGCAATTAAGAGCAAATTCAACCACTACGTTAAATGAGAGTTGGAATGCCTACTCATTTTCACAATGATTTAATTTAAAGATTAATTACTCTAATAAGTTCAATTAATCAACAAAAATCAAGAGTTGGAATGCCTACTTAAGTCAAGGGACAATCAAACACAATTAAGTAAATTGAATGGAAATATATTAATCAAGTCAAAATGGTGGAAATCCCACAATCTATGAATTAATTACATCAATCCCAAATTTGGGTTTAGCTACTCATGACAAATGAAACACAAAGAATATGAGAAAAGGAATAGAAGAAACCCATATGAGACCTTCTTTCTTCAAGCTTGATCACACCTCCAATGTCTTTATGAGTAGCAATTTGATGAAGTAAATGGATGGGTTTGGGTGGGTTTTTGGGAGAGAATGGTTTTAGATTAAGAGAGAGAAAATATGAAGTGAATGGGTGTATGGTCATGGGTCTCTTTTTGAAAAATCAGATATGAAACTATTTATACTTCCTTCAAAAGTTAGGCCAAAATGCTGATGTGGCGAGCTGAGAATCCTGTATAGCACGGGTAAGGTACCCGAGTATTTACCCATGCAATCTTTATTTCCTTCTAGACTTGCGCAATGTGCATAGGTTGGTGCACGGGTAGGTAACCCGTACATTACCCGTGCAGTTGATCTTCGCGCGAGGCTTTGCTCCCTGGTCTGGTGGATTGCACGGGTGGTTGCACGAGTGTTACCCGTGCAGTTACCCGTGCACTGAGATCTTCCAAAATTCCATCTTCCGGTGCACGGGTGATTTCACGGGTAGTGCACGGGTGTGCTACCCGTGCACTATTGCCTTCTTCATCTCTTTTGTGCACCAATTAGTCCTTTTTTCCCCTTTTCATGCCCTTTTTACCTAATGCCTTCAATAACGACCAAAAAAGCCATAAATACACATTAAAACGCTCCAGAACAAAACAAAGAGAAAGGATATGAGGGCCAAAATATATGACATATTCGGCTCCATCACCTACTATAATCTAAATTAATGCTAATATCACCCACTGCACAGGCAGACACCAACGCTCTGTTGCCTAAACACAATTTCTCATTTAGTCTTTTCCTTTCCTAGAACCTCTGCAAAGAATAACAAACATGATTAGTGCCTCCAGAGTCTATGATCCAAGAATCTATAGAATCTGCCAGAAAGCATGTTTCAAGATAATTAATATTACCTTCTTCCTTATTTTTCTAAGACTTTGGGCAATTTCTTTTCCAATGTCCCATTTCACCACAAAGGAAACATTTTCCTTTGATCTTGGTTACTTTCTTGGTCTCCTTCATAGTAGGCCTAAGGTGCTTTTTCTTCTGTTGTTTCTTGACCTTATTGCGGGTCTTAACAGTAGCAACTTTACCAACCATATGAATCTCTTGACCCTTGCCTTTTACAAGGATCTTCTCAGCGCTTTGAACATCTTACATCAGGCCCTGCAAGGTGTATTCCTTATTGTTCAATGTCTAGTCCAACTTGAACTGATCGAAGGAATCTGACAGTGAGTTGATAATCATGTCAATTTTCGTCTCAACTTCTATCTCAACACCATTCAGTTCAGCAATGTTGAGATGTGCTATGACTTTCATCATGTGATCTTTCACAGACTGTCTAGGTTTCATCCTAAGATTCATGAAAGCAGTCACTACCTCTCTCTTAGTCATCCTGGACCTCATAGCAAACATCTCCTCTAGAGACATCATTATATCAACAGCAGTATTCATTCCTTCATGTTGCTGTTGCTACACGTCGAAGATGGTGACAATAATGTAACATTTGGCCATCTCATCTGAGGTCTCCCACTACTTATACTCGTCTCTTTGAACCTTAATAGATTCGCCAATAGGAGCAAGTGGTTTAGGGGTAGACAAAACAAACTTATGTTTTTCAGATTGCAACAACAGCCCAATTTTCCTTTTCCATGTGACATAATTATCACCAGTTAAAGTATTATCTTTCAGGATGTTGATTAGGGATGGGTCATGATTTTTGAATAAAACAAAAATTATATAAGTAAACAATCATTATAAAGCACTTTCAAATATTCATCTTGAATTAAATAAAATTCAACGGTGATCCAACACCCATAAATTTCACGCCTCCTTTGGGAGTTCGCATCATTTACTAGTTAGACTAGGTCCCACCTAATTGTTAACATAACAACCAGCGTTTTCAATTTAGCCTTCAATTTATATTGACAAGAACTCTTGGGAAGATATCAATAAAACCATATTGAGTGTATTATTAAGTTATCGACCTTCAATATATTCCTTCACGAAAATCCCTCCTTTGAGAGTAGATATCGCTTGAGTCAATTGTCTAGTCTATCCTTGTAAGGAAGTATCTTGCTAAATTCCATTCATGGATGCCCCTTGGGGGGTTATCACACAAAACATAAAGCTCAACTAATCTTGGAGGCCATAGGTGTTCAAAACACCTTCTCCCACTCAATTGTTTAAGGCGTGTGATTGAATTCCATAGAATGATTTACCAAGTTATCTACATGACAATTAGACACCTAAACCATTTAATGCATGTTCATACTGAAAGAGATATATGAGTGACACTCTTATTCTATATGACATGTTATCAAACAATGACAAACATTGCAATATTTTATGAAAAATAAATAGCCACAATTTTGGTCCATCCTAGAAAAGCAAGTAAATTATAATTGTTTGAAAAACAAAAAACATACTTTAATCCTAACTTGGCGAACAAGTCATCAAGCGACCGTCCGTTAAAAGTCTTGCACACCCGAAACCATGCACGTCTGCGCAGTACCGCGCGCCACCCATGGGGGAGCGTATGTGCCCATCCCCTTTTTTAAAGGAGGCATGTTGCTGCACCGCAACAAGCGTAGCTGCCCGCTTGGTCGTGCTCGCGCTTACTGCTTGGTTCTCACGGGCTACCCTGAGCTGCTCCACTACTTCCAATTCTTCAATTCTTTGATTCTTCGAAACTTGAATATATTACATCAGTTTTTTTTATTACAACAATAAAATAAAATAAAAAACTTAACAACTATCAAAAAGGAAATTATGGCAATGATAGACCACCCTTCTTGTTACAACTTCAAACAAAATTACATTGAAATTCTAGGACAAAAATCGAGCAATAACAAATCAAATTATAAAAACATATATATATATATATATATATCCATACATTCCAATGTAATTATATATGTGAATACCTAGATTGCCATCTCTTTCTAAAACATGCATATTTACAATAAAAAGAAATAGATCCACGTATATATACACCAATCAATCAAGGGTACAACCAGGATCTGATACCAATTGAAATGAAAAACACGCGGCGGAAGCAAAAAATTAGATTCGTATAATTCAATAAACTTTCCTTTTAAAAGAAATAACCTTAACCCTTGATTAATTAACATATAATTAAAAGTATCATGCCTTTTCGTGTGATGATTGATATTTCGTCGATTTGAATCTACAAGATCTTCCAATCCAATCACGAACGTGAATCACCTAGGAGTGTGGGCTCCCTTTCTTTGAATTGTATACCTGAGGATGGAAAACAAACCTTTTTCTTTTGTTAATCACAATAATCCTCCTAGAGAAAACAAATAACGTTTGGTCACTTGTGAATTCTCAATCTTTTAATCGAAAACTCGCGTGAACCTTAATTCGATGTTGTGCACAAAGCCTTTTGATATAAAAGCTACAAGTGCACTATCGAAAACAAAAACGCTCTTTCTCTCTTTTTCTCATGGCCAAATTCTCTGTGAGATGGATGAATTTTTTTTAAGCAAAAGAATAAAATTCTTCTTAAAAAAAATTCACTTTGCCAAATTCTTCTTCTAAAAAAAACATATGACCGAACTCCCTTGATAGGGATATATATAGTGGCCGAATTTCTCCTTCCTTGTGAATGACTTTTGTTTCACCAAAAATCTTATCAACTTAGTAGTTTAAAACCTATTCCAACTCATGAGTGGTTTGACCGAGTGATGGGATCCATTTCTCTTGACCACCCATATGGGTGTCAAAGTTCTTCTCTAAAATCTCTTCTCCTTAGCCCTCACTTCATCCACTAGGTCCTTCCTAACCCATATCTTCCTAACTTCACTTGGGTTCCTCCTAGACCTATTTTGATTGTTCTTAACCCTTTCAAACCTGTAACAATGGGCCTTAAGGTGCCCCAACTTTGAACAAAAATAACAAAATGGAAGGGTATAAGGAAAACTCCCTCTTTGTTTGAAGCTTTGAGGTCCCCTTGAGTTTTGCACCTAGAGTTAATTGACTTCCTTCTCCATTTTGTCTAACTCCACTATGTAGTCACACTCCTTTACTGTTGCAATTTTCAAGGCCTCCTCCTTCTTGAGTGCTTCCTACACCTCTCCCAAAGCATTTGACTTCTTTTCAACCTCCATCAAAAGCTTCCTAGTTTTTCAAGCATTTTCTCATCAAAGATTGCTTCTGTCATTTTTAAGGATTCTTTTTCTTCAATGCCATCTTGATATCCTTTTTCCATCTCTACGGCTAACTCGAATGACTTTACAATGTCACAAACTCTGCTTTTTTTCTTTCGACCCTTCGACACTTCCCAAACAAAACATCCTTCCAAAAGTCTTTCATTAGGTCGGTCAACATAAAATTCAACTCTGCTCCCACCACAACTGAAAGATAAGTGCCTCGAAACCACATTTACCTACATCCCAACTATGGCAATAAACCACCTTCCTAGAAGCAACTTCCACTCCCTCTCATGGGATTCATCATCCTTCACTTCTAACATAATGAAGTCCACTGGAACTTTTAGTCCATAGATGTCTAACTGTACATCCTCAACTACTCCACAAGGAGTCTTTAGAGAGTTGTCAGCCATCTTGAGTTCAATTGGAGTGGCCGTCATGGATTGTAGCTCAACTGCCTATATACCTTCAAAGGCATCATGTTGACACTTGCTCCCATATCTAGCACCGCTCCCATTTTTTCTGACTCTCCAATGGTGACTAGAATGATGAAATCACCAGGATCCTCCAGCTTCACTGGATTAGTTTCTTCTGACTCATCTGACTTCTCTTTTACAAAATCTTCAACAACAATTTTTGTTTCTTGTGTTTCCTCACCCTGTGCCAACTTCTCACTCTTCTCTTGAAGTACCTCCATCACCTCAATAAGCTTATTATTACTCTAAGATTACCCTTGGTATTACCTATGCAGAGCCTCTGCAATTTGAGTAACATGAGTCTCCAATCTCCTGATAAAGGCATCCATGCTATTTGCCATTTGGTCATTCGACTTTATGTTGTTCTTCAACATTTGCTCATTTGCACTTTGGGAGTTTCTAATAGCTATCGAAGCTTCATCAGTTGCCTTGATAAAGTCCCTCAATTCTTCTCCAAGTGATCTGACCTTTGGTTGATAAGCATTTGCCTAAGTGTTGAAGTTGCCTTGTGGGTTGTTACTCGAGCTCCACCACTAGTTGTTGCTTGATCCTCCTTGATTGTTGTACCTATTGTACCCTTGATTTTGATACCCTTGGTTGTTTACATTATTGTTATTGTTGCACCACGAGAAGTTAGGGTGATTCCTCCACCTTGGGTTGTATTGGTTGGAGTAGGGATCATTCCTCTGCCTTTGGAACCCTCCTAACATATGGGCTTCTTCATGCACCAATTGTCCCTCTACTCCATTCAATGTGTCCTCTGTGATTTGGTTCACCTGAGCTATTGGCTTGAACATATTCTTCATCAACTTCTTTACTGACTGCATTTCCTTAGCCATTTTTGACATCTCTATGGCTATTCCTGTATTCCCATCAATCTCTAGCTTTCCACCCCTCCTTATCTTTGAGGACCTTTGTTGTGAATTTTGGGCTAGCTTGTCCATGATCTCATATGCCTCTTGAGCTCTCTTGTCAGCAATTGTACCTCCACAAGCATTGTCCACCATCATTTGAGTAATAGTGGAGAGACCCTGGTAAAAGGAAGTTACCTTCAATTCTTTAGGATAGGTATGTGGTGGAACTTGTGCAAGCAAAAGGTGAAATCTCTCACATGCTTCACGAAATGGATCCTCGTCCTCTTCACTAAAGGTGGCAATCTTGATTTTCAATTCTCTTGCCTTTGCAGTTGGGAAAAGCTTGTTGTAAAACACTTTACAAACTTGAGGCCATGATGCGAGCGTTCCCGGCCTCAATGCCATGTACCACGGTTTGGCACGGTCCTTCAAACAATACTGGAAACAACGCATCTTCAGCTGTGCCCTAGTCAATACTCTGTCCCCAACTACTATGGGAAATGTCTCCAACACTGCGATATACTCCTTCATGAATTGAAGACAATCCTTAGATGGAAGCCCATGAAAGGTCGGCAACAAGTTCACATGCATCCCTTTTAGCTCATATAGCCTAGCAGTGTCATCCAAAACAATAGTTGTTTGTTACTCATCCCCAACTGACGAAAGAGTATACTCCCCAATTGTGAGTCCCAAGTCTTCCTCATTTGTTCCTTGTTCCTCAACTGGTGTATTCTGTGGATTTCCTTCGGCCATCTCTTCTTCAAGGTTGTTGTTCTCAAACTGTCTGATCAATCTTCTAATATGATGAATATTGTTAACTCCCGATACTAATTTGCCCAAAGAAAGTCTCCCGTGCATGTACCTATGCACTAGTAAATTCAAAACAACAAATACAAGCAAAGTAAAAGAAGCTCAAATAATAAATCACTAAACTAAAACTAAAACTAAATCTAATCACAACTATGTACGACGATCCCCGGCAGCGGCCCCATTTTGAACTCGTATTTTCCACTGTATGCAATATTCAAACAGATTTATAAAATCCCAAGATGCACTCAAACAATTATAAAACTAATATGCAGCAAGTATGGGTATCGTTCCACAGAGATCGAGCGATAGTTATGAATAGACTAACATTTTAGTACATATGTAAGAAAAGTGAATTGATATGGTTTTAAAGAGAAATGAAACTAAAATGCAAGCTAAGCTTTAACTAGCTAAAATGTACTAATCTAAAGAGTATGAATATATGATATGTGATTAAGGAATTGATGAATTCAACTAGCAAAAAATGGGTAAAGAATGAACTCACATTAATGATCATTAACTAATGCAACCACCCTAGGATGTATAGGATTGGTTATTTACCATTTGTGAATGCCCAAACCATCATGTATAGCATTGGCCACCTACAATTGGTTATGCAATAAAAGAACATCTGTCACATAAGGGAAAAATCTCTTTGTTAAAATCAGCAAACTATCATGTATAGTGTTGATGCTTAATCTATCACAAGTAACCAATCCTATGATGTATAGTCTTGGTTACCCATTAAAGATTAGAATTAGGTGAGATTAGTAAGTCCGGGTCTCACTTGAGTCATGTACTCTTGTTTGATCCTTCTATTCAATTGAGCTTAGAGAGCCAAGCATCATGTATACTCAATTCTCTACACATATAATTTGTCAAACAACTCATGAAGAGAGTCATGTACAATCAAACACAAATTGCTTTTGAAATCAAGTAAAACATTGAATAGAACAAATTAGATAGAATTTAATAAAAGATATTGAGTTCATTACAAATATCCATATTTACATGTGAATCACATCAATCCCTTAATGGGATTTAGCTACTCATAACAAATGAAATACAAGAATAAAAAGGAGGGAAATAGAAAAGACCCATGTAGAACCTTCTTTCTTCAAGCTCAAATCCACCTCCAATGTCCTTGTGAGGAGAATTGATAAAGGTGATGATGGGTTTTTGGTGAAGTTTTTAGGAGAGAAAGGTTTTGAGATTTAGAGAAAAAAAGAATGAAGTGAATGGGTGTATGGTCGTGGGTCTCCCTTTGAAAAATCGGATATGAAACTATTTATAGTTCCTTCAAAAATTAGGCCAAAATGCTGATATGGCGAGCTGAGAATCACGTATAGCATGGGTATAGCATGGGTAAGGTACCCGTGCAGTTCCCCATGCAATCTTCATTTCCCTTCAATTTTGTGCAATGTGCATAGGTTATTACACGAGTAAATGACCCGTGCAGTTGATCCTTGCCCTAGGCTTTGCTCCCTGGTCTGGTGGATTGCACGGGTAGTGCACGGGTAATACCTGTGCAATTACCCGTGTACTGAAATCTTCCCAAATTTCCATCTTCTGATGTATGGGTGATTGCACAGGTAGTGCATGGGTGTGCTACCCGTGCACTATTGCCTTCTTCACCTCATTTGTGCACCAATTTGTCCTTTTTGCCCCTCTTCATGCCTTTTCACCTAATGCCTGCAATATCGACCAAAAGAGCCATAAATACACATAAAAAAACTCAAGAACAAAGCAAAGAGAAAGGATATGAGGGCAAAAATGTATGACACTATTGGCTCGATCAACGATCTAACCTGAAAGAGTCGATAGGACACTAAGGATTATGATCACCCACGTATAGACATCATTAGTTGATATATATGAATCTCATCGTTAAACGAATTTTAGTGAGAGATTTATATAGATCATGGCCCACTCCTATATGATCACATCATACAAGGTGCTTCCATTCTCATATCTCTATATGAATGATCCAGGATAGGATCACCGTACACTACGAAATTGACTGCATCTGTAGATTAACCACAAATAAAGTACCCAGCTTTATTTGCTATCTACAGACTCGTTAGATTGCACGTCTCTAAATGTATCCATCTGTATATGACATTCATATACATTGTTCTAGATTACATCCGGTAATCTTGGATGTTAAATGCACAAGTTATAAACAATATATGACATAAGAATAATGAATTAAACTATTCTTTTATTTATGTTAACATTCCATTTACAAATTACAAGCTTTAAGGCATAAACCCCAACAATCTCCCACTTGTACTAAAGCATGGGAGACATATCTCGTAGCCTTAGACCTTCTAGGTGACCTGCAAACACTTTAGCCGGTAAGGTCCTCGTAAATAGATCAGCATGATTGTTCTGTGAGGCTATCTTGGTGACGATCACATCTCCTCTCTACAGTATCTCTCTAACGAGAAGATACTTTCTCTCTATATACTTCCCTTTTTTGTGGCTTCTTGGTTCTTTGGAATTAGCCATAGCACCACTATTATCACAATCAAGTGTAATGGGCTTATTCAAATCTGGAACAACTTCCAGATCACTCAAGAACTTACGGAGCCAAATAGCCTCTTTAGCAGTTTCACAAGCGGCTACATATTCGGCTTCCATGGTCGATTCAACAATACAAGATTGCTTTATACTTCTCCATACAATGGCTCCACCACCTATGGTGAATATTGATCTAGACGTGGATTTCCTAGAATCTCTATCTGACTAAAAATCAAAATCTGTGTATCCTAATGGGATCAAATCTTGTCCAGAATACACTAGCATATAGTTTCTCATTCTCTGAAGATACTTGAGAATAGTCTTGATAGCAACCCAATGATCCAATCCTGGGTTGGGCTGGTACCTGCTGACTACTCCCACATCATAGTAGATGTCTGGTCTCGTGCATACCATAGCGTACATGAGACTACCTACTACCGATCCATAGGGTACATGTCTCATATCCTCATCTTGTTGAGGCGTCATAGGACATTGTTCCTTAGACAAGTGAACTCCATTCCTGGAAGGTAAATTACCTTTCTTGGAGTTCTGCATCAAAAATTGCATAAGAATCGTGTCGATATACAATGCCTAAGACAGTGCCATGAGTTTGTTTTTACGATCCCTTATATGTTGGATCCCTTAGAACATAACTCGCCTCTCCCAAAATCTTTCATTTGGAATTGGCTAGCCAGCCAGCCCTTTAAATCAGACAACACTCCTATATCATTCCTAATGAGTAGGATGTCATCTACGTATAGGACCAAGAAAACTACTTTCTTGTCAATGATGCGCTTATAGACACAAGGCTCAACGACGGTTTGCTCGAAGCCATAGGTTTTGATCACATCATCAAACCTTATGTTCCAAGATCTAGATGCTTGCTTAAGTCCATAGATGGACCTTTGTGTAGGAAAAATTCGATATAAAACGCAGCGGAAGAAACGAAAAATAGATTTCGTATGGTTTTAAATTTTTTCTCAAAGTTGAACCTTAACCTTTTAATTAATTAAACTCAATTATATACGGTTAGAGTTAAATACCTCTTGACGCGTGATCCGATTGACTTACGTCGATTGGTAATCCGCAAAATCATTTCCGATGCCCGTGAACAATACCCTCGTGAACAGTACTCGCGTGAGCAGTGATCGTGAACAGTACCCCCGTGAACAGTGATCGTGAACAGTACCGCGAGATCTTCCAATCCGAACACGTACGTGAATCACCTAGGAGTGTGGTCTCCCTTTTTCTTTGAATTGCAAACCTGAGAATGGATGAACAAAGTTTTCTTTTTCTTTTGTTAGTCACAAAACAATCAAAAGAAGACAAATTATTCCGGTCACTTTTGAGTTCTCAATCTAATGATCGAAACTCCCATGAACCTAATTCGATGTTGTACACACAAGCTTATTGATGAACAAGCAATCAGTGTACTATCAAAGAATAATCTCTTCTCTCTTTTATGTTTAGTAAAATAAAAATTATCCTTTTCTATGAATTGAGAAGAAGAAGAAAAATTGAATCATTCAATCAACTATAGTGGCCGAATTCTATATGTGGTATTATATAGGTGGCCGAAATTTTGCATCCTCTTCTATTTAGGATTGCCGAAATCTTCCTCTAAATGGACTAGGGTTGCCGCAAATCACATACCAAAAAGAGTTTGTGTTGCACCCTAATTTCCATCAACCTTTAGACTTCAAAACCTAATCCAACTCATAGATATTTTTATTCTTTTATTGACTAAATAAAAGACTTCTTATTTGATTAAATAAAAGACTTCTTATTTGATTAAATAAATAAAATTATTTATTTATTTTCTTATCAAACAAGTCTTTTACTTTTAATATACTACTACCAATAGTATAACTTTAGGAAATATATTTCCTGATCAGAAAAAGATTTGTTTCTTAATTAAACAATTAATTAATTAATTAACTAATTCTTTTTTAATTAAAACAATGAAACAAAATAATATATTAGGTTAATATATACACCTTGCCGCCCCACTTATATAAATGGGCCATATATTATTTTCTTATTTCATTTAATCCATTGGACTTTAAATAAAAGCCCACATGTGAACCAGACCCATTCTTACTAAAAGAAACAAGCCCACATGTCTCCTTTTAATATATTAACATAATAGTGCAGCCCATTAATTAAATAATAGACATATTATATTCTTGATATATTAAAAACAATTCTAGATGGACCCTTAAATCGGCCCAGTAGAATATATCAAGTGATCCATGCCAATACGTGTGGATTGGGGATCTTGGCGGGCTATCTAAATTTAAGCTTCAATAGACACAACCTAATCACAATCAAAAAATGATTCACTTAGGTCCAATCTATTAATTTTAACTCATTCCACTAAAGAGCTAAAATTGAACTCTTAAATAAAGATAGAATAAGGAGATGTTTCTCATTCATACCCTAGACAATCTTATAGGAGATGGTGTATCCTCGTGAATAATATCCGTAATCGCCAAGAGCTTATAGACCGCCTATAGCTCTCCAAGTTACCATATTTCCTCATATGACCACATTTCGAACTTGGATACTTTGACTTGTCCAGAAGCAATGTTTTCAATAATCATTATTGAAAACTCAACGTTGAGATTTAATATCCAATACCTCAAACATCCATATGATGATATTATACTCTCATTTAATAAATGGAGCCACGATGTCCATATCTATAAATGAAGTCCTCTATCGATTAACAAATGTATACCACCAAACTATCGAGGATAGACTATGTTATATAATCGTACTCATTGATAGCTCTAATGATAACACTTGCAACCATAAGTCCATCATTTATCTCAGGATTAAGATAGACTCTCCGATTGTCCTCTTTAATGAAAAGACTTATATCTAGTGACGGTTCTAGATAAAGTATTTCATTGTGATCCAGTTCAATGCACCTAGTGCACTAGATTATTTTACTCGAAAACCTTTCGATGATTTTAGACTCATCATATTCATTTGATCCCACTCAAATGCTAGTAAAAGAATTCTACAACTTTAACAAGATAGAGGTGCCCAACCTTTAACTTAAGTTGTGAACGTTATTCAAGACTAACTAAAGAATTGTGTCTACCTCATACATATCCGGATGTATGAACAATTCTTCATGTCTCATAGTCTTTTGACCTTATGATTATTTACCTTGACAATTATAATAATAAATGCTATAAGTAATTGTAAGAATTAGAATTCACTTTATTAATATGAGAAGATTGTCAATTACAATATTACACTCTTGCCATTGAGCATAATCCTAACAATCTCCCACTTGCTCTATAGTAAGTGTGTCATATCTCTCATTCTCATGTTCTCTAGATGTCCATCGAAGCTCTTCTGAGGTAGAGCCTTTGTGAAAGGATCCGCTAGATTTTATGCTGACGCGATTTTGGTGATCGTCACGTCTCCCCTATAAACAATTTCCCTCAAAAGGTGATACTTCCTTTCAATGTGTTTACCTCTCTTATGACTTCTTGGTTCTTTCGAATTAGCCACTGCACCACTGTTGTCACAGTGTATAGTGGTCTGCTTATTCGCGCTAGGAACCACTTCTAAGTCAATCAAGAATTGGCGGAGCCAAACAGCCTCTTTGGCAGCTTCGCATGCAGCAACATACTCAGCTTCCATGGTGGAATCAGCAATACAAGATTGCTTGATACTCCTCCATATGACTGCTCCTCCTCCAATGGTAAACAAAGATCCTGATGTGGATTTTTTGGAGTCAGAATCCGACTGGAAATCAGAATCTGTATACCCAACGGGAATTAAATCCCCTCCAGAGTATACAAGCATATAATCTCTAGTTCTCTTGAGATACTTGAAAATATGCTTGACTGCCGTCCAATGATCAGGACCAGGTTTCGATTGAAACCTGCTAACTATGCCAACAGCATAACAAATATCTGGTCTAGTACAGAGCATTGCATACATGAGACTTCCAACTGCCGAGGCATATGGAACTCTACTCATTAATTGCTGTTCATGCACATTCTTAGGTGCTTGACCCTTAGAAAGTTTGATTCCATGTCTAAAAGGTAACATACCTTTCTTGGAATCTTGCATGGTGAATCTAGACAAGATTTTATCAATGTATGAAGCTTGGGATAATGCAATCGTTCTATTCTTTCTATCCCTTATTACTTGGATACCAAGAATATAACTTGCTTGTCCTAAGTCCTTCATATCAAATTGTTTTGCTAACCATTATTTCACCAATGTCAATACACCTACATCGTTTCCAAGGAGTAGTATATCATCAACATAAAGAATAAGGAAAACCAACTTGTCGCCTTTGATCCTCTTGTATACACAAGGTTCGTCAGGGTTTTGAATAAATCCAAAACCCTTTACAGCTTGATCGAACCTTATGTTCCAGGATATGGATGCTTGCTTTAGTCCATACATGGACTTTTGCAACTTGCATACTCTTTCTTCTTGGCCTTTTTCAATGAATCCCTCTGGTTGCATCATGTAGATGCTCTCGTCAAGACTTCCATTTAAGGAAAGCTGTCTTGACATCCATTTGCCAAATCTCTAGGTCTAGAGATGCTGCAATGGATAAGAGTATCCTAATGGATTTAAGCATGGCCACAGGTGAGAAGGTTTCCTCGTAATCGATACCTTCTTTCTGTGTATAACCTTTAGCTACTAGTCTAGCTTTAAAGGTTTCCACTTTACCATCCATACCTCTTTTCCTCTTGTATACCCACTTGCACCCAATGGGTTTTATCCCTTTAAGCAAGTCTACAAGGGACCAGACTTTGTTATTGAACATCGATTCAATCTCGGATTGCATTGCCTTTTGCCAATGACGACAATCAACATCCTCCATAGCTTCCTTGTACGTGTAGGGATCATCGTCGTCTGGGAGATTCTCAACAGATTCTCCTAGACCGATATATCTTTCGGGTTGTGTTCTAACCCTCCCACTACGACGAGGAATGGTAGGTTGTTGATCTTGTGTTGGATTGGAACTTACAATTGGGCTGGGTTGTGAAACCTCTTGTGGAATTGTATCTCCTGACATCTCATTCAGGACAATTCTACTTTTGGGCACAAAATTATTCATATAGTCCTTTTCTAGAAATGAAGCATTTGTTGAAACAAATACTTTTAGATCAGAAGTAATATAGAAATAATATCCTTTAGTTCATTTTGGATACCCCACAAATATACATGTTTCCGAACGGGACTCTATCTTTTCTGTCTTTCCTTTCAACACGTGTGCAGGACAACCAAATATCCTCATGTGTTGTAAACTAGGCTTTCGCCCAGTCCACAATTCATGTGCGGTTTTAGGGACAGATTAAGATGGTACATCGTTAAGAATATATATTGCTGTTTGTAGAGCATATCCCCAAAAAGAAATAGGAAGTGTTGAATAACTCAACATTGATCTAACCATCTCTAAAAGAGTCTTATTTCTCCTGGTGCAGAAAGCTGAGAAACTATCCCATTATCAATAAGATATTGCTGAAACTCTCCAGATAGATATTCTCCACCACGATCAGATCTCAAGATTTTTATATGTTTCTCAAGCTGATTTTCTACTTCAGCTTTGAATGCTTTGAACATATCAAATGCATCCGACTTATGTCTCATGAGATACACGTAACCAAATCTTGAGTAATCATCTGTGAAGGTGATGAAGTACTCATATCCACCTCTAGCTTGAATGCTCATAGGACCACATACATCAGTGTGTACTAGTCCTAAACATTCAGTGGCTCTTGCACCTTTGGTATTGAACGGCCTTTTGGTCATTTTACCTTCCAAACAAGATTCACAAGTTGGTAGATCATCAACCTTTAAGTCACTTACAGTTCCATCACATACCAATCTTTTAATCCTATTAAGGTTAATGTGACCTAGGCGTAAATGCCAAAGATAGGTTTCATCTTTTGATAATTTTACTTTTTTATGATTAGGTTCCATTATTTCTGTGTCTAACGAGTGAGAGATATTTCTATGCAAAAAAGAATAAACCGTTTTCCAATGTACCTTTGCAAACAACTTTGTCATTCTTACTAATAATAAAAGTTTTATTAAAAGTAACCGAATATCCAAACTTATTTAAACAAGAAACTGAAATTAAATTCCTCTTGAATTGAGGTACATAATAAACGTCTATTAAATCTAAATGCCTACTAGAATCTAAAATAACTCTAATATCTCCCACTGCACTTGCAGACACTAACGTTCCGTTGCCCAAGCGCAAATTGACTTCATCTTCATTCAACCTTCTCTTTTCCTGAAACCCCTGCAAGGAATAACAAACATGATTAGTGGCTCCAGAGTCTATGATCCAAGAATCAGTAGAATCTGCCAGAAAACATGTTTCTAGATAATTAACATTACCTTCTTCCTTCTTTTTCTGGGACTTTGGGCAATCTCTTTTCCAATGTCCCTTTTCACCACAAAGGAAGCATTTCCCTTTGATCTTGGTTACTTTCTTGGTTTCCTTCTTGGTAGGCCCAAATTGCTTTTTCTTCTGTTGTTTCTTGACCTTCTTACGGGTCTTAACAGTAGCAACTTTACCAACCAAATGAATCTCTTGACCTTTGTTTTTCACAAGGATCTTTTCATCGCTTTGAACATCTTGCATCAGGCCCTGCAAGGTGTATTCCTTTTTGTTCAAGGTGTAGTCCAACTTGAACTGATCAAAGGAATCTGACAGTGAGTTAACTACCATATCAATTTTGATCTCACCATCAATCTCAGCACCATTTAGTTCAGCAATATTGAGATGTGCTATGACTTTCATCATGTGATCTTTCACAGATTGTCCAGGTTTCATCCTAAGTTTCATAAAAGCACTCACTGCCTCTCTCTTAGTCGTCCTAGACCTCATAGCAAACATTTCCTCTAGAGACATCATTATATCAGCAGCGGACTCCATTCCTTCATGTTGCTGTTGCAACACGTCGGAGATAGTGGCCATAATGTAACATTTTGCCATATCATCAGAAGTCTTCCACTGCTCATACTCATCTCTTTGCATCACATTAGATTCATTATTAGGAAGGGGTGGTTTAGGAGTGGTCAGAACAAACTTATGTTTTTCACTTTGCAGCAACAACCCAATTTTCCTTTTCCATGTTACGTAGTTATCTCCAGTTAAGGTGTTATCTTTCAGGATGTTCATAAGTGATGGGGTCATGATTTCTGATTAAAACAAAAACATATATAAGTAAATAATCATGATAATAGCACTCTTAAAAGTTTATCTTGAATTAAAATAAATAATTCAATCATAAAAATTCAACGGTGATCCAACACCCATAAATATTACGCCTCCTTTGGGAGTTCGCACTATTTACTAGTTAGACTAGGTCCCACCTAATTGTTAACATAACAACCAACGTTTTTAATTTTAGCCTTGTAATTTTTATTAACAAGAACTCTTGGGAGGATATTAATAAAATTACATTGAGTGTGTTACCAAGATATCGACCCTTAATTTTCTCTCACGAAAATCCCTCCTTGGGGAGTAGATTTTGTTTAAGTCAATTGTCTAGTCTATCCTTGTAAGGAAGTATATTGTTAAATTCCATTTATGGATGCCCCTTGGGGGGATTACCAAAAATAATAAAACTCAACTAATCTTGGAAGCCATAGGCGTTCTTGCACACATTCTCCCACTCAATTATTTAAGGCGTGTGATTAAATCCCAATGAATGATTTTTACCTAGTTATCTAGATGCCAATTACATACCTAAATCATTCAATGCATGTTCATACCAAAAGAGATATATGAGTGGCACTCCTATTCTAAAATGTCATGTTATCATACAACAACAAATATTGTAATATTTTCTAAAATGTCATGTTATCATACAACAACAAATATTGTAATATTTAAGCAAAAATTAAATAGCAACAATTTTGGCCCATCCTAGAAAAGCAAGTAAATTACAATTGTTAGGAATACAAGATCTTCAGGTGGCCATCAACCATACGCTCATCCCTCGGCCTCCTCCCATGGACGTGCACAGCCCACAAGCCCACAAAGGGGCTGCCTTGCGCAGCCCAATCCAGTCCTAGGGTGCGCACGGTGCTCGTTCTCGGTTCCGATTGCTTCGTTTTTCTTCGTGTCTTCGAATTTTCAATACCCGAATACATTACATCATATTAAGAATAAATTACGGCAGTAAAAAAAAATTATTTTATTTTACTGCAGTAAGATTTACAAAAAAATACTGCACCTGATTACAAAAAAAAAATACTGCACTTATTTTACATACAAAAAAAAATAAAACCCTAGCGACTACCAAGAAGGAATCATGGCGATAATAGACCACCCTTCTTGTCACAAATCCGAAACAAAAATTACATTGAAATTTTAGGACCAAAATCGAGCAATAACAATTCACTTTATAAAACATATATAAATCCATACATTCAACATGTAATTATATATACGAATACCTAGAGTGTCATCTCTTTCTAAAACATGTATAATCACAATAAAAAAGAAATAGATTCACGTATATATACGTTAATTAATTAAAAGGTACAACCAAGGCTTTGATACCAATTGTAGGAAAAAATCGATATAAAACGCAGCGGAAGAAACGAAAAATAGATTTCGTATGGTTTTAAATTTTTTCTCAAAGTTGAACCTTAACCTTTTAATTAATTAAACTCAATTATATACGGTTAGAGTTAAATACCTCTTGACGCGTGATCCGATTGACTTACGTCGATTGGTAATCCGCAAAATCTTTTCCGATGCCCGTGAACAGTACTCGCGTGAGCAGTGATCGTGAACAGTACCCCCCCCCCCCCCCCCCCCCCCCCCCCCCCCCCGTGAACAGTGATCGTGAACAGTACCGCGAGATCTTCCAATCCGAACACGTACGTGAATCACCCAGAAGTGTGGTCTCCCTTTTTCTTTGAATTGCAAACCTGAGAATGGATGAACAAAGTTTTCTTTTTCTTTTGTTAGTCACAAAACAATCAAAAGAAGACAAAAATTATTCCGGTCACTTTTGAGTTCTCAATCTAATGATCGAAACTCGCATGAACCTAATTCGATGTTGTACACACAAGCTTATTGATGAACAAGCAATCAGTGTACTATCGAAGAATAATCTCTTCTCTCTTTTATGTTTAGTAGAATAAAAATTATCCTTTTCTATGAATTGAGAAGAAGAAGAAAAATTGAATCATTCAATCAACTATAGTGGCCGAATTCTATTTGTGGTATTATATAGGTGGCCGAAATTTTGCATCCTCTTCTATTTAGGATTGTCGAAATCTTCCTCTAAATGGACTAGGGTTGCCGCAAATCACATACCAAAAAGAGTTTGTGTTGCACCCTAATTTCCATCAACCTTTAGACTTCAAAACCTAATCCAACTCATAGATATTTTTATTCTTTTATTGACTAAATAAAAAGACTTTTTATTTGATTAAATAAATAAAATTAATTATTTATTTTCTTATCAAACAAGTCTTTTACTTTTAATATACTACTACCAATAGTATAACTTTAGGAAATATATTTCCTGATCAGAAAAAGATTTGTTTCTTAATTAAACAATTAATTAATAAATTAACTAATTCTTATTTAATTAAAACAATGAAACAAAATAATATATTAGGTTAATATATACACCTTGCCGCCCCACTTATATAAATGGCCATATATTATTTTCTTATTTCATTTAATCCATTGGACTTTAAATAAAAGCCCACATGTGAACCAGACCCATTCTTACTAAAAGAAACAAGCCCACATGTCTCCTTTTAATATATTAATATAATAGTGCAGCCCATTAATTAAATAATAGACATATTATATTCTTGATATATTAAAAACAATTCTAGATGGACCCTTAAATCGGCCCGGTAGAATATATCAAGTGATCCATGCCAATACGTGTGGATTGGAGATCTTGACGGGCTATCTAAATTTAAGCTTCAATAGACACAACCTAATCACAATCAACAAATGATTCACTTAGGTCCAATCTATTAATTTTAACTCATTCCACTAAAGAGCTAAAATTGAACTCTTAAATAAAGATAGAATAAGGAGATGTTTCTCATTCATACCCTAGACAATCTTATAGGAGATGGTGTATCCTCGTGAATAATATCAGTAATCGCCAAGAGCTCATAGACCGCCTATAGCTCTCCAAATTACGATATTTTCTCATATGACCACATTTCGAACTTGGATACTTTGACTTGTCCAGAAGCCATGTTTTCAATAATCATTATTGAAAACTCAACGTTGAGATTTAATATCCAATACCTCAAAACATCCATATGATGATATTATACTCTCATTTAATAAATGGAGCCACGATGTCCATATCTATAAATGAAGTCCTCTATCGATTAACAAATGTATACCACCAAACTATCGAGGATAGACTATGCTATATAATCGTACTTATTGATAGCTCTAATGATAACACTTGCAACCATAAGTCCATCATTTATCTCAGGATTAAGATAGACTCTCCGATTGTCCTCTTTAATGAAAAGACTTATATCTAGTGACGGTTCTAGATAAAGTATTTCATTGTGATCCAGTTCAATGCACCTAGTGCACTAGATTCTTTTACTCGAAAACCTTTCGATGATTTTAGACTCATCATATTCATTTGATCCCACTCAAATGCTAGTAAAAGAATTCTACAACTTTAACAAGATAGAGGTGCCCAACCTTTAACTTAAGTTGTGAACGTTATTCAAGACTAACTAAAGAATTGTGTCTACCTCATACATATCCGGATGTATGAACAATTCTTCATGTCTCATAGTCTTTTGACCTTATGATTATTTACCTTGACAATTATAATAATAAATGCTATAAGTAATTGTAAGAATCAGAATTCACTTTATTAATATGAGAAGATTGTCAATTACAATAGTACACTCTTGCCATTGAGCATAATCCTAACACTTTGCAGCTTGCAAACCATTTGCTCTTGATCTGGAGATACGAATCCCTCTGGTTGCATCATATAGATGCTCTCGTCAATATTGTGATTCAAGAATGTAGTCTTGAAGTCCATCTGCCAAATTTCATAACTTAAATATGCAGGAATGGATAAGAGAATCCTAATAGACTTAAACATGGCTACTAGTGAGAAGGTCTCCTCATAATCGACCCCCTCTTTCTGGGTATAACCCTTGACCACTAGCCTTGCCCTGAAGGTCTTTACCTTCCCATCTACTCCTCTCTTTCTCTTATAGATCTACTTACACCCTATGGGTTTTACCCCATCTGGTAAGTTTACAAGTTCCCAGACTGAGTTAGAGTATGCGGACTCCATCTAGAGATTCATGGCTTTAAGCCATTCCTCTTTATCAGGATCTTCCATTACATTCTTAAATGTCAATGAATCATCCACACTATCAGCAGAGACAACATCTTGTCCCTCACTTACACCCAAATATCATTCAGACTGTCTCATAAACCTCTCACTACGTCTAAGCGGTAATGTATCCTGACTAGGAATCATCTGACTCTCAGATGTTGAAAATACTACTCTAACGTGTGTCTACAACCTAGAGGGGGGATGAATGGGTTGTTAATCGATTATTACCAACTTTTTCGATTAGTCAATATTAAACATATAACCCAATTAAAAAAATATACAAAATCAAGTAAAAGTGCGGAAATATAAAGAACACTTGATTTTGACGTGGAAACCCTTCGACAAGGGAAAAACCACGGGCTATCCTTCTAGCCACAGACGATCACAGAAATCCACTATATGAGAAAAAAGTTACACCCTCAAGTGATACTCGGACTCTCACTTTCGACAACCTCAGGCTATGGAAACTACCACTCACCACTCTTGGTTCAATCCCTAGTGATATCCTCTGATACACTACTCTTGGTGTGAGCACCTCCTACTCTACCCGCAGGCCTTTTATAGTGGCACTTGACCGATGCTTGCCAACCACAACTTGGTTGCAAGACTTCAATGCTTGTGCAACTTCACCTCGAAGCCACAAGACTTTGACTCAAGAAGAGTATAAAAGTCTACGTGTGTACATGACAATATACTCAATGCAATAATGTGCAAGACTAAACACAAAATGCTTAACTAGATGTTATAATGCAATTAAACACTCTAGTTATAAAACAATGCCTACATGTACACACATGAGGTCTCAATTAGTTGTAGAGAAATTCTAACAACCTAATTATCAATTAAATTCACATAAACATTCATAAACTTGACTAGATGCACAAAGTCAACCTAATCATCAATTAAGCATACATGAACATTTATGGATTAGCTATTTAGGCATATATGACCTAATAATGCAAGCTATCACAAACAAACACAATCAAATATTCATGAACATTAACTAGTTGATTAAAACAAAATTTCTCAACCTAGTTATCAATTAATCACACATGAATATTTATGACCTAGCTTTTAGGCAAAAATGACCTAATCAATTAAGCTATCACAAACAAACCCAATCATGTTATCAAGACTCATAAATATGCAATAAAGTAGAGTCTAGGAATTTAATCATGCAATAAATACCTAATCTAGAGTGAGAAGAACAATAAATGATATTCAAAGAAGTTCTTGCTTACCTAGTCATGAAACAATGAAGACCCATGCTCAAATGATGTTGAATGATGCAAGATGGAGATGGGTTTTGGGTTTGGAGAGTCAAAGATGCTTTCTTGAAGCTTTCTCTCTCTAGGAGCTCAGACCTCTCTCTAAAAATGATTTTCTGAGCTCTTGGTCGGCCAAGAAGAGAAGAGGAAGAATATATATGAAGCCCTAGTTAAAACTACATCGTTTTGAATTTGGGAAACTGAATCCCGTCAAAACCACTTGCTAGACCGCGGTACAGGTAAGTGTCCAGACCGTGGTACATACAGCAGTGCACCGTCTGGACAACACCGCGGTTAGGGACCGCTATGCGTGCAAGTGCACAGGTCGCAGTCCACTTCGCGCATGACGCACTGGAGAATACCGCTTCGTGCGCCGCAGTGCAAGCAAAGCCTGCCGAGCGGTCTAGGCCGCGCTAAAGGGAAAAATCCCTTTTTAACACTCAAGAAAAAAGTCTATCTTACATGAATGTTGTGCAAGTGTGAAGTGAGTGAGATGCACACAATGAAGCATAATTAATATGTCAAACATGTTTATCAAATGAGATACAATGCAAGATATGATATCTAATGCAAGCTAGTGAGTGTTTTTGAAAAGGATGCACACTTATATAAACAATAAAGAACACAAATGCAAGATAAACAAAACATGCATGAAGTGTGTGTGTGCACCTAAACTCTTCAAGAGACAAAGTCAAGTGAGTATACCTTTCGCTCTTGAAGTCATGGAGATGCTTGGAAGCTTTCCAATCCGGACCTAAGCTACCCATTACACAAACATCACCACTGTGGTGTGGTTTGTCATGAAATAAGCCAATCATAAAATCAAGGTCCTTACAGATGTTAATGGATCAACAACTCCTGTTGACTGAGTATTGGTCTCACCAGGCTCCAACTCATTCAATACAATTTTAGAATGAGGTTTATGGTCATTAATATAGCTATCCTCAAGAAATGTTGCATTTGTTGATACAAATACTTTGTTATTTTCAGGACTATAGAAGTATCCACCTCTCGTCTCCTTGGAGTATCCTACAAACAAGCAGACCACAGACTTGGGATCTAGCTTTCCAGTTATGTTCTTCAGTACGTGTGCTGGACACCCACATGCGCGGAAATATCACAAACTAACTTTATGACCATTCCACAACTTTATGGGAGTCTTAGGAACAGATTTGGATGGCACTACATTCAAAATGTATGCTGCTATTTGTAACTCATATCCCCAAAAGGAATTTGGTAATGATGAGAAACTAATCATAGATCTTACCATTTCCATTAGGATTCTATTTCTCCTCTACGCGACACCATTCTACTGAGGTGTGCTAGGAGCTGTGAGTTGGGACACTATCCTATACTTGACCATAAAGTCTTCAAACTCTTGGTCAAGATACTCACCTCCATGATCCGATCGTAGAGTCTTGATAGTCTTTCCTAATTGATTCTCAACCTTAGCTAGGAATTATTTGAACTTTTCAAATGTTTTCGACTTCCGTTGCATTAGGTAGACGTATCCGTATCTTGAGTAGTCATCTATAAAGGCGACATAATACTCATAACCACCTCTAGCTTTAACTATTGATCAGTCCGCAGACGCCTATATGTATAAGCTTTAGCAGTTCTTTAGCTCTAAGCCATTTTCCAGTAAAAGGTCTCTTAGTCATCTTACCTTCTAGACAAGATTCACAGACAGGTAAGGTGTCAACCTTTAACTCACTTAAAGGTCCACTTTTTACTAGTCTATTTATCTGGTCAAGGTTAATATGACCAAGCCTTAGATGCTAGAGATAAGTTTCATTTTCTGGAGAAATCTTATGTCGTTTAGTTTTTGGTTTTTTAACCTTGAACATTTCGGTGTTGAATAGTGTAGTACGTATTAACGGTCTTAACACATACAAATTATTTTCATTAATTCTTGAACAAATATTCAGACCATTATTTGTAGTAATAACTGATTTATTATCAAAAGAAACAGAATATAATTGTTCTAAATCCTTAGAAATGGAAATTGAATTCCGTGTAAATCCAGGAATGAAAAATACATTGTCCAACAATATAAAATTATTATTACAAAAACGCAATCAAATTACGCCCACCGCTCATGCCGACACGACATCCCCTGAACCCACACTCATAGAGAATGCTCCCTCCTCAAGCTGTGTCCAAGAATCAGTCCACTGCAAAGAAGAACAAACATGGTTAGTGGACACTGAATCAACTATCCAGGGTGAAGAATCATCTTCCACTAAACACTAATTAAGAATAAGTAAATCATATTTACATATCATTTTCTTCTTCTTGGCTACCTCTTCCAGATACTGAGGATAGTTCCTCTTCCACTATTCGACCTTGTCGCAATGGAAACATTTTCCCTTGCCCTGGTCGGTGGAGGGGCATTTCTTTTTGCTGTGGGCTTTCTTGGGTTTGGGCTTACCTTTCGCCTTCCCAGCAGACCTCTTCCTCTTTTTATTTTTGGAGGAATATGGTTCGGTAACATTTGCCTCACTGGTCTTACTTTTGCTGTCCTTAGTCAAGGACTCAAAAGTAGTGAGCTCATTGAGCAACTAAGTGAGACTGAACTTTCGCTTGTTCATTTCATAATTACTCTTAAACTGATCGAACGGAAGAGTCGTCAGTATGATGGTCACCTGACTGGGTTCATCAATGGCTCTGCCATTGATCTCTGCCGTGTTACAATAAGACATCATGTTCAGGACATTTCCCCGAACAGATGCGCCCTCTTTCATCCGAGCAACCATTGAGGAACGAACAGCTTCGTGCCACTTTTGCTCAGAGGCTGCCCGAACATAGCCCGCAATGACTCCATTATTTCGAATGCGGAAGTCATTGCTTCGAGCTTGTTGACAAGCACGTTTGTCATACTAGCTAACAGATATGTTCTGGCTTTCTCATCTTATGAGACCCATTTTTGATATACCTCACGAACAGTTCGTGTGGCATTGGCAGTAGGAGCCGGAGGACATTCCTCCATAAACACAAACTTCAGGTCCTTAGTAACCAAAATTGCATTGATGTTGTGTTTCCATTTAGTGTAGTTATCACAGTTAATTTATCATTTCCAAGTACTTGTAAGAGTGCAGATGACATGGCTGAGATAAACATAAAATAAGAAATTCATTCGGGCATACATTCATAACAAGTGCGAATGGTTTGGCATAAAATTAAACATGATGCATGAACATGTTTAATGAACAAGAACAACCTAAAAAGAATTATTACTCCATAATAATCTAACATACCATAAGCAAGTGCCGCCTTAGGGTCGGTCAAATTCTTACATGTTAGATCGAGACACTCTCAATCAAATGATATTCCAGAATAACTCTTATTCTTATATCACTCAACTATCGTTTATTCAGTCAGGTTTTCAATTAACCAAGTTTAATCAAAACCATGTAAGTGTAACCCATCATTTTAGATCTCATGAGCTTAACTCGAGAATTGCCGCCTTAGGGTAGGTCAATCCTGAAATACCCTCAGAAATCCTATCTGTTAGGAAGTCAACCTTGGTATTGATCTTTGTGGAAACCCTCCTTAGGGAGGACGAAAGCAAAGCCATCATGAGGCCCCACTCAGATCTCACGGTGTTGAACTAATGATGGAGAGTGCGGGATATAATGTCATATATCCCTCTCCCACTCACTATTTTATAACTAGGGTTTTCTATAGTTGTTAATGCACCAGGATTTTTACAAGATTAAACAGCTAACTTCAATCTAGTCGTCTAGCGCATTAACCTTTCTTTACTAGAATCCAATTCTAATTAACTAATAAATTATTACGATTTTTAACTCTTAAAAATCCAATCTATTAGTAATAATTATAATCTATGTAAACAAATAAATTACTGTTGTAAATAATTCAATAAATAAGCTAAATAAAGCAAAGATGAAGAAGAGAGTGAGAGATGATTGAGACGAGAGAAACCAGAGATATTAGAAATATGAGAGAGAGTTGTATTGATCCCTTTTGAGCATCCTTTACAAATGAAACAGTACTAATATATATATATATATATATATATATATATATGCAAATAAGATAGGCGGTGGGGAAGGGAAAGATATTTGTGGGATGTAAGTGGGTAATACTAGTGTATATTACATAAGTGGTAAAAGCCACATATTACAACACTCCCCCTTGGATTTATACCACTTGTATTAATTTTCTAGGAAAAAACCCAATGGGACAAAATCCGAGAAAAATGTATACAACGATCTCTCTGGATCTAGTGGGATTGGACATGAAAAACTATCTCATTAAAAACCTTGTCAGGAAAACCCAGTGGGATAAAACCTGATCAAAGGGAAAAAGAGTATAGTGTACATATGTCCAGATTTATTTGTTTCTTCAAAACATTTCTCACATTTATACTTTGCTAGGGAAAACCTAGTGGGATAAAAACCTGAGCAAATATATTCATTGATCTGTCGGATCAAAGTAATATTTATAATGATCTTCTGGATCAAGGTAACATATATACGATGATTAGCAAGATCATAATATTTACAATGATATTTTGATCAAGATAACATATATACGATGATCAACTGGATAAATGTAATATTTATGATGATCTTTAGGGATCAAATAATTTTTTGGTGTGCTTATAGAATTACCTCATTAAAACCTTTATCAGGAAAACCCAATGAGACAAAACCTGATTGAAGGAAAAAGAGTACAATGCACATATATCCCAAATAATTAATATACTTCATCTGATATGCTCCCCCTGATAAAAATTCTTTTGAAGCAATCTTCTAGATTGTTGAATTGAAGCACACTGATGTTTATTTCATGAAATGAAATAACAACATAAATGATTGGAGGGAGTATCATCAAAGATTTGCTTTATGGAGTAATATCCATATGGAATCTTTTTAGAATCCTTTCAACATATTCTGATTGATGGACAAGCATTCCATTTAATCTATGCTCGACCTTCAGGTTGAGACAATGTTTTCTTTCTCATTTCTTTATGAGGACACATGAGTATATAATTTATTATATCCATATCTTTATCAGATATTAACTAAGACGGCTATACCACATCTGTTCAAATTATTTTTAATCCATATAAGGATTTTTTTTGTTCATCAAATACAGATTACGAGATCTCGATTTATATGCTTCTAGCATTTTGAATCCTTCAGGATTTATAAATTTCTGCATTGAGTGAATCATATATATAAATGATTACTACGTCTTGAAGACGTATTTTAAGCCTTTTAAAGGCAGCCAAATTTATCAACAACGTAGTCGTATTCATCAGTAGTGAATACCAAGTTTCTGTAAGAAACATCATACTACGAGTCGTGCCTCATATCTCACGATCTCGTTTCTCATTACGTTTCCGTATAAAGATCCATTAGTATCCAACTAGTTTGACATTTCCAGGTGTTTGGAGTACTATTGATCTAAACACTTTATTTTTGGCTTATGAAGTCAATTCTTCTTGAATTGCTTATTTCATCTAGGCCAATCATGCCTTTTATCTACAATCATTTGATATTATGAATATCATAATTATCATTTATAATTTCAGTAGCGCTACTGTGTATAAAAATACATTATTAATGATTGTTTCCTTATGATTCCACATTTCTCTCATATGACTTATAAAAATTTTCTCAATTTCTATACTCTTGTATCTCTGTTGAGATTTCTTCCATTTCAATGGATTTAGTTATTTCATAGACTCTGTATGATTTATAGAATTTCTCTCAATTTCTATATTCTTGCATCTTTGTTGAGATTGCTTCCATTTCAATGGATTTAGTTATATCATAGACTCCGTATGATTTATAGAATTTATCTCAATTTCTATATTCTTGTATCTCTTTAGATATATCAGACTCTTATAGAGTTGATTTAGAGAAAGTGGATGTATTTATAACTCGAGTTTTGTTTACTCTTGGGATCCCAATAACAATACCTTTCAAAAGGTTTATAAACTTATGATATGTATCAGATGATTGATTTATTGCCTTTTTCTCTGATCGTTCTTCAAGAACAATCACCCGGCCGGGGTTTATAAGATGACAACTGATAAAATCTTGTTACCTTTAATATACCAGGTAACAGATTAATAATCATTCGATGATCAATTATCTTTCATATTTGAGAGATACAAAGATTGAAATGAGACACACATATATATATAGACACACATTTTGTATATAAGTAACTTTACATTTACTTTTCTCTTCTTGAGAACCTTTCCATTTGGAAATTAATCAATATAATAATATGGAGATATTTGATAAGTGATTCCCTGATCCATTTTGATTATGATTATATCTGAAAAACTGATAACAATTGTAAGTAATATGGAGATGTTTGATAATAAACAAACATATGATCATCTCGTAGATGCATCAATTAGAACTATATAATAATGAAATGGATCATTTAGTGGATGAATATTCCCACATATATCCTCTTGAATTCTTTGTAAGAATGATGAGAATTCAAAACCAATTTTTAGAATAAGAAGGTTTTACTGCTAGTATCCCATGTGAACATGCAGTACATAAGTTCCCATTGGATAAATAATCTTTTGGTTCTTTAATGGATATCCATGAGAATTTTCAATGATTATACGTTTCATTGTAGATCCTGTGTGACCTATACGGTCACGTCAAAGTACAAACTTTTGGATCTGGGAACTTTTGATTCATAATTGCATAAATATCTATACTTTGTATAATAGTGTAATATAATCCAGATGATAAAGCACGTAGCTTTTCTATAATGAGTTTCTAGCATGAATTATGAGAAGTAATGCATATATATTAAACATTCTCATTACTCATAATTTCAATATGATATCCATTCCTCCGTATATCTTTGAAACTTAGCAGATTCTTTTATATTTTGTTTGAATGATATAAAGTATCACCGATACACAATTTAATACCATCTAATAATAAGATTGCGGCTCTTCTAGAGCCTTTAATCAGATCCGCTGGATCTGACCTGGTATTAACCTTATATGTCTTTGAACAAAGAATATTTCTTTAAGTTCTGCTCGAAAAATATCAAGTGTCACTGATACATGATTTAGTATTGTTTGATAACAATATCATGGCTCTTCCAAAGCTTTCTACTATAGCTCTTCTAGAGCTTTCTATCAGATCCGTTGGACCTGATACAATATTAATATTTGCTCAGATCAAAGTCCAATTCATAAAATATTTTGACTCCGCAGAATTGTACGAGTCATTGCACTCTAGGCAAGACATATATTTCCCTTCTGAGAATTTTATGGACATTACGTATAATGCCATTTTATATCTTATCTGAAATGATAATAACCTCCCCCAATTTTTCTTTTAATAGGTTTATTCTGTAAACCTTTTTTCTCTTCTTATTTACAAACATCCACTCCTGGGTATGTTTTGATATCTCATGAATATAAATATATCCAAATTTACTCTCCTGATATTGCTCCTTCAGGAGCAAATATAAAATGGATAAAATATCATTTACAATCTCATTATACGTGATATTAGGATCATAAATCCTTTTAATATACTCACAACATCCTACTGGATGTGTACATCCCTTTTTTTTCAACTGAATGATATGTTAAGATCTTTAAATTTCTTCTATGATAATCACAACATCCCGCTGGATTTGTATGAAATGGATAAAATATTATTTCCAATTCCTTTATTCATTTAGGATCTTAAATTTCTTTTATAATACTCACAACATCCTACTGGATGTGTAGATCCTTTTTTTTCTCAAATGATTGATACGTTAGGATCTTAAATCCCTCTTATGATACGTTAGGATCTTAAATCCCTCTTATGATACGTTAGGATCTTAAATCTCTCTTATGTTACGTTAGGATCTTAAATCCCTCTTACGATACTCACAGCATCCTATGGGATGTGTAGATCATTTTTTTCAAATAAGTGACCTGTAAACGTATTACTTCATATATATGAGATAACTTCATAGTATGAATGTGTTTGAAACCCCAGGTTCCGAATAATGAAGTATGACATTCATTTATATAACACTGGATTCAGAACTCCAGGTTCTCGTCAATTTTCAAAACCGTAACAACTTAAATATCATAATTCCAAAATCTTTAAGTTCTGGTTAGTTGGTCTCGCTGATCTCATATATTGCGTATAAATAATATGAATATTTTAACAATTTATTTGGAGACACAGGATAAGCCAGTCCTGAGACACGGCATAAGCCAGTCTCATATATTGCATAAAAATAACAGTTTCAGGGTCATAAGATCACCTTAGACACAGCATAAGCAAGTCCAGAGACACAACATAAGCCAGTCTCATATATTGTATAAAAATAAATGTCAGAGTCAGAGTTAGAGTCAGAGTCAGAGTCAGAGTCAGAGTCAGAGTTATAGTTATACTTA
Organism: Dipteronia sinensis; assembly: GCA_033220585.1. NCBI lineage: Eukaryota > Viridiplantae > Streptophyta > Magnoliopsida > Sapindales > Sapindaceae > Dipteronia > Dipteronia sinensis. The sequence goes on from CM065638.1 coordinate 30,540,169, forward strand.
TAGTCAGAGTTATAGTCAGTATATATATATATATATAGGTTCCATTGACGGCATAGCCATCTTGTACGTTAGGATTTTTAACCCTTTTTATGATATTCAGAGCATCCCTCTGGATCTGTATGAAATGGATAAAATATTATTCCCATTTCATTATACATTAGGATCTTAGATTATTTTTATGATGCTTACAACATCTGACTGGATGTGTATATTTCTCTGAATATTTCTCTGAATATTGCATCAACCATGTATATAATACTGGATCCAGATCTCCAGGTTCTGGATATTCCATCGTGCCCGAAAACAGAGTTAATAAAGCTTAAATAAGTCAAAAAAATACTTACAAACGGAATTAGCTGAAACGGATGGCACGGTTGCGTCCGGAACAGTCGAAATAGCTGGAAACAAGTTCGAATCGGCCGAAAATGGACGAAAATAGCATGTTGACGTGGCGCTGAGGTCACTGCTGGCGTGGCGCAACCATGGCTGATGTGGCGCTGACGTGGCACGCACAGTTCGCTGACTTGGCACTGACGTGGCAGCCTGATGCTGACGTTGCGCTGACGCATGCTGACGTGGCGCTACAGTGTCGTCTTCAACCTTGGAAACCTGCAGAAAATTTCTGGAAATTTTTCCAAGTTTGACTAGAGTTTGACCGGGGCTAGAGGGTTCGTTAAAGCTCCGTTTGAGACGCGGCCACCGGCGTCGGAATTGTATTTTCGAGAGAAACACAACGGTATCCTTCGAAAAACAATTCGAGCACTTTGATTTTTCTGGACTCGATCGAAAATTCAAAAAACAAAGCTAAAAACGCTCAAGAACTTTCTCTGGAAGTCCTAATCTATATTCGTGCTGATAACGTGTTGTAAATAATTCAATAAATAAGCTAAATAAAGAAAAGATGAAGAAGAGAGTGAGAGATGATTGAGACGAGAGAAACCAGAGATATTAGAAATATGAGAGAGAGTTGTATTGATCCCTTTTGGGCATCCTTTACAAATGAAACAATACTAATATATATAGGCAAATAAGATAGGCGGTGGGGAAGGGAAAGATATTTGTGGGATGTAAGTGGGTAATACTAGTGTATATTACATAAGTGGTAAAAGCCACATATTACAACAATTACTACGATTTTTAAATCTTAAAAATCCAATCTATTAGTAATAATTCTAATCTATGTAAACAATTTACTAATACTATAATTATTAATGTGTATTTACCAAGTTTTAACAATTAAAATTAAACACATTATTAGGTCCAGTTATAATTAGGCTTAATCGAATTAAACCTAATATTTATAATGGACCCTACTAATCTACATAATCAAACATATTAATAGCTTAGTAATTAATGAGAATTACCAAGTTTTTACTCCTAAAAACTAATCCCATTAACTTATAGCCAATTATGTGAATTACCCATTTTAATCAAATTAAAATTAAACACATAATATAGAAGGCTATAATGCATGTATGACATATCAACATATATATATATATATATATATATATATATAGTGTGTGTGTGTGTGTGTGTGTGTGTGTGTGTGTAGGCACACCTAATCTAAATGATATGCATATGCATGGCAATGCTTTAATTATCTCATAATAAAATCATATATGAGTTGACCGAGTACAATGAGTTATTTAACTTAAAAAATTTTCTAATTACAAAAATTATTCAAGGCATTCCTTGGTCTTCAAGTAATTCCTATATTCTTCAAGCCTTTGGGTTCTTTTTATTTTTGGCTTTTAACCAAGTCCAACTTGATAAAAAAAAAAATTAATGTGACCCATCTCATGAATCAAACCTAAAGCTCAAGTGTTACTCTAACACTTATTGGAGGCCGAAGGCAATATATATATATATATATATATATATATATATATATATATAGCCCAAAATCTTTTGCGAATTTTTGAAACCCTAAATTCGCGAATCTTCAGCCCATAACGCTTTCACGCATAGCCATCATTCGTGCACGTAGGTTGCCCGCACCAGTACCACGTGAACAGTACCGCTCGAACAAACCACATGAACAGTGTCATGAACAGTGTCTGTGTGAACAGTGCCGTATGAACAATGTCAGTCTCACGTGTTTCCAATTTCGCTCTTTCGCCTTTCGTCTTCTTCTTCCGATTTCTTCATACATATTTTATAATAAAATACATAGCAGAAAAAATACAACAAAGAAAATACAGCAGAAAAAAAAATATTAAATTACATCCCAACATTAATATTACATAAAAAAAGTTACAACATTTAATAAGAACCCTAAAACCCATGTGCCATAAAAATTTACGATCAACCATGTTTAAATTAAACGATTTAATTATAAACGTTCATACAATCATAAAGACAGTGCCTACACATTCATACATGCAATCAGGAGCAATTGAATTCGATTATACTATAGCAAAAATGGCTTTGATACCATTTTGTAGGAACCCGGATTTTGGATTGCGCAGCGGAATGGGGTTTAAAATTTTTTTTTTGCAATCATAAACTAACCAATTTGTATAGTATAAACAAAAACAATAACATGGAGATGAAACAATAACACGGAGATGAAACTATTTCATACCAACGTTTGTACTCTCCTTCTTCTTTTCGATCTACTTCCTGATTTGAACCACAAGATCTTCTTGGCTATCTCACGGGATTGGTAATGGTGTGTGGGCGCGTTACAGTATACAGGAACAAGGAGGATGAAGAGAAGAAGAAGAAATTTGTTATTTCTTTGGCCGCAAAAACCTAGAACTCTTTCTAGGGTTTTTTTTTTCTTTTCTCTTCTTTGGTTCTACGCTCTCAAAATTGACTCTCAATTCTAAACGTATGTTGTGTTGTTAGTTTCCAAAAACATATATCATATATATATATATATAATTAAACTAATTAATCAAATCTTTTAAGATATCTGATATCTTTAAAGATATTAATTAATATTAATTTATTTGATTTGATTTGAATTCAAACTCTTTAAAATTCAAATTTAAATATTTAATTTAATGAAAATAAAATAATCAAATTATCTTATCTTCATTCAAAATTAAATATCAATCAACACCCTCCATCTAATGATTAATTACACAATTAAATAATCTAATTATTTAATTAACATAATCATTAATATTCATTAATTTAATAATCTCATTATTCAATTAATTCCTGAATAGACACGCTTCACTTTCGTAACACAATTAATTGGACAATTCAATTAATTAACCGTGACCCTTGTTACCTTAATCAATCGGGCTAGCAAGGGGTCCCAATGGACCTAAAGTATTTTGAGCTCCAATAATCCTTAGAAATAATTAATTAAACTCTTTATTTAATATTTCATGATTATTAACTTTGATGTTATTCCACTAAAAACCCGAAGCTGTACTCTCTCAACTAGAGATGTCAACTATAGATGTTTTTACACAAACCAATAACTTTCGGTGTCTATCAAAATAGCTATTACATATGGTATGATCCTCCATAAGTAGTTCATAATTAGAGTTGGGACATAATGTTCATTATACCCCTCTAATTATATCATTCCATTAAGTACCATTGATTCTCTAATAAACAATAAATCCTACATTCCTTGCAGAATTAGGAGAGAACTCATAACGTTCAAGCCCCGAATCAACCCTTAAGGGAACTACTATCTACTTCTCGCAAGAAGGAATGGATTCCACTACTGTGTACAAACCTTCCCAGCCATAAGCCAAACCGTGATCCCAACATACAGAGCATATTGATCAGGAATGCAACTCCGACCTCACCCACGGTACATCATAAATCACGATCTAACCTAAAGGAGTCCATAAGACACTCAGGATTAAGATCACCCATTTATAGCCATCATTTGTCGATATATATGAATCTTAGCGTAAAAGGATCTTAGTGAGAGATTCATATAAATTATGGCCTAGTCTTATATGATCACATCATACAAGGTGCCACCATTCTTATATCACCATATGAATGATCCAGGATATGATCACCGTACATTACGGAATGGACCTCAGCTGTAGATTAACCACAAATAAAGTATCCAGCTTTATTTACTATCTACGTACTCTTTAGATTGCTCAATTCAAACTGACTCCATCTGTATATGACATTCATATACTCGGTTCAAAATTACATCTGGCAATCTTGGATGTTAAATACACATGTTATATAAAAGTATGAAACAATTTGAATGAATAAACTACTTCTTTTATTTATATTCAATTCACATTTACAAATTACAAGCTTTAGGGCAAAAACCCCAACAGGGACCAGCGCACTGAGCCATCTTACTTGATCTTTTGACTTGTTTCATGCCCGAAAATCCTGTTTTCCATCTCCAATACCTGAATTACATCGAATGCCTGCAATCATTAGAAAAGAGCCGATTAGACATGCAAAAGCACACGAAAACGAGACAAAAGACATGGAAATGATGGCCAAAATATAATACAATTTTGGCACGATCACCTAGCTCAGCTGACATCATCATTTCATACCCATTTTTGAAAGTCACATAAATACATCTAATTCTATTATTCTCTAGGGCAGAAGATCATCATCAAGGAACTCTAACCCTATGAGACAAGCAACCAAAGGGTGGCTTTCAAGCCACCCAACACATCTTACCTCTAAACACCCCAAAACACCATCCTTAACCTTCCATACCTCACCAAATCCACCAATTTCCTTTACCTACTCAAGCAACCCATTCAAGAAGGCAACTTGGGAGCTTGGATTGGAGCTTGTAGAAAGTAGGATTCACCACAAACCGTGGGTTTTCTCTTAACTTTTTCTTCTTCCATTTTTCTTTGTAATTTCATGAGTAGCTAAACCCAATCTAGGGATTAGATGTAATATTTGTGTAGGTGTTGGGTGTTCCACCAAACATATATTAGTTATTCAATCATTTGGTTTCATTCATTGGGATTAATGATTTTGATATCTTCTTGCTTTAGAAAGGCACACCAACTCTTTGAATCAAGTTAGATATGGAATTTATTTGAGATTTTAATTGGACACACACCATGTTAATAAAATATGAAGAGATATATTGAGAGCACACCAATCCAATGTATCTTGGTCCTTAATTCTATTAAAGCTTAAAAGTAATTTCTCTAAACTCAAGCTACTGTTAGGATTATGCTCAATAGCAAGAGTGTAATATTGTAATTGATAATCTTTTCATATTAATAAAGTGATTTCTAGTTTTACAAAATCTTATAGCATTTATAATGATAATTGTCATAGTAAATAATCATAAGGTCAAAAGACTATGAGAAAGGAAGAATTGTTCGTACATCTGGATATGTATGAGGTAGACACAATTCTTTAGTTAGTCTTGAATAAATGTTCACAACTTAAATTAAAGGTTGGGCACCTTTATCTTGATAAAGTTGTAGAATTCTTTTGTTGGCATTTGAGTGGGATCAAATGAGTTATGATGAGTCTAAAATCATCGAAAGGTTCTTCGAGTAAAAGAATCTAGTGCACTGGGTGCATTGAACAAGATCACAATGAAATATTTTATCTAGAACCGTCAGTAGATACAAGTCTTTTCATTATGAGGACAATCGGAGAGTCTATCTTAATCCTGAGATAAATGATGGACTTATGATTGCAAGTGTTATCATTTGAGCAATCAATGAGTACGATTATATAGCATAGTCTATCCTCGATAGTTTGGTGGTATTCATTTATCAATCGATATAGGACTTCATTTAAAGATATGGACATCGTGGCTCAATTTATTGAATGAGAGTATAATATTATCATATGGATATTTGGAGGTATTGGATATTAAATCTCAACGTTTAGTTTTCGATAATGTCTATTGAAAACAGTGGCTTCTGGACAAGTCAAAATATCCAAGTTCAAAACGTGGTCATATAAGTAAATATGGTAACTAGGAGAGCTATAGGCGGTCTATGAGCTCTTGGTGATTATTGATATTATACATGAGGATACACTATCTCCAATAAGATTGTCTAGGGTATGAATGAGAAACATCTTCTTATTCTATCTTTATTTAAGAGTTCAATTTTAGCTCTTTAGTAGAATGAGCTAAAATTAATAGATTGGACCTAAGTGAATCATTTGTTGATTGTGATTAGGTTATTTCTATTGAACCTTATATTTAGATATCCCGCCAAGATCCCCAATCCACACGGACTTGCATGGATCACTTGATATATTCTACCTGACTAATTTATGGGTCCATCAAGAATTGTATTTAATATATTAAGAATATAATTTGCACATTATTTATTTAATGGGCTACTCAAATTATATTAATATATTAATGAGAGGCATGTGGGATTGTTTCTTTTAGTAAGAATGGGTCTGGTTTACATGTGGGCTTTTATTTAAAGACTAAATGGATTAAATAAAATAAGAAAATAATATTTGGCCCATATTTTTTGTGTGTGTGCAGCAAGGCTATAATAATAGCCTAAAATATTATTTTATTTTATTGTTTGATTAAATGGAAATTAATTAATTGATTAAATTAATTATTTAATTAAAAATCAAAATCTTTTTCTGACTAGGAATTATGTTTCCTAGTAGTATACTATTATAGTATTATAATAAATATAAAAGACTTAATTTGGTAAGTAGATAAATAAATTATTTATTTATCTAATCAAATAAGAAAGTCTTTAATATAATCACAAATACACTATTTGAGTTGGATTAGGAGTCTTGGTGTGGAAAAGAAATCTTTTTTTGAAAAAGGATTATTTGTCACCAAGTAAATCCATCTAGAGATAGGATTCTTGCCCACCAAGTAAATCCTGTTTAGGAAAGGATTTGTATACCTATATATATTATTAATTTCGGAATTAATAGTGATAGAAAAAAAAGTTTTTTTTTTTTAGAGAAAGAATTTTTTATTCTCTTGTTTTTTTAAAAAAATTCCAACTATAGAATATAGTGAAAATTCGGCCAAGAGGAAGAGAGAAGATAGTTCTAAATTCGATAGTGCACTTGCAAACCTTTACATAAAAAGGTTTTGTGCACACTTTCGATTTAGGTTCACGCGAGTTTCAATCATAACGATTGTGAATTCAAGAGTGACCGGAATGATCTTTTTAGGCTCTTGGAGTTTTTGTGATTAACGATCAGGAAAGAAGATTTCGTTTTTCCATTCTCAAGTACGCAATTCAAAGAATAGGGAGACCACGCTCCTAGGTGATTCACATTCATGTTCGGATTGGAAGATCTTGTGGATTACCATCAACACTAAGTCAATTGGATCACGCGACAAGAGGTATGATATCTTTTGAATATATGTATGTTTAATTAATTAAAGGGTTAAGATTCAAATATTGGAAAATTTTTAAACTATACTAAATTCGTTTTTAGTCACGCTTCCGCTGCGTTTTCGTATTTTTCCCTACAGCTACGCACCCTAGTTGAGTTGTGGTTGAGATTTGATCGGTTCTTTTAGCCACACATAAGAATAGATTGACCATAATTTGTTGGATGACTGCTTAAATAAGTTTATATGGTTCACCCATTGTTTATACATTGATTTCATTGAATCCCTAGTATTTCCCCTCCACATTCACACACCTTAGAGGTAATTTGTTTTGGTTTTGCTATTTTCCTTGTCTTAGTTTATTTAATTGCTTTCTTGGTTTTCAATTCATAATCTTCAAACAATCTTGATTTACATTTTTTGCACTTAGTGTTAGTTGTAAATCTAGTTAACTAGTTTTAGCCATTTAGTTTTCATTTCCCTATGGACGATCCCTTGCTTGCCACTATACTTGTCTTTTGACTTCTGCACTTGCGAGGTAATTTTAGAAAATACAAAGAAAATTTTTTGACCCCAAAAACGACATCAGTCAATTCCCCTCCTTGAAAATATGGGACACCGGAAAATCCATCTGTGAAATCTGGAAAATACAACGCTGCCACACCTGACGAACCCGCCAAGGAACCTGCTTAGAGCAAGAAGAGAGCAAGTTAACCATATAAGAAGAATCACTCTCAAGCCAGATCCGACGCCACCAATACTTCCAAGAAAAATTTATGGCAAGAAGATCAGCCTCAAACGCAAACACCTGCCCAATAGGGATAGCAAAACAACCCTTCAAAAAAGTACGACAATTACGGAAGACTCCCCCACAACCTCCAACTCCCGGAGAACACAAGGCGGCACCATCGGTGTTGACTTTGATCCAACCAGGAGACAGAGGTGACCAAATCAAACTATTGATAATCAGGGCTCTAGTAGGACAACCACAAAGATCGAACCGCCGAAGAATCATAAAATCATTAACATAAATACGCATACAACAAATCTCCAGGTGATTAGTATCAAAAACCACACCCCAAACCAAAGAAATAGCAGATCTGAAATCCATCGATTTACCTTCAAAGATCCACTTATTACGGGAAAACCACACATTCCAAACCATTACATGGATAACAGCCTTCCACAAAACACTAATTTGATCACTAAACCAAACCGACATGGCGTGCAAGAAAAAAAAATTCCAGGAGTCGGCGGAAACACGCCGTTGGAAAGCCTAGAAAACAGCCTCCCAAAGAGCAGCCGCTATGGGACGCTAGAGGAAAAAATGATCAGCCGACTCACTACTAACCCTATAAAAACTGCACCGGGAAGCCAACTGAAAGCCAGACCTACACAAGCGATCCTATGTGTGGAGCCTATAAAATAAAAGACACCAGGTCAACACCAAACTGGACAGCGGAATAAAACGAGACCAAACATCTATCCACCAAAAGACCTGAGGAGAGTCACAAATGAACCGAGAGTAAACAGCCATGCATTAAACTCGACCATCCTAAGAATGAGCCGAAACTAGAGAGTCTGTGACAGGAGCAATTGCAATCAGACCAATCCGAAAATAAAGATCCGAGAAGTGGGCTCGGAAATAATAGTCAAGAACCCACCTACCATCCTGAATAAAACCAGAGACTCTCGCTCAGAGAAGACTAGACAAGTAATATGGAATCCCTAAAAGCTCCACTATAGGAACCCCTAGCCAATTATCGTGCCAAAAATCCCGTCAAGTGTTCTCGCCAATAACTCGAATACCTTCCCTGAGAAGAGTAAAATAATTAGCCAGTAGAGAGGAGCATATCAAAGAAGTGACATACCTTCCATGAGGTTTCTGAAGCTGCCTAAGATACCTCTCCCGAAGAAAAGTGTAAGCACAACAATCAAAAGTTATAAACTTCCAAGTGAACTTTTGTAAATATGATTCATTCGGCAATCCAAGGTCTTTCAAACCAAGGCCTCTTTGAGAATAAGGCCTACAACAACGATCCTAAGCAACCCATACTAACCTTGTCTCCTCACAAGACCAGGTCCATAGAAAATTCCTCAATTTGCGATTAATTAACTGTAGCAATGAAGAAGGCCACTTGTAAATCATGAAAGAAAGAACAAATGAATCAGTCATAACCAACTTGATCATAGCAGCATGACCAGCAAGAGAAAGGGCTTTACCCTTCCACTTAGAGAATTTAGATAGGATCTTATCTGCAATAGGTTGTAACACAACCTCTAACTTGTCATAGGTTGCCTGATTGAACAAAACCAGGTTGTTCACCTTTGAAAATACAACTCAAGTATGTGTCTACAACCTATAGAGGGGGTGAATGGATTGTTAATTGATTATTACCAACTTTTTCGATTAGTTAATATTCAACATATAACCCAATAAAATAAACATACAAAATCAAGTAAAATGCAAAAATATAAAGAACACTTGATTTTTACGTGGAAACCCTTCAACAAGGGAAAAACCACGAGCTATCCTTCTAGCCACACATGATCACAGAAATCCACTATATAAGTAAAAAGTTACACCCTCAAGTGATACTCGGACTCTCAATCTCGACAACCTCAGGCTATGGACACTACCACTTGCCACTCTTGGTTCAATCCCTAGTGATATCCCCTGATACACTACTCTTGGCATGAGCACCTCCTACTCTATCCCGCGGGCCTTTAACAGTGGCACTTGACCAATGCCTGCCAACTCACCCTTGGTTGCAAGACTTTACTTGCCTGTGTAACTTCACCTAGAAGCCACAAGACTTTGACTCTATGAAGAGTATTAAAGTCTAAGTGTATATATGACAATATACTCAATGCAATAATGTGCAAGACCAAACACAACATGCATAACTAGATGTTATAATGCAATTGAATAACCTAGTTATCAAACAATGCCTACATGTACACACATGAGGTCTCAATTAGTTGTAGAGAAATTCTAACAACCTAATTGTCAAATAAAACACACATAAATATTCAAGAACTTGACTAGATGCACAAAGTCAACCTAATCATCAATTAAGCATACATGAACATTTATAGATTAGCTATTTAGACATAAATGACCTAATAATGCAAGCTATCACAAACATACCCAATCATGCAACTTTGACTCATAAATATATGCAATAAAATGAGTCAAGGTATTTAATCAAGCAATAAATACCTAATCTAGAGTAAGTAGAACAATAAATGATATTCAATGAAGTTCTAACTTACCTAGTCATGAAACCAAGAAGACCCATGCTGATATGATGTTGAATGATGCAAGATGAAGATGGGTTTTGGGTTTGGAGAGTTAGACAAACTCAAATGGAGCTTTCTCTCTATAGACTCTCTCTATCTCTCTCTAGGGTTTCTGCAATTTCAGGGGAGTTAATGAAGAAGAAGAGATAAAGGAGTTTATATAGTGGGAGACCCGAGCTGATGGGAAAAGATTAAGGTTGTTCAACTAGTATGATGGTAGCCGTATGATGGTAGCCTTGTTCAACTAGTAAAGAGAGAGAGAAGACTAAATTTGGATGAGACATCCTTATTTATTGAATGGACACGAGGTCCATATTAGTTTTAGTATTCTCATTTACTTTGACACATAATTTGCATATAAGCAATCAAACATATTTCATGCATATCATTTAAAGCATGTCATAAAAAACAAGTTCACATGTCATGGAGATAAATTATAGGTTATTCAAATGTACTTCCTAATCAAATCTCCTAGTCCAAAAATGCATTGTTGAACTAAAATATGACACGGATTGAAAGTAAAGCAGTGTTGCACACTTATTAAGAAAATAGCATATAAGCATATATCTGCAACCAAGAATCTCAAGCAATTATCAAAAGAGCATAAAACAAATCAACTTTTTTGCTCATAGCAAATCATGCAAGTTCGTTCTCTTTGCCCGAGCTCCCCAAATGGGGTTAATTCCATACCGTATCAAGGCAAGGGACAAGTTCCTAAAGACATACCAAGTTCATTTGACTCAATAGTATCTACGGGTGATGAATGAGTGCAAGAGCATGGGTGCGCATCTCCCTTATCCAACCTAGGTTTCACCATATCATTTTTAGTTGTCAAAATCTTAAATTCTCTAGGTTTCCTAGGATCATGCAAATTAGCCTTACGGTTCAATTTCTTTTCTTTCATACTCTCAATTCTACACTTCTTAATGTAGTTATAGCAATTTGGTCAAATGTGACCAATCATACCACAATAATGACAAGTAGGTACAAAAGAAGGATTCATACCATTGCATTTGGCTCTCATCGAGGCATGGCCATATTGATGAGTTTGTCTTTGATGTTGCACCGGTTGGCTTTCCTTGGGAGTATTAGCCGGATGTTGGTGCCTTTGTGGTGGAGCATGAGAAACGTGATTAGCTTGCCTCAATGGTTAATTGAGCTTTGGTTGAGGTAGCCTCAAAGGTTGAGGCAGCCTCAAAGGTTGAGGTTGAGGTTGAGCTTGTTTCCTTGGAAGCATCTTCAAGGATAAGCTCTTAGATGATTCACCCATAACAAGAACTTTCTTGGGGTGTTGAGACCGAGGTGGACAAGTAGGAGCACTCTCATTCACAAACGTGGACTTACCTAAGGACGGTGTGGTCTCATCATTTTGAAAGACAAGCCCTTGCTTGTCCTTTGGCTTCAAACGGATGCCAATCATCTTTGAACCCAAAGTCATCTTAGCAAGTGAACTTCTTGCATCTTTAAGTTCATTCTTCAACTTGCCTTCAACTTCTTTTATACATCTCACTTCTTCATCCAAGTGAGTCACTTTGGCCTTTAGTTGAAGGTTATCCTTTTTCAACTCAAGGATATTGATCGGACTATTTTATACCTATTTTAGGTCCCCCATTTCCGATCGTTTGTCTCGTTTTCGAGCGTATTTTTGTATATAATGTTTTGTTTGAGACTTGTATAGGTACATATTCCCTACCATTGGTTTTTGAGCTTAAAGTTTAGATTGGGAGGCAAAATGAGCAAAACAAGAGAATAATTGGAAGATGTAGAGTTGTGGCGCCTCACCGTTGATACAGACCGCGACGTGATCTAAGCCCAATCGTGGCCAAGAAAATTTAGATGTCTCCACGGTTGATCCGTCGTCAAAATACCAAAAGGCAACACCGAGACCGCGTGCATGAACCCCTCTAATTTTTCGATAGCTTATGGGCTGAAATTGTGTGGGCCTCTGCAGAACATCAGACTTGTGGGTGCCATAACTCCCTCCTCTGATCAAACCAAATTGAGATATTTATATATTCAAAAGGTACGGAAGTCTAGTTTTCAGAACCATTTACAAATTGCGATTCTGACCTTCTGGAGGAAGTTATTTCTATTTGAGTAACTGGTGCGCAGAGCAAAAATGGCATTCGGCGGGCAAATTCGGCTGGGAACCAAACCGCCGTTCTGACCGCTGAATTAGGACAGTAAGTTTCTTCACCAATTCGGTGGGCAAAATGGCTGGCACCATGGCCGCCATTTTGTCCGCCGAACGGCACCTGGAGGTCGCGTTTTTACCCAAAATTTAGGGGCATTTTTGTCCCTTCACTACCAATTCATACCCTAACCTCCCAACACTATATAAACACCTTTTCCTCTCCTCTCTTCATAATATACACAGCCCACACTTTTTCTTCCCTTCTTCATTTTCTTCATTTCCTAAGAGAGAGAGGAGCTTTCAAGAGCATCCATGGAGGTTTTCCTCCATGGATGTCTCTCCCACACCATTTCTACCCATCATCCACCACATTTGAGAGTTGATTGCAAGGAGATAGGAGTGGTCTATGAAAAATTTCGAGCTAGAGATTTATGGTGCACTTTGAGGGATTTCTTCAAGGGTTGTGTCCTTTAAACTCATTCTCTTTGTATTTCATGTTTTCTTAATTATGTAAACCCCCATTTGAGAATATTTGTAATCCTACATTTTGGTTATTTATGTATGATGATTTTATATTTATTTGGGTCTTGTTTCATTCTTGTTATTATTATTATGAATTAATCTCTTATTGTGAATTACATGTGTATGGATGATTTGAAATTAATATGTATTCAAGATTGGGATTAGGAGTATATTAGTGTAATTGTAAGAGTAGTTGTAATCAAATGTCCCATTTGTGTGTGTATGTTGATGGAATGTCGAATTGCATATGTATAGATGGGTTTGAGTGAATTAGAGTTAGGATTGTGCTTTAGGAGGGCCATCCGAGCATAGTCTTGGCTAATTTAGCTAGTAAGAATGAATGAACTTGTTAATTACCATATTTAAGGAGGTTTGGTTCATTGTTTTTGTTATACATTGGTCTTTAGTTATTCCTCATGCTAGGGGCCCTAGGTGAGTTATGATTAGAGATACAATAATTGGGAATTCGGCTATTTCTTACGCTAAGGGCTCTACGTAAGTTATGGTTGGAGGATCAATTACTCTTTTTGTTAGGATTATGCTCAATAGCAAGAGTGTAATATTGTAATTGACAATCTTTTCATATAAATAAAGTGATTTCTGATTCTGCAAAATCTTATAGCATTTATAATTATAATTGTCAAGGTAAATAATCATAAGGTCAAAAGACTATGAGATATGAAGAATTTTTTGTACATCCGGATATGTATGAGGTAGACACAATTCTTTAGTTAGTCTTGAATAACGTTCACAACTTAAGTTAAAGGTTGGGCACCTCTATCTTGATAAAGTTGTAGAATTCTTTTACTAGCATTTGAGTGGGATCAAATGAGTTATGATGAGTCTAAAATCATCGAAAGGTTTTCGAGTAAAAGAATCTAGTGCATTGGGTGCATTGAACTGGATCACAATGAAATACTTTATCTAGAACCGTCACTAGATATAAGTCTTTTCATTATCAGGACAATCGGAGAGTCTATCTAAATTCTGAGATAAATGATGGACTTATGGTTGCAAGTGTTATCATTTGAGCTATCAATGAGTACGATTATATAGCATAGTCTATCCTCGATAGTTTAGTGGTATTCATTTGTTAATCGATAGAGGACTTCATTTATAGATATGGACATCGTGGCTCCATTTATTAAATGAGAGTATAATATCATCATATGGATGTTTTGAGGTATTGGATATTAAATCTCAACGTTGAGTTTTCAATAATGATTATTGAAGACATGGCTTCTGGACAAGTCAAAATATCCAAGTTCAAAATGTGGTCATATGAGGAAATATGGTAACTTGGAGAGCTATAGGCAGTCTATGAGCTCTTGGCGATTACTGATATTATTCACGAGGATACACCATCTCCTATAAGACTGTCTAGGGTATGAATGAGAAACATCTCCTTATTCTATCTTTATTTAAGAGTTCAATTTTAGCTCTTTAGTGGAATGAGTTAAAATTAATAGATCGGACCTAAGTGAATCATTTGTTGATTGTGATTATGTTATGTCTATTGAAGCTTAAATTTAGATAGCCCACCAAGATCCATAATCCACACGTACTTGCATGGATCACTTGATATATTCTGCTTGACCAATTTATGGGTCCATCTAGAATTGCATTTAATATATTAAGAATATAATATGTCTATTATTTATTTAATGGGCTGCACTATTATATTAATATATTAAAAGGAGACATGTAGGCTTGTTTCTTTTAGTAAGAATAAGTCTGGTTCACATGTGGGCTTTTATTTAAAGTCTAATGGATTAAATAAAATAAGAAAAATAATATTGGGCCCATATATATGTGGTGTGGGCGGCAAGGCTAAATAAAATAGCCCAAGATATTATTTTATTTTATTGTTTTGATTAAATGGGAATTAATTAATTATTTAATTAATTAATAGTTTAAATCAAAATCTTTTTCTGATCAGTAAATTAAATACTATGTGTTGGATTAGGGTTGGAATTCTTTTAAGTGATAGGAGTTCTAATGTGGTAAGGATTAAGTCCACATACACTCCTTATTATACAAAGAATTCGGCCACCACTAGTCCTACAAGGGTTAGGATTCTTGAATTGATAGGAATTAGGGAAAAGGATAATTCCTTTTCAAGTAAGGAAATTAACCAACCCTAGATTTCCTATTCAATGAATTCGGCCAACCCTACTTGGTGAAGGAGAAAATTCGGCCAACCTATAAATATAAGGTTATGAATTTTCGGCCACAAAGAAGAAGCAAAATAGAGAGAGATTTTTGTTTGTTTTGAAAATAAAAAATCCTACTCTATACACAGATTTTCGGCCAAGAGAGAAAAAGAAAATAAGTTATCATTCGATAGTGAACTTACAAGCCTTTAACATCAAAAGGTTTTGTGCACACTTTCGATTTAGGGTTACGCGAGTTTCAATCATATTGATTGTGAATTCAAAAGTGACCGGAACTATTTTTTAGGCTCTTGGTGTTTTACTATTGAAGATCAAGATCAGAAATTCCATACATCCATTCTAAGGTAAGCAATTCAAAGAAAAAGGGAGATCATGCTCCTAGGTGATTCACGTACGTGCTAGGATTGAAGATCTTGCGGATTACCATCGACGTAAGTCAATCGGATCACGCGACAAGAGGTATTTAACTCTAACCGTATATTTAAGTTTAATTAATTAAAGGGTTAAGGTTCAAATCTTTAGAAAAATTTTAAACTATACGAAAATTATTTTTTCGCCTTCCGCTGCGGTTTTAAGCAATTTTTCCCTACAATTGGTATCAGAGCCTTGGTTGTACCCTTTAATTAATTAACTTATTTATACGTGAATCTATTTCTTTTTATTGTGATTATGCATGTTTTAGAAAGAGATGGCACTCTAGGTATTCGCATATATAATTACATGTGGAATGTATGGATTTATATATGTTGTTATAAAGTGAATTGTTATTGCTCGATTTTGGTCCTAGAATTTCAATGTATTTTTTGTTTCGGAATTGTAACAAGAAGGGTGGTCTATTATCGCCATAATTCCTTCTTGGTAGTTGCTAAGTTCTTATTAATTTTATTGTAAAAATACTGCAGTTTTTTATTGTATTACAATTTAGTGCAGTTTTTTATTGTATTAAAATAAGTGCAGTTTTTTTTTGTAAAAAACAAATACTGCAGTAGTTTTAAAAATATATATATATATATATATATATTTATGCAATGTTTTATTGTATAAAATAAGTTGTAATATATTCAAGATTCATAGACTCGAAGATTTGAAGAAATTGGAGCATCCGGAACCGAGCTTGGCACCCGCGCGCATCGAGACAACAAGCGCGCATGCAACCAAGCGTGCAGCTGCGCTTGTTGCGGTGCAGCAGCGCGCGCGACCCATTCATGGGCTGGCCATGCAGCAGCTCATGCCCTTGCATGGGCTAGGCGTGCGCATGGGCTGCTTGGTGATCTTCGGGCGCGCGAGTTACGTGCGCGAGATGGTCGCTTGAAGTCTTGTTCGCCAAGAAAGGAGTTTTTTGTATTCCGTAAAATTTTAATTTACATGCTTTTCTAGGATGGACCAAAATTGTGGCTATTTATTTTTATGTATAAATATTACAATATTTGTTATTGTATGATAACATGTCATATAGAATAGGAGTGTCACTCATATATCTCTTTTGGTATGAACATGCATTGAATGATTTAGGTATCTAATTGGCATCTAGATAACTTGGTAAAATCATTCTTTGGAATTTAATCACACGCCTTAAATAATTGAGTGGGAGAAGGTGTGTTAGAACACCTATGGCCTCCAAGGTTAGTTGAGCTTTATTATTTATTGGTAATCCCCCCGAGGGGCGTCCATAAATGGAATTTAGCAAAATACTTCCTTACAAGGATAGACTAGACAATTGACTCAAACGAGATCTACTCCCAGAGGAGGGATTTTTCATGAGAGAAAATTGAGGGTCGATATCTTGGTAACACACTCAATGTAATTTTATTAATATCCTCCCGAGAGTTCTTGTTAATAAAATTGCAAGGCTAAAATTGAAAACGCTGGTTGTTATGTTAACAATTAGGTGGGACCTAGTCCAACTAGTAAATGGTGCGAACTCCCGAAGGAGGCATAACATTTATGGGTGTTGGATCACCATTGAATTTTTCACGATTGAGTTATTTAATTAATTCAAGATAAATATTCGAAAGTGCTTTATCATGATTATTTACTTATATATGCTTTTTTTTTATTCAGAAATCATGACCCCATCACTTATGAACATCCTGAAAGATAACACTTTAACTTGAGATAATTATGTCACATGGAAAAGGAAAATTGGGTTGTTGCTGCAAAGTGAAAAACATAAGTTTGTTCTAACTACTCCTAAACCACCTGCTCCTAATAATGAATCAAGTATTTTGCAAGGAGATGAGTATGAGCAGTGGAAGACCTCAGATGATATGGCCAAATGTTACATTAGGCTACTATCTCCGACGTGTTGCAACAGCAGCATGAAGGAATGGGATCTGCTGCTGATATTATGATGTCTCTGGAAGAGATGTTTGCTATGAGGTCTAGGAATACTAAGAGAGAGGCAGTGACTACTTTTATGAATCTTAGGATGAAACCTGGACAGGCTGTGAAAGATCACATGATGAAAGTCATAGCACATCTAAATATTGCAGAATTAAATGGCGCTGAGATAGATGGTGGGACCAAAATTGACATGGTTGTTAACTCACTATCAGATGCCTTTGATCAGTTCAAGTTGGACTACACCTTGAACAAAAAAGAATACACCTTGTAGGGCCTGATGCAAGATGTTCAAAGGGTTGAAAAGATCCTTGTGAAAAGCAAAGGTCAAGAGATTCATATGGTTGGTAAAGTTGCTACTGTTAAGACCCGTCAGAAGGTCAAGAAACATTAGAAGAAAAAACAACTTGGGCCTACCAAGAAGGAGACCAAGAAAGTAACCAAGATCAAAGGGAAATGCTTCCTTTGTGGTTAAAAGGGACATTGGAAAAGAAATTGCCCAAAGTCCCAGAACAAGAAGGAAGAAGGTAATATTAATTATCTTGAAACATGTTTTCTAGTAGATTCTACAGATTCTTGGATCATAGACTCTGGAGCCACTAATCATGTTTGTTATTCCTTACAGGGGTTCCAAGAAAGGAGAAGGCTAAATAAGAACGAAATCAATTTGCGCTTGGGTAACGGATCGTTAGTGTCTGCAAGTGCAGTGGGAGATATTAGAGTTATTATAGATTCTAGTAGGCATTTAGATTTAATAGACGTTTATTATGTACCTCAATTCAAGAGGAATTTAATTTCAGTTTCTTGTTCAAATAAATTTGGATATTCGGTTACTTTTAATAAAGCTTTTTTTATGAGTAAGAATGACAAAATTGTTTGCAAAGGTACATTGGAAAACGGTCTATTCTTTTTGCATAGAAATATCTCTCACTCGTTAGACACAGAAATAACGGAACCTAATCATAAAAGAGTAAAATTATCAAAAGATGAAACTTACCTTTGGCATTTACGCCTAGGTCACATAAACCTTAATAGGATTAAAAGATTGGTAAGTGACGGACCTTTAAGTGACTTAAAGGTTGATGATCTACCAACTTGTGAATCTTGTTTGGAAGGTAAAATGACCAAAAGGTCATTCAATACCAAAGGTGCAAGAGCCACTGAATGTTTAGGACTAATACACACTGATGTATGTGGTCCTATGAGCATTCAAGCTAAAGGTGGATATGAGTACTTCATCACCTTCACAGATGATTACTCAAGATTTGGTTATGTATATCTCATGAGACATAAGTCGGATGCTTTTGACATGTTCAAAGCATTCAAAGCTGAAGTAGAAAATCAGCTTGAGAAACGCATAAAAATCTTGAGATCTGATCGTGGTGGAGAATATCTATCTAGTGAGTTTCAGCAATATCTTATTGATAATGGGATAGTTTCTCAATTTTCTGCACCAGGTACACCTCAACAAAATGGGGTAGCAGAAAGGAGAAATAGAACTCTTTTGAACATGGTTAGATCTATGTTGAGTTATTCAACACTTTCTATTTCTTTTTGGGGATATGCTCTACAAACTGCAATATATATTCTAAACGTGGTATCATCGAAGTCGGTTCCTAGAACACCATATGAGTTGTGGGACTGGACGAAAGCCTAGTTTATAACACATAAGGATATTTGGTTGTCCTGTACATGTGTTAAAAGGAAAAACAGAAAAGATGGAGTCCCGTTCGGAAACATGCATATTTGTGGGGTATCCAAAAAGAACTAAAGGATATTATTTCTATAGTCCTTCAGATCTAAAAGTGTTTGTTTCAATAAATGCTACATTTCTGAAAAAGGACTATATGAATGATTTTGTTCCCAAAAGTAGAATTGTCCTGAATGATATGTCAGGAGATACAATTCCATAAGAGGTTTCATAACCTAACCCAATTGTAATTTCCACTCCAACACAAAATCAACAACCTACCATTCCTCGTCGTAGTGGGAGGGTTAGAACCCAACCTGAAAAATACATCGGTCTAGGAGAATCTGTTGAGAATCTCCCTAACGACGATGATCCCTACACGTACAAGGAAGCGATGGAGGATGTTGATTGTCACCATTGGCAAAAGGCAATGCAATCTGAGATTGAATCCATGTTTGATAACAAAGTCTGGTCCCTTGTAGACTTGCCTAAAGGGATAAAACCCATTGGGTGCAAATGGGTATACAAGAGGAAAAGAGGTATGGATGGAAAGGTGGAAACTTTTAAAGCTAGATTGGTAGCTAAAGGTTACACACAGAAAGAAGGTATCGATTACGAGGAAACCTTCTCTCCTGTGGCCATGCTTAAATCCATTAGGATACTCTTATCCATTGTAGCATCTTTAGATTTAGAGATTCGGCAAATGGACGTCAAGACAGCTTTCCTTAATGGAAGTCTAGACCAAAGCATCTATATGATGCAACCAGAAGGATTCATTGAAAAGGGCCAAATGGAAAAGGTATGCAAGTTGGAGAAATCAATTTATGGATTAAAGCAAGCATCCAAATCCTGGAACATAAGGTTCGACCAAGATGTAAAAGGTTTTGGATTTTTACAGAACCTTGAAGAACCTTGTGTATACAAAAGGATCAAAGGTGACAAGTTGGTTTTCTTTATTCTTTACGTAGATGATATATTACTCATTGGAAACGATGTGGGAGTATTGACATCAGTAAAAGAATGGTTAGCAAAACAATTTGATATGAAGGACTTAGGAGAAGCAAGTTTTATTCTAGGTATCCAAGTAATAAGGGATAGAAAGAATCAAACGATTGCACTATCCCAAGCTTCATACATAGACAAAATCTTGTCTAGGTTTTCCATGCAAGATTCCAAGAAAGGTATGTTACCTTTTAGGCATGGAATCAAACTTTCTAAGGAACAAGTTCCTAAGAATGAGCATGAAGAGCAATTCATGAGTAGAATTCCATATGCCTCGGCAGTTGGAAGTCTCATGTATGCAATGCTCTGTACTAGACCAGATATTTGTTTTGCTGTTGGCATAGTTAGCAGGTTTCAATCGAAACCTGGTCCTGATCACTGGACGGCAGTCAAGCATATTTTCAAGTATCTTAGGAGAACGAAAGATAATATGCTTGTATACTCTGGAGGGGATTTAATCCCCATTGGGTATACAGATTCTGATTTCCAATCGGATTCTGACTCTAGAAAATCCACATCAGGATCTGTGTTTACTCTTGGAGGAGGAGCAGTCATTTGGAGGAGTATCAAGCAATCTTGTATTGCTGACTCCACCATGGAAGCAGAGTATGTAGCTGCATGCGAAGCTGCCAATGAGGCTGTTTGGCTTCACCAATTCTTGATTGACTTAGAAGTAGTTCCTAACGCGAATAAGCAGATCACTATCTACTGTGACAACAGTGGAGCAGGGGCTAATTCGAAAGAACCAAGAAGTCATAAGAGAGGAAAACACATTGAAAGAAAGTATCATCTTTTAAGGGAGATTGTTCATAAGGGAGATGTGACGATTACCAAAATCGCTTCGGCAGAAAATCTAGTAGATCCCTTTCAGAAAGGCTCTACCTCAGAAGAGTTTTGATGGGCACCTAGAGAACATGGGAATGAGAGATATGACACATTTGCTATAGCGCAAGTGGGAGATTGTTAGGATTATGCTTAATAGCAAGAGTGTAATATTGTAATTGACAATCTTTTCATATAAATAAAGTGATTTCTGATTCTGCAAAATCTTATAGCATTTATAATTATAATTGTCAAGGTAAATAATCATAAGGTCAAAAGACTATGAGATATGAAGAATTGTTTGTACATCCGGATATGTATGAGGTAGACACAATTCTTTAGTTAGTCTTGAATAACGTTCACAACTTAAGTTAAAGGTTGGGCACCTCTATCTTGATAAAGATATAGAATTCTTTTACTAGCATTTGAGTGGGATTAAATGAGTTATGATGAGTCTAAAATCATCGAAAGGTTTTCGAGTAAAAGAATCTAGTGCACTGGGTGCATTGAACTGGATCACAATGAAATACTTTATCTAGAACCGTCACTAGATATAAGTCTTTTCATTATCAGGACAATCGGAGAGTCTATCTAAATCCTGAGATAAATGATGGACTTATGGTTGCAAGTGTTATCATTTGAGCTATCAATGAGTACGATTATATAGCATAGTCTATCCTCGATAGTTTGGTGGTATTCATTTGTTAATCGATAGAGGACTTCATTTATAGATATGGACATCGTAGCTCCATTTATTAAATGAGAGTATAATATCATCATATGGATATTTTGAGGTATTGGATATTAAATCTCAACGTTGAGTTTTCAATAATGATTATTGAAGACATGGCTTCTGGACAAGTCAAAATATCCAAGTTCAAAATGTGGTCATATGAGGAAATATGGTAACTTGGAGAGCTATAGGCGGTCTATGAGCTCTTGGCGATTACTGATATTATTCATGAGGATACATCATCTCCTATAAGATTGTCTAGGGTATGAATGAGAAACAACTCCTTATTCTATCTTTATTTAAGAGTTCAATTTTAGCTCTTTAGTGGAATGAGTTAAAATTAATAGATCGTACCTAAGTGAATCATTTGTTGATTGTGATTAGGTTATGTCTATTGAAGCTTAAATTTAGATAGCCCGCCAAGATCCACAATCCACACGTACTTGCATGGATCACTTGATATATTCTACCGAACCAATTTATGGGTCCATCTAGAATTGCATTTAATATATTAAGAATATAATATGTCTATTATTTATTTAATGGGCTGCACTATTATATTAATATATTAAAAGGAGACATGTAGGCTTGTTTCTTTTAGTAAGAATAAGTCTGGTTCACATGTGGGCTTTTATTTAAAGTCTGATGGATTAAATAAAATAAGAAAAATAATATTGGGCCCATATATATATGGTGTGGGCGGCAAGGCTAAATAAAATAGCCCAAGATATTATTTTATTTTATTGTTTTGATTAAATGGGAATTAATTAATTATTTAATTAATTAATAGTTTAAATCAAAATCTTTTTCTGATCAGTAAATTAAATACTATGTGTTGGATTAGGGTTGGAATTCTTTTAAGTGATAGGAGTTCTAATGTGGTAAGGATTAAGTCCACATACACTCCTTATTATACAAAGAATTCGGTCACCACTAGTCCTACAAGGGTTAGGATTCTTGAATTGATAGGAATTAGGGAAAAGGATAATTCCTTTTCAAGTAAGGAAATTAACCAACCCTAGATTTCCTATTCAATGAATTCGGCCAACCCTACTTGGTGAAGGAGAAAATTCGGCCAACCTATAAATATAAGGTTATGAATTTTCAGCCACATAGAAGAAGCGAAATAGAGAGAGATTTTTGTTTGTTTTGAAAATAAAAAATCCTACTCTATACACATAGATTTTCGGCCAAGAGAGAAAAAGAAAATAAGTTCTCATTCGATAGTGCACTTACAAGCCTTTAACATCAAAAGGTTTTGTGCACACTTTCGATTTAGGGTTACACGAGTTTCAATCATATTGATTGTGAATTCAAAAGTGACCGGAACTATTTTTTAGGCTCTTGGTGTTTTACTATTGAAGATCAAGATCAGAAATTCCATACATCCATTCTAAGGTAAGCAATTCAAAGAAAAAGGGAGACCACGCTCCTAGGTGATTCACGTACGTGCTAGGATTGAAGATCTTGTGGATTACCATCGACGTAAGTCAATCGGATCACGCGACAAGAGGTATTTAACTCTAACCGTATATTTGAGTTTAATTAATTAAAGGGTTAAGGTTCAAATCTTTAGAAAAATTTTAAACTATACGAAAATTATTTTTTCTCCTTCGGCAGCGGTTTTAAGCAATTTTTCCCTACACTTTTCACATTCATTAGACTTAACGTTGCCATTTTACATTACCATGTTATTATTGAGGCTCAATCTAGCATTGGTTTGTAGGATTGGTTCACATATATTGGCTGCGGTTTCGTGTTTGAAAAACTCTCAACACACTCTTCAACTGTTAACTCTATGAATGGGTATAAATCGGATTGAGGCAAGAACGAACCCTTAACTTAAATTGGATGAACTTAATGTCTAACAACCCACTTGTGTGCACTTATGTATGGTGAACTTGTAAACCCTTGTGTTACCACTTTCATGCATCTCTCTTATCCGCCCTTTTATTATTTCTCATTTAATCACCATTCTCACCCCTCCATATTCTCTTGTTTATTTTTATATTTTCATTTTCATTTTCTTTGGACACACACAACACCCTACACACATACACACCATTCTCACCTCATCCGCATTCTATTTACATGCTTTCCGTAAACTCTAAAACTTGAAACGGTTAACAACACATCCATGCAGAACGATACCCTTGCTTGCACGCTGTACTAGTTTTATTTCTATATATGTATTTTGACTCGTGCCTTATAGCAAGGTTGATTTTATTATAAATATTTTGACGATGCTTTCAACGACACAAAAATTGATTCGTCAGATATCATTTTCTTTTTCCTTCAAAAACTTTTGAAGAAATTCAATGAACTCTTGGGCATCCACAATATTGTCACAAGAATTCCCGGAGCATGTGTCATCACAATCAAAGCTTCTCCCACTTGTGCTTGCGAGAGTCATATCATCAAGGCTAGCTTCTCTCAAACATGCTCTTCTTTGGTTTCCACATTCAAGGCCACCCATCTTGAAATCTTCAAGTGATACACAATTGGTGACGGCTTGAGTTTCTTCATACTTGGAAACCGGAAAGGAAAAGTAGTTGTTCTAACACTCAGTCGAGCTTATGGAATTTCCTTCAACTACTTGAACCTTGCTATTATTCAAAGTGGTGATCATAGCTTCTCATCTCTTCTTGTTCTTCAAGTTACCACACACTGAGGCTATGTGATCAAGCTCGCCACACTCAAAGCATTGGACATCTTTCCATGCTTTCATAGCTTTTCCTCTCTTCTTGTACTTCAAGTCACTGCACATAGAAGCTGTATGACCAAACCCTCCACATTCAAAGCATTGAATGACCTTTCGTGGATGCTTGTCTTGACTAGCTTCACCATTCTTGAGAGGCACCTTCTTCTTTACCTCTTTTCCTTTGGAGTTCATTTTCTTCTCCTCCTTCACAATTGAGGTCATACTTTTATTGTAGAATTTCTTGAATCTCCTAAATCTCTCCACCATGAGAGTCATCTGCTCATCAGAGTCATTATCCTCCCTTTCAACTTTGGAGGTCAAATCACCCTGTAACATCTCACTACCACTTATAGTGATTAGGGAAAGAGATGAATGCAAGTGAATGCAATTATCAAAATGCACACAAATGCAAGACACACAAACAAGAGCAAGGATCACCAAAGTATTTCTAGGAACCCGCTCTGATACCAATTGAAAATACAACTCAAGCGTGTGTCTACAACCTAGAGCGGGGGTGAATGGGTTGTTAATCGATTATTACCAACTTATTCGATTAGTCAATATTAAACATATAACCCAATAAAATAAACATACAAAATCATGTAAAATGCAGAAATATAACGAACACTTGATTTTTACGTGGAAACCCTTCAACAAGGGAAAAACCACGGGATATCCTTCTAGCCACACACGATCATAGAAATCCACTATATGGATAAAAAGTTAAACCCTCAAGTGATACTCAGACTCTCACTCTCAACAACCTCAGGCTATAGACACTACCACTCGCCACTCTTGGTTTAATCCCTAGTGATATCATCTGATACACTACTATTGGCATGAGCACCTCCTACTCTACCCCGCGGGCCTTTTACAGTGGCACTTGACCAATGCTTGCCAACCCACCCTTGGTTGCAAGACTTTCCTTGCTTGTGCAACTTCACCTAGAAGCCACAAGACTTTGACTCTATGAAGAGTATAAAAGTCTAAGTGTATATATGACAATATACTCAATGCAATAATGTGCAAGACCAAACACAAAATGCTTAACTAGATGTTATAATGCAATTGAACAACCTAGTTATCAAACAATGCCTACATGTACACACATGAGATCTCAATTAGTTGTAGAGAAATTCTAATAACCTAATTGTCAAATAAAACTCACATAAATATTCAAGAGCTTGACTAGATGCACAAAGTCAACCTAATCATCAATTAAGCATACATGAACATTTATGGATTAGCTATTTAGGCATAAATGACCTAATAATGCAAGCTATTACAAACACACCCAATCATGCAACTTTGACTCATAAATATATGCAACAAAGTGAGTCAAGGTATTTAATCAAGCAATAAATACCTAATCTAGAGTAAGTAGAACAATAAATGATATTCAATAAAGTTCTAACTTATCTAATCATGAAACCAAGAAGACCCATGCTCATATGATGTTGAATGATGCAAGATGGAGATGGGTTTTGGGTTTGGAGAGTTAAACAAACTCAAATGGAGCTTTCTCTCTCTAGACTCTCTCTATCTCTCTCTAGGGTTTCTGCAATTTCAGAGGAGTTAATGAAGAAGAAGAGATAAAGGAGTTATATAGTGGGAGACCCAAGCTGATGGGAAAATACATTTTTTACCCTGAAATCAGTGCAGTACACGGGTCCCACTGCGCGGGTGCCTACCCGTGCACTAACCCGTGCACATGGGGTTTATTGGTTCATGACCAATGAACACACTAGAGAACCGGGGATTCTTCAACACCAGGGCCAATTGCGCTGGTCCACTACGCGGGTAGGGACCCGCGCACATGCCCTGTCAACGCGTAAAAATACGCACCAAGACGTGCAAGCGCGGACACAACAACCACACATAAGTCTAGAAAAGAAGTGCAAGTGTGATTGTGAAGAATGCACACAAGGGCAATAAGAAATAGATGCATGTCAATACAAATGCATGTAAGTGTGTGTGCAATGTGTAAGTGATGCACACATATAAGCAATAAGAACACAAATGCAAGATGAAAAAAAGCATGCATGAAGTGTGTGTGTGTGTGTGTGTGTGTGTGTGTGTGTGTGTGTGTGTGTGTGTGTGTGTGTGTGTGTGTGTGTGTGTGTGTGTGTGTGTGTGTGTGTGTGTATGTGTGTGTGTGTGTGCACCTAAACTCTTCAAGAGACAAAGTCAAGTGAGTATACCTTTTGCTCTTGAAGTCATGGAGATGCTTGGAAGTTTGCCAACGAGGACCTAAGCTACCCATTACACAATCATCCCCAATGTGGTTTGGTTTGTCATGAAATATTCCAATCATAAAATAGAGGTCCTTACAATCTCCCTCTTTGGCTATTTTATGACAAAAAAACCACTCACAAACACTTTCTCACAAAAACAAAAAAGTCTAGCTATTGTCCATGAGAGTCCTTTCTACATTACAAAAAGAGATTCCTAGAATCTAAATCTTCAATATCTTCAATCTCTTTGTAGAATTATCATTGAACCTACACACAATAGCAAGAAGCAGTTTCCAAGAACAAGTGCATGTGAGGTGAACAAAAAAAGCAAGCATTGCACTCAAAACAAATAAAGCAATACAAAGAATGCATGTGCAATGCTCCCCCTACAAGGTTACTCTCTCTCATGATATCTCCCCTAAAGCATAAACAATGCCCCATATATCTCTCAAGACTTCTCCCTCTTTTTGTCATGAGATAGGGAAATGAGCTCCATCTATCGGGTTGCTTTCGCAAAGAAAGTTATTAGCACAAATACGATGCATAATCATATACACAAACTTTATGCAACTTAAATAATTGAGAGAGATTCAAGAAGTTTTATTTAAAGAAAAATGTGTGAAATTGTTGTTGTGCATGCAAGACATATAGCATTCAAGTTCAAGCAATGGTATTTGGCAAAGCAAAAATCAAAATGGTTTCCATAGGAATTCAAACCAATTTGTACCATTTTGTCATAAGCAAACAAGATATAGTTTTTCAAAAGATATTTTTCAAGTAAGAGCAACTATATCAACCTTTATAAGCAAAACAAGACATGAGCGACTATTGCGCCCTTTTAGATTTTTCCGGGTGAGACACCCGTATTATAGTAGCCTTGTTCAACTAATAAAGAGAGAGAGAAGACTAAATTTGGATGAGACATCCTTATTTATTGAATGGACACGAGGTCCTTATTAATTTTAGTCTTCTCATTTGCTTTCACACATAATTTGCATATAAGCAATCAAACATATTTCATGCATATCATTTAAAGCATGTCATAAAAAACAAGTTCACATGTCATGGAGATAAATTATAGGTCATTCAAATGTACTTCCCAATCAAATCTCCTAGTCCAAAAATGCATTGTTGAACTAAAATATGACATGGATTGCAAGTAAAGCAATGTTGCACACTTATTAAGAAAATAGCATATAAGCATATATCAGCAACCAAGAATCTCAAGCAATTATCGAAAAACCATAAAACAAATCAACATTTTGCACATAGCAAATCATGCAAGTTCGCTCTCTTTGCTTGAGCTCCCCAAATAGGGTCAATTTCGTACCGTATCAAGGCAAGGGACAAGTTCCTATAGACATACCAAGTTCATTTGACTCAATAGTATCTACGAATGATGGATGAGTGCAAGAGCATGGGTGCTCATCTCCCTTAGCCAACCTAGGTTCCACCCTATCATTTTTAGTGGTCAAAATCTTAAATTCTCTAGGTTTCCTAGGATCATGCAAATTAGCCTTACGGTTCAATTTCTTTTCTTTCATACTCTCAATTTTACACTTCTTAATGTATTATAGCAATTTGGTCAAATGTGACCAATCATACCACAATAATGACAAGTAGGTACAAAAGAATGATTCATACCATTGCATTTGGCTTCTCATCGAGGCATGGCCATATTGATGAGTTTGTTTTTGATGTTGCACCGGTTGGCTTTCCTTGGGAGTATTAGCCAGATATTAGTGCCTTTGTGGTGGAGCATGAGAAACGTGATTAGCTTGCCTCAATGGTTGATTGAGCTTTGGTTGAGGCAGCCTCAAAGGTTAAGGTTGAGCTTGTTTCCTTGGAAGCATCTTCAAGGATGAGCTCTTAGATGATTCACCCATAACAAGAACTTTCTTGGGGTGTTGAGACCGAGGTGGACAAGTAGGAGCAATCTCCTTCACAAACGTGGACTTGCCTAAGGACGGTGTGGTCTCATCATTTTGAAAGACAAGCCCTTGCTTGTCATTTGGCTTCAAACGGATGCCAATCATCTTTGAACCCAACGTCATCTTAGCAAGTGAACTTCTTGCATCTTCAAGTTCATTCTTCAACTTGCCTTCAACTTTTTTTATACATCTCACTTCTTCATCCAAGTGAGTCACCTTGGCCTTTAGTTGAAGGTTATCCTTTTTCAACTCAAGGATATCATTTTCTTTTTCCTTCAAAAACTTTTGAAGAAAGTCAATGAACTCTTGGGCATCCACAATATTGTCACAAGAGTTCCCGGAGCATGTGTCATCACAATCAAAGCTTCTCCCACTTGTGCTTGCGAGAGTTATATCATCAAGGCTAGATTCTCTCTAACATGCTCTTCTTTGGTTTCCACATTCAAGGCCACCCATCTTGAAATCTTCAAGTGATACACAATTGGTGACGGCTTGAGTTTCTTTATACTTGGAAACTGGAAAGGTAAAGTAGTTGTTCTCACACTCATTCGAGCTTGTGGAATTTCCTTCAACTACTTGAACCTTACTATTATTCAAAGTGGCGATCATAGCTTCTCCTCTCTTCTTGTTCTTCAAGTTACCACACACTGAGGCTATGTGATCAAGTCTGCCACACTCAAAGCGTTGGACATCTTTCCATGCTTTCATAACTTTTCCTTTCTTCTTGTTCTTCAAGTTACTACACATAGAAGCTATATGACCAAACCCTCCACATTCAAATCATTGACTGACCTTTCCTGGAGGCTTGTCTTGACTAGTTTCTCCATTCTTTATAGGCGCCTTCTTCTTTACCTCCTTTCCTTTGGAGTTCATTTTCTTCTCCTCCTTCACATTTGAGGTCATACTTTTATTGTGAGATTTCGTGAATCTTCTAAATCTCTCCACCATGGGAGTCATCTGCTCATCAGAGTAATTATATCTCTCTCTAGGGTTTCTGCAATTTCAGAGGAGTTAATGAAGAAAAGGAGATAAAGGAGTTTATATATTGTGAGACCCGTGCTGATGGGAAAAGACTTTTTTACCCTGAAATCAGTGCAGTGCGCGGGTCCCACTGCGCTGGTGCCTACCCGCGCACTAACCGGCTCATATGGGGTTTGTTGGTTCATGACCAGCGAACACACCAGCGAACCGGGGATCTCCAAACACCATGGCCAACTGCATTGGTCCACTGTGCTGGTAGAGACCCGCGCACTAACCCCACACAAGCCCAGTCAACGCGTAAAAATATGGACCAAGACGTGCGAGCGCGGACACAACAACCACACATAAGTCTAGAAAAGAAGTGCAAGTGTGATTGTGAAGAATGCACACAATGGCAATAAGAACTATATGCATGTCAATACAAATGCATGTAAGTGTGTGTGCAATGTGTAAGTGATGCACACATATAAGCAATAAGAACACAAATGCAAGATGAAACAAAGCATGCATGAAATGTGTGTGTGCGCACCTAAACTCTTTAAGAGACAAAGTCAAGTGAGTATACCTTTTGCTCTTGAAGTCATGGAGATGCTTGGAAGCTTGCCAATGAGGACCTAAGCTACCCATTACACAATCATCCCCAATGTGGTGTGGTTTGTCATGAAATAAGCCAATCATAAAATAGAGGTCCTTACAACCTTCTATTTTTGCTTAATTCCCTTGCTTCATTTCTTCTTCTTCTTCTTTTGTTTCCCTCCTGTAAGGACCTCTATTTTATGATTTCCTTATTTCATGACAAACTACATTGGGATGATTGTGTAATGGGTAGCTTAGGCCGTCTTGATGATTTTCGATGGCAAGCTTCCAAGCATCTCCATGACTTCAAGAGCAAAAGGTATATTCACTTGACTTTGTCTCTTGAAGAGCTTAGGTGTACACACACACTCAATACATGTTTTGCTCATCTTGTATTTGTGTTCTTTACTGTTTATATGTGTGCATCCTTTGCACACTTCACACTTGCACTTCATTCTTAGACTTAAGTGTGGTTTTGTGTGGTGTAATTCGTTTCCCGATGTTTGATCTGAAACATCCGCGCATGCACGATGGTCTGCTTGTCTTAGCGTGATGAAAGACCTTTTCCCAGTCTCCGTTGTGCCGGTGGTGCATGGGTACCTTACCCGCGCAGTACCCACGCACTAAGGCTTGGTTGCCTCGGGTATGTATTTGTGTGGGTGGTGAGCGGGTCCCTGCCCAAGCAGAACCCGCGCACTGTATCCTGGCTAGTTTCGGGTCTCTTTTCTGTGGGTAGTGTACAGGTCCCTTTACCCTCGCAGTACCCACACATTATTCTGTTTCAGGCATACTTTTCCAAAACGGTGTCATTTTGTTTAGGGTTGTTATATATGTATTCTCTTCTCTTCCATTCCAACCAGAACTCAAAATTTCTAAACCCTCGAGAGAGATAAAGTTCCCCTAGAGAGAGAAAGCTTCAAGCTTCATTCTTTGACTGTCCAAACCCAAAACTCATCTTCTTCATGCATCATTGAACATCTTTAAAGCATGGTTCTTCTTGGTTTCATTACTAAGTAAGTTAGAACTTCATTGAATATCATTTATTGTTCTTCTTACTCTAGATTAGGTATTTATTGCTTGTTTAAATATCTTGACTCTCTTTATTGTATATATTTATGAGTCTTAATTGAATGATTGGGTTTGCTTGTGATAGCTTGCATCATTAGGTCATTTATGCCTAAATAGCTAATCCATAAATGTTCATGTATGTTTAATTGATGATTAGGTCTGTTTTGTGCATCCAGTCAAGTTCATTAATGTTTAATTGATGATTAGGTCTGTTTTGTGCATCCAGTCAAGTTCATTAATGTTTATGTGAGTTTTAATTGACAACTAGGTTGTTAGAATTACTCTAGATC
Source organism: Dipteronia sinensis (assembly GCA_033220585.1). Taxonomy (NCBI): domain Eukaryota; kingdom Viridiplantae; phylum Streptophyta; class Magnoliopsida; order Sapindales; family Sapindaceae; genus Dipteronia; species Dipteronia sinensis. Next base: position 30,571,937 of record CM065638.1, read on the forward strand.
TAATTGAGACCTCATGTATGTGCATGTAGGCTTGTTTGATAATTAGGTTGTTAGATTTGCATCTTAACATCTATTTAAGCATATAGTGTTTAGTCTTGCACTTTATTGCATTTAGAATATTCATATATTCACTTAGCCTTTAATTCTCTTCATAGAGTCAAAGTCTTGTGGCTTCTTGGTGAAGTTGCACAAGCAAGTGAAGTCTTGCAACCAAAGATTGGTTGGCAAGCATTGGTTGCCAAGTACCACTATAAAAGGCCTACAAGGTAGATTAGGAGGTGCTCACGCCAAGAGTAGTGGATCGGGGGATATCACTAGGGATTGAACCAAGAGTGGTGAGTTGTAGTGTTCATAGCCTGAGGTTATCGAGGGTGAGAGTCCAAGTATTACTTGAGGGTGTAATCTTCTTTTCATATAGTGGATTTATGTGGCTCAAGTGGCTAGCGTGGCTAGCGTAGCTAGTCCAATGGTTTTTCCCAGTTAGAGGGTTTCCACGTAAAAATCAAGTGTTTTTTACTTTCCGCAATTTACTTGATTTTTGTTGTAAGTTTGTGTTGGGTTAATTGTGATTGATATTGACTAATAGAAAAATTAGTAATAATCAATTATCAACTCATTCACCCCCCTAGGTTGTATTAGACACACATTTGTGTATTTTCACCTCCATCAGGTTTGTGAAAGAAACAAAAAAATAATAATAATATGTAATTTTAATAAAGGTTAAAATGGTCATTTACAAAAATATTTAAAATGGAGTGTAAAAAGATATTTGGTGGATTGCAAATAACATCACTCTTAAACTCATGATTAACATGATATTTACAACTCATGCCACATCATTTCGGCGTGGATTTAAGCAAAATTTCTGAAAAATATAACCAATGATGTTGACAACTTACTTGCAAGTGTTTAAGTGGTGTAAATCTCTTAGTGAGCATGCTGTTAAAAAAAAGCTTGACATTTCTGGAAATACCGATTTTTGGAAACCCAAAATATGTTTAGTGTTTACAATGAAATATAACAAAAATATAAGAGAAATACACACCTTAACTTGCAAGTGAGATAACTAAAGATTTTGTCTCCAACTTTCTCCTTTAGATTTATTGATGAAATGACTCCATTTCATAGTAATGTGATTTTGGAATTTCGATGACATTTTTGTTCAATTTCGATGAAAGTGAAATCGAAGAAGAAAACAAGATGGAAAAAGAATGAGCATTCCACAACAGGAAGAAAGAGCAATCAATTTTATTGGACTGAGGGATATTTTTATAAATTTTTGGTCATAGATTGAAAGGAAATTTTCCTGTGATTATGAACGATAATAAATTTATGTGGTTATAAACAAATTCCACTTTAGGTAGGGATATTTTTAGCAATTTTCACTTATTTCTTTCAATGTTGTGCAAGTTATACAACATTTGGTAGACAATCAGTTTTTGCAACAAGTAACATCGACCACAGCACAAAGCACGCACATATATGGATATTTCCAAAAGCCGTAATATTATCTCTTTTTCTTTTCTAGCTCAGGCTCATATATCAACACAAAATTGAGCTTAGAACATATATTGTGAATCTGAGTTTTCTTATTCCTGCAAATGCAAGTTTTCTTAATTACAAGAGTGAGGGTAAGCCAATTATAGGCTTTGAGAGGTAACTTTCGTAACATGCAACTCTGTTAGAAACTTTTGTTAAGACTCCAGAACCCGGTCATTGCCGCTTTCTTTGGTAAAGTGAATAACCAATGAGGGCGGACATCAGAAAAGTCCACAGCACCTACAATTGAGTTATCATATAAAGTAGTCAACACCAAAAATATAGAACAAACAAAAAGATAATAGAATACACTAAAGGGGATAGGTATTCTCATCTACCGTATTGATTGTGTGCCACCGCTCAAGCCTTTTGATCCTGGTTTGCATATCTTCAATCATGCCTTCTATAGGAGAAGCCTCTCTACTTTGAGAGGAATCCGAAGATGAACTACTACCCTGTTAGTTTGATAGTGTTACTGCTGAAGTTAAACAAAATCGGATTCTTCAACCTAGAAAATAGAAATGCGACATTGTACCACTACCGGCTTTAAAATTTGATGTAGCAAAATAAGATTATCCTATTCTAAATTTCTAGAGATATCTTATGAATAGAAAATATAGCTATATCAGTTTGCATCTGTCCAGAAAATTAGCTTTCACAAATAGATGTGAACTGATCTGTTATCACATTAACACAATAAAGTACCTGAGATTGAATGAATTCCACGAGTTCCTGCAACCTTGCAGCTTGCTGACTGTGAATTCCACTTGAACTTCTTTCCACTGCCGGTAATCTTTCCAAGACTATTTGAAGATAGCTCTAAAAGTATATTCGAAGAGTCATTATCCACTCAGGTGGCATAGTTGACTTAAGTTCTGGTTCTGGAAAATTCAATGGCACTAATGCAGACACGAATAATCAAAACTATATTGAAGAGCAAGACAAAACCTTTGTTGTATATGAACCATCCAATTTAAGTGTTGATCCAGCAGCTGCAACAGCTTCTTTATTGACCCCTTTGATCTGTAGGTAAGGACTAGGGGCATCTTGGAGATGATCCACCTCAATAAGAATCTAAATAGCCCATAAAGTCAAACTTAGAAGAACCATTATAAAGAAAAAGGTTGAATAAGATATAGAGCATCCACATATTTAGAAAAGCAAATGATAAACCATAGGAGATTCATTATGAGATAATCATCTCTACTGGTTCACAAAGTGTGGCAGCTATGAATGACATATAATATCAGTCATTTTAGGGACCCAAACAACACAAAGCAAGAGTTCAATAAATAACAATAACTACAATATCAATAATATATTACACAAAAAAGCTATTTCAGTCATTCTAGGGACCCAAACAACACAAAGCAAGAGTTCAATAAATAACAATAACTACAATATCAATAATATATTACACAAAAAAGCTCTTTCAAATGAGTAGCTTAAACTCTTGGGAAGAAAAACAATAACTTTTATTCCTATATATTGAAGTGCATCATAACGGGAATGGAATTGTTAACGATTTACAGCAAAAAAATAATTCTTCACCTGATATAGCAATAAACAAAGATCCAAGAAATTATGCTGTGGCAGCCAAACCAAACAAAAGCTTATTAGACCAATTAATGAAGTTAACAGTAGGATAGCTTTAATTTAGTGTCACTGAAATATATAAATCAGAAAGTTGATCGCTACGCAGTATCATTTACAGTACAGGACTGCCTTAGGATTGGTCTATTCCGCCCTTCACCTCTGTGATTGACAAGCGAGCTTTACTCAATGAAACATGGTTCAATTATTATCCAAACAGAATATATTGCTGTGTTGCCATTTGATTCAGAGTTAAATACAACAAAGACTACGTTCCATATTTAAAACATTCAATCCGTAAAAGAAAAAGCCCAAAAAGCCCAAAACCAGAAGAACTTAAGATGAGCTGAAATATGAATACAATGGAGTTAATAACTTCATGAATATGTACAATTTATAAGTCATCCTTTCATTCACAAATGATATTGATTTCAAGAAGTATACTTTTTAACCGTAAAAAATAAGTCCCATAAAAATTAATCTACAGTAATCTCACCTTTCCGTCTTGGTAGATAAATGCTGATGCTTCAATATAAGCTACAGCTTGATACCTGACATGACAAAAAGACATCTATTATTCCCATCATTCATTTATAAATCCATCAACTATAAAGCACTAAAATGAAGAACAAGCAAAGAGAGCTAAGCTAAATAAGTGCAAATTCATGCTTCATGGAATGCTACATATATTACAAACAGAATCGAACACAATTAAAGTGATAGAAATGCATAGTTGAACTCAAGCATATGATTCAGTGTTGATAAATATCTTTTACCATACTCCTTACACCTAGACTCTGCCTATCTTATAATATAGATCAATGTTTGCAAGTAGTTATCTTAAGCATTACTCTTCAGATTATCTTGTCATATAAACTAATATTATTAACCCTATTTTAAGCTTCCAAGAATACCGCAGTCCAATTCAAAATTCGATCCTTGCCTTTGATAATAAAAAATAAAAAAATTTACCAATACCTTAAAAAAAAGTTCAGGTAAACTGTTCATTGCGTTTATCTAGTAACCATATATGTACACCAAAATAATTGCATCAACAACTGGGACTAGGGATGGGTGTGGGGGCCCATTGGGGCGGGGGAGGGTCCCCCCACCCCCATCCCCATTTCTGAAACCTCCCCCCATCCCCGCCCCCAAACCCCATTAGGGGGAAGTGGGGATGGGGGTGTTTGGGAGAGGTTCCCCTGCCCCCACCCCCGTCCCCCATTTCCAATCCTAATATTTTCCAATCCGAAATCTGAAATTTATAATTCTGGATTCGAAATTCAATCATTCTAATCCTACGAATCACCATATTTCGATATTCAATCCATATAATTGTCTAAAATTAATAGAAATAATTATAGTAATTTAGTATCACACATAAAAGTCTAAACAAATTCATAAAAAAACTAAGTACATTCAACTGTCAGGTAGTTTTAGTGGTGAAACCAAAAATAATAAAGTTAAAGTTACTTTTAAAAAAAATATAATATTAAAAATATATAAATATATATATTATATACATACGGGGAATAGGGAATTGGGAATGGGGCCCCACCCCCATTTAAATGAATGGGGAAATGGGGACATTTAGGTTTTGGGGGCAAAATTTGCCCCCACCCCCACCCCTACCCCCAAACCCCATTTGGGGGCAAATGGGGATGGGGCCCCATGGGGGAAATGCCCATCCCTAACTAGGACGGAAAAGACAGTATACAGTAACATCATAATGATGGGATAAACTTGATGAGCATTGGAATTTCATAATTAAATATGTTTTTTACCCAAGGTTCAGAAGGCCAGCAACAGTGCTAATGCTTATATCAAAGTCCACTTTGGGTTGAATGATGAAATTCCCTTCTCTGATAGGCTAATAGATAGAATCCACACAAAAGTGAGAATCACGAATTTACTAGAGTTCCCAAGAAAACGCAACCATCATATAATAAAAAGAAATATATTTTAAGCAAATTTTGATATAAACCTCCCGTATCAGCAATGCAAATCTGCCTTCACATATTCTAACACGAATGCAGTCACTTTCTGTCAATTGCCCATTCGTAGGAATTCCTGGAAGCCTTAGGTATATGTCAATGAAATTCTGAACAGAACTGCAGAACTTTGAAGGATCGAGGATTTTTAAAATATCTTGATAAGCCACCTGTAATTGATTATGATCATTATGTAGGCCAGCAGCAAACCACCATATAAAAAGCCTAAAAGAAGCTCCAAAGAACACATACATGCTTGTCACTCTTTAAAACAAACAATGAACTCTCAGGAGAAAGAACGGGATCAAAGTCATTACGGATTTTCAACTGCAATCACAAAAGAAAAAATTGTTACAGCAAAGTTAGCCTTTTTTCATAACATTTTTCTTCAGGAGTGAAGAGTAATAGGTCATAAGCATCACTGCTGAAGTATATAAAAAAAAAATTAAAATAACCCTAAAATTCTAAAAACATTGACCATATATAAATTAAAACAAAATACGCATAAAATGTAGAGTAACTAACAAAAGAAAAGGAGAGGAAAAAATAAATTTATAAATATATATGGTAGCCAGTATTAAATGTTGCCCTTGACATAATACAAGACATAGCTTGGTTTTTATTAGACGAATAAAATGGCTCATTTGTATATTTAAATAGAGATCTAATATACAATCCATCACAACTTGACAATTCAAAAACCGTAGTCATCCTAGTATAATGTTAGCCATGTAGTCCAACAGTGAATTTATACACTGACGACGCTAACTTTAAACAGTGGCAACATGATTGATTTAATCGTTAGATGATATTCAAAATAGAAAAGAGACCTAAAATACTGTGAACAATTAATGATATAGTTGAACTGCAAACAGCGCAATATCAAAAAATATGCAGGAAACATGACAATCATTGGAATTTTTCTAAAGTTGAAAGGAGAGGTAATAGTTAGGAAAATCCACATTTTGCAGTACGACTAACATGTGCATGAACAAGATGAGGTTCAATATGCTGCTGGAACATTGGGAACACTGTCATCATGATCTCATTTTGGGACATGAAACACCCCACTCTGCTTTTGTCCCTTTGAACTCGAGAAATCAGATGAGAATGAACACCTCCAACCTGGATTTCCAAATAGGAAGTTACTCAAAAGACAGTTCACATAGCAAGAAACTAAGACCATGAAAATAAAGCCAGAAAGGTGGAGTAGATAGCTGTACCACAGCAATCCACAAGTCAAGTGATTTTCGGATTTCAGGATGCAAGGCATAAACCCCTTCAAAGATGATCTGGTCATATGAAACAAATTAAGAGTCAAAAGGGATGAATACTTTACAACCAAGTCGGCCAGCATTATTCAGGCATTACATTGACACTGTTCATTAATGAATATTGGAGATGTCAGATATTTTATGATCATAAATAAATGAAGAATGCAGAAGACAAACAATCAATTATCCAGCCATGCAACTTGAACTTGAAAAGAAAGCCATGGCTGGAGAAGGTTTCAATTTATTATACTGTGGACAGTTTTGCACATCATTTATAAATAGTGGAATGCCAACTATCTTCTAAAGGAGATGTTCTACATCTTCTTCACAGCTTTAGAGTTCTTTTTCATTGGCATTCACTAGTGAAAACTAGAATTCAGCTAACCTAGATACTATGTTGAAGAAGCTCTTTATGACTTCTTGAAATTTAAGACTTTTGTTAGTAACCATCGGACCTAAAAGCTTAAACCGGTAGGAATGGGCTCAAAGATAGTATTTAAGCACTTTAACACACTCCTTCATGTGCAAGAACAATAGGCTTGCCACATGGCTCAAGCCCAAACAAATATTCAAACTCATATCAAAATCAGAAAAAATTCAAATTCAATCACGTGGGGACTCGAACCCAGGGCACCCGGGTCAAACCAAGCTCTGATACCATGTTAATAATCATCAAACCTAAAAGCTTAAGTAGGAATAAGCCCAACAATAGTATTTAAACACTCTAACAACTTTAAATAGGACTTATTATCACAAACAAGATTAGAAAGAGAGGGAATTTTAACATTTGTGAAAAAAGCTTTGTGCTTGATCCTTCGTTGTCTTCCTTTCTCTTTTTATGCTCCTCTTTTCTTCTTCCTTTTACTGCAATTGAGTTATCGTCCCTACATCATGTAATTTCTTGACAACCTTTTCTTTATTTATGCTCACAAATACAGGAAATGCTTTACCATATACCCTAGCTTGAATCCCTAGCCTCTGCAACTCACATCAGACAACTTAGAATAGGCCTAATATAATAACAAAATTATGATATATATGCCTAATTAAGATACATTATACCTCATTGGAATCATAGTCAAGGAATTTAAATTTCCCAAGGAAACAATGCAATGCAGTCAGTCCTATCAACCAAGACAAAGAACACCCTTAAAATTGTATCTAGGCCCACAATTGCGACATAAAGCAAATAATTGAATACGCAGCCAATTGTGTAGCAGAAGAAAACAAGGAATCCCCCTCTAATAACCCTCGAATATTTATAATAAGAAGTCACTGTATAGGACGGTACGATTAATAATAAATCTAAAAAAGATAGTTCTTAAAGCAACAAAATAAGTTCAATAACAGACCACACCACAATCTTCAGAAACTTCAAGTTCCTTGAAGCCGCTTCGAGCACCAGTCTCCAAGTCAAATATGGGTACTTTTGTCCTTCGACCATTCCTTATGTCACCAATATTCTGCAAATAATGTTACAAAAAATGTTATTGAAAATAGGAGTATATTTCCTGTCAGCTGTCGCAAATTAATCCCAAGTGAGCAACATACACTCTTTTTTACACAATTCTCTTAAATAAATGTTGATAATCATACTTATTCTTTATAAACCACAACATTACAATAATGCCATCAGACTTCTCTAATAAAAATATGAATGAGGAATTGAAAGGTGAAGGTTTATAGCATATTCATCTATCAGTAATTCAGTATAGATGCTTACTAATTCTGAAACTGGGTAGAATATGCAATTGCAGTTGCAGGAAAATTGCAAAAAAAAAAAAAAACCTGAAGAATAGTGGCGTATGGGAGATGAACATAAAACAGTGCTCAACCCATGCACCACACAATACCCCCTTTCACCAAATTAGACCATAAGAGAAAATAATCGTAGCAAGACCAAACAGGACTACCTTTAAAACACAACTTTTGGCAGAAATCATATGTTTGCATGAAGGGTTGCACTATATATCTGGAGAAAATATGATGAAACGGAGAAAATGTTTACACTAAACACATTGACGTGAAGGCCAAGCTAGAAGTATAGTAAGCAATAAGACAAAATTGACCATTTAAACCCATTATTAAACAAGTGTCTTGAGAGTTTTTAGTCTGCCATATATCAAGGAAGAATACATAACTGGTCATCTAATTTATCTCTAATGTATGAAATTGATAATAATAGTTTATAAAACAATTACAGTGTGATATATACAATCAGCACCCTACCTTTGAAAGCAAAGATAAGTCAAGAGAGCTAAAGTCATCATACTTAAAAGCCTTCACTTGTTCAGATTTAAAATAGCTTTCAAAGGAAACTACTTCACAACCAACAATATTTGCCATTTTATGAGCCAGACTAGTCTTTCCAGATCCACTTGGACCTCCTGCAACAACAAAAAATGGAAGGGAAAAAGTATCATGTAAGAGCTTATACCAAAGCCAAAATATTAATCCTTTCGGCTTTAATAACAATTTTACAATTCCAACGGTTCTAATGAAATCACCCTTAAACCATTTAAGTCAATTTTGATCTTTGTTATCTTATTACAATATCCATTAAATCATAACAAAAAAGAAATCACTCAAGTAGCTTTGGTGATAGACATATGCTATAACTTAAAATAGGCAGCAAGTTGAGTTCAACAGCAAATTTTTACCAATCAAAAAGTTGTATTCAACAACTTTTTATTAAGGTAACAACATTCCACTATAATGTATGATAAGGGGAGAGATATTTGAATATTAGCAGTATTTTAATTTTAAAGGACAAAATATCCCTCCTAACTAGACACATGAAGTAGAGAGATGGAGAGAGAGAGAGAGTTGTTACAGTATGTATTACCAATTCCAACTATAACGGGGGGACCTTTATTCTCCAACAAAGCCTGAAACAATAACCAAAAGTACATTAATTTAAATCTCACTGAATATATCTACGAGCTTCATAGACACGGAGACATCCCATAATGACAGTCTCCAATACAATTTCCAATGAATATGTGCCCCTTACCTGAATTGCTTGAACAGAAAGAAGCAATCCTCTGTCCAGGTCATATGAATCAGGCATTGGAGCAAGCTTCATGGTATCCCTGTAAGTGGAAGAACCTGTGGTTGCTTCATGAGAGAAGTCTAAACATGAAATCTACTAGTAATAGTACAACAATACAGTTCAGTAGTAACATTTCTAATGAACCACTATAGTCCAAGAGACATACCTATAACTACATTGTCAGCATGTGGAGGATCTGAAGAGATAAAATGCCATGTTGCTAATATAGGTTCCATTTTGGATTTTGTTGGGGATCGAGTCCATGGCTGAGATAGATCCTCAAGCCGTGTGACATTGTTTGGAGTGGTGCGGATTGGCCTAGGGGCAACAATCACCTTTTCCTGAGTACTAGTCACAGATGTATTAGACAAAGGCGGTGGTGTATTAAGTCGTGGTACACCTGCATGTGGAGTTAATTTAGTTGGAAAGAGCAATGATATGATTTAGATCCAACAAACCAATAAAAGTGCACAGAAAGGAAGAATTCTAAATGAATATTAAGCCAAGTTACTGACCTTTTCTCTCAAGAATCAATTCCAAATATGATTTTGTAATCCATGGTCCATTGATACCCATCTTCAATGATTCTGCACCAACTGTCTATGCAATAGTAGAGAAACCAATGATAAAAGTTGCACAAGAGTGGAACAATATATATCTGAATTCTAGAATGCATATGGTATAATTTTAACAAAAACATAACAGAGGAAATGTATTTTGTATGTATAGAAGCTTGAACTGACTTATGAAAATTCCGCATCTAACAGGAGGGTAAATGAGTAGAGATGTAACCCTATAAGTTGACCATATAAACTACATAGTGCAAATAATAAACAACTGTCTACAATATTGTGTGTCAAACACTTGATGCTCATCAACCCATCAATTAGACAGTTCATTCACATTAAAATCTGCAAAATCACGAGGTGTTATCAGTGAAGTCACAATAGCCAGATAGCTTGGCAGCATCAAAAGATTTTACATGTTTAGTTGAATAAGGGTGAAAAAAAATATGTAGCAACAAATCATGTCTTCACATGCCTATCCCACAACACCAGAGCCATGTGTTGCTTGAGTTCAGCTTGTTTACAGAATGAGCCAAACAAAGGCATCCGATCAGCTCATTTTGTAAATAATATAAGACTGGAACCAAGTCTACGCTTTCCAAGAAAATCTTGGTTCTTTTTTCATCCTTAAATTAACTGCCACTGTGTTATCTTGAAACATTGTAAATTATAAAAACAACAACAATCCTTAATCCATCTTTTAATATAACCATCAGTCAACCATATGCTTGGCTTCCTCTCATCATCTTCTACTTGAAGGCGATTTTTCATATTTGACTAATATTTGAAGGCGAATAAAAACAACCAAAGGCACTTAATGCCAATTGTCATAATCTAGATTCTCTTCACCACAAAAGTTCTAGAAAGTTGAAAAAATAACCTTCCAAAGGGAAAAAACAAAGGGAACCAATATTCTTTTTCACATCACCACAGATACTTAGAAGAGCATAAACAAAAGGAACCAATATTGTAGAAATTATATTGAACAAGAGAAATAAGTTCATACTTTTCTATCTGTGCCCCTCAGGACCATGAATGTCTCGCCAAGAGTATCAATAGTTTCAAGTGACACCGAAAGATTGCCATTAATAATGGATGTAGATGCCCGTTTATAACTGACTACAACAGAGTACCCCAAAGCCAGCAATCCACCAAGTGTCATTCGCCCCACCTATTACAATATTATATAATTAAACATGTAGAAAGGTTCTCAAAGGTTATCAGATAATAAGCTTTTCTAAAAATTAAGAGGCGTTTCTGATATAAAACAACAGCATAGAATAAAACAATGACAGCAACAGTATTACAAAATGATACCAATTTCAATAATGATTTGATGTAGATGACTGCAATGACAGCATTTGCAATCATATTTTTGTATGAAATTGGCAAGAGCATGTGAAGCCCTTGAGAGATGAACAAGGAATTGATGAGTGTCTGTAAGGAATTAATGTTGGCGATGGAAGTGTTGAAGAATGAGAATGATGCACTTCAAGAGAAGATAGTGGAAACTTCCCGACAAAAAGAAGAAATGAGGGAAGATTGTGAGAAGAAGTCGCAGCTCATGAAGAATGAGTTAGAGGGCAAGGATGCCTCGGAAAGGGTGCAAGTTGATGAGCTTGGAAAGGAAAACAAGAAGCTCACACTTGAAATTATATCGCTCAAGGCAGAGAATGGCATACTCCGGGGAGGATTGAGGACGTTGTTGACAAGAACAAGGAGTTAGAAATGCATGTAAAGAGCCTTGAAGTTGAAAATAGTACACCCTTGAAGGAGTTAGAGGAGATCAAGGAGGATTTTGCAATGAGGATGCGGCTAATGCAAGCCGAAATTGACCCTCACAAAAAATTGAAAATGTGTTAAAGAACTTTAGATAACCATTGATCGTTATTTTTAAGCTTTTAGACTTTGTTAACACATAAAAGATTGGGGAAAGAGAAAATAGTGTTGTATTATTATTGAGCCAAAGATAAATGAATTTATAGTGCGAGGCCTAGAAAAGAAAGGGAAATAGAATCAATCACAATAATTGCTCAATCAATCGCCTAGCCAATTACATCAATCTATGGCTAATTGTCACCTTGATTGTAGCTAACTGACATCTAGATTAATAGTTGACTTTAACAGACTAGTTGAACTTATTTCACATATTAGTTGAAACAAAATACCATACACATTATTGTAACTTAACTGTAAATTGACCAGTCACACAATAATATTTGTCCAACTACAGCAACTCAACTAGTAACATTTAATATAAATGTGACATCAACTAAAGCACGACAGGTTAGTCTATTAAAAATAATTGGGAATAGTTTTATTTAGGACTAGGGTTAACCATTATTTATTTATAATAAAAAAAGGGTCGCACTCCTCTTTATCGAAAGAAACAAAAATTCAATTAAAGTTTCGAACAGGAACCTTTTCCATTTTCCCAAATACTTATGTTATCACACATGCGACTGAAAGCAGCAGCAACTGTGTGAATAAAAAACAAAGAAAAAACTACTATTCAAGTGAGTATTTGTTAAGCACTGACAACGTTTATGCTGGAAACACCAACTGGGAGAACATGCCTCACCTCAAACTCAGCTTTTGGTCTGATGATGAAATTTTTGTCCACAATCCTCTGGTCTCCAAGTGACAGATAATATCTAATACCAGATTGCCGCACCTTAATCCAATCATTTATTCTTGCTTCTTCACTCGCTGATGGTGGCCGAAGGTACATCTCAATAAAACTGAAAGCAAGATAAAGCATGTGGAATGGTCATTTGCAATCAAAGCTCAGAAGCATTTATTTTCTCTGAATTAAATTTACAGTAAAAACAGTAAGATGCAAAGCTAGAAATAACCACTCACTTATCGGTGTGTGCTTCACTTCCTTGAAAGGCAGAAGCGGAATGTAAATTTGGTTCCTGTCACAACAATTTAACAATTTAGTAACACTTTAATAAAACATGATGAAAGTTACCTAATGAAGTACTTATTTCTCACAGAAACGGGAGAGATATCTTAAGGCCATGAGCAATAAGAAACTCAACATTAGATGGTTTCAGAGATGCCCACTAGTGTTCGGAATGAGACAACTACTGCACATAATTTTAATCTTAGTACACCACCAGTAAGAAGTGAAAACGAAAATTTATTGAGTAATAGGCTGCACCAATCTTCCCAGCATCCCACCAGGTGCTTACTACAACTTGATCAGGTTTGGTTTCATTTTATAAATTACAGTTTTATTCATAATGATAACGAGACTGAGTAACAACAACAGATCGGTTGAGTCCTAAAGGAACTTTGGTTCCAACCGATAGGTCAGAAGCAGACACTCAGATGAATTGAATGTAAAATTAATAGAAACTTAAAAAAAGATGCAACAGATTGCATCACAATGTAAACAATTATTGACCGTTTAATGAAAAGCTTCATCAAGTTTCAACAAGACCATTTACAAGAACTCCACTACCTCGAATAATGGTGCTGGACAAGAACACCATACATAATACCAATAAGCTAAAAAATAATTACAGACCTCACTTCTGCATTTCAGCTTGTAAATTGCTTCTCTAAATGATGAAACGAAGCTGTTGTTAATCCTAATCTGTAAAATAAATTCATCACATGAAAAACAAAATTATGAGTAAATTTTTTAACACTATGTTTGGTCCGATAGAATTGAAGAGAAAGGAAATGATAAGTTAATAAGGAAAAGAAAAGAAAAGAAAGGAAAGGAAAGGAAATGATAGTGTTTTTAATGATGGTTGTTTGGATAGCTATAAATAGGAAGGAAAGGAAATGAAATAATTTTTTTTTTGGAAAATAAATAAATAAATATATTTTATTCTATTTACGAAAATATCCTTCCCACACCAATTACCAACAGTAGCATAGCAATATATGTCAAAAAAAAAAAAAACAGTAGCATAGCAATAGAAATGCAAATCTTATTTGTAGCAATGATGCAATCAAAATAATTGTAGTGATCAAGCATGACACCATAATAATAATAAGAAAAACAAAGGATCCAAACCATGCAAATACTTGCTCTATATTGGAGTAGAATACAAAGCACCAAACCACAATATTTATATATAAAAAAAATGAACCTGTTAAGAATTGCAAACCACATAATTAATCGTAAAAAGCACTTATAAACCAAAAAAAATCAAATAGCAAATCACATCAATCAGTCGTATATAATCAATTTGCCCTAGAAAATAATTATAAAAAAATAATCACAAACCAAATAAGAAATAACAAAGTAATAATAAAACAAATAATGTTATAAAATGGTTTACCTTGATTGAGGACGGCAATTTGAGCAAAAATTGTCAATGAACAAGTATGAATGAGAGATGAATGGGAGACATGTCTTGATGTCTTGTTACATAGGCTTTAAATAGATGTTAATTAAGTTTATCATTCAACATTAATAGGGTTAGTTTTGGGATATTGAAAATATCATTAATTCTGTATTATTTTCCCTCATTTTCCTCCCAAATATGGTGGGATATCGAACTGAGTGAAACAAGAAGAAATTATTTCCTCATTTTCCTTTCCTTTCCTTTCCCTCTCATTTAACAATCCAAACAAGATATTAGAAATCCATCCATATCCTTTCCTTTCTTTTTTCTCATATTCCATCAAACCAAACATAGTGTAAAGGAAGCAAATGAAAATGCAAACCTGTGCATGATGAAGATCCGGCTCAATGTGCTTTCTAAACAATGGGAATATACTGTCAATAAGGTAATCTAGTGAACATGAATCTCCGATATCATATTGAACTTTTGAAAGAAGGCTAAAATGTACACCACCAACCTGATATATAGAACATATTAATGAAACATTGTATCAACATTAAAAACAACTGATTACTCGGGAAGGCTCACTGAAATCAAAGTCTGAGTCAATTACCACTGCAACTCGAATATCTAGCAAAGAGCGCAATCTTGCATGCAAAGCGTAGGTACCATCAACTATTACCTAAGAACAATGTTGAAGAGATGAACTATAGCAGTGATTGTTAATCATAATAACCGTAGTTTATACACACTTACCACCCCAGATGAAGCACTCTTTATTGCTTTTGTACCAAAGCGTCTCTTTTGTTGGAAATCAAACATTGGAATCAAGGTATCTTTCCCTTTTGTCAAATCCTATTTTCAAGGTAGAATCAATGGAACAACTTCACAGTATCAAATGCAACATATTGCTACAAAATAAAATGTAACCTGTCCCGTGTTTCAAGAACACATGTTGATCTGACGCAGGATTTTACCATAGAAAATAGGCAAACAGTTACTTGAAATGGTGTGTCAAAATACAAACACTTTAACTCTTTTACGATTTAAGGAAATCAGTCAACTTAAAGTTTTAGACGTTCAGGGCATACCACACATTGAAACCAATTGTTAAACACTAGAACATTATAAAGAAGTTGGCAAAGTTTTTTGATATAACAAAATCCATTCGAAAACATACAACTTGAGCACGATAAAGAGAAGTGAAGCAAATACAAACCTCTAAATTTCGGACTAAGGAATCGAAATCTATTGAATCTAAATCACTCCCTTCATCAACTCCATCACGGTAATTCTCCATTGATATAACAGTACAACCAATTACAGATGCTACCTTCTCTGCTAAGCTTTAGGAACCATCAAATTGATACGAGTTAATTAATTGAAGAGAGGAAAGTATGAATGCTTCTGCTGCATAAATTTTCCTCCTCAGAGATCAATAGATTCATAATAAATAAAAAAACGGAAATAATACAGCTTGTTTACCTCGATTTACCAGAACCACTAGGACCACCAATGCCAACAGTAACAAGACCCTTTTTTGTCTCTCTAAGCTCTTGGATGGATTTTACCAATAAATAATACCCACGATCAAAAGACTGCAACATTTCCCCAAGAAACAAATAATTTTCTTCATAAATTTTGAAAAAACATAATCAATACTCTGTTTGAAGACATTCAGACCAGTACAAACATATAAAAATTATTACAAGACATATGGTACTATAGAACAATCTTCACCAGAAAACTCAGGATTACAGACAGCAAAATGTGGTAATTACATGCATACAGCATCAAGAATTTACACACGACAAGCATGCACATGTGCAGAAGTACAAACAGTGAGAAATTTTAAACTGTATATCACAAATTTACAGCACTGCCAATTATTCAACTTCTTGAAGAACACTGAGATATAAAACAAACATGATGTACTATTTCAAGATATCCCAAACTCAAAATATAAATTAACTTAGTTTCCAATGCCTTAAAGCTACTATATACAAGCTAGCAGCACATATAGGAAACTTTACACGCAAAGCAGCATTGGGAAAGAAAAGAAATGGCACACATTAGACCATAACACATGCTAGCCAGCCCGCCCGCCCAGACACATGCAGACACATTGAGAGAACTCAATCAGTAACCAAGAACACTGGTTATCAAAATCTACAAAATCAATGGAAACTTCTTTTTAGCAAATAATCACTTCAGCAGATTGTAAAGTAAACAGTTTACAGCAACCGAATTTCAACATTAACAGGAAGTAAATGCGAAAATCAACATTAAGCAATTTAAGAACATCATACATATAAGAAACCCAATTTCAATAAGCTAATAGTATGATATGAGAACTCACTAAATTTCAATAAGCTAATAGCTTGATATGAGAACTCACTAAAATTCAAATAATCAAGCAAAAACAGGACCAACAATAACACAAGCACCTGCAATAGAAAAAACAACATTTCGCAAAATTCTCACCAACCCAGTTTCAAAATTCTGATCACAACAACACCAAACAACCCAGAAGTCAAAACAGTGAAATTTCATCGAAAATTTATATATATATATATATATATATATATATATATATAAACACACACACACACACACATAAAGCAAACGGCAGCACCAATAGTTAAGTCTAAAATATTAAATAAAATACCACATGAAGAGGAAGTGATTGAAGAATTGAAGACGAAGAAGAAGTAGTGGATGGCTGCCGTTGAAAATATTCTCTTCCTCCTTCGTGAAAAACTCGCTGAATAACTTCATCGTCCATTTTTTTCTTGTTATCTTAGAAGAATCAAAATTAAATTCGACCAATACAGGGTTCGTTAATTGTCAAAAGAATCTCCAATCAATTAAAGATGAGAAAGAGAGAGAGTATTTTGGGTTCGGTTTCTTTCTTCCATTTTACTTTTTATTTTCTTCAAATTCATTCGTTCTTCGTACACTTCCTTTGTTGCTTCCAACTATACGCTCCCGCTTGTTTTTTCTTTTCTTTTTCCTTTTTTTTCTTTTTCTTTTTCTTTTCCTTATTATTTTTTTAAATCTTATCATTTTTTTTCTTTATTATTTTATTTAAATCAAATAAACTTATCCGAATCAGTTGAGAATTGCCGCCCATAAAATATATTTCTACACCTACGTAAACAATAAAACTTTTTTATTTCTAAAATACCATTATATTTAATTACTTAAAATACATGATTTAATAAATGGAAATTAAATTTACTAAAGTTGAATAGCTAATCAAAATAAACCCTAATAATATATACTTAATCAAATCCAATATTAATCATGAAATGTAAATTTTTTTTCATATATAGTCAAGGAATGGAAGAACAAATGATTGATTTTATGGATTTTGATTGCATTCAAGTATGTTTATGATTGAATAAAAAATTGTTGCAGTTGTAATCTTATAGAACCTTTTTTTAAAGCAGTTGCAGAACTCGATCAAGTTTTTACGGTTCTCAAACAAAACCCACTCACTCCTCACTTTAATTTAATTCAATTACAAATTCCTATTAATTTAATTGGTTTGTAAACCAAAAAACTTGGTGGATGGATTCTAAAAATACCAAATTTTGAAATGAAAAAAATTGATTTGTTTGGTAATCGAAAAAATAGTTTTTTAAAAAAAACAAAAACAAAAGAAGTTGCATATTGTTGTTTGTTTAATTATTGTTGTTGTTGTTTTCGATGACGATGATTAAGTGTGTAAACCATTATGATTTCATGGTTTTTTTAGATAATCAAATACATTGATTCCGCCAATAACAAAGAAAAAAATATATAATTAGGTTTATAGTTAAATTTGTATTTTATTTTTGTTCAAGTAAAATCTTAGTTGTACAGTTTTATTTGAATATTATATATTTTTTATCCCAATAAATTCTATAATATTTGTTTAGGGAAGGGAAGAAACTGTGTAGTTTTTTTAAAAAAAAAATAGAAGAAACTGTTTGTACAAGAATTTTGTTTTGTCTGGGGTGGTGGAAGCAAATGAAGAGAAATGTGTATAATGAGAAAAAGAAATTTGTTTAAAATTTAAAAAAAAAATTACTTAAAAGATAGTTTTTGTATTTTAAAGGTGTTAACAGAAAAATCACTCGGGGAGCGAAATCTCAATTAACACCCTCAACCCGCTATCCCGAAGGTCGCAGCGGGGGGTAGGTACTTCGTACCGTGGTTCTGATAAGGTGAAAGCGAGATAGATGCCATGGTAGGAGAATAGTCATACTTCCCATCTGGTGCAGTAGGCTGGTACCCGGTCTTGGTATCTAATCCCGATACCTAGTCACCTCTCTAGGTGCTTTCAATATTCCCCCGACCTAGATAATGAGCCAGGAGAGGTACATGAGAGCTAGGACCAGCATGGTCGGTGCTTAGCATGTATACATGCATTCATAACAAGGAAATAGATGGGAGAATGACAACTCTTTTAGTAGTGATGGACTGACCTAGGGGGAAAAAGCATCACGATTGATCATATGTCGAAAAACCCCGAGGCAGTATCCATTGGAAGGGAGAAAGACCCTTCTTTATATTTATATATCTCGAGAGGTGCTCCGGAGAGCTTACATTAATACAAACTGAATCATAGTAGGTCACAGTTAGAGGGGTGCCATTTGGTACCGGTACATTCATGGCGAAAACTAACATACATAGCAGTCGATACAATGGTGGTGTAGAGGGAATTCGGGCAGGGTCCCTTTTACACTCCAGGCGATGGCGAACTCATATTCCTAGTGGAGAAGTGGGCAAAATATGGGATCGGAGACATGGAGATGTTGGGGAGATGTTGGAGAGCTATTGGAGATATGGAGATATGAAGATATGGAGATACTGGAGGGCTGTTGGACTGTGTCTATTGTTCGAAGCCCATGTTGGAGAAATGTCCGACTGGAGAAATATTAGGGAATCGACCTTTTTTCTTGGAGAGTGACTTGTTAAATTTATGTCTATTCATCCTTGTTGCCCACTCCATTGGTGTATCGATATTAATGAGTTGAATATCTTCTCATTAATGGAGTTGAATATCTTTTCATTGATGGAGTTGAATATCCTCTCATTGATGGAGTTGAATATCTTCTCATTAATGGAGTTAAATATCTTTTCATTGATGGAGTTGACTGATTCCTTCATTAATGGCGCTGATTATCTCCATTAATAGAGTTGATTGATTCCTTCATTAATGGCGTTGATTATCTCCATTAATTACCAGAGAGGTCAACTTTCTCTTTTATGTTGCTTGAAGGAGAATTCTGACTCTGTATCCCGGTGTTATGGTACACTGGTGTACCGGAGTGCTTACTGGCGTGACGCTTGTTCTAGCATGCTGGTACCTCTTCATGGTTCCATTATTCTTACTTGGCGGGTAGGATACACATTTCTGGTTAGATCCTGGACTGATATCGTAGTACTTGGGTACCGGGTAGATGTCGCGGTACCTAGGTACCAGGTAGGAGGTATCGTGGTACCTAGGAACCAGGTAGGAGGTATCGTGGTATAGCCTTGCTTGGTACCTGGTAGACTGTGAGACGTGGTACTGACTTCTTTCCGGTTCATGGTGTAGAGCATCCCCGTTATCTAGGTACCGGTCCCGATCTAGGTCCTACTAGGTACCTACCGGATGGAAAATTTTTCTTTGGACCCCTGCCAAAAATGACTGTTAACAGAAGTCCCCCACGACTTGAACACCGCTATTAAGTTGGGGTAGGAGTCAGGATCTTATACTGCTTGAAGAATTTTTCTCGTCGTTTCTTACTTGTAGCCATTACCTGAAAAGAGAAAACGCTCACAGCACTATTGGCTCTGGCGAATCTGGATACCTGGCATTCCTGTTCAGGGGATCCTAGTACTTTGTCTATAATAATGGTGAATCAAGGTACCTAGCCTCCCATTTTTTAGGAATCCGGGTACATAGGCGAAAATGATCCTAGTAGGCTACTATGCCATCCAGATCCTTCTAGGCGAGGGGTGATGCCCGGCCAAGGCAGCAAGAGGGACATTTGGTTGTCCTAGTCTTGAGGTGAAAACAAGTAGGCGAACATATTGGAGAATCTTGGTACCTCGCATTCCTGTTCTAGGAATCTTGGTACCTTGGCGAACATATGGCGTACATTCTGGAGAAACTGGGTATCTCGCATTCCTGTTCTAGGAATCTTGGTACCTTGGTGAACACATGGCGAACATTCTGGAGAAACTAGGTACCTCGCATTCCTGTTCTAGGAATCTTGGTACCTTGGTGAACACATGGCGAACATTCTGGCAACAAGATCCTGGTAGGCAACTAAGGCCACTTTAGTACCAGGTCTTTCTTAGCAGGGGTGGTGCCCGGCTAAGGCCTTGATCTGGCTGGAAACTATGCTCTTACTATCTAGACCCTTCTAAGCGGGGGGTGGTGCCCGGCCGAGGTTTGATCCGTCGGGCAACTATGCTCTTACCTACCGTATCCTTCCTAGCGGAGGGTGGTGCCCGACTAGGGCAATAGGAATGCCATGTGGCTTTTCTAGTCTTGAGGAGATCATTGGCGAAAATAAGGAGATCATATTCAGATACCTCGCATTCCTGTTTATAGGAATCTTGGTACTTTGGCGAAAATAATGGCGAATATATACTAGCAGCAAGATCCAGGTAGGCGACTAAGGCCACTTTAACACCTGGTCTTTCTTAGCGGGGGGTGGTACCCGGCCAAGGCCTTGATCTGGCTGGCAACTATGCTCTTACTATCCAGATCCTTCTTAGCGGGGGGTGGTGCCCGGCCAAGGTCTGATCCATCGGGCAACTATGCTCTTACGTACTAGATCCTTCCTAGCGGGGGGTGGTGCCCGGTCAGGGCAACAAGAGTGCCATGTGGCTTTTCCTAGTCTCGGGGAGATCCTCCTAGATGGATTATTTCGATCTATGGCATCAAGAGTGCTATGTAGCTTTCCTGGATTCATGGCGATCCTCTTGGAGGGATCTACCCGGTCCAGGGCATCAGGATTGCTGTGTAGCTTTCCTGGATTCATGGCGAGCCTCCTAGAGGGATCTACCCGGTCCAGGGCATCAGGATTGCTGTGTAGCTCTCCTGGTTTTATGGCGATCCTCCTGGAGGGATTAATCCGATCCAAGGCATCAGGCATTCCTGTGCAAGGGATCCCGGTCTTCAACTGATGGTCCTGGTAGGCAACTAAGGCCACTTTAGCACCAGGTTTTTCTTGGCGGGGGGTGGTACCCAGCCAAAGCATCATGAGTGCCATGTGGCTATCCTGGTCTCGATCATAGGCGAAAAGTGATCAAATGAGAACTACCAAGGCGATCATAGGAGAACTACCAAGGAAATCGTAGGAGAACTATCAAGGCGATAATAGGAGAACTACCAATGCGATAATACTCAAGGCAATACTGGTCAATGCTCACCCCGCAGGCTTCATTTGTGAGACCTTCTGGGGTAACCCGTGTTCCGGGTATAAGTAATAGAGTGACGTTCCGCAAAGGAGCTTTTATCGTGGACAGATCAGTATGAGAACTCTTTCCATGTTGAGGTCACTACCACTCCCACAGGAATACTAGGGAGAATGGGGAGTTTGTAGCCTCCAACTGATGTAGTTGGTTCAGGGACCTACTTTGAGTAGATGAGCATCTTTAACAATCATAATGGTGTTCGAAACTTTGCTTGAACTAACCTGGACCTCGGTAGCTTGCTGGGGGCACTAGGTAGCCCAGTATAAAAAATCAGGAACCGCTAATCTTACAGTTGTGATCTAGGTAGCTCACATGGGCGCTGTGAAAGGCCCAATACGATAAGTGAGGAACTTCTGATCTTGCAACAGTGATGCTGCTCCAGAGGCTTACTTAGGCACGTAGGAGGCCTCAGTAATGCACAAAGCCTTTAAGCTCTACCCGAGCGGATCGGGACATAGGTGGCTCATTAGGGCGTTCAAGGGCCTGGTACAAGAGGTAGGAAGCCACATGCATGATACTGGTCCAGAGGCATGCGTGGGATCCTAGAAGTCTCCAGCAACTGAAATGTGGCTCTGGACCATCTTGGAATGAATCGAAACATGGTGGCCCACTTGGGCGTTGACTAGCCAGGTAAAAGAAGTGAGGAGCCACTGAGCCATGCAGCTAGGCTGCTGCTCCAGTGGCTTGCTTAGGCATGTAAGAGGCCTTAGCAATGTGGGAAGCCTCTTAGCTCTACCCGAATGGATAGGGACATAGGTGGCTCACTAAGGCGTTGAAAAGCCCGGTACAAGAGGTAGGGAGCCACCTGCATGATACTGGTCCAGAGGCATGTGTGGGATCCTAGAAGTCCCCATCAACTGAAATGTGGCTCTGGACCATGGTGGAATGAATCGGGACACAGTGGCTCACTTGGGCATTGACTAGCCCGGTAGAAGAAGTGAGGAGCCACTGGGCCATGCAGCGAGGCTGCTGCTCTAGAGGCTTGCCAAGGTATATAGAAGGTCTCAGTAAAGTGGGAAGCCTCTTAGCTCTACCCGAACGGATTGGGACATAGGTGGCACACTAGGGCGTTGAAGGGCCCCATATAAGAGGTATGGAGCCACATGCATGATATTGGTCCAGAAGCATGCTTAGGATCATAGAAGTCCCCAGCAACTGAAATGTGGCTCTGAACTATCCTGGAATGACTCTGGACACAGTGGCTCACTTGGGCGATGACTAGCCCGGTACCAGGAGTGAGGAGCCACTGGGCCATACAGCGGGGCTGCTGCTCCAGAGGCTTGCCAAGGTATATAGATGGCCTCAGCAAAGTGGGAAGCCTCTGAGCTTACCCGAACGAATCGGGACATAGGTGGCTCACTAGGGCGTTGAAAGGCCCGGTACAAGAAGTAGGGAGCCACCTGCATGATACTGGTCTAGAGGCATGCGTGGGATCCTAGAAGTCCCCAGCAATTGAAATATGGCTCTGGACCATCCTGGAATGAATCGGGACACAGTGGCTCACTTGGGCGATGACTAACCCGGTACCAAGAGTGAGGAGCCACAGAGCCATGCAGCTGGGCTGCTACTCCAAAGGCTTGCTTTGGCATGTAGGAGGCCTCAGCAATCTGGGAAGCCTTTGGGATCTCCCCGAACAGATCGGGACATCGGTGGCTCTCTAGGGCGTTGAATGGCCTGGTATAAATGAAGTGAAGCCACCGGCCTGGTATTGGTCCAGAGGAATGCTTGGGATGCTAGAAGTCCCAGTAGCTGAAATGAAGCTCTGGACCATGCTCGAATGGATCGGGGCACAGTGGCTCACCTTGGTGTTGTCCGGCCTAGTACAATAAGTGAGGAGCCATTGGGCCATGCAGCTGGGCTGCTACTCCAGGGGCTTGATTTGGCATGTGGGAGGCCTCAGCAATCTGGGAAGCCTCTGGGATCTTCCCGAACAGATCGAGACATCGGTGGCTCTCTAGGGCGTTGAATGGCCCGGTATAAATGAAGTGAAGCCACCAGCCTGGTACTGGTCCAGAGGAATGCTTGGGATCCTAGAAGTCCCCAGCAACAGAAA
Organism: Dipteronia sinensis; assembly: GCA_033220585.1. NCBI lineage: Eukaryota > Viridiplantae > Streptophyta > Magnoliopsida > Sapindales > Sapindaceae > Dipteronia > Dipteronia sinensis. The sequence goes on from CM065638.1 coordinate 30,595,773, forward strand.
TGAAGCTCTGGACCATGCTCGAATGGATCGGGCACAGTGGCTCACCTAGGTGTTGTCCGGCCCGGTATAATAAGTGAAGAGCCACTAGGCCATGCAGCTGGGCTGCTACTCCAGAGGCTTGCTTTGGCATATAGGAGGCCTCAGCAATCTGGGAAGCCTATGGGATCTTCCCGAACAGATCGGGACATCGATGGCTCTCTAGGGCTTTGAATGGCCCGGTACAAATGAAGTGAAGCCACCAGCATGGTACTGGTCCAGAGGCATGCTTGGGATCCTTAAAGTCCCCTGCAACTGAAATATGGCTCTGGACCGTCCTGGAATCAATTAGGACACAGTGGCTCACTTGGGCGTTGACCGACCCGGTGTAAGGAGTGAGGAGCTACTGGGCCTCTTCCCGTCGCGCTGCTCCTATGATCATACAGTTGAGTTGGCTTCTCGGGTACATGCGTTGACCTGCTACCTTGGAGCTTTTGAAGAGTCGATCCGGTGACATGAGGGGATTTGCATGAACAGGTGCAAATCCGATAGATCGTAATGGATCTGCTGTATAAGAGATCTGCTGATAGCGGAGCAAATCCTCTGTAAGGTAGCAGGAGAGGTGCAGCTCTACTGCACAGCAGTTCTAGATTTAACGGACCGGATCTACTGCATAGGAGATCTGCTAATAGCGGAGCAAAACCTCTATAAGGTAGCAGAAGAGGTGCAGCTCTGCTACATATAAGCTATAGATGTACTGAAGAGAATCTGCCATAGAGGAGTACTGCAAGTATATGAGCAGATTTGTTGCATAGAGGCATCATAGTAGACCGGTTCTGCCAGTAGTCCCACGTATCATATCAACAGCAGAAAGTCGAGCTTGCATGTAGAGACATAAGATGCTCATGTAGAGACATGGAAGCCACGTTTGTGAGCTTCCCACAGACGGTGCCAAAAAGTGTTAACAGAAAAATCACTCGGGGAGCGAAATCTCAATTAACACCCTTACCCACTACCCTGGAGGTCGCAGCGGGGGGGGGGGTAGGTACTTCGTACTATGGTTCTGGTAAGGTGAAAGCGAGATAGATGCCATGGTAGGAGAACAATCATCCCTCGCATCTGGTGCAGTAGGCTGGTACCCGGTCTTGGTATCTGATCCTGGTACCTAGTCACCTCTCTAGGTGCCTTCAATATTCCCCCGACCTAGATAATGAGCCAGGAGAGGTATATGAGAGCTAGGACCAGCATGGTCGGTGCCTAGCATGTATACATGCATTCATAATAAGGAAATAGATGGGAGAATGACAACTCTTTTAGTAGTGGTGGACTGACCCAGGGGGAAAAAGCATCAAGATTGATCACATGCTGAAAAACCCCGAGGCAGTATCCATTGGAAGGGAGAAAAACCCTTCTTTATATTTATATATCTCGAGAGGTGCTTCGGAGAGCTTACATTAATACAAACTAAAACCTAGTAGGTCACAGTTAGAGGGCGACCATTTGGTACCGGTACATTCATGGCTAAAACTGACATACATAGCAGTCGATACAATGGTGGTGTAGAGGGAATTCGGGCAGGGTCCCTTTTACACTCTAGGTGATGGCGAACTCATATTCCTAGAGGAGAAGTGGGCGAAATCTGGGATCGGAGACATGGAGATGTTGGAGAGCTGTTAGAGATGTGGAGATACTCGAGGGTTGTTGGACTGTGTCTATTGTTCGAAGCCCATGTTGGAGAAATGTCCGACTGGAGAAATATTAGGGAATCGACCTTTTTTCTTGGAGAGTGACTTGTTAAATTTATGTCTATTCATCCTTGTTGCCCACTCCATTGGTGTATCGATATTAATGAGTTGAATATCTTCTCATTAATGGAGTTGAATATCTTTTCATTGATGGAGTTGAATATCCTCTCATTGATGGAGTTGAATATCTTCTCATTAATGGAGTTAAATATCTTCTCATTGATGGAGTTGACTGATTCCTTCATTAATGGCGATGATTATCTCCATTAATAGAGTTGACTGATTCCTTCATTAATGGCGTTGATTATCTCCATTAATTACCAGAGAGGTCAACTTTCTCTTTTATGTTGCTTGAAGGATAATTTTGACTCTATATCCCGGTGTTATGGTACACTGGTGTACCGGAGTGCTTACTGGCGTGGCGCTTGTTCTAGCATGCTGGTACCTCTTCCTGGTTACATTCTTCTTACTTGGCGGGTAGGATACACAATTCTAGTTAGATCCTGGACTGATATCGCGGTACTTGGGTACCGGGTAGATGTCGCGGTACCTAGGTACCAGGTAGGAGGTATCGTGGTACCTAGGAACCAGGTAGGAGGTATCGTGGTATAGCCTTGCTTGGTACTTTGGTAGACTGTGAGACGTGGTACTGACTTCTTTCTGGTTCATGGTGTAGAGCATCCCCGGTATCTAGGTACCAGTCCCGATCTAGGTCTTACCAGGTACCTGCCAGATGGAAAATTCTTCTTTGGACCCCTGTCAAAATTTACTGTTAACAAAAGGGTGTAGAGAGTAAAATTAGTAATTTTAATTTTTTTAATATGGGTGTAGGAAAATCTTTGTTGTGTGGTTCTAGTGCTTGAGGATCTGGACTTCATGCTGACTATAGGACCTTGGGTAATTGCTAATCAATATCTTGTTGTTTAGAAGTGGAGACCCAATTTCCTGCCAAGGGAGGAAGAGATTCAAAGGATGTCGGTTTAGGTAAGACTTTCTAAATTCTCTTTGGAATGGATTGACGCACATCTTCTGTGGAATATAGGAGGAATGTTAGGCACCACTTATATGGTTGACCCTATAAATGAATCCCAAGCTAGGGGGAGATTTGATAGGATTTGTGTTGAGATCGATATTACTAAACCTCTAAAGGGTACTTTAGATATGGAGGAAAGAATAATTATAGTTGAATACGAGAATCTGGGTCCGATTTGCTTTAAATGTGGAAGAGTGGGGCATAGTAAGTAATCTTGTGTAGAAGGTGTAGTGGAGCAGAATGAGGGTGTGAAGCTTCTAAAGGGTGGGACTGAATCTAGTGATGTCAAGAATGATTCTTATGGCTGTTGGATACATGTATCATACAGAGAGAATGCGAGAAACAATGCGGGATCAAATTATGTTAAAAGAAGTAGCGGAAATATAGGTAGTTTTGGGAAAGCCGGATATGTTAATAGAAATGTTAATGGATCTCATGCCCATAGAGCTGAAAAATCTAGAAAAGTTGTGGAAGCTGGAAAAAAGGTTGACAAAGCTATGGTGGACAGAAGCTTTAGGAAAGTGGTGTGTTCTAACAAGGGTACGAAAACTGGTGCTAAGAAAGTAAGTGTAAGATCCTTTATTTTGTGATTGGTTTATTTCTATGACAAACCACACATTAGGATGTTTTTGTAATGGGTAGATTAGGATCTTCATGTGCTCAACAGTGTGATCGTGATCGGTATGTTAGGATTATGTTCAATGGAAAGAGTGTAATATTGTAATTGATAATCTTCTCATATTAATAAAGTGAATTCTGATTCTTACAATTACTTATAGCATTTATTATTATAATTGTCAAGGTAAATAATCATAAGGTCAAAAGACTATGAGACATGAAGAATTGTTCATACATCCGGATATGTATGAGGTAGACACAATTCTTTAGTTAGTCTTGAATAACGTTCACAACTTAAGTTAAAGGTTGGGCACCTCTATCTTGTTAAAGTTGTAGAATTCTTTTACTAGCATTTGAGTGGGATCAAATGAATATGATGAGTCTAAAATCATAGAAAGGTTTTCGAGTAAAAGAATCTAGTGCCTAGGTGCATTGAACTGGATCACAATGAAATACTTTATCTAGAACCGTCACTAGATATAAGTCTTTTCATTAAAGAGGACAATCAGAGAGTATATCTTAATCCTGAGATAAATGATGGACTTATGGTTGCAAGTGTTATCATTAGAGCTATCAATGAGTACGATTATATAGCATAGTCTATCCTCGATAGTTTGGTGGTATACATTTGTTAATCGATAGAGGACTTCATTTATAGATATGGACATCATGGCTCCATTTATTAAATGAGAGTATAATATCATCATATGGATGTTTTGAGGTATTGGATATTAAATCTCAACGTTGAGTTTTCAATAATGATTATTAAACACGTGGCTTCTGGATAAGTCAAAGTATCCAAGTTCGAAATGTGGTCATATGAGGAAATATGGTAACTTGGAGAGCTATAGACGGTCTATGAGCTCTTGGCCAATATGAATTGAGTGGGAGAAGGTGTGCAAGAACGCCTATGACCTCCAAGATTAGTTGAGTTTTATTATTTTTAGTAATCTCCCCAAGGGGCGTCCATAAATGGAATTTAACAATATACTTCCTTACAAGGATAGACTAGACAATTGACTTAAACGAAATCTACCCCTCAAGGAGGGATTTTCGTGAGAGAAAATTGAGGGTCGATATCTTGGTAACACACTCAATGTAATTTTATTAATATCCTCCCAAGAGTTCTTGTTAATAAAAATTACAAGGCTAAAATTAAAAACGCTGGTTGTTATGTTAACAATTAGGTGGGACCTAGTCTAACTAGTAAATAGTGTGAACTCCAAACGGAGGCATAATATTTATGGGTGTTGGATCACCGTTGAATTTTTATGATTGAATTATTTATTTTAATTCAAGATAAATTTTTAAAAGTGCTATTATCATGATTATTTACTTATATATGTTTTTGTTTTAATCAGAAATCATGACCCCATCACTTATGAACATCCTGAAAGATAACACCCTAACTAGAGATAACTACGTAACATGGAAAAGGAAAATTGGGTTGTTGCTGCAAAGTGAAAAACATAAGTTTGTTTAGACCACTCCTAAACCACCCCTTCCTAACAATGAATCTAATGTGATGCAAAGAGATGAGTATGAGCAGTGGAAGACTTCTGATGATATGGCAAAATGTTACATTATGGCCACTATCTCCGACGTGTTGCAACAGCAACATGAAGGAATGGAGTCTGCTGCTGATATAATGATGTCTCTAGAGGAAATGTTTGCTATGAGGTCTAGGATGACTAAGAGAGAGGCAGTGACTGCTTTTATGAATCTTAGGATGAAACCTGGACAATCTGTGAAAGATCACATGATGAAAATCATAGCACATGTCAATATTGCTGAACTAAATGGTGCTGAGATTGATGGTGAGACCAAAATTGATATGGTAGTTAACTCACTGTCAGATTCCTTTGATCAGTTCAAGTTGGACTACACCTTGAACAAAAAGGAATACACCTTGCAGGGCCTGATGCAAGATGTTGCTGAAAAGATCCTTGTGAAAAACAAAGGTCAAGAGATTCATTTGGTTGGTAAAGTTGCTACTGTTAAGACCCGTAAGAAGGTCAAGAAACAACAGAAGAAAAAGCAACTTGGGCCTACCAAGAAGGAAACCAATAAAGTAACCAAGATCAAAGGGAAATGCTTCCTTTGTGGTGAAAAGGGACATTGGAAAAGAGATTGCCCAAAGTCCCAGAAAAAGAAGGAAGAAGGTAATGTTAATTATCTAGAAACATGTTTTCTGGCAGATTCTACTGATTCTTGGATCATAGACTCTGGAGCCACTAATCATGTTTGTTATTCCTTGCAGGGGTTTCAGGAAAAGAGAAGGTTAAATGAAGATGAAGTCAATTTGCGCTTGGACAACGGAACGTTAGTGTCTGCAAGTGCAGTGGGAGATATTAGAGTTATTTTAGATTCTAGTAGGCATTTAGATTTAATAGACGTTTATTATGTACCTCAATTCAAGAGGAATTTAATTTCAGTTTCTTGTTTAAATAAGTTTGGATATTCGGTTACTTTTAATAAAACTTTTATTATTAGTAAGAATGACAAAGTTGTTTGCAAAGGTACATTGGAAAACGGTTTATTCTTTTTGCATAGAAATATCTCTCACTCGTTAGACACAGAAATAACGGAACCTAATCATAAAAGAGTAAAATTATCAAAAGATGAAACCTATCTTTGGCATTTATGCCTAGGTCACATTAACCTTAATAGGATTAAAAGATTGGTATGTGACGGACCTTTAAGTGACTTAAAGGTTGATGATCTACCAACTTGTGAATCTTGTTTGGAAGGTAAAATGACCAAAAGGCAGTTCAATACCAAAGGTGCAAGAGCCACTGAATGTTTAGGACTAGTACACACTGATGTATGTGGTCCTATGAGCATTCAAGCTAGAGGTGGATATGAGTACTTCATCACCTTCACAGATGATTACTCAAGATTTGGTTATGTGTATCTCATGAGACATAAGTCGGATGCATTTGATATGTTCAAAGCATTCAAAGCTGAAGTAGAAAATCAGCTTGAGAAACATATAAAAATCTTGAGATCTGATCGTGGTGGAGAATATCTATCTGGAGAGTTTCAGCAATATCTTATTGATAATGGGATAGTTTCTCAGCTTTCTGCACCAGGTACACCTCAACAAAATGGGGTAGCAGAAAGGAGAAATAGGATTCTTTTAGAGATGGTTAAATCAATGTTGAGTTATTCAACACTTCCTATTTCTTTTTGGGGATATGCTCTACAAACAGCAATATATATTCTAAACGATGTACCATCTAAATCTGTCCCTAAACGAAAGCCTAGTTTACAACACATGAGGATATTTGGTTGTCCTGCACATGTGTTGAAAGGAAAGACAGAAAATATGGAGTCCCGTTCGGAAACATGTATATTTGTGGGGTATCCAAAAGGAACTAAAGGATATTATTTCTATAGTCCTTCTTATCTAAAAGTTTTTGTTTCAACAAATGCTTCATTTCTAGAAAAGGACTATATGAATAATTTTGTGCCCAAAAGTAGAATTGTCCTGAATGAGATGTCAGGAGATACAATTCCACAAGAGGTTTCACAACCCAGCCCAATTGTAAGTTCCACTCCAACACAAGATCAACAACCTACCATTCCTCGTCGTAGTGGGAGGGTTAGAACACACCCCGAAAGATATATCGGTCTAGGAGAATCTGTTGAGAATCTCCCGGACGACGATGATCCCTACACGTACAAGGAAGCTATGGAGGATGTTGATTGTCGTCATTGGCAAATGGAAATGCAATCCAAGATTGAATCGATGTTCAATAACATAGTCTGGCCCCTTGTAGACTTGCCTAAAGGGATAAAACCCATTGGGTGCAAGTGGGTATACAAGAGGAAAAGAGGTATGGATGGTAATGTGAAAACCTTTAAAGCTAGACTAGTAGCTAAAGGTTATACACAGAAAGAAGGTATCGATTACGAGGAAACCTTCTCACCTGTGGCCATGCTTAAATCCATTAGGATACTCTTATCCATTGCAGTATCTCTAGACCTAGAGATTTGGCAAATGGACGTCAAGACAGCTTTCCTAATGGAAGTCTTAACGAGAGCATCTACATGATTCAACCAGAGGGATTCATTGAAAAAGGCCAAGAAGAAAGAGTATGCAAGTTGCAAAAGTCCATATATGGACTAAAGCAAGCATCCAGATCCTGGAACATAAGGTTCGATCAAGCTGTAAAGGGTTTTGGATTTATTCAAAACCCTGACGAACCTTGTGTATACAAGAGGATCAAAGGCGACAAGTTGGTTTTCCTCATTCTTTATGTTGATGATATACTACTCATTGGAAATGATGTAGGTGTATTGACATCAGTGAAAGAATGGTTAGCAAAACAATTTGATATGAAGGACTTAGGAGAAGCAAGTTATATTCTTGGTATCCAAGTAATAAGGGATAGAAAGAATAGAACGATTGCATTATCCCAAGCTTCATACATCGATAAAATCTTGTCTAGATTCACCATGCAAGATTCCAAGAAAGGTATGTTACCTTTTAGACATGGAATCAAACTTTCTAAGGGTCAAGCACCTAAGAATGTGAATGAATAGCAATTCATGAGTAGAGTTCCATATGCCTCGACAGTTGGAAGTCTCATGTATGCAATGCTCTGTACTAGACCAGATATTTGTTTTGCTGTTGGCATAGTTAGCAGGTTTCAATCGAAACCTGGTCCTGATCATTGGACGGCAGTCAAGCATATTTTCAAGTATCTCAAGAGAACTAGAGATTATATGCTTGTATACTCTGGAGGGGATTTAATTCACGTTGGGTATACAGATTCTGATTTCCAGTCGGATTCTGACTCCAGAAAATCCACATCAGGATCTCTGTTTACCATTGGAGGAGGAGCAGTCATATGGAGGAGTATCAAGCAATCTTGTATTGCTGATTCCACCATGGAAGCTGAGTATGTTGCTGCATGCGAAGCTGCCAAAGAGGCTGTTTGGCTCCGCCAATTCTTGATTGACTTAGAAGTGGTTCCTAGTGCGAATAAGCAGATCACTATACACTGTGACAACAGTGGTGCAGTGGCGAATTCGAAAGAACCAAGAAGTCATAAGAGAGGTAAACACATTGAAAGGAAGTATCACCTTTTGAGGGAAATTGTTCATAGGGGAGACGTGACGATCACCAAAATCGCGTCAGCAGAAAATCTAGCGGATCCTTTCACAAAGGCTCTACCTCATAAGAGCTTTGATGGACATCTAGAGAACATGGGAATGGGAGATATGACACACTTGCTATATAGCGAGTGGGAGATTGTTAGGATTATGCTCAATGGCAAGAGTGTAATATTGTAATTGACAATCTTCTCATATTAATAAAGTGAATTCTGATTCTTACAATTACTTATAGCATTTATTATTATAATTGTCAAGGTAAATAATCATAAGCTCAAAAGACTATGAGACATGAAGAATTGTTCATACATCCGGATATGTATGAGGTAGACACAATTCTTTAGTTAGTCTTGAATAACGTTCATAACTTAAGTTAAAGGTTGGACACCTCTATCTTGTTAAAGTTGTAGAATTCTTTTACTAGCATTTGAGTGGGATCAAATGAATATGATGAGTCTAAAATCATCGAAAGGTTTTCGAGTAAAAGAATCTAGTTCACTAGGTGCATTGAACTGGATCACAATGAAATACTTTATCTAGAACCGTCACTAGATATAAGTCTTTTCATTAAAGAGGACAATCAGAGAGTCTATCTTAATCCTGAGATAAATGATGGACTTATGGTTGCAAGTGTTATCATGCTATAGGCGGTCTTTGAGCTCTTGGAGATTACTGATATTATTCACGAGGATACACCATCTCCTATAAGATTGTCTAGGGTATGAATGAGAAACATCTCCTTATTCTATCTTTATTTAAGAGTTCAATTTTAGCTCTTTAGTGGAATGAGTTAAAATTAATAGATTGGACCTAAGTGAATCATTTGTTGATTGTGATTAGGTTGTGTCTATTGAAGCTCTAATTTAGATAGCCCGCCAAGATCCCCAATCCACACGTATTTGCATGGATCACTTGATATATTCTACCGGGCCGATTTAAGGGTCTAGAATTGTTTTTAATATATCAATAATATAATATGTCTATTATTTAATTAATGGGCTGCACTATTATATTAATATATTAAAAGGAGACATGTAGGCTTGTTTCTTTTAGTAATAATGGGTTTGGTTCACATGTGGGCTTTTATTTAAAGTCCAATGGATTAAATGAAATAAGAAAATAATATATGGCCCATTTATATAAGTGGGGCGGCAAGGTGTATATATTAACCTAATATATTATTTTGTTTCATTGTTTTAATTAAATAAGAATTAGTTAATTTATTAATTAATTGTTTCATTAAGAAACAAATCTTTTTCTGATTAGGAAATATATTTCCTAAAGTTATACTATTGGTAGTAGTATATTAAAAGTAAAAGACTTGTTTGATAAGAAAATAAATAATTAATTTTATTTATTTAATCAAATAAGAAGTCTTTTTATTTAGTCAATAAAAGAATAAAAATATCAATGAGTTGGATTAGGTTTTGAGGTCAAAAGGTTGATGGAAATTAGGGTGCAACACAAACTTTTTTTGGTATGTGATTTGCGGCAACCCTAGTCCATTTAGAGGAAGATTTCGGCAATCCTAAATAGAAGAGGAAGCAAAATTTCGGCCACCTATATAATACCACATATAGAATTCGGCCACATATAGTTGATTGAATGATTCAATTTTTCTTCTTCTTCTCAATTCATAGAAAAGGATAATTTTTATTCTAAAAAACATAAAAGAGAGAAGAGATTATTCTTTGATAGTACACTGATTGCTTGTTCATCAATAAGCTTGTGTGTACAACATCGAATTAGGTTCACACGAGTTTCGATCATTAGATTGAGAACTCAAAAGTGACCGGAATAATTTTTGTCTTCTTTTGATTGTTTTGTGACTAATAAAAGAAAAAGAAAACTTTGTTCATCCATTCTCAGGTTTGCAATTCAAAGAAAAAGGGAGACCACGCTCTTAGGTGATTCACGTACGTGTTCGGATTGGAAGATCTCGCGGTACTGTTCACGATCATTGTTCATGGCGGGGGGGGGGGGGGGGTTACTGTTCACGATCACTTTTCACGCGGGTACTGTTCACGTGCATCGGAAAAGATTTTGCGGATTACCAATCGACGTAAGCTAATCGGATCATGCGTCAAGAGGTATTTAACTCTAACCGTATATATATGAGTTTAATTAATTAAAAGGTTAAGGTTCAACTTTGAGAAACATTTTAAAACCATACGAAATCTATTTTCGTTTCTTCCGCTGCGTTTTATATCGGTTTTTCCCTACACGGTAATCTTCCCGGCAACTCAAAGCTTCAAGAACAAGAGCTTCAAAGGTATATCACTTGATTTGTTCTCTTGAAGAGATTAGGTGCACACACACACATAATTCATTCATTTGTGGTTTTATCATCATTTTGGTGTGTATTACACCAATTTCACACTTGCACATAATGTACATAGGTTAATGTGTTAGATCGCTTGAGAAGGCCTTTTCTTCTCATTGTCGCAGTCTTAATATTGTCGTGGTGAACCGTGAAAATCATACAAGTTATTTCACGGTCCAACTCTCGTCTCAAACTACTGGATATAGTACTCATTTGACACCGACTCTAGCTTGGTGGGATTTAGTGATACATATTGGGTAGGGAATTGTGATGATCATAAGAGCACATCCAGCGGTTGCTTTTTTCTTGGGAATAACCTTATGTCATGGTTTTGTAAGAAGCAAAACTCCATCTCTTTGTTCACAGTCGAAGGCGAGTACATAGCCGCAGGGAGTGCATGCACGCAGCTCCTATGGATGAAGCAAATGCTTGTGGACTACGACTTCAATCAAGGTACTCTAACCATATATTGTGATAATATGAATGCAATTAATATTTCTAAGAATCCTGTGCATCACTCTATGACAAAGCATATAGATATTCGTCATCACTTTATTAAGGAGTTAGTTGAGGATAAGATTGTAGTTCTTGAACATGTAAGGACTAATGATCAACTAGTAGACTTATGTACTGAACCCTTAGATGCAACTAGGTTTAAAGAACTTAGTGGGTCTATTGGGATCTGTCACATGCCTTGATTTGGTAGGATTGACCCCATATGGGGAGCTCAAGCAAAGAGAGCAAGATTGCATGATTCTAATATGCAAAAAGTTAATAAATTTTATGCTCTTTTATGATTGCTTAAGTTGCATGGTGAATAATATTGAATAATGTTGAATAACGTTCGTTTTGGAACTGTGCGTGTTTGCTTATTATGTCAATGCATGATTTCTATGTTTGCTCAAGTATGCCTATCTATTTGAGGAATGTTCTTATTGATAAGTACATTTGATTGACCTCAAATTTCTCTCATTGTTCATGATTTTTATGATATGCATTCTTAAGCTCTCTTTTGAAAAGTGCTAGTGGCACATGGAGTGTAGCTACCCAATGTAGGAAAAGGCTACCTATATGAAACCGAGTGTAAGCCATCAAGAGAGCTACTTTTGCATGAAAAACATAAATACATGTGTTAACAGGTTTTTCTATCAACGGACCAAGGAAGAATTTTCCAACAGGGACCTACCCAGGGAGACTCATCCAGATACTCTAGGAAGCCAGCGAGATCAGTACCACCACCTAGATGGGACCGATATCCAACGAGGTTGGAACCTCGACTATACGTCTATCTGGATAGGACATCGGCTCCGAAAGCTTGTACCTCGCCCTACTAAAGCTCCTAATACTAGTTCGAGACCAGTACGATGATAACTTGCATCCCGCAAGGATCTCGACATCAATCAAAGCGCCTGGTACCTTGATACCTACCTCGATACCACATTGGTACTACCCCGATATTTGCCTTGGTGTCTCCCAAACTCCCACCTGGTACTTAGTATGTCTATCTGGAGCTCTTCCAAGGCAAGTATCCTACCTTCCAAGCAATATGATAGGAAGTATGAAGACACAAGCACCCTTCCAGCAGGACGCAGAACAAGCTCATTAAAATGAGGTACCAGCGTTGTACTCCATCGCCACCAAGCTGCAACGAAGAAGGAAAGTTGACTCCATCGCCAAAATAAAGCGTCATTAATGACCCATTGGTCAACCGAATCAGAATTTTAATTCGCCATTGATTAATGGGATTAAATCACGTGCCATCAGCTCCACTCAAATGCCTTTCAATGCCTAAAATAAGATTCTTAACAATCTTCATTATGAGGACCGGATTTCAAGAGGACTTTTGGGAGAATACTACATATATGGTATTGAAAGACAAAGGAGAAAATGTTGAAAGGATTCTTGATCGCCATAACAATAGAGACTCCAGGAGAATTATCTCTAAAAATTCCCCGAAGCCAGTGAGAGTCCATTGACAATCATTGGAGGAAAATATCCACTTATCGACTCGAACGCTTTCTCAATCTCCATCCTGTGTAAAAGAGTGAAAATAGAGAGACGAGTGTATGTATACTTATTGTAATCCTGTTATAGAGATTTATTAAATAAATTAGTGTTCTTTTACATCTCCCGGTCCCTAGTGTTCTTTCTCCATCACTAGATCTCGTGCTTCTGATTATAGAAAGGGACCCCAGTACCGAAGGTACCTACCCAGCTACTGCTACCGGTAGTGGGTGATGGTGTTAACTGATATTTCTTATCCTGAGCAAATTTTCCGTTAACACTTTTTGGCGCCGTCTGTGGGAAACACCACACCTTCAAAAGAAAGCCTGTGTGTCTTGTTTTATTGCTAGATTATCAGAATGAATCTCCGATCCTCTCAGGATCATCCTGACCCGTCAGGACATCAGTCAAATGCTTCAACTCGAAAGGGTCAGAAGCCCAAGAAGGGGGGAAAGGGTCGCAAACCCGCCTTGAAGCTGTTAACTACCGCGCGGATTACCCCCCAGGTACTTGCTACCCCAGCATCTGGACCTGCCAATCTAGACCAACAAGTTGCGGCCTTTATAGAGAGTATTCGCCTCCGAATGGTCACTGAAGGAAATACCATTCAGTCTGCAGTACCAGATCCTATGGGAGATACCAATCGGCAGGGTACTAGGATACCTCCCTTCGACAGGTTGGGACCACCACCTCATGTACCTGTCCATGATAGACTCGGGCCCATGCCCACAATACCATCGGTCCACGACAAACTTGGGCCCATGCCCCCGTTTCTAGGGAATCCTACAGGTTATCAACCCCGTCGCGCTAGATCCGCCATCGATCTCCCGCCTAGGGAGCGCCGCCATCTAGTCCAACCAGGAGCTTCCTCTAGATAGCCTCAACAGGAGGCGACCAGAAGGCGCCCTCGTTCAGTAGCAGGAGGTAGCAACATGGGAGTCGGAGAAGACCCTCCCCATGGAGAGAAGAAGGATGAAACTTCTGCGACATTGGAGAGATCTGACGACAGAGATTCTGAGGTGGAATCAAAAAATGATGATAACAAACGTATCCGGGACCAGGTCGCCAGAATGGCAAAGGAGATCCAGGAGCTGAAGAAGGGTAAACACTAGGAAAACTAGAAAGATCCTTTGGGAGAGATGAATGCTCCTTTCTCTAGAAGGATCAAGGAGGTAGAACTACCTCCCAAATTCAAGATGCCAACCGACAAATTTTCTGGGACCGAGGATCCCCTGAGCCATCTAGAAAGCTTTGTTCACCAGATGGAGGTCCAGAATGCTACCGGGGCCGCCATGTGCAGAATGTTCCCTACCACTCTGACTGACTATGCCAAAACATGGTTCAGGAAGCTAACAGCAGGGAGCGTTGATTCATTCACCAGGTTGACTGCTGACTTCTGTGTTCAGTTTCAGGGCATCAGGCCTCGCCCCAGGGATCCCATTCACCTCCAATATGTGATCCAGGATCGGGGTGAAACACTCAGAGCTTATGTAGAGAGATTCCACAAGAAAGTGATCCAGATGGGGGTCTTCGCGGAAAAAGAGACCTTGGCTAATTTCAGAAGGAACTTATGGGCATGAAGGCTGTTCAGATCCTTCGCCAAGCATCCCCTGGAGACTTACCAGGAAGCCTACAATAGAGCTCTAGAGCAGGTTGAAATAGACGAACAGCTCCGAGTCAAAATGGAGCATGATGATATGAGAACTGCCAAGCGCCAGAAGAAGGAGGCGCTCAAGCCGGCACCAGTTCAGAAAAGTCAAAACAGACCTCCCAACAAATCTACATATCGGTCGACGCACTACCAGCCCTCGTGAACTGGTACCCTGTCAGGCGGACTCCTCCCAAAGCCACACCTCCACCTAAGGAAGTAGCCCGGGTCGATAGAAATGAAAGAGGGTACTCCCACTATACCCCTTTGAATGCATCTCACGAGACTATCTACCTCGCCATCCGCGACAAGGGATTGCTCAGGAAGCCAGGTCCAATAAAGGTACCAGCTGATCAGGGGAACCGCTACAAGTATTGTGACTTCCACGAGGATGTAGGCCATAATACCTCGGAGTGCTATGGTATGGGGAACCAAATTGAAGCCTTGGTCAGGGGAGGCTGCTTGGAGGAATTCCTCCAACAAGTGCATGACAACATATGTAATGGAAAGGAGGTGCAGGCCGATATCAAAGCATATGAAGAAGGAAGGAAAGCAAAAGGGAAGGATCTGATGGAGCAGATCCATATTGTCAATACTATCAGTAGAGGTCCCACCCTGGCAGGAACTTCCAACAATGCTCGAAGGAACCACGCCAGGAAAGCTCCCATAATGGAAGCAGGCCCGAGTGTCTTCAAAGTTACTAGGGGGTGACCTCAGTCTCCTCCTACTACACAATTCGTCTTCACAGAAGAGGACGTATTCAACACCGTCCAGCCTCACGATGATCCCATGGTCATCACTGTTCAAATAGCCAACAACTTGGTCCATCGTGTCTTGATTGACACAGGTAGCAGCATTGATATCCTCTTCAAAAGTGCTTTGGAGCAATTCAATCTAAAGAGACCTTGCTACAACAGCTGCACTACCCCATTGTACGGGTTCACAGGGGACTCGTTGATTCCCACTGGGTCTATGATCCTACCAGTGACAGTGGGAACAATGCCACTCCAGCAGAACCTAATGACAGACTTCGTTGTGGTAGATACCTCGTCCACCTACAACGCTATACTGGGAACGCCTTACTTGTCTGCCCTCAAAGGGGTCCTGTCAATATACCATAACGTCCTAAAATTCCCAGTGGGAGACAAAGTGGACGAAATACGGGGGGATCAGCAGGCTGCTTGTAAGTGTTATGCAGTGTCTACCAATCCAGTAGTGTTGGCTAAGCAATGCGCGCAGATAACCATCAACCAAGATCACCAGTTCTCAGAAGAAGATTTTGAAGGCGAAACGGACTCCCTTTGAAATGGAATCCATGCCGGAACTCCCCGACGTAGAAATCAGGGGAGAAGAAGAGAAGGGATAGGCCAGTGGCCATCCTGCAGAAGGGTTAAAAGAGGTACCTATTATGGAGGGCGATCCTTTCAAGGTTGTCAGGATAGGTTCAACATTGAAGACAGAGGTAAAGGAGGCTCTAATAAAGCTCCTACGAGAATTTAATGACATCTTTGCATGGAGTCATGAGGAGATGCCAGGGATATCCGCTATCTTAGTAACACACAGGTTAGCGGTGGATCCCACCTTCAAGCCAGTCAAGCAGAAGAGAAGGCATTTCAACCAAGCGAGAAATGCTGCGGTGCAAGAGGAGGTAAATAAACTACTAAAGGCTGAATTCATTAGGGAGTCTCGGTACCCCGAATGGATTGCCAACGTAGTCATGGTAACCAAAGCAAATGGGAAGTGGCGCATGTGTGTTGACTACACAGATCTTAATCGCGCTTGCCCGAAAGATAGCTTCTCACTACCGAAAATTGACCAACTGGTAGATTCAACCGCGGGCAACAAACTCCTAAGCTTTATGGACGCCTTCTCAGGATACAGCCAGACCATGATGCACCCAGCAGACCAGGATAAAACCAGTTTCATAACGGGGCAATGCCTGTATTGCTACAGAGTCATGCCCTTCGGACTCAAAAACGCTGGGGCTACCTACCAGCGCCTGGTCAACCGCTTATTCAGGGGGTTGATAGGAAAGTCAATGGAGGTATACATTGATGATATGATCATGAAGTCTCAGGTAGCTGAACATCACTAAGACCACCTCCGCCAGACTTTCCAGATTGTCAAAGAGAATCAAATGCGCTTGAATCCTGCTAAATGCACCTTCGGAGTTACAGCTGGAAAATTTCTCGGATTCATGGTCCACGAGAGTGTTGGAACCCCGTTCACCGGTAACGTAGCGGAAATAGGTTTTAAATTTTTTTTAATATAGATCGTAAACGATCTGTAACCAGTTAACTTGAGATCGCAATTCTTTTTCCGAAACTAATGCATACAATATGTAAACACAGGAAATTGTAATCAATATATTAAAAGAAAATTTAGAACCTTACCAACGTTTGGAGGCTCCTTTACTTTACGATATGCTCCTAGTCTGTACCACTGATCTTCCTAGATATTCCCGGAACTGGTAACTGCGTGTGGGCGCGTCACGTACTTAGGAACTCAGGAGGATGTAGAGAGAATGAAGAAGAAACAATTTCTTCTAAGAGAATACATAAACTAGAACCATTCTAGTTGTAAAAAGAAAAATATAACAAATATATATATATATATATTCTTTCTTTTAATGGTGCACAGGAAGCACCCACTTGCTTTTTCTTTCTTTTTGAAATTAATTCACGCACAGCTCTTGCAACTTTCAATTTTTCTCTTTTGTTTCTTTTTTTAATCACCCGCACACCATCTCATGTTTCTCTTTTTATTTCTCTTTTGTGTTACACACAATATGAGTTTGTATCATATACAAACACTTGTGTATATCCTTTGTGGGCTATATTTTTGTTATCAATATATATCATACATATATATATATATATATATATTATAACTAAAACTCTGTAATTGATATCTCTTTAGATTTTAAAACAAAATCTTTTAAAATTGATATCTCATATCTTTAATTTTAAAAGATAATTAAATATTTATTTTGAATTTAAACATTTTAAATTCAATTTCAAATATTTAATTTAATAAAATAAAATAATCATATTATCTTATTCTATTTAAAATCAAATATAAACTAACATCCTCCATTTAGTGATTAATAACAAAATTAAATAATCTTATTATTTAATTTATTTAATCACCATTATTCATTAATTAAATAATCTCATTATTCAATTATTTCCCGAATAAATACGTGTCACTTTCGTAACATAATTAATTGGACAATCCAATTAATTAATCGTGACCCTTGTTACCTAAATCGATCGGGCTAGCAAGGGGACCTAATGGACCTACAGTATTTTGAGCTCCAATAATCCTCGAAATTGTTAATTAAACTCTTTAATTAATATTCTTTGATTATTAACTCCGGTGTTATTCCACTAAAACTCGAAGCTGCACTCTCTCAACTGCAGACGTTTTTACACAGACCGATACAACTCGGTGTCCATCGATATAGCTATTACACATGGTGTGATCCTCCACAGTAGTTCATAATTAGAGCTGGGTCATAATGTCTGTTATACCCCTCTAATTACATATATCCTTTAAGTACCATTGATTCTCTAATGAACAATAAATCCTTTTTCCTCACGGAATTAGGAGAGCGCTCATATTGTCCAAGCCCTGAATCAACCCATAAGGGAACTACCATCTACTTCTCACAAGAAGGAGTGGATTCCACTATTGTGTACATACCTTCCCAGCCACAAGCCAAACCGCAATCCCAACATACGGAGTATATTGATCAGGAATTGCATCTGACCTCACCCATGGTATATCAAAGACCAGGATCTAACCTGAAGGAGTCGATAAGACACTCAAGATTAAGATCACCCACATATAGCCATCATTAGTTGATATATATGAATCTCATCAGTAAACGGATCTTGGTGAGAGATTCATATAGATCATGGCCCAGTCCTATATGATCACATCATACAAGGTGCCTCCATTCCCATATCTCATATGAATGATTCAGGATAGAATCACAGTACATTACAGAATGGACCGCATCTATAGATTAACCACAAATAAAGTACCCAGCTTTATTTGCTATCTATAGACTCTTTAGATTGCACGTCTCTTACTGTATCCATCTGTATATGACACTCATATACACAGTTCGAGATTACATCCGGCAATCTAGGATGTTAATATATGCACAAGTTAATAAACAACACAACAAGAATGAATTGAACTTTTCTTTTTATTTATTTCATAAATCCATTTACAAATTACATCTTTAGGGCATAAACCCCAACAGAGAGAGGGATCGAAGCTAATCCCGAAAAGATCAAAGCCATCTTAGATCTTGAATCTCCCACCTCACTCAAACAAGTGCAAGGTTTGACTGGGCGAATCGCAACCCTAAATCGTTTCATATCACAGTCCACTGACAAGTGTACCCCATTCTTCAAGGCAATTAAACAAGGGAAGAACATGAAATGGGATCAAAGCAGTGAGCTAGCTTTCCAGTCATTAAAGAGGTACCTCGCTAGCCCACCCCTGCTAGCTAGCCGGTACCAGGAGAAGAATAACAGTTATACCTAGCAGTGTCTGAAACCGCCGTCAGCGGAGCATTGGTAAAAGAGTGCGGAGATGGAGCCCAGCACCCTGTCTACTATGTGAGCCGCGCTCTAACCAAATCAGAAAAGAACTACATTCTACTGAAGAAGCTCGCCTTTGCATTGGTTGTAGCAGCCAGGAAGCTCCACCCTTATTTCCTTGCTCACACAATCCTGGTAGTCACTGATCAACCTCTACGACAATTTCTTCAAAGGCCGGATATATCGGGAAGACTCGTGCTGTGGGCCCTTGAGCTTACCCAGTTGACATCAAATACAAAGCAATGACTACCATTAAGGCCCAGGCATTAGCAGATTTCGTGGTATAATTCAGTACGATTCCCAATCAAGATGCTACCCTGAGCCTGAATCAAGCTCATTCGAAGGAACGAGAGCCTGCAGATTGGCCAACCGATCGAAACATCTGGATCTTGTATACCGATGGAGCATCGAATCAGGAAGAAAGTGGGGGTGGGATCATCTTAACCGACCTAGAGAAAGTGGAATGTTGCCACTGTTTCAGATTCGGGTTTAACACCACCAATAACGAGGCTGAGTATGAGGCCTTGTTAGCAGGAATGAGAACACCAGCAGAGCTAGGAGCTGATTACCTCCTTGCCAAATGTGATTCGCAACTAGTAGTTAACCAAGTAACTAGTCTATACTAGGCAAAAGGGGATAACATGGCAGCCTACCTCGAAAAAGTTCAAGACTTGTTACCTTGTTTCAAGGGTTTTAGGATCGAGCAGGTACCTAGGCAGCAGAATCATCGAGCTGACGTCCTAGCCAAGATAGTTGCAAACGGAGGACAAGCGCTGCCGAAAGGAGTTCCGCTCCAGATAATCACTGCGACAAGCATCTCTAAAGGCAAAGAAGTCAACCCTGTGGAACGGCTTCCATGCTGGATGGACCCTATAGCGGATTACCTTCAGTCAGAGAAGCTCCCTAAAAACCCCGATCAAGCTCGCAAGATCAAGAGAACCTCAGTCCGATACTGCTTGGTAGAGGGGCACATGTTGGGGTTTATGCCCTAAAGATGTAATTTGTAAATGGATTTATGAAATAAATAAAAAGAAAAGTTCAATTCATTCTTCTTGTGTTGTTTATTTTATAACTTGTGCATATATTAACATCCTAGATTGCCGGATGTAATCTAGAACTGTGTATATGAGTGTCATATACGGATGGATACAGTAAGAGACGTGCAATCTATATGAATGGGTACTTTATTTGTGGTTAATCTATAGATGCGGTCCATTCCGTAATGTACGGTGATTCTATCCTGAATCATTCATATGATATATGGGAATGGAGGCACCTTGTATGATGTGATCATATAGGACTGGGCCATGATCTATATGAATCTCTCACCAATATCCGTTACCGATGAGTTTCATATATATCAACTAATGATGGCTATATGTGGGTGATCTTAATCCTGAGTGTCTTATCGACTCCTTCAAGTTAGATCTTGGTCTTTGATATACCATGGGTGAGGTCAGATGCAGTTCCTGATCAATATACTCCGTATGTTGGGATTGTGGTTTGGCTTGTGGCTGGAAATGTATGTATACAATAGTGGAATCCACTCCTTCTCGTGAGAAGTAGATGGTAGTTCCCTTAAGGGTTGATTCAGGGCTTGGACAATATGGGTGCTCTCCTAATTCCGTGAGGAAATAAGATTTATTGTCCATTAGAGAATCAACGGTACTTAAAGGATATATGTAATGTTAGGATTATGCTCAATGGCAAGAGTGTAATATTGTAATTGACAATCTTTTCATATTAATAAAGTGAATTTTGATTCTTACAATTACTTATAGCATTTATTATTATAATTGTCAAGGTAAATAATCATAAGGTCAAAAGACTATGAGACATGAAGAATTGTTCATACATCCGGATATGTATGAGGTAGACACAATTCTTTAGTTAGTCTTGAATAACGTTCATAACTTAAGTTAAAGGTTGGGCACCTCTATCTTGTTAAAGTTGTAGAATTCTTTTACTAGCATTTGAGTGGGATCAAAAGAATATGATGAGTCTAAAATCATCGAAAGGTTTTCGAGTAAAAGAATATAGTGCACTAGGTGCATTGAACTGGATCACAATGAAATACTTTATCTAGAACCGTCACTAGATATAAGTCTTTTCATTAAAGAGGACAATCGGAGAGTCTATCTTAATCCTGAGATAAATGATGTACTTATGGTTGCAAGTGTTATCATTAGAGCTATCAATGAGTACGATTATATAGCATAGTCTATCCTCGATAGTTTGGTGGTATACATTTGTTAATCGATAGAGGACTTCATTTATAGATATGGACATCGTGACTCCATTTATTAAATGAGAGTATAATATCATCATATGGATGTTTTGAGGTATTGGATATTAAATCTCAACATTGAGTTTTCAATAATGATTATTGAAAACATGGCTTCTGGACAAGTCAAAGTATCCAAGTTCGAAATGTGGTCATATGAGGAAATATGGTAAATTGGAGAGCTATAGGCGGTCTATGAGCTCTTGGCGATTACTGATATTATTCACGAGGATACACCATCTCCTATAAGATTGTCTAGGGTATGAATGAGAAACATCTCCTTATTCTATCTTTATTTAAGAGTTCAATTTTAGCTCTTTAGTGGAATGAGTTAAAATTAATAGATTGGACCTAAGTGAATCATTTGTTGATTGTGATTAGGTTGTGTCTGTTGAAGCTTAAATTTAGATAGCCCGCCAAGATCCCAATCCACACGTATTTGCATGGATCACTTGATATATTCTACTGGGCCGATTTAAGGGTCCATCTAGAATTGTTTTTAATATATCAAGAATATAATATGTCTATTATTTAATTAATGGGCTGCACTATTATATTAATATATTAAAAAGAGACATGTGGGCTTGTTTCTTTTAGTAAGAATGGGTCTGGTTCACATGTGGGTTTTTATTTAAAGTCCAATGGATTAAATGAAATAAGAAAATAATATATGGCCCATTTATATAAGTGGGGCGGCAAGGTGTATATATTAACCTAATATATTATTTTGTTTTATTGTTTTAATTAAATAAGAATTAGTTAATTTATTAATTAATTGTTTAATTAAGAAACAAATCTTTTTCTGATCAGGAAATATATTTCCTAAAGTTATACTATTGGTAGTAGTATATTAAAAGTAAAAGACTTGTTTGTTAAGAAAATAAATAATTAATTTTTTTTATTTAATCAAATAAGAAGTCTTTTTATTTAGTCAATAAAAGAATAAAAATATCAATGAGTTGGATTAGGTTTTGAAGTCTAAAGGTTGATGGAAATTAGGGTGCAACACAAACTCTTTTTGGTATGTGATTTGCGGCAACCCCAGTCCATTTAGAGGAAGATTTCGGCAATCCTAAATAGAAGAGGAAGCAAAATTTCAGCCACCTATATAATACCACATATGGAATTCGGCCAATATAGTTGATTGAATGATTCAATTTTTCTTCTTCTTCTCAATTCATAGAAAAGGATAATTTTTATTCTACTAAACATAAAAGAGAGAAGAGATTATTCTTTGATAGTACACTGATTGCTTGTTCATCAATAAGCTTGTGTGTACAACATCGAATTAGGTTCACGCGAGTTTCGATCATTAGATTGAGAACTCAAAAGTGACCGGAATAATTTTTGTCTTCTTTTGATTGTTTTGTGACTAAAAAAGAAAAAGAAAACTTTGTTCATCCATTCTCAGGTTTACAATTCAAGGAAAAAGGGAGACCACGCTCCTAGGTGATTCACGTACGTGTTCGGATTGGAAGATCTCGCAGTACTGTTCACGATCACTGTTCACGAGGGTACTATTCACGATCACTGTTCACGTGGGTACTGTTCACGCGGGTACTGTTCACGGGCATCGGAAAAGATTTTGTGGATTACCAATCGACATAAGTCAATCGGATCACGCGTGAAGAGGTATTTAACTCTAACAGTATATATTTGAGTTTAATTAATTAAAAGGTTAAGGTTCAACTTTGAGAAAATTTTTAAAACCATACGAAATCTATTTTTAGTTTCTTCCGCTGCGTTTTATATCGATTTTTCCCTACATATAATTAGAGGGGTATAATGGACATTATGACCTAGCTTTAATTATAAACTACTGTGGAGGATCATACCATATGTAATAGCTATATCGATGGACACCGAGTTGTATCAGTCTGTGTAAAAACGTCTGCAGTTGAGAGAGTGCAGCTTCGGGTTTTTAGTGGAATAACACCGGAGTTAATAATCAAGGAATATTAATTAAAGAGTTTAATTAATGATTCCAAAATTTATTGGAGCTCAAAATACTATGAGTCCATTAGGTCCCCTTGCTAGCCCGATCGATTTAGGTAACAAGGGTCACAGATAATTAATTGGAAAGTCCAATTAATTGTGTTACGAAAGTGACACGTATTTATTCGGGAATTAATTGAATAATGAGATTATTTAATTAATGAATAATGGTGATTAAATAAATTAAATAATAAGATTATTTAATCATGTTATTAATCAGTAAATGGAGGATGTTTGTTGATATTTGTTTTTGAATAAAATAAGATAATATGATTATTTTATTTTATTAAATTATATTTTGAATTTTGAATTTAAATAGTTTGAATTCAAATCATATTAAATAAAATAAATATTAATCAATATCTTTAAAGATATTTGATATCTTAAGAGATTAGATTAATTGGTTTTTGATTAAATTGATTTTGAATTTAAAAAGAAAAAAAAAATAAAAGAGAAACAAAAAAAAAAAAAAACGCATGCATCAATAGAGAGCAATTGGTGGCATGCGTGAGAATACAACAAAAAGAGAGAAAAAAGAGAGTTGTGCGAGGGTGCACAATTTGATACAAATATATATATATATATATATATATATATATATATCAGATATATTTTTCTTAACAACTAGAATTGTTCTAGTTATTTTTCTCTTTGGAAGAAATAGTTTCTTCATATTTTCTCTACATCCTCCTATGTTCCTGAGTACATGATGCGCCCACACGCAGTTACCAGTTTCGGGATATAGCTAGGAAGATCAGTGGTACAGACCAGGAGCATATCGTAAAGTGAAGGAGCCTCCAAACATTGGTGATGTTCTATATATTTTTATATTGATTACAATTTCCTGAGTTTACATATTGTATGTATTATTAGTTCCGGAAAAATAATTACGGTCTCAAGTTCACTGGTTCCAGATCATTTATGATCTGTATTAAAAATTTTAAAACATATTTCCGCTGCGTTACCAGTAAACAGGGTTCCAACAATTGGTATCAGAGCCAGTTTGTTTTTCGGAACAGGAAATTGTTTTCGATGCTCCTGTATGTATGATTGTGTAGGCACTATTTAAATTGACTGTATGTTGTTTTTGTATGTATATTAAATTTGTTAATTTACAAAAACATGATTGATCGTTAATTATATGGTACTGTGGATTTAGGGTTCATGGGTTGTATAATTTTTTTATTTTATTTTTTTCTGTTATTGTATTATAAAAAAAATGTAACCTATATTGAAGACCTGGAAAAATCGAGAATTTGGAAGGGCGAAATCAGAAATACTCGTGACAGGTACTGTTCCCACGGTACTGTTCACCATCACTGTTCATGCGGGTACTGTTCACACAGACGTTGTTGGGCACTATTCACATTTTTTGCACGGTTCCGTTGGCAAGTGTTGCCTAGTGCATTCCGTGCGGATTTCCTATTTTGGATTCATGAGATGAATCGGAGTGACCTGAAGAGACTGGAAGACGCGAAAATTACAAGAAGACCAAGGAATGCCTTGGGGATATTTCTGTAATTTTAGATTCCTATTTTTTTAGGTTAAATAATCCACAGTACTCGGTCAATTCATGTATGCTTTATATTATGTGATGATAAAAGCATTGTCATGCATACGTATGTCATTTAGATTAGATTTGCCTACACAAATATATTTGCTATATCATACATGCATCATAGCCTAATTTTTATGTGTTTTTTTTAATATGATTAAAATCAGTAAATACATTATTGGCTATGAAAATGAGATTTGTTTTTTAATTGTTAGAAAACTTGTTAATTCTTATTAATATTAATCTGGTTATTAAAGTGTTTAATAAGTTAGATTAATAAGGTCATTTATTGTAATTAGTATTAATACGATTAATGACCTAATAATAAATGAACCGAATAAAGTGTTAGAGTTTTAATAGTTAAAACTTGGTAAACACTATCATAATAATCCGAGCTTAGTAAATAGTTTACAAAAGTTTAGATTATTCACTAATAGATTAGATTTTTAATAGTTAAAAATCATTAATTAATTAGAATTTTTTTTCTAATAATGAATTTGTTAATGCGCTAGATAACTTGGTTAAAGTTAGCCGTTTGATCCAATAGAGTCTAGTTGCATTAACGGATAATAGAAAACCCTAATTTTTAAATAGTGAGTGGGAGAGGGATATATGACATATATATCCCACAGTCTCCATCATTAGTTCAACACCGTGAGATCTGAGTGGGGCCTCGTGACGGCTTTGCTTTCGTCCTCCCTAAGGAGGGTTTCCACAAAGATCAATACCAAGGTTGACTTCCTAACGGATATGATTTCTGAGGGTATTTCGGGATTGACCGATCCTAAGGCGGCAATTCTCGAGTTAAGCTCGTGAGATCTGAAATGGTGGGTTACACTCACAAAGGTTTTGATTAAGTTTTGTTAATTAAAAACCTGACTGAATAAACGATGGTCGAATGATATGGAATAAGAGTTATTCTAGAATATCATTTGATTGAGAATGTCTCGGTCCAACATGCAAAGACTTGACCGACCCTAAGGCGGCACTTCTTTGTGGTATGTTGGATTTTCGTGGTATAGTAACTATTTTTTCGGTATTTCTAGTTTGTTAAACATGTTCACGCATCATGATTAAATTTATGCCAAAGCACTCGCACTTGTTTTAATAAATGACTGAATGAATGTTTTATTTATTTCAGCAATTATGTCTTCTGCATTACTTCAAATTCTCGCAAACGACAAATTAACTGGTGATAACTACACTAAGTGGAAACTTAATATTAATGCAATATTGGTCACCAAAGACCTCAAGTTTGTGCTTACGGAGGAATGTCCTCCGGTGCCTACTGCCAATGCCACACGAACTGTCCGTGAGGCATACCAGTGATGGGTCTCATCTAATGAGAAGGCCCGAACATATCTGTTAGCTTCTATGACAGACGTGCTTGTCACAAAGCACCAAGCAATGACTACAGCATTCGAAATTATGGAGTTATTGCAAGCTATGTTTGGGCAGCCCTCTGAGCAAAAGCGACACGAAGCTGTTCGTTCCGCTATGCTCGCTCGCAAGAAGGAAGGTACATCAGTTTGGGAACATGTCCTGAGCATGATGTCCTACTTCAACACGGCAGAAGTCAATGGCGGGGCCATTGACTAACCCAGTCAAGTGAGCATCATACTGACGACTCTTCTGAAGAGTTTCGATCAGTTTAAGAACAACTACGGGATGAATAAGTTAAGGTTTAGTCTCACACAGTTGCTCAATGAGCTCGCTACTTTTGAGTCCTTGACTAAGGACAGCAAAAGTAAGACCGGTGAGGCAAATGTTGTCGAACCATCTTCCTCCAATAATAAGAAGAGGAAAGGGGCTGCTGGGAAGGCGAAGGGTAAGCCTAGAGCAAAAAGAAGGGTGCCTCCACCGACCATGGCAAAGGAAAAAGTTTCCATTGTAAAAAGGTCTGGCACTGGAAGAGGAACTGTCCTCAGTACCATGAGGAGGTAGCCAAGAAGAAGAAGAAAGGTAAATATGATTTACTTGTTCTTGAATCTTGTTTAGTGGAAGATGATTCTTCACCTTGGATTGTTGATTCGGGGGCCACTAACCATGTTTGTTCTTCTTTGCAGTGGACTGATTCTTGGACACAGCTAGATGAGGGAGCCTTCTCTATGCGTGTGGGGTCGGCGGATGTCGTGTCAGCCAAAGCAGTGGGAACAATAAGATTGCAATTTTGTAATAATAATAGTTTTTTTTATTATTGAACAATGTTTTTTATATTCCTGGATTTACACGGAATTTGATTTCCGTTTCTAAGTTGTTTGAACAATTATATTCTGTTTCTTTTAATAATAAGTTTGTTATTATTGGAAAGAATGGTCTGAATATTTTTTCAGGAATTAATGAAAACAATTTGTATGTGTTAAGACCGTTAATACATACTACACTGCTTAACACCTAAATGTTTAAGGTTTAAAAACCTAAAACTAAACGACATTAGATTTCTCCAGATAATGACACGTATCTCTGGCATCAGATCGTGGAGGTGAGTACCTTGACCAAGAGTTTGAAGACTTCATGGTCGAGCATGGGATAGTTTCCCAACTCACAGCTCCTGGTACACCTCAGCAAAATGGTGTAGCGGAGAGGAGAAATAGAACCCTGATGGAAATGGTGAGATCTATGATTAGTTTCTCATCATTACCAAATTCCTTCTGGGGATATGCGTTACAAACAGCGGCAAACATTTTGAATGTAGTGCCATCCAAATCTGTTCCTAAGACTCCCCTAGAGTTGTGGAATGGTCGTAAAGCTAGTTTGTGACATTTCCGCGTACGAGGGCGTCCAGCACACGTGCAGAAAAACAGAAGTGGAAAGCTAGACTCCAAGTCTGTGGTCTGCCTATTTGTAGGATACTCCAAGGAGACCAGAGGTGGAAACTTCTATAGTCCCGAAGATAACAAAGTATTTGTATCGACAAATGCAACGTTTCTTGAGGACAATTATATTAGTGACCATAAACCTCGTTCTAAGATTGTATTGAATGAGTTGGAGCCTGGTGAGACTAGTGCTTCATCAATAAGAGTTGTTGATCCACAAACATCTGAAAGTCATATGGTTCCTGATCAGGATACACTATCACCTAGACGTAGTTGGAGGGTTGTAAGACAACCTGAACGCTATTTAGGTATAGGTGAGGGACAAAGTGTTGTCTCTGCTGATAGTGTGGATGATCCATTTACATTTAAGAATGCAATGGAAGATCTTGATAAAGAGGAATGGCTTAAAGCCATGAATCTCGAGATGGAGTCCGTGTACTCTAACTCAGTCTGGGATCTTGTAGACTTACCGGATGGGGTAAAACCCATAGGATGTAAGTGGATCTACAAGAGAAAGAGAAGAGTAGACGAGAAGGTAGAGACCTTCAAAGCAAGGCTAGTGGCTAAGTGTTATACCCAGAAAGAGGGGTTTGATTATGAAGAGACCTTCTCGCCAGTAGCCATGTTTAAGTCTATTAGGATTCTCTTATCCATTGCTGCCTATTTCAATTATTAAATTTGGCAAATGGATGTCAAGACTACATTCTTGAATGGCAATCTTGACGAGAGCATCTATATGATACAACCAGAGGGATTCGTGTCTCCAGATTAAGAGCAAAAGGTTTGCAAGTTGCAAAGGTCCATATATGGACTTAAGCAAGCATCTAGATCTTGGAACATCAGGTTTGATGATGTGATCAAAACCTATGGCTTTGAGCAGAACGTCGATGAGCCTTGTGTTTACAAGCGCATCATTGACAAAAAGGTAGTTTTCTTAGTCCTATACGTGGACGACATCCTACTCATTGGGAATGATGTGGGAGTGTTATCTGATGTAAAGGGCTGGCTGGCTAGCCAATTCTAAATGAAATATTTGGGAGAGGCGAGTTATGTTCTAGGAATCCAACTTATAAAGGATCATAAGAACAAACTAATAGCACTGTCTCAGGCATCGTATATTGACAAGATTCTTATGCGTTTTTTGATGCAGAACTCCAAGAAATGTAATTTACCTTCTAGGCATGGAGTTCACTTGTCTAAGGAACAGTGTCCAAAGACACATCAAGAAGTTGAAGATATGAGACATGTACCTTATGCATCAGCAGTAGGTAGTCTCATGTATGCTATGTTATGCACGAGACCGGACATCTGCTATGCAGTGGGAGTAGTCAGCAGGTACCAGTCCAACCCAGGACTGGATCATTGGGTTGCTGTCAAGACTATTCTCAAGTATTTTCAGAGAATGAGAAACTATATGCTAGTGTATTCCGGACAGGATTTGATCCCGTTAGGATACATAGATTCTGATTTTCAGTCAGACAGGGATTATAGAAAATCCATGTCTGGATCAGTTTTCACCCTTGGTGGTGGAGCCATTGTGTAGAGAAGTATAAAACAATCTTGCATTGCTGACTCCACTATGGAAGCCGAATATGTAGCCGCTTGTGAAGCTGTTAAAGAGGCTGTTTGGCTCTTTAAATTCTTGAGTGATCTGGAAGTTGTTCCAGATCTGGATAAGCCCATCACAATTTATTGTGATAATAGTGGTGCTGTGGCTAATTCCAAAGAACCAAGAAGCCACAAGAGAGGGAAGCATATAGAGAGAAAGTATCATCTCATTAGAGAGATAGTGTAGAGAGGAGATGTGATTGTCACCAAGATAGCCCCACAAGACAATCATACTGATCCATTTACGAAGACCTTACCGGCTAAAGTGTTTTCGGGTCACCTAGATGGTATAGGGTTACGAGACATGCCTCACATGCTTTAGTGCAAGTGGGAGATTGTTGGGGTTTATGCCCTAAAGATGTAATTTTTAAATGGATTAATGAAATAAATAAAAAGAAAAGTTCAGTTCATTCTTGTTGTGTTGTTTATTTTATAACTTGTGCATATATTAACATCCTAGATTGCCGGATATAATCTCGAACTGTGTATATGAGTGTCATATACGGATGGATACAGTAAGAAACGTGCAATCTAAAGAGTCCATAGATAACAAATAAATCTGGGTACTTTATTTGTAGTTAATCTATAGCTGCGGTCTATTCCGTAATGTACGGTGATTCTATCCTGAATCATTCATATGAGATATGGAAATAGAGGCACCTTGTATGATGTGATCATATAGGACTAGGCCATGATCTATATGAATCTCTCACCAAGATCCGTTTACCGATGAGATTCATATATATCAACTAATGATGGCTATATGTGGGTGATCTTAATCTTGAGTGTCTTATCGACTCCTTCAGGTTAGATCGTGGTCTTTGATATACCATGGGTGAGGTCAGATGCAGTTCCTGATCAATATACTTCGTATGTTGGGATTGCGGTTTGGCTTGTGGCAGGGAAGGTATGTACATAATAGTGGAATCCACTCCTTCTCGTGAGAAGTAGATGGTAGTTCCCTTAAGGGTTGATTCGGGGCTTGGACAATATGAGCGCTCTCATAATTCGGTGAGGAAATAGGATTTATTGTCCATTAGAGAATCAACGGTACTTAAAGGATATATGTAATTAGAGGGGTATAACGGACATTATAACCCAGCTTTAATTATGAACTACTGTCGAGGATCACACCATGTGTAATAGCTATATCGATGGACACCGAGTTGTATCGGTCTGTGTAAAAACGTCTGCAGTTGAGAGGGTGCAGCTTCGGGTTTTTAGTGGAATAACATCGGAGTTAATAATCAAGGAATATTAATTAAAGAGTTTAATTAATGATTCCAAAAATTATTGGAGCTTAAAATACTGTGAGTCCATTAGGCCCCTTTGCTAGCCCGATCGATTTAGGTAACAAGGGTCACGGATAATTATTTGGAAAGTTCAATTAATTGTGTTACGAAAGTGACACGTATTTATTCGGGAATTAATTGAATAATGAGATTATTTAATTAATGAATAATGGTGATTAAATAAATTAAATAAGAAGATTATTTAATCATGTTATTAATCAGTAAATGGAGGATGTTTGTTGATATTTGTTTTTGAATAAAATAAGATAATATGATTATTTTATTTTATTAAATTATATTTTGAATTTTGAATTTAAATAGTTTGAATTCAAATCATATTAAATAAAATAAATATTAATCAATATCTTTAAAGATATTTGATATCTTAAAAGATTAGATTAATTGGTTTTTGATTAAATTGATTTTGAATTTAAAAAGAAAAAAACAAAAGAGAAAAAAAAAAACGCATGCATTAAAGAGATCAATTGGTGGCATGCGTGAGAATACAACAAAAAGAGAGAAAAAAGAGAGCTGTGCGTGGGTGCACAATTTGATACAAATATATATATATATATATATATATATATATATATATAAGATATATATTTTTTAACAACTAGAATTGTTCTAGTTATTTTTCTCTTTGGAAGAAATAGTTTCTTCATATTCTCTCTACATCCTCCTAAGTTCCTGAGTACGTGATGCACCCACACGCAGTTACCAGTTCCGGGATATAGCTAGGAAGATCAGTGATACAGACCAGGAGCATATCGTAAAGTGAAGGAGCCTCCAAACGTTGGTAATATTCTATATATTTTTATATTGATTACAATTTCCAGAGTTTACATATTGTATGTATTATTAGTTCTGGAAAAATAATTACGGTCTCAAGTTCACTGGTTCCAGATCATTTATGATCTGTATTAAAACTTTTAAAACGTATTTCTACTGCGTTACCAGTAAACGGGGTTCCAACAGCACCTTTACCGCAAAGGTAAGTCACTCCCCTTGCTTAGGTGCTTGCATCCTGAGGATGCAAATTAGGCATTGAGGGAAGTGCACTCGGGAGACTGCGGAAATCATATCGGAGGAGAAGCATTGGCTTACCAGGTGCTACGCATGGGATATTTCTGGCCGATCTTGAACCATGATGCGAGGCATTTCGTATAGCATGTGAACCATGCCAGAAAACGGCCAACCTGCATCACCTACCTCTAGAACGGTTATCAACCATCAGCTCGCCGTATCCATTTGCATTCTGGGGAATAGATCTAATTAAACCTCTCCCAACGGCGCCAGTTCAGCAGAAACATGCGATCATGCCTATTGACTACTTCACCAGGTGGGTGGAAGCAGAACCCTTCTCCAGAATTACTGAAGCAAATACAACGGAGTTCATCAAGAAAAATGTGGTTTGCCGGTTTGGGAATCCGATGGTCATCATCACAGATCTGGGTAAGCAGTTCGATAACGCTAGATTCTGGGAATTCTGCGGGAGTATGGGGATTAAACTTTGCTTCGCATCCATAGCACACCCCCAGACTAATGGCCTGGTAGAGGCAACAAATAAAACTATCAAAAGGCTCCTGAAGAAAAAGCTTCAACAGAAGAAAGGAAGATGGACTGATGAACTCCCGGACGTGCTATGGGCTTACCGCACCACCAAAAGGACCGCTACCTGAGAAACCCCCGATTCAATAGCTTTTAGGGTAGAAGCTGTCCTTCCTATAGAACATAAGCTCGTCTTTTTCCAGGTACAGCATTTTGACCCGGATGGAAATGAAGACAAACTGAGGGCCAGCCTGGACTTCCTATAGGAGAAGCAAGACAAGATAGCAGAAAGAGTAGCAGTCTACCAGAACCGGATTGCTCGTTACTTCAACAAGAAAGTGAGAATCCGAAGTTTCAAAGAAAGGGATCTGGTGCTCAGAAAGGTTACTCAAAATACCCGGAAGAGGTCAGACGGAGTACCGTCACCTAATTGGGAAGGTCCTTACCTAATCAAAATGGTGATCCAAGGTGGGGCCTACAAGTTGGATGACATGGACGGACATTCAATAGAACACACTTGGAATGCTGATCATCTCAAGAGGTTCTACCCATAAGTCGTGCAATGGAAATCGGCCAGGATTACTCTGAAACGAATGTTAGAAGATGTTAACAATTATGAGTACTTGTATTCATTTTTCTTTGGTCATCAATAAAGAAGATTTCGTTCTCCATCTGTCATTGCCTACATTTGACTACATCTATCTATTTTATATAGCCAATTGAATCCGCCATGATTGTTGCTTTAAGATCAGGAGAGCTACATAGCAATCCTGATGCCCTGGACCGGGTAGATCCCTCTAGAAGGCTCCCCATTAATCTAGGAAAGCTATGTAGCAATCCTGATGCCCTGGACCGGGTAGATCCCTCCAGGAGGCTCGCCATGAATCCAGGAAAGCTACATAGCAATCCTGATGCCTTGGACCAGTTAGATCCCTCCAGGAGGCCCGCTATAAATCCAGGAAAGTTACATAGCAATCCTGCTGCCCTGGACCGGGTAGATCCCTCTAGGAGGCTCGCCATGAATCTAGGAAAGCTACGCAACACTTCTGATGCCATCGATCGGATTAATCCATCTAGGAAGATCTCCCCGAGACCAGGAAAAGCCACATGGCACTCCTGTTGCCCTGGCCAGGCCCCACCCCCCGCTAGGAAGGATCCAGTACGTCAGAGCATAGTTGCTCGATGGATCAGACCTTGGTCGGGCACTACCCCCCGCTAAGAAGGATCTGGATAGTAAAAGCATAGTTGCCAGCCGGATCAAGGCCTTGGTCGGGTACCACCCCCCGCTAAGAAAGACCAGGTGCTAAAGTGGCCTTAGTCGCCTACATGGATCTTGCTGCCAATATTATTTCGCCATTGTTTTCACCAGAGTACCAAGATTCCTGCAAACAGGAATGCGAGATACCCAAGTATGATCGCCTCAAGACTAGAAAGGACCGCATGGCCTTCCTGCTGCCTTTGCCGGGTACCACCCCCCGCTAAGAAAGACCAGGTGCTAAAGTGACCTTAGTCGCCTACCTGGATCTTGCTGCCAGTATTATTTTGCCATTGTTTTTGCCAGAGTACCAAGATTCCTGCAAACAGGAATGCGAGGTACCCAAGTATGATCGCCTCAAGACCAAAAAGGACCGCATGGCCTTCCTGCTGCCTTGGCCGGGTACCACCCCCCCCACTAAGAAAGACCAGGTGCTAAAGTGGCCTTAATCGCCTACCTGAATCTTGCTACCAGTATATACTTGCCATTATTTTTGCCAGGGTACCAAGATTCCTACGGCAGGAAGGCGAGGTACCGAGATTCGTCAAAATTTGTTCGCTAAGGCACCAAAGCTCCTACAAACGGAGGTGCGAGGTGCCCAGTTTCGCTAGAATACTCACCTGGAGACCTAGGTTCCATTAAACTGGAAAGCTAGGTACTCAATCATTCAACAAGGTTTCTAGTTTCGCCAGACTACTCGCCAAATTGCCGAGGATCCTAGAATGGGAATGTGAGGTACCTAGAGTGCGAGAGTGTCCACCGGTATGCTCACCATCATCAAGGAACCAAGATTCCTGGAACATAAAGTATAAGGATCTCCAGTACCCAGATTACTCTCGAATAAATTTCTGCAAGTCTATCAAAGGACCCCAAGGTTCTTTGACGAGGTACCATGGTACCAGTCACCCGCAGTTTCTCTATATACTTTTTTTTATCAGGTTCCTTGCATTACCAAGTATTGATTAAGTCAGGTTTATGCTGGGGACTGGTGCTCGAAGTGATGCTACAATTAGAAAATGTGCAACAGAATTCAGTCAGCAGATGTGGATGAGAATGGATTTTTCCTTTCATTGATCAAATCAGGATCAAATGAAGGATGGATCACCGAATCTATACCTAGGTATCAGGATTCATCCGAGGACGAGCATCTATGAAATCGAAATCGCATTAGGGATCTCATTTTAGATTAAGGCGAGGTTCGATTAAGAGTTTAAACTACACATATATGAAGCTAAGGAAAAAACCAGAAGGTTCTCATTTCTAAAACTGGGGAGCCCATTCCCCGATCACGGGCTACAAAAAAAAAGTAAGACTGGAAGGGTACTACTGAATGAGGGATCAAGCTGGATCATGCATCCTCCTACTCCTGAGTGGCTGTCTCCTCACCGGCTTCACCGGTTATGGATTTTTCTTCTTCGATACTGGATGGAGCCCTGCCTGCCTCATGGTACCTCCCGTAACCGGAGGTTCCCCTGCGGCTACCTGATCAGAATTTTCTCCGACTTCCTTGATCGAAGCAGCCTGACCTTCCATTACTTGGGCAGGATTAGAAGATGGGGTAGGCAGGGCGGATTCTCCACCATCAACATCAGATAGATCCCTTACAGCCTCGGCGAGCTATGACAGAGAAACAGAAGGGGCGGAAATCCCTCATTCAGCTTGAGCCGCTCCAACTTAAGGGGCCATCAAACTAGGATCTCCTGTAACCTGGCTAGGGGGAGGAAAGGAGACAGAACTCCGGCCTTCACCTTCTGTCACTCCACTGGCTCCAGCAACCTGGGAAATTCCGGCCACATCAGAAGGTGATGCTCCCGAGAGTTCAGCAGCTTTCGCCATGATTTCCTCCTAGTTCCATCCCGCAATAACTCCTAAGTCAAACGGAGGAAGGAATGCTAACACCACTTGGTAGCCTGCGAAGAAATAGCCGTCCCTAGAGGAAGTGTCCACTTGAGCATCCAAATCGGCCACATGATCGCGAAGAGATTGAACCTCTTTCTGTAGCTCCACTATTCTTTCCTTTGCAATCTCCCTCTCCTCCCTGCGGTGGATGGACCTGAGCCTCTCGATGTCGTAGTCAAATTATATCCGCTCCCGATCGGCTTTTGCTTTGTCTGCTTCTTTCTTGGAGCTGTTCAGAGACTCGTTCAAAGCTACCATGCCTCTGGAAGCCTTATCGAGTTCCTCCTTGGTTTTCTCCAGCTCGGTGGTAGCGCCTTCAACTCGCTCCAAGAGGGAACCGACCTGCTGGCTTAACGCCATATTGAATTTGAAGGCCTGCCAAGAATAAAACACTTGTCAGGATATTTCCAACCAACCACCTTGATAGAAGATTAAAGTGAAACAGCTAACCTCAGCCAAAAGGGCAGATCCCCTTCTGATCAAAAGCTCAGTGGGCATGGCTGTCATAACGTCCAGACTCCCACCTGGGCAGGAATCGACGAAGCGGGCCAAGACTTTGTCCCGGTTGCTGTCCCCAAACCTCGATCGTGACTTATCCCGAGGTATGACCTGCTTAGCCGCAGCAGGGTTGGAACTCTTCTCGACTAAGTTATCGCGGTCGGTTACCACGACGGGCGAGGCCGGAGGAGCTTAAGCACCAGCATCAGTAACAGCCGCAGCTCCGATTATTTTGTTGGGCGACATATCTTGCACCCGAGGGGAAGCACCTCGGTACCTCCCCACTCTAGCTGTAAAAGCATCCAACGACCTAGCCGAGGTAGGATGAGGGGGAGCTGATGATTTCGATATCCCGACCGGGGTCCTACCCGATCCAGCAGATGCGCCAGCCCCTGTATCAAAATCAAAACTGGCTGGGAGCCTGATGGGAGAAGTTGGCAGTGAGTCATCAGTACCAACCAGGTTGAGATCTCCCATAGGAACCGAATGGGACACTGCTGAAACTACCAAGACAACCAGAGTAAATATCCACAGGATTAATATAATCAGATAACGGAAGCATAATCAAGAAAGCTTATTACCTGGAAAAGCACTGGAGATACGAAGGTAGAACTCCACCCTTCCTGCTTCGAAGGCATTTGTAGCAGGATACCTCAGATTGGTGTAGTTGCGGGCCATAATGGCCTTCAAGATTCTCTCTGACTCGGCAGAGAGTCTGCTCTTCTCCAAAGCGGGCTTCCCACTAAAGCCAGTAGGAACCTTGAACTCGGTTCCTCCAATGTGTACTGAATTGCCCCATTTGCCTCCGACGACGACCCATTCCTCCTTCTAGGAATTGTCTTTCTTCGTGGCCCCGGGCACCACAAACTGCAGATTGTTTTTAGCACAAGCATAAAATTGCCCCTTCGGGCTGGGGCGTTGGCAGCATTATGGAACACTTACCTGAGCTGGTCCGGCCCCGGCTCCCGGTCGAGTTTGTCCCTGTCGTATTGCTCTCTCCACAACACCAGAAAACCCACCAGGTGCCTCCAAAACCCTGGCGTCAGCTAAAGAGGGCAAGCTACAGAGCATACAATGCCCTACGCAAGGTAGGATGGAGAGGTAGCCTGACCCCACTCTCAAAGGCCGCTGTATGAATTGGGAGTTCGCCGGGATTGGGGGTATATACATCATACCCTTTTGGAGGTATAGCGATCGTGATATCCTTAGGGATTTTTAAATCCCTCCGCAAGCGCGCCACAGTGTACAAGGTACTGGGCGAATCAGGGATGCACCTATATTCATAGGGGAGGGCAAGTACCCTTCCCGCGGTATCGGTAACTTCACCAGCCCGGTTCCCACCAATCCCGACAACACATGCTTCTTCACTCGACTCCTGGTCGACATCAACCGGATTCTCGGGATTGTTCACGAAGCCCATCCCGATTGCAATGTTCTAATTAGAATGATGACGTTGAATGGGAACGTCATCCCCGCTATCGCTACTATCGCGTGCCCTTTTTCTAGGGGCGAGGCTCCCGCTAGCCACTGTATCACCGTATAACAATCGCTCGATACTATCGCCATTAGGTGAAGACATGATGACGGCCTCGAAATCTGATTTCTTAAGAAAGAAGGGGGAAATTGAAGATTGAAGCTAAGGTTTTCTTTTTGCTGGAAACTTTTAATCAGGAAGTTTTTGCATGAATGAACCTAATTTGAAGCACCTAGAGTTTATATAGAAATGGCTACTTGTAACTAGCAGAAAAGGTAATCAATGTCGCGCTAAAATCGGCGACGTGGAGGGGACAAATTTGGGAAACGTGCGCCCCTAAAAATTTCGTTTTTCCTGTTTTAAATTCGGCCTACCCTGGTCAGCCATATGGAATTTTCATTTAAATCAGCGTGCAAAGAGAAGATTCCCTCCTATGAGACGTTGCAAAAAATTCTCTAAGTGCTATCTATCCTGACTCCAACCCCAACCTGATACCGGTGTTCAAGTCAGGGGGGACTTCTGTTAACAGGTTTTTCTGGCAAGGGACCAAGGAAGAATTTTCCAATAGGGACCTACCCAGGAAGACTCATCCAGATACTCCAGGAATCCAGCGAGATCGGAACCACCACCTAGATAGGACCGATATCCTACGAGGTTGGAACCTCGACTATACGTCTATCTGGATAGGACATCGGCTCCAAAAGTTTGTACCTCACCCTACTAAAGCTCCTAATACCAGTTTGAGACGAGTACGATGATAACTTGCATCCCGCAATGATCTCGACATCAATCAAGGCGCCTGGTACGTCGATACCTACCTCGATACCACTTTGGTACTACCCCGATATTTACCTTGGTGTCACCCCGACTCCCACCTGGTACTTAGTATGCCTATCTGGAGCTCTTCCAAGGCAAGTATCCTACCTTCCAGGAAATACGATAGGAAGCATGAAAACACAGGTACCCTTCCAGCAGGATGCAGAACAAGCTCATTAAAATGAGGTACCAAACTTTATACTCCATCGCCACCAAGCTCCAACGAAGAAGGAAAGTTGACTCCATCGCCAAAATAAAGGGCCATTAATGACCCAATGGTCAACCGATTCAGAATTTTAATTCGCCCTTGATTAACGGGATCAAATCCCATGCCTTCAGGTCCACTCAAATGCCTTTCAAAGCCTAAAATAGGATTCTCAACAACCTTCATTATGAGGACCGGATTTCAAGAGGATTTTTGGGAGAATACTACATATACGGTATTGAAAGACAAAGGAGAAAATGTTGAAAGGATTCTTGATCGCCATAACAATAGAGACTACGGGAGAATTATCTCTAAAAATTCCCCGAAGCCAGTGAGAGTCCATTGACAATCATTGGAGGAAAATATCCACTTATCGATTCGAACGTGTAGGGAAAAATCGATATAAAACGCAGTGGAAGAAACAAAAAATAGATTTCGTATGGTTTTAAATTTTTCTCAAAGTTGAACCTTAACCTTTTAATTAATTAAACTCAAATATATACGGTTATAGTTAAATACCTCTTGACGCGTGATCCGATTGACTTACGTCGATTGGTAATCCGCAAAATCTTTTCTGATGCTCGTGAACAGTACCCGCGTGAACAGTGATTGTGAACAGTACCCCCGTGAACAGTGATTGTGAACAGTACACCCCCCCCCCCCCCCCCCCGTGAACAGTGATTGTGAACAGTACTGCGAGATCTTCCAATCCGAACACGTACGTGAATCACCTAGGAGCGTGGTTTTCTTTGAATTGCAAACCTGAGAATGGATGAACAAAGTTTTCTTTTTCTTTTTCTTTTTCTTTTGTTAGTCACAAAACAATCAAAAGAAGACAAAAATTATTCCGGTCACTTTTGAGTTCTCAATCTAATGATCGAAACTCGCGTGAACCTAATTCGATATTGTACACACAAGCTTATTGATGAACAAGCAATCAGTGTACTATCAAAGAATAATCTCTTCTCTCTTTTATGTTTAGTAGAATAAAAATTATCCTTTTCTATGAATTGAGAAGAAGAAGAAAAATTGAATCATTCAATCAACCATGGTGGCCGAATTCTATATGTGGTATTATATAGGTGGCCGAAATTTTGCTTCCTCATCTATTTAGGATTGCCGAAATCTTCCTCTAAATGGACTAGGGTTGCCGAAAATCACATACCAATAAAAGTTTGTGTTGCACCCTAATTTCCATCAACCTTTAGACTTCAAAACCTAATCCAACTCATAGATATTTTTATTCTTTTATTGACTAAATAAAAAGACTTCTTCTTTGATTAAATAAATAAAATTAATTATTTATTTTCTTATCAAACAAGTCTTTTACTTTTAATATACTACTACCAATAGTATAACTTTAGGAAATATATTTCCTGATCAGAAAAAGATTTTTTTCTTAATTAAACAATTAATTAATAAATTAACTAATTCTTATTTAATTAAAACAATGAAACAAAATAATATATTAGGTTAATATATACACCTTGCCGCCCCACTTATATAAATGGGCCATATATTATTTTCTTATTTCATTTAATCCATTCGACTTTAAATAAAAGCCCACATGTGAACCAGACCCATTCTTACTAAAAGAAACAAGCCCACATGTCTCTTTTTAATATATTAATATAATAGTGCAGCCCATTAATTAAATAATAGACATATTATATTCTTGATATATTAAAAACAATTCTAGATGGACCCTTAAATCGGCCCGATATAATATATCAAGTGATCCATGCAAATACGTGTGGATTGGGGATCTTGGCGGGCTATCTAAATTTATGCTTCAATAGACACAACCTAATCACAATCAACAAATGATTCACTTAGGTCCAATCTATTAATTTTAACTCATTCCACTAAATAGCTAAAATTGAACTCTTAAATAAAGATAGAATAAGGAGATGTTTCTCATTCATACCCTAGACAATCTTATAGGAGATGGTGTATCATCGTGAATAATATCAGTAATCGCCAAGAGCTCATAGACCGCTTATAGCTCTCCAAGTTACCATATTTCCTCATATGACCACATTTCGAACTTGGATACTTTGACTTGTCCAGAAGCCATGTTTTCAATAATCATTATTGAAAACTCAACGTTGAGATTTAATATCCAATACCTCAAAACATCCATATGATGATATTATACTCTCATTTAATAAATGGAGCCACAATGTCCATATCTATAAATGAAGTCCTCTATCGATTAACAAATGTATACCACCAAACTATCGAGGATAGACTATGCTATATAATCGTACTCATTGATATCTCTAATGATAACACTTGCAACCATAAGTCCATCATTTATCTCAGGATTAAGATAGACTCTCCGATTGTCCTCTTTAATGAAAAGACTTATGTCTAGTGACGGTTCTAGATAAAGTATTTCATTGTGATCCAGTTCAATGCACCTAGTGCACTAGATTCTTTTACTCGAAAACCTTTCGATGATTTTAGACTCATCATATTCATTTGATCCCACTCAAATGCTAGTAAAAGAATTCTACAACTTTAACAAGATAGAGGTGCCCAACCTTTAACTTAAGTTGTGAACGTTATTCAAGACTAACTAAAGAATTGTGTCTACCTCATACATATCCGGATGTATGAACAATTCTTCATGTCTCATAGTCTTTTGACCTTATGATTATTTACCTTGACAATTATAATAAAAATGCTATAAGTAATTGTAAGAATCAGAATTCACTTTATTAATATGAGAAGATTGTCAATTACAATATTACACTCTTGCCATTGAGCATAATCCTAACAGAACGCTTTCTCCATCACTAGATCTCGTGTTTCTGATTATAGAAAGGGACCCCGGTACCGAAGGTACCTACCCAGCTACTGCTATCGGTAGTTGGCGAGGGTGTTAACTTATATTTCTTATCATGAGCAAACTTTTCTGTTAACAACATGCATTGTAGGTTTATAAAGTAGAAAAACAAAATTTGTTGAAAAATTATCGTTGATGATGTGGTTTGGTGCATTACTTAATAAGACCTTAATTTTGATGAATGATGATGTGTCTTGCAATGAATAAAGTTGATATAT
Organism: Dipteronia sinensis; assembly: GCA_033220585.1. NCBI lineage: Eukaryota > Viridiplantae > Streptophyta > Magnoliopsida > Sapindales > Sapindaceae > Dipteronia > Dipteronia sinensis. The sequence goes on from CM065638.1 coordinate 30,637,174, forward strand.
ATATATATATATATGATGTGATTTTATCACTTTGCACACAAATGCTTGGATATATATCTCCTAATCATAACAAAAAGGTTTAAATTGGTTTGACTTCATTTGGAAATCCTTAGATTGTTGCTTTGATTGATTCTCATGAATGTGCTTGATAATGCATGTATTACATGCTGTTGACGGTGATTTTTGTGATTATATAAACTCGATCACGCATCTAACAAATTATGATGAAATGACAATAATATTATGAATGAAGAAAAATAAAAAGAGCATGCAAACACAGATTTTACTTGAAAAACTCGGGAAGGAAAAAAACCAAGGTTGCCGGTGACGGCGAGGTAAAAACTTCACTATGATGAATCTGTTACAAATTCAACCTCTCTAGCACTCATGTATACTTAGTTTGCATTAACCCCTTCAAGGTTATTTTTACGGTCTATTTATACATGTAGAAAACCCTAATTCTTTGAATACAACTATGCTCTTACACTCAGATCCTTCTTGGGAGTGGTAGCCCGACCAAGGCATCATGAGGGTTGTCTAGTTATTTCCTGGTCTCGAGGTCTGGATGGCAACTATGCTCTTACACTCAGACCCATCTTGGGGGTGGTAGCCCGACCAAGGCATCAGGGGTAATGAGGGGGCTTCCCCTGCTAGTCCTCTGGTCTCGAAATCCTACTGGCAACCATGCTCTTACGCTTGGACCCTCCTTGGCGGGGGGTGGTGCTCTGCCAAGGCATCCAGGGGCAGCTAGGGGGTTTCCCTGGCTCACCGCTGGTCTTGAGGTAATGATGTCGAATTTTCCAGTTGAATATGTGGATATTAATGAAGAACATAATCAGAGATAAAGAAAAAACGTAGACTTTATTGATGATCGGGATGTAGTACATCGTTATTAGGGATTTTATTGCAACCTAAATGGGGGTAATATGCTCAAGAGTCCCCTTCTCAGGGGTAGAACTTCCTCAAGTGATCTGCGTTTCAGGTGTGGTCGATGGGTCATCCATCCATATCTTCGAGTTTGTAGGCTCCATTGCGAGCAACTATCTTTATCAAGTATGGCCCTTCCCAATTAGGGCCTAGGACTCCATCCAACCTTTTCCGAGTATTCGAGGTCACCTTCCTGAGCACCAGATCCCCTTCTTTGAAATTCTGGGCTTTGACCTTTCGGTTGAAATACCTAGCGACCTTGCTCCGGTAGATCGCTACTTTCTCAACTACCCGGTCTTGTTTCTCTTCTAGGAGGTCTAGATTAGCTCGGAGCTTGACCTTGTTGCTTTCGGGTTCAAAGTGCTGCACCCTGAATGAGGTCAATTTATGCTCGATGGGGAGGACCACTTCAACTCTGAAAGCTAAGTTGTAAGGTGTCTCCCCGGTAGCTGTCCTCTTTGTAGTTCGGTATGCCCAGAGGACCTCAGGCAGCTCCTCGGCCCATTTGCCTTTCTTCTGCAACAATTTCTTCTTCAACAGCCTCTTGATAGTTTTGTTAGTGGATTCCACCAGCCCGTTGGTCTGAGGATGGGCTACTGAAGCGAACCTGAGGTCGATTCCCAAACCTTCACAGAAGTCTTTGAATCGAGCATTGTCGAACAGCTTGCCCAGGTCGGCTAGAACGATGAGAGGGGTCCCGAATCTACAGACCACGTTGGTTTTGATGAACTTGGTCGTATTCTTTTCTGATATTCGGGAGAGAGGCCTTGCCTCGACCCATCTTGTGAAATAATCGATAGCATATTTAGCTTGCCCAGGGGCAGTGGGAAGTGGTCCAATTAGGTCGATCCCCCACATGGCAAAGGGGTAGGGTGAACTGAGAGATGACAGTCGCTCTGGTGGTAGGTGGTTCAAGTTCGAAGTCTTTTAACATGGTTTGCAAGATCGTACAAAGCTTCTTGCATCCTGGTGGATGGTCTGCCAGTAGTACCCTATACGAAGCACTAGATAAGCTAAAGCTTCTCCACCGATGTGGTTCCTGCAGTCTCTAGAATGAACCTCTCTTAATGCCTATTTAGCATCATCAGGATGTAAACAACGAAGTAAGTGGAGAGATCTACCCCTCTTATAGACGTACGCGTCTACCAGGCAATATAAGACAGAGAGTCTTTTAATTCTTCGGGCTTGATCTAGCTCCTTGGGAAGCTTTCCCTCTTGGAAGTAGGCAATGATCAGATCCATCCAGCAAAGCTGACGATCCAGGGAGCAGATTTCCTTGCTCGCGGCTATGCTTGGTTGGGAGATCACTTGGAGGGGAACTCCTCGTGGTAAGGCTTGGCCTCCATTTACGGCTATCTTAGCTAGAACATCCGTGCGGTGGTTTAGGTGTCGAGGCACCTGAATCTATCTTGAACCCCTTAAACTTATTTTTAAGCGACTGAGCTAGCCTTAGGTAGGCGGCCATGTTATCTCCTTTTGCCTGGTATACCCCAGACACCTGATTGACTACAAGTAATGAGTCGCTCTTGATTTACAGGTAATCGGCCTTCAGTTCGACGGGTGCCTTCATCCCGGCTAGGAAGGCTTCGTATTCTGCTCCATTATTGGTGGTTTTAAACTCAAATCTGAAGTAGTGACAGAATTCAGTCCCCTCTGGGTCTATTAGAACCACACCAGCTCCTCCCCTAGCTTGCCCAGATGCTCCATCTGTATAGAGGGTCTAAGATTTTCAACCTTCCGGCCAATTAATGACAAGTGGAATTTTATGTGTCGTTGAAAACATTGTCAAGTATTTATAAAATCAACCTCGCTAATAAGCACGCGTCAAAAGACATATATAGAAATAAAACTAGTACAACGTTCAAGCAAGGGTATCGTTCCGCAGGGATGTGTTGTTAACTGTTTCCAGTTTTAGAGTTTAGGGAAAGCATGGAAATAAAATGTATATGAGGTGAGAATGGTGTGTGTGTAGGGTGTTGTGTGTGTCCAAAGAAAATGAAAATGAAAATATAAAAATAAACAAGAGAACATCGAGGGATGAGAATGGTAATTAAATGAGAAATAATAAAAGGGTGTATAAGAGAGATGCATGAAAGTGGTCACACAAGGGTTTACAAGTTCACCATACATAAATGCATACAAGTGGGTTGTTAGACATTAAGTTCATCCAATTGAAGTTAAGGGTTAGTTCTTGCCTCAATCCGATTTATATCCATTCATAGAGCTAACGGTTGAAGAGTATGTTGAGAGCCTCTCAAACACGAAACCGCAACCAACATATGTGAACCAATTCTACAAACCAATGCTAGATTGAGCCTCAATACTAACATGGTAATGTAAAATGGCAACGTTAAGTCTAATGAATGTGAAAAGAGTAATTATTTTTCCAACCATAACTTGCCTAGATCCCCTAGCGCAAGAAATAGCCGAATTCCCAATTATTGTATCTCTAATCATAACTCACCTAGAGCCCCTAGCGTGAGGAATAACTAAAGACCAATGTATAACAAAAAACAATGAACCAAACCTCTTTAAATAATGCAATTAACAAGTTTATTCATTCTTACTAGCTAAATTAGCCAAGACTATGCCCGGATGGCCCTCCTAAAGCACAATCCTAACTCTAATTCACTCAAACCCATCCATACACATGCAATTCAACCTTCCATCAACATACACACACAAATTGGACATTTGATTACAACTACTCCTACAATTACATTAATCTACTCCTAATCCCATTCATGAACACATATTGATTTCCAATCTCCATACATAAGCATTTCAGGATAAGAGATATAATCAATGATAACAAGAATGAATCAAAACACAAATTAGATATAAAACAACCACACATTATATTGAGCACAAATTAGGTTTACAAATATTCCCAAGTGGGGGATTACACATTTAAGAAAACAAGAAATACAAAGAGATGAGAAAATAGAGATACAACCCTTGAAGAAAACCTCCTCCAAGAGCTCCTCATTGTTTGGTCCGAAATTGGTCAAAATACCCTCCTTTCTCCTTGCAATCGACTCCTAAATGGGTGGATGATGGGTAGAAGATGACATGGGGAGCATCCATGGAGGAAAAACCTCCATGGATGCTCTTGGAAGCTCCTCTCTCTCTTAGGAAATGAAGAAAATGAAGAAGAAGAAGTTTGGGGAAGAAGAAGTCTGTAGAGAAGAGGAGAAGAGGTGAATTTATAGTGTTGGGAGGTTAGGGCTAGAAATGATGGTGAAAGGACGAAACTGCCCCTGAAAATTCTCTAGAATTGGCCTGTCGCCACTAGATCGGCGGTTTCAAACGGCGGCCAAGCTGCCTAATGTAACCGCCGAATTGAAAATATACCTACTGGAATTGATCGATGGTTGGAACGTCGGCCGAATTATGGCCGCCGAATTACACCTGACACTTCTGGGAGGAAAACAGCGGTTTCAACATGCGGCCAGGCCGCCGAAGTGAACCGCCGAATGTCTTCTTTTCTGCACTCGTCCCGTAAGCTGCTGGAAGTCAGAGGGGATTCTGCCACGGACTCGGTGTCGCGTTCTTGCTCGGCTACTGATCAACCATGGATCACTGTTGGGCTTAGATCATGCCGCGGTCTGTGTCAACGGTGAGGCACGACACTCTGAATCTTCCAATTATTCTCTTTTTCAGCTCATTTTGCCTCCCAAACTGTTCTTTAAGCTCAAAACCAAAATGTAGGGAATATGTACCTACATATAGCTCAACAACACATTATATACAAAATACGCTCGAAAACGAGAACAAATGATAAGAAAATGGACCTATCCTTTGCTCGTCCTCGAGCAAAACAAAAATAGAAAAACAAACAAACAAACATATAACAGTAAAAATAAATAAAAACTAAGCTAGTCCACTTCCGTAGGTAACACGATGGCACTTAGCACGTGCCACAATCCTTTGAACCTATAGGCGGCCCTAATAGGAGGAGTTATAGTCTCCTGAGGGTTTACATTTACGACACCCACAAACGTATACTCTGCAAGAAAATTGGTTGATGAAAATACTATTAAAGCGTGTATCTACAACCTAGAGGGGGGGTGAATAGGTTTTAATCAAGTTAATTACCAATTTTCTTGATTAGTCAATATTAAAAATTCACTTCATAAACAAACATACAAAATCAAGTGTAAAGTGCGGAATAATAAATAACACTAGATTTTCACGTGGAAACCCTTAAACAAAGGGAAAAACCATGGGCTATCCTTCTAGCCACACACGATCCTCAAATCAACTATTGTAATGATGTTTACAACCTCTAGTCACACCATTCTCGGTCACTAACCCACCACTACTACCCAACGGGCCTTTATAGTGAATCCTTGATCACTTTGCTTGCCAACTACACCTTGTAGTCACAAGACTTAACTCTCAAGATGAGATTAACAACCTAAGTGAATATATGAATACTCAAAATGTAAATAATGCTAGGCAACACTAAATGCTTATCTAGGGATTAAATATGACACTAAGTACAAATCCTAGATATCAATGTCTATATGAATACTCATAAAGACCTAACTAGATATAGATGTGCAAGTCTAAACTCTAGTCATCAAACAAAGCCATATCAACACATGTTGTCACATAAAATGGCAAGGACAATAAATGCAATTAACAAATGCAATCAATGAATCCTAATTAGCTAGAGGGCAAATATGTCCTAAATGTTAGCTATCACAATACAAACCCAATCATACAAAGGAACTCATAGATAGATGCATTAAATAGAGTCCTAGCATTTAATCAACTAATAAATGCAATAAAAACACAATCTTGGAAAGTATGAACAAATGATAAAGAAGAGGTTTTTTGTTCAACTTACCAAGTCAACTAATGATGAAGACCCATGCCTTAAAGATGCTTAGAAATACATGAAGATGATGGGTTTTGGGTTTAGAGAGTCAAGGAACAAAGCTTGAAGCTTTCTCTCTCTAAGGGTTGTTCTCTCTCATAAAAAATGGGTTCATGAAGCTCTGAAACGAGTTGGGGAAGAAGAGAACATATATATAGAAACCCTAGACAAAACTGCTTCGTTTTGGGCTTGGGAAGCAAAATCCCGTCAATACCGCTTGCTGGACCGCGGCTCGGGTAAGTGCTCAGACAGCGGTACAAGCAGCGGTGCACCGTCTGGACAACACCTCGTTGGGGACCGCTGTGCATGCAAAGCACAGGCCGCGGTCTAGGCAGCAGGGGCCTACTGAAGTATACCGCGGTATGGACCGCCGCGCATACAAGTGCACAGACCGCGGTCTTTAACGCATGCACCTTCTGGAACCAACCGCTGTTGGGACCGTGACAGAGGCAGGTGCCCAGCAAGCGACCTGCACCGCGGTAAAGAGGAAAATCCTCTTTTCCAGGCATACTCAACACACTAATCTAATATGCAAAAATGTGCAAGTGTGGAGTGTGATGAATGACATACAATGCATCATTCAATAGCATGTAATCAAGAATATAATGCATGCAAGTGAGTGTGTGCAACTAAAATCTCTTCAAAAGAGTCAAGACAAGTGAACTACCTCTCTTGAAGCTCTTTGGGATAACCGGAAGCATGTCTTTGAGAAAACCACACTTGGAGAACCTATGCTACTCGTTACATAAATATCCCCAATGTGATTTGTCATGAAATAAGCCAATCATAAAAATGAGGTTCTTACAATCTCCCCTTTTGGCTATTTCATGACAAAATCACTACTCACAAAATAATCCTCACAAAACAAAAATAAAGCTATTGGACAACAAAGAATTCTACGATACATTAAGAGAAACCTAGGATCTAAGTCTTCAAGGTCTTCAATCTCTTCGTAGATCATCATACCTACACACAATAGCAAGAAAGCATTTTCCAAGAACAAGTGCATGTGAGGTGAACAAAAACAAGCATTTGCATTGAGAAAATAATACAATCAATATAATGTAGTGCAATGCAATGCTCCCCCTAAAAGGATACTCTTCCCCAAGACACTCTCCCTAAAGCATAAAAATGCACCCTCATGCTCCCCCTATATTTCTCAAGACTTCTCCCCCTTTTTTTCATGAGATAGGCAAAGGAGCTCCCTCTATCGGGTTGCTTTAGCAAAGAGAGATATTCACATAAAAGATGGTTGCATAATCATTTACATAAACTTTATGCAACTTAAATGATTGAGAGAGATTCAAGGATATTATTTTCAAAAATGTGTGTGTGTGTGTGAAAGGTTGCTTAGCATGTAATACATAACACTATTATCTTCATGCATGAAGATCAATTAAAGCAACACTCAACAAGATTTCCAAAAGAAGTCAAACCAATTAAGACCCTGTTGTTATGATAAGAAGATATATATCCAAGCATTTGTGTGCAAGTGAACTAATCACATCAAAAAATATATCATCTTGTCTTCATTGCTAAATACATCATCAATCAACAATTTTGATATCAAAAATAAGTAATGCATCACCACATATAACAGTCATATAACAACATTTCTGTTTTTCTCCTTTTTTCTGTTTTTCTCCAAAATCCTAGAAGCATGTATTTCTGTTTTTCATGCTAAAGTAACTCTCTTGATGGCTTTCACTCGGTTTCAAATGAGTAGCCTTTTCCAACATTGGGCGGCTCCACGTCATATTGCCAGTAGCCCTTTTCAAGAGAGAGCTTAAGAATGCATATCATAGGAATCATGAACATGGAGAATAATTTGAGGTCAATCAAATGTACTAAAAAGTAGAACATTCCTCAAAAAGATAAGCATGCTCAAACAATAATAGAAATCATGCATTATAAAACAAGGCAACGGTCCAATGGTGTAATCAAAAACATTATACAATTAATAATCAATGTTATTCACCAAACATACTCAAGCAATCATAAAAGAGCATAAAATAAGTCAACTTTTGCATATAAAGAATCATGCATGTTAGCTCTCTTTGCTTGAGCTCCCCATATGGGGTCACAAGCATACCGTATCAGGACGAGGGGCAAGTTCCTATAGACATACTAAGTCCATTTGACTCAATAGTATCTATTGGTGATATTTTAGCACAATGGAAAGGATGTACATTTTCCCTATCCAACCTAGGTTCCACTACATCATCTTTAGTGGTCAAAGTATTCAATTCACTAGATTTCCTAGGATCATTCAATTTAGCCCTACGGTTCATTCTCTTTTCTTTCATGCTCTCAATTCTACATAACTTGATGTAGTTAAAACAATTTGGTCTAATGTGACCAATCATACCACAATAATGACAAGTAGGTATAAAAGAAGAAATCATACCATTGCTTTGAGCTCTCATCGAGGCATTTCCATGTTGATGAGTTTGTCTTGGATTTTGCACCAGTTGGCTTTTCTTTGGAACATTAGCCGGATGTTGGTGCCTTTGTGGTTGAGCATGAGTAACTTGAAGCACTTGCCTCAAGGGTTGGTGGAGCTTTGGTTGAGGCATCCTCAAGGGTTGAGGTGAAACTTGTTTCCTCGGAAGCATCTTCAAGGAAGCACTCTTGGAAGACTCACCCACAACAAGACATTTCTTGGGTGATGGAGGCGAACATTTAGGAGAAATCTCCTTCACAAATGTATTCTTGCCCAAGGATGGAGTGCACTCATCATCAATGAAACCAAGCCCACGCTTGTCATTTGGCACCTTGCCAATGCTTAACATTTTGTTAAGTTTCTCCGATCCCAAAGTCAATTCAGCAAGAGACATCCTTGCTTCATCAAGTTCCCTCTTCAACTTGTCTTCACTTTCGTTGACTCTCCTCACTTCTTCATTCAAGTGAGTTACCTTGGTTGAAAGCTTGAGATTCTCCTCATTTAATTTTTGAATCTCTCTTTTCTTTTTCAACCTAGAGTTTTCAAAGTGTTTGATGAAGCCTTCAAGGTCCATGCCTTCACAAATTCCTCTCGAGTGAGGAGAAGACTTCTCATCACTAGAGTCACTTCCTACACTAGAGAATGAGACACTCTTTTCACTTTGCCTCTCATCAAATGAGTCAACTTCCTCATCAAGACTTTCGCCTTGGTCACAAGACAAGGCACTCTTGCCTTCTTCTACTTCCACATAGGAGGCTCCAAAGGCCGTGTAGTTAATGGCAAGTTCTTCATCATCCGAGGAATCTTCTACACTCTCACTATCACTTGGTAAGATAGCCATCACCTTTCCTCTTCTCTTGTCCTTCAAGTTAGTACAATCCTTAGAGATATGCCCGAATCCTTCACATTCAAAGCATTGAATCCCCGTTCTTGAAGGCTTCTCTTGACTTGGCTCAATCTTCTTGAAGTGGGTTTTCTTCTTGAAGTCATTTCCCTTAGAGCCATGGCCACTCTTTTGTAGCTTCAAGAATTTCTTGAATCTCTTCACCATTAGAGCCATGTCTTCATCCGAGTCATCATCCCCCTTCCCAATCTTGGAGGTCTTCAAGGCTAACCCCTTTTGCTTCTTGGAAGGTGTAGAGGTAGGACCCCGTCTAGACTCATAGGCAAGTAGCCTTCCAATCACTTCACTTGGCTTCATAGTTTTGAAGTCCTTGTTTTCTTCAAGAGCCGTCACTTTGGATTCGAATCTAGCGGGAAGTGACCTCATGATCTTTTGTTTGATCCTCCTATCCGAATAAGGGTCACCTAGTTGATGGCTTTGATTCACAATGTCCATCAACTTCACTTGGAAGTCATTAAAGCACTCATGCTCCTCCATCTTGATCATCTCAAATTGTGCTTGAAGAACTTGGAGCTTGGAATCCTTAACCACTTCGGTTCCCTCATGCACCGTCTCTAGGATCTTCCAAGCTTCATGTGCATTTTTGGTGATTTGGATGAGTTTGTATTGGCTCTCATCCATTGCACGAAACAAAGCATGCATTGCTTTGTTGTTCCACTTTGAAGCTTCAAATTCTTGTGTGCTCCATTGAGACTTAGGCTTGAAGACTTCACTTCCATTTTCGGTGGTCATTGTTGGAGGAGTGTAGCCATCTTCAATTGCCATCCAAGCTCGGTCACTTATTTGGCAAATATAGGACTCCATCTTGCCTTTCCATGAGGCATAATTGTCACCCTTGAGCAAAGAAGGTCGTATGCTTGATGCTCCCTCACTACTCATCCCAAAGTCACTCATAGTGTTTGGGTAATATGAATGCAAGTGAATGCAACCAACAAAATGCACACAAATGCAAGACACACACAATCAAGATCAAGGATCACCTAAGTACGTCTAGGAACCCGCTCTGATACCAATTGAAAATAATATTAAAGCGTGTGTCTACAACCTAGAGGGGGGGGGGGTGGGGGGGGGGGTGAATAGGTTTTAATCAAGTTAATTACCAATTTTTCTTGATTAGTCAATACTAAAAATTCACTTCATAAACAAACATACAAAATCAAGTGTAAAGTGCGGAATAATAAATAACACTTGATTTTTACGTGGAAACCCTTAAACAAAGGGAAAAACCACGGGCTATCCTTCTAGCCACACACGATCCTCAAATCCACTATTGTAATGATGTTTACAACCTAGGTTGACCTCTAGTCACACCATTCTCGGTCACTAACCCTCAATTACTACCCAACGGGCCTTTATAGTGAATCCTTGATCACTTTGCTTGCCAACTACACCTTGTAGTCACAAGACTTAACTCTCAAGATGAGATTAACAACCTAAGTGAATATATGAATACTCAAAATGCAAATAATGCTAGGCAACACTAAATGCTTATCTAGGGATTAAATATGACACTAAGTACAAATCCTAGATATCAATGTCTATATGAATGCTCATAAAGACCTAACTAGATATAGATGTGCAAGTCTAAACTCTAGTCATCAAACAAAGCCATATCAACACATGTTGTCACATAAAATGGCAAGGACAATAAATGCAATTAACAAATGCAATCAATGAATCCTAATTAGCTAGAGGGCAAATATGTCCTAAATGTTAGCTATCACAATACAAACCCAATCATACAAAGGAACTCATAGATAGATGCATTAAATAGAGTCCTTGCATTTAATCAACTAATAAATGCAATAAAAACACAATCTTGGAAAGTATGAACAAATGATAAAGATGAGGTTTTTTGTTCAACTTACCAAGTCAACTAATGATGAAGACCCATGCCTTAAAGATGCTTAGAAATACATGAAGATGATGGGTTTTGGGTTTGGAGAGTCAAGGAACAAAGCTTGAAGCTTTCTCTCTCTAAGGGTTGATCTCTCTCATAAAAATGGGTTCATAAAGCTCTGAAACGAGTTGGGGAAGAAGAGAACATATATATAGAAACCCTAGACAAAATTGCGTCGTTTTGGGCTTGGGAAGCAAAATTCCGTCAATACCGCTTGCTGGACCGCGGCTCGGGTAAGTGCTCAGACCGCGGTACAAGCAGCGGTTTACCGTCTGGACAACACCGCGTTGGGGACCGCTGTGCATGCAAAGCATAGGCCGCAGTCTAGGCAGCAGGGGCCTACTGAAGTATACCGCGGTATGGACCGCAAAGCATACAAGTGCACAGACCGCGGTCTTTAACGCATGCACCTTCTGGAACCAACCGCTGTTGGGACCGCGACGGAGGCAGGTGCCCAGCAAGCGACCTGCACCGTGGTAAAGAGGAAAAATCCTCTTTTCCAAGCATACTCAACACACTAATCTAATATGCAAAAATGTGCAAGTGTGGAGTGTGATGAATGGCATACAATGCATCATTCAATAGCATGTAATCAAGAATATAATGCATGCAAGTGAATGTGTGCAACTAAAATCTCTTCAAAAGAGTCAAGACAAGTGAACTACCTCTCTTGAAGCTCTTTGGGATAACCGGAAGCATGTCGTCGAGAAAACCACACTTGGAGAACCTATGCTACCCGTTACATAAATATCCCCAATGTGATTTGTCATGAAATAAGCCAATCATAAAAATGAGGTTCTTACAGTTGAGTTGCAATCCAAACATACCAAGCAAAGACAACACGTGCATGCTAGAATCTCAAATATATCAATCAATAAACATGTATCACATAATGCAAGTAGGCCAATACTTAGGATGTTTTTGGTTTACCAAACAACTACTCTCGAATGCCCATGAAAAAATTCACATCGACTCTAATCCTCACCGGATTTCAGTCATATATTTTCACTTAGAATCCTAGGCGCACTCTCTAGCAAACATATGTGAATGAGTTTATGTACGTAAATCAAATATAATCACATATGAGTATTTTCAATAAAAGCACAATTTCTGAAAATCGATCTCATGAAAGGAATTGAAATACCATAAACGTGGAAAGAGCATGCATCAACTCACATTCCCAAAATAGAATTCCTAAGAGATCAAATGGACTTTCCCTAATTGTATTTGGGCCAACGGTGATTTGGTAGTGTATGGGATGGAGGATATGGTAGGAGTGGGAAGATAAAGCTACTATACATGCCAAGGTGTTTACATTACAATTACATCAATTTGAGCTCATTTACACTTTACATTAAAATTCAAGCGTCTAGGCTATAAACCTTTACATTGCACATTTGGTGCTACATTTGTACTCATATTTTTAGAGTAACTTTACATTTCAAGAATTGAAGGCTTTAGTGTTTATATTTCACACTATTTTCTTTTGAAAGCCTTTGTCTTTGCACAATTACATACATTTGCCTAAGTACAAGCTTTACACATTTTAGAGCTAGCTTCTCTAAAGCTATACACCTTAACATGATCAATAACTAGTGTATGTGAAGGTGTTTGGGTTATGTAGATGGTGGAGGTTTAGTGTTTGGCCTCAATTTTTCTGATGAAAGCAAATATCTATGGGTAAGTGTTTAGGCTATTTTAGTAGTTACGCTCACACTCAAGTCCAAAATCATTTCTAAAAGTCCATCTAGCAAGGGAATGCAAATCTCAAACAAGCAGTCCACATGATGATGTTCTATGGCAATCAATGAAAGAAAATTGATGTATAATGAGATCACTAAAAATTAAGTACAAATTCGAAGAGTGTTTAAGAGTAGAAATGACATAACCCTCGCAAATAAAACGTTTATAAGGCACAAAATCTCACAAGGGTAGTCTCCACTATTTTCCTAAGCGAAACAGGAATAGAGGTGTAATCCACCTCAACATCAAAAGATTGACACTGTACAAGCATATTTAAAGTGATGCACGGAGCTGAAAGCATACATGATATGTCTCAACCGGCACACGAAGAAAAACAACTCAACAAAACTGGAACTATTACAAAAAATTTCAAAAATGACCGGTTTGCAGAGATTTGAAAATTTTCTAAACGTAACAAAACACATATAAAACACGAAAGTGTCCACACCCCCAAACCTAAACTCAACATTGTCCTCAATGTTGCTCAAATCATAAAATATGCACAATGCTTAGCAAGATTCGAAGAAAAGAACACAACAACACAAATATTAAAAACCTAAGATGTAAGAACAATACAATTCCACTCTTAGATCTAAACAAAAACAATAAAAATCACAAACACAACAAACATAGCATTCCTATCATTAAGCGCATGGGCGGTTTCCGCCCAAGTTGACAACTACTCCACAAGCACTCAAATTAAGCAGAGGAATTACCTCATGTGTCGGCGACCAACGCGTCCGTTGTGGCGCTACCGTTTCACTTGATGGAATTGTTGTGGTGCGATAAACGCACACTTTGTTCTCATGAGTTGTGCGATCTAAAAAACCTGAAATTGTTCTTTCCTAGCATAAGCACAACTCAAAAACAATCAAATGCATATGCCATAAATAAAATGAAAATAAGAAAAAGAAAAATCTAACTGCATACATATGTATCCGCAAAGCAATTAAATCTAACATTTATAGAACCTAAGCTAAAACAAGAAACAATCAACGAATACACATCCCCGGCAGCGGCGCCATTTGACAAGCAGAATTTTATGTGTCGTTGAAAACATCGTCAAGTATTTATAAAATCAACCTCGCTAATAAGCACGAGTCCAAAGACATATATAGAAATAAAACTAGTACAGCATGCAAGCAAGGGTATCGTTCCGCAGGGATGTGTTGTTAACCGTTTCAAGTTTTAGAGTTTAGGGAAAGCATGTAAATAGAATGCGGATGAGGTGAGAATGGTGTGTGTGTAGGGTGTTGTGTGTGTCCAAAGAAAATGAAAATGAAAATATAAAAGTAAACAAGAGAATATGGAGGGGTGAGAATGGTGATTAAATGAGAAATAATAAAAGGGTGGATAGGAGAGATGCATGAAAGTGGTCACACAAGGGTTTACAAGTTCACCGTACATAAGTGCATACAAGTGGGTTGTTAGACATTAAGTTCATCCAATTTAAGTTAAGGGTTCGTTCTTGCCTCAATCCGATTTATATCCATTCATAGAGCTAACGGTTGAAGAGTGTGTTCAGAGTCTCTCAAACACAAAACCGCAACCAACATATGTGAACCAATCCTACAAACCAATGCTAGATTGAGCCTCAATACTAACATGGTAACGTAAAATGGCAACGTTAAGTCTAATGAATGTGGAAAGAGTAATTATTCCTCCAACCATAACTTGCTTAGAGCCCCTAGCGAAAGAAATAGCCGAATTCCCAATTATTGTATCTCTAATCATAACTCACCTAGAGCCTCTAGCGTGAGGAATAACTAAAGACCAATGTATAACAAAAAACAACGAACCTGTTAATAGCCAAATTTGGCTATGGACCAAAGGGAAATTTTCCACCCTTTTAGTCTGGCTCCATGCTCGAGGTTATCCATCAGGAGACCATGTTACCCGAAGTCGAGCTACAATACCGCCCCACAGAAATAAAGAATAAGGACGGGCTCCAGAAACACCCGGAGTATAGCCCGGCTCGATCAGATCCAGCCTGCATCACCGAACCTGAAACAAGGAAACCCCCCCCCCTGAAGTCGGGATTACCTCGCAACCTCTTCAGAAGCTCGCCTATACCCCGCTGACATAGAGGGGTGTCCGTAGGAGGCCGCATCTAGCTCCAAAAGATAAAGGGAGCTAAGACTTAGCTTATGGCTAGACTAAGCTCCTGAATATCGGGGCTAAGACACTGATCGACCTCACTATCTGATATACCTCACTATAATATACACCATATTCAACGACTCCTATGAGGGATCATGCTACTAAGACATGAAGATACACTGGATCATATCTTAAGATATTACATACGTACATAACAAGCAATAGAGTCCAAACAGGCAACAAATTAATCTCCACCAAGATATTCTCAACTCAGCAATTAACGCAAAGTCAATGACATTTAAATGAGAAATCCCGTTGATCGTGCCTAAATTGTTGTATATTTCGGCCCTCATTCCTATTCCTTTGTCTCGTTCTTGTGTGTTTTTTCTATATATATTTTATGTCTAATAGGCTCATTGGTGCTAATTGCAGGCAATAGATGTAATTCTGGTGTTAGAAGCGTTTTGCGGTGGTTCGGGCAGAAAAGGGGCAAAAGGAAAGACAAAGGACCATAATCAGCTCTACAGTGCGGGTCAAATGCATGTCAAGTGTGGGTCGCAACCGCACTCCAACCGTACTCCAACCGCACTCATGCTCATAGCCGGGACCTGATACAGGAGAAGAGTTACAGTGCGGGTCCAGTGCGGGTCATCCAACCGCACTCCACCCGCACTGATGCCAAAGCCAGAGAAACTGAGTTGCACCTGACGTTAAAGTGTGGGTACAGTGTGGGTCATCCAACTGCACTCCACCCGCACTGTTGCCAAGACAGAGGAGTAGATTTTGTACCTGTCAGTAAAGTGCGAGTAAAGTGTGAATCAAGTGCGGGTCAAGTGCGAGTCAAGTGCCGGTAATCCAACCGCACTCCACCCGCACTATTGCCCAGATCAGAGAACTGAAGATGAAGACAACCCTTACAGTACGGGTACAGTGCGGGTAATTCACCCGCACTCCACCCGCACTCTGCGCGCGACAACTTCTGTTTTCAAGCTTAACTGACCTATTTTTCCATCCTCTATAAATAGAAAAGGATGGGAACGAACAAAAAAAGGCTGCCACACCTCCCAACACTTGTAGTCTAAGCTAGAAACACATCTCCCTCTCATCCAAACCATCTCTACTCAATCAAAGGCAACTAGGAGACTTGGATTCAAGCTTCAAGGAAGGAGATCAATCTTCAAGGGTTTTCTCTTTACACCCTCTCTTAGTTTATTGATTTGTAATAGAACATGAGTAGCTAAAATACCCCACTATGGGGTTGATGTTATTTGTTTGATGGATATTTGGGCTTTGTAAATAAACTCTATGTGTTATATTTATTCTATCTCTATGTTTTATTCCATTGCTTGAATTGATTTCCATTATTGATTTGCTTGGATACACCCTCTTTGCATGATTGATTTGGATTACTTGAGTAGGCAATTAGGTTGTCTAATGCTCCATTGAATGGAAGGATTTTCAGAAATCCGGCTCTACAACCATGCCCTTAATCTAATCTTGAATTAGTGGCTTTCACTATACACCCTAGGTTAGCCACTTGTGAGAGAATTAAAAGCCTCCACTATACACCCTAGGTTGGCTACTTTAGTGATTTTACGAGAACTAACCTTCAAGTAGAATTCGGTTGATAACCTCGAACCTCATCCAATCTCAAACGGGTGGCCTTCACTATACATCCTAGGTCGGCCACATGTGAGGGAATTGGAAGCCATCACTATACACCCTAGGATGGCTACATTAGTAATAGGTTGATCCATAGCTAGATAGATGAGCATTCATGGAACAAGTCCCGATTGAGTAACTAGCCATTGTTGGTTACTTAGGAGGGATTAATTGCTAGTAGAAAGTCTTCGCTATACACCCTAGGTTGACCTCTTGCTTGAGATATATACCTACACTATACACCCTAGGTTGGTTACATTTGTCAATACGTGCTTAATTGAGAGTTTGTTGCAATTGCCCCAATATTCACTTACGAGTCCATCAACTCCGTATTTCCATCATCATTCATTCATCACTCAATTGTCATCCCATTTTATTTGCTTTCATAGTTTAGTTTATATTGTATTTTCATTCACCATCACTTTACTTTTATGCATACTAGTTATATTAATCCTAATCTTATCACCGCTACCCTGATCTCAGTGGACGACACTCGTGCTTACCGCTTTACTTGTATTTCTACTTGTGAACGCATCGCATAGGTTTTATAAATTGTTTTGACCGACGGTTTTCTAACGGCGAAAATCTTCCCATCACCCGTCCGATAAGGGGGGAAGGGATTGAGAAAATCAAGGGGAGAATCAGTTAGTTTAACCTATGAAGACAATGTATAAAAGAAGGACTTCGGCCTTCAGCAAGGGGATCTACTTTTCGACAGGCATACGACAAGAACCTGACTACACCCTAGAGAAATTGAGAGCAATTTGAGAGCGATCTGTATATCACACATTATTAATAAAGAAAGCATTTTTGATTCTCTTTGGTGGATAATAGTACCAATATTCCTTGTCATTTTACTAGGCACTGTCAAACATACATTCAACCTTGGCCACCACTTACGTGGTACTGGTCTCGAGGGTGTTAACTGAGATTTCTCACCCTGAGCAAATTTTCTGTTAACACTTTCTGGCGCCGTCTGTGGGAAAACCTACACCTAGTTAATCAAGTCAACCATTTACATTTGCATTTTCGTTGTTTTACAGGAACCATGTGGCTCCGCTCCTCCCAAGGACGACATGGAGCTTCAGAACAACCTTCGGCGATGCCAACGTGAAAGGCCCCAAGGAAGGGGAAGAAGTCTGGGTACAGAAATCAAGCTCCGGTCCAAAGAACTAATGCGCGGGCTTCTAGCTACCCTATAATAAACCAAGCCGCGCTCGACCAACAAGCGGCAGCCTTCGTGGAAACCGTCCACATCCGACTGCTCGCCGAAGGCATCACAGTCCAGCCAACAAACCTGAATGATCAGGGAGAACCGAGCAGGTTCGGGGCTAGGCAGCCTTCTTTCGACCGCCTGGGACCTCATCTTCTAGAGCCAGCTCGAGACAGGACTGGGCCCCAACTTTCGATCTGGGATAGGCTAGGACCTATGCCCTTAGTTTCGAAAAGACCTTCACAATATCAGCCCAGGCGAGTTAAGTCTGCCGCATATGCTTTGACCCGGGAGCAACGAGAGGTACCTCGCTCAACTGGCATCGAGAAGGAAAGCCTGGGCCCAAGAGGAAGAGAATCGACAAACTTCCTGAGTTGATCCTCTCCATGAAGGGGATCGGGTAGAGGTCTCCAGTTCATCAGAGGGATCCGACAGGGAAGAATCCAAGGTCAATTCAAAGAAATCTGGGAACAAGCAACTAAGGGATCAGCTGGCGAAGCTACAGAAGGAGGTCCAGTAGATAAGAAATGGAAAGAACAAGGAGGATAAAAAGGATCCATTAAGCGAGATGAACGCTCCCTTCACCAGGAGGATCCGGGAAGCGGAGCTCCTACCAAAATTTAAAATGCCAACAGATAAGTTCTCTGGAACTAGAAGACCCTTTAAGCCCCCTGGAGAGCTTTGTCCAACAGATGGAGGTCCAGAATACTACCAGAGCAGCTATGTGTAGGATGTTTCCAACGACCCTAACCGACTACGCGAAAACTTGGTTCAGGAAGCTGCTTGCTGGTAGCGTGGATTCTTTCACAAAGTTATCAATAGAGTTTTGCTCGCAGTTCCAAGAGGTCAAACCTCGTCCGAAGGATCCCATACACCTCCAATATGTGATTCAGGAACGAAGTGAAACACTTCGATCGTAACCTGTGGGCGGGAAAGCTTTTCCGTTCCTTCGCCAAGAGACCTCCCGAGACTTACTAGGAGGCCTACGATCGGGCTCTTGAGTAGGTCAAGATCAACGAGCAACTCAAAGTCAAGATGGAACACGATGATATGAGAACGACGAAGCGTCAGAAAAAAGAAGCCTCCAAATCTGAGCCAGCTCAGAAAACTTAGAATAAACCTCCCAATAGGTCGACCTATCGTTTCCCCGCTTCTCAGCACAGGCAAGAAAGATATCCAGCAAGACGAACCCCTCCTCGGGCTTCGTCGCCTCCCAGGACTGTAGCCCCCGTAATGCGAGGGGAGAAAGGGTATGACTATTACACTCCTCTGAACGCTTCCAGGGAAACGGTCTACCTTGCTATACGAGACAAGGGGCTACTCCAAAAGCCCGCTCCCATGAAAGCCCTAGTTGACAGGAGGAGCCGGTACAAGTACTGCTACTTCCATGAAGACGTGGGCCACAATACTTCAGAGTGTTATAATTTGCGCAACCAGATTGAAGCCCTGATAAGGGGGGGATGCTTGATTGAGTTCTTACAGCAGATCAGAGATAACATTCAGATTAGAAGGGAGGTATAAGCCGAGATCCGTGAGGATGCAGAGAAGAGAAATGGGGAATAGATCGATTTAATGCAACAAATCCAGGTGATACACACCATCAACGAAGGGCCCACACTGGCAGGCACCTCCAATAATTCCAGAAAAAACCACTCAAAGAAGATCCCCCGCGTAGAAGAGAACCAGTGTGTCTTCAAGGTTAGCCAAAACCCGATGGAGCCCTCCTAGTTAGCATAGATTGTTTTCACTGAAGCAGATGTCTTTAACACCGTACAACTTCATGATGATCCCATGGTGATCACGATACAAATTGCCAACTGCCTGGTCCATCACGTGCTCGTAGATACGGGCAGTAGTGTAGATATCCTCTTCAAGGATACTTTGTTAAAATTAAATCTGATGCAATGGTGTTACAATAGCTGTACAACTCCACTTTATGGGTTCACCGGGGATTTGATCATACCGGTGGGATCGAAGATCCTCCCAGTAATCATCGGAACCACACCTCTCCAACAGAATGTTATGATAGACTTTGTTGTGGTTGACACCTCATCGGCCTACAACGCCATCCTAGAGAGACCATTCCTGTCCTCCTTGAAGGGAGTCTTGTCTATATACCACAATGTCCAGAAGTTCCCAGTGGGAACCAAGGTGGGGGAGGTACGTGGAGACTAGCAAGTAGCTAGGAAGTGCTACGCAGTGTCTGCTAGTCCTACAACTTTAGCGAAATAGTGCGTACAGGTCGCAGTAGTCCAAGACATGGTGGCATCCAGGATAACCCAGGAGGATATGGAAACATCCCGGATAATCCAGGAAGAAATGGAGCCCTCGGAGTATCCAGGGAGTGAACCCATTATGCCTTATGAAGAAGAACAGAGCAAGGAGTGGGCCAACGGGCAACCCTTAGATAGACTAGATGAGATACCCATCAGAAATGATGATCCCTCCAAGGTCGTCAAGGTCGGGGCTACCCTCGAGCCAGAAGTGAAAGAAGGCTTGATTGGTCTTCTCAGAGAATTCAGCGACATCTTCGCTTGGAGCCACGATGAAAAGCCCGGGATCCCGGTATCATTGGCCGCCCATCGACTAGCGGTAGATCCAACAATCAAGCCCGTCAAATAGAAGAGGCATCACTTCAATGCTAAGAGGAACAGCTGCGGTGCAGGAAGAAGTAGACAAATTGATCAAAGCAGGGTTTATCAGAGAAGTACGCTATCCCGAGTGGATCGCCAATGTGGTTATGGTTACGAAGGCGAATGTGAAGTGGCGTATGTGTGTCGATTACACCAACCTCAACCAGGCATGTCCAAAAGACAGTTTTCCTTTACCAAAGATCGACCAGCTGGTTGACTCCACGTCTAAAAATTAACTTCTGAGTTTCATGGACGCGTTCTCAGAATACAACCAGATTAAGATACACCCAGCTGACCAAGATAAAACCAGCTTCATTACTGGGCAGGGCTTGTACTGCTATAAGGTGATGCCATTTGGTTTGAAGAATGCGGGGTCTACATACCAGCGGCTGGTTAACAAGTTGTTCAAGCTCGAGATCGGAAGGAAGATGGAGGTGTACATCGACAACATGATCACAAAATCACCAATCGCAGAAGGACATCGGGAAGACCTTCGCAAGACCTTTCTTATACTAAGAGAAAAACCAGAAGTGCTTGAACCCCTCCAAGTGTTCCTTCGGGGTAACAGCGGGGAAGTTTCTAGGTTTCATGGTTCGTGAGAGAGGCATAGAGGCCAACCCAGAAAAAATCAAAGCTATCTTGGACCTGGAATCCCCCACATCACTCAAACAAGTACAAATTCTGATTGGGCGTGTAGCGGCGCTCAATAGGTTTATCTCTCGCTCCACCGATAAATGCCTCACTTTCTTCTAAGCCATCAAACAAGGGAAAAACATGAAATGGAGCCAGGAGAGCGAGCAAGCTTTCCAAGCCTTGAAAAAAATACCTAACAAGCCCACCGTTGTTAGTCAAGCCAGTTCCCGGAGAGGAGCTGCAGATCTACCTGGCCATTTCAGAAACTGCAGTAAGCAGAGCTTTGGCCAATGAGTGTGGCGACGAGATTCAAGGGCCCATATACTATGTGAGTCATGCTTTAACCAAGTCAGAGAAAAATTATATTCTTCTAGAAAAGCTCGCTTATGCTCTGGTGATCTTGGCGAGGAAGCTCCGTCCATATTTTCAAGCTCATTCAATAGCAGTGGTGACAGACCAACCTCTCTGCCAATTCTTACAAAGACCAGATGTATCCGAAAGGCTAGTCTTATAGGCCATAGAGCTCACCCAGTTCGATTTAAAGTATAAGCCCCGTACAATGATTAAGGCGCAGGCTTTGGCAGACTTCGTGGCAGAGTTTTCAGCGCTCCCAGGTCAAGAGAATCCCACAGCACCAAATAAGATCCCTGAAAAGACCTCCGAAATCGACAATTGGCCGAAAGGCTACAAGTCCTGGACCCTCTATACAGATGAAGCATCCGGGCAAGCTAGGGGAGGAGCTGGCGTAGTTTTAATAGATCCAGAGGGGACTGAATTCTGTCACTGTTTCAGATTCGAGTTTAAAGCCACAAATAATGAAGCAGAGTACGAAGCACTCCTAGCTGGGATGAAGGCAGCCATCGAACTAGAGGCTGATTACCTACAAATCAGGAGCGACTCGTTGGTTGTTGTCAATCAGGTGTCTGGGGTGTATCAGACAAAGGGAGATAACATGGCTGCCTACCTAAAGGTAGCTCAGTTGCTTAAAAATAAGTTTAAGGGGTTTAAGATCGATCAGGTGCCTCGACACCAAAACCACCGCGCGGATGTTCTAGCTAAGATAGTTGCAAATGGAGGCCAATCCTTACCACAGGGAATTCCCCTCCAAGTGATCTCCCAACCAAGCATAGCCACAAATAAGGAAATACGCTCCCTAGATCGTCAGCCTTGCTAGATGGACCCGATCATTGCCTACCTCCTAGAGGGAAAGCTTCCCGAGGATCCCGATCAAGCCCGAAGAATTAAAAGACTCTCGGTCTGATATTGCCTGGTAGACGGGTACCTCTACAGAAGGGGTAGATCCCTCCCCTTACTTTGATGTTTACATCCTAACGATGCTAAATGGGCACTAAGAGAGGTTCACTCTGGGGACTGCGAGAACCACATTTGTGGAGAGGCTCTAGCATATCAAGTGCTTCGTATGGGGTACTACTGGCCGACCATCCACCAAGACGCAAGAAACTTTGTACAATCTTGCGAGCCATGTCAAAGGACTTCAAACTTGAACCACCAGCCACATGAGCGACTGTCGTCTCTCAGTTTACCCTACCCCTTTGCTATGTGGGGGATCGACCTAATTGGACCGCTCCCCACCGCTCCCGGACAGGTAAAATATGCTATCGTGGCTATCGACTATTTCACAAGATAGGTCGAGGCAGGGCCTCTTTCTCAGATATCAGAAAAGAATATGACCAAGTTCATCAAAACCAACGTGGTATGTAGATTCGGGACCCTTCTCATCATTATAGCCGATCTGGGCAAGCAGTTCGACAACGCCTGATTCAAATATTTCTGCAAAGGATTAGGGATCGACCTCAGGCTCGCTTCAGTAGCCTATCCCCGGACTAACAGGCTGGTGGAGTCCACCAACAAGACTATCAAGAAGCTTCTGAAGAAGAAACTACATCAGAAAAAAGGAAAATGGGCAGAAGAGCTGCCCGAAGTCCTCTAGGCATACCAGACTACAAAGAGAACATCTACCGGGGAGACACCTTACTCCCTAGCTTTCAGAGTTGAAGCAGCCCTCCCCATCGAGCATAAATTAACCTCATTCACGGTGCAGCATTTTGAACCCGAAAGTAACGAGGTCAAGCTCCGGGCTAATCTGGACCTCCTAAAAGAGAAACAAGACCGGGTAGCCGAGAAAGTGGCAATCTACCAGAGCAAGATCGCTAGATATTTCAACCGAAAGCTCAGAGCCCAGAATTTCAAAGAAGGGGGTCTGGTGCTTAGGAAAGTGACCTTGAATACTTGGAAAATGTCAGATGGAGTCCTAAGCCCCAATTGGGAAGGGCCTTACTTGATAAAGTTAGTTGCTCGCAATGGAGCCTACAAACTTGAAGAAATGGATGGACGACCCATCGACCACACTTGGAACACAGATCACTTGAGGAAATTCTACCCCTGAGCAGGGAGTTTTCAAGTAGATTACCTCCATTTATGTTTCATTAGAATCCCTAATAAAGATGTACTACATCTCGATCATCAATAAAGTCTGCATTTTTTTTTTCTTTATCTCCGACTATGTTCAACATTAGTATCTACATATTCGACTGGGAAATTCGACATAGACACCTCAAGACCAGTGACTAGCCACGGAAGCCCCTTCGCTACCCCTGAAGCCTTGGTCGGGCTACCACCCCCAAGAAGGGTCTGAGTGTAAGAGCATAGTTGCCATCCAGATCTCGAGACCAGGAAATAACTAAACAGCCTTTATGATGCCTTGGTTTGGCTACCACCCCTAAGAAGGGTCTGAGTGTAAGAGCATAGTTGCTATCCGAATCTCGAGACCAGGAAATAGCAAGACAGCCCTCCTGAAGCCTTGGTCGGGCTACCACTCCCAAGAAGGGTCTGAGTGTAAGAGCATAGTTACCATCCAGATCTCGAGACCAGGAATTAGCTAGACAGCCCTCATGATGCCTAAGTCGGGCTACCACCCCCAAGAAGGGTTTGAGTGTAAGAGCATAGTTGCCATCCAGATCTCGAGACTAGGAAATAGCTAGATAGCCCTCACGATGCCTTAGTCAGGTTACCACCCCCAAGAAGGGTCTGAGTGTAAGAGCTTAGTTGCCATCCAGATCTTAAGACCAGGAAATAACTAGACAACCCTCCTGATATCTCGATCAGGCTACCACCCCCAAGAAGGGTCTGAGTGTATGTGTAGGGAAAAATCGATATAAAACGCAGCGGAAGAAACGAAAAATAGATTTAGTATGGTTTTAAAATTTTTCTCAAAGTTGAACCTTAACCTTTTAATTAATTAAACTCAAATATATACGATTAGAGTTAAATACCTCTTGACGCGTGATCCGATTGACTTACGTCGATTGGTAATCCGCAAAATCTTTTCCGATGCCCGTGAACAGTACCCGCGTGAACAGTGATCGTGAATAGTACCCCCCCTGCGTGAACAGTGATCGTGAACAGTACCCCCCCCCCCCCCCCCCCCCCCCCCCCCCCCGTGAACAGTACCGCGAGATCTTCCAATCCGAACACGTACGTGAATCACCTAGGAGCGTGGTCTCCCTTTTTCTTTGAATTGCAAACCTGAGAATGGATGAACAAAGTTTTCTTTTTCTTTTGTTAGTCACAAAACAATCAAAAGAAGACAAAAATTATTCCGGTCACTTTTGAGTTCTCAATCTAATGATCGAAACTCGCGTGAACCTAATTCGATGTTGTACACACAAGCTTATTGATGAACAAGCAATCAGTGTACTATCAAAGAATAATCTCTTCTCTCTTTTATGTTTAGTAGAATAAAAATTATCCTTTTCTATGAATTGAGAAGAAGAAATCAAATTGAATCATTCAATCAACTATGGTGGCCGAATTCTATATGTGGTATTATATAGGTGGCCGAAATTTTGCTTCCTCTTCTATTTAGGGTTGCCGAAATCTTCCTCTAAATGGGACTAGGGTTGCCGCAAATCACATACCAAAAAGAGTTTGTGTTGCACCCTAATTTCCATCAACCTTTAGACTTCAAAAACTAATCCAATTCATAGATATTTTTATTCTTTTATTGACTAAATAAAAAGACCTCTTATTTGATTAAATAAATAAAATTAATTATTTATTTTCTTATCAAACAAGTCTTTTACTTTTAATATACTACTACCAATAGTATAACTTTAGGAAATATATTTCCTGATCAGAAAAAGATTTGTTTCTTAATTAAACAATTAATTAATAAATTAATTAATTCTTATTTAATTAAAACAATGAAACAAAATAATATATTAGGTTAATATATACACCTTGCCGCCCCACTTATATAAATGGGCCATATATTATTTTCTTATTTCATTTAATCCATTGGACATTAAATAAAAGCCCACATGTGAACCAGACCCATTATTACTAGAAGAAACAAGCCCACATGTCTCCTTTTAATATATTAATAAAATAGTGCAGCCCATTAATTAAATAATAGACATATTATATTCTTGATATATTAAAAACAATTCTAGATGGACCCTTAAATCGGCTCGGTAGAATATATCAAGTGATCCATGCAAATACGTGTGGATTGGGGATCTTGGCGGGCTATCTAAATTTAAGCTTCAATAGACACAACCTAATCACAATCAACAAATGATTCACTTAGGTCCAATCTATTAATTTTAACTCATTCCACTAAAGAGCTAAAATTGAACTCTTTAATAAAGATAGAATAAGGAGATGTTTCTCATTCATACCCTAGACAATCTTATAGGAGATGGTGTATCCTCGTGAATAATATCAGTAATCGCCAAGAGCTCATAGACCGCCTATAGCTCTCCAAGTTACCATATTTCCTCATATGACCACATTTCGAACTTGGATACTTTGACTTGTCCATAAGCCATGTTTTTAATAATAATTATTGAAAACTCAACGTTGAGATTTAATATCCAATACCTCAAAATATCCATATGATGATATTATACTCTCATTTAATAAATGGAGCTACGATGTCCATATCTATAAATGAAGTCCTCTATCGATTAACAAATGTATACCACCAAACTATCGAGGATAGACTATGCTATATAATCGTACTCATTGATAGCTCTAATGATAACACTTGCAACCATAAGTCCATCATTTATCTCAGGATTAAGATAGACTCTCCGATTGTCCTCTTTAATGAAAAGACTTATATCTAGTGACGGTTCTAGATAATGTATTTCATTGTGATCCAGTTCAATGCACCTAGTGCACTAGATTCTTTTACTCGAAAACCTTTCGATGATTTTAGACTCATCATATTCATTTGTGTTAACTGGAATTTTACTCGGGATGAGAAATCTCTGTTAACGCCCTCGAGACCACTACCACGTAGGTGGTGGCCGAAATTATTTATATATGTGACAATGGTTTATCTAGTGATAAATAAACAAGAACATTTTTATTTAACATGCATGGTACACGAGTACAAAGATTTTTCTCTCGTTTCTCTCAACTTTCTTTGGTAAATGGTCGATTGCTAGTCGTATGCCTGTCGAATAGTAGTCGTATGCCTGTCGAATAGTAGTCTCCTTTTTCGTTTCTTTTCTTTTCTATTTATACATGGTTTGTAGGTCAACATACTGATTCTCCCTTGATTGTCTCAGTGATTGTCTCAGTCTCTTCCTTATCGGGCGGGATTTCTTGCGTTAAATCTTTTGACTTTTAGATTGACGTCCGAATTGAGAGTATCGTGGTAGAGATCAGCTTGTTTCCTTTTGGATTTCATTACTTATGTAGATAACGCTTCCAGGTACGATTTAATTCATTCCTTGTATCCTTCCAGTACAATCCTTATAGGAGTCGTGGGACATGACGAATATGGTATGATACATCAACCAGAGAGGTTGTTTAGTATTTCGACCTTGATGTCTGAGAAGTTTCATCCAGCTTGGAGCCAGATCTGGCTTCTCTTGACTATTCCGAAGCTAGACGTGGCCTTGACTGACCTTTTTGAAGCTGGGTGTGGCTTCGACTCACCTCGCGGCCTTCTAGGGACATTCTTCTCTGTCAATCGAGGTACAGACGGGTTTCTTGAGCATTTGCAAGATGATCTTGACTTCGGGGAGCTTTTAGTTTTGATGATGCGGGCTAAGCCCGATCATTCCGGGTTCTATCTTGGATGTTTCCGGAGCTCGCCCTTGTTCTTGGG
The DNA here is from genome assembly GCA_033220585.1 of Dipteronia sinensis. Lineage (NCBI taxonomy): Eukaryota > Viridiplantae > Streptophyta > Magnoliopsida > Sapindales > Sapindaceae > Dipteronia > Dipteronia sinensis. The sequence goes on from CM065638.1 coordinate 30,664,359, forward strand.
GTGGTATCGCAGTTCGGCTCTGGATAGAGAGGTCTCCTGGTGGAAGTTCTCGGGTCCAGGCTTTATCCCAGATGTTTCTGGAGCCCGCCCTTGTGCCTGGGGCGGTAGCGTAGCTTGGCTTTGGATATAGAGGTCTTTAGGTGAAACTTTCGGGTATGGAACCAGGTCTAGTAAGTGGAAAATTTCCCTTTGGTCCTTAGCCAATTTTGGCTATTAACAGAAGTCCCCTCTGACTTGAACACTAGACGCCGAGCTCGGGGTTGAGGTCAGATTCTCACTTTATTTGGGAAATCTTCCTCTTTTACCGTTACTAAAATTTTTGGAAATTTCTTCATTTGAGTGACGTGTTGTGAACTGACTATTTTATCTTCGAATTAATCTGATCACGTTACCAGGATCTTGGGGAGATCTTCCTCTTAACTGCGTAAATGATGTGGCATGAGATGATTAGCTCGCTTTAGAGTTTAATCCGGTTACGTTACCGAGTCAATTTTTACCGTTACCAAACGAGTGTCCTGGTAACTTGAGCTATTGCCTTCCTGCCTATATATATGCCTGTTTTCCTCCTCGTCTTCCTCACATCTTCTCGAGCGAAAAGAACCTTTTGTTGAGAAATATTTCCACAGTTTTTTCCCCAAGCTTGCTTCTTTCTTCATTCTTCGTCTTCTATTCTTTCTTCATTCTTCGTCTTCTATAATGTCGAAACACAGTCGTGATTCAAATGATTCCATATTCGACGGTGAGGAGGTCGTCAGTCTTAGTCTCGGGAAGCGGGCTAGGAGGAGTTCTGAGGGTGATGATTCCCCGCCCACATCACAACGTCAGCAATCCAGTAGGAACGTATCTATCGGGACTGGGTTCTCCAATCATCCCGACCACCCTTTAGATATTGTTGATGATGATTCCAACAAAGAAACAACCGGCGGCGCTGCAGGGGAGCGTCAGGTCTCGGCTCCTGGTCCCTTTGGGGAGAGGCTCCCTCCCTACGATTTTCAGGTCATCCCTGATTCCACCGTTGACCCGGTATCGATCGATCGCTTGAGGTCAAAGTTTGGCATCCCCGACAGTGTATCCATCTCGGTGCCTCCCAAGAACTTCGAGTTTTTCAACCCCCCTAAAGGTGTGCTTCCGATCCATGTGGCAGCTCTTGAGAACGGGGTCAGGCTTCCCCTCCATCCGACCCTTCGGCGGGCTCTAAACGCCATCCAGCTTGCTCCCCTTCAGTTAACGTCGGGCTTCTGGAGGCATTTGATTGGCTTCCTTGTGTTATGGAGAGAGCAATGCCAGATGAGTAAAGTGACAAGGGAGCCAGGTGCGGAGGAGCTGGCGTATCTTTTTCAGATTGGGAGCTTGTCTGGGGCTCCTCGGGGTCAGTTCTACGCCAAGGCAAAGAACAAGCTCAATTTCATCGTTCCTGGTGCTTCGAAGAAGGATCCCGCATGGAAAGAAGAATGGATCCTGGCGGGGGATGACTGGGGGAGCTCGATTTTCATCGGAGGGCATGAATTCGAGGTTCCTACGGCTTTCAATGACAAGCCCTCCTGGGACCGAGACTCTCTGCCTGCCGAGTCCGAAGCCATCTTAAAGGCTATTCTAGCCCAGAATTACCTGAATCCGATGTTCCCTACTGCTGAAGCTTTTGACCCTCGTAGCGTGAACAAATATCTACGGATTTCAAACGCTATTCCTCGTAAGTATCCTTGTGTCGCTTCTTCTTATTACTTAGCTTGATTCTAACATTGTTTTTTTATCTGTTTATTCACAGTCTTTGTCGTGGAGCCAGCCACCCGACACGTCTCGCGCTCTCCTCAAGGTGGAGCTTCTCTTCCCTCTTCTGGGGTCGAGCCTGCCCTGGCTTCTTCTGTCTCTCCGGCTGGGTCTAAGATGGCCACTCTGGCCTCGCGGGCTTTTCGGGCTTTGGGTAGAGCCCCCTAGGTAGTTGGCCCGACTGTTTCTGCCCCCTTAGCCATGGCTGCTAAAGTCGCTACGCCTTCGACTCAAACATATGATTCAGCTGCGCTTCCAACAACCAAAGCCTCAGAGGTTTCTGGGAAATATGTCTTTCCTGGGAAAGGTGTCGCGAAGGCTCCTTCCGACCGTTCCCGGCCTCAGTCGAGCTCGATAGGGTAGGATGAGGTCTTGGAGCAGTTCATAGCATCCTGTCCGGGTGGCGGGATCTCTAAGATGGCTTCTATGCCTGTGGACGTCCTTATAACCAAGAGGTCTGCTATCTTGGCTGAGGTAATTGTATGTCCTTCACGCCCCCTTTTTTTTTTGTTAACTCGTTCAGTTTCTAACTCGGGTTTTATATTTGTAGGCCTTTAAGGTCAATGTCGCGATGGGCCAGTAGGTAGCCCTTCTTCGTGATCGAGCTGTAAAAGCCGAAGCTGAAGCCGAGAAGGCCGGGGAACTGCTCAAGCAGGCTCGGTCTCTAATGGAAGAGGTGACTTCCAGCCAGGGCAAAATTGAGCTCGAGATGGCCGAGCTTCACTGTGATCATGAGAGGATGAAGCAATCTTTCGATCAGGAGCGTCTTCAATCTCTCCGGCGGGCTAGGCAGCGAGACTCCTGGAGATCTGAGGCTAGAAAGCTGGACCTTGAGAACCGGTCTCTGATTACTCAGGTGGCCAAGCTGCAAGCTGATGCGGAGACCTCCTTCAGCGATGGGTATTTTTATGCTTCCTTTCAGGCCGTGGAAGCTCTTCCTCCTCCTTTTGATTTGTCGTCTATTGCGGGCTGGGACAGACAGGAAATAATGCTCAAAGCTGCTGAGTTATCTCGTCCTGAAGGTGACAAGGTGGTCCCTTCTAGCCCGACAGGAATTGGGATGCAGCCCACTCAGTCAGATCCCTCATTCCATCTTCCTTCCTTTATCCCCTCAGGTCCTGGGGAATCATCCAGCAAAGTGATGTCCTCTCGATCCGAGGAGGACCAATCGGGAGCTGGTGAAGAGGTTAGGAGCCCATCTGATGATCCAGCTTTAACAGAGATGGAAGTCAATAGGAGCCAGATGGGCCCCTTGGCAGCTCTTCTCGACGCAGCTATTCCTCCTGAAGTTATGGATGTGATCAATGAAGTTTTGGAGGAAGAGCCAGCTGATCATCCGATAGAGCCTGTAAATGGAGGAGCGGTCAGTGAGGATAACCCAGATGGACATCTACCTGTTGAGAGGGTTGATGCTGAGGATCAGCAGGGAGGAGGTGGGCCAGCGGAGGGGAGCCATGATAGCGCCACAGCTTGAAGCGGACGACTTGTTTTTGATTGCCCAGAAAAGGGGGTGGGCACCTTGCTTTGCCATTGTCAGTTTTTCTTATTTTTCCTTCTTCTTTTTGTAGCCCGAATTCGGGGGTTGGGCTCCCCAGTTGGATGTAGCCTTATCGGGGAATAGGCTCCCTTTGTCCTTAATTATAAATTGACTCGCCTCTTTGAGAACTTTATTCTGCTTCTGGTCTTGAATGGTATCCAGAGTAGCATCGGCAGCATCAATTAAGATTCGTGTAGGCAATTATGATGATTTTGATCCTGCACACGAAAGCAAACATTATATACATGGGGTGATAACCTAACCAAGACATCAGGAATGCTACTTAGCTATTTCCTAGTCTTTGAGATCAGGAGGGCTATCGAGCTATTTCCTGGTCTCGAGATCTGGAAGGCAACTATGCTCTTACACTCAGATCCTTCTTGGGGGTGGTAGCCCGACCAAGGCATCAGGAGGGCTATCGAGCTATTTCCTGGTCTCGAGATCTGGAAGGCAACTATGCTCTTACACTCAGATCCTTCTTGGGGGTGGTAGCCCGACCAAGGCATCAGAAGGGCTATCGAGCTATTTCCTGGTCTCGAGATCTGAAAGGCAACTAGCTCTTACACTCAGATTCTTCTTGGGGGTGGTAGCTCGACCAAGGCATCAGGAGGGCTATCGAGCTATTTCCTGGTCTCGAGATCTGGAAGGCAACTATGCTCTTACACTCAGATCCTTCTTGGGGGTGGTAGCCCGACCAAGGCATCAGGAGGGCTATCGAGCTATTTCCTGGTCTCGAGATTTGGATGGCAACTATGCTCTTACACTCAGATTCTTCTTGGGGGTAGTAGCCCGACCAAGGCATCAGGAGGGCTATCGAGCTATTTCCTGGTCTCGAGATCCGGAAGGCAACTATGCTTTTATACTCAGATCCTTCTTGGGGGTGGTAGCCCGACCAAGGCATCAGGAGGGCTATCGAGCTATTTCCTGGTCTCGAGATCTGGAAGGCAACTATGCTCTTACACTCAGATCCTTCTTGGGGGTGGTAGCCCGACCAAGGCATCTGGAGGGTTATTGAGCTATTTCCTGGTCTTGAGAGGTTTATGTCGAATTCCCATTCAAGTGTATAGTCACTAACGTTGAACATAGTTGGAGACAAAGATAGAAGAGAAAAGGAAAATGGCTTTATTGATGATTGAGATGTAGTACATCTTTATTAGGACTTGTAATGAAAACTAAGTGGGGGTATTCTGCTTGAGAACTCCTTTCAAGGGTAGAATTTCTTCAAATGGTCTGCATTCCAAGTGTGATTGATGGGTCGTCCGTCCATGTCTTCGAGTTTGTAAGCTCCATTGCGAACAATTAGCTTTATCAAATATGGCCCTTCCCAATTTGGACTTAAGACTCCATCCGACCTTTTCCGAGTATTCAGTGTTACTTTCCTAAGTACCTGATCCCCTTCCTTGAATTTTTGGGCTTTAACCTTTTGGTTGAAGTATCTACCGATCCTGCTCTGGTAGATCGCCACTTTCTCTGCTACCCGGTCTTGCTTTTCTTCTAAGAGGTCTAGACTAGCCCGGAGCTTGACTTCGTTACTTTCGGGCTCAAAGTGCTGTACCCTGAACGAGGTCAGTTTATGCTCGATGGGGAGGACTGCTTCAACCCCGAAGGCTAGGGAGTAAGGCGTTTCTCCAGTAGCTGTCTTTTTGGTAGTCCGGTATGCCCAAAGGACTTCTGGTAGCTCTTCGGCCCATTTACCTTTCCTCTGCTGAAGCTTTTTCTTCAGAAGTTTCTTGATTGTCTTGTTGGTGGATTCCACCAGCCCGTTAGTTTGGGGATGAGCCACTGAAGCGAACCTGAGGTTGATCCCCAACCCTTGGCAGAAGTCTTTGAATCGGGCGTTGTCGAATTGCTTCCCTAGGTCGGCTACAATGATGAGAGGGGTCCCGAACCTGCATACCACGTTAGTCTTGATGAACTTGGTTGTATTCTTTTCTGATATTCGAGCTAGAGGCCCTGCCTCGACCCATCTTGTGAAGTAGTCAATAGCCACGATAGCATGTTTCATCTGTCCTGGAGCGGTAGGAAGTGGCCCAATTAGGTCGATTCCCCACATGGCAAAGGGGTAAGGTGAGCTGAGGGACGACAGTCGCTCGGGTGGCTGGTGGCTCAAGTTTGAGGTTCTTTGACAAGGTTCGCAGGTTTGCACAAAACTCTTTGCATCTTGATGGATGGTCGGCCAATAGTACCCCATACGAAGCACCTGATAGGCTAGAGCTTCCCCACCTATGTGGTTCCCACAATCCCCAGAATGGACCTCTCTCAATGCCCACTTAGCATCATCGGGATGCAAGCACCTAAGTAAGGGGAGGGATCTGCCCCTCCTTTAGAGGTATCCGTCCACCATACAGTATCGAACTGAGAGTCTCTTAACTCTTCGGGCTTGGTTGGGCTCTTCAGGAAGCTCTCCTTCAAGGAGATAGGTGACAATTGGGTCCATCCAGCAAGGTAGGTGATCCAGGGAACAAATTTCTCCATTTGGGGCTATGCTTGGCTGGGTGATTACTTAGAGGGGAATTCCCCTTGGTAGGGATTGGCCTCCGTTCGCCGCTATCTTATCCAGAACATCTGCGTGATGGTTTTGGTGTCGAGGCACTTGATCGATCTTAAGTCCCTTAAATTTTCTTTTCAGCAACCGAGCTAGATTTAAGTAGGCCACCATATTATCTCCATTTGCCTGGTAGACCCCAGTCACCTGGTTTACAACAAGCAACGAATCGCTCTTGACCTACAGGTAGTCGGCCTTTAGCTCGATGGCTACCTTCATCCCGGCTAGGAGGGCTTCATATTCCGCTTCGTTGTTCGTAGCTTTAAACTCGAATCTGAAACAGTGACAGAATTCAGTTCCCTCCGGATCTATCAAAACTATGCCAGCTCCTCCCCCAGCTCGTCCGGATGCTCCGTCTGAAAAGATGATCCATGGCTTGCAGCCCTCCGGCCAATTTTTGACCTCGGATATCTTCTCAGGGTCCTCGTTTGATACTGAGGGATCAACTGGATCTGAGATCGCTGAGAATTCTACCACGAAGTCGGCTAAAGCCTGTGCCTTAATCGTAGTCCGGGGCTTATACTTTAAGTCGAACTGAGTGAGCTCTAGTGCCCATAAAACTAACCTTCCTGACACATCTGGTCTTTGCAAGAATTGACGGAGGGGTTGGTCTGTTACCACTGCTATTGTGTGAGCTTGAAAATAGGGACGGAGTTTCCTCGCTGAGATCACCAGAGCATAAGCGAGCTTCTCCAGGAGAGCGTAGTTCCTTTCTGATTTGGTCAAGGAATGACTCACATAGTATATGGGTCTTTGAAAACCGTCGCTACAATCCTTGGCCAAAGCCCCGCTTACTGCAGTTTCCGATACAGCCAGGTAAATCTGCAGCTCATCTCCGAGAACCGCTTGACTAACAAAGGGGGGCTTGTTAGGTATTCCTTCAAAGCTTAAAACGCATGCTCGCTCTCCTGGCTCCATTTCATGTTCTTCCCTTGTTTGATGGCCTTGAAGAAAGGAAGGCATTTATCGGTGGAGCGAGAGATAAACCTGTTGAGTGCTGCCACCCGTCCAGTCAGGATCTGTACTTGCTTGAGCGAGGTCGGGGATTCCAAGTCCAGGATAGCTTTGATTTTTTCTGGGTTGGCTTCGATACCTCTCTCATGAACCATGAAGCCCAGGAACTTTCCTGCCGTTACCCCAAAAGCACATTTGGAGGGGTTCAAACGCATCTGGTTTTCCCTCAGTATGAGGAAGGTTTTGCGAAGGTCTTCCTGATGTCCCTTTGTGGTTGGGGATTTCGTGATCATGTCGTCGATATATACTTCCATCGTCCTCCATATCTCGGGCTTGAACAATTTGTTAACCAGCCGCTGGTATGTGGCCCCTGCATTCTTCAAACCAAATGGCATCACCTTGTAGCAGTATAAGCCCTGCCCAGTAATGAAACTAGTCTTATCTTGGTCAGCCGGGTGCATTTTAATTTGGTTGTATCCTGAGAACGCGTCTATAAAACTCAAAATTTTATTTCCGGATGTGGAGTCAACCAGCTGGTCGATCTTTGGCAAAGGAAAACTGTCTTTCGGACAAGCCCGGTTGAGGTCGGTGTAGTCGACACACATACGCCAATTTCCATTCGCCTTCGTGACCATGACTACGTTGGCGATCCATTCGGGGTAACGTACCTCTCTGACGAACCCCGCTTTGATCAATTTATCAACCTCTTCCTGTACCGCCGCGTTCCTATCAGTGTTGAAATGACGCCTCTTCCGCTTGACGGGCTTGACCATTGGATCTACTGCTAGCCGGTGGGTGGCCAACGATGCCGGGATTCCAGGCATTTCATTATGGTTCCAGGCGAAGATGTCACTGAATTCCCTGAGAAGATCAATCAGTCCTCTTTTTACTTCTGGATCAAGGGCGGCTCCGACCTTGACGGTCTTGGAGGGATCGTCAGTCCTGACGGATATCTCTTCTAGTTTATCCACGGGCTGCCCACTGGCCCATTCCTTACCCCTTTCATCCTCGTAGGGCATGATAGGTTCATCCTCCGGATGCCCAATATGTTCTGCGGGCTCCTTCTCCTCCTGGATTATCTGGGATGTGTCCATGTCTTCTTGGATTACTATCACCTGTACACACTGCTTTGCTAGGGCTGTAGGATTGGCAGATACTGCGTAGCATTTCCTGGCTGCCTACTGGTCTCCGCGTACCTCTCCTACCTTGGTTCCAACCGGGAATTTCAAAACGTTGTGGTATATGGACAAGACTCCCTTGAGAGAGGACATGAAAGGTCTCCCTAAGATGGCATTGTAGGCCGATGGGGTGTCCACCACAACAAAGTCGGTCATTACGTTCTGTTGGAACGGGGTGACCCCGATGATTACTGGGAGGATCATTGACCCCACTGGTATGATCGAGTCCCCAGTGAAACCGTAAAGTGGAGTGGTACAGCTGTTGTAGCAATGTTGCTTCAGGTTCAGTTTTTCCAAGGTATCTTTGAAGAGGATAACGACACTGCTTCCTGTATCCACAAGCACGCGAAGGACCAGACATTTGGCGATCTGTATCGTGATGACCATAGGATCATCATGAGGTTGCACAGTGTTGAAGACATCTGCTTCGGTGAACACGATCTGAGCTGACTGGGCGGGCTCTATCGGGCTCTGGCTGACTTTGAAGATCCCCCGGCTCTCTCCAAGGCGGGGAACCTTTCTTGCGTGGTTTTTTCGGGAGTTATTGGAAACGCTGGCCAAGGTAGGACCCCCGCTGATAGTGTGTATCACCTGGATCTGTTGCATTAAGTCAGCCTACTCCTCATTCCTCTTTTCTGCGTCCTCGCAGATTTCAGCTTGTACTTCCCTTCCAGTTCTGATATTATCTCTGACCTGTTGTAAAAATTCAATCAGGCATCCTCCCCTTATCAGGGCCTCAATCTGGTTGCGCAAGTTATAGCACTCAGAAGTGTTGTGGCCCACGTCTTAGTGAAAGTCGCAGTACTTGTACCGGTTTCTCCTGTCGGCTGGGGCCTTCATGGGAGTGGGCTTTTGGAGCAACCCTTTATCCCGTATGGCAAGGTAGACCGTTTCCCTGGATACATTCAATGGGGTATAGTGGTCAAACCCTTTTTCCCCTTGTATTACTGGAGCCACGGTCCTGGGAGGCGGCGAAGCCCAGGGAGTGGTTCGTTTTGCTGGATATCTTTCTTGCCTATGCGGAGGAGCAGGGGGGCGATAGGTCGACCTGTTGGGAGGCTTATTCTGAGTTCATTGCACCGGCTTAAATTTGGGGGCTTCTTTCTTCAAACTTTTTGCCGTTCTCATGTCGTCATGCTCTATCTTGACCTTGAGTTGTTCGTCGATCTCGACCTGCTCAAGAGCCCGATGATAGGCCTCCTGGTAAGCCTCGGGAGGTCTTTTGATGAAAGAACGGAAAAGCTTTCCTGCCCAGAGGTTTCGCTTGAAGTTGGCGAGGGTTTCTTTTTCGGTGAAAACTCCCATTTGTATGACCTCCTTGTGAAACCGCTCCACGTATGATCGAAGAGTTTCACTCCGTTCCTGGATCACATATTGGAGGTGTATGGGATCTTTCCGGTGAGGTTTAACTCCCTAAAATATGAGCAAAAATCGGTTGACAATTTTGTGAAAGAATCCACGCTACCAACGGGCAGTTTCCTGAACCAGGTTTTCGCATAGTCGGTCAAGGTTGTTGGAAACATCCTGCACATGGCTGCTCTGGTAGTGTTCTAGACCTGCATCTGTTGAACGAAGCTCTCTAAATGGCTTAGAGGATCTTCTGTTCCAGAGAACTTATCTGCTGGCATTTGGAATTTTGGGGGGAGTTCTGCTTCCCGGATCCTCCCAGTGAAGGGAGCGTTCATCTCTCTCAGGGGATTCTTTTTGTCTTCCTTACTCTTTCCCTTCCTTATCTGCTGGACCTCCTTTTGTAGCTTTGCCAGCTGATCCCTCAGTCGCTTATTTCTAGGTCTCTTCGAGTTAGCCTCAGATTCCTCACTGTCGAACCTTTCTGATGAACTGGCAATTTCTATCCGGTCCTCCTCCTGGACATGATCCATTCGGGGAGTTTGTCGGCTTTCCTCCTCTAGGGCCCAGGTAGTTCTCCTAGATGTAGTTGGATGAGATAGCCCTCGCGGCTTCCGGGTAAAAACATCCGCGGCAGACTTGACTAGCGGGGGTTGATATTGTGAAAGTCTTTTAGGAACTGGGGGCATGGGTCCCAGCCTATCCCGGATCGAACGTTGGGGCCCTGATCTATCTTCAGTCGGCTCGGGAGGAGTAGGACCTAGGCAATCGAAAGCAGGTGGTCTAGCTCCGAGCCTACTCGGCTCTCTCTGATCATTCAGGTTGGTAGGCTGGACTGTGATGCCTTCAGCGAGGAGGCGGACGCAGATGGATTCTACGAAGGCCGCCGCTTGTTGGTCGAGCGCTGCCTGGCTCACTATGGGGTGGCCAGCAGTCCGTGTATTGGTTGTCTGGATCGGAGCTTGACTACTATATCCAGACTTTCTCCCCCTTCCTGGAGCCTTTCGGGTTGGACTCGCTGGGGATTGCTCTGGGACTCTATGCTGGCCTTGGGAGGAGCGGAGCCTCATAGTTCCTATAAAACAATGAAAATATAAATACAAACGATTGGTTAGTTGAGTGTAGGATTTCGTTTCCCACAGACGGCGCCAGAAAGTGTTAACGGGAATTTTACTCGGGATGAGAAATCTCTGTTAACGCCCTCGAGACCACTACCACGTAGGTGGTGGCCGAAATTATTTATATATGTGACAATGGTTTATCTAGTGATAAATAAACAAGAACATTTTTATTTAACATGCATGGTACACGAGTACAAAGATTTTTCTCTCGTTTCTCTCAACTTTCTTTGGTAAATGGTCGATTGCTAGTCGTATGCCTGTCGAATAGTAATCTCTGCCTGTCGAATAGTAGTCTCCTTTTTCGTTTCTTTTCTTTTCTATTTATACATGGTTTGTAGGTCAACAGACTGATTCTCCCTTGATTGTCTCAGTGATTGTCTCAGTCTCTTCCTTATCGGGCGGGATTTCTTGCGTTAAATCTTTTGACTTTTAGATTGACGTCTGAATTGAGAGTATCATGGTAGAGATCAGCTTGTTTTCTTTTGGATTTCATTACTTATGTAGATAACGCTTCCAGGTACGATTTAATTCATTCCTTGTATCCTTCCAGTACGATCCTTATAGGAGTCGTGGGACATGACGAATATGGTATGATGCATCAACCAGGGAGGTTGTTTAGTATTTCGACCTTGATATCTGAGAAGTTTCATCCAGCTTGGAGCCAGATCTGGCTTCTCTTGACTTTTCCTGAAGTTAGACGTGGCCTTGACTGACCTTTTTGAAGCTGGGTGTGGCTTCGACTCACCTCGCGGCCTTCTAAGGACATTCTTCTGTGTCAATCGAGGTACATACGGGTTTCTTGAGCATTTGCAAGATGACCTTGACTTCGGGGAGCTTCTAGTTTTGATGATGCGGGCTAAGCCCGATCATTCCGGGTTCTATCTTGGATGTTTCCGGAGCTCGCCCTTGTTCTTGGGGTGGTATCGCAGTTCGGCTCTGGATAGAGAGGTCTCCTGGTGGAAGTTCTCGGGTCCGGGCTTTATCCCAGATGTTTCTGGAGCCCGCCCTTGTGCCTGGGGCGGCATCGTAGCTTGGCTCTTGATATAGAAGTCTTTAGGTGAAACTTTCGGGTCTGGAACTAGGTCTAGTAAGTGGAAAATTTCCCTTTGGTCCTTAGCCAATTTTGGCTATTAACAATTTGATCCCACTCAAATGCTAGTAAAAGAATTCTACAACTTTAACAAGATAGAGGTGCCTAACCTTTAACTTAAGTTGTGAACGTTATTCAAGACTAACTAAAGAATTGTGTCTACCTCATACATATCCGGATGTATGAACAATTCTTCATGTCTCATAGTCTTTTGACATTATGATTATTTACCATGACAATTATAATAATAAATGCTATAAGTAATTGTAAGAATCAGAATTCACTTTATTAATATGAGAAGATTGTCAATTACAATATTACACTCTTGCCTTTGAGCATAATCCTAACAGTAAGAGCATAGTTACCATCCGGATCTCGAGACCAGGAAATAGTTAGACGGCCATCCTGAAGCCTTGGTCGGGCTACCACCCCCAAGAAGGTTCTGAGCGTAAGAGCATAGTTTCCATCCAGATCTCGAGACCAGGAAATAGCTAGACAGCCCTCTTGAAGCCTTGGTCGGGCTACCACCCCTAGGAAAGGTCTTAGTGTAAGAGCATAGTTGCTATCCATATCTTGAGACCAGGAAATAGCTAGATAGCTCTCCTAATGTCTCGATCGGGCTACCTCTCCTGAAATGGATTTAAATATAAATATTTGTTTTCGTTTGCAGGATCAAGATCATCTTGATAAGAATTCCCTACAAAGCCAGAGTGAAGTATGAACAAATCATCAGAGTGAAGTATGAATTTCTAGAGTGAAGTATAGATTGCCAGAGTGAAGTATAAACAAATCATCAGAGTGAAGTATGAACAAATCATTAGAGTAAAGCATGAACAAATCATCATCAAGGATGCAGTTTTGGTTCCTAGTTAGGACCAGGAATAAAACAGGAGTTTCTCAAGCGAGTCAGTTTCTCATTAAAGACAAAGGAGCCTATCCCCCGGTAAGGCTACATCCATCAAGTGGGGAGCCCAACCTCCGAATACGGGCTACAAAAAAAAAAGAAAAAAGAAAAACAACTAAACTAATCATGAGTAAAACGGGGTGCCCACCCCCTTTTCCTGGCAATCAAGGCCAATCATGAATATGCAGCGTCAAGCTTTAGAGCTCTCTTGATTTCCCCCTATTGATCCTCCTCCCTCATGCTGATCCTCGCCATCAACCCCCCTCTTCAGGTGGTTGCCCATCTTGGTTACCCTCGCCAACCATCTCTCCATTCAGAGGCTCCTCTTGTCGATCAGCAGGATCTTCCTTCAGGACTTCGTTAATCACTACCATAACCTCAGGCGGGATATCCGTATCAAGAAGGGCGGCCATAGACCCAGTCTGGCTCCTGTCGACCTCTATCTCCATTCTAGAGGGTTTCTCAAATGGACTCCTTGCTCCTTCCCTAGCTCCTGGCTGATCTCCTTCGGATCCCAAAGACAGAACCTTACTTGAAGATTCCCTAGGACCTGAAGTAGTAAAGATAGGAGGAGGAAATAGAGGATCTGCCTGGACGGGCTACTTTCCAGCTCCTGCCTGGTTCGAGGGAACCGCCTCGTTATCGTCAGGGTGAGACAACTCAGCAGCCTTAGTCATTATCTTCTTTCTATCACAACCGGTGATGGATGATAAAACAAAGGGAAGGGGGAGAGCCTCTGCGACCTGAAAGGAAGCGTAGAAATATCCATCACTAAAGGAGGTCTCTGCGTCAGCTTGCAGCTTGGTCACCTGAGCAGTCAAATCCTGATTCTCGAGGTTTAACTTCTTAGCCTCAGCTTTCCAAGAATCCCTCTGCTTGGCCCGCCGGGGTAGATTGGAGACGTTCTTGATCATAAGACTGCTTCGTCCTCTCATGATCACAACGAAGCTCGGCCAGCTCGGTCTCCATTTTTCCTTGGCTGGAGGTCATCTCTTCTACTAATGTCTAAGTCTGCTTGAGCAATCCCATGGCTTTCTCAGCTTCGGCTTCAGCCTTAGCAGCCCGGTCACGAATGAGGGTTAACTGGTGGCCCATGGCTACATTTAACTTGAAGGCCTATAAAACACAAAGCCAGGGTTAGAAATCGAACAAGCTGGCAGAAGCAGTACGAAGAAAATACAATTACCTCAGCTAAGACAGCAGACCCCTTGGTGAGCAAGACATCCACAGGCATTGAGGCCATCCTGGAAAGCCCACCGCCCGAACAGGATGCGATAAATTATTCCGGGGCCTCATCCTGCCCCTTGAGCTCGATTGAGGATGAGAACAGCTAGGAGGAATCCCTGAGACACCCGCTTCAAAGTCCTTTGAAGCTCGGGGGGTTAGAAGCATAGCGGAATCAAGAAGATGAATCGCGGGAGTAGCAACGTTAGTAACAATAATAGAAGGGGTAGAAGAAGTTAGACCAACAGCTTGGGAAGCCTTACTGAAAGCCCGAAAAGCCCGCGATGCAAGGTTGGCCATCCTAGATCCAGCCGGGGAGGTAGATTGAGTAAGAGCCGGTGCGACCCCAGCAAAGGGAAGAGGAATTCGAGCCTGAGGAGATCGTTAGATGTCGCGAGAAGCTGGCTCAACAACAAAAACTATGAGTAAACAAAACAAAAAAGGAACGTCAGAACAAAGCTAGTCAACAAGACAAAGCAAGACGATTTAATGACACTTACGAGGAGTAGTATAGGAGATCCGCAGGTATTGATTCACCCTGCGAGGATCAAAGGCTTCAGCGGTTGGGAACTTTAGGTTCAAAATAGTTTCAGATTCAGAAGGTAGGGAGTCCCGGTCCCACAATGGTTTGTCACTAAAAGCGGTGGGAACCTCGAACTCATGCCCCCTAATAAAAATCGAGCTTCTCCAGTCACCCCCTGCAAGGATCCACTCTTCCTTCTAGGTGGGGTCCTTCTTTGAAGCGCCAGGAATGACAAAGTTGAGCTTGTTCTTGGCTTTAGCATAAAACTGACCTCTAGGAGTGCCAGATAGGCTCCCGATTTGGAAAAGGTAGGCCAGCTCCTCTGCTCCGGGCTCTCTCATCACCTTGCTCTGCTGGCATTGTTCCCTCCACAGCACGAGGAAGCCAATCAAATGCCTCCAGAAGCCGGGTGTCAACTGGAGGGGAGCAAGCTGGATGGCGTTGAGAGCTCGCCGAAGGGTAGGATAAAGGGGAAGCCTAACCCCATTCTCGAGGGCCGCCACATGAATTGGAAGCACGCCTTTGGAGGGATTGAAGAACTCATAACCTTTGGGAGATACTGAGATAGAAACACTTTCGGGAATGCCGTACTTAGACCTCAAACGGTCAATCGCGTTCATATTAACAGTGGAATCAGGGACAACCCCTAAAGTCATAGGGAGGAAGCCTCTCCAAAGGGGGGCCGGTAGCCGGGACTCGATGCTCCCCGGTGGTGTCACCGCCAACCTCTCTATCGGAATCTTCATCGGCTAGATCCAGAGGATGGTCAAGATAATTAGAAAACCCGGTCCCAATGGACACGTTCCTGTTCGACCGTCGACGTTGCGGATTGGGCAGAGAATCATCGCTACTTAAGCTCCTCCTTGCCCATTTTCCAGGGGCAAGGCTAAAGACCTCCTCACCATCAACAATGGAATCAACGGAGTCGCGACTGGTTTTCGACATGATGGAATAAAGTCGGTGAGGATGAGGAATGAAGAAAAAGATATGCTTGAGAGAAAGTTTATCTTAGGAATATTTGAAATTTGAAAGATATGAGGAAGACGTTGAGATAAACAAGTATATATAGGTAAGAGGGCAGCAGCACGAGCCGTCGAGATTTTCAGTTAAGATCACCTAAAATCTCGGAGACTGCCGTAACGCAGCCAGATTAACTCAGAAATAAATCAATCAGCTCCTGCCACGTCACTCGCGCAGTTAATGGGAAGATTCCCCCAAGATTCTGGTAACGGTAAAGAATAAAAAAATTCCCAAATATATAGAAAAGTTGACTCCAACCCCAAACTCGACAACCAGTGTTCAAGTCAGAGGGGACTTATGTTAATAGCCAAATTTGGCTAGGGACCACAGGGAAATTTTCCACCCTCTGAGTCTGGCTCCATGCCCGAGGTTATCCACCAGGAGACCACGTTACCTGAAGTCGAGCTACGATACCGCCCCACAGAAATGAGGACGGGCTCCAGAAACACCCGGAGTAGAGCCCGGCTTGATCAGATCCAGCCCACATCACCGAACCTAAAACCAGGAAACCCCGCCGGAGTCGGGATTACCTCGCAACCTCTCCAGATGCTTGCATGTACCCCACTGACATAGAGGGGTGTCCGTAGGAGGCCGCATCTAGCTCCAAAAGATCAAGGGAGGTCAGACCTAGTTCCTGGCTAGACTAAGCTCCTGAATATCGGGGCTAAGACACTGATCAACCTCATTGTCTGAT
Organism: Dipteronia sinensis; assembly: GCA_033220585.1. Taxonomy (NCBI): domain Eukaryota; kingdom Viridiplantae; phylum Streptophyta; class Magnoliopsida; order Sapindales; family Sapindaceae; genus Dipteronia; species Dipteronia sinensis. Next base: position 30,680,263 of record CM065638.1, read on the forward strand.
ATACCTCACCATAATATACACCATATTTAACGACCCCTATGAGGGATCATGCTACTAAGACATGAAGATACACTGGATCATATCTTAAGATATTACATACGTACAGAACAAGTAATAGAGTCCAAACAGGAAAAAAATTAATCTCCACCAAGATATTCTCAACTCAACAATTAACGCAAAGTCAATGCCATTTAAATGAGAAATCCCGTCCGATAAGGAGGGAAGGGATTGAGAAAATCAAGGGGAGAATCAGTTAGTTTAACCTATGAAGATAATGTATAAAAGAAGGACTTCGGCCTTCAGCAAGTGGATCTACTTTTCGACAGGCATACGACAAGAATCCGACTACACCCTAGAGAAATTGAGAGCAATTTGAGAGAGATCTGTATATCACACATTATTAATAAAGAAAGCATTTTTGATTCTCTTTGGTGGATAATAGTACCAATATTCCTTGTCATTTTACTAGGCACTGTCAAACATACATTCAACCTTGGCCACCACTTACGTGGTACTAGTCTCGAGGGTGTTAACTGAGATTTCTCACCCTGAGCAAATTTTCTAGTAACAGAACCAAACCTCTTTAAATAATGCAATTAACAAGTTCATTCATACTTACTAGCTAAATTAGCCAATACTATGCCTGGATGGCCCTCTTAAAGCACAATCCTAACTCTAATTAACTCTAATTAACTCAAACCCATCCATACACATGCAATTCGACCTTCCATCAACATAAACACACAAATTGGACATTTTATTACAACTACTCCTACAATTACATTAATCTACTCCTAATCCCATTCATGAACACATATTGATTTCCAATCTCTATACACAAGCATTTCAAGATAAGAGGTATAATCAATGATAACAAGAATGAATCAAAACACAAATTAGATATAAAAACAACCACACTTCAGGAATTGATTGGCATGTCGGCGGTAGATCGGCGGTTTCAAACGGCAGTCAGGCCGCCTAATGTAACCGTCGAATTGAAAATGGACCTACTGGAATTGATCGGTGGTTGGAACGGTGGCCGAATTATAGCCGCCGAATTACACCTAACACTTATGGGAGGAAAACGATGGTTTCAACATGCGGCCAGGCCGCCGAAGTGAACCATCAAATGTCTTCTTTTCTGCACTCGACCCGTAAGCTGCTGGAAGTCAGAGGGGATTCTGCCATGGACTCGGTGTCGTGACAGGACATTTTTCTTAGTGTCATTTTAAAAGATCAATCTGTCAACAATATTTGATAAAACCTCACAAAGCCTAAATTAGTTGAAAACACAAATATATTTACAAGTGGGGTGTCGTCTACAGGGAGCAGAGTTAGCTAAAATTAGTTATTGCTAAAGTAATGATATGTATATATATAATAACGAAACATGAGTTGGTGAAAATGTAGATGGTGAATTACACTATAAATAGCACTAAATTAATTATGCAAACTAAATGAAAGGGGAAATGGGATGAAGGATATATATAGATGATGGAAACTAATGAGTTAATGGATACGAAAGTAAATACTGGGCAATGCAACAAACTTGTCAATAGCACGACTATTCAAGGTAACCGACCTAGGATGTATAGTGCCGGTTATTTATCCCTAGAAGGTGGGCAACCTAGGATGTATAGTGCGGACCACCTATTAGGGATTAATCCGTCGTAAACTACCAACCAAGGATGTATAGTGTTGGTTGTTTATCGGATTCTGGAAATGAAGCTCGTCTACCTAACAATGACTCAACCGATTAAACATAGTCACCCTAGGATGTATAGTGATGACTTCTAACTCTCTCACAGGTTCCGACCTAGGATGTATAGTGCCGGAAACTCGATCGAGGTTAGATTAAAATCGCGGTTTAAGAGTCGGAATTCATGACTTTCCGTCCATTCTTTAGAGCATTAAACAACTAAATAGGATGTTTATCTAGAGGCAATACTCATACATAATACAAAGACATCTTACAAAGAGGATGTATCTACACAAGAAATCAATGGTAAACATTCACAACAAGAATAGATCAATGAAAGATAGACATGAATATCAATATAATATCTGTTGGGAAATATTGCTTAAAACCGCAGCGGAAGGCAAAAAAATAATTTTCGTATAGTTTAAAATTTTTCTAAAGATTTGAACCTTAACCCTTTAATTAATTAAACTCAAATATACGGTTAGAGTTAAATACCTCTTGTCGCGTGATCCGATTGACTTACGTCGATGGTAATCCGCAAGATCTTCAATCCTAGCACATACGTGAATCACCTAGGAGCGTGGTCTCCCTTTTTCTTTGAATTGCTTACCTTAGAATGGATGTATGGAATTTCTGATCTTGATCTTCAATAGTAAAACACCAAGAGCCTAAAAAAATAGTTCCGGTCACTTTTGAATTCACAATCAATATGATTGAAACTCGCGTAACCCTAAATCGAAAGTGTGCACAAAACCTTTTGATGTTAAAGGCTTGTAAGTGCACTATCGAATGAGAACTTATTTTCTTTTTCACTCTTGGCCGAAAATCTATGTGTATAGAGTAGGATTTTTATTTTCAAAACAAACAAAAATCTCTCTCTATTTTTCTTCTTGGTCGCCGAAAATTTATAACCTTATATTTATAGGTTGGCCGAATTTTCTCCTTCACCAAGTAGGGTTGGCCGAATTCATTGAATAGGAAATCTAGGGTTGGTTAATTTCCTTACTTGAAAAGGAATTGTCCTTTTCCCTAATTCCTATCAATTCAAGAATCCTAACCCTTGTAGAACTAGTGGTGGCCGAATTCTCTGTATAATAAGGAGTGTATGTGGACTTAATCCTTACCACATTAGGACTCCTATCACTTAAAAGAATTCCAACCCTAATCCAACACATAGTATTTAATTTACTGATCAGGAAAATATTTTGATTTAAACTATTAATTAATTAAATAATTAATTAATTCCCATTTAATCAAACAATAAAATAAAATAATATCTTGGGCTATTTTATTTAGCCTTGCCGCCCACACCATATATATATGGGCCCAATATTATTTTTCTTATTTTGTTTAATCCATTAGACTTTAAATAAAAGCCCACATATGAACCAGACTTATTCTCACTAAAAGAAACAAGTCTACATGTCTCCTTTTAATATATTAATATAATAGTGCAGCCCATTAAATAAATAATAGACATATTATATTCTTAATATATTAAATGCAATTCTAGATGGACCCATAAATTGGTCCGGTAGAATATATCAAGTGATCCATGCAAGTACGTGTGGATTGTGGATCTTGGCGGGCTATCTAAATTTAAGCTTCAATAGACATAACCTAATCACAATCAACAAATGATTCACTTAGGTCTGATCTATTAATTTTAACTCTTGCCACTAAAGAGCTAAAATTGAACTCTTAAATAAAGATAGAATAAGGAGATGTTTCTCATTCATACCATAGACAATCTTATAGGAGATGGTGTATCCTCGTGAATATCAGTAATCGCCAAGAGCTCATAGACCGCCTATAGCTCTCCAAGTTACCATATTTCCTCATATGACCACATTTTGAACTTGGATATTTTGACTTGTCCAGAAGCCATGTCTTCAATAATTATTATTGAAAACTCAACGTTGAGATTAAATATCCAATACCTCAAAACATCCATATGATGATACTATACTCTCATTTAATAAATGGAGCCACGATGTCCATATCTATAAATGAAGTCCTCTATCGATTAACAAATGAATACCACCAAACTATCGAGGATAGACTATGCTATATAATCGTACTCATTGATAGCTCAAATGATAACACTTGCAACCATAAGTCCATCATTTATCTCAGGATTTAGATAGACTCTCCGATTGTCCTGATAATGAAAAGACTTATATCTAGTGACGGTTCTAGATAAAGTATTTCATTGTGATCCAGTTCAATGCACCCAGTGCACTAGATTCTTTTACTCGAAAACCTTTCGATAATTTTAGACTCATCATAACTCATTTGATCCCATTCAAATGCTAGTAAAAGAATTCTACAACTTTATCAAGATAGAGGTGCCCAACCTTTAACTTAAGTTGTGAACGTTATTCAAGACTAACCAAAGAATTGTGTCTACCTCATACATATCCGGATGTACAAACAATTCTTCATATCTCATAGTCTTTTGACCTTATGATTATTTACCTTGACAATTATAATTATAAATGCTATAAGATTTTGCAGAATCAGAAATCACTTTATTTATATGAAAGGATTGTCAATTATAATATTGCACTCTTGCTATTGAGCATAATCCTAACAACATCAAGTTTATGTACAAGCCCAATATTCAACTAACTACTCTATCAATCCCTTAGAGGGGATTTAGCTACTCATTACAACTAGGAAACTAAGAGAAAGGAAAGAGAAAGAACCCTTGGAGAACATCTCCTTCCTTGAAGTGGCTTCAATCTCCTAACTTCCTTGAAGTTGAGTAGAGAATGTAAGGATGAGAGAGAGAGAGAGATTCTAGGTCTAAATGTGTTTAGCCTCTACAAAACGGAGTCAAAAGCTTTTTTAAAACATTTCCATACTATTATATTTATACAACATACAAAAAATAGGTCACTTAAGCTTCAAAAATCAAACTGTCACGCACGGAGTGCTGGTGGAGTGCGGGTGGATTACCCGCACTGTATGGGTTGTCTTTATCCTCAGTTCTCGGATCAGGGCAATAGTGCGGGTGGAGTGCGGTTGAATTACCCGCACTTGAACCGCACTTGGAATCGCACTGTGATCGCACTTGAATCGCACTTCCCTGTCAAGTGCAAAATCTACCTTCTGTCATGAGCAACAGTGCGGGTAGAGTGCGGTTGGATGATCCGCACAGTACCCGCACTCTAATGTCAGGTACAATTCTGCTTTTTGTTCTTAGTGACAGTGCGGGTGGAGTGCGGCTTGATGACCCGTACAGTACCCGCACTCTAATGTCAGGTGCATCTTCAACTTCTCTAGTTTGGCATTAGTGCGGGTAGAGTGCGGTTGGATGACCCGCACAGTACCCACACTTTATCGTCAGTTGTAATATCGGCTTCTCTGGTTTGGTAACAGTGCGGGTGGAGTGCGGTTGGATGACCCGCACTGTACCTGCACTTTATCTCTTCACTTGCATCCTGTCCCGGCTATGAACATGAGTGCGGCTGGAGTGCAGTCAGAGTGCGGTTGCGACCCGCACTTGACCCGCACACTGGAACTGTTTGTGCTCCTCTGCCTTTACTTTCGCCCATTTTCTACCGGAATCACCACAATATGCTTCCAAACTCGTCTTTGCACCATTTCCTACAAATACGCACAAAATAATCCATCAGAGAAACCAAAACGCACAAAAACAGAACATAAGGTAAGGATTTGAGGGCCTAAATATACTACATATTTGGCCCGATCATGTCGCGTTCTGGCTCGGCAATGGATCAACCATGGATCACTGCTGGGCTTAGATCACACCGTGGTCTGTGTCAATGGTAAGGCGCAGCACTCTGAATCTTCCAATTATTCTCATTTTCAGCTCGTTTTGCCTCCTAAACTGTTCTTTAAGCTCAAAACCAAAATGTAAGGAATATGTACCTACACATAGCTCAACAACACATTATATACAAAATACGCTTGAAAACGAGAACAAACGATAGGAAAATGGGGACCTAAAATAGATATAAAATAGTCCGATCAATTATCGATCTCGAAAATCTTCTCAGAGACCATATTCGATGCTGCGGGATTCGCTTGGCCTAGGAGCGCTGAAAATTCTGCAACGAAGTCTGCCAAAGCGTGTGCTTTAATCGTGGTCCTAGGCTTATATTTTAAGTCGAACTGAGTGAGCTCTAGGGCCCATAAGACTAGCCTCTCGGACATTTCTAGTCTTGCTAAGAATTGGCGGAGAGGTTGGTCCGTCACCACTGCTATTGAATGAGCTTGAAAATAAGGATGGAGCTTCCTCGCCGAGGTCACCAGAGCATAAGCGAGCCTCTTCAGGAGAATATAATTTTTTTCTGACTTGGTTAAAGCATGACTCACGTAGTATATGGGCCTTTGAATCCTGTCGCCACACTTCTTGGCCAAAGCTCCGCTTACTGCAGTTTCTGAGACGGCCAGGTAGATTTGCAGCTCCTCTCCGGGAACCGGCTTGACTAACAATGGTGGGCTTGTTAGGTATTTCTTCAAGGCTTGAAAATCTTGCTCGCTATCCGGGCTCCATTTCATGTTTTTCCCTTGCTTGATGGCTTTGAAGAACGGGAGGCATTTATCAGTGGAGCGAGAGATAAACCTGTTGAGCGCTGCTACACCCCCAGTCAAAATTTGTACCTGTTTGAGTGATGTGGGGGACTCCAAGTCCAAGACAACTTTGATTTTTTCTGGGTTGGCCTCTATGCCTCTCTCATGAACCATGAAACCATGAAACTTCCCCGCTGTTACCCCAAAAGCGCATTTGGAGGGGTTCAACCGCATCTGGTTTTCTCTGAGGATTAGAAAGGTCTTACGAAGGTCTTCCTAATGTCCTTCTGCAGTTGGTGATTTTGTGATCATGTCATCGATGTATACTTCCATCGTCCTTCCGATCTCGGGCCTGAACAACTTGTTAACCAGCCACTAGTATGTAGCCCCCATATTATTCAAGCCAAACGACATTACCTTGTAGCAGTACAAGCCCTGCCCAGTAATGAAGCTGGTCTTATCTTGGTCAGCTAGGTGCATCTTAATCTAGTTATACCCTGAGAAAGCATCCATGAAACTAAGAAATTTATTTCCAGTCGTGGAGTCGATCAGCTGATCGATCTTTGGTAGAGGAAAACTGTCTTTTGGACATGCCCGATTGAGGTCGGTGTAGTCGACACACATACGCCATTTCCCATTCGCCTTCTTAACCATGACCACGTTGGCGATCCACTCAGGGTAGCGCACTTCTCTGATAAAACTTGCCTTAATCAATTTGTCTACTTCTTCCTGCATCGTATCGTTTCTCTCAGCGTTAAAATGATGCCTCTTCTGTTTGATGGGCTTGACTGTTGGATTTACCGCTAATCAATAGGCAGCCAATGATACCAAGATTCCGGGTATCTCATCGTGGCTCTAAGCGAAGATGGCGCTGAATTCTCTTAGAAGCCCAATAAAGCCTGCTTTCACTTTTGGTTCGAGGGTAGCTCCGACCTTGACGACCTTGGAGGGTTCATCATTTCTGATGGGTATCTCCTCAGTCTATCTAGGGGTTGCCGCTGGCCCATTCCTTGCTCTGTTCTTCCTCATAAGGCGTTATGGGTTCGCTCTCTGGATGCTCCGCGGGCTTCTTAACTTCCTAGATTATCCGGGATGCCTCCATATCTTCCTGGATTATCGCAGATGCCTCCATGTTCTGGATCATTTAAACATGTACGAACTATTTTGCTAAAGCAGTGGGATTGGCGGACACTGCGTAGCTGCTTTCTGGTCTCCGCGTACCTCTCCCACCTTGGTTTCGACTGGGAACTTCAGGACATTGTGGTATATAGACAAGACTCCCTTCAAGAAGGACATGAATGGTCTCCCTAAGATGGCGTTGTAGGCCGATGGGGTGTCAACCACAACAAAGTCCGTCATAACATTCTGTTGGAGAGGTGTGGTTCCGACGATTACTAGAAGGATCTTCGATCCCTCCGGTATGATCGAATCCCCGGTGAATCCATAAAGCAGAGTTGTACAGCTATTGTAACACCATTGCTTCAGATTCAGTTTTTCCAAGGTATCCTTGAAGAGGATATCTACACTGCTGCCCTAATCAACGAGCACACGATGGACCATGCAGTTGGCAATTTGTATCGTGATCACCATGGGATCGTCATGAGGTTGCACGGTATTGAAGACATCTGCTTCAGTGAAAACGATCTATGCTGACTTGGAGGGGTCCACCGGGCTTTGGCAGACCTTGAAGATACCCCGACATTCTTCTACACGGGGAATCTTCCTTGCATAGTTTTTCCTGGAATTATTTGAGATACCGGCCAATGTGGGACCTCCGCTGATGGTGTGTGTCACCTGTATCTGTTGCATTAAATCAGTCTGTTCACCCTTTCTCTTCTCCGCATGCTCAAGGATCTCGGCTTCTACTTCCCTTCCAGTTTGAATATTATCTCTGACCTGCTGCAAGAACTCAATCAAACATCCTCCCCTTATCAGGGCTTCGATCTGGTTGCGCAAATTATAACACTCTAAAGTGTTATGGCCCAAGTCTTCATGGAAGTCGCAGTACTTGTACCGGTTTCTCCTGTTGACAGGGGCTTTCATGGGTGCGGGCTTTTGGAGTAGCCCCTTATCTCGTATAGCAAGGTAAACTATTTCCCAGGAAGCGTTTAGGGGAGTGTAATGATCATACCCTTTCTCCCCTCGCATTACGGGAGCTACGACCCTAGGAGGAGGCGAAGCTCAAGGAGGGGTTTGTCTTGCTGAATACCTTTCTTGCCTGAGCTGAGAGGCGGGAAAATGATAGGTCGACCTAATGGGAGGTTTATTCAGATTTTTCAGAGCTGGCTTAGATTTGGGAGCTTCCTTTTTCTGGCGCATTACCGTTCTCATATCGTCGTGTTCCATCTTGACTTTGAGCTGTTCGTTGATCTCGACCTGCTCAAGAGCCCGGTTATAGGCCTTCTGGTAAGTCTCTGGAGGTCTCTTAGCGAAGGAACGGAAAAGCTTTCTTGCCCATGGGTTCCGCCTGAAATTGGCGAGAGTCACTTTTTTGGCAAAGACTCCCATTTGTATGACTTCTTATTGAAAACGCTCCACGTACTATCGAAGTGTTTCACCTCGCTACTGAGTCACATATTGGAAGTGTATGGGATCTTTTGGATGAGGTTTGACTCCTTGGAACTGCGAGCAAAAATATGTTGATAACTTTGTGAAAGAATCCACGCTACCAGCAGGCAGCTTCCTGAACCAAGTTTTTGCGTATTCGGTTAGGGTCTTTGGGAACATCCTACACATAGCTGCCCTGGTGGTATTCTGGACCTCCATCTGTTGGACGAAGCTCTCTAGGTGACTTAAAGGGTCTTCTGTTCCGGAGAACTTATCTGTTGGCATTTTAAATTTTGGTGGGAGCTCCGCTTCCCGGATCCTCCTGGTGAAGGGAGCGTTCATCTCGCTTAATGGATCATTCTTATCCTTCTTGTTCTTTCCCTTTCTTATCTGCTGGACCTCTTTCTGTAGCTTTGCCAGCTGATCCCTCTGTCGCTTGTTCCCAGGTTTCTTTGAATTGACCTCGGATTCTTCACTGTCGGATCCTTCCGATGAACTGGCGACCTCGACCCGATCCCCTTCATGAGCGGGATCTACTCAGAAGGTTTGTCGGCTTCCTTCCTCCTGGGCCCGAATTTCCCTTCTTGATGCCGTCGGGCGAGGTGCCTCTTCTTGCTCTCGGGTTAGAGCATCTGCTACAGACTTAACTCGCCTGGGCTGATATTGTGATGGTCTTCTCAGAACTGGGGGCATGTGTCCTAGCCTATCCTGGATCGAAGGTTGGGGCCCAGTCATATCGCGAGCTGGCTCTAGAGGAGGGGGTCCTAGGAGGTCAAAAGCAGGCTGCCTGGTCCTGAACCTGCTCGGCTCTCCCTGATCATTTAGGTTTGTTGGTTTGACTGTGATGCCTTCAGCGAGCAGGCAGAGGTGAATGGTTTCCACGAAGGCTGCTGCTTGTTGGTCTAGCTTGGCCTGGCATATCATTGGGTGGCCAAAAGCCCGCGTTTTAGTTGTCTGGACCGAAACTTGATTGCGATGTCCTGATTTCTTCCCCCTCCTTGGGGCCTTTTGCGTTGGCTTCGCCGAAGGTTGTTCAGAAACCTCGGGCAGTCCTTGGGAGGAGCAGAGCTTCATGGTTCCTGTAAAACAATAAAAATGTAAACTTTGATTTGATTAACTGGGTGTGGATTTTTCCACAGACGGCGCCAGAAAGTGTTAACTGAAAATTTGCTCGAGGTGAGAAATCTCAATTTACACCCTCGAGACCACTACTAGAGAGATGGTGGACATGGTCGAATGTACTTTGTATAGTGCTTGTTCAAATGATAAAAAATACTAGCATTAGTGTCATCAAAAAAGAATGAAAATCCTTTTATTATCAATGGTATATCATGTACAAATGTCTCTCAAATGCTCTCCATTTTTCTGGGGTGTAGTAGGGTTGTTGTCGTGTACTTGTAGAAAAGCCGTTCTCTTTTTTTCTTTCTCTCTTCCTCCTATTTATACATAGTTTTGTTAGGTTAAACAAACTGATTCTCCCCTTGATTTTCTCTATCCCTTCCCTCCTTATCGGATGGGATTTCTCATTTAAACATCATTGACTTTGTGTTAATAGCCGAGTTGAGAATATCTTGGTGGAGATCAGTTTGTTTCCTTTTTGGACTCTATTACTTGTTCTACATGTACGTAATGTTTCCAGATATGATCCAGTGTATCTTCGTGTCTTCACAGTGTGATCCCTCATAGAGGTCGTTGAATATGGTATGTATTGTCTCGTATATTGAGGTAGATCAGATAGTGAGGTAGATCAGTGTCTTGGCTCCGGTATTCAGGAGCTTAGTCTAGCCAGGAGCTCGGTCTGACCTCCCTTGATCTCTTGGAGCTTGATGCGGCCCCCTACGGACTCTCCTCTGTGACAGCGGGGTTTTGGCAAGCTTCCAGAGAGGTTGCGAGGTAGTCTCGACCTCGGGGAGCTTCCCGATTCCTGGTTTGGTGGTGCGGGCTCGATCTAATTGCGCCGGGTTCTATTCTGGGTGTTTCAGGAGCTCGCCTTTTATTTCTGTGGGGTGGTACCGTAGCTCGACTTTGGGAACCATGGTCCCCTAGTGGATAACCTCGGGCCTGGGGTCAGACTAGGAGGGTGGAAAATTTCCCTTTTGTCCCTAGCTAATTTTGGCTATTAACATATTATTACCAATTTTTCGATTAGTCAATATTAATAACAATTAACCCAGTAAAACAAACAAGCAAAATTAAGTAAAGTGCGGAAATATGAAGAACACTTGATTTTTACGTGGAAACCCTTCAACAAGGGAAAAACCACAGGCTATCTTTCTAGCCACACACGATCACAGAAATCCACTATATGAATTAAAGATTACACCCTCAAGTGATACTCGGACTCTCACTTTCGATAACCTCAGGATATGGACACTACCACTCGTCACTCTTGGTTCAATCCCTAGTGATATCCCCTGATCCACTACTCTTGGCGTGAGCACCTCCTACTCTACCCCAACGGTCCTTTCACAGTGGCACTTGACCAATGCTTGCCAACCACACCTTGGTTGCAAGACTTGACTTGCTTGTGCAACTTCACCTAGAAGCCACAAGACTTTGACTCATGAAGAGTATAAGGTCTAAGTGAATGTGAGACAATATGCTCAAATGAAATAATGTGTAAGACCACACACACAGTGCTTAACTAGATGTTATAATGCAATTTTAACAATCTAGTTATTAAACAATACCTACATGCCCATACATGAGGTCTCAATTAGAGTTGTAGAGAATTCTAACAACCTAATTGTCAATTAAATCCACATGAACATTCAATAAAGCTTGACTAGATAAATAAACATTAATCTATCAAACTAATCATCAACCAATATCACAAGAATGTTCTAGGGTTAGCTATTTAGGGAAAATCAACCTAATCATTTAAGCTATCATAAACAAAACCCAATCATGTCATAACTTCACTAAATATGCAATAAGAGTGAAGGTTTGCTAAACTAAGTAATCAAAGACATGTCTTGATTAAGATAGAACAATAAATAAAGATATGATGTTTGTTCTACTTACCAAGTGATGTAATGAAGAAGACCCATGAATGATTGATGCATGAAGGATGTATGGGTTTTAGGTTTGGAGAGTTAAACAAGCTTCAATGAAGCTTTCTCTCTCAAGATTCTCTCTCTCTCTCTAGGGTTCATTTTTTGTGAGAGTCCTGCCCCAAAGAAGATTAGAAAGTGATGAATATATAGTGCTTAGATGATAGCCCAATAAATTCCATGAATTGCCCTTCAAAAAATGAGCCAAATCGAACTCCAAATGAGTGAGATATGGCCAAATTACGAAACAGGGGCGGAACATTGTGCAGGACCAAAAAGTGGTGGTCGAGCTGTGCAACACCAGCACCACACTAGATCAACACCACTGGAGGAAATGCGCTTGATGAGCAACGCAATAAGGGTGTTTGACGAGCAGCGCATACGCGCAACACCGCAACAGCTCTATATTCGAGCGCTTCAACACATGACCAAAAGACATTGAAAGTTATCAAATAATATACTGTTGGAAAGGTACGGATATCTACTTTCTACTCCAATTTACAGAATGATGTTTTGATGTCTGTAGAAAAAGTTATGGTCATTTGAGTGATCACTTTCTAACAGAGTTGTCCTGTTTTAGTGGTCACTTTGGAGAAATCAAAACCAATCCAAACAGTCATGAAATATTACGAATAATATACCATTGGAAAGGTATGGGTGTCTAGTTTGTACAAAAATTTTAAAACTCATTTTGAAGCTTTTTATAAATGTTATGGTCACAAGACCATACAAAGGTCAGTTTTGAAAAACATTTAAATCATTGAAATCCGCTCTTTTGAAACTAGACACTTTACTCCAAACAACCAAACCAAAACTAACGCTTAACCAAGAGAAGAATGGGACCTTCTCAAATGTTCAACCATTGTACTAAGACATGCACACCATCGTGAAAGCACGGACGTTTCCGATCACACAAACTGAAACGAATTACACCACACAAAACCACACAAAACCACACTTGGATCTAACAATGAGGTGCAAGTGTGAAATGTGTAATGGATGGACACACATAAACAATTAGAACACAAATGCAAGATGAACAAAACATGCATGAAGTGTGTGTGTGTGTGTGTGCACCTAAGCTCTTCAAGAGACAAAGTCAAGTGAATATACCTTTCACTCTTGCTCTTGATCTTCAAATCACGGAGATGCTTGGAAGCTTGCCAACTAAGACCTAAGCTACCCATTACAAAATCATCCCCAATGTGGTTTGTCATGAAATAAGCCAATCATAAAAATTGAGGTTCTTACAATCCCCCCCTTTGGCTATTTCATGACAAAATCACCACTCACAAAATATCCTCACAAAACAAAAATAAAGCTATTGTCCATGAGATTAATTCTACATTACAAAAGAGATACCTAGAATCTAAATCTTCAATTTCTTCAATCTCTTTGTAGAATTATCATTGTACCTACACACAATAGCAAGAAGCACTTTCCAAGAACAAGTGCATGTGAGGTGAGCAAATAGTGTTAACGGAAAATTTACTCGGGGTGAGAAATCTCAATTAACACCCTCGAAACCACTACCACGGAGGTGGCGGTCAAGGTAGAATGCATTCTAGTCAGTGCTTGTTCAAATGATAAAAAGTTCTAATATCAGAACCATCAAAAGAGAATGAAAATGCTTTCTTTATTTTTATTAATGGTGTATCATATACAAATATCTCTCAATTGCTCTCAATTTCTCTATGGGGTAGTAGGGTTGCTGCGTATGCTTGTCGAAAAGTAGTCTCTCTTCCTCTATCTTTCTATTTATACATAGTTTTTGTAGGTTAAATCAACTGATTCTCCCCTTGATTTTCTCAGTCTCTCCCCTCCTTATCGGGCGGGATTTCTCATTTAAATGTCATTGATTTTGTGTTAATAGCCGAATTGAGAATATATTGGTGGAGATCAGTTTGTTTCCTCTTTGGACTCTATTACTTATTCTACAAGTACGTAACGTTTCCATGTATGATCCAATGTATCTTCGTATCTTCACAGCATGATCCCTCATAGAGGTCATTGAATACAATATTTATGGTGAGGTAGATCAGATAGCGAGGTAGATCAGTGTCTTGGCTCTGGTATTCAGGTGTTTAATCTAGCCAGGAGCTCGGTCTGACCTCCCTTGATTTCTTGGAGCATGATGCGGCCCCCTGCGGACACCCTTCTATGATGGCGGGGTTTAGACGAGCTTTTGGAGAGGTTACGAGGTAATCTCGACCCTGGGGAAGCTCCCTAATTTCAGGTTTTGTGATGCGGGCTTGGTCTGATCGCGTCGGGATTTACTCCGGGTGTTTCTAGAGCTCGCCTTTATTTCTATGGGGTGGATATCGTAGCTAGGATTTAGGAAGCGTGGTCTCCTGGTGGATGACCTCGGGCCTGGAGTCAGACTAGGAGGGTGAAAAACTTCTCTTTGGTCCCTAGCCAAATTTGGCTATTAACAGAAGTCCCCTTTGACTTGGGCGCCGGTGATTGAGTTTCGGGTTGGAGTCAGATTTCCTATTTTATTTGGGAAATTTTTTCTCCATTACCGTTACCAGAATCTTGGTAGAACTCTTTTTATTAATTGCCCCTAGTGATGTGGTGCACGTAGATTGGGGTATTCAAATTAATCCGGCTACGTTACGACCACGCCGTGATTCGAGGCAAACCCACCACCGAAAATTTTATTTTTGGGCTGTCGACGTCACTGCTCTGTCCGCTCCTATTTAAACTTGACAACTCCACTGCCTTCCTCACACTTTCACCTCTCTCAAGTTTCAAATTTTCTTTTGGAAAGAATCTCATCTCCTCTTTACCAACTTTGCTAGATTTTCTTATACGATGTCAAAAAATAGCCGTGATTCTGTCGACTCTATTGTCGATGGTGAGGAGGTCGCTAGTCTCGCCCTTGGCAAGCGAGCACGTAAAGGTTTTGACGGTGATGACTCTCCACCAAGTCCTCAGCGCCGGCTGTCGACTAGAAACGTAGCCATTTGGATCGAGTTCTCTAATCGACCTAACAATCATCTAGATTTGGTTGATGAAAATTCTGACAAGGACGGCAGAGAGGATGCTATCGGGAAGTGTTGAGTCACGATTGTTGGTCCTTCTCTGGAGAGGTTTGCCCCTTATGACTTCAGGGTTGTCCATGACTCTATTGTTGATCCGAGCTTAATTGACCGTTTGAGGTCTAAGTATGGCATTCCTGACAGTGTTTCTATCTCGGTTCCTCCCAAAGGTTACTAGTTCTTCAATCCTTCCAACGACATGCTTCCAATTCATGTGGCGGCTCTCGAGAATGGGTTCAGGCTTCCCCTTCATCCTACCCTTCAACGAGCCTTCAACGCCATCCAGCTTGCCCATCTCCATTTGAAACCTGGCTTCTTGAGGCATTTGATTGGTTTCCTCGTGTTGTAGAGGGAACAATGCCAGCTGAACAATGTGACGAGAGAGCCCGGAGCAGAGGAGCTGGCCTACCTTTTTCAAATAGGGAGCCTCTCCGGTGCTCCTCGGGGTCAGTTCTATGCAAAAGCCAATAACAAGCTCAATTTTATCATTCCTAGGGCTTTGAAGAAATATCCCGGCTGGAAGGAAGAGTGAATCTTGGCAGGGGCCGACTAGGGGAGCTCGATTTTTATTGGGGCGTGATCAGACTATTTTACACATATTTTAGGTCCCCAATTTCCTATCATTTGTTCTTGTTTTCGAGCGTATTTTGGTATATTATGTGTTTGTTAAGCCATGTGTAGGTACATATTCCCTATTTCATGGTTTTGAGCGTAAAGATTAGATTGGGAGACAAAATGAGCCAAAAACTAGAATAAATGGAAGTATTCAGAGTGCCGTGCCTCACCATTGATACAGACCGCGACGTGATCTAAGCCCAATCGTGGCTAAGAAAATCTAGATGTTTCCACGGTTGATCCGTCGTCAAGCAAGAATGCAACACCTAGACAGCGTGCATGAACCCCTCTGATTTTCCGACAGCTTATGGGTTGAAATTGTATGGGCCTTTGCAGAACATCCTACTTGTGGGTGCTATAACTCCCTCTTGTAATCGAACCACATTGAGATCTTTATATATTCGGAAAGGTGCAGAAGTCTAGTTTTCAGAACTTTTTACCGATTGCAATTCGGACCTTTCTGGAGGAAGTTATGTCTGTTTGAGTAACTGGTGCACAGAGCAGAAATGGCATTCGGCGGGCAAAACAGCTGGCATCATGGCCGCTGTTTTGACCGCCGAATGGCACCTTGAGGTCGCGTTTTTACCCAACATTGAGGGTCATTTTGGTCCCTTCACTAACAATTCATACCCTAACCTCCCAACACTATAAATTCACCTATTCTCCTCTTCTCTTCAGAATTTTACAGCCCAAACTTCATCTTCTTCATTCTTCTTCTCCAATTAAGAGATAGAGAGAGCTTTCAAGAGCATCCATGGAGGTTTTTCCCCATAGATGTCTCTCCCACACCATTTCTACCCATCACCCACCACATTTGAGAGCTGATTGCAAGGAGATAGGAGTGGTCTATGACCAATTTCGATCTACGGATTTGTGGAGCACTTGGAGGGATTTGTTCAAGGGTTGTCTCCTTTAAACTCATTCTCTTTGTATTTCATGTTTTCTTAATTGTGTAAACCCCCACTTGGGAATATTTGTAAACCTAATTTGTGCTCAATATAATGTGTGGTTGTTTTTATATCTAATTTGTGTTTTGATTCATTCTTGCTTTTATTTATTATATCTCTTATCTTGAAATGCTTGTGTATGGAGATTGGAAATTAATATGTGTTCATGAATGGGATTAGGAGTAGATTAATGTAATTGTAGGAGTAGTTGTGATCAAATGTCCCATTTGTGTGTGTATGTTGATGGAAAGTCGAATTTGCATGTGTATGGATGGATTTGAGTGAATTAGAGTTAGGATTGTGCTTTAGGAGGGCCATCCGGGCATAGTCTTGGCTAATTAGCTTGGAAGAATGAATGAACTTGTTAATTGCCATATTTAAAGAGGTTTGGTTCATTGTTTTTGTTATACATTGGTCTTTAGTTATTCCTCACGCTAGGGGCTCTAGGTGAATTATGATTAGAGATACAATAATTGGGAATTCGGCTATTTCTTGCACTAGGGGCCCTAGGCAAGTTATGGTTGGAGGAACAATTACTCTTTCCACAATCATTAGACTTAACGTTGCCGTTTTACATTACCATGTTAGTATTGAGGCTCAATCTAGCATTGGTTTGTAGGATTGGTTCACATATGTTGGTTGCGGTTTCGTGTTTGAGAGGTTCTCAATACACTCTTCAACTGTTAGCTCTATGAATGGGTATAAATCAGATTGAGGCAAGAATGAACCCTTAACTGAAATTTGATGAACTTAATGTCTAACAATCCACTTGTGTGCACTTGTAAACCTTTGTGTGACGACTTTCATGCATCTCTCCTATCCACCCTTTTATTATTTCTCATTTAATCACCATTCTCACCCCTCCATATTCTCTCATTTATTTTTATATTATTTTTCTTTACATTTTATACACACACAACACCACTTCACACACCATTCTCACCCTTTCCGCATTCTATTTACATGCTTTCCCTAAACTCTAAAACTTGAAACGGTTAACAAACACAACCCTGCGGAACGATACCCTTGCTTGCACGTTGAACTAGTTTTATTTCTATATATGTCTTTTGACTCATGCCTTATAGAAAGGTTGATTTTATTATAAATGTTTGACGATGCTTTCAACGACAAAAAAACCATTCGTCAAATGGAGCCCCTGCCGGGGATTGGTAGCGTTATATTTGGCTATTTTTAGCTTTGTATATAGTTTAGTAGTTTATTGTGTTATTTTTATCTTTTTACTCTGTTGGGTAGTTTTGTTCTCTCTTGTTACATATCGATGGATTTCTTCAGGCAACACACGGGATCTATGAACAAACAATGTGGAGATTTCTACAATCCGGAGCAAAGCTACGTTCCTTATGACAATTCATACGACCCGGATTGGAGGACTCACCATGACTCCTCAATGAGCCACAACTTAACCAACATGCATTGCCTCAGTATTGAACAGATCAAACCTGTGAAATCCTCTAAGAGCTCGGAAGATGACATGTATGAAATTCTAAGGAATTTGGAAGAGGAGCTAAGGCAAGAAAGGGAAGGAAAAGAAGATCAGGTATATGAGTTGATGACAGAGAATGAGGAGTTAACAAGTTAAAAAAGGGACTTAATTTTGACGGTCGATTCATTAGAAAAAGGAGAATGACTTGACAACGCAGAAAATGCTAAAACTCACAATCAAACTAGAAAATAGGGACAAGGCATTGGTAGATATGCAAGAAGAGCTCAATAAGAAGGAAAATGCTTTGAAGATCTCACAAGTCAAGGAGTGTGATATTATTGTGCAATTGGACAAAGCAGAACATCATCTCAAGGCCTTGGAGGATTCATCCTTGAAAGAGATCGAAATGATTAAGGAGGAATTTGCTCAAAGAATGCGGCTAATGCAAGCTGAAATTGAAGCGTAAGATAAGGCATTGGAGGAAATCAAGTCAATGGACAAGGCACTTGAGATTGTGAGAGCCAAAGAAATGGAGCACCTAGCCAAGCTTGGCATGCTAAAAGTTGATACCAAAGGCAAATCCAAGGAAGTAAGTAGACAACCTCAAGTGTTGGATTTGCATGCTAAGCATGAGGAGCTCAAACCAATTGCCTTAATGCCTAGTTCAAGCCAAGCCAAAAGAAAAAGACCAAGAAGGAAGAACATAAAGGATCTCAAGCCTTCAACAACAACAAGAGGTACAATTCACATTTATACACCTACTTGTTACCAATGCCATACTATAGGCAAAAATCGGCCTCAATACCCCAAGCTTAAATAGCAACGTGTGCATAATGTGAACCACACTACTTCCAAGTTGGTTGTAAAATCCATATGGATTGATAAGACCAAGTTGGAAGGACTTGGTGGGAAAGGACCACTTTGGGTCAAAAAGAGGGACAAGGGGTATGTTGTTATTGAACCACCTATCTTAGGTAGGGCTTGGTCTTGGTGAAATTTTTGATGTGTTTGTTAAGTGTGCAGGAAATTGAAGATTCAAGGCACTTAATGGACATTTGCTATGCACTCAATTGTTTGTATCCCAAACCCGCACCTTTTAAATTTTGCTAGTTTAAATTTATTTATTTTATTTCTGTTGCTTAGCCTAAGAGTGGATATTTTGGTTGTGATTGATTAGTGCCTAGGATGATGTTAATTGCATTGACAAGTTCCTCATTTGAGGAAAACTTTTATGTTAGTGGACTAGGCCATTTTTGATTTGGTAGAGAATTTTGTATGAATAAAATACCATGTGATTTTATATATGTGTTTATGTTTAGTGGTGGATGATTAGGATTGTATATATGTGTCATTCAATCCTTGCGAAAGTACTGCCCTGTTTTGAAAATTTTGAGGTAAATGTTTCTTGAAAACTGTACTAATCGGTGAGGAAATAAATTTTTCTGTCCACGTTGTGTTCATTGTTTTGTCGTTATGATTCCAACGGTGTAAGGAACGCAAAAGTCTGGGTAGCGGTTTAGAAGTTATGAATGTTTCTTCGACCGAAGGTCATGAGCGTGCCCTGTTTTGAAAAATCTGAGCGTGACCTATTTTCGACGTCTCTTTTCACACTTTTACAACTCGAAATTTGAAATTATTTCTAAATAAAAAGTATGAGTTGGCATGTCCATTTTCTATTGTCAAATTTTGAGAAAGTTTTATAGAGCAGTTTTGAAAATATGCATTAAAGAGCGGACATAGGTTGAATTCAAAAGTTGACAGTTTTTGTTGGAATGTTGTGCTCCATATTTAGATGCTTCTTTTGCATGTGATTTTTGTTATTTTTTTTAAAGTTTGTATTTTGTTATACATTTTGCATGTGTGTGATTTATTGTATATAAGTGTCAGTATGTTCTGTGCCCAAGTTTTCAAATCATGAACTCATTGTCCAAATTCTTAAAATTTTCAACATTGAGGACAATGTTGATTCTAGGTTTGGGGGTATGGCACCTCTAATGTGTATAATGTTAATTTTTGGATTTCAATTCTGCATGTTTGGTTTTTGGAGTCTTGTAAAAATTGAAATTTTTTTGCGATTAAGGCCAAATTTGAGCATATTTTGCTTGAATTGATACCTTTGTCATGTACTCATTGGCAATCTATGAATGCATGCATGGCATGAGTCAGTCCCATACTCTTATGTCTAAGTAGAGGTGGCCATTTATTTGAGTGTGGAAGTCTATTAGTGGAGACCACCGTGAGTCCACGTGCCTTACACAGCGATTTCATGACGGCTATATTTTTGTACTCCTAAACACACTTTACTCTTTTGTGCATCATTTACACCATTAATCATAGAGCATTCATAAATTATGGATATCATGTCATTTGTTTGCATTTTTTAGTGGTTGGCCTACTTGAAGGGATGATAGGACTTTTATAGAATATGCCTAAACACATTCACCCAATTCCTACCCAATTTGTGCGTCAAAGGTCTAATAATGGTGGCCAAGCACTTAAGCCAAACACTTTCCCACACACTAATGAACCTAAACACAAGACCTTACCAAAGTTGTTGACCATGATCAAGTCATGTATGCCTAAAGGATGTCAAATGTAAACTCTTGTTGAGTTAATAGTATGTATTTAGGCAAGTTGTAATTATGCAAATTTTGGGGCTATGTAAAAAAAAATAATAATAATGTTGTCAATTTAGCCCAAATTCTTCAATGTGAGCTGCACCATATATGAGCAACCATGTAACATGAGGTTGGTGCAAATGTATAATTTAGATACTTGATTTTGTAAGTGTGCTAAATGTAAATCTTCTTGGCATGGTTAACACCTTCAAACCTCACTGCCCATATCCACCATTCACCACACAACACCCACAGCCCCAACAACTGGTAGGAAAAGTAAATTTGATCTTGTAAGACTCCCACTTGAGAATGCAAACTCTTGTCATGCTCTACCATGTTCATGATTTTTGGTTCCTTTCCTGAGACACATTCACTCAAAAAGAGCGTCAATTCTTGAATACATGTATGCGTGTTAATTTGTTTCCATTTCATAAACTCATTCGCATACACATTTATGAGTGTTAACCTAGGTTCTGAGAGGAAAAATAAGAGTGGCACCTAGTGAGAACCTAGTGTCGAAGAGAAATATGGCTGAAGCGCTTATGTGAGTGGTAGCCAAAGTGAGGGCATTTGAATGTGGGATTCGTGACTAGCATTGCATTCATTGGATTGATTTTGGGACATTTTAATTATAGTACATCTCTCATGGTATCTTATCATGATTGGTATTCGCATTTTATTTGTTTGTTTGTTTACTTTACATTTATATTTTGAGTTTGCTCAAGGGCGGGCAAAAGTTAGGTTTGGGGGTGTTGATCGCGCTTTAAATGTTCACATTTTGCGCACCCTTTACTTAACTTTTGTTTACATTTTCTGAGCATTTTTAGTTATTTAACCATGTGTTTAAGTGTTCTTAGGCATTATTGAAGAATTAGAGGTGTTTGTGCTTAAAGGGGAGATTTGGAAGCAAAATGGAGC
Source organism: Dipteronia sinensis (assembly GCA_033220585.1). Taxonomy (NCBI): domain Eukaryota; kingdom Viridiplantae; phylum Streptophyta; class Magnoliopsida; order Sapindales; family Sapindaceae; genus Dipteronia; species Dipteronia sinensis. Next base: position 30,701,690 of record CM065638.1, read on the forward strand.
ACAAAGAGTAAAAACTATAATGGCCTATGCAGAACGATCAACTTTTGGGTGTCATAACTCCCTTCTCTGATCGAACCATGATGAGATCTTTATATATTTGGAAAGGTACGGAAATCTAGTGTTCATAACGTTTCAAGGATTGCGATTCTGATCTTTCTGGAGGTAGTTTTGCTTGTTTGAGTAACTGGTGCGCAGAGCAGAAATCCAATTCGGTTGTCAATTCGGCTGGCACCATGGCCGCCATTTTGACCGCTGAACAGCACCTGGAGGTCGGATTGTTGCCCGAAATTGAGGGGCAATTTCGTCCCTTCACTTCCAAATCATCCCCAAACTTGCCCTAACTATAAATACACCTCATTTATCTTCTCTAACCATAATTTTTCAGACCCAAAACTTCTCACTACCATACACACCTCTCCCTATATCCAAATCACCTTCACACCTTCAACCAAATCCTTCCCATTTCACACTTTCAACACCAAAGCAACAACCTTCCCCATCTCACTAACTCAAACCCAGCACATTTTGGAGACATATTGAAGAGAAGAGAGGAGATTCACCAAGGCCAAGGGAGTTTCAAGCACATCAAGAAACAAGAAGACTTTGTGAAGGCTTTCATGGGTTTTCTCTATAACTTTACTCTCTTTAATTTCATTTCCATTATGTGTAACTAAACCCTATGTTGGGGGATTGATGTGACTCTACTTGAAAACCCTATGTAACTAATTAGTATATTTTGTGATTGATCCACTCTTGGTTTTTGTTAACGGAAATTTTGCTCGAGACGAGAAATCTCAGTTAACACCCTCGAGACCACTACCACGTAGGTGGTGGCTAAGATTGATCGTATGTGTAACAATGTTTTATAAAATGATAAGGAATAATGATACAATTCACCACCCAAAAGAAAGCAAAAATATTTTCTTATTGAACATGTATGGTATATAAATTTCTCTCAAATTGCTCTGAATTCTCTCTAGGGTATGGTCCTGTACTTGTTGTATGCCTGTCGAATAGTAGTCTCTCTTTCTGAAGGAGGAAGACCCTTCTTTATACAATGTCTTCATAGGTGTCAACTCATTGATTTCCCATTGACTTTCTCATCCCCCTCTTATCAGACAGAATTTTTCCCTTTAAATGTAGTTGACTTTGAGTTAATTGCTCCGTTGAGGGTATCTTGGAAATCAATTTGTTTCCCATTCAAACTCTATTAATTGTTCTGCACGTGTATAATATCTGTGGGTGTGATGCTGTGTATCTCTAGGTCTGGCATGATTCCCATGGGGATCGCTGAATGTATCATGGTGTGGTGCATCAACTAGTGAGGTCGATCAGTGTTCCGACCTCGATATCTGAGAAGTTTCATCCAGCTAGGAGCTAGATCTGGCTTCCATTGACCTTTTCGAAGCTAGGTGCGGCTTCCCCTGACCTTTCGAAGCTAGGTGCATTCTCCTGTGTCAGCGAGGTATATGTGAGTCTCTGGAGCAATTGCGAGGTGACCTTGACTTCGGGGAATTTCTAGTTTTGGTGATGCGGGCTAGATCGGATCGTTCCGGGCTCTATCCCGCATGTTTCCGGAGCCCTGTCCTTGTTCCTGCGGGGTGGTATCGTAGCTCGGCTCTGGAAAGAATGGTCTCCTGGTGGAAACTCTCGGGTATGGAGCCAGGTCTGAAAGGTGGAAAATTTTCCTTTGGTCCTTAGCCAATTTTGGCTATTAACAGAAGTCCCCTCTGACTTGAACACTAGACGTCGAGCTTGGGGTTGGGGTCAGATTTTTACTTTATTTGGGAAATCTTCCCCTTTTTACCGTTACTGAAATATTGGGGAAATCTCCTCATTAGAGTGACGTGATGCAAACAGACTAATTTATCTCTGAAATAATCTGATTGCGTTATGGCAGTCCCCGAGATTTTTTACCGTTACCAGAATCTTGGGGAGATCTCCATCTTAACTGTGTAAGTGATGTGGCGTGAGATGATTAGCCTGCTTCTGAGTTAATCTGGTTACATTATGGTAGTCCTCGAGATTCTTTACTGTTACCAAACGAGGATCTCGATAGCTCGTGCTGTTGCCCTCCTGCCTATATATATCTATTTTTCTCCTCGTCTTCCTCACATCTCTCGAACTAAAATTTTTGCTAAGAAATATTTTCTCTCATAGCTTTTCCTCCAAGCTTGCCTTTTTCTTCATTCTTCATCCTTATTGGCTTTTACTATGTCAAAAACCAGTCGCGATTCAGTTGACTCCATAGTTGACGGCGAGGAGGTCGTCTGTCTTACTCTAGGGAAACAGGCTAGGAGGAGTTCTGACGGCGATGATTTCCCGCCCACCCTGCAACGTCTGTGGTCAAGTAGGAATGTATCCACTGGGACTGGGTTCTCCAACCATTCTGACCATCCTTTGGATATCGTCGACGAAGATTCCGACAAAGAAGCGGGTGGTGACACCGCGGGAGAACATCGGGTCTCGGCTCCTGGTCCCCTTTTGGAGAGGCTCCCTCCTTATGATTTCTGGGTTGTCCCAGATTCCATCTCGGTTCCTCCTAAAAATTACTAGTTCTTCAACCCCCCTAAAGGCGTGCTTCCGATTCATGTGGCAGCTCTCAAGAACGGGATCAGGCTTCCCCTTCATTCGACTCTTCAGTGGGCTCTTAACACCATCCAGCTCGCTCCCCTCCAGTTGACGCCTGGCTTCTGGAGGCATCTGATTGGTTTCCTTGTACTATGGAGGGAACAATGTCAGTTAAGTAAGGTGACGAGGGAGCAGGGTGCAGAGGAGCTGGCCTATCTCTTCCAGATTGGGAGCCTGTCTGGCGCTCCTCGAGGCCAGTTCTATGCCAAGGCCAAGAACAAGCTCAACTTCATTATTCCTGGTGCTTCGAAGAAGGACCATGCTTGGAAAGAAAAATGGATCCTTGCGGGGGATGACTGGGGGAGCTCGATTTTTATTGGAGGGCATGAATTCGAGGTTCCCACGGCTTTCAGTGACAAACCCTCATAGGACCAGGACTCCCTACCTTCTGAGTCCGAAGCCATCTTGAAGGCTATTTTAGCCCGGAATTATTTGAACCTGAAGTTCCCTACTGCTGAAGCCTTTGATCCTCGTAGGGTGAACAAATACTTGTGGATCTCAGACGCTACTCCTCGTAAGTGTCATTGAGTTGCTTTGCCTTATTACTCAGCTTGGTTCTAACATTTTCCTTTTTAATCTGCTTATTCACAGTTTTTGTCGTTGAACCGGCCACCCGCCACGTCTCACGCTCTCCTGAAGGTAGAGTTTCTCTTCCCTCCACTGAGGTCGAACCTGCTCTTGCTTCATCTATCTCTCCGGCTGGGTCCAAGATGGCCACTCTTGCTTCGCTGGCTTTCCGGGCTTTGGGTAAAGCTCCTTAGGTGGTTGGTCCGGCTGCTTCTGTCCCTTCGGCTGTGGTCGCTAAAGTTGCTACCCCCTCGACTCAACCTCCTAATTCCGCTGCGCTTCCAACAACCAAAGCTTCGGAGGTTTCTGGGAAAGGTGTCGCGAGGGTTCCTTCCAGCCGCTCCCGGCCTCAGTCGAGCTCGGCAGGGCGGGATGAAGTCCTGGAGCAATTCATAGTGTCTTGTCTGGGCGGTGGGATCTCCAAGATGGCTTCCATGCCTGTAGATGTCCTTATTACCAAGGGGTCTGCTATTTTAGCTGAGGTAATTGTATTTCCTTCGTGCTACTCTTGTTGTTAATTCGTTCAGTTTCTAACTCTGGTTCTGTATTTTGTAGGCCTTCAAGTTTAATGTTGAGATGGGCCAGCAGGTAGCCCTCCTCCGCGACCGGGCCGTAAAAGCGGTAGCCGAAGCCGAGAAAGCCAGGGAATTGCTCAAGCAGGCTCAGTCTTTAGTGGAAAAGATGACTTCCAACCAGGGAAAGGTCGAGGTAGAGATGGCTGAGCTTCGCTGCGATCATGAGAGGATGAAGTAATCTTATGATCAGAAGCGTCTTCAATCTCTCCGGCGGGCTAGACAGCGGGATTCCTGGAGATCTGAGGCTAAAAAGTTGGACCTCGAGAATCAGTCTCTGATTACTCAGGTGACCAAGCTTCAAGCTGATGCAGAGACCTCCTTCAGCGACGGATATTTCTATGATTCCTTTCAGGCCGCGGAAGCTCTTCCTCCTCCCTTTGATTTGTCATCTATTACCGGCTGGGATAGACAGGAAATAATGCTCAAGGCTGCCGAGCTATCTCACCCTGAAGGTGACGAGGTGGTTCCTTCGAGCCAAGCAGGAGCTGGGAAACAGCCCGCCCAGACAGATCCTCCACTCCCTCTTCCTACCTTTACTACCTCAGGTCCCGGGGAGTCTTCCAGTAAAGTGTTATCCTCTCGATCCGAGGAGGACCAGTCGGGAGCTGGTGAAGAGGTTAGGAGCCCATCTGAGGATCCTTCTTTAACAAAGATGGAGGTCGACAAGAGCCAGACGGGGTCCATGGCTGCCCTTCTTGATGCGGCTATCCCTCCTGAGGTTATGGACGTGATTAATGAGGTCTTGGAGGAAGATCCTGCTGATCAACCGATGGAGCCTCTAAATGGAGGAGCGGTCGGTGAGGATAACCAAGATGGACAGCTATCTGTAGAGGGGGTTGATGGCGAAGATCAGCAAGAAGGAGGAGGGCCAGCGGAGGAGAGCCAAGAGAGTCCCAAAGCTTGAAGCAGTTCATCATGACTTGTTTTTGATTGCCCGGAAAAAGAGGGTGGGCACCCTGTTTTGCCCTTATTAGCTTTCTTTTTTTTTTCTTTTTTATAGCCCAAGCTCGGGGGTTGGGCTCCCCGTTTGGTGAATGTAGCCTTATCGGGGGATAGGCTCCCCTTATCCTTAATGAGAAATCGAATCGCTTTTGAGAACTCTTGTTTCATTTCTGGTCTTGAATAGGAACCAGAGTGGCATCTGTAGTAACAATTAAGACTCGTGTAGGGAATTATTATGATTTTGATCCTGCACACGAAAACAAACATTTTATTTATTTGTTTATTTTTTTTTGGGCGATAGCCCGACCAAGGCATCGGGAGGGCTACTTAGCTATTTCCTGGTCTTTGAGATCTGGAGGGCAACTATGCTCTTACACTCAGACCCTTCTTGGGGGTGGTAGCCCGACCAAGGCATCAGGAGGGCTATTGAGCTATTTCCTGGTCTCGAGATCTGGAGGGCAACTATGCTCTTACACTCAGACCTCTTTTTGGGGGTGGTAGCCCGACCAAGGCATCAGGAGGGCTATTTAGCTATTTCCTGGTCTCGAGATCTGGAGGGCAACTATGCTCTTACACTCAGATCCTTCTTGGGGGTGGTAGCTCGACCAAGGCATCAGGAGGGCTATTTAGCTATTTCCTGGTCTCGAGATCTGGAGGGCAACTATGCTCTTACACTCAGACCCTTCTTAGGGGTAGTAGCCCGACCAAGGGGTCAGGAGGGCTATTGAGCTATTTCCTGGCCTCAAAGTGTTTATGTTGAGTTTCCCACACAAGGGTATAGTCACTAATGTTGAACATAGTTGGAGACAAAGATGGAAGAGAAAAGGAAAATGACTTTATTGATGATTGAGATGTAGTACATCTTTATTAGGGTCTGTAATGAAAACTGAATGGGGGTAGTCTGCTTGAGAATTCCCTTCAAGGGTAGAATTTCCTCAAATGATCTACAATCCAAGTGTGGTCGATGGATCGTCTGTCCATGTCTTCGAGTTTATAAACTCCATTGCGAACAACTAGCTTTATCACATACGGCCCTTCCCAATTGGGACTTAAGACTCCATCTGACCTTTTCCGAGTGTTCATGGTCACTTTCCTAAGTACCAGATCCCCTTCTTTGAATTCCCGGGCTCTGACCTTTTGGTTGAAGTATCTAGCGATCTTGCTCTGGTAGATCGCTACTTTCTCTGCTACCCGGTCTTGTTTTTATTCTAAGAGGTCTAGATTAGCCCGGAGCTTGACTTCGTTACTTTCGAGCTCAAAGTGTTGTACCCTGAACGAGGAAAATTTATGCTCGATGGGGAGGACTGCTTCAACCTCGAAAGCTAGGGAGTAAGGTGTCTCCCTGGTAGCTGTTCTTTTTGTAGTCCGGTATGCCCAGAGGACTTCTGGAAGCTCTTCGGCCCATTTACCTTTCTTATGCTGTAGCTTCTTCTTCAGAAGTTTCTTGATAGTCTTGTTGGTGGATTCTACCAGCCCGTTTGTCTGGAGATGAGCCACTGAAGTGAGCCTGAGGTCGATCCCCAATCCCTTGCAGAAGTCTTTGAACCAGGCGTTGTCGAATTGCTTCCCTAGGTCAGCTTTAATGATGAGAGGGGTCCCAAATCTGCATACCACGTTAGTCTTGATGAACTTGGTTGTATTCTTTTATGATATTCGAGAAAGAGGCCCTGCCTCGACCCATCTTATGAAGTAGTCGATAGCCACGATAGCATGTTTCATCTGCCTGGGAGCGGTAGGGAGTGGCCCAATTAGGTCGATTCCCCACATGGCAAAGGGCTAAGGTGAACTGAGGGACGACAGTCGCTCGGGTGGCTGGTGGTTCAAGTTTGAAGTTCTTTGACAAGGCTCGCAAGATTGCACAAAACTCTTTGCGTCTTGGTGGATGGTCGGCCAATAGTACCCCATACGAAGCACCTGATAAGCTAGAGCTTCCCCACCTATGTGGTTCCCACAGTCCCCAGAGTGGACCTCTCTCAATGCCCACTTAGCATCATCAAGATGCAAGCACCTAAGTAAGGGGAGGGATCTACCCCTCCAGTAGAGGTACCCGTCCACCATACAGTATCGGACTGAGAGTCTCTTAATTCTTCGGGCTTGGTCGGGCCCTTCGGGAAGCTCTCCTTCAAGGAAGCAGGCGACAATTGGGTCCATCCAGCAAGGCAGGCGATCCAGGGAGCAAATTTCTCCATTTGTGGTTATGCTTGGTTGGGTGATCACTTGGAGGGGAATTCCCCGTGGTAGGGATTGGCCTCCGTTCGCCGCTATTTTAGCCAGAACATCTGTGTGATGGTTTTGGTGTCGAGGCACCTGATCGATCTTGAGCCCCTTAAATTTACTTTTTAGCAGCTGAGCTAGCTTTAGGTAGGCAGCCATATTATCTCCCTTTGCCTGGTAGACCCCAGTCACCTGATTTACAACAAGTAATGAATCGCTCTTGATTTGTAGGTAATCGGCCTTTAGTTCAATGGCTACCTTCATCCTGGCTAGGAGGGCTTCATACTCTGCTTCATTATTGGTAGCTTTAAACTCGAATCTGAAACAGTGACAGAATTCAGTCCCTTTCGGATCTATTAAAACTATGCCAGCTCTTCCCCCGGCTTGCCTGGACGCTCCATCGGTAAAGAGGGTCAATGGCTTACAGCCTTCCGGCCAATTGTCGACCTCAGATATCTTCTCAGGGATCTCATTTGATACTGAGGGATCATCTTGATCTGGGATCGCTGAAAATTCTGCCACGAAGTCGGCCAAAGCCTGTGCCTTAATCGTAGTCTGGGGCTTATACTTTAGGTCGAACTGAGTGAGCTCTAGGGCCCATAAGACTAGCCTTCCAGACGCTCACACCCTTCTTGGGGGTGGTAGCCCGACCAAGGCATCAGGGGTAACGAGAGGGCTTCCTCGGCTAGTCCCTGGTCTCGAAATCTGGATGGAAACTATGCTCTTACACTCAGACCCTTCTAGGCTGGGGGTAGTGCCCGGCCAAGGCATCAGGGGTAGAGAAGGGGTTTCCCTGGCTCGTCCATGGTCTTGAGGTGACTATGTCAAACTTCCCAGTCGAATGTGTAGATACTAATGTTGAACATAATCGGAGATAAAGAAAAAGCACAGACTTTATTGATGATCGAGATGTAGTACATCGTTATTAGGGATTTTATTGAAACCTAAATGGGGGTAATCTGCTTGAAAGCTCTCTGCTCAGGGGTAGAATTTCCTCAAGTGATCTGCGTTCCAGGTGTGGTCGATGGGTCGTCCATCCATGTCTTCGAGTTTGTAGGCTCCATTGTGAGCAACTACCTTTATCAAGTATTACCCTTCCCAATTGGGGCCTAGGACTCCACCCGACCTTTTCCGAGTATTCGAGGTCACCTTCCTGAGCACCAGATCTCCTTCTTTGAAATTCTGGGCTCTGACCCTTTGGTTGAAATACCTAGCGATCTTGCTCTGGTAGATCGCTACTTTCTTAGCTACCCGGTCTTGTTTCTCTTCTAGGAAGTCTAGATTAGCTCGGAGCTTGAGCTCGTTGCTTTCGGGTTCAAAATGCTGCACCCTGAATGAATTCAATTTATGCTCGATGGGGAGGACCGCTTCAACTCTGAAAGCCAGGGAGTAAGGTGTCTCCCCGGTAGTTGTCGTCTTTGTAGTCCGGTATGCCCAGAGGACCTCGGGCAGCTCTTCGGCCCATTTGCCTTTTTACTGCTTTAGTTTCTTCTTCAGAAGCTTCTTGATAGTCTTATTGGTGGACTCCACCAGCCCGTTGGTCTGAGGATGGGCTACTGAAGTGAGCCTGAGGTCGATTCTCAAACCCTTGCAGAAGTCTTTGATTCGGGCGTTGTCAAACTGCTTGCCCAGGTCGGCTACAATAATGAGAGGGGTCCCAAATCTACAGACCACGTTAGTTTTGATGAACTTGGTCATATTCTTTTCTGATATTTGAGAAAGAGGCCCCGCCTCTACCTATCTTGTGAAATAATCGATAGCCACGATAACATATTTAACTTGTCCATGAGCGGTAGGAAGCGGTCCAAATAGCTCGATCCCCCAAATGGAAAAAGGGTAGGGTGAACTGAGAGATGACAGTCGCTCTGGTGGCAAGTGGTTCAGGTTCGAAGTCCTTTGACATGGCTCACAAGATCGTACAAAGCTTCTTGCGTCTTGGTGGATGGTCGGCCAATAGTACCCCAAACGAAGCACTTGATACGCTAAACCTTCTCCACCAATGTGGTTCCCGCAGTCCCCAGAATGAACCTCTCTTAACGCCCATTTAGCATCATCAGGATGTAAACATCGAAGTAAGGGGATGGATCTACCCCTCTTGTAGAGGTATCCATCTACAAGGCAATAACGAATAGAGAGCCTTTTAATTCTTCGGGCCTGATCGGGCTCCTCGGGAAGCTTTCCCTATTGGAGGTAGGCAACGATCAGGTCCATCCAGCAAGGCTGATGATCCAGGGAACATATTCCTTACTTGTGACTATGCTTGGTTGGCAGATCACTTGGAGGGAAACTCCTTGTGGTAAGGATTGGCCTCTATTTGCTGCTATCTTGGCTAAAACATCCGCGCGGTGGTTTTGGTGTCGAGGCACCTGATCGATCTTGAATCCCTTAAATTTATTTTTAAGCGACTGAGCTAGCTTTAAGTAAGCGGCCATGTTATCTCCATTTGCCTGGTACACCTCAGACACCTGATTGACTACAAGTAATGAGTCGCTCTTGATTTGCAAGTAGTCGGCCTCCAGTTCGATGGCTGCCTTCATCCCTGGTAGGAGGGCTTCGTATTCCGCTTCATTATTGGTGGCTTTGAATTTGAATCTGAAGTAGTGACAGAATTCAGTCCCTTCTGGGTCTATTAAGACCATACCAGCTCCTCCCTCAGCTTGCCTAGATGCTCCATCTGTATAGAGGGTCCAAGACTTTCAATCTTTTGGCCAATTATCGATCTCAGAAATCTTTTCAGGGACCATGTTCGATGCTGTGGGATTCGCTTGGCCTGGGAGCGTTGAAAATTCTATAACGAAGTCTGCCAAAGCCTACACTTTAATCGTGGTCATGGGCTTATACTTTAAGTCGAACTGAGTGAGCTCTAAGGCCTATAAGACTAGCCTCCTAGATACGTCCGGTCTTTGTAAGAATTGGCGGAGAGGTTGGTCCGTCACCACTGCTATTGAATGAGCTTGAAAATAGGGACGGAGTTTCCTCGCCGACGTCACTAGGGCATAAGCGAGCTTCTCTAGGAGAATATAATTTCTTTCTGACTTGGTTAATGAATGAGTCACGTAGTATATGGGCCTTTGAATCTCGTCACCACACTCCTTGGCCAAAGCTCCGCCTACTGCAGTTTCTGAGACAGCCAGGTAGATTTGCAGCTCCTCTCTGGGATCCGGCTTGACTAACAATGGTGGGCTTGTTAGGTATTTCTTCAAGGCTTGAAAAACTTGCTCGCTCTCCGGGCTCCATTTCATGTTTCTCCCTTGCTTGATGGCTTTGAAGAACAGGAGGCACTTATCGGTGGAGCGAGAGATGAACCTATTAATGGAAATTTTACTCGGGGTGAGAAATCTCAATTAACACCCTCAAAACCACTACCACTGAGGTGGTGGTCAAGGTAGAATGTATTCTAGCCAATGCTTGTTCAAAATGACAAAAAATACTACAATCAGTACCCTAAAAAAAGAATAATTTCCTTATTTTCATTAATGGTGTATCGTGTACAAATATCTCTCAATTACTCCTCATTTCTCTAGGGTGTAGTTGGGTTGTTGTCGTATGCCTGTCGAAAAGTAGTTTTCTTCTCATTCCTTTCTTTCTATTTATACATAGTTTTGTAGGTTAAATCAACTGATTCACCCCCTTGATTTTCTCAGTCTCTCCCCTCCTTATCGGGCGGGATTTCTCGTTTAAATGTCATTGTCTTTGAGTTAATAGCTGAATTGAGAATATCTTGGTGGAGATCAGTTTGTTTCCTCTTTTAACTATATTACTTGTTCTACACGTATGTAATGTTTCCAGATATGATCCAGTGTATCCTCGTATCTTCACAGCATTATCCTCCATAGAGGTCGTTGAATATGGCATCTATGGCGAGGTAGATCAGATAGCTAGCTAGATCAGTGTCTTGGTTCTAGTATTCAGGTGCTTAACCTAGCCAGGAGCTCGGTCTGACCTCCCTTGATTTCTAGGAGCTTGACGCGGCCCCCTGTGGACACTCCTCTATGAAAGTGGGGTTTAGGCGAGTTTCTGGAGAGGTTGTGTGGTAATCTTGACCCTAGGGGAGCTCCCTGATTTCAGGTTCGATGACGCGGGCTCGATATGGTCGCGTCGGACTCTACTCCGGGTGTTTCTGGAGCTCGCCTTTATTTCTGTGGGGTGGTATCGTAGCTCGGCTTTAGGAAACGTTGTCTCCTGGTGGATGATCTCGGGTCTGGAGTTAGACTAGGAGGGTAAAAACTTTCCCTTTGGTCCCTAGCCAAATTTGGCTATTAACAGAACCTATTGAGTGCCACTACACGCCCAGTCAAAATTTGCACCTGTTTGAGTGATGTGGGGGATTCCAGGTCCAAGATAGCTTTGATTTTTTCTGGGTTGGCCTCTATGCCTCTCTCGTGAACCATGAAACCTAGAAACTTCCCCGCTGTTACCCCGAAAGCGCATTTGGAGGGGTTCAACCGCATCTCGTTTTCTCTTAGGATAAGAAAAGTCTTGCGAAGGTCTTCCCGATGTCTTTCTGCGGTTGGTGATTTTGTGATCATGTCATCGTTTTAAACCTCTATCATCCTTCTGATCTCGGGCTTAAACAGCTTGTTAACCAGCCACTGGTATGTAGTCCCCGCATTCTTCAAGCCAAACGACATTACCTTGTAGCAATACAAGCCCTGCCCAGTAATGAAGCTGGTCTTATCTTGGTCAGCTGGATGCATCTTAATCTGTTTATACCCTGAAAACGCAGCCATGAAACTAAGAAGTTTATTTCCGGATGTGGAGTCAACCAACTGATCGATCTTTGGTAAAGGAAAGCTGTCTTTTAGACATGCCCGGTTGAGGTCGGTGTAATCGACACACATACGCCATTTCCCATTCGCCTTCGTAACCATGACCATGTTGGCGATCCACTCGGCGTAGCGCACTTCTCTGATAAACCCTGCCTCAATCAGTTTGTCTACTTCTTCCTGCACCACAACGTTCCTCTCAGCGTTAAAGTGACGCATCTTCTGTTTGACGGGCTTGATTATCGGATCTACCACCAATCGATGGGCGGCCAATGATACCCGGATCCCGGACATCTCATCGTGGCTCTAAGCGAAGATGTCGCTGAATTATCTGAGAAGCCCAATCAAGCCTTCTTTCACTTCTGATTCGAGGGTAGCCCCAACCTTGACGACCTTGGAGGGATCATCATTTCTGATGGGTATCTCCTCTAGTCTATCTACGGGTTACCCGTTGACCCATTCCTTGCTTTGTTCTTCCTCATAAGGCATAATGGGTTCGATCTCTGGATGCTCTGCGGGCTCTATATCATCTTCGATTATCCGAGATATCTCCATATCTTCTTGGATTATCCCGGATGCCTCCATGTCCTGGATTGTTGCAACCTGTACGAACTGTTTTGCTAAAGCTGTAAGATTGGAGACACCGCGTAACACTTCCTAGCTGCTTGTTGATCTCCTCGTATCTCTCCCACCCTGGTTCCCTACTGGGAATTTCAGGACATTGTGGTATATAGACAAGACTCCCTTCAAGGAGGAGAGGAATGGTCTTCCTAAGATGGCGTTGTAGGCCGATGGGGTGTCAACCACAACAAAGTCAGTCATAACATTCTGTTGGAGAGGTGTGGTTTCGACGATCACTGGGAGGATTTTCGATCCCACCGGTATGATCAAATCCCTAGTGAATCCATAAAGCAGAGTTGTACAGATGTTGTAACACCATTGCTTCAGGTTCAGTTTTTCCAAGGTATCCTTGAATAGGATGTCTACAGTGCTGCCAGTATCAACGAGCACACGATGGATCATGCAATTGGCGATCTGTATCGTGATCACCATGGGATCATCATGAGGCTGCACGGAGTTAAATACATCTGCTTCAGTAAAAACGATCTGTGCTGACTAGGAGGGCTCCGTCGGGCTTTGGCTGACCTTGAAGATACCTCAACCTTCTTCTATACGGGGAATCTTTCTTGCATGGTTTTTTCTAGAATTATTTGAGGTACTGGCCAATGTGGGACCTCCGCTGACGGTGTGTATCACATGTATTTGTTGCATTAAGTCAGTTTGTTCCCCCTTTCTCTTCTCTGTATGCTCGCGGATCTTGGGTTGTACCTCTCATCCAGTCTGAATATTGTTTCTGACCTGCTGCAATAATTCAATCAAACATCCTCCCCTTATCAGGGCTTCGATCTGGTTGCACAAATTATAACACTCTGAAGTGTTGTGGCCCACGTCTTCATGGAAGTCGCAGTACTTGTATCTGTTCCTCCTATCGACAGGGTCTTTTATGGGTGCGGGCATTTGGAGTAGCCCCTTATCCCGTATAGCAAGGTAGACTGTTTCCCGAGAGGCGTTCAGGGGGGGTGTAATAATCATACCCTTTCTCCCCTCGCAATACGGGAGCTACAGTCCTAGGAGGAGGCGAATCTCGAGGAGGGGTTCGTTTTACTGGATACCGTTCCTGCCTGAGCTGAGCAGCGGGGAAACGGTATGTCGATCTATTGGGAGGTTTGTTCTGGTTTTTATGAGCTGGCTTAGATTTGGGAGCTTATTTTTTTCTGACGCTTTGCCGTTCTTATATCATTGTGTTCCATCTTGACTTTCAACTGTTCGTCGATCTCCACCTACTCAAGAGCCCGATCATAGGCCTCCTGGTAAGTCTCTGGAGGTCTCTTGGCATAGGAACAGAAAAGCTTTCTGATCGTGCCTAAATTGTTGTATATTTCGGCCCTCATTTCCTATTCCTTTGTCTCGTTCTTGTGTGTATTTTCTATATATTTTATGTCTAATAGGCTCGTTGGTGCTAATTGCAGGCAATAGATGTAATTCAGGTGTTAGAAGCGTTTTGTGGGAGTTTTGGCCGAAAAGGGCAAAAGGTGGTTGAAGGAAAGACAAAGGGTCATCAGCAAACTCTAAGAGTGCGGGTCAAGTGCGGGTCTCAACCGTACTCCAACCGCACTCCTTCCCACAGCCGGGACCTGATTCATGAAGGAAAGATAAAGTGCGGGTCATGTGCGGGTCATCCAACAGCACTCCACCAGCACTGTTGCTCAAGAAGAGAGTAGGATTTGCACCTGACGTTAGAGTGCGGGTACAGTGCGGGTCATCCAACCGCACTCCACCCGCATTGTTGCTAAAGCCAGAGAAGCTGATTTGTACCTGACAGATAAAGTACGGGTCAAGTGCGGGTAATCCAACCGCACTCCACCCGCACTCTGCGCGCGACAACTTGTGTTTTCAAGCTTAAGTGACCTATTTTTCCATCCCCTATAAATAGAAAAGCATGGGAACGAACCAAAGGACTCCCATATCTCCCAACACTTGTATTTTCTATTTTCTTTACATAGTCTAAGCTAGAAACACATCTCCCTATCATCCAAACCATCTCTACTCAATCAAAGGCAACTAGGAGACTTGGATTCAAGCTTCAAGGAAGGAGATAAATCTTCAAGGGTTTTCTCTCTACACTCTCTCTTAGTTTATTGGTTTGTAATAGAACATGAGATGCTAAAATACCTCACTATGGTATGATCGAATCCCCGGTGAATCCATAAAGCGGAGTTGTACAACTATTGTAACACCATTGCTTCAGGTTTAGTTTTTCCAAGGTATCCTGGAAGAGGATATCTACATTGCTGCCCGTATCAACGAGCACGCGATGGATCATGCAGTTGGCTATCTGTATCGTGATCACCATGGGATCATCATGAGGCTATACGGTGTAAAGACATCTACTTCAGTGAAAACGATCTGTACTGACTGGGAGAGCTTCGCCGGGCTTTGGCTGACCTTGAAGATACCCCGACCTTCTTCTATATGGGGAATCTTTCTCGCATGGTTTTTCCTGGAATTATTTGAGGTACTGGCCAATGCGGGACCTCCGCTGATGGTGTGTATCACCTGTATCTATTGCATTAAGTCATTTTGTTCCCCCTTTCTCTTCTCCGTATGCTTGCGGATCTCGTCTTGTACCTCTCTTCCAGTCTGAATATTGTCTCTGACCTTCTGCAAGAACTCAATCAAACATCCTCCCCTTATCAGGGCTTCGATCTGGTTGCGCAAATTATAACACTCTGAAGTGTTGTGGCCCACGTCTTCATGGAAGTCGCAGTATTTGTATATGTTCCTCCTATCGACAGGGACTTTTATGGGTGCGGGCATTTGGAGTTGCCCCTTATCCCGTATAGCAAGGTAGACTGTTTCTCGAGAGGCGTTCAGGGGGGTGTAATAATCATACCCTTTCTCCCCTCGCAATACGGGAGCTACATTCCTAGGAGGAGGTGAATCTCGAGGAGGGGTTCGTTTTACTGGATACCGTTTCTGCCTGAGCTGAGCAGCGGGGAAACGGTATGTCGATCTATTCGGGGGTTTGTTCTTATTTTTCTGAGCTGGCTCAGATTTGGGATTTTCTTTTTTCTGACTCTTTTCCGTTTTCATATCATAGTGTTCCATCTTGACTTTAAGCTGTTCGTCGATCTCGACTTGCTCAAGACCCCGATCGTAGGCCTCTTGGTAAGTCTCTGGAGGTCTCTTGGCAAAGGAACGGAAATGCTTTCCCGCCCACAGGTTCCGCCTGAAATTAGCGAGAGTCTCTTTCTCGGCGAAGACTCCCATTTGTATGATTTCTTTGTGAAAATGCTCCACTGTACGATCAAAGTGTTTCACCCCGCTCCTGAATCACATATTGAAGATGTATGGGATCTTTTGGACGAGGCTTGACTCCTTAGAACTATAATCAAAAATTTGTCGATAACTTTGTGAAAGAATCCATGCTACCAGCAGGCAGCTTCTTGAACCAAGTTTTCGCGTAGTCGGTTAGGGTCGTTGGGAACATCCTACACATAGCAGCTATGGTGGTATTATGGACCTCCATCTGTTGGACGAAGCTCTCTAGGTAACTTAAAGGGTCTTCCATTCTGGAGAACTTATCTGTTGGCATTTTAAATTTTTGTGGGAACTTCGCTTCCCGGATCCTCCTGGTGAAGGGAGCGTTCATCTCGCTCAATGGATCCTTCTTATCCTCCTTGTTCTTTCCCTTTCGTATCTGCTGGACCTCTTTCTGTAACTTCGCCAGCTGATCCCTCAGTCGCTTGTTCCCGGGTTTCTTTGAATTGACCTCGGATTCTTCGATGTCGGATCCCTCCGATGAACTGGCGACCTCGACCCGATCCTCTTCATGAGCGGGATCTACTCGGGAGGTTTGTCGGCTTCCTTCCTCTCGGGCCCGGTTTTCTCTTCTTGAGACCGTCGGGCGATGTGCCTCTCGTTGCTCCCGGGTTAGTGCAGACTTAACTAGACTGGGCTGATATTGTAAAGGTCTGTTGTGATATTGTGAAGGTCTTCACAATATCACAATATCAGCCCAGGCTGCAGACTTTCACAGCCTAGGCTGATGTTGTGAAGGTCTTCTCATAACTGGGGGCATGGGTCCTAGCCTATCCCGGATCGAAGGTTGGGGACCAGTCTTGTCGCGAGCAAGCTCTGGAGGAGGAGGTCCCAGGCGGTCGAAGGCAGGCTGTCTGGTCCCACCCTTACTCGGCTCTCCCTGATCATTTGGGTTTGTTGGTTGGATTTGATGCCTTCGGCGAGCAGGCGGAGGCGAACGGTTTCCACGAAGGCTGCCGCTTGTTGGTCGAGCTCGGCCTGGCTTATCATAGGGTGGCCAGAAGCCCGCACATTAGTCGTCTGGACCGGAGCTTGACTGCAATGTTCAGACTTCTTCCCCTTCCTTGGTGCCTTTAGTGTTGGCATCACCGAAGGTTGTTCCAAAGCTCCGTACTATCCTAGGGAGGAGCGGAGCCTTATGGTTCCTGTAAAACAAATGAAAATGCAAATGGTTGATTTGATTTACTGGGTGTGGGTGGTTCCCACAGATGACGCCAAAAAGTGTTAACGGAAAATTTACTCGGGATGAGAAATCTCAATTAACATCCTCGAAACCACTACCACGGAGGTGGCGGTCAAGGTAGAATGCATTCTAGTCAGTGCTTGTTCAAATGATAAAAAGTTCTAATATCAGAACCATCAAAAGAGAATGAAAATGCTTTCTTTATTTTTATTAATGGTGTATCGTATACAAATATCTCTCAATTGCTCTCAATTGCTCTCAATTTCTCTATGGTGTAGTAGGGTTGTTGCCGTATGCTTGTCGAAAAGTAGTCTCTCTTCCTCTTTCTTTCTAGGTTAAATCAACTGATTCTCCCCTTGAGTTTTGTAGGTTAAATCAACTGATTCTCCCATTGATTTTCTCAGTCTCTCCCCTCCTTATCGGGCGGGATTTCTCATTTAAATGTCATTGACTTTGTGTTAATAGCCGAATTGAGAATATCTTGGTGGAGATCAGTTTGTTTCCTCTTTGGACTTTATTACTTGTTCTGCACGTATGTAATGTTTCCAGATATGATCTAGTGTATCCTCGTATCTTCACAGCATTATCCTTCATAGAGGTCATTGAATATGGCATCTATGGCGAGGTAGATCAGATAGCGAGGTAGATCAGTGTCTTGGTTCCAGTATTCAGGTGCTTAACCTAGCTAGGAGCTCGGTCTGACCTCCCTTGATTTCTAGGAGCTTTATGCGGCCCCCTGTGGACACTCCTCTATGATAGCGGGGTTTAGGCGAGTTTGTGGAGAGGTTGCGAGGTAATCTCGACCCTAGGGGAGCTCCCTGATTTCAGGTTCGATGAAGCGGGCTCGATCTGGTCGCGACAGGCTCTACTCCGGGTATTTCTGGAGCTCGCCTTTATTTCTGTGGGGTGGTATCGTAGCTCGGCTTTGGGAAGCGTGGTCTCCTGGTGGATGACCTCGGGCCTGGAGTTAGACTAGGAGGGTGAAAACTTTCCCTTTGGTCCCTAGCCAAATTTGGCTATTAACAAATAGAAACAAGCATTGCACTCAAAACAATTAAAGCAATATAAAGAATGCATGTGCAATGCTCCCCCTAAATGGTTACTCTCTCTCACGATTTCTCCCCCAAAGCATAAACAATTCTCCCCTTATATCTCTCAAGACTTCTCCCCCTTTTTGTCATGAGATATGCAAAGGAGCTCCCCATATCGGGTTACTTTAGCAAAGAGAGCTATTACCGCAAATGTGATGCATAATCATATACACAAATTTTATGCAACTTAAGTAATTGAGAGAGATTCAAGGAGTTTTATTTAAAGAAAATGTGGGAAATTGTTGCTTTGCATGCAAGACTTATAGCATTCTAGTTCAAGCAATGGTATTTGGCAAAGCAAACATCAAAATGGTTTCCAAAAGAATTCAAACCAATTTGTACCCTTTTGTCATAAGCAAACGAGATATAGTTTTTAAAAAAAATTCAATTTAAAGAGCAACTATTTCAAACTTTATAAGCGAAATAAGACATGAGTGACTTTTGCACCCTTTTTGATATTTCCAGGTAGGATACCCGTATGATAGTAGCATTGTTCAACTAATAAAGAGAGAGAGACGAATAAATTTGGATAAGACATCCTTATTTATTGAATGGACACAAGGTCCTTATTGAGTTTAGTCTTCTCATTTGCTTTTTCACACATATTTTTGCATATAAGCAACCAAAAACATTTCATGCATATCATTTTAAGCATGTCATAAAAAACAAGTTCACATGTCATGGAGATAAATTATAGGTCATTCAAATGTACTATCCCAATTAATTCTCCTAGTCCAAAAATGTATTGTTGAACTAAAATATGACATGGATTACAAGCAAAGCAATGTTGCACACTTATTATGAAAATAACATATAAGCATATGTATAAAAATACACTAAGAGTGATAAAACTAACCTAGAGGGGGGAGGGGGTGAATAGGTTTTAGCCAAATTAGATGCCATCTTTTTGATTAATCAAAATTAAACAACACAACCCCTAATCTCTAACAAAATCAATCATTGCCATAATAAAAATGCGAAATAAACAAAAAGACACAATGATATGATTTACGTAAGAAACCCTCCGACTGGGTAAAAACTCACGGGCCTAATCGCGAATTGAACCCTCAAATCCACTATTTGTAAAAACGATTACAACCTAGGTTGACCACATCACACCTAATCGGTTACTAATCTGTCCTCGCTACCCGCAGGCCTTTAATAGTGATTTTAGGCTCTTGCTTGTATACTACCAAAGGCAAATACAAGACTTAACTCTTAAATGAAGATATATAAAACCTAAAGTGAATATGATGATATTCTAAATGCACAAAATGCAAGGTCAACACATTTAAGGCTTATCTAGTCATGTATGAATGCTTCAAACAATCCTAGATATCATGTTGCTATATGACACACGTATAACTTAGCTATATGAAATCAAAGCATTGCTAGATGCAATAGCTATCACAATACAACAACCCAAACATCAACAAAAATCTTTATTTATAATGAAAAATTATAATCTAGACGCAAAAGAAACATAAAAGAGATTTCTTGTTAAGCAAGAACACAAAGATGGATGAGAGTGGTGTTCTACTTACCAAGTAAGCTATGTTGATGAAAACCCATGCTTAGAAACATCCTAGATGAAACTAGATGATGATAGAACCGTGAATGAATGATGGGTGATTGGGTTTTGGACAATAAAAATTGTTTATTGCTACCTTTTCTTGCAAGACACTTTTGAGCTCTAAAAAGAATAAGAGAGAATGGATTCTTAAGCTCTAAAGGGGCAAGTAAGAGGAAAGGGCATATATATATGAAGCCCTAGACGAAATGAAACCGTTTTGAAAAACAGTAACAAAATCCCGTCATTACCGATGTGCGTACCGCGGCTCAGGCATGTTGTTCAGTGTTCAGACCGCGGTACACGCAGCAGTGTGCCTACTGGACAACATCGCGGTTGAGACCGCTGTGTGTGCAAGTGCACAGGACGGGGTCTAGGCAGTAGGGGGCCTACTGATGTTTACCGCAACAGGGACCATTAGGCATACATAAGCACAGGACGCGGTACAAGAAGCATGATCCTACTTAAGTATACCGCTATGTATGCCGCGGTGCAAGCAGAGCTTGCTAAGAGGTCTAGGCCGCGGTAAGAGAGGAAACTCTCTTTTCTAGGTAGACTCAACACACTAAGTAATGTGCAAAATGTGCAAGTGTGGAGTGTGATAAATGGCATACAAAGCATCATCCAATTACATGTAATCAAGAATATAATGCAAGCAAGTGAGTGTGTGCAACTATATCTCTTCAAGTAAAAGTAGAGTCAAGTAATCTACCTTTCTTGAAGCACTTGGAGTCCAATGGGAGATCTTCAATTCCTAATCTACCATTTTACAATGTTTGACCCCAATTGTGATTTTGTCAACGAAATAAGCCAATCATAAAGTGAGGCACTTACAATGTAGAACCAATCATCTTAAGCAATTATCAAAATAGCATAAAATTAATCAACTTTTTGCATATGGCAAATCATGCAAGTTCACTCTCTTTGCTTGAGCTCCCCAAATGAGGTCAAATCCAACCAAGTCAATGAGAGGCATGAGCTCCTATAGACCTACCAAGTCCAATGGACATAGTTTCATCTACGCGAGTCATATGGGCACTAAGGCAAGCGGATTCATTCTTTCTAACCCACCTAGGTTCCACTTTAAAATTTTTACTGGTCATAGACATGCTTCTAAATTCCCTAAGTTTACGTAAACTTGCACTATTTTTCAACTGTTTTTCTTTTATGATCTCTAACGTACACCTCTTAATGTATTTAAAGCAATTTGGTCTTAAATGACCAATCATACCACAAAAATGACAAGTAAGTATAAGAGAAGAGTTTATACCATTACATTGAGATCTCATTGAGGCATCGCCATGTTGATAAGGTTGTCTTTGATGGTGCTTTGGTTTGCTTCTCCTTGGAGCTTGAACTAATTGGCGGCACCTTTGTGGTGTAGCTTGTTGAGGTGGTTGAGATGGTTGATCATGCCTTCTTGGTTGAGCAAGCCACTTGTGGTCACCTCATTTCTTGATGGTTGACTTGTTGGAGGAGGTGGTTGGCTTCTCAAGGACTTGTCCTTTCTTCTTGGATTGCCTAGGCTTTGGTTGAGTTGCCAAGGCCTGTGTGGACTTTCCTTGAGTTAAACCTTGCTTGGATGAAGCTTTGCTCTTGCCTTGAGCTTGAGGTTGTTTGACCTTGGCCTTCTTTAATTCTTCAAGGTACCTCATCTCTCTTTCCTTGACAATCTTCAAGGAGTTCTCTTTGTTGGCAAGTTCATCCTTTATTGCCTTCATCCTTTGGTGGAAATCTTCAATCTCCTTTTTGTACTTGGACACATCAATCATTTTTGTCTTCGAGGAGTCATCTAACTTGGCCTTTAATTGAATATTTTCTTTCTTCAACAAATCTTCACTTTCCTTGACTCTCCTCACTTCATCATCCAAGTGAGTCACTTTAGCTTTTAGTTGAAGATTATCCTTTTCCAATCTAAGGATATCATTTTCCTTCTCCTTCAAAGTCTTTTGAAGAGAATAACCAACTCTTGATAATCCACCTTATTATCACAAGAGTTCTCAGAGCATGAGCCATCACTATCAAGGCTTCTCCCACTTGTGCTTATGGGAGTCATATCATCAAGGCTTGCTTCACTCAAGCATGCTCCACTTCAGTTTCCAAACTCCAAGTCATCAATCTTGAAATCTTCAAGTGACACACATTTGGTGATGACTTGTGTTTCTTCATGGTAGGAAACCGGAAATGCAAAGTAGTTGTTCACACACTCATCCGAGCTTGTGGAACAACTTTCAACAACTTCAACTTCGCTATCACACTGATTAGCGATCATACTAACTCCTTCATTATTGTACTTCAAGTTACCACACTTGGAGGCAATGTGGCCAATTCCACCACATTCAAGGCAAGGGTCATTTTTCCTTGACATTTTCTTTTCCTCATTGACTTTGGAGGTCATACACTTCTCATCCTTCACATTGGAGGTCAAACCCTTATTTTGAGATTTCAGAAATCTCTCAACCATGAGAGTCATCTCCTTATCAGAGTCACTTTCCTCCCTCTCAACTTTGGAGGTCAAATCACTTTCATCACTTGAGTTCTTGGAACTTGAACTCTTTTCATCAAAGCTTCTACCACTTGTGCTCTCGTGGCAATCATCATCCGAACTAGCTTCTTTGTTGTTGACTTTAAGTGATGGGTGTCTTGTGGCCACCTTTAAGTTGTCATCATGTAAAGCAGGAGAGGCTATGTGATTCCTTTTACATCACTCGGAATCCGAAGAGCTTTCTTCACTTTCACTACAAAAGTAGGCCTATGTTTTGCCTCTTCGACTCTTGGTCTTCCAGTTTCCATAATCCGTGGAGATGTGCCCATAGCTGCCACAATCATAACATTGAAGCTTTATCTTCAAGGTACCCAAATTCTTATCTTCTTCCTTCATGGTACCTTCGTGGGTGATTCTTAGAATCTAGAATCTCCCAAGCTTTTCGAAAATCTTGAGTGGTTTGGATGAGTTTGGCTTGATTCTCATCCTCTGCACAAGATAAGACATAAATGCCATTTGAGTTCCATTCGGCAGCCTCGAGTTCGTCATTAGTCCACTTGGCCTTGGGCTTAGGCATAGAAATCCCATTCTCTAACTTCTCGGTGGGAGGTGAGGATCCCTCTTCCACACACATCCACACATGCTCATCGAGGTCCATCAAAAAGACTTCCATCCTCACTTTCCAAGAGGAGTAGTTATCCTTGGTGAGCAATGGTGGTTCAGAGATCAACGCACCTTCTAACATCTCAATGCCACTCATAGTGTTTAATGAATGAGATGAATGCAAATGAATGTAACAACCAAAATGCATACAAATGTAAGACACACAATCAAGAGCAAAGATCACCTAAGTATGTCTAGGAACCAGCTCTGATACCAATTGAAAATACTACTCAAGCGTGTGTCTAACAACCTAGAGAGGGGGGGGGGGGGGGGGGGGTTGAATGGGTTGTTAATTGATTATTACCAATTTTTCGATTAGTCAATATTAATAACAATTAACCCAGTAAAACAAACAAGCAAAATCAAGTAAAGTGCGGAAATATAAAGAACCTTGATTTTTATATGGAAACCCTTCAACAAGGAAAAAACCACGTGCTATCCTTCTAGCCACACAAAATCACAGAAATCCACTATATGAATAAAAGATTACACCCTCAAGTGATACTCGGACTCTCACTCTCGATAACCTCAGGCTATGGGCACTACCACTCGCCACTCTTGGCTTAATCCCTAGTGATATCCCCTGATCCACTACTCTTGGCGTGAGCACCTCCTACTCTACCCCACCGGCCTTTCACAATGGCACTTGACCAATGCTTGCCAACCGCACCTTGGTTGCAATACTTGACTTACTTGTGCAACTTCACCTAGAGGCAACAAGACTTTGACTCATGAAGAGTATAAGGTCTAAGTGAATGTGAGACAATATGCTCAAATGTAATAATGTGTAAGATCACACACAAAATGCTTAACTAGATGTTATAATGCAATTTAACAATCTAGTTATCAAACAAAACCTACATGCCCATACATGAGGTCTCAATTAGAGTTGTAGAGAATTCTAACAACCTAATTGTCAATTAAATCCACATGAACATTCAATAAAGCTTGACTAGATAAATAAACATTAATCTATCAACCTAATCATCAACCAATATCACAAGAATGTTTTAGGGTTAGCTCTTTAGGGAAAATCAACCTAATCATTTAAGCTATCACAAACAAAACCCAATCATGTCGTAACTTCACTAAATATGCAATAAGAGTGAAGGTTTGCTTAACTAAGTAATCAAAGACATGTCTTGATTAAGATAGAACAATAAATAAAGATATGATGTTTGTTCTACTTACCAAGTGATGTAATGAAGAAGACCCATGAATGATTGATGCATGAAGGATGTATGGGTTTTGGGTTTGGAGAGTTAAACAAGCTTCAATGGAGCTTTCTCTCTCAAGATTCTCTCTCTCTCTAGGGTTCGTTTTTTGTGAGATTCATGCCCCAAAGAAGATGAGAAAATGATGAATATATAGTGCTTAGATGATAGCCCTATAAATTCCATGAATTGCCCTTCAAAAAATGAGCCAAATCGGACTCCAAATGAGTGAGATATGGCCAAATTACGAAACAGGGGTGGAACATAGCGCAGGACCAAAGAGCACTGGTCGAGCGGCGAAACACAAGGGCCACACCAGCGCAACACCACTGGAGGACATGCACTTGATGAGCTGCGCAATAAGGGCGCTTGACAAGCAGCGCATAGGTGCAACAGCGCAACAGCTCGATATTCGAGCGCTTCAAAACATGACCAAACGACATCGAAATTTATCAAATAATCTACCTTTGGAAAGGTACAGATGTCTACTTTCTACTCCAATTAGAATGATGTTTTGATGTCTGTAGAAAATGTTATGGTCATTTGAGTGACCAAAGGTCAAAAACGGACAGCAACAGAGTTGTCCTGTTTTAGTGGTCACTTTGGAGAAATCAAAACCAATCCAAACGGTCATGAAATATTACGAATAATATACTGTTGGAAAGGTATGGGTGTCTTGTTTGTACAAAAATTTTCAAAACTCATTTTGAAGCTTTGTATAAAATGTTATGGTCACAAGACCATACAAAGGTTAGTTTTGAAAAACATTTAAATCATTGAAATCCGCTCTTTTGAAACTAGACACTTTACTCCAAACAACCAAACCGAAACTAATGCTTAACTAAGAGAAGAATGGGACCTTCTCAAATGCTCAACCATCGCGCTAAGACATGTACACCATCATGCAAGGACGGACGTTTCCGATCACACAAACGGAAACGAATTACACAACACAAAACCACACTTAGATCTAACAATGAGGTGCAAGTGTGAAATGTGTAATGGATGCACACACATAAACAATTAGAACACAAATGCAAGATGAACAAAACATGCATGAAGTGTGTGTGTGTGTGCACCTAAGCTCTTCAAGAGACAAAGTCAAGTGAATATACCTTTCACTCTTGCTCTTGATCTTGAAGTCATGGAGATGCTTGGAAGCTTGCTAACTAAGACCTAAGCTACCCATTACAAAATCATCCCCAATGTGGTTTGTCATGAAATAAGCCAATCATAAAAATTGAGGTTCTTACATGTTTGATTTGCCTAGATGATTTGAAGTGGGTGACAAAACTGACGGCGGTTGATTTGAATTTCAAATGGCGCGTGATCTCCGGGATTTGCACACCAACCCCCACTTTCGCATGACTTCACTTTTACCTATATATATTTTAAAAACTCTTCATTTTCCCTGTCATACGATCTTACCTGCATTTCGTTTCTTTAAAACTGGAACCCTATTTTTCTTTGAAGCTTTTCATCGCCCAAAATCTCTTGGAGCTCTTCATCTTCTTCGGACCTTCAATTCCATCCTCATCAATGCTCACATTTCACCCACTCTAATTATCCAGGTATGGGTCCTATTACCTGTCACCGATTTGTTAAGCTTTTAATGTGTGCTGTTGAAACTGGCAACAAAGAGAACGCTTATAGGATTGATTTTATTTTACGGGATGTTCTGAAGATTAACCCAAATGTTGATTACTCAACCCACAGCTCTCAGCATTGATTACTTAGTTGCTTATCCTGAATTCCAACCTTCATATTTTGATCCAAACACTACTAACCCAAACGTTACTTCTGCTAATACATGTCCAGATATGTCGAGGACATTAGGATCTGGTCGGGGAAGCAGAGCGGGCACTACAGATTCCCCTGTGGTTGATTTAAAGATTCCCTCCCAACTGTGAAAAATGGAAGACATTCCAAAGAGGCGTCGGGCACACTTATTGAAGTTTTCTGCTAACCTACCAAGTGTCTTTTATTCTTAGGTGAACGTGGTGATTGAGCAGGAGATAATGAAATATAGTGAGAAGCTTGACCTCCCTCAGTCGGCTGAACTATTTTTGAGCGGTTGGCTTGCTATCTGAAACCCTCATCGGGGCGCTGTGGCCATTTACAGGGCCATGCTCACATCCGGGGTTATGCTGCCCATGCAGCCTTTTATCGCCCTAATCCTAGCAGAAGCTGGAATCACTTCTACACAACTTACCCTGAACTCTTATAGGGTCTTGATCAGTTTGTGGCACTTATGGAAACGGATTGGTGCCAAGTACCCCCACCCCCCCCCCCCCCCGACCCCCCAGGAAATTCGTAACTTCTATACTTTGGGTCGATCGGACAACGGGGGTACTTTCCATCTTCAATTCAGCTCTCTCAGCCATTGGATTCCTTATGGATATGACAGAGACCCACAAGTACTGGAAGAACAATTGGTTTTTCGTCAAAGGTGATTAGGGTGAGACTGTTATTGCTGATCCTTGCCAAAAGCTAGCCAGAAGTAGTGTTCCCAGGCATTTTTACAGCCCTGGCCTGTGGAACAAGGCTCTCACGATGTTGACCGAAGAACAAGCCAGAAATGTGATCAAGGCTGCCCAGACAACTTGGGAGACCAGAGATCGTCGAGCGTTACTGGTTGAGAGAGATCTAATCAAGCTGGGATTGTTCCCTACTATTTCCAACCGGTGTAAACATTGTAAGTTCTACTTCTCTTCAATTTTATGCTTATACTAACTATATTTTCCTTTTATGATATTTCTTGGACTAATTTCTCAGTGTATAAGATGAACATCATTGCTGGCGAGCAAGCCGAGAAAGTTAAGAATCTTGATAAGGCTAGCCAAGCGGAAGCTGCTGCCCAATTGGCTCATGGAATTGATCCCCCCAACAAGACTTGGTTGAGCATACCTACGAGCCTGACCCCAACACATCCTCGGGTGCAACCGATTAGGAACAAGAGAAGAAATCTTCTGATCGGGATAACGAGAGGAAGAATTCTCCTAGGAGCTTGAAGAGGGGATTTACCAAGGAGACGGTGGCCAAAACTTCTGAAAGGTCCCCTGCCAGAAATGTGACCAATATTACAGAGGGGTCCTCCGCCCCCGAGGCTGCTGGAAAAAAGAAGGAGATTTAACTAGTGGTGGGTCTGGAGGCACATCGTATTGAGGTCAGGTTTATTAACTCTGAAGAAGAAGATAATGATCAGGAAACGTTAACTGATCTGATTCTTAGGGATCAACTATCAAAGATAAGAGCTGATCACGTTTCTACTACATATATTTCTCTTCCACCTAAACAACACATAATTGATGGCCAAGCCCTTGAGCAATCTATCCCTCAGTAGACACAACCTCTACCTCCATTTGGATCGGCTCCTGTCCAAACCGACCACCCAATAGATCAAACTCCCACTAAGCCTTCTGTGCAACGTGCCGGTAAGGCCCCGATGCAGTTTTCAATCAATCGTCAGATAGTTTTTACTGACTTGGACTTTGATGAAGGGCATGCTAGCTCTGATAGGGAGCAAGCTGACCCTCCTGCTCCTAGAGTTGAAGACAACATAACTGACCAAAGGGTAGACCATGTTTATAAAATTGCAATGCGGTTGGGTCGACCCTCTGGGATCTTATCAAATGTTAAAGTGGCCCCACTTGTAGGCGATATTGAAGTGGGTCCATCAGGACTCACCGAGTGGGAATAACTTATTTCTATACCCTTAGAATCAACTCCTAAGGCCACCCTGACCTCCCTTGGTGCACTCCCGATCGGTTAGCAGCCTTGAAGTCATGAAGCGATGATCCCACCTTCTATTGTTGGCCCTTCTAGCTCTGTGGAAGTGTTAATTGACCCCTTTGATATGTTACATGCCATATCCACTTGAAAAGGCTATGTTGGGGAAGGTTCTTAGAAAGATTTACATAACGCTAACAGCTCGGAGCGAATCCATACGATCTTCAACAACGGTGTATATGTAAGTGTCCTACACTTTCTGAACAATTCATTCGATTTTGGGTTTACTATTACAATCTGTTTCTCTCCCTTTTTCAGGCCTTGGAAGAACTGACCTAGGCCTTGGTCGCTCAAAAAAGGAAGGCTGCTGAAATTTCCTCTTTGAAGAAAAAACTTGAAGGGAAAAAGAAGGTGCTCAATTCTGCCTCAGCAAGTGGGTCGAAACTGAAGGAATCATTTGAAGAAAAGCTGAGGCAGCACGATGTAACTAAAGATGCTTTAAGGAGATCTGTGGCCAATTTTGAGACCCGAGCTAATACTGCCACTGCAAATCTCAGAGAACTTGCTAAGAAGGGTACCCAGCTTGGGACGAGCCTGTCCAAAGCTGAGCAGCGGTGCACTGAATTGGAGCAAAAGATCATTCTAGATGAGTAAGCAGTAGCTAATAAAGAAGAGGAAGCTCGTGGTGCCAAGGAAACTCTTACTGCTTCTCAGCAATCCATGCTTGTGGCCTAACAGGAGTCTGAGGAGGCCAAGCTTCGTTATGAGAGGCTGGCTGAAGATCTGAAGTAGCAGAAAGTCAGCGTTGAGGTGCTTTCCCAACTAGCTAAACTGACTCTTGAGGTCTAGAGCGTCGATCGATACAAGAGGTCTTTGACATTCCAGGCAGTTATACTTAAGGACTTGGAATAAGGGCTTGTTACCACTCAGATGTTCTTTGGGGCCAAAGAGAGGTCTTTTGGGGAGGCTTGCTGAAAATGGGATCGGACGGTCCAAAAACATAAAGCTGAGTCTCTAGATGCATTAAGGAATCAAAAGATAAGATAGAGGGCCTACTGCAGATCAATCGGGAAGGACCCTCACATTATGCATCTAGAACTCCCCTCCAAATCCTCCATGGTGACTTTCCATGCGGACAGAGAGAGTGGTACTTTGGCCAGGGGGATTGATGTTGGACCCTTACCTGATACCAACTACTCTCCCTTCATGACCGATGACGCGAAGGACAACATCTGTTGGCCTGACTTTGTGGACCTGACCAGTGGCTATGAAGATGAAAACAACCCTCCTAGCAGTTCTGAGTCTGGTAGTCCCTCGAGCACACTTGATCTTGCCTTATTATTCTCATCATTTCTTCAACATTATTGCACAACTTGTAAATTTCTTTTACAGAATTGTATGAAAGATTATTTGATTCTGAATAATACAAATTTCCCTTTGCTCATGTTGGTTTCTTCGTCTTAGTTGATAATCTTTATTGCTTTTTATTGACTCGATTGGTCGTTATCTACCAGATCAATTGTCTCGGTAACTGATTGAACTTAGTCTGGCCAATTTTATTACTAACTTGCCTTTTTTAAAATGTGCAGTTATCTTATTAACTGATAATTACTGACCCGATCAGTTATCTTATTAACTGATCATTATTGACCTAATAAGTTATCTTATTAATCGATCATTGCTGACCTAATCAATTATCTTATTAACTAATCATTACTGAGCAGATCAGTTATCTTATTAACTGAGCATTACTGACCCAATCAGTTATCTTATTAATTGATCATTACTGACCAAATCAGTTATCTTATTAACTGACCGAACTCTGTCTGGCCAGTTTTATTACTAACTGGCCTTTTTTGATTTATTGTATGAACAGTTTCTGACCATGTTTGTCTGGGCTGTTCGCGGTCGCTTTTGTATATTTTGTCAAGTAGTGTTCTTTTTATGAACCATTTGCATGGTATCAAATTTATAGATGCTTGTCTTTTATTTGTCAACTAAGTCACTGGACGTCTCCTAGTAGTTTGTTGCTCAAGGTTCGTTGCAATGGGGATGATCTACATCTTATTAGCTTAACTTATCTTAACCGAATATCTAGCTCACTGGTGTTCAAGTATGAGAATTAGATTGCCCTATCCAACTTTCTGAGCATCCCATCAAGTACCTATGACCTGAAGGCTCTCTAACAGTGTTTATATACACTAGGTGAATGTGCATTGTCTTTTCAACATATGCTTTTGGCCCATCAGCATGCATTTGCTGTTAATTATTTAAGGTGCTACGAGATTGCCTTTGTAAACAAAAGCAATATTAGAACACTTTTCTGGAACTATTCTTCTCTCGAAGGGCTTTTATTGATAACTTTGCTTAAAATCGTAGCGGAAGGCGAAAAAAAAATTTCGTATAGTTTAAAATTTTTCTAAAGATTTGAACCTTCACCCTTTAATTAATTAAACTCAAATATACTGTTAGAGTTAAATACCTCTTGTCGCGTGATCCGATTGACTTACGTCGATGGTAATCCGCAAGATCTTCAATCCTAGCACGTACGTGAATCACCTAGGAGAGTGGTCTCCCTTTTTCTTTGAATTGCTTACCTTAGAATGGATATATGGAATTTCTGATCTTGATCTTCAATAGTAAAACACCAAGAGCCTAAAAAAAATAGTTCCGGTCACTTTTGAATTCACAATCAATATGATTGAAACTCGCGTAACCCTAAATCGAAAGTGTACACAAAACCTTTTGATGTTAAAGGGTTGTAAGTGCACTATCGAATGAGAACTTATTTTCTTTTTCTCTCTTGGCCGAAAATCTATGTGTATAGAGTAGGATTTTTTATTTTCAAAACAAACAAAAATATCTCTCTATTTTGCTTCTTCAAGGTGGCCGAAAATTCATAACCTTATATTTATATGTTGGCCGAATTTTCTCCTTCACCAAGTAGGGTTGGCCGAATTCATTGAATAGGAAATCTAGGGTTGGTTAATTTCCTTACTTGAAAAGGAATTGTCCTTTTCCCTAATTCCTATCAATTCAAGAATCCTAACCCTTGTAGGACTAGTGGTGGCCGAATTCTTTGTATAATAAGGAGTGTATGTGGACTTAATCCTTACCACATTAGGACTCCTATCACTTAAAAGAATTCCAACCATAATCCAACACATAGTATTTAATTTACTGATCAGGAAAAGATTTTGATTCAAACTATTAATTAATTAAATAATTAATTAATTCCCATTTAATCAAAACAATAAAATAAAATAATATTTAGCCTTGCCGCCCACACCATATATATATGGGCCCAATATTATTTTTCTTATTTTATTTAATCCATTAGACTTTAAATAAAAGCCCATATGTGAACCAGACTTATTCTTACTAAAAGAAACAAGCCTACATGTCTCATTTTAATATATTAATATAATAGTGCAGCCCATTAAATAGATAATAGACATATTATATTCTTAATATATTAAATGCAATTCTAGATGGACCCATAAATTGGTCCGGTAGAATATATCAAGTGATCCATGCAAGTACGTGTGGATTGTGGATCTTGGCTGGCTATCTAAATTTAAGCTTCAATAGACATAACCTAATCACAATCAACAAATGATTCACTTAGGTCCGATCTATTAATTTTAACTCATTCCACTAAAGAGCTAAAATTGAATTCTTAAATAAAGATAGAATAAGGAAATGTTTCTCATTCATACCCTAGACAATCTTATAGGAGATGGTGTATCCTCGTGAATAATATCAGTAATCGCCAAGAGCTCATAGACCGCCTATAGCTCTCCAAGTTACCTTATTTCCTCATATGACCACATTTTGAACTTGGATATTTTGACTTGTCCAGAAGCCATGTCTTCAATAATCATTATTGAAAACTCAACGTTGAGATTTAATATCCAATACCTCAAAACATCCATATGATGATACTATACTCTCATTTAATAAATGGAGCCACGATGTCCATATCTATAAATGAAGTCCTCTATCGATTAACAAATGAATACCACCAAACTATCGAGGATAGACTATGCTATATAATCGTACTCATTGATAGCTCAAATGATAACACTTGCAACCATAAGTCCATCATTTATCTCAGGATTTAGATAGACTCTCTGATTGTCGTGATAATGAAAAGACTTATATCTAGTGACGGTTCTAGATAAAGTATTTCATTATGATCCAGTTCAATGCACCCAGTGCACTAGATTCTTTTACTCGAAAACCTTTCGATGATTTTAGACTCATCATAACTCATTTGATCCCACTCAAATGCTAGTAAAAGAATTCTACAACTTTATCAAGATAGAGGTGCCCAACCTTTAACTTAAGTTGTGAACGTTATTCAAGACTAACTAAAGAATTGTGTCTACCTCATACATATCCGGATGTACAAACAATTCTTCATATCTCATAGTCTTTTGACCTTATGATTATTTACCTTGACAATTATAATTATAAATGCTATAAGATTTTGCAGAATCAGAAATCAGTTTATTTATATGAAAAGATTGTCAATTACAATATTACACTCTTGCTATTGAGCATAATCCTAACATATGTTCCATGCCCAGCTAATCTGACCACTTGATAAGGTCCCTCCCACTTATCTGCCAAGGATCTAGCTACTTTTGCTTTCATGCATGGGGATACTCTTTTGAGGACCACATCTCCAAGTAGGAATTTTCTTATCCAGACGTACGAGTTGTAAAATCTAGCGACCCTTTGTTGATAGGCAGCGTTTCTCACTCTCGCCATGTCCCTTTTTTCCTCCAACTCATCCTGATTCTGTTATGGAGTGCTTATATTCGTATTCGGTTGGTACAGCTGGACTCGGAGAAAGGTGTGGATTATTCGACCAGGATAACTGCCTCACTCCTGAAAGCCATGGAATATAGAGTTTCTCCTATTGACCTTCTTTTAGTCGTCTGGTATGTCCAGAGTACCTTGTGCAACTTGTCTGCCCAATTCCCTGTCTTATCATCAAGTTTGGCTTTCAAGGCGTGCTTAATGATCTTGTTCATAGCTTCAGTTTGTCCATTTGTCTGAGGATGGGCTAGCGTGGCATAGTAGTTCTTAATGTGGTACTTCTGGCACATCTCCCTGAAGTTATCACTATCGAATTAGGTCCCGTTATCAGTAATGATTGTGTATAGGATCCCAAATCGGTAGATGATATTTTTCTTCATGAAGCTGGTGGTGTTAGCTTTTGTTATGTGCACTGAACGACTCTGCTTCTGCCCATTTTGTAAAAGAGTCAATTGCTACTATGGCATGTTTTGCACCTCTTTTGGTCTTTGTTGGCATTGGGCCGATCAGGTCTAACCCCCACATTGCGAATGCCCAGGGTGAAGTAAGATTCTTCAAGCGCTTAGGTGGTTGCTTGATGTCATTTGTAATCCTTTGGCAAGTATTACACTTTTCAGCCACTGATTGCACATCCTGGAACAGGGTTTGCCAATAGAAACTTTTTCTGTGGGTTTTATAAGCCAAAAATTTTCCCCCAGTGTGGTTTCCACATACACCTCTATGTATACTTGCCAGAATCTTGTCTCCCTCAGCCCGACAAACACATCTCTACAAGGCCTTTGAAAACCCTCTTCTGTAGAGCTCTCCTCCTGCTATCGAATACCGGGCCGCCCTGTACCTAATACGTTTTGCCTCGACCGTATCTTCAGGAAGCGTGCCATCTTCTAAGTACTCTTTAATTGGGGTCATCCAGGTGACCTGCCTTTCTTCAATTACTACAACTATCAATCTAAGACAAATCATCCTTGAAATCAATTAAAGCAATGAATGAAACATATTAGATAAATTTCATATAAAATATAAAGTTCATTACAAAGCCCAACATCCACAAGTGTTTCACATCAATCCTTTAGTGGGATATTTAGCTACTTATGACAAATACAATAAAATAACAAGGAGAAGAGAGATAAAGAAGACTCATGTAGACATTCTCCTTCATTCAAGCTTAACTCCTATATCCAAGTGTCATTGAGTAGATGATGAGGATGATGGTTAGATTTAGTGAGGAATGATTACTAAATCTCAGTTAGTGGTTAGTGATGTTAGGGAGAGGAAAAAATGTTCTTCGAAGAGGTTGGTGGTGTATTCTCTCCATTTCGAAATAAGAACTAGATATATTTATAAGGGGTCAAAAATTAGGTCTGAAATGCTAATGTGGCGACATGATACAACTCAGTGCGAGGGTACATGTCTGCAGGTAGGGACCCGCACAGTGACTCGCGCATATCCCCTCCAGCAACTTCTTTTTTCAGTTCTCTGGTAGAACCCGTGCAGTACCAACAAACTGGTAACTTTGGTCTTTTTGGGTGGCTTTGATCTCCGGTTCGTGGGTGACTTTGCTGTTGTGGATTGTAGGGAAAAAACGCGTGCACGCAGCGGAAGCGAGACTAAAATAGTTTTAGTATATTGATGAGAAGATTTTCGCCGTTAGAAAACCGTCCGTCAAAACAATTTATAAAACCTATGCGATGCGTTCACAAATATAAATACAAGTAAAGCGGTAAGCACGGGTGTCGTCCACAAAGATCGGGGTAGCGGTGATAAGATTAGGATTAGTATAACTAGTATGCATAAAAGTAAAAGTGATGGTGAATGAAAATATAATATAAACTAAACTATGAAAGCAAATAAAATGGGATGAAAATGGAGTGATGACTGTATGATGATGGAACTACGGAGTTGATGGACTCGTAAGTGAATATTGGGGCAATTGCAACAAACTCTCAATTAAGCACGTTTTGAAAAATGTAACCAACCTAGGGTGTATAGTGTTGGTATATATCTCTAGCAAGAGGTCAACGTAGGGTGTATAGCGAAGACCTCCTACTAAGGATTAATCCTTCCTAAGCAACCAACAATGGCTAGTTACTCAATCGGGACTTTTTCCATGAATGCTCATCTATCTAGCTATGGCTCAACCTATTACTAATGTAGCCATCCTAGGGTGTATAGTGATGGCTTCCAATTCCCTCACAAGTGGCCGACCTAGGGTGTATAGTAAAGGCCACCTGTTTGAGATTGGATGAGGCTCGAGGTTATCAACCGAATTCTACTCGAAGGTTAGTTCTCGTAAAATCACTAAAGCAGCCAACCTAGGGTGTATAGTGGAGGCTTCTAATTCTCTCACAAGTGGCTAACCTAGGGTGTATAGTGAAAGCCACTAATTCAAGATTAGATTGAGGGCATGGTTGTAGAGCCAGATTTCTGGAGATGCTTCCATTCAATGGAGCATTAGACAACCTAATTGCCTACTCAAGTAATCCAAATCAACATGCAAAGAGGGTTTATCCAAGCAAATCAATAATGGAAATCAATTCAAGAAATGTAATAAAATATAGAGATAGAATAAATATAACACATAGAGTTTATTTACAAAGCCCAAATATCCATCAAACAAATAACATCAACCCCATAGTGGGGTATTTTAGCTACTCATGTTCTATTACAAACCAATAAACTAAGAGAGAGTGTAGAGAGAAAACCCTTGAAGATTGATCTCCTTCCTTGAAGCTTGAATCCAAGTCTCCTAGTTGCCTTTGATTGAGTAGAGATGGTTTGGATGAGAGGGAGATATGTTTCTAGCTTAGACTATGTAAAGAAAATAGAAAATACAAGTGTTGGGAGATATGGGAGTCCTTTGGTTCGTTCCCATGCTTTTCTATTTATAGGGGATGGAAAAATAGGTCACTTAAGCTTGAAAACAGAAGTTGTAGCGCGCAGAGTGCGGGTGGAGTGCGGTTGGATTACCCGCACTTGACCCGCACTTTATCTGTCAGGTACAAATCAGCTTCTCTGGTTTTGGCAACAATGCGGGTAGAGTGCGGGTGTAGTGCGGGTGGAGTGCTGGTGGATGACCTTCACTGTACCCGTACTTTAACGTCAGGTGCAAATCCAACTCTGTCTTGAGCAATAGTGCGGGTGGAGTGTGGGTGGAGTGCGGTTGGATAACCCGCACTTATCTTTCTATCATGAATCAGGTCCCTGCTGTGGGAAGGAGTGCGGTTGGAGTGCGGTTGCGACCCGCACTTGACCCGCACCCTTAGAGTTACAGATAACCCTTTGTCTTTCCTTCAACCACCTTTTCCCCATTTTCGGCCAAAACTCCCACAAAACGCTTCTAATACTAGAATTACATCTATTGCCTGCAATTAGCACCAACGAGCCTATAAGACATAAAATATACAGAAAATACACACAAGAACAAGACAAAGGAATAGGAAATGAGGGCCGAAATATACAACAATTTAGGCACGATCAAACATCCCCAAACCAAACCTTTGCTCGTCCACGAGAAAACTCAAAACAAAACAAATAAGACACAAACTAAAAGTGACTCGAACCAAGAACTTTCCTAGACACAAAGAAAAACTTGCTGCAGAACCAACTAGCAGAGAGATACGCAAAAGCAAATGGGAGTGAGGAATGAGCATATGACGTTAAACAACTTGAAGGCACCCCAAGGGAAACTGGCACAACACGAATCCCACACTTAAAATGCCCTCGCCTTAGAAACTACTCACTCTCACACCTCGAGCATAATTTGCTTTGACGCTAGGTTCTCACATGGATTCCCTCTTATCTTTCCTCTCAGAACCTAGGTTCACACTCATACAACATGTATGCCAATGAATTTATGTAACTAAATCAACTTAGTTGCATACATTTAGTGTAGAATAAACGCCCGTTTTCAGTGAGTGAGTCTCATGAAGGAATCACGTGTCATGAACGTGGAAAGAGCATTCATTAACTAATATTCCCAATCTAAACGTCCCCTAAGATCAACTAGGTCTTTTCCATTTGGTTGTAAAATGTCCACGGTGAATGGTGATTAGAAGAATGAGAAATTTAGGCACAAGCACTAATCAACCAAGTTAAGGCAATACATTCTACACTTAAGCATTTAATTTTTTCGTGCAACTCCACTTCCAAATACAATATGGCATCCAGGCATATAATTAGACTCTACGTGCAATCTTTAACTACTCATGTTACCCATTTGAATAACATTTACAATTTACACAAGGCATTTGAAGCATATTTTTCTTTTGTTACTATTTGCTTCTTTTCTTTTCTTTTCTTTTCATGCCTTTTTACCATGCACATTTTCACAACTCATTACTCTTGCCTAGGTACACGCCATTTATCAAATTAAAGCACAACTTTACATTCCTAAGCCTCAACAAGATCAATTAAGAGAGGGTTGGCTTAGTGTTTAGGTTGCTTGGGTTATGGATAACGTGGGTGTAGAATGGAAAAGTCTATATGTGTTTGGCTTCAAAATTGGCTTGGGAGCACACATATTACGCGAATTGGAAGTATTTAGGCTTTTTGAGTGGCTAAAACATACATTGCCTAATATCACTTCAAAGGATCAATCTATCAAGGGAATAAAGTTTATGTCAAGCAGTCCACATATATGATGCATATTCAATGACAAATGATGATTTTGTAGGGAAAAATCGATATAAAACGCAGCGGAAGAAACGAAAATAGATTTCGTATGGTTTTAAAATTTTTCTCAAAGTTGAACCTTAACCTTTTAATTAATTAAACTCAAATATATACGGTTAGAGTTAAATACCTCTTGACACGTGATCCGATTGACTTACGTCGATTGGTAATCCGCAAAATCTTTTCCGATGCCATGAACAGTACCCGCGTGAACAGTACCCGCGTGAACAGTGATCGTGAACAGTACCCCCGTGAACAGTGATCGTGAACAGTATCGCGAGATCTTCCAATCCGAACACGTACGTGAATCACCTAGGAGCGTGGTCTCCCTTTTTCTTTGAATTGCAAACCTGAGAATGGATGAACAAAGTTTTCTTTTTCTTTTGTTAGTCACAAAACAATCAAAAGAAGACAAAAATTATTCCGGTCACTTTTGAGTTCTCAATCTAATGATCGAAACTCGCGTGAACCTACTTCGATGTTGTACACACAAGCTTATTGATGAACAAGCAATCAGTGTACTATCAAAGAATAATCTCTTCTCTCTTTTATGTTTTTTAGACTAAAAATTATCCTTTTCTATGAATTGAGAAGAAGAAGAAAAATTGAATCATTCAATCAACTATGGTGGCCGAATTCTATATGTGGTATTATATAGGTGGCCGAAATTTTGCTTCCTCTTCTATTTAGGATTGCCGAAATCTTCCTCTAAATGGACTAGGGTTGCCGCAAATCACATACCAAAAAGAGTTTGTGTTGCACCCTAATTTCCATCAACCTTTAGACTTCAAAACCTAATCCAACTCATAGATATTTTTATTCTTTTATTGACTAAATAAAAAGACCTCTTATTTGATTAAATAAATAAAATTAATTAATTATTATCTTATCAAACAAGTCTTTACTTTTAATATACTACTACCAATAGTATAACTTTAGGAAATATATTTCCTGATCAGAAAAAGATTTGTTTCTTAATTAAACAATTAATTAATAAATTAACTAATTCTTATTTAATTAAAACAATGAAACAAAATAATATATTAGGTTAATATATACACCTTGCCGCCCCACTTATATAAATGGGCCATATATTATTTTCTTATTTCATTTAATCCATTGGACTTTAAATAAAAGCCCACATGTGAACCAGACTCATTCTTACTAAAAGAAACAAGCCCACATGTCTCCTTTTAATATATTAATATAATAGTGCAGCCCATTAATTAAATAATAGACATATTATATTCTTGATATATTAAAAACAATTCTAGATGGACCCTTAAATCGGCCCGGTAGAATATATCAAGTGATCCATGCAAATACGTGTGGATTGGGGATCTTGGCGAGCTATCTAAATTTAAGCTTCAATAGACACAACCTAATCACAATCAACAAATGATTGACTTAGGTCCAATCTATTAATTTTAACTCATTCCACTAAAGAGCTAAAATTGAACTCTTAAATAAATATAGAATAAGGAGATGTTTCTCATTCATACCCTAGACAATCTTATAGGAGATGGTGTATCCTCGTGAATAATATCAGTAATCGCCAAGAGCTCATAGACCGCCTATAGCTCTCCAAGTTACCATATTTCCTCATATGACCACATTTCGAACTTGGATACTTTGACTTGTCCAGAAGCCATGTTTTCAATAATCATTATTGAAAACTCAACTTTGAGATTTAATATCCAATACCTCAAAACATCCATATGATGATATTATACTCTCATTTAATAAATGGAGCCACGATGTCCATATCTATAAATGAAGTCCTCTATCGATTAACAAATGTATACCACCAAACTATCGAGGATAGACTATGCTATATAATCGTACTCATTGATAGCTCTAATGATAACACTTGCAACCATAAGTCCATCATTTATCTCAGGATTAAGATAGACTCTCCAATTGCCCTCTTTAATGAAAAGACTTATATCTAGTGACGGTTCTAGATAAAGTATTTCATTATGATCCAGTTCAATGCACCTAGTGCACTAGATTCTTTTACTCGAAAACCTTTCGATGATTTTAGACTCATCATATGCATTTGATCCCACTCAAATGCTAGTAAAAGAATTCTACAACTTTAACAAGATAGAGGTGCCCAACCTTTAACTTAAGTTGTGAACGTTATTCAAAACTAACTAAAGAATTGTGTCTACCTCATACATA
This sequence comes from Dipteronia sinensis, assembly GCA_033220585.1. Lineage (NCBI taxonomy): Eukaryota > Viridiplantae > Streptophyta > Magnoliopsida > Sapindales > Sapindaceae > Dipteronia > Dipteronia sinensis. The sequence goes on from CM065638.1 coordinate 30,740,884, forward strand.
TCCGGATGTATGAACAATTCTTCATGTCTCATGGTCTTTTGACCTTATGATTATTTACCTTGACAATTATAATAATAAATGCTATAAGTAATTGTAAGAATCAGAATTCACTTTATTAATATGAGAAGATTGTCAATTACAATATTACACTCTTGCCATTGAGCATAATCCTAACAGATTTTTGATGTAGTGCGACTATGCATGGTGTTTGAATAATGTTTACAGATTTGAAAAACATTTTCCCTCAATTATACACGCTTTTGGCTTGTGTTTGTGATCTCACAAGGGAAATCTCCACTATTAGAACAAGGCGCTTGAGCACCGAGTTCCCTAAACTTGGACACTAAAAGGTAAGACTAGCCCATGAAGTGCAAGTGAGAACCCTAAAGTGAATAAGAGTTATTGAATAAGCACACCAAGCATACACACATCAGCTTCCATGGTGGAATCAGCAATACAAGCATATAATCTCTAGTTCTCTTGAGATACTTGAAAATATGCTTGACTGCCGTCCAATGATCAGGACCAGGTTTCGATTGAAACCTGCTAACTATGCCAACAGCAAAACAAATATCTGGTCTAGTACAGAGCATTGCAAACATGAGACTTCCAACTGCCGAGGCATATGGAACTCTACTCATGAATTGCTCTTCAAGCACATTCTTAGGTGCTTGACCCTTAGAAAGTTTGATTCCATGTCTAAAAGGTAACATACCTTTCTTGGAATCTTGCATGGTGAATCTAGACAAGATTTTATCAATTTATGAAGCTTGGGATAATGCAATCATTCTATTCTTTCTATCCCTTATTACTTGGATACCAAGAATATAACTTGCTTCTCCTAAGTCCTGCATATCAAATTGTTTTGCTAACCATTCTTTCACTGATGTCAATACACCTACATCGTTTCCAATGAGTAGTATATCATCAACGTAAAGAATAAGGAAAACCAACTTGTCGCCTTTGATCCTCTTGTATACACAAGGTTCGTCAGGGTTTTGAATAAATCCAAAACCTTTTACAGCTTGATCGAACCTTATGTTCCAGGATCTGGATGCTTGCTTTATTCCATATATGGACTTTTGCAACTTGCATACTCTTTCTTCTTGGCCTTTTTCAATGAATCCCTCTGGTTGAATCATGTAGATGCTCTCGTCAAGACTTCCATTAAGGAAAGCTGTCTTGACGTCCATTTGCCAAATCTCTAGGTCTAGAGATGCTGCAATGGATAAGAGTATCCTAATGGATTTAAGCATGGCCACAGGTGAGAAGGTTTCCTCGTAATCGATACCTTCTTTCTGTGTATAACCTTTAGCTACTAGTCTAGCTTTAAAGGTTTCCACCTTACCATCCATACCTCTTTTCCTCTTGTATACCCACTTGCACCCAATGGGTTTTATCCCTTTAGGCAAGTCTACAAGGGACCAGTCTTTGTTATTGAACATCGATTCAATCTCGGATTGCATTGCCTTTTGCCAATGACGACAATCAACATCCTTCATAGCTTCCTTGTACGTGTAGGGATCATCGTCGTCCGGGAGATTCTCAACAGATTCTCCTAGACCGATATATCTTTCGGGTTGTGTTCTAACCCTCCCACTACGATGAGGAATGGTAGGTTGTTCATCTTGTGTTGGAGTGGAACTTACAATTGGGCTGGGTTGTGAAATCTCTTGTGGAATTATCTCCTGACATCTCATTCAGGACAATTCTACTTTAGGGCACAAAATTATTCATATAGTCCTTTTCTAGAAATGAAGCATTTGTTGAAACAAATACTTTTAGATCAGAAGGACTATAGAAATAATATCCTTTAGTTCCTTTTGGATACCCCACAAATATACATGTTTCCGAACGGGACTCCATCTTTTCTGTCTTTCCTTTCAACACATGTGCAGGACAACCAAATATCCTCATGTGTTGTAAACTAGGCTTTCGCCCAGTCCACAATTCATGTGGGGTTTTAGGGACAGATTTTGATGGTACATCGTTTAGAATATATATTGCTGTTTGTAGAGGATATCCCCAAAAAGAAATAGGAAGTGTTGAATAACTCAACATTGATCTAACCATCTCTAAAAGAGTCCTATTTCTCCTTTCTGCTACCCCATTTTGTTGAGATGTACCTGGTACAGAAAGTTGAGAAACTATCCCATTATCAATAAGATATTGCTGAAACTCTCCAGATAGATATTCTCCACCACGATCAGATCTCAAGATTTTTATATGTTTCTCAAGCTGATTTTCTACTTCAGCTTTGAATGCTTTGAACATATCAAATGCATCCGACTTATGTCTCATGAGATACACATAACCAAATCTTGAGTAATGATCTGTGAAGGTGATGAAGTACTCATATCCACCTCTAGCTTGAATGCTCATAGGACCACATACATCAGTGTGTACTAGTCCTAAACATTCAGTGGCTCTTGCACCTTTGGTATTGAACGGCCTTTTGGTCATTTTACCTTTCAAACAAGATTCACAAGTTGGTAGATCATCAACCTTTAAGTCACTTAAAGGTCTGTCACATACCAATCTTTTAATCCTATTAAGGTTAATGTGACCTAGGCGTAAATGCCAAAGATAGGTTACATCTTTTGATAATTTTACTCTTTTATGATTAGGTTCCGTTATTTCTGTGTCTAACGAGTGAGAGATATTTCTATGCAAAAAGAATAAACAGTTTTCCAATGTACCTTTGCAAACAACTTTGTCATTCTTACTAATAATAAAAGTTTTATTAAAAGTATCCGAATATCCAAACTTATTTAAACAAGAAACTGAAATTAAATTCCTCTTGAATTGAGGTACATAATAAACGTCTATTAAATCTAAATGCCTACTAGAATCTAAAATAACTCTAATATCTCCCACTGCACTTGCAGACACTAACGTTCCGTTGCCCAAGCGCAAATTGACTTCATCTTCATTCAACCTTCTCTTTTCCTGAAACCCCTGCAAGGAATAACAAACATGATTAGTGGCTCCACAGTCTATGATCCAAGAATCAGTAGAATCTGCCAGAAAACATGTTTCTAGATAATTAACATTACCTTCTTCCTTCTTTTTCTAGGACTTTGGGCAATCTCTTTTCCAATGTCCCTTTTCACCACAAAGGAAGCATTTCCCTTTGATCTTGGTAACTTTCTTGGTTTCCTTCTTGGTAGGCCCAAGTTGCTTTTTCTTCTGTTGTTTCTTGACCTTCTTACGGGTCTTAACAGTAGCAACTTTACCAACCAAATGAATCTCTTGACCTTTGTTTTTCACAAGGATCTTTTCAGCGCTTTGAACATCTTGCATCAGGCCCTGCAAGGTGTATTCCTTTTTGTTCAAGGTGTAGTCCAACTTGAACTGATCAAAGGAATCTGACAGTGAGTTAACTACCATATCAATTTTGGTCTCACCATCAATCTCTGCACCATTTAGTTCAGCAATATTGAGATGTGCTATGACTTTCATCATGTGATCTTTCACAGATTGTCCAGGTTTCATCCTAAGATTCATAAAAGCAGTCACTGCCTCTCTCTTAGTCGTCCTAGACCTCATAGCAAACATTTCCTCTAGAGACATCATTATATCAGTAGCGGACTCCATTCCTTCATGTTGTTGTTGCAACACGTCGGAGATAGTGGCCATAATGTAACATTTTGCCATATCATCAGAAGTCTTCCACTGCTCATACTCATCTCTTTGCATCACATTAGATTCATTATTAGGAAGGGGTGGTTTAGGAGTGGTCAGAACAAACTTATGTTTTTCACTTTGCAGCAACAACCCAATTTTCCTTTTCCATGTTACGTAGTTATCTCCAGTTAAGGTGTTATCTTTCAGGATGTTCATAAGTGATGGGGTCATGATTTCTGATTAATACAAAAACATATATAAGTAAATAATCATGATAATAGCACTTTTAAAATTTTATCTTGAATTAAAATAAATAATTCAATCATAAAAATTCAACGGTGATCCAACACCCATAAATATTACGCCTCCTTTGGGAGTTCGCACTATTTACTAGTTAGACTAGGTCCCACCTAATTGTTAACATAACAACCAGCGTTTTTAATTTTAGCCTTGTAATTTTTATTAACAAGAACTCTTGGGAGGATATTAATAAAATTACATTGAGTGTGTTACCAAGATATCGACCCTCAATTTTCTCTCACGAACATCCCTCCTTGGGGAGTAGATTTCGTTTAAGTCAATTGTCTAGTCTATCCTTGTAAGGAAGTATATTGTTAAATTCCATTTATGGACGCCCCTTGGGGGGATTACCAAAAATAATAAAACTCAACTAATCTTGGAGGCCATAGGCGTTCTTGCGCACCTTCTCCCACTCAATTATTTAAGGTGTGTGATTAAATCCCAAAGAATGATTTTTACCAAGTTATCTAGATGCCAATTAGATACCTAAATTATTCAATGCATGTTCATACCAAAAGAGATATATGAGTGGCATTCCTATTCTAAAATGTCATGTTATCATACAACAACAAATATTGTAATATTTAAGCAAAAATTAAATAGCAACAATTTTGGCCCATCCTAGAAAAGCAAGTAAATTACAATTGTTAGGAATACAAGATCTTCAGGTGGCCATCAACCATACGCTCATCCCTCGGCCTCCTCCCATGGACCTGCACAGCCCACAACCCCACAAAGGGGCTGCCTTGCGCAGCCCATAAGGCCACACAAGGCTGCCGTGCGCAGCCCACCAAGGATTGGGCTTGCCATGCGCAGCCCAATCCAGTCCTAGGGTGCGCACGGTGCTCGTTCTTGGTTCCGGTTGCTTCGTTTTTCTTCGTGTCTTCGAATTTTCAATACCCGAATACATTACATCATATTACGAATAAATTACTGCAGCAAATTTTTTTTTTTTTTTTTATTTTACTGTAGTAAGATTTACAAAAAAAAATACTGCACCTGATTACAAAAAAAATACTACACTTATTTTACATACAAAAAAAAAAATAAAACCCTAGCAACTACCAAGAAGGAATTATGGCGATAATAGACCACCCTTCTTGTTACAAATCCGAAACAAAAATTACATTGAAATTCTAGGACCAAAATCGAGCAATAACAATTCACTTTATAAAACATATATAAATCCATACATTCAACATGTAATTATATATGCGAATACCTAGAGTGCCATCTCTTTTAAAACATGTATAATCACAATAAAAAGGAAATAGATTCACGTATATATACGTTAATTAATTAAAAGGTACAACCAAGGCTCTGATACCAATTGTAGGGAAAAATCGATATAAAACGCAGCGGAAGAAATGAAAATAGATTTCATATGGTTTTAAAATTTTTCTCAAAGTTGAACCTTAACCTTTTAATTAATTAAACTCAAATATATATGGTTAGAGTTAAATACCTCTTGACGCGTGATCCGATTGACTTACGTCGATTGGTAATCCGTAAAATCTTTTCCGATGCCATGAACAGTACCCGTGTGAACAGTGATTGTGAACAGTACCCGCGTGAACAGTGATCGTGAATAGTACCGCGAGATCTTCCAATCCGAACATGTACGTGAATCACCTAGAGCGTGGTCTCTCTTTTTCTTTGAATTGCAAACCTGAGAATGGATGAACAAAGTTTTCTTTTTCTTTTGTTAGTCACAAAACAATCAAAAGAAGACAAAAATTATTCCGGTCACTTTTGAGTTATCAATCTAATGATCGAAACTCGCGTGAACCTAATTCGATGTTGTACACACAAGCTTATTGATGAACAAGCAATCAGTGTACTATCAAAGAATAATCTCTTCTCTCTTTTATGTTTTTTAGAATAAAAATTATCCTTTTCTATGAATTGAGAAGAAGAAGAAAAATTGAATCATTCAATCAACTATGGTGGCCGAATTCTATATGTGGTATTATATAGGTGGCCGAAATTTTGCTTCCTCTTCTATTTAGGATTGCCGAAATCTTCCTCTAAATGGACTAGGGTTGCCGCAAATCACATACCAAAAAGAGTTTGTGTTGCACCCTAATTTCCATCAACCTTTAGACTTCAAAACCTAATCCAACTCATAGATATTTTTATTCTTTTATTGACTAAATAAAAAGACTTCTTATTTGATTAAATAAATAAAATTAATTATTTATTTTCTTATCAAACAAGTCTTTTACTTTTAATATACTACTACCAATAGTTTAACTTTAGGAAATATATTTCCTAATCAAAAAAAGATTTGTTTCTTAATTAAACAATTAATTAATAAATTAACTAATTCTTATTTAATTAAAACAATGAAACAATATAATATATTAGGTTAATATATACACCTTGCCGCCCCACTTATATAAATGGGCCATATATTATTTTCTTATTTCATTTAATCCATTGGACTTTAAATAAAAGCCCACATGTGAACCAGACCCATTCTTACTAAAAGAAACAAGCCCACATGTCTCCTTTTAATATATTAATATAATAGTGCAGCCCATTAATTAAATAATAGACATATTATATTCTTGATATATTAAAAACAATTCTAGATGGACCCTTAAATCGGTCCGGTAGAATATATCAAGTGATCCATGCAAATACGTGTGGATTGGGGATCTTGGCGGGCTATCTAAATTTAAGCTTCAATAGACACAACCTAATCACAATCAACAAATGATTGACTTAGGTCCAATCTATTAATTTTAACTCATTCCACTAAAGAGCTAAAATTGAACTCTTAAATAAAGATAGAATAAGGAGATGTTTCTCATTCATACCCTAGACAATCTTATAGGAGATGGTGTATCCTCGTGAATAATATCAGTAATCGCCAAGAGCTCATAGACCGCCTATAGCTCTCCAAGTTACCATATTTCCTCATATGACCACATTTCGAACTTGGATACTTTGACTTGTCCAGAAGCCATGTTTTCAATAATCATTATTGAAAACTCAACTTTGAGATTTAATATCCAATACCTCAAAACATCCATATGATGATATTATACTCTCATTTAATAAATGGAGCCACGATGTCCATATCTATAAATGAAGTCCTCTATCGATTAACAAATGTATACCACCAAACTATCGAGGATAGACTATGCTATATAATCGTACTCATTGATAGCTCTAATGATAACACTTGCAACCATAAGTCCATCATTTATCTCAGGATTAAGATAGACTCTCCGATTGTCCTCTTTAATGAAAAGACTTATATCTAGTGACGGTTCTAGATAAAGTATTTCTTTGTGATCCAGTTCAATGCACCTAGTGTACTAGATTCTTTTACTCGAAAACCTTTCGATGATTTTAGACTCATCATATTCATTTGATCCCACTCAAATGCTAGTAAAAGAATTCTTCAACTTTAACAAGATAGAGGTGCCCAACCTTTAACTTAAGTTGTGAACGTTATTCAAGACTAACTAAAGAATTGTGTCTACCTCATACATATCCGGATGTATGAACAATTCTTCATGTCTCTTGGTCTTTTGACCTTATGATTATTTACCTTGACAATTATAATAATAAATGCTATAAGTAATTGTAAGAATCAGAATTCACTTTATTAATATGAGAAGATTGTCAATTACAATATTATACTCTTGCCATTGAGCATAATCCTAACAGATTTTTGATGTAGTGAGACTATGCATGGTGTTTGAATAATGTTTACAGATTTGAAAAACATTTTCCCTCAATTATACACGCTTTTGGCTTGTGTTTGTGATCTCACAAGGGAAATCTCCACTATTAGAACAAGGCGCTTGAGCACCGATTTCCCTAAACTTGGACACTAAAAGATAAGACTAGCCCATGAAGTGCAAGTGAGAACCCTAAAGTGAATAAGAGTTATTGAATAAGCACACCAAGCATACACACATTCGCTACAAACATTATGCTCCAGGTATCTCACCAAGCTAAATAAGCTAAAAATTCTGGCTAAGCAGCAACTTTTTTTGAAAATATGACACAAAAATGACTCAAGACACAAAAGAAGACTCAAAAAGGCATCTACACCCCCAAACCAAAACCCAACATTGTCCTCAATGTTAAAGACAAGAGAATCAGACCTAGCGGCATTCACCTAACATGACTCAAAACAAACCTTGGCACTAATCAACCACAATCAACGCCCCAAGAAAATAAAAGTGGCTCAAACAAGGCTCACAAAATAAAGGCAATTCATGCAATATATCATTGAAGCACAAGTCAAGCTTAACATCAAGCATTTTATCAAAATTGACGGAATGGGGCATGAACAACCCCTAAACCGAATTAAACAATATAAAGCACATGCATTCATACTTTCACAAGAGCCTTCGGCTCTTTCATCCACAAATATAAACAATAAATTCAATGTGAAAATATCCACAAAATATAGCATTCGAATAAAACTATCCCAACATCACAATTTATTGAATTTAAACAATATAAAACATAAAACTAACTACATGCATCAAAATTATTCAATGGGATGCATTCATGGAGAGGCTAGGGTCCTCTAAGGGTGGTTTGACCAAGTTAGGAAATTCTCTATTTTTCACTACCCAAATAAATTTAGGTAACTTCATTATCTTTTCCTTTTTCATGTTTCTATATAAGTGCACTTGGTCTTTCCTTACCCATATTTGCTTGACCCTAGGTGGACTCCACCTATTCCTCGGACCTCTAGTTTTCTTATGTTGATTTGGCTTGTAATTTTTCGCCTTAAAATGCTCTATCCTAGAACATGGATAGCAAAAGATATTAGAGTTAGAGGAACTCCCCTTTGATGCCTGGTCTTGCTGACGTTTGATTTGTTTCACTTGTAACGCCTTGACCTCCTCCTCTTTTTTGCTTAGTGCTACCTTTGCTTCCTCTAAGGCGTTAGCTTTTTGATCAACCTCCATTTGCATCTTCATTGACTTGTGAGCTATCTCATCTTCAAAAGCTTTTGATAGCCTCGCTAAGTTCTCCAAATCCTTCGATGCGGTACTCTTTTCGGCTTCAAATCTCTCAATTCGTTCGTCCAATTCTCTGTTCTTGTTGGAGACTTCGCAATTTGTCTTCTTGAGAGTACCATTCTCAACCCTGAGCACCTTCACTTCAAATAATAGTTTATTGTTCAACTTTTAGAGATTACTCGCCTTTTCCATTCCCAAGGCTTCTCTCTCTTGAAGTGCTTCATTATCTTCCTTCAACACACCACTTTCCAACACTAGCTCTGTGCTCACGCTCATAAGCTCTTGGTTCATCTTGATCATCCTGTCCATCTCGTCCATTCTCTAGCTTCACTCCACTTCAAATTCTATTCGGAGCTTATACATGTCTTCTTTTGAGAAATTGGAGGAATCCACCAGTTTGGTTGCTTTAACTTGGAAACAACTCTGATTTACCGGGCTGGACTGCTGGGCGGATTCGAGCATTTGGGTGGTTTTCTCTTCTATGAAGGCTTGAGTCTCTTGTTGAGAAGCTATTATCTGCTCAGTCTCCCGCACATGATTCTTCATGAAATTTCTTGGTTGATCTTCAACGGAATTTGACTAGAATGACGAGATGTAGGTATTCTCATTAGGCTCGTAGCTTGACCCTGAATTTTGCCAAAAGGAATCCATAGAGTCATGAAACAAACAAAAACAAAAACTACCAAAGCAATAAAAAGAAACTAACAAAACTAAAAACAACTAATAAACTAATAGTATTAAAACTAATCTAATCACTACTACTCACACCGATCTCCGGCAGCGGTGCCATTTGATGAGAAGATTTTTGCCGTTAGAAAACCGTCCGTCAAAACAATTTATAAAACCTATGCAATGCTTTCACATGTATAAATACGAGTAAAGCGGTAACCACGGGTGTCGTCCACTGAGATCGGGGTAGCGGTGATAAGATTAGGATTAATATAACTAGTATGCATAAAAGTAAAAGTGATGGTGAATGAAAATATAATATAAACTAAACTATGATAGCAAATAAAATGGGATGAAAATGGAGTAATGAATGTATGATGATGGAACTACGGAGTTGATGGACTCGTAAGTGAATATTGGGGCAATTGCAACAAACTCTCAACTAAGCACGTTTTGACAAATGTAACCAATCTAGGGTGTATAGTGTTGGTATATATCTCTAGCAAGCGGTCAACCTAGGGTGTATAGCGAAGACCTCCTACTGGAGATTAATCCCTCCTAAGCAACCAACAATGGCTAGTTACTCAATAGGGACCTTTTCCATGAATGCTTCAAGCTATGGCTCAACCTATTACTAATGTAGCCATCCTATGGTGTATAGTGATGGCTTCAAATTCCCTCACAAGTGGCCGACCTAGGGTGTATAGTGAAGGCCACCCGTTTGAGATTGGATAAGGCTCGAGGATATCAACTGAATTCTACTCGAAGGTTAGTTCTCGTAAAATCACTAAAGCAGCCAACCTAGGGTGTATAGTGGAGGCTTCTAATTCTCTCACAAGTGGCTAACCTAGGGTGTATAGTGAAAGCCACTAATTCAAGATTAGATTAAGGGCATGGTTGTAGAGCCGGATTTTCAGAAATGCTTCCATTCAATGGAGCATTAGACAACCTAATTGCCTACTCAAGTAATCCAAATCAACAAACAAAGAGGGTGTATCCAAGCAAATCAATAATGGAAATCAATTCAAGCAATGGAATAAAATATAGAGATAGAATAAATATAACACATAGAGTTTATTTACAAAGTCCAAATATCCATAAAACAAATAACATCAACCCCATAGTGGGGTATTTTAGCTACTCATGTTCTATTACAAACCAATAAACTAAGAGAGAGTGTAGAGAGAAAACCCTTGAAGATTGATCTCCTTCCTTGACTTGAATCCAAGTCTCCTAGTTGCCTTTGATTGAGTAGAGATGGTTTGTATGAGAGGGAGATATGTTTCTAGCTTAGACTATGTAAAGAAAATAGAAAATACAAGTGTTGGGAGATATGGGAGTCCTTTGGTTTGTTCCCATGCTTTTCTATTTATAGGGGATGGAAAAATAGGTCACTTAAGCTTGAAAACAGAAGCTGCAGCGCGCAGAGTGCGGGTGGAGTGCGGTTAAATTACCCGCACTTTATCTGTCAGGTACAAATCAGCTTCTCTGACTTTGCCAACAGTGCGGGTGGAGTGCGGGTGTAGTGTAGGTGGAGTGCGGGTGGAGTGCGGGTGGATGACCCGCACTGTACCCGCACTTTAACGTCAGGTGCAAATCCAACTCTCTGTCTTGAGCAACAGTGCGGGTGGAGTGCGGTTGGATGACCCGCACTTTATCTTTCTTTCATGAATCAGGTCCCGGAGTGCGGTTAGAGTGCGGTTTCGACCCGCACTTGACCCGCACCCTTAGAGTTGCTGATGACCCTTTATCTTTCCTTCAACCACCTTTTGCCCCTTTTCGGCCAAAACTCCCGCAAAACGCTTCTAACACTAGAATTACATCTATTGCCTACAATTAGCACCAACGAGCCTATAAGACATATAATATACAGAAAATACACACAAGAACGAGACAAAGGAACAGGAAACGAGGGCCGAAATATACAACAATTTAGGCACGATCATATATTTAAAAAACAATTCCTCTAACGAAGAAGACCTTAACCCTTTGATTAAATGATATATAAAAAGTATATCGTACCTTTGTAGCGTGAACCCGATTTGAAGTTGCGTCAGTGATATTCCGCAAGAACTTCCAATCCAATCACGAACGTGAATCACCTAGGAGCGTGGTCTCCCTTTCTTTGAATTGTGTACCTAAGGATGGATAACCAAAAAAAAAGCTTTTTCTTTTTCGTTAGTCACAAAAACTTCCAAGAGATAACAAAGAACGTTCTGGTCACTTTTGAATTCGTAATCTCTTGATCGAAATTCGCGTGAACCTAATTCAAAATTATGCACAAGCTATCGAAATAAAACGTTCTCTTCTCTCTTTTCCTCTTGGCCGAATTCTCACACTAGTCTAAGAGATGGATTCTATTTTTCAAGCTAAAGAAAAATAACTCTCAAACAAGCCTTAGGGTTTTGGCCGAATTTCACTATATGTTATATATAGTGGCCGAAATTCTTGCCCTAAACTATTTACGGTTGGCCGAAAATCCCTTTCCTTTTATTTTAGGGTTGGCCAAATTCCTTGATAGTCTTTTAGGTAATGACCGAAATCCTCTACCAAAAAGGATTTGTATTTCCATAAAAGACTCCTATCCATCTTTTTGAATTCAAACCCTAATCCAACTCTTTAGTGTATTTGTGACTATATCAAAGACTTCCTAACTTGACAAGATAAATAAATTCGTTTTTACTTATCTACTTGCCAAATAAAGTCTTTAATATTTATTATACTACCAACAATAGTACAATACTAAGAAACATATTTCCTAGTCAGAAAAATATTTTGATTCTTAATTAAATAATTAATCAATCAATTAATTAATTTCCATTGAATTAAATAACAAAATAAAAAACAATAAATAGGCTATTATATTTAGCCTTGCCGTCCAAGTCCATATATGGGCATATATATTGTTTTTCCTATTTTATTAAATCCATTAGACCTTAATAAAAGGCCCACATGTGAACTAGGTGTAGGGAAAAACACGCGGCAAAAGCGAAAAATTGGGTTTGTATATTAAAAAAAAATTCCTTTAAAAGAAATAACCTTAACCCTAGATTAATTGACATATAATTAAAAGTATTGTACCTTTTTCTCTTGACGATTGAACTAGCGTCGAATTGAATCCGCAAGATCTTCCAATCCAATCACGAACATGAATCACCTAGGAGTGTGGTATCCATTTCTTTAATTATATACCTGCGGACGAGCAAACAAAATCATCTTCTTTATTAGTCATAATAATCCTCCAAGAGAAAACCCAAGAACGTCCGGTCACTTATGAATTATCAATCTATTTGATTGAAACTAGCGTGAACCCGATTCGATTTTGTATACAAAATCCTTTTGATGTAAAGGATACTAGCGTACTATCAAAAACAAAAACGTTCCCCTTTTCTCTTCTCTTTGGTCGAATTCAATACACAGTATCTATGAGTTTGCCAAATTTTTTCTAGAGCAAAAAAAAAACTAATTTTTTTTCTCTCTCAAAATTCTCTAGCTTGGCCGAAACTTTCAACCAAAAATCATATGCTTAGCCGAAATTAATTGGTGTATATATAGGTATACAAATACTTTCCTAAAGAGGATTTACTTGGTGGTCAAGAATCCTATCTCTAGGTAGATTTACTTGGTGACAAAGAATCCTTTTTCAAAAAGGATTTCTTTTCCACACCAAGACTCCTTATCCAACTCAAATAGTGTATTTATTCAATAACCAATTATTGAATATAATTAAATTGTGACTAAATCAAAAACTTCATAATAGAAATCAAATACTTCCTAATTTGACTAGATAAATAAATTCCTATTATTTCTCTACTTATCAAATATAGTATTTGATACTTATCATATTACTAACAATAATATGACTCTCGGAGACCATCTCCTACTAGGAAAAAGATTTTGACTTTTAATTAAATAATTAATTAATTTCCATTAATTAAATAATAAAATAAAAACAATATATAAGACTAATAAATAGTCTCTAGCCTCCCAAGCCAATATATAAGGGCCAATATTGTTTTTTAATTTTTATTTTATTTTATTCAATCCATTGGTCCTTAATAAAAAGTGCACATGTGAACTAGACCCATTCTTACTAAAAGAAACAAGTCCACATGCCTTAATACAATTCTAGATTGACCCATAAATTGGTCCGGTAGAATATATCAAGTGATCCATGCAAGTTCATGTGAATTGGGGATCTTGGCGGGCTATCTAAATTTAAGCTCCAATAGACATAACCGAATCACAATCAACAAATGATTCACTTAGGTTAGATCTATTAATCTTAGTTCATTCCACTAAAGAACTAAAATTGAACTCTTAAATAAAGATAGAATAAGTTAATATTGCTCATTCATGCCCTAGACAATCTTAATGGAGATAGTGTATCCTAGTGAAGAATACTAGTAATCGCCAAGAGCTCATAGACCGCCTATAGCTCTCCAAGTTACCATATTTACCTGTATGACCACATTTTGAACTTGGATATTTTGAGTTGTCCAGAAGCCCTATTTTAATAGACACTATTGAAAACTTAACGTTAAGATTTAATATCCAATACCTCAAAACATCCATATGATGATATTCTACTCTCATTTAATAAATGGAGCCACGATGTCCATATCTATAAATGAAATCCTCTATCGATTAACAAACGAATACCACCAAACTGCCGATGACAGACTATGCTATATAATCGTACTCATTGATAGCTCAAATGATAACACTTGCAACCATAAGTCCATCATTTATCTCAGGATTGAGATAGACTCTCCGATTGTCTTCAAGTGAAAACTTTTATCCATTGACGGTTCCGGATAAAATATTTCACTAAGATCCTTTTCAATGCACCCAGTGCACTAGATTGTTTTACCCAAAGACACCACACTTTGATGATTTTAGACTCATCATAACACATTTGATCCCACTCAAATGCTAGCAAAAGAATCTATAACTTTAACAAGCTAAAGGCGCCCTACCTTTATCTTAAGTAGTGAATATTATTCAAGACTAACTAAAGAATTGTGTCTACCTCATACATATCCTGATGTACGAACAATTCTTCTTTTCTCATAGTCATTTGACCTTATGATTATTTACTTTTGACAATTATAATAATTAAACTATAAATGCTATAAGATTTGTTAAACTAGAAATCACTTTATTAATATGAAAAGATTGTCAAATACATTATTACACTCTTACTATTGAGCATAATCCTAACATTCTCCCACTTGCTCTATAGCAAATGTGTCATTTCTCTCATTCCCATGTTCTCTAAATGCCCATCAAAACTCTTATGTGGAAGACCCTTTGTGAAGGGATCCGCTAGATTTTCTGCTGACACGATCTTCGTAATCGTCACGTCACCCCTATGCACAATTTTCCTCAGAAGATGATACTTTCTTTCAATATGTTTACCTCTCTTATGACTTCTTGGTTCTCTCGAATTAGCCACTGCTCAACTATTGTCACAAATAGATAGTGATCTGCTTATCCGCATCAGGAACCACTTCCAAGTCAATCAAGAATTGGCAGAGCCAAACAGCCTCTTTAGCAGCTTCGCATGCGGCCACGTACTCAGCTTCCATGGTGGAATCATCAATAGAAGATTGCTTGATACTCCTCCATATGACTGCCCTTCCTCCAAGTATAAACACAGATCCTGATGTTGATCTTCTGGAGTAAGAGTTCGATTGAAAATCTGAATCTGTATACCCAACAGGAATTAAATCCCCTCCAGAGTATACAAGCATATAATCTCTCGTTCTCCTGAAATATTTAAAAATATGCTTGACTACCGTCTAGTGATCAAGACCAGGTTTCGATTGAAACCTGCTAACTATGCCAACAGCAAAATAAATATCTGGTCTAGTGCAGATCATTGCATACATGAGACTTCCAACTGCCGAGGCATATGGAACCCTACTCATGAATTGCTTTTCATGCTCATTCTTAGGAACTTGTTCCTTAGAAATTTTGATTCCATGTCTGAAAGGTAACATACCTTTCTTGGAATCTTGCATGGAGAACCTAGACATGATTTTATCTATGTATGAAGCTTGAGACAATGCAATTGTTCTATTCTTTATATCCCTTATTACTTGGATACCAAGAATATAACTTGCTTATCCTAAGTCCTTCATATCAAATTGTTTTGCTAAACATTCTTTTATTGATATCAATACGCCTACATCATTTCCGACGAGTAGTATATCATCAACTTAAAGAACTAGGAAAACCATCTTGTCGCCTTTAATCCTCTTGTATACACATGATTCATCAAGGTTTTGAATAAATCCAAAACTTTTCACAGCTTGATCGAACCTTTTGTTCCAGGATCTGGATGCTTGCTTAAGTCTATATATGGATCTTTGCAACTTGCATACCCTTTCCTCTTGACCTTTTTCAAAGAATCCTTCTGGTTGCATCATATAGATGCTTTTGTCAAGACTTCCATTAAGGAAACTATCTTCACGTCCATTTGCCAAATCTCTAAGTCTAGAGATGCCGCAATGGATAAGAGTATCCTAATAGATTTAAGCATGGCCACATGAGAGAAGGATTCCTCATAATCGATACCTTCCTTCTGTGTGTAACTTTTAGCTACCAATCTAGCTTTAAAGGTTTCCACCTTTCCATCCATTCCTCTCTTCCTCTTGTATACCCACTTGCACCCAATGGGTTTTATCCCTTTAGGCAGGTTCACAAGAGACCAGACTTTATTTTTGAACATATATTCAATTTCGGATTGCATTGCCTTTTGCCAATGGCGACAATCAACATCTTCCATGGCTTCCTTGTACGTGTAGGGATCATCGTCATCGAGGAGATTCTCTACAGATTCTCCAAGACCGATGTATCTCTCAGGTTGTTTATTAACCCTCATACTACAACGAGGTATGGTAGATTGTTGATTATGTGTTGGTGCGGAACTAACAATTGGGCTAGGTTGTGAAACCTCTTGTGGAATTGTATCTCTTGAAAGCTCATTTAGAACAATTCTACTTTTAAGCACAAAATTATTCATGTAGTCCTCTTCTAGAAATTTAGCATTTTTTGAAATAAATACTCTAAGATCTAAAGGGCTATCGAAATAATATCCTTTGGTTCCATTTGGATACCCTACAATTATGCATGTTTCTGAACGGGACTCCTATCTTTTCTGTCTTTCCTTTTAACACATGCACAGGACATCCAAATATCCTTAAGTGTTGTAAACTAGGCTTTTGCCTAGTCCACAACTCATGCCTTGTTTTAGGAACTGACTTAGATGGTACATCGTTTAGAATGTACATAGTGGTTGGTAAAGCATATCCCCAAAAAGAATTAGGGAGCGTTGAATAACTCAACATAGACCTAACCATGTCCAAAAGAGTTATATTTCTCCTTTCTACCACCCCATTTTGTTAAGGCGTACCTGGTGCAGAAAACTGAGAAATTATCCCATTATCAATAAGATATTGCTAAAACTCACCAGATAGATATTCTCCACCACGATCAGATCTCAAGATTTTTATATGTTTCTCAAGCTGATTTTCTACTTCAGCTTTAAATGCTTTGAACATGTCAAAAGTATCCGACTTATGTCTCATGAGATACACATAACCAAATCTCGAGTAATCATCCGTGAAAGTGATGAAGTACTCATATCCACCTCTAGCTTGAATGCTCATAGGTCCACACATATCAGTGTGTATCAATCCTAAACATTCAGTGGCTCTTGTGCCTTTGGTCGTGAACAACCTTTTGGTCATCTTACCTTCCAGACAAGATTCACAAGTTGGTAGATCATCAACCTTTAAGTCACTTAAAGGTCAATCACTAACCAATCTCTTGATCCTGTCAAGGTTAATATGACCTAGGCGTAAATGACATAGGAAGGTTTCATCTTTTGATAATTTTACTCTTTTATGATTAGATTGCGTTGATTCCGTGTCTAACAAGTGAGAGATATTGCTATGCAATTAGAATAAACCATTTTCCAATGTACCTTTGCAAACAAATTTGTTATTCCTACTAATAATAAAAGCTTTATTAAAAGTAACCGAATATCCAAATTTATTTAAACAAGAAACTGAAATTAAATTCCTATTGAATTGTGGTACATAATAAACGTCTATTAAATCTAAATGCCTATAAGAATCTAAACTAACTCTAATATCGGCCACTACACTAGCAGACACTAACGCTCCGTTGCCTAAACGCAAGTTGAATTCATTCTCATTAAGCCTTCTCCTTTTCTTAAACCCCTGTAAAGAAAAACAAACATGATTAGTGGGTCCGGAGTCTATGATCCAAGAATCCATAGAATCCGCCAAAAAATATGTTTCAAGATAATTAATATTACCTTGTTCCTTCTTGTAGTGAGACTTTGGGAAATTTCTTTTCCAATATCCCTTTTCACCACAAAGGAAACACTTCCCTTTGATCTTGGTTACTTTCTTTGTCTCCTTCTTAGTATGTCCTAGTTGCTTTTTTTTCTGTTGTTTCTTGACCTTCTTACGGGTCTTAACAGTAGCAACTTTACCTACAGTATGAATCTCTTGACCCTTGCTTTTCACAAGGATCTTTTCAGCACTTTGAACATCTTACATCATGCACTGCAAGGTGTATTCCTTATTGTTAAAGGTGTAGTCCTAACTTGAACTGATCAAAGGAATCTGACAGTGAGTTGACAATCATGTCAATTTTTGTCTCACTGTCTATCTCAGTACCATTGAGTTGAGCAATGTTGAGATGTGCTATGACCTTCATCTTGTGATCTTTCACAACCTATCTAGGTTTCATCCTAAGATTCATAAAAGCAGCCACTGCCTCTCTCTTAGTCGTCCTGGACCTCATAGCAAACATTTCCTCTAGAGACATCATTATATCGGCAACAGAACTCATTCCTTCATGTTGCTGTTGCAACACGTCGGAGATGGTGGCCATAATGTAACATATGGCCATCTCATCTGAGGTCTCCCACTGCTTATACTCGTCTCTTTGCTGCTCAGTAGATTCATTAGTAGGAGCAGGTGGTTTAGTAGTTGTCAAAATGAACTTATGCTTTTCAGATTGCAACAATAGTCCAATTTTCCTTTTCCATGTGACATAATTATCACCAGTTAATGTATTATCTTTCAGGATGTTGATTAGGGTTGGGGTCATGATTTGTGAATAAAAAAAAATATAAGTAAACAATCATGATAAAGCACTTTCGAATATTTATCTTGAATTAAATTAAGTAATTCAATCATAAAATTCAACGGTGATCCAACATCCGTAAATGTCACTCCTCCTTTGGGAGTTCGCACCATTACTAGTAAGACTATGTCCCACCTAATTGTTAACATAACAACCATCGTTTTCAATTTTAGCCTTGCAATTTTATTAACAAGAACTCTTAGGAAGATATTAATAAAATCACATTGAATGTGTTAACAAGTTTTCGACCTTCAATATATTCCCTGACGAATATCCCTCCTTTGGGAGCAGATATCGTTTGGGTTAATTTTCTAGTCTATCATTGTAAGGAAGTATCTTGCTAAATTCCATTCATGAATACCCCTTGGGGGGTTATTACATGAAACATAAAGCTCAACTAAACTTGGAGGCCGTAGGTGTTCCACAACACCTTCTCCCACTCAATTATTTAAGGCGTGTAATCGAATTCCGTAGAATGATTTACCAAGTTATCTAGATGCCAATTAGATACCCAAACAATTCAATGCATGTTCATACCAAAAGAGATATATGAGTGGCACTCCTATTCTGTATGACATGTTATCAAACAATGACAAAAATTGCAATATTTACGAAAATATGAATAGCTACAATTTTGGTCCATCCTAGAAAAACAAGTAAATGACAATATTTAGTATACAAAAAAAACTTCTTTCTTGGCGAACAAATCTTCATGCGTCCATTGTTTGCGCACCCTTTGGCTGCCTCCCATGGGCGTGCGCACCCCACAACCCTATAAAGGGCTGCCATGGGCAGCCCATGGCTTCCATAGGGTTGCCGTGCGCAGCCCATGCCACAACAATTGTGGCCGCTTGCTCATTCGCATGCACGTTTGTTGCTATGGCTTGCACAGTCCCAAACTTGTTCTGGTTGTTTCCAATTCTTCAAACCTTCGAGTCTTCGATACTTGAATGTAATACAGAAGAATTTTAAGTAATAAAATACTTAGCAACTACCAAGAAGGAAATTATGGCGATGATAGGCCACACTTCTTGTTACAATCCCAAAACAAAAAATACATTGAAATTCTAGGACCAAAATTGAGCAAAACCAATCCACATATAAAACATATATAAATATATATATATATATATATCCATACATTCCAATGTAAATATATGCGAATACCTGGAGTGCCATCTCATTCTAAAACATGCATATATATATATATATATAATAAAATAAAAAGATTCAAGTATATATATATATATATCAATTAATCAAGGGTTCAACCTAGCTCTGATACCAATTGTAGGGAAAAACACGCGACGGAAGCGAAAAATTGGGTTTGTATATGTAAAAAATTCCTTTAAGAGAAAGAACCTTAACCTTAGATTAATTGACATATAATTAAAAGTATCCTACCTTTTTCTCTTGATGATTGAACTAGCGTTGAATTGAATCCGCAAGATCTTCCAATCCAATCACTAACGTGAATCACCTAAGAGTGTGGGCTCCCTTTCTTTAATTGTATACCTGAGGATGAAACAACCAAAATCTTCTTCTTTGTTAGTCACAATAATCCTCTAAGAGAAAACCCAAGAACGTCCGGTCACTTATGAATTATCAATCTATTTGATTGAAACTCGCGTGAACCAGATTCGATTTTGTACACAAAATCGTTTTGATGTAAAGGATACTAGTGTACTATCGAAAACAAAAACGTTCCCTTTTTGTCTTCTCTTTGGCCGAATTCAATACACAATATCTATGAGTTGGCCAAATTTTTTCTAGAGCACAAAAAAAACTAATATAATTAAATTGGTGACAAGGAATCTTTTTTCAATACACAATTTTACTTGGGGACAAAGAATCTTTTTTCAAAAAAGATTTCTTTTCCACACCAAGACTCCTTATCCAACTCAAATAGTGTATTTATTCAATAACCAATTCTTGAATATAATTAAATAGTGACTAAATCAAAAACTTCCTAATAGAAATCAAATACTTCCTAATTTGACTAGATAAATAAATTCCTATTATTTATCTACTTATCAAATATAGTATTTGATACTTATCATATTACCAACAATAAAATGATTCTAGGAGACCATCTCATACTAGGAAAAAGATTTTGACTTTTAATTAAATAATTAATTAATTAATTTCTATTTAATTAAATAATAAAATAAAAACAATATATAAGACTAATAAATAGTCCCTTGCCGCCCAAGCCAATATATAAGGGCCAATATTATTATTTTTTATTATTTTATTAAATCCATTGGAACTTAATAAAAAGTCCACATGTAAACTAGACCCATTCTTACTAAAAGAAACAAGTCCACATGTCTTAAAACAATTCTAGATTGACCTATAAATTGGTCCGGTAGAATATATCAAGTGATCCATGCAAGTTCGTGTGAATTGGGGATCTTGGCGGGCTATCTAAATGTAAGCTCCAATAGACATAACCTAATCACAATCAACAAATGATTCACTTAAGTTCGATCTATTAATCTTAGTTCATTCCACTAAAGAACTAAAATTGAACTCTTAAATAAAGATAGAAATTGTTAATATTGCTCATTCGTGCCCTAGACAATCTTAATGGAGAAAGTGTATCCTAGTGAAGAATACTAGTAATCGCCAAGAGCTCATAGGCCGCCTATAGCTCTCCAAGTTACCATATTTACCTATATGACCACATTTTGAACTTGGATATTTTGAGTTGTCCAGAAGCCATATTTCAATAGACACTATTGAAAACTTAACATTAAGACTTAATATCTAATACCTTAAAACATCCACATGATGATATTCTACTCTCATTTAATAACTGTAGCCGCGATGTCCATATCTATAAATGAAGTCCTCTATCGATTAACAAATGAATACTACCAAACTATCGAGGATAGACTATGGTATATAATCGTACTTATTGATAGCTCAAATGATAACACTTGCAACCACAAGTCCATCATTTATCTCAGAATTGAGATAGACTCTTAGTTATCTTCAAGTGAAAACTTTTATCCATTGACGGTTCTGGATAAAGTATTTCACTATGATCCTATTCAATGCACCTAGTGCACTAGATTCTTTTGCCCAAAGACAGCACACTTTGATGATTTTAGACTCATCATAACACATTTGATCCCACTCAAATGCTAGCAAAAGAATCTACAACTTGAACAAGATAAAGGCACCCAACCTTTATCTTAAGTTGTGCATATTATTCATGACTAACTAAAGAATTGTGTCTACCTCATACATATCCAGATGTACTAATAATTCTTCTTTTCTTATAGTCTTTGACCTTATGATTATTTACTTTTGACAATTATAATAATTAAACTATAAATGCTATAAATTTTGTTAAACTAGAAATCACTTTATTAATATGAAAAGATTGCCAAATACATTATTACACTCTTGCTATTGAGCATAATTCTAACACTAGGCCCATTCTTACTACAAGAATCAAGTCAACATGCCTTAATACAATTCTAGATGGACCTATTATTAGTCCGGTACAATATATCATGTGATCCATGCAAGTCCGTGTGGATTGGGGATCTTGGCGGGCTATCTAAATTTAAGGTCCAATATACATAACCTAATCACAATCAACAAATGACTCATTTA
Source organism: Dipteronia sinensis (assembly GCA_033220585.1). Lineage (NCBI taxonomy): Eukaryota > Viridiplantae > Streptophyta > Magnoliopsida > Sapindales > Sapindaceae > Dipteronia > Dipteronia sinensis. Next base: position 30,763,293 of record CM065638.1, read on the forward strand.
GGTCAGATCTATTAATTTTAGTTCATTTCACTAAATAACTAAAATTGAACTCTTAAATAAAGATAAAATAAGTATATGTTTCTCTTTCATACCCAAGACAATCTTATTGGAGATAATGTATCCTCATGAATAATATCATTAATCGCCAAGTGCTCATAGACCGCCTATAGCTCTCTTAGTTACCATATTTGCTCATATGACCACGTTTTGAACTTGGATATTTTAACTTGTCCAGAAGCCATATTTCAGTAGACACTATTGAAAACTCAACATTAAGATTTAATATCCAATACCTCAAAACATTCATATGATAATATTATACTCTCATTTAATAAATGGAGCCGTGATGTCCATTTCTATAAATGAAGTCCTCTATCGATTAACAAATGAATACCACCAAACTATCGAGGATAGACTATGCTATATAATCATACTCATTGATGGCTCAAATGATAGCACTTGCAACCATAAGTCCATCATTTTGTTAGGTTTATGCTCAATAGCAAGAGTGTAATGATGTATTTGACAATCTTTTCATATTTATAAAGTGATTTCTAGTTTAACAAATCTTATAGCATTTATAGTTTAATTGTTATAATTGTCAAAAGTAAATAATCATAAGGTCAAAAGACTATAAGAGATGAAGATTTGTTCGTACATCTGGATATGTATGAGGTAGACACAATTCTTTAGTTAGTCTTGAACAATGTTCACAACTTAAGATAAAGGTTGGGCGCCTTTGTCTTGTTAAAGTTGTAGATTCTTTTGCTAGCAATTGAGTGGGATCAAATGTGTTATGATGAATCTAAAATCATTAAAGTGTAGTGTCTTTAGGCAAAAGAATCTAGTACACTAAGTGCATTGAATAGGATCACAGTGAAATACTTTATCCATAACTGTCAATGGATAAAAGTTTTCACTTGAGGACAATCGGAGAGTCTATCTCAATCCTGAGATAAATGATGGACTTATGGTTACAAGTGTTATCATTTGAGCTATTAATGAGTATGATTATATAGCATAGTCAATCCTCGATAGTTTGATGGTATTCTTTTGTTAATCGATAGAGGACTTCATTTATAGATATGGACATCGTGGCTCTATTTATTAAATGTGAATAGAATATCTTTATATGGATATTTTGAGGTATTGGATATTAAATCTTAACGTTAAGTTTTTAATAGTGTCTATTGAAACATGGCTTCTGGACAAGTCAAAATATCCAAGTTTAAAATGTGATCATATGAGTAAATATGGTAACTAGGAGAGCTATAGGCGGTCTATGAGCTCTTGGCGATTACATGATATTCTTCACGAGGATACACTATCTCCAATAAGATTGTTTAGGGTACGAATGAGAAATATTATCTTAGTCTATCTTTATTTAAGAGTTCAATTTTAGCTCTTTAGTGGAATGAGCTAAAATTAATAGATTGGACCTAAGTGAATCATTTGTTGATTGTGATTAGGTTATGTCTATTGAAGCTTAAATTAGATAGCCCGCCAAGATCCTCAATCCGCACGAACTTGCATGGATCACTTGATATATTCTACCAGGCCAATTTTTGGGTCCATGTAGAATTGTTTTTGGATTTCGGAATCCAAAAGTTTTGGAGAGGTGTGGTCATGTAGGATCAAGACACGCGGTAACTCTTCATAAAGGCCTGGAATGAGCTGCCAAGGATGTAGGAATCCTAGGGTGGCCCTAATGGGGTGCGTTTAGCATTCCATTAATATATTAAGAATATAATTTGTACATTTTAATTAAATGGGCTGCTAGATTATGTGAAAAGATTGTCAAATACAATATTACACTCTTGCTATTGAGCATAATCCTGACAATCTCCCACTTTCGCTATAGTAAGTGTGTCATATCTCTTATTCCCATGTTCTCTCGATGCCCATCAAAACTCTTCTAAGGTAGAGCCTTTGTGAAGGGATCTGCTAGATTTTCTGCTGACGCGATTTTGGTAATCGTCACGTCTCCCCTATGAACAATGTCCCTTTAAAAGATGATAATTCCTTTCAATGTGTTTTCCTCTCTTATCACTTCTTGGTTCTCTCAAATTAGCCACTGCTCCACTGTTGTCACAGTAGATAGTGATCTGCTTATTCGCACTGGGAACCACTTCCAAGTCAATCAAGAATTGGCGAACAGCCTCTTTGGCAGCCTCGCATACAGCATCATACTCAGCTTCCACGGTGGGGTCAGCAATACATGACTGCTTAATACTCCTCCATATGATTGCTCATCCTCCATGAATAAACACAGATCCTGATGTGGATTTTCTAGAGTCAGAATTCGACTGGAAATCAGATTTCATATACCCAACGGGAATTAAATCCCCTCAAGTGTATACAAGCATATAATCTCTCGTTCTCCTGAGATATGTAAAATAATGCTTGACTGCCATCCAGTGATCAGGACCAGGTTTCGATTAAAACTTGCTAACTATGCCAACAGCAAAACAAATATCTGGTCTAGTGCAGAGCATTGCATACATGAGACTTCCAACTGCCGAGGCATATGGAATCCTACATCATGAATTGCTCTTCATTCTCAGTCTTAGGAATTTGTTCCTTTGAAAGTTTGATTCCGTGTTAGAAAGGTACCATACCTTTCTGGGAATCTTGCATGGAAAATCTAGACAAGATTTTATCTATGTATGAAGCTTGAGATAGTGCAATCGTTCTATTCTTTCTATCCTTTATCACTTGGATGCCAAGAATATAACTTTCTTCTCCGAAATCCTTCATATCAAATTGTTTTTCTAACCATTTTTTTATTGATGTCAATACACCACCATCGTTTCTGATGAATAGTATATCATCAACAGAAAGAATTAGGAAAACCAACTTCTCGCCTTTAATCCTTTTGTATACACAAGGTTCGTCAAGGTTATGAACAAATCCAAAACCTTTCACAGCTTGTTTGAACCTTATGTTCCTGGATTTGGATGCTTGTTTTAATCCAAATATGGATTTTTGCAACTTGCATACCTTTTCCTCTTGGCCTTTTTCAATGAATCATTCTGGTTGCATCATATAGATGCTTTCGTCAAGACTTCCATTAAGAAAAGCTGTCATGATGTCCATTTGCCAAATCTCTAGATCTAAAGATGTTGCAATGGATAAGAGTATCCTAATGGATTTAAGCATGGACACAGGAGAGAAGGTTTCCTCGTAATTGATACCTTCTTTCTGTGTGTAACCTTTAGCTACTAATCTAGCTTTTAAGGTTTCCAACTTTCCATCCATACCTCTTTCCTCTTGTATACCCACTTGCACCCAATGGGTTTTATCCTTTTAGGCAAGTCTACAAGGGATCAAACTTTGTTATTGAACATGAATTCAATCTCAGATTGCATTACCTTTTGCCAATGGCGACAATCAACATCTTCCATCACTTACTTATACGTGTAGGGATCATCGTCGTCCGGGAGATTCTCCACTAATTCTCCCACACCGATGTATCTCTCGGGTTATCTACGTTGGGGTTTATGCCCTAAAGATGTAATTTGTAAATGGATTTATGAAATAAATAAAAAGAAAAGTTCAATTCATTCTTGTTGTGTTGTTTATTTTATAACTTGTGCATATATTAACATCCTAGATTGCCAGATGTAATCTCGAACTGTGTATATGAATGTCATATACAGATGGATACAGTAAGAGACAAGCAATCTAAAGAGTCCATAGGTAGCAAATAAAGCTGGGTACTTTATTTGTGGTTAATCTATAGATGCTGTCAATTCCGTAATGTAAGGTGATTCTATCCTGAATCATTCATATGAGATATGGGAATGGAGGCACCTTGTATGATGTGATCATATAGGACTGGACCATGATCTATATGAATCTATCACCAAGATCCGTTTACTGATGAGATTCATATATATCAACTAATTATGGCTATATGTGGGTGATCTTAATCCTGAGTGTCTTATCGACTCCATCAGGTTAGATCATGGTCTTTGATATACCATGGGTGAGGTCGGACGCAGTTCCTGATCAATATGCTCCGTATGTTGGGATTGCGGTTTGGCTTGTGGCTGGGAAGGTATGTACACAATAGTGGAATCCACTCCTTCTTATAAGAATTAGATGGTAATTCCCTTAAGGGTTGATTCGGGGCTTGGACAATATGAGCGCTCTCCTAATTTCGTGAGGAAATAGGATTTATTATTCATTAGAGAATCAACGGTACTTAAAGGATATATGTAATTAGAGGGGTATAACAGACATTATGACCTAGCTCTAATTATGAACTACTATGGAGGATCACACCATGTGTAATAGCTATATCGATGGACACCGAGTTGTGTCGGCCTGTGTAAAAGCTTCAGCAGTTGAGAGAGTGCAGCTTCGAGTTTTTAGTGGAATAACACTGGAGTTAATAATCAAGGAATATTAATTAAAGAGTTTAATTAATGATTTCGAGGATTATTGGAGCTCCAAATACTGTGGGTCCATTAGGTCCCCTTGCTAGCCCGAAAATTTAGGTAACAAGGGTCACAGATAATTAATTGGACAGTCCAATTAATTGTGTTACGAAAGTGACACGTATTTATTCGGGAATTAATTGAATAATGAGATTATTTAATTAATGAATAATGGTGATTAAATAAATTAAATAATAAGAGTTAAATAATAAATTAAATTAAATAATGTTATTAATCACTAAATGGAGGGTGATAGTTGATATTTGATTTTAAATAGAATAAGATAATATGATTATTTTATTAAATTAAATTAAATATTTGAAATTGAATTTAAATTGTTTAAATTCAAAATAAATATTTAATTATTTTTTAAAAGATATGAGATATCATTTTAAAAGATTTAGTTTTAAAATTGAATAGATATCAATTAAAGAGTTTTAGTTATAATGATATATATTTGATATATAGTTTTATAACAAAAAGAGAAGCACAAAAAAAAAAAGCAAATACATAAGTGTTTGTATATGATATAAACAAGTGGAGTGCGTTGAATCAATATAAAAGAGTTTTATTTGAAAAACCTTACCTGATAGATTGATAAACGCAAATTGAGTGCGTGAATAAAGAATAAAAGAGTTTTATTTTTTTAAAAACCTTACCTGATATATCAACGCAAATCGAGAGCAATTGTGTGCGTGAGAGAAAAATTAAAGAGAGAAACAGGTGTTGTGCAATTGTTGCACTATTGAAACAGAAAGAAAAAAAATATTATTATAATATTTATTAAGAACTAGAATTGTTCTAGTTATTTTTCTCTTGAAAGAAATTGTTTCTTCTTCTTTTCTCTACATCCTCCTAAGTTCCTCAGTACGTGACGCACTCACTCGCAGTTACTAATTCTGGGAATAGCTAGGAAGATCGGTGGTACAGATCATGAGCATATCGTAAAGTGAAGGAGCCTCCAAACGTTGGTAAGGTTCTAAATTATATATATATATATATATATATTGATTACAATTTCCTGCGTTTACATATTATATGTATTAGTTCCGGAAAAATAATTATGATCTCAATTCACTGGTTACAAATTGTTTACGGTATGTATAAAAAATTATAAAACCTATTTCCACTGCGTTACTAGTGAACGGGGTTCCAACAGTCTACTAACCCTCCCACTACGACGAGGAATGGAAGATTGTTGATTTTGTGATGGTGTGGAACTTACAATTGGGCTGGATTGTGTAACCTGTTGTGGAATTATATCTCTTGACATTTCATTCAGGACAATTCTACTTTTTGGTACAAAATCATTCATATAGTCATTTTCCAGAAATTTAGCATTTGTTGAAACAAATACTTTAAGATCTGAAGGACTATAGAAATAATATCCTTTTGTTCCTTTTAGATACCCCACAAATATGCATGTTTCCGAACGAGACTCAATCTTTTCTGTCTTTCCTTTTAACACATGCGCAGGACAACCAAATATCCTTAAGTGTTGTAAACTAGGCTTTCGCCCAGTCCATAAATCATGCGGTGTTTCAGGAACCGACTTAGATGTTACATCGTTTAGAATGTATATTGCAGTTTGTAGAGCATATCCCCAAAAAGAAATATGTAGCGTTGAATAACTCAACATAGACATAACCATGTCCAAAAGAGTTCTATTTCTCCTTTCTGCCATCCCATTCTGTTGAGGTGTACCTGGCGTAGATAACTGAGAAACAATCTCATTATTAATAAGATATTGCTGAAACTCACTAGATAGATATTCTCCACCACGATCAGATCTCAAAATTTTTATGTGTTTCTCAAGCTGATTTTTTACTTAAGCTTTGTATGCTTTGAACATGTCAAAAGCATCCGACTTATGTCTCATGAGATACACATATCCAAATCTTGAGTAATCATCAGTGAAAGTGATGACGTACTCATATCCACCTCTAGCTTGAATGCATATAGGACCACATACATCAGAGTATATTAATCCTAAACATTAAGTGGCCCTTGTGCCTTTGGTCGTGAACGACCTTTTGGTCATTTTACCTTCCTAACAAGATTCACAAGTTGGTAGATCATAAACCTTTAAGTCACTTAAAGGTCCATCACTAACCAATCTTTTAATCTTGTTAAGGTTTATATGACCTAGGCGCAAATGCCATAGGTAGGTTTCATCTTTTGAAAATTTCACTCTTTTATGATTAGGTTGTGTTAATTTCGTATCTAACAAGTGAGAGATATTTCTATGCAAAAAGAAAAGACCGTTTTCCAACGTACCTTTGCAAATAATTTTATCATTCTTACTAATAATAAAAGCTTTATTAAAAGTAACCGAATATCCAAATTTATTTAAACAAGAAACTGAAATGAAATTCCTCTTGAATTGAGATATGTAATAAACGTCTATTAAATCTAAATGCCTACTAGAATCTTAATTAACTCTAATATCTCCCACCGCACTTACAGACACTAACGTTTTGTTGCCCAAGCGCAAGTTGATTTCATTCTTATTCAGCTTTCTCCTTTCTTGGAACCCCTACAAGGAATAACAAACATGATTAGTGGCTCCAGAGTCTACGATCCAAGAATCTATAGAATCTGCCAGAAAACATGTTTCAAGATAATTAACATTACCTTCTTCCTTCTTATTCTGGGACTTTGGACAATTTCTTTTCCAATGTCCCTTTTCACCATAAAGGAAGCACTTCCCTTTGATCTTGGTTACTTTCTTGGTTTCCTTTTTAGTAGGCCCAAGTTGTTTTTTCTTCTGTTGTTTCTAGACCTTTTGATGGGTCTTAACAGTAGCAACATTACCAACCATATGAATCTCTTGACCTTTGCTTTTCACAAGGATCTTTTCAGCGCTTTGAACGTCTTGCATCAGGCTTTGCAAGGTGTATTCCTTTTTGTTCAGCTTTTCTGAGGCTACCTTTCTTAGTAAAGGCTTTTCTTTGTGGTTTGTGGTTTGTGATGGGTCTAGCCCCGTGAGCCTCTCCAAACGTTAGTCCAATTTGAACTGTTCAAAGGAGCATGACAGTGATTTGACAACCATGTAAATTTTTGTCTCACCATATATCTCAGCACCATTTAGTTCAGCAATATTGAGATGTGCTATGACTTTCATCATGTGATCTTTCACAGCCTGTCCAGGTTTCATTCTAAGATTCATAAAAGCAGTCACTACCTCTCTCTTAGTCATCCTGGACCTCATAGCAAAAATCTCCTCTAGAGACATCATTATATCAGCAGCAGACCCCATTCCTTCATGCTGTTGTTGCAACACGTCGGAGATAGTAGACATAATGTAAAATTTGGCCATATCATCTGAGGTCTTCCACTGCTCATACTCGTCTCTTTGCTCCACATTAGATTCATTATTAGGAGTAGGTTGTTTAGGAATAGTTAGAACAAACTTTTTTAGCTTGCAGCAACAACCCAATTTTCCTTTTCCATGTGACATAATTATCACCAGTTAAAGTGTTATCTTTCAGGATGTTCATTAGGGATGGGGTCATGATTTCTGAATAAAACAAAAAATATACATAAGTAAATAATCATGATAAAGCACTTTCGAATATATATCTTGAATTAAATGAATAATTCAATCGTAAAATTCAACGGTGATCCAACATCTATAAATGTTACGCCTCCTTTGGGAGTTCGCACCATTCACTAGTTGGACTAGGTCCAACCTAATTGTTAACATAACAACCCGCGTTTTAAATTTTTAGCCTTGAGATTTTAATTGACCATAACTCTTGTGAGGATATCAAATAAGACCACATTGACCGTGTTACCAAGATATTGACCTTCAATATTTTCTCTCACAAAAATCCCTCTTTTACGAGTATATCTCGTTTGAGTCAATTTGTCTAGTCTATCATTGTAAGGAAGTATCTTGCTAAAATTCATTCATGGATACCCTTTGGGGGGTTATCAAATAAAACATAAAGCTCAACTAACCTTGGAGGCCATAGGTGTTTCAAAACACCTTCTCCTACTCAATTATTTAAGGCGTGTGATTAAATTCCATAGAATGATTTACCAAGTTATCTATATGCCAATTTAGATACCTAAATCATTCAATGCATGTTTATACCAAAAGAGATATATGAGTGGCACTCCTATTCTATATGACATGTTATCATACAATATCAAATATTGTAATATTTACAAAAAATTAAATAACTACAATTTTGGTCCATCCTAGAAAAGGAAGTAAATTACATTTGTTTGGAATACAAAAACTCCTTTCTTGGCGAACAAGTCTTCATTCGGCCATCATCCATTTGCGCACCCCTTTGCTGCCTCCTATAGGCGTGCGCACCCACAACCCCATAAAGGGCTGCTGTGCGCAGTCCATAGCATCCATAGGGCTGCAGTGCGCAGCCCATACCACAATAACCATAGCTGCGTGCTAATTTGCGCGCACGATTGTCGCTATGGCGCGCACGGTACCAAACTTATTCCTGTTGCTTCCAATTCTTCAATTCTTCAAATTTTCGATACTTAAATATATAACAACATAATTTTAAACAATAAATTACTGTAGTTTTTTTTATTACAGTAGTAAAATAAATAAAAAAACTTAGCAACTACCAAGAAGGAATTATGGCGATAATAGACTACCCTTCTTGTTACAATCCCGAAACAAAAAATACATAGAAATTCTAGGACAAAAATTGAGCAATAACAAATCACTTTATAATAACATATATAAATCCATACATTCTAATGTAATTATATATGAGAATACCTAGAGTGTCATCTCTTTCTAAAACAAGCATAATCACAATTAAAGAAATAGATTCACGTATATATATATACATCAATTAATCAAGGGTACAACCAGGCTCTGATACCATTTGAAGGGAAAAAACGCGTGCACGCAGTGGAAGTGAGACTAAAATAGTTTTAGTATATTTAAAAAAAATTCCTTTAAAGAAGAAGACCTTAACCCTTTGATTAATAGATATATAAAAAGTATGTCGTACCTTTGTAGCGTGAACCGGATTTGAAGTTGCGTCAGTGATATTTCGCAAGAACTTTCAATCCAATCATGGACGTGAATCACCTAGGAGCGTGGTCGCCCTTTTCTTTGAATTGTGTACCTAAGGGTGGAAAACAAAAAAAATCTTTTTCATTTTCGTTAGTCAAAAAAACTTCCAAGAGATAATAAAGAATGTTCCGGTCACTTATGAATTCTCAATTTCTAGACCGAAATTCGTGTGAACCTAATTCGAAATTATGCACAAAGCCTTTTGATGTAAAAGCTATTAGTGCACTATCGAAATAAAACGTTCTCTTCTCTCTTTTCCTCTTGGCCAAATTCTCACACTAGTCTAAGAGATGGATTCTATTTTTCAAGCTAAAGAAAAATAACTCTCAAACAAGCCTTAGGGTTTTGGCTGAATTTCACTATATGTTATATATAGTGGCAGAAATTCTTGCCTTAAACTATTTACGGTTGGCTGAAAATCCCTTTCCTTTTATTTTAGGGTTGGCCGAATTCCTTGATAGTCTTTTAGGTAATGACCGAAATCCTCAACCAAAAAGGATTTGTATTTCCATAAAAGACTCCTATCAATCTTTTTGAATTCAAACCCTAATCCAGCTCTTTAGTGTATTTGTGACTATATCAAAGACTTCCTAACTTGACAAGATAAATAAATTCGTTTTACTTATCTACTTGCCAAATAAAGTCTTTAATGTTTATTATACTACGAACAATAGTATAATACTAAGAAACATATTTCCTAGTCAGAAAAAGATTTTGATTCTTAATTAAATAATTAATCAATCAATTAACTCATTTCCATTTAATTAAATAATAAAATAAAAAACAATATAACAGGCTATTATATTTAGCCTTGCCACCCAAGTCCATATATGGGCATATATATTGTTTTTCTTATTTTATTAAATCCATTGGATCTTAATAAAAGGCCCACATGTGAACTAGGCCCAGTCTTACTAAAAGAAACAAGTTTACATGCCTTAATACAATTCTGGATGGACCCATAATTAACCCGGTAGAATATATTAAGTGATCGATGCAAGTCCGTGTGGATTGGGGATCTTGGCAGGCTATCTAAATTTAAGCTCTAATAGACATAACCTAATCACAATCAACAAATGACTCACTTAGGTCCGATATATTAATTTTAGTTCATTCCACTAAAGAACTAAAATTGAACTCATAAATAATGATAGAATAAGTAAATGTTTCTCATTCATACCCTAGACAATCATATTGGAGATAATGTATCCTCGTGAATAATATCAGTAATCGTCAAGAGCTTATAGACCGCCTATAGCTCTCCTAGTTACCATATTTACTCATATGACCACGTTTTGAACTTGGATATTTTGACTTGTCCAGAAGCCATATTTCAATAGACACTATTGAAAACTCAACGTTAAGATTTAATAACCAATACCTCAAAACATCCATATGATTATATTATACTGTTGTTTAATAAATGGAGCCACGATGTCCATTTCTATAAATGAAGTCCTCTATCGATTAACAAATGAATACCACCAAACTATCGAGGATAGACTATGCTATATAATCGTACTCATTGACAGCTCAAATGAGAACACTTGCAACCATAAGTCCATCATTTATCTTAGGATTAGGATAGATTCTCCGATTGTCCTCAAGTGAAAACTTTTATCCACTAACGGTTCTGCATAATGTATTTCACTGTGATCCTATTCAATGCACCTAGGGCATTAGATTCTTTTGCCTAAAGACACCACACTTTGATTGTAGGGAAAAATCGATATAAAACGCAGCGGAAGAAACAAAAAATAGATTTCGTATGGTTTTAAAATTTTTCTCAAAGTTGAACCTTAACTTTTTAATTAATTAAACTCAAATATATTCGGTTAGAGTTAAATACCTCTTGACGCGTGATCCGATTGACTTACGTCGATTGGTAATCCGCAAAATCTTTTCCGATGCCCGTGAACAGTACCCGCGTGACCAGTGATTGTGAACAGTACCCCCGCCGTGAACAGTGATCGTGAACAGTACCGCGAGATCTTCCAATCCGAACACGTACGTGAATCACCTAGGAGCGTGGTCTCCCTTTTTCTTTGAATTGCAAACCTGAGAATGGATGAACAAAGTTTTCTTTTTCTTTTGTTAGTCACAAAACAATCAAAACAAGACAAAAATTATTCCGGTCACTTTTGAGTTCTCAACCTAATGATCGAAACTCGCGTGAACCTAATTCGATTTTGTACACACAAGCTTATTGATGAACAAACAATCAGTGTACTATCAACGAATAATCTCTTCTCTCTTTTATGTTTAGTAGAATAAAAATTATCCTTTTCTATGAATTGATAAGAAGAAGAAAAATTGAATCATTCATTCAACTATCGTGGCTGAATTCTATATGTGGAATTATATAGGTGGCCGAAATTTTGCTTCCTCTTCTATTTAGGATTGCCGAAATCTTCCTCTAAATGGACTAGGGTTGCCGCAAATCATATACCAAAAAGAGTTTGTGTTGCACCCTAATTTCCATCAACCTTTAGACTTCAAAACCTAATCCAACTCATAGATATTTTTATTCTTTTATTGACTAAATAAAAAGACTTCTTTTTTGATTAAATAAATAAAATTATTTATTTATTTTCTTATCAAACAAGTCTTTTACTTTTAATATACTACTACCAATAGTATAACTTTAGGAAATATATTTCCTGATCAGAAAAAGATTTGTTTCTTAATTAAACAATTAATTAATAAATTAACTAATTCTTATTTAATTAAAACAATGAAACAAAATAATATATTAGGTTAATATATACACCTTGCCGCCCCACTTATATAAATGGGACATATATTATTTTCTTATTTCATTTAATCCATTGGACTTTAAATAAATGCCCACATGTGAACCAGACCCATTCTTACTAAAAGAAACGAGCCCACATGTCTCCTTTTAATATATTAATATAATAGTGCAGCCCATTAATTAAATAATAGACATATTATATTCTTGATATATTAAAAACAATTCTAGATGGACCCTTAAATCGGCCCGGTAGAATATATCAAGTAATCCATGCAAATACGTGTGGATTCGGGATCTTGGCGGGCTATCTAAATTTAAGCTTCAATAGACACAACCTAATCACAATCAACAAATGATTCACTTAGGTCCAATCTATTAATTTTAACTCATTCCACCAAAGAGCTAAAATTGAACTCTTAAATAAAGATAGAATAAGGAGATGTTTCTCATTCATACCCTAGACAATCTTATAGGAGATGGTGTATCCTCGTGAATAATATCAGTAATCGCCAAGAGCTCATAGACCGCCTGTAGCTCTCCAAGTTACCATATTTCCTCATATGACCACATTTCGAACTTGGATACTTTGACTTGTCCAGAAGCCATGTTTTCAATAATCATTATGGAAAACTCAAAGTTGAGATTTAATATCCAATACCTCAAAACATCCATATGATGATATTATACTCTCATTTAATAAATGGAGCCACGATGTCCATATCTATAAATGAAGTCCTCTATCGATTAACAAATGTATACCACTAAACTATCGAGGATAGACTATGCTATATAATCGTACTCATTGATAGCTCTAATGATAACACTTGCAATCATAAGTCCATCATTTATCTCAGGATTAAGATAGACTCTCTGATTATCCTCTTTAATGAAAAGACTTATATCTAGTGACGGTTCTAGATAAAGTATTTCATTGTGATCCAGTTCAATGCACCTAGTGCACTATATTCTTTTACTCGAAAACCTTTCGATGATTTTAGACTCATCATATTCATTTGATCCCACTCAAATGCTAGTAAAATAATTCTACAACTTTAACAAGATAGAGGTGCCCAACCTTTAACTTAAGTTGTGAACGTTATTCAAGACTAACTAAAGAATTGTGTCTACCCCATACATATCCGGATGTATGAACAATTCTTCATGTCTCATAGTCTTTTGACCTTATGATTATTTACCTTGACAATTATAATAATAAATGCTATAAGTAATTGTAAGAATCAGAATTCACTTTATTAATATGAGAAGATTGTCAATTACAATATTACACTCTTGCCATTGAGCATAATCCTAACAATCTCCCACTTGCTCTACAGCAAGTGTGCCATATCTCTCATTCCCATGTTCTCTAGATGTCCATCAAAGCTCTTCTGAGGTAGAGCCTTTGTGAAAGGATCCGCTAGATTTTCTGCTGACGCGATTTTGGTGATCGTCACGTCTCCCTATGAACAATTTCCCTCAAAAGGTGATACTTCCTTTCAATGTGTTTACCTCTCTTATGACTTCTTGGTTCTTTCGAATTAGCCACTGCACCACTGTTGTCAATCAAGAATTGGCGGAGCCAAACAGCCTCTTTTGCAGCTTTGCATGCAGCAACATACTCAGCTTCCATGGTGAAATCAACAATACAAGATTGCTTGATACTCCTCCATATGACTGCTCCTCCTCCAATGGTAAACACAGATCCTGATGTGGATTTTCTAGAGTCAGAATCAGACTGGAAATCAGAATCTGTATACCCAATGGGAATTAAATCCCCTCCAGAGTATACAAGCATATAATCTCTAGTTCTCTTGAGATACTTGAAAATATGCTTGACTGCCGTCCAATGATCAGGACCAGGTTTCGATTGAAACCTGCTAACTATGCCAATAGCAAAACAAATATCTGGTCTAGTACAGAGCATTGCATACATGAGACTTCCAACGGCCGAGGCATATGGAACTCCACTTATGAATTGCTCTTCATGCACATTCTTAGGTGCTTGACCCTAAGAAAGTTTGATTCCATGTCTAAAAGGTAGCATACCTTTCTTGGAATCTTGCATGGTGAATCTAGACAAGATTTTATCAATGTATGAAGCTTAGGATAATGCAATCGTTCTATTCTTTCTATCCCTTATTACTTGGATACCAAGAATATAACTTGCTTCTCCTAAGTCCTTCATATCAAATTGTTTTGCTAACCATTCTTTCACTGATGTCAATACACCTACATCGTTTCCAATGAGTAGTATATCATCAACATAAAGAATGAGGAAAACCAACTTGTCGCATTTGATCCTCTTGTATACACAAGGTTCGTCAGGGTTTTGAATAAATCCAAAACCCTTTACAGCTTGATCGAACCTTATGTTCTAGGATCTGGATGCTTGCTTTAGTCCATATATGGACTTTTGCAACTTGCATACTCTTTCTTCTTGGCCTTTTTCAATGAATCCCTCTGGTTGAATCATGTAGATGCTCTCGTCAAGACTTCCATTAAGGAAAGCTGTCTTGACGTCCATTTGCCAAATCTCTAGGTCTAGAGATGCTGCAATGGATAAGAGTATCCTAATGGATTTAAGCATGGCCACAGGTGAGAAGGTTTCCTCGTAATCGATACCTTCTTTCTGTGTATAACCTTTAGCTACTAGTCTAGCTTTAAAGGTTTCCACATTACCATCCATACCTCTTTTCCTCTTGTATACCCACTTGCACCCAATGGGTTTTATCCCTTTAGGCAAGTCTACAAGGGACCAGACTTTGTTATTGAACATCGATTCAGTCTCGGATTGCATTGCCTTTTGCCAATGACGACAATCAACATCCTTCATAGCTTCCTTGTACGTGTAGGGATCATCGTCGTCCGGGAGATTCTCAACAGATTCTCCTAGACTGATATATTTTTTGGGTTGTGTTCTAACCCTCCCACTACGATGAGGAATGGTAGGTTGTTGATCTTGTGTTGGAGTGGAACTTACAATTGGGCTGGGTTGTGAAACCTCTTGTGGAATTGTATCTCCTGACATCTCATTTAGGACAATTCTACTTTTGGGCACAAAATTATTCATATAGTCCTTTTCTAGAAATGAAGCATTTGTTGAAACAAATACTTTTAGATCAGAAGGACTATAGAAATAATATCCTTTAGTTCCTTTTGGATACCCCACAAATATACATGTTTCCGAACGGGACTCCATCTTTTCTGTCTTTCCTTTCAACACATGTGCAGGACAACCAAATATCCTCATGTGTTGTAAACTAGGCTTTCGCCCAGTCCACAATTCATGTGGGGTTTTAGGGACAGATTTAGATGGTACATCGTTTAGAATATATATTGCTGTTTGTAGAGCATATCCCCAAAAAGAAATAGGAAGTGTTGAATAACTCAACATTGATCTAACTATCTCTAAAAGAGTCATATTTCTCCTTTCTGCTACCCCATTTTGTTGAGGTGTACCTGGTGCAGAAAGCTGATAAACTATCCCATTATCAATAAGATATTGCTGAAACTCTCTAGATAGATATTCTCCACCACGATCAGATCTCAAGATTTTTATATGTTTCTCAAGCTGATTTTCTACTTCAGCTTTGAATGCTTTGAACATATCAAATGCATCCAACTTATGTCTCATGAGATACACGTAACCAAATATTAAGTAATCATCTGTGAAGGTGATGAAGTACTCATATCCACCTATAGCTTGAATGCTCATAGGACCACATACATCAGTGTGTACTAGTCCTAAACATTCAGTGGCTCTTGCACCTTTGGTATTGAACGGCCTTTTGGTCATTTTACCTTCCAAACAAGATTCACAAGTTTGTAGATCATCAACCTTTAAGTCACTTAAAAGTCCGTCACATACCAATCTTTTAATCCTATTAAGGTTAATGTGACCTATGCGTAAATGCCAAAGATAGGTTTCATCTTTTGATAATTTTATTCTTTTATGATTAGGTTCCGTTATTTCTGTGTCTAACGAGTGAGAGATATTTCTATGCAAAAAGAATAAACCGTTTTCCAATGTACCTTTGCAAACAACTTTGTCATTCTTACTAATAATAAAAGTTTTATTAAAAGTAACTGAATATCCAAACTTATTTAAACAAGAAACTGAAATTAAATTCCTCTTGAATTGAGGTACATAATAAACGTCTATTAAATCTAAATGCCTACTAGAATCTAAAATAACTCTAATATCTCCCACTGCACTTGCAGACACTAACGTTCCGTTGCCCAAGTGCAAATTGACTTCATCTTCATTCAACCTTCTCTTTTCTTGAAACCCCTACAAGGAATAACAAACATGATTAGTAGCTCCAGAGTCTATGATCCAAGAATCAGTAGAATCTGCCAGAAAACATGTTTCTAGATAATTAACATTACCTTCTTCCTTCTTTTTCTGGGACTTTAGGTAATCTCTTTTCCAATGTCCCTTTTCAAAACAAAGGAAGCATTTCCCTTTGATCTTGGTTTCCTTCTTGGTAGGCCCAAGTTGCTTTTTCTTCTGTTGTTTCTTGACCTTCTTACGGGTCTTAACAGTAGCAACTTTACCAACCAAATGAATCTCTTGACCTTTGTTTTTCACAAGGATCTTTTCAGCGCTTTGAACATCTTGCATCAGGCCCTGCAAGGTGTATTCCTTTTTGTTCAAGGTATAGTCCAACTTGAACTGATCAAAGGAATCTGACAGTGAGTTAACTACCATATCAATTTTGGTCTCACCATCAATCTCAGCACCATTTAGTTCAACAATATTGAGATGTGCTATGACTTTCATCATGTGATCTTTCACAGATTGTCCAGGTTTCATCCTAAGATTCATAAAAGCAGTCACTGCCTCTCTCTTAGTCGTCCTAGACCTCATAGCTAACATTTCCTCTAGAGACATCATTATATCAGCAGCGGACTCCATTCCTTCATGTTGCTGTTGCAACACGTCGGAGATAGTGGCCATAATGTAACATTTTGCCATATCATCAGAAGTCTTCCACTGCTCATACTCATCTCTTTGCATCACATTAGATTCATTATTAGGAAGGGGTGGTTTAGGAGTGGTCAGAACAAACTTATGTTTTTCACTTTGCAGCAACAACCCAGTTTTCCTTTTCCATGTTACGTAGTTATCTCCAGTTAAGGTGTTATCTTTCAGGATGTTCATAAGTGATGGGGTCATGATTTCTGATTAAAACAAAAACATATATAAGTAAATAATCATGATGCCATTGTCCACCCAGCAAGCTCCAATTGTGAAAGCGACTTGTCCTCAAACTCAAGCACCTTGGCCTAACCAGAATTGGGGAAAGTGACACACAACCGCCTATAAAGAACCTTCGTGGAAATTAGGGCACATGTGGGACAATCCCAGCCTACCGAGGTGCGTGTATCGCCCATGCCTGATGCAAATGAATGGTGGAGATCTCCTAAACAGTTATCCCACCAAAAACAGAGGTCTCCCACCTACCTACTCGACCCCAAGGTCTGTCCTAGGGCTTAGTTGGCGCAATCCCAGCCCTCGGAGGCGTGTGCCAAAGCAGATCCAGAACAAAAGAACTGTGGGGATCATGCCAAGGGCTCCAACATGGGAGGATCCTCCTCACCTACCACATCCTTGATACCTTATAAATACCCTAACTCAAGAAGAGAAAGGGGGTGGACAACTGAAAGAAAAGAAAGACTACCCGCGTAGAGAAAGCTCCATATTGTCCCTCCTACTTGGCTACTACCCTTCTAGAGAAAGCTCCATATTGTCCCTTCTACTTGGCTACTACCCTCCTAAAGAAAGCTCCATATTGTCCCTCATACTTGGCTACTACCCTCCTAGAGAAAGCTCCATAATGTCCCTCCTACTCGGCTACTACCTTCATAGAGAAAGATCCTTATTGTCCATATCTCCCATCGCAGCCCTTTATTCATCTGCAAAGAAGTTGCACCCTAAAAAATGTGTACGTTCAAGGGCAATGTACAATGTATCCCATTCACACAGTTAATAAAGTGGCGTTTCGTGTTTGGATAAGTCCTACCAAATTCACCCTTCCATAAGTAACCCTCTGAATCTATCTCGCCACCCTCTTGTGTTGGTCCCTGGTACTTGCCCTATCTGAAGTGGTCCGTGTATCCTATTAGGTCCAGACCAACCATGGTACACCCGTACACCGTGGGCAACTGGATCATCAAAAGTCCTTGTCAGATTTTTAGGGTATCAGTTTGGCACCATCCGTGGGAACCTACTAGACAAACGTGGTTTCCCTTTCTCCAAACATCTCCACACTCTCTACCTGCTGACCTCGGGTGGGAAAACAAATGAGGCTGAGATAGTCCAAAAACCAGTTGACCCATCAGGACCTCATTCCTACATGGCAGACCATAGAGCTGAATCTCCAGAGAGTGCCCCAGCACAGATTAGCCCTCCTTAGGCAGAAAGGCCACCACCAAACTAACCTATCCTGGTGGAAACCCTTATCATCCCGGGCTGATGTAGCCAGGCCGTTAGTTTTTAGATTTGTGTTGGCTTGATTCCATAACAAAACTCTCTTTCTTTGTATTGTCTAGTTGCTTTGGTGGTTCATGATTCATATGAGCTTCAAAGAAGAAAAAATACTTCTCATGCAAAGTAAATCTTCAAGAGGATTGGTGCTTAATTTATAAGGCAAAGGGCACACATTGTATAACACACACATTGCATCCATAGGTGTCCCTGTATCGTTATGCTCAATTTGTATAACACATTCACACACATGATATTGAATGCTCATGCATTAGCTTTAAATTGACAAGTTTTGTAAATTGCACGTTCTAGGACTATATCTAAGAAATGGCATTCTTATGTGTTCATGTGTTTGTTTGTTTATGTTTTATGGACTTCGGACTTGAATTTGATCTTATATTATTCCTTATTGAGTTCTGGTCGTTTTAGTTACTCATTCATTAGATTTCAAGTTCCGAGTAAGAGGTTACAAAACTTTTTGATCATCTACTATGCATTGTCTTATATTATTCCTTATTTAATTCCAAAGGAGTACGAAGAGGAGTGACGATGGCCAAAGGCCATGAAGCCACCCTTCCCCGAGGAGGCGTGTGGCCATCTCGGGGAGGAGGGCCTCCTACCCCCGTGATGCCCATGCCCCTTCTCGGGGCAGTTAGGTGGAGAGGTGGCCTTTGCCACCCGAGATCTCCTTCTTTCCATATCATCCTCCCTCTCATTAAAACTACTTTCCCTCTCATTTTTCAATAGTGAAGAACAAGTACAGAAATTTTTCAAAGTATTTTTGATTATTGTTTTGGTGATATCTCTATCGATTCAACTTCAATTTGATTGATCCAAAAGCCGAAATTGTTGGTCTTGAAGAGAGGAACAAACCCCAAGTATTTTCAGAACCAAATGATGTCTTGAGAATTCACAGTGATCTGATTTCTACTCGTGGTTTCATCATTTCTAAGTGAATCATTTTCTTTTCATTTTTCTTTTGTGATCTTCTTCATGAATGTTCTTATTTGACTAAGAAAAATGTCTAGAATGATTTTGATTCAACTTTGTGGTTTGTTTGAGTGATTTTCCAGTTTAGCTTGTGTGATTTTTGATTGAATATCTTTTAGCTTAAACTTGATGAGCATGAACTTGATTCTAGAAATATTTTTGTATTCTTGAGCTTGATTATTATTTTCTAGGTTTAGTCACATGTTCTAAGAACTATGATATTTTTAACTGTGATTTCCATTATTCTAATCTAGTTCTTGTTTGATAAACATGCTTAGATTTCTAGATATCTTTGTGATTGATTTTTGAGTGTGTATCTCTTATTTGACATATTGAATTGCAGTTTGTCGGTGGTTGTGGTATCAACCCGTGGATGTTTCCTCTTTTTGAGGTTTTACCACGTTAAAAAAATCCTTGTGTTGATTTTAGCATTTTAATTCATTTACTTACTTTGTCTTGTATTGTTTTAACTTTTGCTTAATTGATTTCATATTGTCTTGTTGAAGCAATCTACTTGTAAGAATTTCTAAGTTTGATTAAATTGCTTGTGTTTTAAAAGAAGTGATAGAATTTTGATCTTATAACCATTCACCCCCCTCTAGGTATATTTATACACTATAAGTAACTAGGGAATTTCAATTGGTGTCAGAGCAGGTGTCTATAAGTAATTAGATAGATCCTTCTTTATAGTGTTTGTGTTTTGTTTTGTGATATATCATGATTAAGGAAGTTTATTCTTTTGTGGCTTCTTTGGTTAAAGGTGAGCCTGTTGACTTAGAAGATCAAAAGATTAATGATCTTAATCAAGAGAATGAAAGGATCTCTAAAGTCAATAGGTCTCTTAATAAGAAGTTAGAAAATTGTGGTTGTGGCTCAAAAGAGTTTAATGAACTTAAAGACAAAATTCTTAGTCTAGAGAAAAACTTGAAAGATAATAATGATAGACTAGGTATTTTGGAGCAAGAAATTGAGCAAAAAGATGACTCTCTTGATCGTGCTAGAAGAATTGAGAATGTGCTTAGAGTCAAACTTAGTGAGCATGAGAATCAAGAGAAAGTGCTTAATGAAAAGCTTAATGAGGCTAATAAGGTGATAAACAAGATGCCTCTAGTTCTAACAAAGTAGAAACTCTCATCAAGATTGGAAAGCATCCAAGTGACAAAAGAGGTTTAGAATATGTTAATGAGAAGATTACTCCTTTAACTAACAAATCTACTATTGTCAAAGCAAGTAGTAAATTGAATGTAGGTACACTCTCTAATGGTAAAGCCATGAATGCTACCGGAGGTGCCTCAACATCAACAATGGACGTCAAAGAAAAGACTCAACAAGGCAAAATACAATATTCATCATCCTCAAATGCAAAAGGCAAAGCATCAAGGGTTGCACACCAAATAGGTAATAATGTGAGAAGGAAAAATGCTTTGGATGCTTAAGCTAATGATAAACTTCTCAAATTCATACCTGATCGCACCAAAATTGTTATATATTTTAGCCCTCATATCCTTATCTTTATTCTCATTTTCGGGTGTTTTTGTGTTTCTTATAGCTCTTTTATTATGTTTTGCTGGCAATAGGTGTAATCCTGGTCTTGGAGAAGAAAATGGGGAATTAAGGCACAAACCTGCCAAATGAAGTAAGAAAGAAGAGGATCAGTGTGCGGATCCCTGCATGGGTTGATACCTGTGCACATACACCCGCGCAATCCATGTTTTAGCCCTTTATTGGTCACATCATCGAAGCCACACACAAATCAGAGGTCCGAAATCATCAGAAAGGATATGAGCGGGCCACTACACACATGTACCTGTGCACTATGGGTTCCAGCTCCGCCACATAAGCATTTTAGACATAATTTTGGAAGCTCTATAACTATATCTTATGCTTATTTTGAAGGGGAGATCCACACACTACCACCCTCTTCCAAGAACACTCTTTTCTCTCCCTTACATCACTAACCACTAACTAGATCTAGGAATCTCACCCACCTATCTACTCAAGGAAACATTGGAGATTGGATTCAAGCTTCAAGATGAAGGAGTTCTACATTGGTCTTCTCTATCTCTCTTTCTCCTAATTAATTGTTGTATTTGTCATGAGTAGTTAAATATCCCACTAAGGGATTGGTGTGAAACACTTGTGAACTATTGGGCCTTGTAATGAATTCTATCTTTATTAAATCTATTAATTATGTTTCATTCATTGTTTTAATTGCTTCCCTTAATTGATTGTCATTGATTGTACACTCCTTTCTTTGCTAATTGATTAAGGAAATTAATTGAGTAGTTGACTAGGTTAAACTCTATTTGGTCTTCTTAGGCTCATTTGAATGGAAAGGTCAAACGAGAGTACCCTCCTTGAGTGAGACCCGGACTTAACAATCTCAATTTTTATCTAATCTCAATTGGGTAATCAATTCTATACACTCTAGGTCGATTTCTTGTGAGAGGTTAAGCACCAACACTATACCCTCTAGGTTGGTGAAATTATAAAGAGAATGGTCCCTTAATTTGATAGATGTGCATTCATGGAAAATCCTAAGTGAGTGGTCAATTCTGTACACTCTAGGTTGATCCTTTATGAAGGATAGTCTCAAGTGAGTGGCCAATACTATACACTCTAGGTTGGTCATTCATGAGGGATAAATAATCAACATTATACACTCTAGGTTGATTACATAAGATTAATGTACACTCATGCGAATTCATGCTTTGCCCATTGTTTGCTTGTTGGATCCACCAAATACCTTAGTCCTCACTCATCCATTCTAACTTAATTGCATTTAGTCTAGATTAACTTAATTGCATTTTAGTTTTTAACATTTTCAAACCAACCATGACATTTTACTTTCATCAACTTTAGTATTATTAATCCTAATCTAATCATTCCTACCCCTAATCCATGTGGACGATACCCTAGCTTGTCGCTGTACTTGTTTTAAAAACATTAGAGCACATTTCTAGGACTTATTATAAATTTCTTTTGAATTCACGATTTGCTGACGACACAAAAAGGGCGTTCAATACCTATTTGTCATTATTGCAACATGGTAGGACATATAAGACCTAGATGTTTTGAATACATTCACAAGTGTAAATATGCCAATGATTTGCATGATATGTCTTTATTGAATGGTCCTAGGAAATCATCCATGTATGGATTTAGAACTAGACCTAGGATCGGACTAATGACATATACAATACCTGAATTCTCGATGTAGATGCTACAGAGTTGGTTCTCATCCTTCAAAGACTACGAGTGTACTAGGAGCATCCGTCGACAAAAGGATCACCCTAATATGATCATCTCATGACTACTGAGAACGAATCAAATCAGATGGTTATATTTCTCAATCTTTCTGACTTGCTCTTACGGAACCAAGGTCAAAAAGATTGAGAGCATCATGTTAGGATTATGCTCAATAGCAAGAGTGTAATATTGTAATTGACAATCTTTTCATATAAATAAAGTGATTTCTGATTCTGCAAAATCTTATAGCATTTATAATTATAATTGTCAAGGTAAATAATCATAAGGTCAAAAGACTATGAGATATGAAGAATTGTTTGTACATCCGGATATGTATGAGGTAGACACAATTCTTTAGTTAGTCTTGAATAACGTTCACAACTTAAGTTAAAGGTTGGGCACCTCTATCTTGATAAAGTTGTAGAATTCTTTTACTAGCATTTCAGTGGGATCAAATGAGTTATAATGAGTGTAAGTTCCTCATATTTTGATTGGCTTATTTCGTTGACAAACCACATTGGGGACTATTCCTTGTAAGGGTAATTTAGGCCTCGTGAGTGTGATCAAGCTTCAAGGACATCATCTCTCTCAAAGAGCACTTCAAAGGTATCTCACTAGTTTAACTTTCTTTGAAGAGATCTAGTTGCATACACTCACTTGCATGCATTATTGTTCTTATCTTCATGTTATTGAATGATGTATTGTATGCCTCTTTTCACACTCCACACTTGCACATTTTGCACATCACTTAGTGTGTTGAGTTTGCCTAGAAAAGAGAATTTCTTCTCTTAGCGCGGCCTAGACCGCTTGGCAAGACATGCTTGCACCGCGGCATACAGAGCGGTATACCTCAGCAGGGTCATGCTCCCTGTACCGCTTCCTGTACTCTTGCACGCAAAGCGACCCAAGTCGCGGTATTGTCCAGTAAGCCTCTGTTGCCCATACCGCGGTTTGTGCACCTGCATTCACAGCGCCCTGCACCGCGTTGTTGTCCAGACGGTGCACTGCTGTGTGTACCGCGGTCTGGACACTTGCCTGCGACGCGGTCCATCTAGCGGTATTGACGGGATTCTGTGCCCTAAGTTCAAAACGACGCTGTTTCCACTAGGGCTCCCTTATATATACTTTATCTTCTTCCTTGCTCGTTTTCATGAGTTCAAGAAGCCATTATTGAGAGGTCAAGCTTCCCTTAGAGAGAGAAACTCCCAAGAACTCATCTTTACTCAACCAAACACAAATCCATGTGCATCTAACCTCTTCAAGCATTATCTCATCATGGATTCTTCTTGCTTTCATTGACTAGGTAACTTGAACATGCCCTAAATCTCTTTGTATTTATTTATGTTCTTGTTTGCCTAGGGTTAGCTCTTTTATGTGATTTTATTGCATATCTTTATGTTTATTGGCATTTATAACATGATTGAGTTGTTGTGTGTTGGTTGAAAGCCTTGTTCATTAATAGCTAGCATTTAAGACGATTTTACCCTTCTAGCTAAATCTTCATGCATTTGCATTTAGATATTGATATCTAGGATTTGCATTTATTGACATCTTTAAATCCTTAGATAAGCATTTATTGTTGCCTAGCATTAATTGCATGTTTGAATATCTTTTACATATTCACATAGGTTGTTTAACCTCTTCATTGATTGTTAAGCTTTGTGACTAAGTGAGTTAGTGCACAAGCTTGTGGTCAAGAATCACTATTAAAGGCCCGTTGGGTAGAGTGAAAGGGTTAGTGACCAAGTAGGTGTGACTTGAGGTCAACCTAGGTTGTAAACTTTCGTTAAAATAGTGGATTTGAGGACCGTATGTGGCTAGAAGGATAGCCCGTGAGTTTTGCCCAGTTGGAGGGTTTCTCACGTAAATCAATCCTTGTGTTTTTATTGTTTTCCGCATATTTATGTTGGATTGATTGATTGCTAATATGGAGTAGGATTATTAAAATTGATTAAGTCAAAAAGTTGGTAATAAATCAACTAAAACCTATTCACCCCCCCTCTAGGTTGTATTAGACACACTTTATGTATTTTCAATGAGTCTAAAATCATCAAAAGGTTTTCGAGTAAAAGAATCTAGTGCACTGGGTGCATTAAACTGGATCACAATGAAATACTTTATCTGGAACCGTCACTAGATATAAGTCTTTTCATTATCAAGACAATCAGAGAGTCTATCTAAATCCTGAGATAAATGATGGACTTATGGTTGCAAGTGTTATCATTTGAGCTATCAATGAGTACGATTATATACCATAGTCTATCCTCGATAGTTTGGTGGTATTCATTTGTTAATCGATAGAGGACTTCATTTATAGATATGGACATCGTGGCTCCATTTATTAAATGAGAGTATAGTATCATCATATGGATGTTTTGAGGTATTGGATATTAAATCTCAACATTGAGTTTTTAATAATGATTATTGAAGACATGGCTTCTGGACAAGTCAAAATATCCAAGTTCAAAATGTGGTCATATGAGGAAATATGGTAACTTGGAGAGCTATAGGCGGTCTATGAATTCTTGGCGATTACTGATATTATTCACGAGGATACACCATCTCGTATAAGATTGTCTAGGGTATGAATGAGAAACATCTCCTTATTCTATCTTTATTTAAGAGTTCAATTTTAGCTCTTTAGTGGAATGAGTTAAAATTAATAGATCGGACCTAAGTGAATCATTTGTTGATTGTGATTAGGTTATGTCTATTGAAGCTTAAATTTAGATAGCCCGCCAAGATCCACAATCCACACGTACTTGCATGGATCACTTGATATATTCTACCGGACAAATTTATGGGTCCATCTAGAATTGCATTTAATATATTAAGAATATAATATGTCTATTATTTATTTAATGGGCTGCACTATTATATTAATATATTAAAAGGAGACATGTAGGCTTGTTTCTTTTAGTAAGAATAAGTCTGGTTCACATGTGGGCTTTTATTTAAAGTCTAATGGATTAAATAAAATAAGAAAAATAATATTGGGCCCATATATACATGGTGTGGGCGGCAAGGCTAAATAAAATAGCCCAAGATATTATTTTATTTTATTGTTTTGATTAAATGGGAATTAATTAATTATTTAATTAATTAATAGTTTAAATCAAAATCTTTTCCTGATCAGTAAATTAAATACTATGTGTTGGATTAGGGTTGGAATTCTTTTAAGTGATAGGACTCCTAATGTGGTAAGGATTAAGTCCACATACACTCCTTATTATACAAAGAATTCGGCCACCACTAGTCCTACAAGGGTTAGGATTCTTGAATTGATAGGAATTAGGGAAAAGGATAATTCCTTTTCAAGTAAGGAAATTAACCAACCCTAGATTTCCTATTAAATGAATTCGGCCAACTCTACTTGGTGAAGGAGAAAATTCGGCCAACCTATAAATATAAGGTTATGAATTTTCGGCCACTAAGAAGCAAAATAGAGGGAGATTTTTGTTTGTTTTGAAAATAAAAAATCCTACTCTATACACATAGATTTTCGGCCAAGAGAGAAAAAGAAAATAAGTTCTCATTCGATAGTGCACTTACAAGCCTTTAACATCAAAAGGTTTTGTGCACACTTTCGATTTAGGGTTACGCGAGTTTCAATCATATTGATTGTGAATTCAAAAGTGACCGGAACTATTTTTTTAGGCTCTTGGTGTTTTACTATTAAATATCAAGATCAGAAATTCCATACATCCATTCTAAGGTAAGCAATTCAAAGAAAAAGGGAGACCACGCTCCTAGGTGATTCACGTACGTGCTAGAATTGAAGATCTTGCGGATTACCATCGACGTAAGTCAATTGGATCACGCGACAAGAGGTATTTAACTTTAACTGTATATTTGAGTTTAATTAATTAAAGGGTTAAGGTTCAAATCTTTAGAAAAATTTTAAACTATACGAAAATTATTTTTTCGCCTTCCGCTGCGGTTTTAAGCAATTTTTCCTTACAATTGGTATCAGAGCCTTGGTTGTACCCTTTAATTAATTAACGTATATATACGTGAATCTATTTCTTTTTATTGTGATTATGCATGTTTTAGAAAGAGATGGCACTCTAGGTATTCGCATATATAATTACATGTGGAATGTATGGATTTATATATGTTGTTATAAAGTGAATTGTTATTGCTCGATTTTGGTCCTAGAATTTCAATGTATTTTTGTTTCAGAATTGTAACAAGAAGGGTGGTCTATTATCGCCATAATTTCTTCTTGGTAGTTGCTAAGTTCTTATTAATTTTATTGTAAAAATACTGCAGTTTTTTATTGTATTAAAATTTAGTGCAGTTTTTTTATTTATTAAAATTTAGTGCAGTTTTTTATTTGTAAAAAATACTGCAGTAGTTTAAATAAAAAAAAATTCTGCAGTATTTTATTGTATAAAATAAGTTGTAATATATTGAAGATTCGAAGACTCGAAGTTTTGAAGAAATTGGAGCATCTGGAACCGAGCTTGGCACCCGCGCGCACCGAGACAACAAGCGCGCACGCAACCAAGCATGCAGCTGCGCTTGTTGCAGTGCAGCAGCGCGCGCAACCCATGCTTGGGCTGGCCATGCGGCAGCTCATGCCCTTGCATGGGCTAGGCGTGCGCATGGGCTGCTTGGTGATCTTCGGGTGCGCGAGTTACGTGCGCGAGATGGTCGCTTGAAGTCTTGTTCGCCAAGAAAGGAGTTTTTTTGTATTCCGTACAATTGTAATTTAGATGCTTTTCTAGGATGGACCAAAATTGTGGCTATTTATTTTTATGTATAAATATTACAATATTTGTTATTGTATGATAACATGTCATATAGAATAGGAGTGCCACTCATACATCTCTTTTGGTATGAACATGCATTGAATGATTTAGGTATCTAATTGGCATCTAGATAACTTGGTAAAATCTTTTTTTTGGAATTTAATCACACCCCTTAAATAATTGAGTGGGAGAAGGTGTGTTAGAACACCTATGGCCTCCAAGGTTAGTTGAGCTTTATTATTTATTGGTAATCCCCAGAGGGGCGTCCATAAATGGAATTTAGCAAAATACTTCCTTACAAGGATAGACTAGACAATTGACTCAAACGAGATCTACTCCCAGATGAGGGATTTTCATGAGAGAAAATTGAGGGTCGATATCTTGGTAACACACTCAATGTAATTTTATTAATATCCTCCCAAGAGTTCTTGTTAATAAAATTGCAAGGCTAAAATTAAAAACGCTGGTTGTTATGTTAACAATTAGATGAGACCTAGTCCAACTATTAAATGGTACGTACTCCCAGAGGAGGCGTAACGTTTATAGGTGTTGGATCACCATTGAATTTTTCACGATTGAGTTATTTAATTAATTCAAGATAAATATTCGAAAGTGCTTTATCATGATTATTTATTTATATATGTTTTTTGTTTTATTCAGAAATCATGACCCCATCACTTATGAACATCCTGAAAGATAACACTTTAACTTGAGATAATTATGTCACATGGAAAAGGAAAATTGGATTGTTGCTGCAAAGTGAAAAACATAAGTTTGTTATAACTACTCCTAAACCACCTGCTCCTAATAATGAATCAAGTATTTTGCAAAGAGATGAGTATGAGCAGTGGAAGACCTCAGATGATATGGCCAAATGTTACATTATGGCTACTATCTCCGACTTGTTGCAATAGCAGCATGAAGGAATAGGGTCTGCTGCTGATATTATGATGTCTCTGGAAGAAATGTTTGCTATGAGGTCTAGGACGACTAAGAGAGAGGCAGTGACTGCTTTTATGAATCTTAGGATGAAACCTGGATAGGCTGTGAAAGATCACATGATGAAAGTCATAGCACATCTAAATATTGCAGAATTAAATGGCGCTGAGATAGATGGTGAGACCAAAATTGACATGGTTGTCAACTCACTATCAGATTCCTTTGATCAGTTCAAGTTGGACTACACCTTGAACAAAAAGGAATACACCTTGCAGGGCCTGATGCAAGATGTTCAAAGCGTTGAAAAGATCCTTGTGAAAAGCAAAGGTCAAGAGATTCATATGGTTAGTAAAGTTGCTACTGTTAAGACCCGTCAGAAGGTCAAGAAACAACAGATGAAAAAGCAACTTGGGCCTACCAAGAAGGAGACCAAGAAAGTAACCAAGATCAAAGGGAAATGCTTCCTTTGTGGTGAAAAGGGACATTGGAAAAGAAATTGCCCAAAGTCCCAGAACAAGAAGGAAGAAGGTAATATTAATTATCTTGAAACATGTTTTCTGGCAGATTCTACAGATTCTTGGATCATAGACTCTGGAGCCACTAATCATGTTTGTTATTCCTTACATGGGTTTCAAGAAAGGAGAAGGCTGAATAAGAATGAAATCAATTTGCACTTGGGCAACGGATCGTTAGTGTCTGTAAGTGCAGTGGGAGATATTAGAGTTATTATAGATTCTAGTAGGCATTTAGATTTAATAGACGTTTATTATGTACCTCAATTCAAGAGGAATTTAATTTCAGTTTCTTGTTTAAATAAATTTGGATATTTGGTTACTTTTAATAAAGCTTTTATTATTAGTAAGAATGACAAAATTGTTTGCAAAGGTACATTGGAAAACGGTCTATTCTTTTTGCATAGAAATATCTCTCACTTGTTAGACACAGAAATAACGGAACCTAATCATAAAAGAGTAAAATTATCAAAAGATGAAACCTACCTTTGGCATTTACGCCTAGGTCACATTAACCTTAATAGGATTAAAAGATTGGTATGTGACAGACCTTTAAGTGACTTAAAGGTTGATGATATACCAACTTGTGAATCTTGTTTGGAAGGTAAAATGACCAAAAGGCCATTCAATACCAAAGGTGCAAGAGCCACTGAATGTTTAGGACTAATACACACTGATGTATGTGGTCCTATAAGCATTCAAGCTAAAGGTGGATATGAGTACTTCATCACCTTCATAGATGATTACTCAAGATTTGGTTATGTGTATCTCATGAGACATAAGTCGGATGCTTTTGACATGTTCAAAGCATTCAAAGTTGAAATAGAAAATCAGCTTGAGAACGCATAAAAATCTTGAGATCTGATCGTGGTGGAGAATATCTATCTGGTGAGTTTTAACAATATCTTATTGATAATGGGATAGTTTCTCAGTTTTCTGCACCAGGTACACCTCAACAAAATGGGGTAGCAGAAAGGAGAAATAGAACTCTTTTGAACATGGTTAGGTCTATGTTGAGTTATTCAACACTTCCTATTTCTTTTTGGGGATATGCTCTACAAACTGCAATATATATTCTAAATGTGGTACCATCAAAGTCAGTTCCTGGAACACCATATGAGTTGTGGACTGGGGAAAAGCCTAGTTTACAACACATAAGGATATTTGGTTGTCCTGCACATGTGTTAAAAGGAAAGACAGAAAAGATGGAGTCCCGTTCGGAAACATGCATATTTGTGGGGTATCAAAAAGGAACTAAAGGATATTATTTCAATAGTCCTAATGATCTAAAAGTATTTGTTTCAACAAATGCTTCATTTCTAGAAAAGGACTAAATGAATAATTTTGTGCCCAAAAGTAGAATTTGTAGGGAAAAATCGATATAAAACGCAGCGGAAGAAACCAAAAATGGATTTCGTATGGTTTTAAATTTTTTCTCAAAGTTGAACCTTAACCTTTTAATTAATTAAACTCAAATATATACGGTTAGAGTTAAATACCTCTTGACGCGTGATCCGATTGACTTACGTCGATTGGTAATCCGCAAAATCTTTTCCGATTCCCATGAACAGTACCCACGTGAACAGTGATTGTGAACAGTTCCCCCGACGTGAACATTGATTGAGACCAGTACCCCCGCGTGAACAGTGATAGTGAACAGTACCCCCGTGAACAGTGATCGTGAACAGTACCGCGAGATCTTCCAATCCGAACACGTACGTGAATCACCTAGGAGCGTGGTCTCCATTTTTCTTTGAATTGCAAACCTGAGAATGGATGAACAAAGTTCTTTTTCTTTTGTTAGTCACAAAACAATCAAAAGAAGACAAAAATTATTCCGGTCACTTTTGAGTTCTCAATCTAATGATCGAAACTCGCGTGAACCTAATTCGATGTTGTACACACAAGCTTATTGATGAACAAGCAATCAGTGTACTATCAAAGAATAATCTCTTCTCTCTTTTTTATGTTTAGTAGAATAAAAATTATCATTTTCTATGAATTGAGAAGAAGAAGAAAAATTGAATCATTCAATCAACTATGGTGGCCGAATTCTATATGTGGTATTATATAGGTGGCCGAAATTTTGCTTCCTCTTCTATTTAGGATTGCCGAAATCTTCCTCTAAATAGACTAGGGTTGCCGCAAATCACATACCAAAAAAAGTTTGTGTTGCACCCTAATTTCCATCAATCTTTTGACTTTAAAACCTAATCCAACTCATAGATATTTTTATTCTTTTATTGACTAAATAAAAAGACTTCTTATTTGATTAAATAAATAAAATTAACTATTTATTTTCTTATCAAACAAGTCTTTTACTTTTAATATACTACTACCAATAGTATAACTTTAGGAAATATATTTCCTGATCAGAAAAAGATTTGTTTCTTAATTAAACAATTAATTAATAAATTAACTAATTCTTATTTAATTAAAACAATGAAACAAAATAATATATTAGGTTAATATATACACCTTGCCGCCCCACTTATATAAATGGGCCATATATTATTTTCTTATTTCATTTAATCCATTGGACTTTAAATAAAAACCCACATGTGAACCAGACCCATTCTTACTAAAAGAAACAAGCCCACATGTCTCCTTTTAATATATTAATATAATAGTGCAGCCCATTAATTAAATAATAGACATATTATATTCCTGATATATTAAAAACAATTCTAGATGGACCCTTAAATCGGCCCGTAGAATATATCAAGTGATCCATGCAAATACGTGTGGATTGGGGATCTTGGCGGGCTATCTAAATTTAAGCTTCAATAGACACAACCTAATCACAATCAACAAATGATTCACTTAGGTCCAATCTGTTAATTTTAACTCATTCCACTAAATAGCTAAAATTGAACTCTTAAATAAAGATAGAATAAGGAGATGTTTCTCATTCATACCCTAGACAATCTTATAAGAGATGGTGTATCCTCGTGAATAATATCAGTAATCGCCAAGAGCTCATAGACCGCCTATAGCTCTCCAAGTTACCATATTTCCTCATATGACCACATTTCGAACTTGGATACTTTGACTTGTCCAGAAGCCGTGTTTTCAATAATCATTATTGAAAACTCGACGTTGAGATTTAATATCCAATACCTCAAAACATCCATATGATGATATTATACTCTCATTTAATAAATGGAGCCACGATGTCCATATCTATAAATTAAGTCCTCTATCGATTAACAAATGTATACCACCAAACTATCAAGGATAGACTATGCTATATAATCGTACTCATTGATAGCTCTAATGATAACACTTGCAACCATAAGTCCATCATTTATCTCAGGATTAAGATAGACTCTCTGATTGTCCTCTTTAATGAAAAGACTTATATCTAGTGACGGTTCTAGATAAAGCATTTCATTGTGATCCAGTTCAATGCGCCTAGTGCACTAGATTCTTTTACTCGAAAACCTTTCAATGATTTTAGACTCATCATATTCATTTGATCCCACTCAAATGCTAGTAAAAGAATTCTACAACTTTAACAAGATAGAGGTGCCCAACCTTTAACTTAAGTTGTGAACATTATTCAAGACTAACTACAGAATTGTGTCTACCTCATACATATCCGGATGTATGAACAATTCTTCATGTCTCATAGTCTTTTGACCTTATGATTATTTACCTTGACAATTATAATAATAAATGCTATAAGTAATTGTAAGAATCAGAATTCACTTTATTAATATGAGAAGATTGTCAATTACATTATTACACTCTTGCCATTGAGCATAATCCTAACAGAATTGTCCTGAATGATATGTCAGGAGATACAATTCCACAAGAGGTTTCACAACATAACCCAATGGTAATTTCCACTCCAACACAAAATCAACAACCTACCATTCCTCATCGTAGTGGGAGGGTTAGAACCCAACCTGAAAGATACATCGGTCTAGGAGAATCTGTTGAGAATCTCCCTGACGACGATGATCCCTACACGTACAAGGAAGCAATGGAGGATGTTGATTGTCACCATTGGCAAAAGGCAATGCAATTTGAGATTGAATCCATGTTGGATAACAAAGTCTGGTCCCTTGTAGACTTGCCTAAAGGGATAAAACCCATTGGGTGCAAGTGGGTATACAAGAGGAAAAGAGGTATGGATGGAAAGGTGGAAACTTTTAAAGCTAGATTGGTAGCTAAAGGTTACATACAGAAAGAAGGTATCGATTACAAGGAAACCTTCTCTCCTGTGGCCATGCTTTTAAATCCATTAGGATACTCTTATCCATTGCAACATCTTTAGATTTAGAGATTTGGCAAATAGACGTCAAGACAGCTTTCCTTAATGGAAGTCTTGACGAAAGCATCTATATGATGCAACCAGAAGGAATCATTGAAAAGGGCCAAATGGAAAAGGTATGCAAGTTGTAGAAATCAATTTATGGATTAAAGCAAGCATCCTGATACTGGAACATAAGGTTCGACCAAGCTGTAAAAGGTTTTGGATTTTTACAGAACCTTGTGTATACAAAAGGATCAAAGGTGACAAGTTGGTTTTCCTTATTATTTACGTAGATGATATATTACTCATTGGAAATGATGTGGGAGTATTGACATCAGTAAAAGAATGGTTAGCAAAACAATTTGATACGAAGGACTTAGGAGAAGCAAGTTTTATTCTAGGTATCCAAGTAATGAGGGATAGAAAGAATAAAACGATTGCACTATCCCAAGCTTCATATATAGACAAAATCTTATCTAGGTTTTCCATGCAAGATTCCAAGAAAGGTATGTTACCTTTTAGGCATGGAATCAAACTTTCTAAGGAACAAGTTCCTAAGAATGAGCATGAAGAGCAATTCATGAGTAGAATTCCATATGCCTCGGCAGTTGGAAGTCTCATGTATGCAATGCTCTGTACTAGACCAGATATTTGTTTTGCTATTGGCATAGTTAGCAGGTTTCAATCGAAACCTGGTCCTGATCACTGGACAACAGTCAAGCATATTTTCAAGTATCTTAGGAGAACGAAAGATAATATGCTTGTATACTCTGGAAGGGATTTAATCCCCGTTGGGTATACAGATTCTGATTTCCAATCGGATTCTGACTCTAGAAAATCCACATCAGGATCTGTGTTTACTCTTGGAGGAGGAGCAGTCATTTGGAGGAGTATCTAGCAATCTTGTATTGCTGACTCCACCATGGAAGCAAAGTATGTAGCTGCATGCGAAGCTGCCAAGGAGGCTGTTTGGCTTCGCCAATTCTTGATTGACTTAGAAGTAGTTCCTAGTGCGAATAAGCAGATCATTATCTACTGTGACAACAGTGGAGCAGTGGCTAATTCGAAAGAACCAAGAAGTCATAAGAGAGGAAAACACATTGAAAGAAAGTATCATCTTTTAAGGGAGATTGTTCATAGGGGAGACGTGACGATTACCAAAATCGCGTCGGCAGAAAATCTAGCAGATCCCTTCACAAAGGCTCTACCTCAGAAGAGTTTTGATGGGCACCTAGAGAACATGGGAATGAGAGATATGACACATATGCTATGGCGCAAGTAGGAGATTGTTAGGATTATGCTCAATAGAAAGAGTGTAATATTGTAATTGACAATCTTTTCATATAAATAAAGTGATTTCTGATTCTGCAAAATCTTATAGCATTTATAATTATAATTGTCAAGGTAAACAATCATAAGGTCAAAAGACTATGAGATATGAAGAATTGTTTGTACATCCGGATATGTATGAGGTAGACACAATTCTTTAGTTAGTCTTGAATAACGTTCACAACTTAAGTTAAAGGTTGGGCACCTCTATCTTGATAAAGTTATAGAATTCTTTTACTAGTATTTGAGTGGGATCAAATGAGTTATGATGAGTCTAAAATCATCGAAAGGTTTTCGAGTAAAAGAATCTAGTGCATTGGGTGCATTGAACTGGATCACAATGAAATACTTTATCTAGAACCGTCACTAGATATAAGTCTTTTCATTATCAGGACAATCGGAGAGTCTATCTAAATCCTGAGATAAATGATGGACTTATGGTTGAAAGTGTTATCATTTGAGCTATCAATGAGTACGATTACATAGCATAGTCTATCCTCGATAGTTTGGTTATATTCATTTGTTAATCGATAGAGGACTTCATTTATAGATATGGACATCGTGGTTCCATTTATTAAATGAGAGTATAGTATCATCATATGGATGTTTTGAGGTATTGGATATTAAATCTCAACTTTGAGTTTTCAATAATGATTATTGAAGACATGGCTTCTGGACAAGTCAAAATTCCAAGTTCAAAATGTGGTCATATGAGGAAATATGGTAACTTGGAGAGCTATAGGTGGTCTATGAGCTCTTGACGATTACTGATATTATTCACAAGGATACACCATCTCCTATAAGATTGTCTAGGGTATGAATGAGAAACATCTCCTTATTCTATCTTTATTTAAGATTTCAATTTTAGCTCTTTAGTGGAATGAGTTAAAATTAATAGATCGGACCTAAGTGAATCATTTGTTGATTGTGATTAGGTTATGTCTATTGAAGCTTAAATTTAGATAGCCCGCCAAGATCCACAATCCACACGTACTTGCATGGATCACTTGATATATTCTACCGGACAAATTTATGGGTCCATCTAGAATTGCATTTAATATATTAAGAATATAATATGTCTATTATTTATTTAATGGGCTGCACTATTATATTAATATATTAAAAGGAGACATGTAGGCTTGTTTCTTTTAGTAAGAATAAGTCTGGTTCACATGTGGGCTTTTATTTAAAGTCTAATGGATTAAATAAAATAAGAAAAATAATATTGGGCCCATATATACATGGTGTGGGCGGCAAGGCTAAATAAAATAGCCCAAGATATTATTTTATTTTATTGTTTTGATTAAATGGGAATTAATTAATTATTTAATTAATTAATAGTTTAAATCAAAATCTTTTCCTGATCAGTAAATTAAATACTATGTGTTGGATTAGGGTTGGAATTCTTTTAAGTGATAGGACTCCTAATGTGGTAAGGATTAAGTCCACATACACTCCTTATTATACAAAGAATTCGGCCACCACTAGTCCTACAAGGGTTAGGATTCTTGAATTGATAGGAATTAGGGAAAAGGATAATTCCTTTTCAAGTAAGGAAATTAACCAACCCTAGATTTCCTATTAAATGAATTCGGCCAACTCTACTTGGTGAAGGAGAAAATTCGGCCAACCTATAAATATAAGGTTATGAATTTTCGGCCACTAAGAAGCAAAATAGAGGGAGATTTTTGTTTGTTTTGAAAATAAAAAATCCTACTCTATACACATAGATTTTCGGCCAAGAGAGAAAAAGAAAATAAGTTCTCATTCGATAGTGCACTTACAAGCCTTTAACATCAAAAGGTTTTGTGCACACTTTCGATTTAGGGTTACGCGAGTTTCAATCATATTGATTGTGAATTCAAAAGTGACCGGAACTATTTTTTTAGGCTCTTGGTGTTTTACTATTAAATATCAAGATCAGAAATTCCATACATCCATTCTAAGGTAAGTAATTCAAAGAAAAAGGGAGACCACGCTCCTAGGTGATTCACGTACGTGCTAGAATTGAAGATCTTGCGGATTACCATCGACGTAAGTCAATCGGATCATGCGACAAGAGGTATTTAACTTTAACTGTATATTTGAGTTTAATTAATTAAAGGGTTAAGGTTCAAATCTTTAGAAAAATTTTAAACTATACGAAAATTATTTTTTCGCCTTCCGCTGCGGTTTTAAGCAATTTTTCCCTACACATCAGTCATTCAGAATCACTGATGAAGGATTCCTCTAAAAGTTAAGGGTTAGTAATCCTTTTTCGAAATCGAATGGATTCGATCTTATACATACGTGAGGAAGGTAATCAAAAAAGAAAGAAGATGAGTTCTTCTTTACTTTTATTACTTTTATCAGGTGGAAAAAAATGTTGAGAAGAAAGATATTGATGACCTGCTTATGAAATCTTGTGTTGTGCCTCACTCTACTATGCATAAGAAAGTTGATAATGCTTTGTTTGATTTGTTTGAAAATGTGACTAACAGAGTCAATGTACATAATAACAAGTCAAAGCATGTTAATAGAAGTAAGAGTGAGAAACTTGGTAAGAAAGTATGGATTGAGAAAGACACAACACAATGTCTTGTTGCACAATATGCTCTTATAGCCAACTCATCCTATTGTTGGTACCTAGATAGTGGATGCTATAGGAATATGACCGGGAACAATTTGTATCCCTTGTTATGAAAGATGGTGGATGGGTTACTTTTGGTGATGGCACCAAAAAGCAAGTTCTAGGCAAGGGAACAATTTGTATCCCTGGATTGCCTAAACTTAGAAACACCTTGTATGTAGATGGTCTACAAGCTAACTTGATAAGTATTACTCACTTGTGTGAAATCTTTGAAGAAGTTAGTTTTAACAAGGATGTGTGCACTATAACTGATAAAAAAGGCAAAGTTATTTTAGAATTCAAAAGATCTTTAGATAATTGCTATTGTCTAGAGATAGATCCTCTAACTTGTAATATGGCTCATAAGTGTAACAAGCTTGATTTGTGGTATCAAAGGTTAGGCCATATGAACGTTAAGGATTTAAAGAAGCTTGAAAAACATAGCATTGTTAGAGGTTTACCTAGTCTTTGTAAAAAGCTAGATGATGTTTGTGAACCTTGTCAACTAGGTAAACAAACCAAAGTGTCTCATAAAAAGAGCACTTACATAGCTACCAAGAAGCACTTAGAGCTAGTGCACATTGACCTAATGGGGCCAATCAAAACCGAAAGCATCAATGGCAAGAAATACATTTTTGTATGCGTTGATGACTTTTCTAGGTTTTCTTGGGTTTATTTTCTAGGAACAAGATCGAAACTTTCAATTACTTCAAGAAATTTTGTAATCATGTTCAAAATGAAAAAGGTCTTGGAATTAAAAAAATATGTGGCATTAGGAGTGATCGTGGGAGTGAGTTTGAAAATTTCAAATTTAGTGAGTTTTGTGATGGCTTAAGGATATCTCATGAGTTCTTGGCTCCTAAAACTACTCAACAAAATGGTGTTGTGGAGAGGAAGAACTATGTCTTGCAAGAGATGGCTAGGGTCATGCTCAATAGCAAGAAAGTCCCTAGGAACCTTTGGGCTGAAGCGGTCAACACCGCTTGTTATGTCTCTAATAGAGTTTTTAGAAGGCCTGGCACAAAATAATCCTCCTATGAGCTTTGGAAGGGCAAGAAGTCCAATGTGAGTTACTTTCATACCTTTGGAAGTAAGTGTTTAATTTTGAATGATAGAGATCACTTAGTAAAGTTTGATGCTAGAAGTGATGTTGGTCTCTTTCTTGGGTATGCTAATAATAGTCATGCTTATAACGTTTTTAATTTGAAAACCAAGACTCTTATGGAGTCTATTAAAGTGAAGATAGATGATCTTAGCATGCTGGATTTGTGTGATGATAATAGTGTTAATGAACCTAAAGAAAATCTTTTGAATGACACTAAGACACCTATTTATGTGACTAGTTGTGAGGCTAGTGAAGATTCACATAGTGAGTCTAGTCATAATGATGAAAATAATAGTGGTGTTGAAGTAGAAAGTCAAGGATTAGAAAATGATTTAAATGATAATAAAAAAAATGACCAAGTTGTTGAACTTTCAAATTCTAGACTTAGGAACATGCACTATCAAGAAGACATCATAGATAACTTGAATGAAGGGGTTAGAACTAGTAACCAACTAGCTAACCAAATTTCATATGCTTGCTACACTTCTCAAATTGAATCCAAAAATATCAATGAGGCAATAGTTGATGAATATTGGGTTGGGGCTATGCAAGATGAATTAAATCAATTTGATAGGAATGAAGTGTGGTCCTTAGTTCCTAGACCTAATGTGATTGGCACTAAATGAGTGTTTAGGAATAAGACCGACGAGAGTGGCAAGATTGTCAGAAATAAAGCTAGACTAGTGGCTCAAAGTTACACTCAAGTTGAGGGTGTAGATTTTGATGAGACATTTGCACCCGCTGTACATATTGAGTCCATTAGACTTTTGTGTCCATTGCATGTCTTAAAAATTTCAAATTGTTTCAAATGGATGTCAAAATTGCTTTTCTCAATGGATACCTTCAAGAAGAAGTGTATGTTGAACAACCTAAGGGTTTTGTAGACCCACACTCTCCTAGTCTTGTTTTTAAATTGAAAAAGGCTCTCTATAGCCTTAAGCAAGCTCCTAGAGCTTGGTATGATAGATTGACTCAATATCTTATTGAGAACAACTATATGAGAGGTGGCATTGATAGAACTTTTTTTGTCAAGAATCATGATAATGATATTTTTGTTGCACAAATATATGTTGATGACATTGTTTTTGGGTCTACATGTAAAACCAAGGTTAATGAGTTTGTGAGTGTCATGTCAAATGAATTTGAAATGAGTATGGTGGGTGAGCTTAATTATTTTCTTGGTATGCAAGTGAAACAATCTAGTGATGGCATTATGTTGACACAATCTAAATATGCTAGAAATCTTGTTAAGAGATTTGGGCTTGATAGTGGAAAAGATTTTAAAACACCCATGAGTACTACTCTAAAACTTGACAAAGATGAAAAAGGGAAGAGTTTTACCAAAGTCTCTATAGGAGCATGATAAGTAGTCTACTCTACCAAATGGCTAGTAGGCCAGATATTTACTTTAGTGTTGGTTTGTGTGTTAGGTTTCAAGCAAATCCTAAGGAGTCTCACTTGAAGGAGGTTAAAAGAATCATTAGGTATATAAAAGGAACACATAATCTTGGTTTATTATATTCTTTTGATACTAATG
The DNA here is from genome assembly GCA_033220585.1 of Dipteronia sinensis. Classification (NCBI taxonomy): domain Eukaryota; kingdom Viridiplantae; phylum Streptophyta; class Magnoliopsida; order Sapindales; family Sapindaceae; genus Dipteronia; species Dipteronia sinensis. Next base: position 30,803,323 of record CM065638.1, read on the forward strand.
ATATTCTTGTTGGCTATTGTGATACGGATTGGGCAGGAAACATTGATGATCGTAAAAGCACATTGGGCGGTTGCTTTTACTTGGGGAATAATTTGGTTTCTTGTCAAAGTAACAAACAAAATTCTGTCTCTCTCTCTTCTTCCGAAGCTGAGTTCATTGCGGTCGAAAGAGCATGCACACAGCTTCTTTGGATGAAGCAAATACTCAAGGATTATGAGATAGATCAAGGTAAAATGACTCTCTATTGTGATAATATAAGTGCCATTAACATATCTAAGAATCTGGTTCAACACTCACGCACAAAGAACATAGATATTAGGCATCATTTCATTAGAAAACTTGTTGAACAATCAATTGTTTCTCTTGAGCATATGCCTACTGAAAATCAACTTACGGATTTGTTTACAAAGTCTTTTGACAAAGAGAGATTTAAATCTCTTCGAAGATCCATTTGTATGATTTGTGTTGATTGATATCTAAGTGTGATTGTGAGTGGCTTGATAAGCAAAACTTATTTTGATATCAATTTCTTTGAGAGCTACTCACTTGAGAAGTAATGATCTTGAGCAAATAACTTTTATTGTTTCTAGATCATGTACTTGAGCTTTAAAATCTTGTTTTTAAAAAGTGCACAAATGCTTCCCTTATATGTTTAAGTTTGAGTAGTTGAGTTTGAAAATGTGTAGATTATGGATGCATCTAAAAGTTTATTGCTTAGTACATGATAGGTGACCTATGGTTAGTATCCATTTTGCTTCGGCAACTACATAGAACTCAACGAGCACCTTCATGAAAAGGGCTACACACCTTGGTTATAAAGCAGCCCAATGTAGGAAAGGGATATACCATTGTGATCAGTGACAGCCGTCATGAAAAGTATATGTTTATGTTAGAAAAATCAAAGAAGTGTAGAAAAGAATCAATTAAAAAAATTCTTTGATTAAGAGCCTATGTATAAAAAAAAGGGTTTAAAGAAGTATAGTTGAAAATTGTGATTGCTCGGGTTGACAAATAGAAATGGGAAAACGAACCACATGCACACAGACACTAATATGTTGAAATCTATTCTCTTTAAAGAAAAAATTCCTGATGATAATCGGTTTGACCTAAATTGGAAATGCTTTAGATGGATAGGTGCTGATGCAGTTTGCATGTTGATATCACAATTGCTCCTTTTATACATGCTAGAAGCATTCCACACACACACACATATTTCGCTTAATGTGCTTGATTCATTAGCAATGAGAGATTATTTTTCAGAGGTTAATGAAAATCTATGATTTTGTTTTTGACCTTTGTAAGAACCTCTATTTTTTGATTGGATTATTTCATGACATACCACATTAGGGGATGATTTTGTAATGGGTAGCTTAAGTGTTTATTGGCAAGCTTCCAAGCATCTCCGTGACTTCAAGAGCAAGAGAAAGAACAAAAGGTATAACACTTGACTTGATTCTTGAAGAGATTAGGCATACACACACACACACACACACACACACACACACACACACACACACACACACACACACACACTTACACTCATTCCAATATTACTTGCATTTGTGTTTCCATGATTGTGTGCATTTATGTCTTATTTCACATGTGCACTTTGTTGTTAGTTCTAAGTGTGGTTTTGTGATGTAATTCGTTTCCGTTTGTGTGATCGAAAACGTCAGCGCTTGCACGATGGTGTGCTTATTTGAGCGGGATGTTTGACCATTCGAGAAGGTCCCATTCTTCTCTTGGCTTAGTGTTAGTTTTGGTTTGGTTGTTTGGAGTAAAGTGTCTAGCTTCAAAAGAGTGGATTTCAATGAGGTAAATATTTTTCAAAACTGACCTTTGTATGGTCTTGTGACCGTAACATTTTATACAAAGCTTCAAAATTAGTTTTGAAACTTTCTGTACAAACTAGGTACCCTTACCTTTCCAACGGTATATTATTCGTAATATTTCATGACCGTTTGGATTGGTTTTGATTTCTTCAAAGTGACCACTAAAACAGGACAACTCTGTTGCTGTCGGTTTTTTACCTTTGGCCACTCAAATGACCATATCTCTTTTCCAGATATTGAAATGTCATGCCATAAAATAGATTAGAAAGTAGACATCCGTACCTTTCCAACGGTATATTATTTGCTAAATTTCGATGTCGTTTGGTCATGTTATGAGCCATTTTAAAATCAGGTTGTTGGCTGATTTGCCAGTGCGTGGGTACTGTGCGGGTACAACTTACCAGACCCGTGCACTGCATCATTTTGCCTAGAAATTTGTGTTTTAAAACTTCTCAAAATGACATAGTTTCATTTGGATCATATATGTACTTCATCTTCTTCCCATTTTCGACCTAGATCTCACAAATTCAGATCCTAGTGAGAGAAAGAGCTCCCCTAGTGAGAGAAAGCACCAAGATTGCTTCTTTAACTCTCCACACCCAAAACACATGCATCCATTGCATAAATCATTCATGGGTCTTCATCATTCTTGAATTGGTAAGTAAGAACAAAAATCTCATCTTCATTTATTGTTCTTTAAGTCAAAGATTTCATTTTTAACGCATAAGATTTGTAGAAATCATTTTTGAATGCATTATTGTGTTGATTGATAACATGATTGGGTTTGTATTTTGATAGCTTAATTGATTATCTCATTTTTTCCTAAAAGCTAGGTCATAAATATTCAAGTGTGATTTATTGATGACTAGGTTGATAGATTGTGTTTTAATCAACTAGTTAATGTTTATGAATATTTGTTTGTGTTGAATTTTGATAGCTTGCATGATTAGGTGTTTTTACCTAAATAGCTAAGACTTTATTATTCTTAAGAGATTAATTGATAACTAGATTGTTAGATTTATATTTATTAATCTAGTTAAGCTCTCTTGAATATTCAAGGTTGTTTGAGTAACAATTAGTGTGTTGGAAATTCTCTGCACAACTTAATTGATAATACATGTATGGGCATGTATGCTTTGTTTGATAGCTAGGATTGTTTTGTGATTGACAACATCTAGCTAAGTCTTTATGCTTTGCATTTAGACATTGACAATTAGGATTTATTGATTGTTCATCAATTTCCTAGTTGAGCATTTTGTGTGTGGTCTTACACTTTGTGCATTTGATATTTTCATATTCACTTGGACCATATCTCTTCTTGAATTTAAGTCTTATGGCTACGGGTGGTAGTTGCACAAGCATTTGTCAAGCATCGCTATAAAAGGCCCGATAGGTAGATTAGGTGGTGTTCATGCCAAGAGTAGTGGATCGGGGCATATCACTAAGGTTGAACCAAGAGTGGCGAGTGGTAGTGTCCATAGCCTGAGGTTGTCGTGAGTGAGAGTCAATGTATCACTTGAGGGTGTAACCGTCTTTTCATATAGTGGATTGTTGTGACTTAGATGGCTAGCTTGGCTAGTCCGTGGTTTTTCCTTGTTGAAGGTTTCCACGTAAAAATCAAGTGTTCTTTACTTTCCGCACTTTACTTGATTTTTATTATTGTTTGAATTGGGTTTTATTGTTAATATTGACTAATCGGAAAAGTTGGTAAGTAATCGATTAACAACTCATTCACCCTTCCTCTAGGTTGTTTAGACACACGCTTCATAGTATTTTCAATTGGTATCTGAGCAGGTTCCTATACATACTTAGGAGATCCTTGCCATTTTTGTGTGTCTTACATTTGTGTGCATTTTCACCGGCCCGTTATCCTTCCACTGCCAAGAGAGGGAGGTGATCGCTGCTCTGTGAAACCAGCCTGATGATGTGCCCTCCACTCTAAGAACCATGACCCTTCTACCTTCGAAGAAGGCCCATGGCCAAACTCTCAGCTTGGAACGGGCGGGCAAGTATAATACCGCGCTGGACCCGATCCATTGGAAATTGACCCAACATCCCACCACCCTAATGCCCCAACTTGGGTCACAAGCCCAAGTTACTGAGCTCGGCGTTGTATTAGAGGCTTTCATTGCATTCATTTGCATTCATTTCACCAAACACCATGTGTGAGAGTGAAACACTTAGAGTGGGTATTGCTAAAATGACCTCTAAGGTAGAGAGGAAAATAAATGACTCTGATGAGGAGATGGCTAACATGGTTGAGAGATTTAAGAGATTCATGAAATCTCAAAAGAAGGGTGTGACCTCTAAAGTCAAGGGGGAAAAGAAAATTTCAAGGAAAGTTGACCCTTGCCTTGAGTGTGGTGGAATTGGCAACATTGCCTCCAAGTGTGGTAACTTGAAGTTCAAGAAGGGGGGTGTAAGTATGATTGCTACTCTGAGTGATAGCGAAGTTGAGGTAGTGGAAGGAAGTTCCACAAGCTCAGTTGAGTTTGAGAACAACTACTGTGCCTTTTCGGTCTCCTACAATGAAGAATCTAAAGTCGTCACCAAATGTTTGTCACTTGAGGATTCAAGAAGGGTGACTTGAAGAGTGGAGGCCAAAGTGGAGCAAGATTGAGAGAAGTTAGTCTTGAAGATATGACTCTCACAAGCACAAGTGGGAGAAGTTTTGATAGTGCAGACTCATGCTCCGAATACTCTTGTGATAATGTGGTGGATTATCAAGAGTTGATTGATTCTCTTCAAAAGTCTTTGAAGGAGAAGAATATGATATCATTAGATTGGAAAAGGATAATCTTCAACTACAAGCCAAGATGACTCACTTGAATGATGAAGTGAGATGTGTCAAACAAAGTGAAGACAAGTTGAACATGGAACTCGAAGATGCAAGAAGTACACTTGCTAAGATGACTTCGGGTCCGAAATTGATTGGCATCCAATTGAAGCCGAATGGCAAGCATGTGCTTGATTTTAAAAATGATGAGACCACACCATCCTTGGGCAAGCCTATACTTGTGAAGGAGATTGCTCCTACTTGTCCACTTCGGTCTCAACCCCCCAAGAAAACCATTTTTATGGATGAATCTTCTAAGAGCTTAACCTTGAAGATGCTTCAAAGGAAACAAGCTCAACCTCAACCCTTGAGGATGCCTCAATCAAAGCTCAATCAACCTTTGAGGCAAGTTTCTCATGCTTAACCACAAAGGCACCAACATCTAGCTAATGCTCCAAAGAAAAGCCAACCAATGCAACATCAAAGACAAACTCATCAACATGGCCATACCTCGATGAGAGCCAAATGAAATGGTATGATTTCTTCTTTTATACCTACTTGTCATTATTGTGGTATGTTTGGTCACATTCGACCAAATTGTTTTAACTACATCAAGTTATGTAGAACTAAAAGCATGAGAGAAAAGAAAATGAACCGTAGGGAAATTTGAATGATCCTAGGAAACCTAGTGAATTGAATATTTTGACCACAAAAAATTATGTAGTGGAACCTAGGTTGGAAAAGGAAAATGTGCATCCTTTCCTTTGTGCTAAAATATCACCCATAGATACTATTGAGTTAAATGGACTTGGTATGTCTAGTGGGACTTGCCCCTTGCATTGATACGGTACTGTTGTGACCCCATATAGGGAGCTCAAGCAAAGAGAGCAAACTTGCATGAATCTTCATATGCAAAAAGTTGACTTATTTTATGCTCTTTTATGATTGCTTGAGTGTGCATGGTGAATAACATTGAGTAATGATTGTATAATGTTTTTGATCACACCATTGCACGGTTGCTTTTTATGATAATGCATGATTTATATTATTGCTTGAGCATGCTTATCTTTTTGAGGAATGTTCTACTTGCTAGTACATTTGATTGACCTGAAATTATTCTCCATGTTCATGATTCCTAGATATGCATTCTTAAGCTCTCTCTTGAAAAGGGCTACTGGCAATATGACGTGGAGCCACCCAATGTTGGAAAAGGCTACTCATTTGAAACCGAGTGAAAGCCATCAAGTGAGTTACTTTTACATGAAAAACAGAAATACATGCTTGACAGGAAAAAGGAGAAAAATAGAAAAGTTGATAAATTGTTGATAATGTGGTGTGATGCATTGCTTATTTATGACATCAAAATGGTTGATTAATGATGTGACTTGCAATGAAGAAAAAATGATATATTTTTGATGTGATTAGTTCACTTACACACAAATGCTTGGATATATATCTTCTTATCATAACAATAGAGTCTTAATTGGTTTGACTTCATTTGGAAATCATGTTGAGTGTTGCTTTGATTGATTTTCATGCATGAGAATAATAGTGTTTTGTATTACATGCTAAGCAACCCTTTCACACACACGCTTTTCTGAAATAAATCCCATTGAATCTCTCTCAATCTTTTATGGCATAAATTTGGTTTATATGATTATACGAGGAGATAATTGCTTGTAGCTTTCTTTTCCTTGGCAACCCGTTGTGGGGAACTCCTTTGCCTATATCATGACAAAAAGGGGGAGTAGTATAGATATAAGGGGAGCTTTATGTTTTGTTAAGCCACAATCATACTTAGGGAGTTAGCTACATTGAGGGAGAGTAACCTTTTAGGGGGAGCATTGCATATGCATTACTTTGTATTGCTTTATTTGTTGTTGAGTGCAATGCTTGATTTTATTTGTTCACCTCACTTGCACTTGTTCTCGGAAAGTGCTTCTTGCTATTGTGTGTAGGTAAGTTGATAATTCTACAAGGAGATTTAAGAAATTGAAGATTTAGATTCTAGGAATCTCTTTTGTAATGTAGAATTAATATCATGGACAATAGCTTTATTTTTGTTTTGTGAGGAATATTTGTGAGTGGTGATTTTTTCATGAAATAGCTAAAGGGGGAGATTGTAAGAACCTCTATTTTTTTTATTGGCTTATTTCATGACATACCACATTTGGGGATGATTTTGTAATGGGTAGCTTAAGTGTTCATTGGCAAGCTTTTCAAGAGCAAGAGCAAGAGCAAAAGGTATATCACTTGACTTGATTCTTGAAGAGATTAGGTGTACACACACACACACACTTACATTCATTCCAATATTACTTGCATTTGTGTTTCTATGAATATGTGCATTTTTGTCTTATTTCACACGTGCACTTTTTTGTTAGTTTTAAGTGTGGTTTTGTGATGTAATTCATTTCCGTTTCCGTTTGACTTGGTAAGTAAGAACAAACATCTCATCTTCATTTATTGTTCTTTAAGTCCAAGATTTCATTTTTAATTAATAGGATTTGTAGAAATCATTTTTGAATTCATTATTGTGTTGATTGATAACATGATTGGGTTTGTATTTTGATAGCTTAATTGATTAGCTCATTTTTGCCTAAAAGCTAGGTCATAAATATTCATGTGTGATTTATTGATGACTAGGTTGATAGATTTTGTTTTAATCAACTAGTTAATGTTCATGAATATTTGTTTGTGTTGTATTTTGATAGCTTGCATCATTAGGTGTTTTTACGTAAATAGCTAAGACTTGATTATTCTTAAGAGATTAATTGATAACTAGATTGGTAGATTTATATTTATTAATCTAGTTAAGCTCTCTTGAATATTCAAGGTTGTTTGAGTAACAATTAGTGTGTTGGAAATTCTCTACACAACTTAATTGATAATACATGTATGGGCATGTCTGATTTGCTTGATAGCTAGGATTGTTTTGCGATTGATAACATCTAGCTAAGTCTTTATGCTTTGCATTTAGACACTGACAAGTAGGATTTATTTATTGTTCATCAATTTCCTAGTTGAGCATTTTGTGTGTGGTCTTACACTTTATGCATTTGATATTGTCATATTCACTTAGACCATATCTCTTCTTGAATTTAAGTCTTGTGGCTACGGGTGATAGTTGCACAAGCATTTGTCAAGCATCGCTATAAAAGTTCTGAGGGGTAGATTAGGTGGTGTTCATGCCAAGAGTAGTGGATCGGGGGATATCACTACGATTGAACCAAGAGTGGCGAGTGGTAGTGTCCATAGCTTGAGGTTGTCGTGAATGAGAGTCTGTGTATCACTTGAGGGTGTAACCATCTTTTCATATATTGGATTGTTGTGACTTAGGTGGCTAGCTTGGCTAGTCCGTGGTTTTTCCTTGTTGAAGGTTTCCACGTAAAAATCAAGTGTTCTTTACTTTCCGCATTTTACTTGATTTTTATTATTGTTTGAATTGGGTTTTATTGTTATTATTGACTAATCGAAAAAGTTGGTAAGTAATCAATTAACAACCTATTCACCCCCCCTCGAGGTTGTTTAGACACACGCTTGAGGTGTATTTTCAACCTTGAAAAGTTATGATATAATTTCTCTTTTTGCTTGATGTGTGTGATTGTGTGATTCCCTTGTGAACAAGTTTACTTGTTGATCATAATGTGGAGCATATGTTAAGGGGAAGCTTAGTTTTTTTTTATCTTAGTTCTTTATACGACTTGTTTGCATAATGTCTCATATTTCTATCATGCATCTCTTGTCTATTCCTTGACAAAAAGGGGGAGAAATGTATTCATCACCATGTGTGGGAGAAATGGATCATGCGCGATGTACCTCTTTGTGGAGAATTCTTAAGGGGGATAATTCTTTTAGTAAGGGGGAGAAAAAGAATTCTTGTTTATATGAGATAGGGGGGTCTTGGTTCTTGCTTATTTTTGTGAATATATCTCACCAACAATCTTCTTTGTAGAAGATTTCTTGTTTGTTTGGTTATGCTTGTCTCACAGGTGCTTTTATGTTTAATGAGGAGATTCTTGAAGACTCATGAAGACATGAAGACATTTTAGTCTAGGAATCTCTTTGTAATGTGAGGATGTGAGAATGCAATCAACCATGAGTATTTGTTTTACTGATCATTGTATGGTGAGGGTGAGGTTTTGACATGGAATAGGCAAAAGGGGAGATTGTTAGGTTTTAGATTTGTGTTGGCTTGATTCCAGAACAAAACTCTCTTTCTTTGTAATGTCTAGTTGCTTAGGTGGTTCGTGATTCATATGATTTTCAAAGAAGAAAAGCAACTTCTCATGCAAAGTTCGTCTTCAAGAGGATTGGTGCTTAATCGGATGCTAAGATATCAAGATTCTTCTTCCTCTTGCAAGGAGTAAGGCACACACACATTGCATCCATATGTGTCCCTGCATCGTTGTGCTCAATTTGTATAACACATTCACATACTTGATATTGAATGCTCATGCGGTATCTCTAAATTGACAAGTTTTGTAAATTGCATGTTCTATGACTATATTTAGGAAATGGCATTCTTGTGTGTTCATGTTTTTGTTTGATTGTATTTTATGGAATTCAGACTTGAATTTGATCTTATATGATTCTGTATTGAGTTCTGGTCATTTCGATTACTCATTCATTAATTTTCAATTTCCGAGTAAAAGGTTACGAAACTTTCCGGTCACCTATCATGCATTGTCTTCGTCTTATGGGTCGTTTGTTTTTTAGTCTGAAGACTGAACAGTCCTGAATTTTTCTGAAGACTGAATAGGGACTGAAATCTGAATCTGAATGACATGTTTGTTTTTGTTCCCTCACATCTGAATGTACTGTCAACACGTTTGTTTTTTAAAAGTAAAATTGTCTGAAACTAAGTAATTTTACATTTATACCCATGTTAAACAATTATACATATAATATGGAATAAATACAATTCAATAATAATAATTATATATGAACACATATGATCATGATCTTCTTCAATTACAAATAAACTTAATTTTTACTAAGAAAAGAAATAGTTTTTTTTTTCAAAACATAAAAGGGGCTGCAAGAAAACTCACACAAAACACTCTAAAAAAATAATATGTAAATACATCACCTTAATATCATAATAAAGTATTGATATTAAACACCAATATGAGAAGTGATTAGGGTTCATTTTTATTTTTATAGCTACTTAAAATAAGCAATATATTAAAATAAAAATTTCTATACCATATATAATTATGATGAAACTGGAAATATGTTAAATATGAAGGATAGTATCGGAAGAAAAGATTTTGAATTGCATTTAATGCAATTCAGTGATTTGTAATTAAGTGAAAAGTCAAGATTTTTTACTTTTTTTTAAATTTGTTTTTTCGTATTTTTAAGTTGTTTGACCACTTAAAAAAACAAACGAAACAACTTAATAACTATGATTTAGACCCATTAAGTTTTAAGTGGCAAAAACAAACGACCTCTTAGTGTATCGAGTCAAATTCTTAATTTCTGGTCAAAGTTTCACAGTCGTCCATGTGCGTAAGGAAGTTACAGTTAGTAATCTGCAAACAAATTGGAATTCAAAGTTTGAAGGCCAGAGACCGGAGGAAGAATGTGAAGAGAGCGCAAAGGGGAGTGACGATGGTCAAAGGCCATCAAGCCACCCTTCCCCGTGGAAGCGTGTAGCCATCTAGAGGAGGTGGGCCTTGATCGCTCTAAATTTTTATATGTTTTGAGCGCTAAATCCTTTACCACATGTGCAGGACAACCAAATATCCTCAAGTGTTATAAACTAGGCTTTCGCCCAATCCACAACTCATATGGTGTTTCAGGAACTGACTTAGATGGTACAACGTTTTGAATGTATATTGCAGTTTGTAGAGCATATCTCCAAAAAGAAATAGGAAGTGTTGAATAACTCAACATTGACCTAACCATGTCTAACAGAGTTCTATTTCTCCTTTCTACCACCCCATTTGTTGAGGTGTACCTGGTGCAGAAAACTGAGAAACTATCCCATTATCAATAAGATATTGCTGAAACTCACCAGATAGATATTCTCCACGACGATCAGATCTCAAGATTTTTATGTGTTTCTCAAGTTGATTTTCTACTTCAGCCTTGAATGCTTTGAACATGTCAAAAGCATCCGAATTATGTCTCATGGGATACATATAGTCAAATCTCGAGTAATCATCTGTGAAGGTGATGAAGTACTCATATTCACTTCTAGCCTGAATGCTCAGAGGACCACATACATCAGTGTGTATTAATCCTAAACATTCAGTGGCTCTTGCACCTTTGGTTGTGAACGGCCTTTTGGTCATTTTACCTTCCAAACAAGATTCACAAGTTGGTAGATCATCAACCTTTAAGTCACTTAAAGGTCCGTCACATACCAATCTTTTAATCCTATTAAGGTTAATATGACCTAGGCCTAAATGCCAAAGGTAAGTTTCATCTTTTGATAATTTTACTCTTTTATGATTAGGTTCCGTTAATTCTGTGTCTAACGAGTGAGAGATATTTCTATTCAAAAAGAATAGACAGTTTTCCAATGTACCTTTGCAAACAATTTTGTCATTCTTACTAATAATAAAAGGTTTATTAAAAGTAACCGAATATCCAAATTTATTTAAACAAGAAACTGAAATTAAATTCCTCTTGAATTGAGGTACATAATAAACGTCTATTAAATCTAAATGCCTACTAGAATCTAAAATAAATCTAATATCTCCCACTGCACTTGCAGACACTAACGTTCCATTGCCCAAGCGCAAGTTGATTTCATCTTTATTCAGCCTTCTCCTTTCTTGGAACCCCTGCAAGGAATAACAAACATGATTAGTGGCTCCAGAGTCTATGATCCAAGAATCTGTAGAATCTGCCAGATAACATGTTTCAAGATAATTAATATTACCTTCTTCCTTCTTATGCTGGGACTTTAGGCAATTTCTTTTCCAATGTCCCTTTTCACCACAAATGAAGCATTTCCCTTTGATCTTGGTTACTTTCTTGGTTTCCTTCTTGGTAGGCCCAAGTTGCTTTTTCTTTTGTTGTTTATTGACCTTTTGACGGGTCTTAACAGTAGCAACTTTACCAACCGAATGAATCTCTTGACCTTTGTTTTTCACAAGGATCTTTTCAGCGCTTTGAACATCTTGCATCAGGCCTTGGAAGGTGTATTCCTTATTGTTCAAGGTGTAGTCCAACTTGAACTGATCAAAAGAATCCGATAGTGAGTTGACAATCATGTCAATTTTCATCTCACCATCTATCTCAGCACCATTAAATTCTGCAACATTGAGATGTGCTATGACTTTCATCATCTGATCTTTCACAGCCTGTCCAGGTTTTATCCTAAGATTCATAAAGACAGTCACTGCCTCTCTCTTAGTCGACCTAGACCTCATGGGAAATAACTCTTCAAGAGACATCATTATATCAGCAGCAGACTCCATTCCTTCATGCTGCTGTTGCAACACGTCGGAGATAGTGGCCATAATGTAACATTTGGCCATATCATCTGAAGTCTTCCATTGCTCATACTCATCTCTTTGCAAAATATTAGATTCATTATTAGGAAGGGGTGGTTTAGGAGTAGTCAGAACAAACTTATGCTTTTCACTTTGCAGCAACAACCCAATTTTCTTTTTCCATGTGACATAATTATCTCCAGTTAAAGTGTTATCTTTCAGGATATTCATAAGTGATGGAGTCACGATTTCTGAATAAAACAAAATTATATATGAGTAAATAATCATGATAAAGCACTTTTTAAATATTTATCTTGAATTAAATAAATAATTCAATCATAAAAATTCAACGGTGATCCAACACCCATAAACGTTACGCCTCCTCTGGGAGTACGTACCATTTACTAGTTGGACTAGGTCTCATCTAATTGTTAACATAACAACCAGCGTTTTCAATTTTAGCCTTGCAATTTTATTGACAAGAACTCTCGGGAGGATATTAATAAAATCACATTGAGTGTGTTACCAAGATATTGACTCTCAATTTTCTCTCACGAAAATCCCTCCTCTAGGAGTAGATTTCGTTTAAGTTAATTGTCTAGTCTATCCTTGTAAGGAAGTGTTTTGCTAAATTCCATTTATGGACGCCCCTCGGGGGGATTACCAATAAATAATAAAACTTAACTAACCTTGGAGGCCATAGGTGTACTAACATACCTTCTCCCACTCAATTATTTAAGGCATGTGATTAAATTCCATAGAATGATTTTACCAAGTTATCTAGATGTCAATTAGATACCTAAATCATTCAATGCATATTTATACCAAAAGAGATATATGAGTGACACTCCTATTCTATATGACATGTTATCATACAAAAACAAATATTGTAATATTTACGGAAATATAAATAGCTACAATTTTGGTCCATCCTAGAAAAGCAAGTAAATTACATTTGTTTGGAATACAAAATATTCTTTCTTGGCGAACAAGTCTTCAAGCAGCCATCATCCACTTCCTCACCCCTCGGCTGCCAACTTTGGGCGTGCACACCCCTTGGGTCCATAAAGGGCCACCATGTGCAGCCCATTTTGCCCAAAGGACTATCATGCGCAGCCCATGACACATAAAGGGCTGCCGTGCGCATCCCATGCACCCAACAAGTGTAGCTACGCGCTAACGTGCACGCACACTTGTTGCCATGGTGCGAACGGTACCAAGCTTGTTTCAGTTGCTTCCTCTCCCGCTTCTAATTCTTCAACTCTTCAAATCTTCAAAACTTGAATGTATTACAGCAGATTTCACACAATAAATTACTGCATTATTATTATTATTATTTTTAATTCACTGCAGTAATTTTTACGCAAGAAAAATGCACTATTTTATACAGAAAAAAAACTGCAGTATTTTTTAATATAATAAAAAATAGAGATAAAAAATAGAGATAAAAAATAGAGAATCTAGCAACTACCAAGAAGGAACTTATGACGATAATATGCCACCCTTCTTGTTACAATTACGAAACAAAAATACATTGAAATTCTAGGACCAAATCGAGCAATAACAATTCACTTTATAACAACATATATAAATCCATACATGCCACTGATTGAAAACTAATTTTAATTCTAATTAAACTAGAGGTAACCAAAGACTGTTGATGATTGAATTAAACTAAAACTAAATTAAATTAAACTAAGAAAACAATTAAAGAAAATATGGTTGTGATCAAAAGATAGAAAGCACCAGGTCATCAATGATCCCCAATTATGAACACTCAATATATGGAATTAATTTGTAAGCAAGATTCAATCAATTCTAGGGTTCATTCTTTGTCTTTAATGTGGCTATTACCGTTCGGTCGCGGGCTGAGTCACGTGGTTCCAACCGTTATTCACCCTATGGTCAAGGTGTGAATAATAATCGGAAACCCATTAAGTGCAAGAAATAAGAACCAAATTCTACTACTTTGTCTTGGTCAGACTAAAGATAAAATTCATTCATTCAAAAGATCAATAATTAAGATTATGTTTGGTCAACACTAACCCTAATTCTCAGATAGTCTTAACCCTAAAATCATGTCAAATAATTGTTCACCCAATGGTCAAGGTGTGAATAACAAGGTGTGAATAATTATTAAAACTAATGAGGATCAAGCAATTAAGAACAATGAATAAATCAAGACTTGATTTGATGAAATAATAATTAATCCATATATACGCGAATACCTAGAGTGACATCTCTATCTAACACATGCATAATCACAATAAAAAGAAATAGATTCACGTATATATACGTTAATTTATTAAAGGGTAAACCTGGCTCTGATACCAATTGTAGGGAAAAATACGAAAAACGCAGCAGAAGCGAGACTAAAAACGAATTTAGTATAGCTTAAAAATTTTCCAATAATTAAACCTTAACCCTTTAATTAATTAAACATACATATATTCAAAAGATATCATACCTCTTGTCGCGTGATCCGATTGACTTAGCGTCGATGGTAATCCGCAAGATCTTCCAATCCGATCACGAAAGTGAATCACCTAGGAGCGTGGTCTCCCTATTCTTTGAATTGCGTACATGAGAATGGGAAAACGAAATCTTCTTTCCTGATCGTTAATCAAAAAAAATCCAAGAGCCTAGAAAGATCGTTCCGGTCACTTTTGAATTCACAATCGTTATGATTGAAACTCGCGTGAACCTAAATCGAAAGTGTGCACAAAACCCTTTTTTTATGTAAAGGCTTGCAAGTGCACTATCGAATTTAGAACTATCTTTTTCTCTTCCTCTTGGCCGAAATTTTCACTATGTTCTAGAGTTGGATTTTTTTTTAAGCAAAAGAAAAATCTCTCTAGCTAGAAGCATTAACTTTGGCCGAATTTTATCCCATCATATATATAGAGTGGCCGAATTCTATTGCTCATTTAATTAGGGTTGGCCGAACTCTCTTAATAGGAATTATAGGGTTGGCTGAATTCCTCACTTCAAGAGGATTTGTGCTTTACCCAAATTCCTATCAACTCAAGAATCCTAACCCTAATCCAACTCATAAGTGTATTTGTGATTATATTAAAGACTTCCTTATTTGACTAGATAAATAAATTCTTTATTTATCTACTTACCAAATTAAGTGTTTTATATTTATTATACTACTATAATAGTATACTACTAGGAAACATAATTCCTAGTTAGAAAAAGATTTTGATTTTTAATTAAATAATTAATTAATCAATTAATTAATTTCCATTTAATAAAAAAAATAAAATAAAATAATATTTTAGGCTATTATTATAGCCTTGCCGCCCACACACAAAATATATGGGCCAAATATTATTTTCTTATTTTATTTAATCCATTCAGGCTTTAAATAAAAGCCCACATGTGAACCAGACCCATTCTTACTAAAAGAAACAAGCCCACATGCATCTCATTAATATATTAATATAATTTGAGCAGCCCATTAAATAAATAATGTGCAAATTATTTTCTTAATATATTAAATACAATTCTAGATGGACCCATAAATTAGTCCGGTAGAATATATCAAGTGATCCATGCAAGTCCGTGTGGATTGGGGATCTTGGCGGGCTATCTAAATTTAAGCTTCAATAGACATAACCTTATCACAATCAATAAATGATTCACTTAGGTCCGATCTATTAATTTTAGCTCATTCCACTAAAGAGCTAAACTTGAACTCTTAAATAAAGATAGAATAAGAAGATGTTTCTCATTCATACCCTAGACAATCTTATTGGAGATAGTGTATCCTCGTGTATAATATCAGTAATCGCCAAGAGCTTATAGACCGCCTATAGCTCTCCTAGTTACTATATTTACTCATATGACCACGTTTTGAACTAGGATATTTTGACTTGTCCAGAAGCCATGTTTTCAATTGACATTATTGAAAACTCAACGTTGAGATTTAATATCCAATACTTCAAAATATCAATATGATAATATTATACTCTCATTCAATAAATTGAGCCACGATGTCCATATCTATAAATGAAGTCCTCTATCGATTAACAAATGAATACCACCAAACTATCGAGGATAGACTATGCTATATAATCGTACTCATTGATAGCTCAAATGATAACACTTGCAATCACAAGTCCATCATTTATCTCAGGATTAAGATAGACTCTCCGATTGTCCTCATAATGAAAAGACTTGTATCTACTGACGGTTCTAGATAAAATATTTCATTGTGATCCTATTCAATGCACCCAGTGCACTAGATTCTTTTACTTGAAGACTCTTTCGATGATTTTAGACTCATCATAACTCATTTGATCCCACTCAAATGCCAGCAAAAGAATTCTACAACTTTATCAAGATAAAGGTGTCCAACCTTTAACTTAAGTTGTGAACATTTATTCAAGACTAACTAAAGAATTATGTCTACTTCATACATATCCAGATGTACGAACAATTCTTCCTTTCTCATAGTCTTTTGACCTTATGATTATTTACTTTGACAATTATCATTATAAATGCTATAAGATTTTGTAAAATCAGAAATCACTTTATTAATATGAAAGGATTGTCAATTACGATATTACAATCTTGCTATTGAGTATAATCCTAATAGTAGTAACCAACTCACAGAAACATTCTAGAAGAATCTGCCATGTCAGTCTGTGATCACAAACATGCAGATCAGAACTACTAGTTCCAGACTGCGAGTTCCATCTCGCAGATAGAAGTCGCAGAAATACTCCAGAGGAGACTGCCACTTCAGACTGCAAGTTCAAGCCATCAGAAACTAGGCGGCTACCAGACACTATGAGATCCACCTCGTAGAGCCACCTCGCAGAAGTTGCCCTGAACCCCACCGCCATATGAATCTGCAAGCAGAAGCAAACTGCGAGTTCAATATGTGAGGTTTATCTCGCAGATCTGACTCGCAATTGCCTGCCACATCAGCAATCCACTTGATAAATCAAAGATTTTTCCTACCCACTACATGCACTTAAATATCTTTGTTAACCTATTATATATAAAAGAGAGAAATAGATCTTAGATATACATATTTTTCATAGAATTAAACACTTAGAAAGAAAGAGTTGAGATTATCTTAGGGATCAAATTAGTTCTTAGTTTTAACTAGATCTTGGAACAACTTCGAAGAAGATTAAAGGAAGAATTTGGAATCAAAGTCAAGGATCAGCATCCATGACTATCAGTTGTATCTCTCTTTGTTTTTCTTTTGTAGTTAAGAAAATCATGTGCAGCTAAATTCCTTGAGATGTAAGGGATAGATGTTCATTTGTTGTTAACTATGATCTAAGTCAATATAATATGTTTATCCATTATATCTTGTTTATATATGTGCAATCAATGTATGAACTATACATTTAATGTGATTTACTTTGCATTTGTAGCATTTAAGATGCTTTTAGGTGGTTGGATTATCAATAAATGTGTTTGAAGAAACATAACTAATATCCTCACTTTCTTTTGGAATGATTGTTGATGATACATAACCATGCTTATTAATGTCATTTGCCCTTCTAGATTTAAGATTTCTCTATTCACCATCCTTTGACATAATGAGATGTGGAATTGATGAAAGTCTTTTATAAGGACCTTTTAAATTAGGGCCACATATTAGATATATGGATGTTGTTTTAAAGTTATTTATTTAAGGTCTTGGTTAACAGTTATGCTCTGTCATATTCCCTTGTATCTCATTTAATCCACTTTTAGTTTAAACGTATTAAGATCATTCACTAGTAATCCTTGTTAAGCAAGTTTTATTATTCTAAATTTATTTTCACTACCTAGAGTTCCTCGTGGGATCGATACCCTTACTTGTGTCTGCTATACTCGACAACGATTCGTACACTTGCGAAGGGTTAATTAAACTCGCGCACTCCATTTCATTAGTTTTTTAGAGCACCATTAGTTTAGAGGTACGCTCAGAGTGTGTCAAAAATCTTGGCCCCCTGCTGGTGATACTTCTTATAGTAGTGGTAATCAACTTTAGTTCATTTAACCTAGTTGTAAATTTTATTTCTCATTTCAGGATTGAACCAGTTGTATGCAAGGTGGAAGATCACTAGGAGGACCTTTGTTTCCAAGTAGTGAGGACATCAATCGTATTGCTAGGGTACGAAGAGGAATGGATATTCCACCAGTGGTTATCGAAATCGGAAGCGACTTATCTCCTTCCAACAATAGAAGCATGGACGGGCAAAACCCAACCATGGTACAACGATTTATGAAGGATTATGCACTGCCGAAAGTTGGTTCACAACCATCGGCAATCTTGCTCGAAACAGCTCAAAGGAATTATGATCTAAAGAATATGCACTACAACACCCTTCTGATCTTTTATGGTCAACCAAAAGAGGACGCACCTCAATTTATGAAGGAATTCTACCATGTGATGACAACCATTCCTTTGGGAGGAATTACGAAAGATCAGTTACGGATGAGGTGTTTCTCATATTGTTTAAAGGATCAAGCCAAGTTGTGGCTTATGACGTTAGCACTCAGATCTTAAACAACTTGGGCGGAAGTTGAGAGGAAATTCTTTGATAAGTATTTCCCTTCAAGAAGAACAAAAGAAATACGGGGAGAAATCACCACCTTTCAAGAGGAGGACGTAGAGCCTTTACATGAAATAAGAGACCGCTTCAAATTGCTCCTAACCGAATATCCACACCATGAGTTCACAATGGTTAGTCAAGTACAATTGTTTTGTGACGGACTTACCGGGCTTACCAAAGCCACTATGGACAATGCATGCGGATGTGTAATGAGGGAATTGAAAATGGAAGAAGTGTTTGAAAAGTATGAGATGTTGGGGCAAAATTCCCATCGAATGAGCCGAAGAGGGAAACGTGAGAGGGGATTGAATAGAGAGATGACCAATAATGTGGCTAGTCTCACTCGGGACATGCAACATCTAGTGATGAACCTTGGATGCAAACCCTCTCCGAACGCCCAGGTGCAACAGAATCCAGCTTGTAAGTGCCTCACTTAATGATTGGCTTATTTCGTTGACAAAATTGTTAGGATTATGCTCAATAGCAAGAGTGTAATATTGTAATTGACAATATTTTCATATAAATAATGTGATTTCTGATTCTGCAAAATCTTATAGCATTTATAATTATAATTGTCAAGGTAAATAATCATAAGGTCAAAAGACTATGAGATATGATGAATTGTTTGTACATCCGGATATGTATGAGGTAGACACAATTCTTTAGTTAGTCTTGAATAACGTTCACAACTTAAGTTAAAGGTTGGGCACCTCTATCTTGATAAAGTTGTAGAATTCTTTTACTAGCATTTGAGTGGGATCAAATGAGTTATGATGTGTCTAAAATCATCGAAATGTTTTCGAGTAAAAGAATCTAGTGCACTGGGTGCATTGAACTGGATCACAATGAAATACTTTATCTAGAACCGTCACTAGATATAAGTCTTTTCATTATCAGGACAATCGGAGACTCTATCTAAATCCTGAGATAAATGATGGACTTATGGTTGCAAGTGTTATCATTTGAGCTATCAATGAGTACGATTATATAGCATAGTCTATCCTCGATAGTTTGGTGGTATCCATTTGTTAATCGATAGAGGACTTCATTTATAGATATGGACATCGTGGCTCCATTTATTAAATGAGAGTATAATATCATCATATGGATGTTTTGAGGTATTGGATACTAAATCTCAACGTCGAGTTTTCAATAATGATTATTGAAGACATGGCTTCTGGACAAGTCAAAATATCCAAGTTCAAAATGTGGTCATATGAGGAAATATGGTAACTTGGAGAGCTATAGGCAGTCTATGAGCTCTTGGCGATTACTGATATTATTCACGAGGATACACCATCTCGTATAAGATTGTCTGGGGTATGAATGCGAAACATCTCCTTATTCTATCTTTATTTAAGAGTTCAATTTTAGCTCTTTAGTGGAATGAGTTAAAATTAATAGATCGGACCTAAGTGAATCATTTGTTGATTGTGATTAGGTTATGTCTATTGAAGCTTAAATTTAGATAGCCAGCCAAGATCCACAATCCACACGTACTTGCATGGATCACTTCATATATTCTACCAGGACCAATTTATGGGTCCATCTAGAATTGCATTTAATATATTAAGAATATAATATGTCTATTATTTATTTAATGGGCTGCACTATTATATTAATATATTAAAAGGAGACATGTAGGCTTGTTTCTTTTAGTAAGTATAAGTCTGGTTCACATGTGGGCTTTTATTTAAAGTCTAATGGATTAAATAAAATAAGAAAAATAATATTGGGCCCATATATATATATGGTGTGGGCGGCAAGGCTAAATAAAATAGCCCAAGATATTATATTATTTTATTTTTTTGATTAAATGGGAATTAATTAATTATTTAATTAATTAATAGTTTAAATCAAAATATTTTCCTGATCAGTAAATTAAATACTATGTGTTGGATTAGGGTTGGAATTCTTTTAAGTGATAGGAGTCCTAATGTGGTAAGGATTAAGTCCATATACACTCTGTTAGGATTATGCTAAATGGCAAGAGTGTAATATTGTAATTGACAATCTTCTCATATTAATAAAGTGAATTTTGATTCTTACAATTACTTATAGCATTTATTATTATAATTGTCAAGGTAAATAATCATAAGGTCAAAAGACTATGAGATATGAAGAATTGTTCATACATCCGGATATGTACGAGGTAGACACAATTCTTTAGTTAGTCTTGAATAACGTTCAAAACTTAAGTTAAAGGTTGGACACCTCTATCTTGTTAAAGTTGTAGAATTCTTTTACTAGCATTTGAGTGGGATCAAATGAATATGATGAGTCTAAAATCATCGAAAGGTTTTCGAGTAAAAGAATCTAGTGCACTAGGTGCATTGAACTGGATCACAATGAAATACTTTATCTAGAACCGTCACTAGATATAAGTCTTTTCATTAAAGAGGACAATCAGGAGAGTCTATCTTAATCCTGAGATAAATGATGGACTTATGGTTGCAAGTGTTATCATTAGAGCTATCAATGAGTACGATTATATAGCATAGTCTATCCTCGATAGTTTGGTGGTATACATTTGTTAATCGATAGAGGACTTCATTTATAGATATGGATATCGTGGCTCCATTTATTAAATAAGAGTATAATATCATCATATGGATGTTTTGAGGTATTGGATACTAAATCTCAACGTTGAGTTTTCAATAATGATTATTGAAGACATGGTTTCTGGACAAGTCAAAATATCCAAGTTCAAAATGTGGTCATATGAGTAAATATGGTAACTTGGAGAGCTATAGGCGGTCTATGAGCTCTTGGCGATTACTGATATTATTCACGAGGATACACCATCTCGTATAAGATTGTCTAGGGTATGAATGAGAAACATCTCCTTATTCTATCTTTATTTAAGAGTTCAATTTTAGCTCTTTAGTGGAATGAGTTAAAATTAATAGATCGAACCTAAGAGAATCATTTGTTGATTGTGATTAGGTTATGTCTATTGAAGCTTAAATTTAGATAGCCCGCCAAGATCCACAATCCACACGTACTTGCATGGATCACTTGATATATTCTACCGGATCAATTTATGGGTCCATCTAGAATTGCATTTAATATATTAAGAATATAATATGTCTATTATTTATTTAATGGGCTGCACTATTATATTAATATATTAAAAGGAGACATGTAGGCTTGTTTCTTTGAGTAAGAATAAGTCTGGTTCACATGTGGGCTTTTATTTAAAGTCTAATGGATTAAATAAAATAAGAAAAATAATATTGGGCCCATACATATATATGGTGTGGGCGGCAAGGCTAAATAAAATAGCCCAGGATATTATTTTATGTTATTTTTTTTGATTAAATGGGAATTAATTAATTATTTAATTAATTAATAGTTTAAATCAAAATCTTTTCCTGATCAGTAAATTAAATACTATGTGTTGGATTAGGGTTGGAATTCTTTTAAGTGATAGGAGTCATAATGTGGTAAGGATTAAGTCAATATATACTCTGTTAGGATTATGCTCAATGGCAAGAGTGTAATATTGTAATTGACAATCTTCTCATAATAATAAAGTGAATTTTGATTCTTACAATTACTTATAGCATTTATTATTATAATTGTCAAGGTAAATAATCATAAGGTCAAAAGACTATGAGACATGAAGAATTGTTCATACATCCGGATATGTATGAGGTAGACACAATTCTTTAGTTAGTCTTGAATAACGTTCAAAACTTAAGTTAAAGGTTGGACACCTCTATCTTGTTAAAGTTGTAGAATTCTTTTACTAGCATTTGAGTGGGATCAAATGAATATGATGAGTCTAAAATCATCGAAAGGTTTTCGAGTAAAAGAATCTAGTGCACTAGGTGCATTGAACTGGATCACAATGAAATACTTTATCTAGAACCGTCACTAGATATAAGTCTTTTCATTATCAGGACAATCGGAGAGTCTATCTAAATATTGAGATAAATGATGGACTTATGGTTGCAAGTGTTATCATTTGATCTATCAATGAGTACGATTATATAGCATAGTCTATCCTCGATAGTTTGGTGGTATTCATTTGTTAATCGATAGAGGACTTTATTTATAAATATGGACATCGTAGCTCCATTTATTAAATGAGAGTATAATATCATCATATGGATGTTTTGAGGTATTGGATATTAAATCTCAACGTTGAGTTTTCAATAATGATTATTGAAAACATAGCTTCTGGACAAGTCAAAGTATCCAAGTTCGAAATGTGGTCATATGAGGATATATGGTAACTTGGAGAGTTATAAGCGGTCTATGAGCTCTTGGCGATTAGTGATATTATTCACGAGGATACACCATCTCCTATAAGATTGTCTAGGGTATGAATGAGAAACATCTCCTTATTCTATCTTTATTTAAGAGTTCAATTTTAGCTCTTTAGTGGAATGAGTTAAAATTAATAGATTGGACCTAAGTGAATCATTTGTTGATTGTGATTAGGTTGTGTCTATTGAAGCTTAAATTTAGATAGCCCGCCAAGATCCCCAATCCACACGTATTTGCATGGATCACTTGATATATTCTACCGGGCCGATTTAAGGGTCCATCTAGAATTGTTTTTAATATATCAAGAATATAATATGTCTATTATTTAAATTAATAGGCTGCACTATTATATTAATATATTAAAAGGAAACATGTGGGCTTGTTTCTTTTAGTAAGAATGGGTCTGGTTCACATGTGGGCTTTTATTTAAAGTCCAATGGATTAAATGAAATAAGAAAATAATATATGGCCCATTTATATAAGTGGGGCGGCAATGTGTACATATTAACCTAATATATTATTTTGTTTCATTGTTTTAATTAAATAAGAATTAGTTAATTTATTAATTAATTGTTTAATTAAGAAACAAATCTTTTTCTGATCAGGAAATATATTTCCTAAAGTTATACTATTGGTAGTAGTATATTAAAAGTAAAAGACTTGTTTGATAAGAAAATAAATAATTAATTTTATTTATTTAATCAAATAAGAAGTCTTTTTATTTAGTCAATAAAAGAATAAAAATATCTATGAGTTGGATTAGGTTTTGAAGTCTAAAGGTTGATGGAAATTAGGGTGCAACACAAACTCTTTTTGGTATGTGATTTGCGGCAACCCTAGTCCATTTAGAGGAAGATTTCGGAAATCCTAAATAGAAGAGGAAGCAAAATTTCGGCCACCTATATAATACCACATATAGAATTCGGCCACCATAGTTGATTGAATGATTCAATTTTTCTTCTTCTTCTCAATTCATAGAAAATGATAATTTTTATTCTACTAAACATAAAAAAGAGAGAAGAGATTATTCTTTGATAGTACACTGATTGCTTGTTCATCAATAAGCTTGTGTGTACAACATCGAATTAGGTTCACGCGAGTTTCGATCATTAGATTGAGAACTCAAAAGTGACCGGAATAATTTTTGTCTTCTTTTGATTGTTTTGTGACTAACAAAAGAAAAAGAAAACTTTGTTCATCCATTCTCAGGTTTGCAATTCAAAGAAAAAGGGAGACCACGCTCCTAGGTGATTCACGTACGTGTTCGGATTGGAAGATCTCGCGGTACTGTTCACGATCACTGTTCACGGGGGTACTGTTCATGATCACTGTTCACGCGGGTACTGTTCACAATCACTGTTCACGCGGGTACTGTTCACGGGCATCGGAAAAGATTTTGCGGATTACCAATCGACGTAAGTCAATCGGATCACGCGTCAAGAGGTATTTAACTCTAACCGTATATATTTGAGTTTAATTAATTAAAAGGTTAAGGTTCAACTTTGAGAAAAAATTTAAAACCATACGAAATCTATTTTTCGTTTCTTCCAGCTGCGTTTTATATCGATTTTTTCCCTACAATTGGTATCAGAGCCTTGGTTGTACCTTTTAATTAATTAACGTTTATATACGTGAATCTATTTCTTTTTTATTGTGATTATACATGTTTTAGAAAGAGATTGCACTCTAGGTATTCGCATATATAATTACATGTTGAATGTATGGATTTATATATGTTTTATAAAGTGAATTGTTATTGCTCGATTTTGGTCCTAGAATTTCAATGTAATTTTTGTTTCGGATTTGTAACAAGAAGGGTGGTCTATTATCGCCATAATTCCTTCTTGGTAGTTGCTAGGGTTTTATATTTTTTTTGTATGTAAAATAAGTGCAGTATTTTTTTTTTATAAATCTTACTGCAGTAAAATAATAAAAAAAAATTTTGCTGCAGTAATTTATTCGTAATATGATGTAATGTATTCGGGTATTGAAAATTCGAAGACATGAAGAAAAATGAAGCAACCGGAACTGAGAACGAGCACCGTGCGCACCCTTGGACTGGATTGGGCTGCGCATGGCAAGCCCAATCCTTGGTGGGCTGCGCACGGCAGCCTTGTGTGGCCTTATGGGCTGCGCAAGGCAGCCCCTTTGTGGGGTTGTGGGCTGTGCACGTCCATGGGAGGAGGCCGAGGGATGAGCGTATGGTTGATGGCCACCTGAAGATCTTGTATTCCTAACAATTGTAATTTACTTGCTTTTCTAGGATGGGCCAAAATTGTTGCTATTTAATTTTTGCTTAAATATTAAAATATTTGTTGTTGTATGATAACATGACATTTTAGAATAGGAGTGCCACTCATATATCTCTTTTGGTATGAACATGCATTGAATGATTTAGGTATCTAATTGGCATATAGATAACTTGGTAAAAATCATTCTTTGGGATTTAATCACACGCCTTAAATAATTGAGTGGGAGAAGGTGTGCAAGAACGCCTATGGCCTCCAGGATTAGTTGAGTTTTATTATTTTTGGTAATCCCCCTAAGGGGCGTCCATAAATGGAATTTAACAATATACTTCCTTACAAGGATAGACTAGACAATTGACTTAAACGAAATCTACTCTCCAAGGAGGGATTTTCGTGAGAGAAAATTGAGGGTCGATATCTTGGTAACACACTCAATGTAATTTTATTAATATCCTCCCAAGAGTTCTTATTAATAAAAATTACAAGGCTAAAATTAAAAACGCTGGTTGTTATGTTAACAATTAGGTGAGACCTAGTCTAACTAGTAAATAGTGTGAACTCCCAAAGGAGGAGTAATATTTACGGGTGTTGGATCACCGTTGAATTTTTATGATTGAATTATTTATTTTAATTTAAGATAAATTTTTTAAAAGTGCTATTATCATGATTATTTACTTATATATGTTTTTGTTTTAATCAGAAATCATGACCCTATCACTTATGAACATCCTGAAAGATAACACCTTAACTGGAGATAACTACGTAACATGGAAAAGGAAAATTGGGTTGTTGCTGCAAAGTGAAAAACATAAGTTTGTTCTGACCACTCCTAAACCACCCCTTCCTAATAATGAATCTAATGTGATGCAAAGAGATGAGTATGAGCAGTGGAAGACTTCTGATGATATGGCAAAATGTTACATTATGGCCACTATCTCCGACGTGTTGCAACAGCAACATGAAGGAATGGAGTCCGCTGCTGATATAATGATGTCTCTAGAGGAAATGTTTGCTATGAGGTCTAGGACGACTAAGAGAGAGGCAGTGACTGCTTTTATGAATCTTAGGATGAAACCTGAACAATCTGTGAAAGATCACATGATGAAAGTCATAGCACATCTCAATATTGCTGAACTAAATGGTGCTGAGATTGATGGTGAGACCAAAATTGATATGGTAGTTAACTCACTGTCAGATTCCTTTGATCAGTTCAAGTTGGACTACACCTTGAACAAAAAGGAATACACCTTACAGGGCCTGGTGCAAGATGTTCAAAGCGCTGAAAAGATCCTTGTGAAAAACAAAGGTCAAGAGATTCATTTGGTTGGTAAAGTTGCTACTGTTAAGACCCGTAAGAAGGTCAAGAAACAACAGAAGAAAAAGCAACTTGGGCCTACCAAGAAGGAAACCAAGAAAGTAACCAAGATCAAAGGGAAATGCTTCCTTTGTGGTGAAAAGGGACATTGGAAAAGAGATTGCCCAAAGTCCCAAAAAAAGAAGGAAGAAGGTAATGTTAATTATCTAGAAACATGTTTTCTGGCAGATTCTAGTGATTCTTGGTTCATAGACTCTGGAGCCACTAATCATGTTTGTTATTCCTTGCAGGGGTTCCAAGAAAAGAGAAGGTTGAATGAAGATGAAGTCAATTTGCGCTTGGGCAACGGAACGTTAGTGTCTGCAAGTGCAGTGGGAGATATTAGAGTTATTTTAGATTCTAGTAGGCATTTAGATTTAATAGACGTTTATTATGTACCTCAATTCATGAGGAATTTAATTTCAGTTTCTTGTTTAAATAAGTTTGGATATTCGGTTACTTTTAATAAAACATTTATCATTAGTAAGAATGACAAAGTTGTTTGCAAAGGTACATTGGAAAACGGTTTATTCTTTTTGCATAGAAATATCTCTCACTCGTTAGACACAGAAATAACGGAACCTAATCATAAAAGAGTAAAATTATCAAAAAATGAAACCTATCTTTGGCATTTACGCCTAGGTCACATTAACCTTAATAGGATTAAAAGATTGGTATGTGACTGACCTTTAAGTGACTTAAAGGTTGATGATCTACCAACTTGTGAATCTTGTTTGGAAGGTAAAATGACCAAAAGGCCATTCAATACCAAAGGTGCAAGAGCCACTGAATATTTAGGACTAGTACACACTGATGTATGTGGTCCTATGAGCATTCAAGCTAGAGGTGGATATGAGTACTTCATCACCTTCACAGAAGATTACTCAAGATTTGGTTACGTGTATCTCATGAGACATAAGTCGGATGCATTTGATATGTTCAAAGCATTCAAAGCTGAAGTAGAAAATCAGCTTGAGAAACATATAAAAATCTTGAGATCTGATCGTGGTGGAGAATATCTATCTGGAGAGTTTCAGCAATATCTTATTGATAATGGGATAGTTTCTCAGTTTTCTGCACCAGGTACACCTCAACAAAATGGGGTAGCAGAAAAGAGAAATAGGACTCTTTTAGAGATGGTCAGATCAATGTTGAGTTATTCAACACTTCCTATTTCTTTTTGGGGATATGCTCTACAAACAGCAATATATAATCTAAACGATGTACCATCTAAATATGTCCCTAAAACCCCACATGAATTGTGGACTGGGCGAAAGCCTAGTTTACAACACATGAGGATATTTAGTTGTCCTGCACATGTGTTGAAAGGAAAGACAGAAAAGATGAAGTCCCATTCGGTAACATGTATATTTGTGGGGTATCCAAAAGGAACTAAAGGATATTATTTCTATAGTCCTTCTGATCTAAAAGTATTTGTTTCAACAAATGCTTCATTTCTAGAAAAGGACTATATGAATAATTTTGTGCCCAAAAGTAGAATTGTCCTGAATGAGATGTCAGGAGATACAATTCCACAAGAGGTTTCACAACCCAGCCCAATTGTAAGTTCCACTCCAACACAAGATCAACAACCTACCATTCCTCGTCGTAGTGGGAGGGTTAGAACACAACCCGAAAGATATATCGGTCTAGGAGAATCCGTTGAGAATCTCCCGGACGACGATGATCCCTACACGTACAAGGAAGCTATGGAGGATGTTGATTGTCGTCATTGGCAAAAGGCAATGCAATCCGAGATTGAATCGATGTTCAATAACAAAGTCTGGTCCCTTGTAGACTTGCCTAAAGGGATAAAACCCATTGGGTGCAAGTGGGTATACAAGAGGAAAAGAGGTATGGATGGTAAGGTGGAAACCTTTAAAGCTAGACTAGTAGCTAAAGGTTATACACAGAAAGAAGGTATCGATTACGAGGAAACCTTCTCACCTGTGGCCATGCTTAAATCCATTAGGATACTCTTATCCATTGCAGCATCTCTAGACCTAGAGATTTGGCAAATGGACGTCAAGACAGCTTTCCTTAATGGAAGTCTTGACGAGAGCATCTACATGATGCAACCAGAGGGATTCATTGAAAAAGGCCAAGAAGAAAGAGTATGCAAGTTGCAAAAGTCCATATATGGACTAAAGCAAGCATCCAGATCCTGGAACATAAGGTTCGATCAAGCTGTAAAGGGTTTTGGATTTATTCAAAACCCTGACGAACCTTGTGTATACAAGAGGATCAAAGGTGACAAGTTGGTTTTCCTCATTCTTTATGTTGATGATATACTACTCATTGGAAATGATGTAGGTGTATTGACATCAGTGAAAGAATGGTTAGCAAAACAATTTGATATGAAGGACTTAGGAGAAGCAAGTTATATTCTTGGTATCCAAGTAATAAGGGATAGAAAGAATAGAACGATTGCATTATCCCAAGCTTCATACATTGATAAAATCTTGTCTAGATTCACCATGCAAAATTCCAAGAAAGGTATGTTACCTTTTAGACATGGAATCAAACTTTCTAAGGGTCAAGCACCTAAGAATGTGCATGAAGAGCAATTCATGAGTAGAGTTCCATATGCCTCGGCAGTTGGAAGTCTCATGTATGCAATGCTCTGTAATAGACCAGATATTTGTTTTGCTGTTGGCATAGTTAGCAGGTTTTAATCGAAACCTGGTCCTGATCAGTTGGACGACAGTCAAGCATATTTTCAAGTATCTCAAGAGAACTAGAGATTATATGCTTGTATACTCTGGAGGGGATTTAATTCCCGTTGGGTATACAGATTCTGATTTCCAGTCAGATTCTGACTCCAGAAAATCCACATCAGGATTTGTGTTTACCATTGGAGGAGGAGCATTCATATGGAGGAGTATCAAGCAATCTTGTTTTGCTGATTCCACCATCGAAGCTGAGTATGTTGCTGCATGCGAAGCTGCCAAAGAGGCTGTTTGGCTCCGCCAATTCTTAATTGACTTAGAAGTGGTTCCTAGTGCGAATAAGCAGATCACTATACACTGTGACAACAGTGGTGCAGTGGCTATTCGAAAGAAACAAGAAGTCATAAGAGAGGTAAACACATTGAAAGGAAATATCACCTTTTGAGGGAGATTGTTCATAGGGGAGAGACGTGACGATCACCAAAATCGCGTCAGCAGAAAATCTAGCAGATCATTTCACAAAGGCTCTACCTCAGAAGAGCTTTGATGGACATCTAGAGAACATGGGAATGAGAGATATGACACACTTGCTATAGAGCAAGTGGGAGATTGTTAGGATTATGCTCAATGGCAAGAGTGTAATATTGTAATTGACAATCTTCTCATATTAATAAAGTGAATTCTGATTCTTACAATTACTTATAGCATTTATTATTAATTGTCAAGGTAAATAATCATAAGGTCAAAAGACTATGAGACATGAAGAATTGTTCATACATCCAGATATGTATGAGGTAGACACAATTCTTTAGTTAGTCTTGAATAACGTTCAAAACTTAAGTTAAAGGTTGGACACCTCTATCTTCTTAAAGTTGTAGAATTCTTTTACTAGCATTTGAGTGGGATCAAATGAATATGATGAGTCTAAAATCATCGAAAGGTTTTCGAGTAAAAGAATCTAGTGCACTAGGTGCATTGAACTGGATCACAATGAAATACTTTATCTAGAACCGTCACTAGATATAAGTCTTTTCATTAAAGAGGACAATCGGAGAGTCTATCTTAATCCTGAGATAAATGATGGACTTATGGTTGCAAGTGTTATCATTAGAGCTATCAATGAGTACGATTATATAGCATAGTCTATCCTCGATAGTTTGGTGGTATACATTTGTTAATCGATAGAGGACTTCATTTATAGATATGGACATCGTGGCTCCATTTATTAAATGACAGTATAATATCATCATATGGATGTTTTGAGGTATTGGATATTAAATCTCAACGTTGAGTTTTCAATAATGATTATTGAAAACATGGCTTCTGGACAAGTCAAAGTATCCAAGTTCGAAATGTGGTCATATGAGGAAATATGGTAACTTGGAGAGCTATAGGCGGTCTATGAGCTCTTGGCGATTAGTGATATTATTCACGAGGATACACCATCTCGTATAAGATTGTCTAGGGTATGAATGAGAAACATATCCTTATTCTATCTTTATTTAAGAGTTCAATTTTAGCTATTTAGTGGAATGAGTTAAAAATAATAGATTGGACCTAAGTGAATCATTTGTTGATTGTGATTAGGTTGTGTCTATTGAAGCTTAAATTTAGATAGCCCGCCAAGATCCCCAATCCACACGTATTTGCATGGATCACTTGATATATTCTACCGGGCCGATTTAAGGGTCCATCTAGAATTGTTTTTAATATATCAAGAATATAATATGTCTATTATTTAAATTAATGGGCTGCACTATTATATTAATATATTAAAAGGAAACATGTGGGCTTGTTTCTTTTAGTATGAATGGGTCTGGTTCACATGTGGGCTTTTATTTAAAGTCCAATGGATTAAATGAAATAAGAAAATAATATATGGCCCATTTATATAAGTGGGGCGGCAAGGTGTATATATTAACCTAATATATTATTTTGTTTCATTGTTTTAATTAAATAAGAATTAGTTAATTTATTAATTAATTGTTTAATTAAGAAACAAATCTTTTTCTGATCAAGAAATATATTTCCTAAAGTTATACTATTGGTAGTAGTATATTAAAAGTAAAAGACTTGTTTGATAAGAAAATAAATAATTAATTTTATTTATTTAATCAAATAAGAAGTCTTTTTATTTAGTCAATAAAAGAATAAAAATATCTATGAGTTGGATTAGGTTTTGAAGTCTAAAGGTTGATGGAAATTAGGGTGCAACACAAACTCTTTTTGGTATGTGATTTGCGGCAACCCTAGTCCATTTAGAGGAAGATTTCGGCAATCCTAAATAGAAGAGGAAGCAAAATTTCGGCCACCTATATAATACCACATATATAATTCGGCCACCATAGTTGATTGAATGATTCAATTTTTCTTCTTCTTCTCAATTCATAGAAAATGATAATTTTTATTCTACTAAACATAAAAAAGAGAGAAGAGATTATTCTTTGATAGTACACTGATTGCTTGTTCATCAATAAGCTTGTGTGTAAAACATCGAATTAGGTTCACGCGAGTTTCGATCATTAGATTGAGAACTCAAAAGTGACCGGAATAATTTTTGTCTTCTTTTGATTGTTTTGTGACTAACAAAAGAAAAAGAAAACTGTGTTCATCCATTCTCAGGTTTGCAATTCAAAGAAAAAGGGAGACCACGCTCTTAGGTGATTCACGTACGTGTTCGGATTGGAAGATCTCGCGGTACTGTTCATGATCACTGTTCACGCGGTACTGTTCACAATCACTGTTCATGCGGGTACTGTTCACGCGAGTACTATTCACGGGCATCGAAAAAGATTTTGCGGATTACCAATCGACGTAAGTCAATCGGATCACGCGTCAAGAGGTATTTAACTCTAACCGTATATATTTGAGTTTAAATAATTAAAAGGTTAAGGTTCAACTTTGAGAAAAATTTTAAAACCATACGAAATCTATTTTCAGTTTCTTCCACTGCGTTTTATATCGATTTTTTCCCTACACACTCCTTATTATACAAAGAATTCAGCCACCACTAGTCCTACAAGGGTTAGGATTCTTGAATTGATAGGAATTAGGGAAAAGGATAATTCCTTTTCAAGTAAGGAAATTAACCAACCCTAGATTTCCTATTCAATGAATTCGGCCAACCCTACTTGGTGAAGGAGAAAATTCGGCCAACCTATAAATATAAGGTTATGAATTTTCGGCCACTAAGAAGCAAAATAGAGAGAGATTTTTGTTTGTTTTGAAAATAAAAAATCCTACTCTATACACATAGATTTTCGGCCAAGAGAGAAAAAGAAAATAAGTTCTCATTCGATAGTGCACTTACAAGCCTTTAACATCAAAAGATTTTGTGCACACTTTCGATTTAGGGTTACGTGAGTTTCAATCATATTGATTGTGAATTCAAAAGTTACCGGAACTATTTTTGTTTAGGCTCTTGGTGTTTTACTATTGAAGATCAAGATCAGAAATTCCATACATCCATTCTAAGGTAAGCAATTCAAAGAAAAAAGGGAGACCACGCTCCTAGGTGATTCACGTACGTGCTAGGATTGAAGATTTTGTGGATTACCATCGACATAAGCCAATCGGATCACGCGACAAGAGGTATTTAACTCTAACCGTATATTTGAGTTTAATTAGTTAAAGAGTTAAGGTTCAAATCTTTAGAAAAATTTTAAACTATACGAAAATTATTTTTTCGCCTTTCGCTGCGGTTTTAAGCAATGTTTCCCTACAATTGGTATCAAAGCCTTGGTTGTACCCTTTAATTAATTAACATATATATACGTGAATCTATTTCTTTTTATTGTGATTATGCATGTTTCAGAAAGAGATGGCACTCTAGGTATTCGCATATATAATTACATGTGGAATGTATGGATTTATATATGTTGTTATAAAGTGAATTGTTATTGCTTGATTTTGGTCTTGGAATTTCAATGTATTTTTTGTTTCGGAATTGTAACAAGAAGAGTGGTCTATTATCGCCATAGTTCCTTCTTGGTAGTTGCTAAGTTCTTATTAATTTTATTGTAAAAATACTGCAGTTTTTTATTGTATTAAAATTTAGTGCAGTTTTTTGTTGTATTAAAATAAGTGCAGTTTTTTATTTGTAAAAAAAAAAAAAATACTGCAGTAGTTTAAATAAAAAATATATATATATATATATTTCTGCAGTATTTTATTGTATAAAATAAGTTGTAATATATTCAAGATTCGAAGACTCGAAGATTTGAAGATAATGGAGCATCCGGAACCGAGCTTGGCATCCGCGCGCACCGAGACAACAAGCGCGCACGCAACCAAGGTGCAGCAGCGCGTGCAACCCATGCATGGGCTGGCCATGCGGCAGCTCATGCCCTTGCATGGGCTAGGCATGCGCATGGGCTGCTTGGTGATCTTCGGGCGTGTGAGTTACGTGCGCGAGATGGTCGCTTGAAGTCTTGTTCGCCAAGAAAGGAGTTTTTTGTATTCCGTACAATTGTAATTTACATGCTTTTCTAGGATGGACCAAAATTGTGGCTATTTATTTTTATGTATAAATATTACAATATTTGTTATTGTATGATAACATGTCATATAGAATAGGAGTGCCACTCATATATCTCTTTTGGTATGAACATGCATTGAATGATTTAGGTATCTAATTGGCATCTAGATAACTTGGTAAAATCATTCTTTGGAATTTAATCACACGCCTTAAATAATTGAGTGGGAGAAGGTGTGTTAGAACACCTATGGCCTCCAAGGTTAGTTGAGCTTTATTATTTATTGGTAATCCCCCCGAGGGGCGTCCATAAATGGAATTTAGCAAAATACTTCCTTACAAGGATAGACTAGACAATTGACTCAAACTAGATCTACTCCCAGAGGAGGGATTTTCGTGAGAGAAAATTGAGGGTCGATATCTTGGTAACACAATCAATGTAATTTTATTAATATCCTCCCGAGAGTTCTTGTTAATAAAATTGCAAGGCTAAAATTGAAAACATTGGTTGTTATGTTAACAATTAGGTGGGACCTAGTCCAACTAGTAAATGGTGCGAACTCCTGAAGGAGGCGTAACATTTATGGGTGTTGGATCACCGTTGAATTTTTTACGATTGAGTTATTTAATCAATTCAAGATAAATATTCGAAAGTGCTTTATCATGATTATTTACTTATATATGCTTTTTGTTTTATTCAGAAATCATGACCCCATCACTTATGAACATCCTGAAAGATAACACTTTAACTTGAGATAATTATGTCACATGGAAAAGGAAAATTGGGTTGTTGCTGCAAAGTGAAAAACATAAGTTTGTTCTAACTACTCCTAAACCACCTGCTCCTAATAATGAATCAAGTATTTTGCAAAGAGATGAGTATGAGCAGTGGAAGACCTCAGATGATATGGCCAAATGTTACATTATGGCTACTATCTCCGACGTGTTGCAACAGCAGCATGAAGGAATGGGGTCTGCTGCTGATATTATGATGTCTCTGGAAGAAATGTTTGCTATGAGGTCTAGGACGACTAAGAGAGAGGCAGTGACTGCTTTTATGAATCTTAGGATGAAACCTGGATAGGCTGTGAAAGATCACATGATGAAAGTCATAGCACATCTAAATATTGCAGAATTAAATGGCGATGAGATAGATGGTGAGACCAAAATTGACATGGTTGTCAACTCACTATCAGATTCCTTTGATCAGTTCAAGTTGAACTACACCTTGAACAAAAAAGAATACACCTTGCAGGGCCTGATGCAAGATGTTCAAAGCGTTGAAAAGATCCTTGTGAAAAGCAAAGGTCAAGAGATTCATATGGTTGGTAAAGTTGCTACTGTTAAAACCCGCCAGAAGGTCAAGAAACAACAGAAGAAAAAGCAACTTGGGCCTACCAAGAAGGAGAGCAAGAAAGTAACCAAGATCAAAGGGAAATGCTTCCTTTGTGGTGAAAAAGGACATTGGAAAAGAAATTGCCCAAAGTCCCAGAACAAGAAGGAAGAAGGTAATATTAATTATCTTGAAACATGTTTTCTGGCAGATTCTACAAATTCTTGGATCATAGACTCTGGAGCCACTACTCATGTTTGTTATTCCTTGTAGGGGTTCCAAGAAAGGAGAAGGCTGAATAAGAACGAAATCAATTTGCGCTTGGGCAACGGATCGTTAGTGTCTGCAAGTGAAGTCGGAGATATTAGAGTTATTATAGATTCTAGTAGGCATTTAGATTTAATAGATATTTATTATGTACCTCAATTCAAGAGGAATTTAATTTCAGTTTCTTGTTTAAATAAATTTGGATATTCGGTTACTTTTAATAAAGCTTTTATTATTAGTAAGAATGACAAAATTGTTTGCAAAGGTACATTGGAAAACGGTCTATTCTTTTTGCATAGAAATATCTCTCACTCGTTAGGCACAGAAATAACGGAACCTAATCATAAAAGAGTAAAATTATCAAAAGATGAAACCTACCTTTGGCATTTACGCCTAGGTCACATTAACCTTAATAGGATTAAAAGATTGGTATGTGACGGACCTTTAAGTGACTTAAAGGTTGATGATCTACCAACTTGTGAATCTTGTTTGGAAGGTAAAATGACCAAAAGGCCATTCAATACCAAAGGTGCAAGAGCCACTGAATGTTTAGGACTAATACACACTGATGTATGTGGTCCTATGAACATTCAAGCTAAAGGTGGATATGAGTACTTCATCACCTTCACAGATGATTACTCAAGATTTGGTTATGTGTATCTTATGAGACATAAGTCGGATGCTTTGGACATGCTCAAAGCATTCAAAGCTGAAGTAGAAAATCAGCTTGAGAAAAGCATAAAAATCTTGAGATCTGATCGTGGTGGAGAATATCTATCTGGTGAGTTTTAGCAATATCTTATTGATAATGGGATAGTTTCTCAGTTTTCTGCACCAGGTACACCTCAACAAAATGGGGTAGCAGAAAGGAGAAATAGAACTCTTTTGAACATGGTTAGGTCTATGTTGAGTTATTCAACACTTCCTATTTCTTTTTGGGGATATGCTCTACAAAATGCAATATATATTCTAAATGTGGTACCATGGAAGTCGGTTCCTGAAACACCATATGAGTTGTGGATTGGGCGAAAGCCTAGTTTACAACACATGAGGATATTTGGTTGTCCTGCACATGTGTTAAAAGGAAAGACAGAAAAGATGGAGTCTCGTTCGGAAACATGCATATTTGTGGGGTATCCAAAAGGAACTAAAGGATATTATTTCTATACTCCTTCAGATCTAAAAGTGTTTGTTTCAACAAATACTACATTTCTGGAAAAGGACTATATGAATGATTTTGTTCCCAAAAGTAGAATTGTCCTGAATGATATGTCAGGAGATACAATTCCACAAGAGGTTTCACAACCTAACCCAATTATAATTTCCACTCCAACACAAAATCAACAACCTACCATTCCTCGTCGTAGTGGGAGGGTTAGAACCCAACCTGAAAGATACATCAGTCTATGAGAATCTGTTGAGAATCTCCCTGACGACGATGATCCCTACACGTACAAGGAAGCAATTGAGGATGTTGATTGTCACCATTGGCAAAAGGCAATGCAATCTGAGATTGAATCCATGTTCGATAACAAAGTCGGATCCCTTGTAGACTTGCCTAAAGGGATAAAACCCATTGGGTGCAAGTGGGTATACAAGAGGAAAAGAGGTATGGATGGAAAGGTGGAAACTTTTAAAGCTAGATTGGTAGCTAAAGGTTACACACAGAAAGAAGGTATCGATTATGAGGAAACCTTCTCTTCTGTGGCCATGCTTAAATCCATTAGGATACTCTTATCCATTGCAGCATCTTTAGATTTAGAGATTTGGCAAATGGACGTCAAGACAGCTTTTCTTAATGGAAATCTTGACGAAAGCATCTATATGATGCAACCAGAAGGATTCATTGAAAAGGGCCAAATGGAAAAGGTATGCAAGTTGCAGAAATCAATTTATGGATTAAAGCAAGCATCCAGATCCTGGAACATAAGGTTCGACCAAGCAGTAAAAGGTTTTGGATTTTTACAGAACCTTGAAGAACCTTATGTATACAAAAGGATCAAAGGTGACAAGTTGGTTTTCCTTATTCTTTACGTAGATGATATATTACTCATTGGAAACGATGTGGGAGTATTGACATCAGTAAAAGAATGGTTAGCAAAACAATTTGATATGAAGGACTTAGGAGAAGCAAGTTTTATTCTAGGTATCCAAGTAATAAGGGATAGAAAGAATAAAACGATTGCACTATCCCAAGCTTCATATATAGACAAAATCTTGTCTAAGTTTTCCATGCAAGATTCCAAGAAAGGTATGTTACCTTTTAGGCATGGAATCAAACTTTCTAAGGGACAAGTTCCTAAGAATGAGCATGAAGAGCAATTCAAGAGTAGAATTCCATATGCCTCGGCAGTTGGAAGTCTCATGTATGCAATGCTCTGTACTAGACCAGATATTTGTTTTGCTGTTGGAATAGTTAGCAGGTTTCAATCGAAACCTGGTCCTGATCACTGGACGGCAGTCAAGCATATTTTCAAGTATCTTAGGAGAACGAAAGATAATATGCTTGTATACTCTGGAGGGGATTTAATCCCCGTTGGGTATACAGATTCTGATTTCCAATCGGATTCTGACTCTAGAAAATCCACATCAGGATCTGTGTTTACTCTTGGAGGAGGAGCAGTCATTTGGTGGAGTATCAAGCAATCTTGTATTGCTGACTCCACCATGGAAGCAGAGTATGTAGCTGCATGCGAAGCTGCCAAGAAGGCAGTTTCGCTTCGCCAATTCTTGATTGACTTAGAAGTAGTTCCTAGTGCGAATAAGCAGATCACTATCTACTGTGACAACAGTGGAGCAGTGGCTAATTCGAAAGAACCAAGAAGTCATAAGAGAGAAAAACACATTGAAAGAAAGTATCATATTTTAAGGGAGATTGTTCATAGGGGAGACGTGACGATTACCAAAATCGCGTTGGCAGAAAATCTAGCAGATCCCTTCACAAAGGCTCTACTTCAGAAGAGTTTTGATAGGCACCTAGAGAACATGGGAATGAGAGATATGACACATTTGCTATAGCGCAAGTGGGAGATTGTTAGGATTATGCTCAATAGCAAGAGTGTAATTTTGTAATTGACAATCTTTTCATATAAATAAAATGATTTCTGATTCTGTAAAATCTTATAGCATTTATAATTATAATTGTCAAGGTAAATAATAATAAGGTCAAAAGACTATGAGATATGAAGAATTGTTTGTACATCCGGATATGTATGAGGTAGACGCAATCCTTTAGTTAGTCTTAAATAACGTTCACAACTTAAGTTAAAGGTTGGGCACCTCTATCTTGATAAAGTTGTAGAATTCTTTTACTAGCATTTGAGTGGGATCAAATGAGTAATGATGAGTCTAAAATCATCGAAAGGTTTTCGAGTAAAAGAATCTAGTACACTGGGTGCATTGAACTGGATCACAATGAAATACTTTATCTAGAACCGTCACTAGATATAAGTCTTTTCATTATCAGGACAATCGGAGACTCTATCTAAATCCTGAGATAAATGATGGACTTATGGTTGCAAGTGTTATCATTTGAGCTATCAATGAGTACGATTATATAGCATAGTCTATCCTCGATAGTTTGGTGGTATTCATTTGTCAATCGATAGAGGACTTCATTTATAGATATGGACATCGTGGCTCCATTTATTAAATGAGAGTATAATATCATCATATGGATGTTTTGAGGTATTGGATACTAAATCTCAACGTTGAGTTTTCAATAATGATTATTGAAGACATGGCTTCTGGACAAGTCAAAATATCCAAGTTCAAAATGTGGTCATATGAGGAAATATGGTAACTTGGAGAGCTATAGGCGGTCTATGAGCTCTTGGCGATTACTGATATTATTCACGAGGATACACCATCTCGTATAAGATTGTCTAGGGTATGAATGAGAAACATCTCCTTATTCTATCTTTATTTAAGAGTTCAATTTTAGCTCTTTAGTGGAATGAGTTAAAATTAATAGATCGGACCTAACTGAATCATTTATTGATTGTGATTAGGTTATGTCTATTGAAGCTTAAATTTAGATAGCTCGCCAAGATCCACAATCCACACGTACTTGCATGGATCACTTGATATATTCTACCAGACCAATTTATGGGTCCATCTAGAATTGCATTTAATAGATTAAGAATATAATATGTCTATTATTTATTGAATGGGCTGCACTATTATATTAATATATTAAAAGGAGACATGTAGGCTTGTTTCTTTTAGTAAGAATAAGTCTGGTTCACATGTGGGCTTTTATTTAAAGTCTAATGGATTAAATAAAATAAGAAAAATAATATTGGGCCCATATATACATGGTGTGGGCGGCAAGGCTAAATAAAATAGCCCAAGATATTATTTTATTTTATTGTTTTGTTTAAA
Organism: Dipteronia sinensis; assembly: GCA_033220585.1. NCBI lineage: Eukaryota > Viridiplantae > Streptophyta > Magnoliopsida > Sapindales > Sapindaceae > Dipteronia > Dipteronia sinensis. Next base: position 30,842,952 of record CM065638.1, read on the forward strand.
TGGGAATTAATTAATTATTTAATTAATTAATAGTTTAAATCAAAATCTTTTCCTGATCAGTAAATTAAATACTATGTGTTGGATTAGGGTTGGAATTCTTTTAAGTGATAGGAGTCCTAATGTGGTAAGGATTAAGTCCACATACACTCCTTATTATACAAAGAATTCGGCCACCACTAGTCCTACAAGGGTTAGGATTCTTGAATTGATTGGAATTAGGGAAAAGGATAATTCCTTTTCAAGTAAGGAAATTAACCAACCCTGGATTTCCTATTCAATGAATTCGGCCAACCCTACTTGGTGAAGGAGAAAATTCGGCCAACCTATAAATATAAGGTTATGAATTTTCGGCCACTAAGAAGCAAAATAGAGAGAGATTTTTGTTTGTTTTGAAAATAAAAAATCCTACTCTATACACATAGATTTTTGGCCAAGAGAGAAAAAGAAAATAAGTTCTCATTCGATAGTGCACTTACAAGCCTTTAACATCAAAAGGTTTTGTGCACACTTTCGATTTAGGGTTACGCGAGTTTCAATCATATTGATTGTGAATTCAAAACTGACCGGAACTATTTTTTTTTTAGGCTCTTGGTGTTTTACTATTGAAGATCAAGATCAGAAATTCCATACATCCATTCTAAGGTAAGCAATTCAAAGAAAAAAGGGAGACCACACTCCTAGGTGATTCACGTACGTGCTAGGATTGAAGATCTTACGGATTACCATCGACGTAAGTCAATCGGATCACGCGACAAGAGGTATTTAACTCTAACCGTATATTTGAGTTTAATTAATTAAAGGGTTAAGGTTCAAATCTTTAGAAAAATTTTAAACTATACGAAAAATATTTTTTCGCCTTCCGCTGCGGCTTTAAGCAATTTTTCCTTACAAAAATCACAATTGGGGTTAATCATTGTAAAAGGGTAGATTAGGAATTGAAGATCTTCCATTGGACTCCAAGTGCTTCAAGGAAGGTAGATTACTTGACTCTACTTTTACTTGAAGGGATATAGTTGCACACACTCACTTGCATGCATTGTATGCCATTTATCGAACTCCACACTTGCACATATTGCACATTACTTAGTGTGTTGACTCTGCCTGGAAAAGAGAGTTTCCTCTCTTACCGCGACCTAGACCGCTTGGCAAGCGCTGCTTGCACCGCGGCATACAAAGCGGTAAACATCAGTTGGCCCATCCTGCCTTGACCGTGTCCTGTGCACATGTACGCCCAGCGATCCCTGACACGGTAAACTTCAGTAGGCCCCTGCTGCCTTGACCGCGGCATGTGCACTGCACGCACAGCGGTCCCAACCGCGATGTTGTCCAGTAGGCACACTGCTGCGTGTACCGCTGTCTGGACAACTTGCCCGAGCCGCGGTACGCACATCGGTAATGACAGGATTCTGCTACTGTTTTTCAAAACGGTGTCATTTCGTCTAGGGCTTCATATATATATGCCCTTTCCTCTTCCTTGCCTCTTTAGAGCTTCAGAATCTATTCTCTTTCATTCCTTTTAGAGCTCAAGAGTGTCTTGCAAGAAAAGGTAGCAAGAAACCATTTTTATTGTCCAAAACCCAATCACCCATCATTCATTCATGGTTCTATCATCATCTAGTTTCATCTAGGATGTTTCTAAGCATGGGTCTTCATCAACATAGCTTACTTGGTAAGTAGAACACCACTCTCATCCATCTTTGTGTTCTTGCTTAACAAGAAATCTCTTTTATGTTCTTTTGCATCTAGATTATAATTTTTCATTATAAATAGAGATTTTTGTTGATGTTTGGGTTGTTGTATTGTGATAGCTATTGCATCTAGGAATGCTTTGATTTCATATAGCTAGGTTATATGTGTGTCATATAGCAACATGATATCTAGGATTGTTTGAAGCATTCATACATGACTAAATAAGCATTAAATGTGTTGACCTTGCATTTTGTGCATTTAGAATATCATCATATTCACTTTAGGTTTCATATCTCTTCTTTTAAGAGTTAAGTCTTGTATTTGCCTTTGGTAGTATACAAGCAAGAGCCTAAAATCACTATTAAATGTCTGCGGGTAGCAAGGATAGATTAGTTACCGATTAGGTGTGATGTTGTCCACCTAGGTTGTAATCGTTTTTGCAAATAGTGGATTTGAGGGTTCGATTGGCAATTAGGCCCGTGAGTTTTTACCCAGTTGGAGGGTTTCTCACGTAAATCATATCATTGTGTCTTTTTGTTTATTCCGTATTTTTATTATGGCAATGATTGATTGTGTTAGAGATTAGGGTTGTGGTGTTTAATTTTGATTAATCAAAAAGATGGCATTTAATTTGGTTAAAACCTATTCACCCCCCCCCCCCCCCTCTACGTTAGTTTTATCACTCTTAGTGTATTTTCAATTGGTATCAAAGCGGGTTCTTTAACATAATTAGGAGATCATTTGCTCTCTAGGAGTGTTTTGCATTATAGTGTTTTTTTTTTGTTAGTGTATCTTGCTTGTTTACCTTTTCTGTTTGTTTGATTGATTGCATTCATCTCATTCACCCTTAAACAGCATGAGTGGAAACACATATGAGCGAGAGGGAGCATCGAGTTCAAGACCCCCACTTCTGACTGGGGTTAATTACTCATCATGGAAAGGAAAAATGGAATCCTATCTATGTTGGAACCTAGGGTTACAGATTACGCACCGGAAGGTTTTATAAATTTTTATGCAATCATTAAACTAACCCATTTGTACAGTAATAATCAAATGCAATAGTAAAGTGAAGATTCATACCTACGTAGGAGGCTCCTTCACTTTGATACGAACAACTCCTGATTTGAACCACGTGATCTTCCTCGCTATCTCCCGGAACTGGTAACAGCGTGTGGGCGCGTCACGATATTCAGGACCTGTATGGAGGAAGAAAAGAAGAACACACACCAAAAACCAACTCTAGAAATGTAGCACTTGTGGTCTCATCACACACTAACTTTTTCTCTTTTGTTTTGTTTGCTGTTCACGATCACTTTCTTTTTTTTTTCTTTCAAAGTCATCTTTCTTTAGCTGTGTATGTTTTTCTCATCCAAAAACAAGTAATCAGATTACTTTGTATATTAGTCATTCGGTTATATTGTTTTGATTGCAAAATATATATCTCATATATATCTATTAAAACAAACCGAAAATTTGATTTTTAAAACTTTAAAAAATATCTCATATCTTTTTAAATTAAATATTTATTTTTGAATTCAAACATTTCAAATTCAATTTCAAAATATTTAATTTAATAAAATAAAATAATCATATTATCTTATTTTATTCAAAATCAAATATCAACTAACACCCTCCATTTAGTGATTAACAACATAATTAAATAATCTTATTATTTAATTTATTTAATCACCATTATTCATTAATTAAATAATCCCATTATTCAATTAATTCCCGAATAATTACGTGTCACTTTCGTAACACAATTAATTGGACAATCCAATTAATTAACCGTGACCCTTGTTACCTAAATCGATCGGGCTAGCAAGGGGACCTAATGGACCCACAGTATTTTGAGCTCCAATAATCCTTAGAAATTATTAATTAAACTCTTTAATTAATATTTCATGATTATTAACTTCGGTGTTATTCCACTAAAAACCCAAAGCTGCACTCTCTCAACTGTAGACGTTTTTACACAAATCAGTAACTCTCGGTGTCCATCGATATAGCTATTACATATGGTATAATTCGCCACAAGTAGTTCATAATTAGAGCTGGGTCATAATGTCCGTTATACCCCTCTAATCATATCTTTCCATTAAGTACCATTGATTCTCTAATGAACAATAAATCCTACATTCCTTACGGAATTAGGAGAGCGCTCATATTGTTCAAGCCCCGAATCAACCCTTAAGGGAACTACCATCTACTTCTCACAAGAAAGAGTGGATTCCACTATTGTGTACAAACCTTCCCAGCCACAAGCCAAACCGCAATCCCAACATATGGAGTATATTGATCGGGAATGCAACTCCGACCTCACCCATGGTATATCAAAGACCACGATCTAACCTGAAGGAGTCGATAAGACACTCAGGATTAAGATCACCCACATATAGCCATCATTAGTTAATATATATAAATCTCATCGTTAAACGGATCTTAGTGAGAGATTCATAAAGATCATGGCCCAGTCCTATATGATCACATCATACAAGGTGCCTCCATTCTCATATCTACATATGAATGATCCAGGATAGGATCACCGTACACTACGAAATGGACCGCAGCTGTAGATTAACCACAAATAAAGTACCCAGCTTTATTTGCTATCTACGGACTCTTTAAATTGCTCGTTTCAAACTGAATCCATCTATATATGACACTCATATACTCAGTTCAAAATTACATCCGGCAATTTTGGATGTTAAGTGCACATGTTATATAAAGTATGACACAAAATGAATGAATATACTACTTCTTTTATTTATGTTCAAATTATATTTACAAATTACAAGCTTTAGGGAAAAAACCCCAATAATCTCCCACTTGCACTAAAGCATGTGAGTCATGTCTCGTAACCTTAGACCTTCTAGGTGACCTTCTAACACTTTAGCCGGTAAGGTCTTCGTAAATGGATCAGCATGATTATCTTGTGAGGATATCTTGGTGACGATCACATCTCCTCTCTGCACTATCTCTCTAATGAGATGATACTTTCTCTCTATATGCTTCCCTCTCTTGTGGCTTCTTGGTTCTTTGGAATTAGCCACAGCACCACTGTTATCACAATAAAGTGTGATGGGCTTATCCAGATCTGGAACAACTTCCGGATCACTCAAGAACTTATGGAGCCAAACAGCCTCTTTAGCAGCTTCACAAGCGGCTACATATTCGGCTTCCATGGTGGAGTCAGTAATGCAAGATTGCTTTATACTTCTCCATACAATGGCTCCACCACCTAGGGTGAATACTGATCCAGACGTGGATTTTCTAGAATCCCTGTCTGACTGAAAATCAGAATCTGTGTATCCTAAAGGGATCAAATCCTGTCCGGAATACACTAGCATATAGTTTCTCGTTCTCCGAAGATACTTGAGAATAGTCTTGACAGCAACCAAATGATCTAATCATGGGTTGGACTGGTACCTGCTGACTACTCCCACTGCATAGCAGATGTCCGGTCTCGTGCATAACATAGCATACATGAGACTACCTACTGCTGATGCATATGGCACACATCTCATATCCTCAACTTCTTGAGGTGTCTTAGGACACTGTTCCTTAGACAAGTGAACCCCATGTCTAGAAGGTAAATTACCTTTCTTGGAGTTCTGCATCGAAAATCGCATAAGAATCTTGTCGATATATGATGCCTGAGACAATGCTATGAGTTTGTTCTTACGATCCCTTATAAGTTGGATCCCTAGAACATAACTCGCCTCTCCCAAATCTTTCATTTGGAATTGGCTAGCCAGCCAGCCCTTTACATCAGACAACACTCCTACATTATTCCCAATGAGTAGGATGTCATCTACGTATAGGACCAAGAAAACTACTTTCTTGTCAATGATGCGCTTGTAGACACAAGGCTCATCAACGTTTTGCTCGAAACCATAGGTTTTGATCACATCATCAAACCTTATGTTCCAAGATCTAGATGCTTGCTTAAGTCCATAAATGGACCTTTGCAACTTGCAAACCTTTTGCTCTTGATCTGGAAGCACAAATCCCTCTGGTTGCATCATGTATATGCTTTCATCAAGATTGCCATTCAAGAATGCAGTCTTGACGTCCATTTGCCAAATTTCATAATCTAAATAGGCAGCAATGGATAAGAGAATCCGAATAGACTTAAACATGGCTACTGGCGAGAAGGTCTCTTTATAATCGACCCCCTCTTTCTAGGTATAACCCTTGGCCACTAGCCTTGCCTTGAAGGTCTCTACCTTCCCGTCTACTCCTCTCTTCCTCTTGTAGATCCACTTACATGCTATGGGTTTTACCCCATTCGGTAAGTCTACAAGTTCCCAGGCTGAGTTAGAGTACATAGACTCCATCTCGAGATTCATGGCTTTAAGCCATTCCTCTTTATCAGGATCTTCCATTGCATTCTTAAATGTCAATGGATCATCCACACTATCAGCAGAGACAAGATCTTGTCCCTCACTTACACCCAAATAGCATTCAGGCTGTCTCACAACCCTCTCACTTCGTCTAGGTGGTAGTGTATCCTGACTAGGAATTATCTGACTTTCAGATGTTAATGGATTAACAACTCTAGTTGACTGAGTACTGGTCTCACCAGGCTCCAACTCATTTAATACAATTTTAGAACGAGGTTTATGATCACTTATATAGTTATCCTCAAGAAACGTTGCATTTGTCGATACAAATACTTTGTTATCTTCAGGACTATAGAAGTATCCACCTCTGATCTCCTTGGAGTATCCTACAAACAAGCAGACCACAGACTTGGGATCTAGCTTTCCAGTTCTGTTCTTCAGCACGTGTGCTGGACACCCCCATATGCGAAAATGTCATAAACTAGCTTTACGACCATTCCACAACTCTAGGGGAGTTTTAAGAACAGATTTGGATGGCATTACATTCAAAATGTATGCCGCTGTTTGTAACGCATATCCCCAGAAGGAATTTGGTAATGATGAGAAACTAATCATAGATCTTACCATTTCCATCAGGGTTCTATTTCTCCTCTCTGCTACACCATTTTGCTGAGGTGTACCAGGAGCTGTGAGTTGGGAAACTATCCCATGCTCGACCATGAAGTCTTGAAACTCTTGGTCAAGGTACTCACCTCCACGATCTGATCGTAGTGACTTGATTGTCCTACCTAATTGATTCTCAACTTCAGCTCTGAATTCTTTGAACTTTTCAAATGTTTGCGACTTTCGTTGCATTAGGTAGACATATCTGTATCTTGAGTAGTCATCTATAAAGGTGACATAATGCTCATAGCCGCCCCTAGCTCTAACATTCATCGGTCCGCAGACGTCTGTATGTGTGAGTTCTAGTGGCTCTATAGCTCTAAGCCCTTTTCCAGTAAAAGGTCTCTTAGTCATCGTACCTTCTAAACAGGATTCGCAGACAGGTAAGGTGCCAACCTTTAACTCACTTAAAGGTCCACTTTTTACTAGTCTGTCTATCCGGTCAAGGTTGATATGACCAAGCCTTAGATGCCAAAGATTCGTGTCATTATCTGGAGAAATCTTATGTTGTTTAGTTTTAGATTTTTCAACCTTAAACATTTTGGTGTTAAGCAGTGTAGTATGTATTAACGGTCTTAACACATACAAATTGTTTTCATTAATTCCTGAACAAATATTCAGACCATTCTTTCCAATAATAACAAACTTATTATTAAAAGAAACAAAATACAATTGTTCTAACAACTTAGAAACGGAAATCAAATTCCGTGTAAATCCAGGAATATAAAAAACATTGTTCAATAATAAAAAACTATTATTATTACAAAATTGCAATCTTATTGCTCCCACTGCTTTGGCCGACACGATATCCCCCGACCCCACACGCATGGAGAAGGCTCCCTCCTCTAGCTGTGTCCAAGAATCAGTCCACTGCAAAGAAGAACAAACATGATTAGTGGCCCCCGAATCAACAATCCAAGGTGAAGAATCATCTTCCACTAAACAAGATTCAAGAACAAGTAAATCATATTTACCTTTCTTCTTCTTCTTGGCTACCTCCTCCATACTAAGGACAGTTCCTCTTCTAGTGCCCGACCTTGTTACAATGGAAACATTTTCCTTTGTCTTGGTCGGTGGAGGTGCCCTTCTTTTTGCTTTGGACCTTCTTGGGTTTGGGCTTACCCTTCGCCTTTCCAGCAGACCTCTTCCTCTTTTTATTATTAGAGGAAGATGGTTCGGCAACATTTGCCTCACCGGTCTTACTTTTGCTGTCCTTGGTCATGGACTCAAAAGTAGCGAGCTCATTGAGCAACTGTGTGAGACTAAACCTTAACTTGTTCATCCCGTAGTTGTTCTTCAACTGATCGAAACTCTTCGGAAGAGTCGTCAGTATGATGCTCACTTGACTGGGTTCATCAATGGCTCCGCCATTGACTTCTGCCGTGTTGAAGTTGGATATCATGCTCAGAACATGTTCCCGAACTGATGTACCTTCCTTCATGCGAGCGAGCATAGCGGAACGAACAACTTCGTGTCGCTTTTGCTCGGAGGGCTGCCCGAACATAGCTTGCAATGACTCCATAATTTCGAATGCTGTAGTCATTGCTTCGTGCTTTGTGACAAGTACGTCTGTCATAGAAGCTAACAGATATGTTCGGGCCTTCTCATCAGATGAGACCCATCGCTGGTATGCCTCACGAACAGTTCGTGTGGCATTGCAGTAGGCACAGGAGGACATTCCTTCGTAAGCACAAACTTGAGGTCTTTGGTGACCAGTATTGCATTAATGTTAAGTTTCCATTTTGTATAGTTATCACCAGTTAATTTATCGTTTGCAAGTATTTGTAATAGTGCATATGACATGGCTGAAAAAACATAAATTAAAGATTCATTCAGTCATACATTCTAAACATGTGCTAATGTTCGGCATAAAATTAAACATGATGCATGAAAATGTTTAATGAACAAGAACAACCCTAAAAACAATGTTTCTATGCCACGACAATCCAACATACCACAAGCAAGTGCCGCCTTAGGGTCGGTCAAATTCTTGCATGTTGGATCGAGACCTTCTCAGTCAAAAGATATACCAGAATAACTCTTATGCCAATATCATTCAACCATCGTTTATTAGGTCAGGTTTTTAATTAACCAATTTAATTAAAACCTTGTGAGTGTAACCCATCATTTCAGATCTCAAGAGCTTAACTTAAGAATTGCCGCCTTAGGGTCGGTCAATCCCGAAAACCCCTCCGAAATCCTATCTGTTAGGAAGTCAACCTTGGTATTGATTCTTATGGAAACCCTCCTTAGGGAGGACGAAAACAAAGCCGTCACGAGGCCCCACTCGAATCTCACGGTGTTGAACTAATGATGGAGACCGCGGGATATAAAGTCATATATCCCTCTCCCACTCACTATTTTATATTAAGGGTTTTCTATTAATATTAATGCACCTAGATTAAACTAGATTACACGGTTAATTTTAATCTAAGCGTCAAGTGCATTAATCACAAATTATTAGAATCCTATTCCAATAACTAATAAACTAAATTGATTTTTAACACTTAAAAAATTTAGTTCATTAGTGATAATTCAAATCTATGTAAACAGTTTACTAAGACTAGAATTATTATTAAATGTGTATTTACCAAGTTTTAACTATTAAAACTAAACACATTATTAGGTCCAATTATTATTAGGAGCTTAATCAAATTAATCCTAATATATATATATAAAGGACCCTACTAATCTAAGTACTTAAACTCTTTAGTAAAAAGATTAGTAATTAATGAGATTTACCAAGTTTTTACTCCTAAAAACTAATCCCATTAAAAATAGCCAATTATGTGAATAACCCATTTTAATCAAATTAAAAAAAATTAAACACATAATATAGATGGCTATAATGCATGTATGATATATCATTATATATATATGTGTAGGAACAACTAATTTAAATGACATGTATATGCATGGCAATGTTTAATCATCAAATAATTAAAACATACATGAGTTGACCGAGTGTTGTGGATTATTTAACCTAAAAATTGGAATCTAATTACAAAAAATATTCCCAAGGCATCCCTTGGTCTTCTTGTAATTTCCAAGACTTCCAATCTCTTCAGGTCATGTGCACTGGTAGCATGCGTGGGTAGGCCAGCGTGGGGTTTGGCATGTGCGTAGGAGGCATCGCTGCTAGCTGGAAGGTTGCGCGCTTAGGCATCGCATGTGTAGGTCTGCATGTGCTCTGGTGTGCGCTGGTGGTAGGCAGCGTGGGGTTTGCGCGCTAGCTTGCGCGCTGGTAAGCAGCTCGCTGGTGGTAAGTAGCGCGCTTGTACACTGCATGTGCCGGTCTGCCTGCGCACAGTGACTTCGTGAAGTTCTGGTCATGCGCGCATCGCGCAGTCTTCGTGAAGCGCTGGTCTTGCATCACTTTGGTAGGCATTACTCTGGTGTGCATGCGCACAGGCATGTTGAACTACCAGGTGCGATTAAACAATTTTTTTTTTAATAATACAACAGTAAAATAAAAAAAATAAAAAAATAGTATACAACCCAGAAACACTCTAAATCCACGACACCATAAAAAATTACGATCAACCATGTTTTTTAAATTAAACAATTTAATTAAAAAAACATCACACACTCATCAAAAAAATATGTGCCTACACATTCATACATATCAGGAGTAATCGAATTCGATTATACTGTACAAAAATTGGCTCTGATACCAATTGTTGGAACCTAGGGTTACAGATTGCGCAGCGGAAGGTTTTAAAAATTTTTATGCAATCATTAAACTAACCCATTTGTACAGTAATAATCAAATGCAATAATAAAGTGAAGATTCATACCTACGTAGGAGGCTCCTTCACTTTGATACGAACTGCTCCTGATTTGAACCACGTGATCTTCCTCGCTATCTCCCGGAACTGGTAGCAGCGTGTGGGTGCGTCACGATATTCAGGACTTGTATGGAGGAAGAAAAGAAGAACACACACCAAAAACCAACTCTAGAAATGTAGCACTTGTGGTCTCATCACACACTAACTTTTTCTCTTTTGTTTTGTTTGCTGTTCACGATCACTTTCTTTTTTTTTTCTTTCAAAGTCATCTTTCTTTAGCTGTGTATGTTTTTCTCATCCAAAAACAAGTAATCAGATTACTTTGTATATTAGTCATTCGGTTATATTGTTTTGATTGCAAAATATATATCTCATATATATCTATTAAAACAAACCGAAAATTTGATTTTTAAAACTTTAAAAAATATCTCATATCTTTTTAAATTAAATATTTATTTTTGAATTCAAACATTTCAAATTCAATTTCAAAATATTTAATTTAATAAAATAAAATAATCATATTTTCTTATTTTATTCAAAATCAAATATCAACTAACACCCTCCATTTAGTGATTAACAACATAATTAAATAATCTTATTATTTAATTTATTTAATCACCATTATTCATTAATTAATTAATCCCATTATTCAATTAATTCCCGAATAATTACGTGTCACTTTCGTAACACAATTAATTGGACAATCCAATTAATTAACCGTGACCCTTGTTACCTAAATCGATCGGGCTAGCAAGGGGACCTAATGGACCCACAGTATTTTGAGCTCCAATAATCCTTAGAAATTATTAATTAAACTCTTTAATTAATATTTCATGATTATTAACTTCGGTGTTATTCCACTAAAAACCCAAAGCTGCACTCTCTCTCAACTGTAGACGTTTTTACACAAACCAATAACTCTCGGTGTCCATCGATATAGCTATTACATATGGTATAATCCTCCACAAGTAGTTCATAATTAGAGCTGGGTCATAATGTCCGTTATACCCCTCTAATCATATCTTTCCATTAAGTACCATTGATTCTCTAATGAACAATAAATCCTACATTCCTTACGGAATTAGGAGAGCGCTCATATTGTTCAAGCCCCGAATCAACCCTTAAGGGAACTACCATCTACTTCTCACAAGAAGGAGTGGATTCCACTATTGTGTACAAACCTTCCCAGCCACAAGCCAAACCGCGATCCCAACATACGGAGTATATTGATCGGGAATGCAACTCCGACCTCACCCATGGTATATTAAAGACCACGATCTAACCTGAAGGAGTCGATAAGACACTCAGGATTAAGATCACCCACATATAGCCATCATTAGTTGATATATATAAATCTCATCGTTAAACGGATCTTAGTGAGAGATTCATAAAGATCATGGCCCAGTCCTATATGATCACATCATACAAGGTGCCTCCATTCTCATATCTACATATGAATGATCTAGGATAGGATCACCGTACACTACGAAATGGACCACAGCTGTAGATTAACCACAAATAAAGTACCCAGCTTTATTTGCTCTCTACGGACTCTTTAAATTGCTCGTTTCAAACTGAATCCATCTATATATGACACTCATATACTCAGTTCAAAATTACATCCGGCAATTTTGGATGTTAAGTGCACATGTTATATAAAGTATGACACAAAATGAATGAATATGCTACTTCTTTTATTTATGTTCAAATTATATTTACAAATTACAAGCTTTAGGGCAAAAACCCCAACAATCTATGCCAAATTGATGATCGAGTTTGGATGGTGATTGAGGATGGTTACACATCACCTACCAAGACTCTCGAAGATGAAAGTATCGTGCCCAATCCTAAATCGGAATGGGATGCAAAAGACTTTGAAGCTTCCAAATGGAACAATAAGGCCATGCATGCAATCTTGTGTGCGGTGGATGAGAATCAACACAAGCTAATCCAAACCACACGGAATGCACATGAAGCATGGACAATATTGGAGATGGCACATGAAGAAACCGATGTAGTGAAAGACTCCAAACCACAAGTCCTTCAAACTCAATTGGATTCCTTGAAGATGGAAGATCACGAGTGCTTCAATGACTTCCAAGTGAAGCTAATGGATATCGTCAACGAAAGTCATCAATTAGGCGATCCATTTATGGATAAAAGGATAAACCAAAAAATTATGAGGTCTCTCCCAGAGAGATTTGATGCAAATGTGACCGCTATTGAGGAGAATAGCCAATATAAGAAGATGAAGCCAAGTGAGATAATTGGCAAGTTGATGGCTTTTGAGTCAAGAAGAGCCCTTACTTCAACAACACCTCAAAAGAAGCGAAAGAGCATTGCATTGAAGACCTCTAAGGAAGAAAGGGTGGAAGAAGATTCGGATGAAGAAATGGCTCTTATGGTGAAGAGGTTCAAGCAATTCATGAAGTTTGAGAAGAAGGGGATGGGCTCCAAGGGAAAATTTTTGAAGAAGAAGACTCCTTTTAAAAAGGTGGAGAAAAGTGAAGAGAAGGACTCCAAAAAGAATATTCAATGCTATGAGTGTAATGGGTATGGTCACATTGCCCCCGAATGTGCAAACTTAAAGAAGAAGAAGAAAGGAAAGGCGATGGCGACTACTTGGAGTGATAGTGAAGACTTAGAGGAGGAAGTAAAGTCTTCGGATGATGAAGACCAAGTTGAAAACTTCATTGCCTTCTCATCATCTCACAATAGCAAGGAAGTTATGAGTGACCAAGAAGAGGAGAATGACAAACTAGAAGAAGAAGAAGATGACTCATGTAATGGGAGTACTTCATCGGAGTCCAAGCATGAATTTGATAAGGAGATGGACTATGAAGACTTCATGGAATACTTCAAAAGTTCTAGAGCTAAGAAGAAAAAAGAGATTCAAGAGTTGAAAAGGAAGAACCTTGAATTGACCTCCAAGATGATTCACTTGAGTGCAGAAGTGAAAAGAACAAAAGAAAGGGAAGAAAGCTTGAAGTTGGAACTTGTGGTGGTCAAGAAAAGTGAAGAATGCTTAAGGAAGGAGCTTGAAGAGGCAAAAAGAGTAATTGCCAAGATGACCTCCGGAACCAAGAAGCTTGACAAGATGCTATCAATTGGAAAGAGCCCTAGTGATAAGAGGGGTTTGGGATATGAGGAAGATGTGAGTACTACCTCTTTGAAAAAGACTACTTTTGTCAAGAGTCAAGAAGTTGAAGAAGTCAAAGTCCCACAACAAATTACAAGAAGGATTGAAATTGGAGAATCCTCAAAACATGCTCAAGCCAAGATTCCAACATGGGCTCAACCACAACAAGTTAGAGCATTTAAATCAAGGATCATGTATGCTCAACAAGGAAGACATGCTACTTTGGCTCAACCACAAAAGAAAGAGTTTGTTCAACATCAAAGGACTACTCAAAAAAGAAGGAAACCTCAAATGGTTGCACAAGACTATGGTATGAACTCCTACTTTACTCCTACTTGTCATTATTGTGGTATCGAAAGCCATATAAGACCTTATTGCTTTAAGTATATCAAATTGTGTAGATTTGAGAACATGATTGAGAAAAATATGCTTAGAAGAGCCAAAAAGCATGCACCTAGGGAACTAAGACAAATGAACCAAAGGCTCCTAGGATTGAAAATGTTGCTCCTAGGTGGACTAGAAAGAATAAATATTTTTGCTATGTGGCTCAAGTGGCTTTGAAAACCAAGGCCTCAAACACTTGGTATCTTGATAGTGGGTGTTCTAGGCACATGACCAGAAACAAGAGTTTCTTTGAGACTCTTGTGATGGAGGATGGTGGATTTGTCACCTTTGGTGATGGTTCACGGAAAACGGTCATAGGGAAAGGTAATATATCTATTCCCGGTTTACCCTCCTTGCTCAATGCTCTCTATGTAGATGGCTTGCAAGCCAATCTCATAAGTATATCACATTTAAGTGATGAAGGGCTTTCGGTTATGTTTGGCAAAGTTGATTGCTCTATTCTTAAGGAAAATGGGCAAGTTCTTTTAAAAGGCAAGAGATCAAGTGAAAATTGTTATTGTCTTGAATCTAGTAACATCTCTTGTAACTTGTCTAGTTGTGAGCAAGTTGAGGTGTGGCATCAAAGATTTGGCCACATGAATTATAGTGACTTGAAAGTCCTTGAGAGGTTGAATGTTGTGAGAGGCCTTCTCAAGCTTGGGAAGAGGTTTGAGGGAGTTTGTGGACGTTGTTAACAAGGGAAGCAAACCAAAAATGTGCACAAAAAGGGAAAATTCCTTTCTACCAAGGAGCCATCGGAACTCCTTCATATGGACCTCATGGGTCCCATGCTAACCGAGAGTCTAGGAGGTAAAAGGTATATCCTTGTAGTGGTTGATGACTTCTCTAGGTTCACTTGGACTTACTTCCTTAGAGAGAAGTCCGAAGCTTTTGAGAAATTCAAAATGCTATGTGTCAAAATTCAAAATGCTATGTGTCAAAATTCAAAATGAGAAAAATTCTCACATTAGGAGCATTAAGAGAATTAGAAGTGATCATGGGAAAGAATTTGAGAATAGTAGCTTTGAGAGCTTTTGTAATGGTCTTGGTATTTCCCATGAATTCTCGGCTCCTAGAACTCCCCAACAAAATGGAGTTGTGGAAAGGAAGAATAGGGTTTTACAAGAGATGGCTCGGGTGATGTTGCTTAGCAACAAGGTTCCTAGGAATTTATGGCCCGAAGCCGTTAATACAACTTGTTATATAGGGAATAGAGTTTTCTTTAGACCCGGGACCAAACAAACATCCTATGAGTTATGAAAGGGAAGAAAACCCAATGTTAGTGATCATGCCTAAATTGTTGTATATTTCGGCCCTCATTCCTATTCTTTTGTCTCGTTCTCGTGTGTATTTTCTATATATTTTATGTCTTTCATGTCTAATAGGCTCGTTTGTGCTAATTACAGGCAATAGATGTAATTCGGGTGTTATAAGCGGGTTGCGGTGGTTCTGGCAGAAAAGGGGCAAAAGGAGAGGTAAAGGATCATAAGCAGCACAACAGTGCGGGTCAAGTGCGGGTCGCAACCGCACTCTAGCCGCACTCCTTCCCACAGCCGGGACCTGAATCATGAAGGAAAGATAAAGTGCGGGTACAGTGCAGGTCATCCAACCGCACTCCACCCGCACTGTTGCCTTTTCATCAAATGGCGCCGCTGCCGGGGATCGGTGTGCGTAGTAGTGATTAGATTAGTTTAAATACTATTAGTTTATTAGTTGTTTTTAGTTTTGTTAGTTTCTTTTTATTGCTTTGGTAGTTTTGTTTTTGTTTGTTTCAGGACTCTATGGATTCCTTTTGGCCAAATTCAGGGTCAAGCTACGAGCCTAACGAGAATACCTACATCTCATCATTCCAGTCAAATTCCGTTGAAGATCAACTATGAAATTTCATGAAGAATCATGTGCGGGAGACTGAGCAGATGATAGCTTCTCAACAAGAGACTCAAGCCTTCATAGAAGAGAAAACCACCCAAATGCTCGAATCCGCCCAGCAGTCCACCCCGGTAAATCAGAGTTTTTTCCAAGTTAAAGCAACCAAGCCGGTGGATTCCTCCAATTTCTCAAAAGAAGACATGTATAAGCTCCGATTAGAATTTGAAGTGGAGCGAAGCAAGAGATTGGACGAGATGGACAGGATGATCAAGATGAACCAGCAGCTTATAAGCGTGAGCACAGAGCTAGTGTTGGAAAGGGGTGTGTTGAAGGACGAGAATGAAGCACTTCAAGAGAGAGAAGCCTTGGGAATAGAAATGGCGAGTAATCTCCAAGAGTTGAACAAGAAACTATTATCTAAAGTGAAGATGCTCATGATTGAGAATGGTACTCTCAAGAAGACAAATGGTGAAGTCTCCGACAAGAACAAAGAATTGGAGGAATGACTTGAGAGATTTGAAGCCGAGAAGAGTACCACATCGAAGGCTTTGGAGAACTTAGTGAGGCTATCAAAAGATTTTGAAGATGAGATAGCTCACAAGTCCATGAAGATGCAAATGGAGGTTGACCAAAAAGCAAATGCCTTAGAGGAAGCAAAGGTAGCACTAAGCAAAAAGGAGGCGGGGGTCAAGGCGTTACAAGTAAAACAAATCAAACGTCCTCAAGACCACGCATCAAAGGGGAGTTTCTCTAACTCTCATATCTTTTGCTATGCATGTTCTAAGATAGATCACTTTAAGGATAAAAATTACAAGCCAAATCAACATAGGAAAACTAGAGGTCCTAGGAATAGATGGAGTCCACCTAGGGTCAAGCAAATATGGGTAAGGAAAGACCAAGTACACTTATATAGAAACATGTTAAAGGAAAAGATAATGAAGTCACCTAAATTTATTTGGGTAGTGAAAAATAGGGAATTTCCTAACTTGGTCAAACCACCCTTAGAGGACCCTAGCCTCTCCATGAATGCATCCCATTGAATAATTTTGATGCATGTACTTAGTTTTATGTTTTATGTTTTATGTTGTTCAATAAATTGTGTTGTTGGGATAGTTTGGTTAGAATGTTATATTTTGTGGATATTTGCACATTGAATTTATTGATTATATTTGTGGATGAAAGAGCCGGAGGCTCTTGTGCAAGTATGAATGCATGTGCTTTATATTGTTTAATTCGGTTTGGGGGTTGTTCATGCCCCATTCCGTCAATTTTGATAAAATGCATGATGTTAAGCTTGACTTGTTCTTCAATGATATATTGCATGAATTGCCTTTATTTTGTGAGCCTTGTTTGAGTAATTTTTATTCTGTTGGGGCATTGATTGTGTTTGATTAGTGCCTAGGTTTGTTTGAGTCATGTTAGGTGCATGCCGCTAGGCCAGATTCTCTTGTCTTCAACATTGCGGACAATGTTGGGTTTTGGTTTGGGGGTAGTTGACGCCTTTTTGAGTCGTCTTTTGTGTCTTGAGTCATTTTTGTGTCTTATTTTCTAAAAAGTTGCTGCTTAGCCAGAATTTTAAGCTTATTTAGCTTGATGAGATACCTAGAGCATAGTGTTTGTGGCGAATGTGTGTATGCTTTGTGTGCTTATTCAATAACTCTTAGTCACTTTAGGGGTCTCACTTGCACTTCATGGGCTAGTCTCATCTTCTAGTGTCCAAGTTTAGGGAACTCGGTGCTCAAGTGCCTTGTTCTAATAGTGGAGATTTTCCTTGAGAGATCACAAACACAAGCCAAAAGCGTGTATATTTGAGGGAAAATGTTTTTCAAATCTGTAAACACTATTCAAAAACCATGCATAGTCTCACTACATCAAAAATCATCATTTGTCATTGAACATGCATCATATATGTGGACTGCTTGACGGAAACTTTTATTCCCTTGATAGATTGATCCTTTGAAGTGATATTAGGCAATGTGTGTTTTAGCCACTCAAAAAGAAAGCCTAAATACTTCCCATTCCCGTAATATGTGTGCTCCCAAGCCAATTTTGAAGCCAAACACATATAGACTTTTCCATTCTACACCCACGTTATCCATAACCCAAGCAACCTAAACACTTATCCAACCCTCTCTTAATTGATCTTGTTGAGGCTTAGGAATGCAAAGTTGTGCTTTAATTTGATAAATGGCGTGTACCTAGGCAAGAGTAATGAGTTAGTGAAAATGTGCATAGTAAAAAGGCATGAAAAGAAACGAAAAGGAGCAAACAACAAAAGAAAAATATGCTTCAAATGCCTTGTGTAAATTGTAAATGCTACTCAGATGTAACATGAGTAGTTAAAGATTGCATGTAGAGTCTAATTGTATGCCTGGACGCCATATTGTATTTGGAAGTGGAGTTGCACGAGAAATTAAATGCTTAAGTGTAGAATGTATTGCCTTAACTTGGTTGATTAGTGCTTGTGCCTAAATTCTCATTCTTCTAATCACCATTCACCGTGGCCACGTTACAACCAAATGGAAAGACCTAATTGATCTTAGGGGACGTCTAGATTGGGAATATTAGTTGATGAATGCTCTTTCCACGTTCATGACATGTGATTCTTTCATAAGACTCACTTACTGAAAACATCATTTATTCTACACTAAATGTATGCAACTAAGTTGATTCAGTTACATAAATTCATTGGCATACATGTTGCATGAGTGTGAACCTAGGTTCTGAGAGGAAAGATAAGAGAGAATCCATGTGAGAACCTAGTTTCGAAGCGAATTATGCTCGAGGTGTGAGAGTGAGTAGTTTCTGAGGCGAGGGCATTTTAAGTGTGGGATTCGTGTTGTGCCAGTTTCCCTTGGGGTGTCTTCGAGTTGTTTAGAACATTTTGCATATGCTCATTCCTCACTCCCATATTGCTTTTGCGTATCTCTCTGCATTTGGTTCTGCAGCAAGTTTTTCTTTTTGTCTAGGAAGTTCTTAGTTTGGGTCATTTTTAGTTTGTGTCTTATTTTGTTTTAGATTATGTTTGCTCGAGGACGAGCAAAGGTTTGGTTTGGGGGTGTTTGATCGTGCCTAAATTGTTGTATATTTCGGCCCTCATTCCTATTCTTTTGTCTCGTTCTCGAGTGTATTTTCTATATATTTTATGTCTTTCATGTCTAATAGGCTCGTTTGTGCTAATTGCAGGCAATAGATGTAATTCGGGTGTTATAAGCGGGTTGCGGTGGTTCTGGCAGAAAAGGGGAAAAAGGAGAGGCAAAGGATCATAAGCAGCACAACAGTGCGGGTCAAGTGCGGGTCGCAACCGCACTCCAGCCGCACTCCTTCCCACAGCCGGGACCTGAATCATGAAGGAAAGATAAAGTGCGGGTAAAGTACGGGTAAAGTACGGGTCATCCAACCGCACTCCACCCGCACTGTTGCCAAAGCTAGAGAAGCTGAGTTGCACCTGACGTTAAAGTGCGGGTACAGTGCGGATCATCCAACCGCACTCCACCCGCACTGTTGCCAAACCAGAGAAGTTGAAGTTGCACCTGACATTAGAGTACGGGTACAGTGCGGGTCATCCACCAGCACTCCACCCGCACTATTGCTCAAAACAGAGGATGGATTTTGCACCTGACAGTACAGTGCGACTCAAGTGCGAC
Source organism: Dipteronia sinensis (assembly GCA_033220585.1). Lineage (NCBI taxonomy): Eukaryota > Viridiplantae > Streptophyta > Magnoliopsida > Sapindales > Sapindaceae > Dipteronia > Dipteronia sinensis. The sequence goes on from CM065638.1 coordinate 30,862,477, forward strand.
TACAGTGCGGGTCAAGTGCGGGTCAAGTGCGAGTCAAGTGCGGGTAATCCAACCGCACTCCACCCGCACTATTGCCCAGATCAGAGACCTGAAGATGAAGAAAACTCTTACAGTGCGGGTACAGTGCGGGTAATTCACCCGCACTCCACCCGCACTATTCGCGCGACAGTTTCTGGTTTCAAGCTTAAGTGACCTATTTTTCCATCCTCTATAATAAGAAAAGGATGGAAACGAACCAGAGTATCACCATACATCCCAACACTTGTATTCTAAGCTAGTAACACATCTCCCTCTCATCCAAACCATCTCTACTCAATCAAAGGCAACTAGGAGACTTGGATTCAAGCTTCAAGGAAGGAGATCAATCTTCAAGGGTTATCTCTACTCTCTCTCTTAGTTATTAGTTTGTAATAGAAAATGAGTAGCTAAAATACCCCACTATGGGGTTGATGTTATTTGTTTGATGGATATTTTGGGCTTTGTAAATAAACTCTATGTGTTATATTTATTCTATCTCTATATTTCATTCCATTACTTGTATTGATTGCCATTATTGACTTGCTTGGATACACCCTCTTTGCATGTTGATTTGGATTACTTGAGTAGGCAATTAAGTTGTCTAATGCTCCATTGAATGAAAGGATTTTCGGAAATCCGGCTCTATAACCACCCTCTTAATCTAATCTTGAATTAGTGGCTTTCACTATACATCCTAGGTTAGCCACTTGTGAGAGAATTAGAAGCCTCCACTATACACCCTAGGTTGGCTACTTTAGTTATTTTACGAGAACTAACCTTCGAGTAGAATTCGGTTGATAACCTCGAGCCTCATCCAATCCCAACCGGGTGGCCTTCACTATACATCCTAGGTCGGCCACTTGTGAGGGAATTGGAAGCCATCACTATACATCCTAGGATGGCTACATTAGTAATAGGTTTGAGCCATAGCTAGATAGATGAGCATTCATGGAACAAGTCCCAATTGAGTAACTAGCCACTGTTGGTTGCTTAAGAAGGATTAATCGCTAGTAGGAGGTCTTCGCTATACATCCTAGGTTGACCTCTTGCTAGAGATATATACCAACACTATACACCCTAGGTTGGTTACATTTGTCAAAACGTGCTTAATTGAGAGTCTGTTGCAATTGCCCCAATATTCACTTACGAGTACATCAACTCCGTAGTTCCATCATCATTCATTCATCACTCCATTATCATCCTATTTCATTTGCTTTCATAGTTTAGTTTATATTGTATTTCCATTCACCATCATTTTACTTTTATGCATACTAGTTATATTAATCTTAATCTTATCACCGCTACCCCAATCTCAGTGGACGACACCCGTGCTTGCCGCTTTGCTTGTATTTATACTTGTGAACGCATCGCATAGGTTTTATAAATTGTTTTGATGGACGGTTTTCTGACGGCAAAAACCTTTTCATCAGTTAGCTATTTCCATATCTTTGGTAGTAAGTGCTATATTCTTAATGACCGTGATCAACTTGGCAAGTTTGATGCCAAGAGTGATGAGAGTATTTTCATTGGATATGCACTCAATAGCAAGGCCTATAGAGTTTACTATCTAAAAACTCAAAGTGTCATGGAATCATCAAATGTTGTCATTGATGATTGTAGGCCCAAAAATGTTGACCATGAGGAGGATTTTTGTGAGAGTGGTGATCTTCCTTTGAAGGAGTGTGGTGAGGCTTCAAGTGATGTGAAGTCAAATCATAGTGAAGAGGATGATCAACCTCTTGATAGAGATCCTTCTTTGGACTCTAAAGAACCCGCTCCATGGGTTAGACATCTCCACAACAAGAATGACATTCTTGGAGATGTGAATGAGGGTGTTAGGACTAGGCATCAAATAGCTAATCAAATTAGCTATACTTGTTACACCTCTCAAGTTGAACCCAAAAGGGTTGATGAAGCCTTGAATGATGAGTTTTGGGTTCTTGCCATGCAAGAAGAGCTAAACCAATTTGAAAGAAATGAGGTTTGGACTCTAGTTCCTAGACCCAAAGATACTAATGTCATAGGCACCAAATGGGTGTATAGGAACAAGTCGGATGAGGATGATAACATTGTGCGCAACAAGGCTAGGCTTGTGGCACAAGGATACTCTCAAATTGAGGGTATTGACTTTGAGGAGACTTTTGCTCCCGTTGCCCGTCTTTAGTCTATAAGGCTTCTCTTGTCCATTTCGTGTGTGTACAAGTTCAAACTACACCAAATGGATGTTAAGAGTGCCTTCCTCAATTGCTTCTTGCATGAGGAAGTGTTTGTTGAACAACCCAAGGGGTTTGTGGATCCATACCACCCCAATCATGTCTATCGCCTCAAAAAGGTACTTTATGGGTTGAAACAAGCACCGAGGGCTTGGTATGAGCGCCTCACTCTTTTTCTTGTTGACAATGGCTACTCAAGAGGTAGTGTTGACAAGACCTTGTTTATCAAGTGCAACAAAGATGAGCTTTTCATAGCTCAAATTTATGTTGATGATATTGTATTTGGTTCCACCAATGAGTCAAAAGTGAGACAATTTGTTGATGTCATGTCTCTTGAATTTGAAATGAGCATGGTTGGTGAACTAAATTACTCCCTAGGCTTGCAAATTAAGCAAATGCATGATGAGATTTTCATATCCCAAGCTAAGTATGCCAAAAGCCTAGTGAAGAAGTTTGGTCTTGACAATGCCAAACATTGCGACACACCCATGAGTACCACTTTGAAGCTAAGCAAGGATGCTAGTGGTAAAAGTGTTGATCAAAGCTTGTATCGTGGCATGATAGGTAGTTTGCTATACTTGACAGCAAGTAGGCCTGATATCTCCTTTAGTGTGGGTGTTTGTGCTAGGTACCAAGCCAATCCCAAAGAATCTCATCTTGTTGCGGTGAAAATGATCATTCGTTTTGTGAATGGTACCTCCAATCATGGGATTTGGTACTCCTTTGATACTAATCCAAGTCTTGTTGGATTTAGTGATGCCGACTGGGCGGGGAATTGTGATGATAGGAAGAGTACATCGGGTGGTTGTTTTTTTCTAGGCAACAACTTGGTGTCTTGGTTTTGCAAGAAGCAAAACTCAATTTCCCTATCCAGGGCCGAGGCGGAATACATAGCCGCCGGTAGTGCTTGTACTCAATTGTTGTGGATGAAGCAAATGCTAGCCGACTATGGCTTAGAGCAAGGCACTCTCACTTTGTTTTGTGACAACATGAGTGCCATAAACATTTCTAAGAATCCCGTCCAACATTCTAGGACAAAGCACATTGACATTAGACATCACTTCATTAGAGAGCTAGTTGAGAGCAAAACTATTGCATTGGAGCATGTGGGAACTAATGACCAACTAGCGGACTTATTTACAAAGCCCTTAGACACCATTAGGTTTGGCAACCTTAGTAAGTCTATTGGGATTTGTCATTTGGCTTGATATGGTATGTCTTGACCCCATATGGGGAGCTCAAGCAAAGAGAGCAAGTTGGCATGAAAGTGCATTGTGCTACATTGATATATTTTATGCTCCTTCATTAATTGCTTGAGATGATCGGTTGTGCATATGGTTATGTTATTTTCTTAATAAGTGTGAAAATTGCTTTTCTTGCAATCCATGTTATATTTATGTTCAAACATGCATTTTTGGACTAGGAGATTTACTTTGGAAGTACAATTTGAATGACCTATAATTGATCTCCATGACATGATGTTTTCATTAATGACATGCTTCAAGTTGATATGCATGAAGACGTTTTTTTTTATTGCTTAAACATGAATGCAAAACTGTATGCATAAGCAAATGAGAAGACTAAACTAAATAAGGACCATGTGTCTATTCAATATATAAGGATGTCTCATCCAAATTTAGTCTTCTCTCTTTCTTTATTAGTTAACAAGGTTACTATCATACGGGTATCTTACCCGGAAAAATCAAATAGGGTGCAAAAAGTCGCTCATGTCTTGTTTCGCTTATAAAGTTTGATATAGTTGCTCTTTAAATTGAATTTCTTATAAAAAATCTATATCATTGTTTGAAATCATGACAAAGGGTGAAAATTGTTTGAATTCTTTTGGAAACCTTTGTTGTTTGCTTTGCCAAATACCATTGTTTTTGAACTTGAGTGCAACATGTCTTGCTTGCAAAGCATCGTTTCACACATTTTCATAAAATAAAACTCCTTGATTCTCTCCTTCTTAATTGAGTTGCATAAAGTTGCTTATATGAACTTGCATATGTTTTGTGCTATAAGCTCTCCTTGCCAAAAGCTTACCCATTAAGTGGGACTCCCTTTGCCTATCTCATGACAAAAAGGGGGAGAAAAGTTGTTAGCTTTAGTGGACTAGGGGTATCTTGTTTAGGGGGTGTTGAGAGTTGAGAGCTATCATGTAGGGGGAGTATTGCCTAATAGCATGATTACATTAATTGATTGTATTGGTTTATTCTGTTAAGGCTATTGCAAATGTTTCTTTTGTTGTTATTTATGGTTATTGAAAGCACCTCTCACACGCTTGATCTTGGAAGGTATCTTTGTTTGTTTTGTTGATTGTGTGTACGTTGGATGGTTCTACAAACTTTGGATTGACTTGAAGATGTTCAAGACTATAGGCTTTATTGTAATTTAGAAAATCTTTTGATCAATCTTTTGTTTTTGTGAGGTTGCTTTGTGAGTGGTGGTTTTGTCACGAAATAGCCAAAGAGGGAGATTGTAAGTGCCTCACTTTATTATTGGCTTATTTCGTTGACAAAATCACAATTAGGGTTAATCATTGTAAAAGGGTAGATTAGGAATTGAAGATCTTCCATTGGACTCCAAGTGCTTCAGGGAAGGTAGATTACTCTCTACTTTTACTTGAAGGGATATAGATGCACACACTCACTTGCATGCATTGTATGCCATTTATCGCACTCCACACTTGCACATACTGCACATTACTTAGTGTGTTGAGTCTTCTTGGAAAAGAGAGTTTCCTCTCTTAGCGCGGCCTAGACCGCTTGGCAAGAGATGCTTGCACTGCGGCATACAGAGCGGTAAACATCAATTGGCCCATGCTGCCTTGACCGTGTCCTGTACACATGTACACCCAGCGGTCCCTGACGTGGTAAACTTCAGTAGGCCCCTGCTGCCTTGACCGCGGCCTGTGCACTACACTCACAGCGGTCCCAACCGCGATGTTGCCCAGTAGGCACACAGCTGCGTGTACCGCGGTCTGGACAACTTGCCCGAGCCACGGTAAGCACAACGGTAATGACGGGATTTTACTACTGTTTTTTAAAACGGTATCATTTCATCTAGGGCTTCATATATATATGCCCTTTCCTCTTCCTTGCCTCTTTAGAGCTTCATAATCTATTCTCTTTCATTCCTTTTAGAGCTCAAGAGTGTCTTGCAAGAAAAGGTAGCAAGAAACCATTTTTATTGTCCAAAACCCAATCACCCATCATTCATTCATGGTTCTATCATCATCTAGTTTCATCTAGGATGTTTCTAAGCATTGGTCTTCATCAACATAGCTTACTTGGTAAGTAGAACACCACTCTCATCCATCTTTGTGTTCTTGCTTAACAAGAAATCTCTTTTATGTTCTTTTGCATCTAGATTATAATTTTTCATTATAAATAGAGATTTTTGTTGATGTTTGGGTTTTTGTATTGTGATAGCTATTGCATCTAGGAATGCTTTGATTTCATATAGCTAGGTTTATATGTGTGTCATATAGCAACATGATATCTAGGATTGTTTGAAGCATTCATACATGACTAGATAAGCATTAAATGTGTTGACCTTGCATTTTGTGCATTTAGAATATCATCATATTCACTTTAGGTTTCATATCTCTTCTTTTAAGAGTTAAGTCTTGTATTTGCCTTTGGTAGTATACAAGTAAGAGCCTAAAATTACAATGAAAGGCCTGCGGGTAGCAAGGATGGATTAATTACCGATTAGGTGTGATGTGGTCAAGCTAGGTTGTAATCGTTTTTGAAAATAGTGGATTTGAGGGTTCGATTGGCAATTAGGCCCCTGAGTTTTTACCTAGTTGGAGGGTTTCTCACATAAATCATATCATTGTGTCTTTTTGTTTACTCCGCATTTTTATTATGGCAATGATTGATTGTGTTAGAGATTAGGGTTGTGGTGTTTAATTTTGATTAATCAAAAAGATGGCATTTAATTTGGTTAAAACCTATTCACCCCCCCTAGGTTAGTTTTATCACTCTTAGTGTATTTTCACAGCTATGAGTAGAGCGGATGAAGTCCAAGGAATATGGCGAGGACCAATGGATGACCTGTTCTCCAATACCTATAACCTAGGATAGAGGAGGCATCCGAATTTTTCATGGTCAAACACTAAAAATTGCCTAAACCCTCAAGATAGCCAAGCGTACCAAAGTCAAGGTTGTCAAGGGCAAGGTTACCAACCACCTCCCCAATAATGGAAAAGCACCAACAATCAACACTTGCGGAATGCAAATTATGGGAGGCAATACCACCACAATCCAATCGGTCCAAACAATTACAAGATCAACCAGATGAAAGATATGCTTAGAATGATGGAAATAGAGGTAGGATCTCTTGCCGAATCCCAACAAAAGCAAGAACCGGGAAAGCTTCCAAGCCACATCAAGCAATCCAATGCACTAGCCATATTAAGGAGTGGTAAGGTTCTTGTTGACACAAAAACTCATGAACTTTCTAATATTTCTGTTAATATTTCAGGAGATAATCTAGATGAAGAGGAGGATAAAGAAAATCCCAAGAGAAAGGAGAGGCCAGAGGTCACATTTAAAAAGGTGGTTAAAGACCCGGAGTCTCCTGATTGGTATGTCCCTCCAATTCCTTTTCCGGGAAGGTTGAGAAAGACAAAGATCAACCAAGCTTTCAAGGAAATCTATGACATCTTGTCAAAGGTTTCTGTGGGCTTGCCACTCCTTGAAGTAATAAAGAAGACGCCAGCTTATGCCAAATTCTTCAAAGAGCTCAACTCTAGGAAGAGAAGTAAGGAATTCAAGGAGAGGATAATCATACCAAAGGAAGTAAGTGCAACCATCTAACGCACATTGCTTGAAAAGATGGAAGACCCGTGGAGTTTCATTATAGATATCTCTATTGGAGATACAAAAAAAGAGAGGGCAATGTTAAACCTTGGTGCATCGATAAACTTGATGCCACACGCGGTTTACTTAGAAATGGGGATAGAAAGGCTGAAGCAAACAAAAATTGAGCTAATTCTAGCTGACAAGTCCGTTAGACTATTATGTGGCATAGTAGAAGATGTTTTGGTGCAAGTCGGGAAGTTTAAAGTGGAGAATATGGAATCCGTGTTGGAACCCCGTTCACTGGTAACGCAGCGGAAATAGGTTTTAAAATTTTTATACAGATCATAAACGATCTGGGACCAGTGAACTTAGGATCGCAATTCTTTTTCCATAACTAATACATACAATATGTAAACACAGGAAATTGTAATCAAAAAATAAATTTAGAACCTTACCAACGTTTGGAGGCTCCTTCACTTTACGATATGCTCATGGTCTGTACCACTACTCTTCCTAGCTATTCCCGAACTGGTAACTGCGTGTGGGTGCGTCACGTACTCAGGAACTCGGGAGGATGTAGAGAGAATGAAGAAGAAACTTTTTCTTCCTATACACCGTACAACACTTGCAGCACACACCCTACCAAAAAAAAATTGATTTGCGTTGATCAATGTATATTTTTTTTTGCACTTGATTTGCGTGGATTAATATATAAATCTCATGCACAGTACCGATTGCAATCTCATGCAATTTGACTTCACAGATTAAAAAAAACAACCCTTTTTTTGTCTCTTTGTGCGTAAAAAATCTCTAGCAGGTTAGGTTTTTCAAAAAAAAAAATTTAAAAACCCTTTTAAATCTTTTTCAAAAAATAAAAAATAACCTTTTTTTTTAATCCACCACAATATGTATCCCATACAAATTGAAATACTGGTCATGCGTGTGTGTTACTCTCTTACTTGTTGCATGTATCAAGTTCAACAAAAATAAATAACTGATTGCATTAACAGTTTATTTATTTATTTATTATCTAGTTATATTAAATATATCTCTATATATTTTTCAAACTAGACCATTATCTCTTTCCAAATAAATCTCCATATATTCAAAGATAATTATTATTTAAGTATTCTAGGTAGAGTAGGATTCTAACTCCCACATAACCCTAGTTAACTTAAACTTAAATACTATACCTAACTAAGAATAAAATAATATAATTATTTTATGTCTCAGTTATGATTTGAACCTGCAACCTCTAATTAATAATTCATAATTATTAATTCATTAATTAAATAATCTAATTATTTAATTAATTTAATTATTAATATATTAATTAAATAATCTCATTATTCAATTAATCCCTGAATGAATACGTGTCACTTTCGTAACACAATTAATTGGACAATCCAATTAATTAATCGTGACCCTTGTTACCTAAATCGATCGGGCTAGCAAGGGGACCTAATGGACCTACAGTATTTGGAGCTCCAATAATCTTCGGAATTATTAATTAAACTCTTTAATTAATATTCCTTGATTATTAACTCCGGTGTTATTCCACTAAAAACCCGAAGCTGCACTCTCTCAACTGCATACGTTTTTACACAGACCGATACAACTCGGTGTCCATCGATATAGCTATTACACATGGTGTGATCCTCCACAGTAGTTCATAATTAGAGCTGGGTTAGAATGTCTGTTATACCCCTCTAATTGCATATATCCTTTAAGTACCATTGATTCTCTAATGAACAATAAATCCTATTTCCTCACAGAATTAGGAGAGCGCTCATATTGTCCAAGCCCTGAATCAACCCTTAAGGGAACTACCATCTACTTCTCACAAGAAGGAGTGGATTCCACTATTGTGTACATACCTTCCCAGCCACAAGCCAAACTGCAATCCCATACGGAGTATATTGATCAGGAACTGCATCTGACCTCACCTATGGTATATCAAAGACCAAGATCTAACCTGAAGGAGTCGATAAGACGCTCAGGATTAAGATCACCCATATATAGCCATCATTAGTTGATATATATGAATCTCATCAGTAAACGGATCTTGGTGAGAGATTCATATAGATCATGGCCCAGTCCTATATGATCACATCATACAAGGTGCCTCCATTCCCATATCTCATATGAATGATTCAGGATAGAATCACCGTACATTACGGAATGGACCGCAGCTATAGATTAACCACAAATAAAGTACCCAGCTTTATTTGTTATCTATGGACTCTTTAGATTGCACGTCTCTTACTATATCCATCCGTATATGACATTCATATACACAGTTCGAGATTATATCCGGAAATCTAGGATGTTAATATATGCACAAGTTATAAAATAAACAACACAACAAGAATGAATTGAACTTTTCTTTTTATTTATTTCATAAATCCATTTACAAATTACATCTTTAGGGCATAAACACCAACAATCCGACCCTAAACTAGATTTAGGTGAGTATGTAGGAATATCCGATTTTCCACCGGAAGAAAGGAAAACCCCTTTCTCAAGCACGAGGCACCCTACTATGAAGAGATTATTGCTTAACTCAAGAAGGAGAATATAATGGTGAGGGCAATGAATTTCGAGCTCACAACCAAGCTAGAGGAGGCCTTGAAGAAGCAAGAAGATCATGTACGCTAGTGCTTAATTGAGGTAATTCAAATCAAGGAAAAGACTTTGAGAAGAGACCAAGCATTAAGGGATAAGGAGGAATCTAACTTTGCAAAAAAGAGGCAAGTAAAAGGAAGTCATATCTTTCCTTAAGAAGAAATTGGATAGGGAGAGGAAAAGAAATTTAGATGCCTCTAACAAAGTGCCCGTCCCTACATTAAGTAAAAGAAAGATGAATGATAGAAAGGAGAGGTCACAACCTCCACCAAATAAGGAGTATCCAAAAAGAGAAATTCGTAGCTTAATTCGTCAATGTTGTTATTGCCACAAGAAGGGTCACACCAAACTTTCTTATGCTAAATTGAATAGGAAGAACACTTGTAACAAACTAGACCCTAAGAAAGACATTTCTATTGTCGAACCAAAAGTTAACACAACCAATGTCAAATCTATATGGGTGGAAAAGAATAAACTAATGGGAATCAAAACTAAAGGTCCTCTTTAGGTGATGAAAGAAGGAATATGGTATGTTGTATTGAAACCACCCATTTTTGGTCGTGTTTGAATGTGTGAACGTTGTGATGTAATTGCATGTTTGAGGGAAAATTACTTGCTAAAATTGTTTTCAAATTATTGTGTATAGCAAGGGATCCCACTTTTGGAATTTCGGCATCTTTTAAGAGCAAAAATATTTCTGCTAGCCAATTTTACGAGTTAGTTCTCACAGTTATGGTCATTTTGAAATCGTAGTCCACACTGGAGTAATTCTGCGACTTACTTCTATGAGTTCGTACTCACATATTTCTTTTGGCTCAAATCGCGGTCTTTTCTGAAGATGATCTGCGAAGTAGTTTCTGGGAGTTAGTTCTCGCAGTATTGTCATTCTCAAATCGCAGTGTCTTTTGGACCAAATCTGCGAAGTAAAATCTACAAGTTACACTTCGTAGATTCTATCTCGCAATGTTGCCCTGGGTATGAACCCTAATTTCTGTGACTAAAATCTGCGACATGGTCTGTAATTCTGCGGATTCTAACTCGCAGATTTCGTAAAACATCGGGACTATAAAGCTGAAACGTCATTTTCCTGAAAACCCTAAATTTTTCCCCTTTTGCTCTTTGTTAAATCTTTCAAATTCAATTCAAAGTACTCTCTAAATTGAATTGTTTCACTTCAACAACGCATCAATCAGGTACAAACCATCAATCTAACTCCGAATTTCTTTTCAATTTGTCAAAATTTGCATTGACTCCCTCTCTTGACCGAATTCTGTGGGGTTAGGGTTAGGGTTTCTAAATGTTGATTACATGAAAGGGGTTTTGTTTATTGATGATTAGGATTGCGAATTGACAGTATTTGCTTTATATTCTTTCATTTTTACCATGTGAATTGATGATTACTTGTGAATGTTGAATTTCGAATTTTGAATTGGGAAATTTGAAATTGGGAATTATGGATGCTATGACTTAATTGGATGTTTACATGTTGTGTTTAATGAATGATTAATGTTGTTTGCACTCATATAAGAGTAGTTACGCATAGAATATGTTGTGGAGTGAAGAACTTTTTGTTGATGACAATGAGTATTTGAGAGAAGAATTTAGGTCAATAAATGATATAAGTATATGTTTGCCTTAATTCACACTGATAACAGCCATGCCATGCTTGAGATTGTTTAAATTGAAAATATGATTAAGCTTATGGTGTTGTTGTTAAAAAAATTGTCATATGTTAATGTTTGTGCAAATGGGGAAATGTTTGAACATTGTTATGGGTTGATGGGTACTAAGATGAGAATCCTCACATTATGATTTGCCATTTTGAAACTTTTTCAAACATTAGGTTGTATGACTAATGGCAATGTGTTATGTATTGTTAGAAGGACTTGCTTGTCAAATTTATGTCGAAATTATGCAATAGTGCAAGTGTTTGGTAGACTCTAACTAGAATTAAAGTTTATTTGTCTGCAGGTATGACTAGGACACGAAGGCCTCCTCCCCATGCGGAAGATCCCGCCAATGCAAGGCGAAGAAAAGGAAAAGAGCCTATACAAAGACCAGCTGAACGTAACTCCAAATTTGCAAGAAGGCTGAAAAGTAACAAGAGAAGAAGCATGGTCATTGAGCGAGGGCTGAATTTCAAAGACTTGGAGGGTACAATTTTTCTAGATGACGTAGACCGTCTTGGCTGGAAAACTTATTGCACCATTCGGTACCAATGCAATACAACTGTGGTGTAAGAGTTCTATGCAGCCATGTCTTGGAAGAGTTTCCTAGAAGGAGGACTAGTAATGGTTCAAGGGAAAAAAGTGAGTTTCAATGCCATAGACATCAATGAATGGTGGGAAACCCGGAGCTATCCTCAATTAGCAGGCGGATATGAACCTAAAGGAATGTACCAGCTCTACAACCAGTCTTTGGCCAACTATTTGCAAGATACTGAGTATGCCATCCGGAACACCTCCAACATGTTTGTGTAAGGCCAGTTGGACTTCAAGAGTAGTTTTTGGTACATATTCTTCAGTTATTCACTATTCCCATATCATCATTGGCATAATGTAACCCTAGACCCACCAATTATCCTTTATTTGATGAAGAAGAATATACCTTTTGATGTTGGCACTACCGTTCTGAAAAGGATAGCAGAGGAGGGCAGGACCAATATGCCCAGTTTAGCATTTCCTTGCCTTATTACACATTTATGTGAGAAGGCATGAGTGAAGTTTTAAGATGAAGATGATTGGAGTGCTGAAGGCAATGTAGGCATGAAGGTCTATAATGAGGCTGCCATCCCAAGAGGGATTCCGAGATTATAATCAGAGGAAGGAAGAAAGAAGAGGCTTTAGAAGGGGATGAGAACTGAAAGGAGAGCAACCGCAGAAGCTGCCGCAGCTGAGCAGAGACATGAGGAGGGATTTGATTTCGAAGCGGAGCCCGACACCCTGTATAAGAAGCGAGCACCGAGGAGACGTGCAGAGTATATGCTAGATTTGGCGATGGATCTGACCACCATGGTCAGAGATCTCACCATAGAGTTCAGAGCATTCAGGGATAGTTTCGACAGTGACGAAAGTTATATGAGAAGAACCCCATAGTATTCGAGGAAGAGGAGGGACCATCTTCAAGAGCTGATGGTCCTGATGATCTAGAGATAGATCCAGCTGTTTCTCCCTGGCATCCTTCATACTCCCTAGTTCTAGACCCCACCTATGATCCAGCTTCCGAGTTTCAGGCTATGTCTCCCATCTCTCCCATGGCATTGATTCCATATCCTACACCTCTTCGATCTACACTAACGGTCGACCCAGACAGTACAGAATCAGAGACAGATTCAGGCTGATATATTCCTCTCAGTTACAATTATAGTTTTTCTTTTTATTATTTTAGATATTAGAACTTTATTTACTTTTTGCATATTACTTATAGTTTATCTTTTTAGTTTTTAGCGGATAAAGTAACTCGGTAAGGCATACTGCTCTTTCATATTTGGCACATATTTTTGATTGTATATATATATATACTTGTGCTTATATACTTTTTTCATAGATATAAGAGTGGTTTTTGATTGAATCTTGCTTAGTACCTAGATTGGTTCTTTTCTAGATGGACTAAGGAGAATGCTTGCATGTATATAAATATATATAATTATTAATTTCGGTAAGGAGTTTGTTGGCGAAACAACCAACCCTATGAACTCATTCCCTTGTTCTTTATTGCTACACATTGGGGGCAATGTTGAGTTTAGGTTTGGGGGCTGTGGGCATGTTAACACCTTTTTGGTAATATTAATGTGTTTTATTTTGGTTTTGTAAAATTTTTCAAAATTTATCAAAAATCATTTTGGCGAGTCGAACCTTTTTTAACATAAGTATTTACTACAGTGCCAGTTCGTATGTGTCAGTGAGAAACTTTTGCTTGTTTTCATTGCTAAGTCTAGACTAGCTTTTTATCAATCTAAGATTCACTCAAACAATGTGAGCATAGTCCCTTTGTCTAATGTTTTAACAAAAGGGACTCAGTACTCGTGTGTTTAGGATTAATAGTGTAGGCTACCCGTGAATTTTTTGTTCTTTATCATTCATTTCTGAGGGTATATCTTTTTGCTATTCTTATACACTTTTCAATTAAGTTTTTGGATGATAACGATCTCATTGCATCTTTTGCATTGTTTTCCATAAAACATTCATCAAATGTGGATAACATATTTGAATTTGTATTCCCATGGTAGACGGATTTCTAGAAATGATATTAGGGCCTTATTAGTGTTTCACGAACAAATGGCCAAAACACATACCCAAAACACATAAACCTCACCACGTCACCACTACAAACCATTGACCTAAACACACACCATTAGCATATTTTGATTTTGTGAAAGTATTCAAAGTGGAGTTATTAATGTGCAAGCTCTAGTGGAAACAACGTGTATTGAGGCGTTATTGTAATATGTGCTTTAGAAAGGCTTTAAAAATTTAAGTGATTCAAAAAATTTCACTTAAAGCCTTAGGTCTTCAAATTTTAGTTACTACAAAGAAGGGTAACGACCTAGCACCAAATCAAACTGTTAGATAACATAGCCTAGACGCTGAGGAAAATTTGAAAATATGAAAGAAATTAGAGTTAAATTTTGGAGAGTGGTCGCATAAACACTTTGGCTTGATTATTATGTTTCCATGACTTAGTCCTAATATTCCATCACCACATATCACCCTTGGCCAAGTATTTTTGAAGAAAGTCCAATTGATCTTTTAGAAAGTCTATTTCGGGAATATGAGTTTTTAATGTGCTCTACCACGTTCGTAGCATTCAATTCCATCATGAGATTGATTTACTTAAAATGTACTCTATTTCAAAACACTCATATACAATATATATTTGATTGCCATTTACATATCTTCCAAGTTACGTATGCTAGAAAGTGAGTAAACCTAGGACTCTGTGGGAAAAATAGAGTAAAATCTGGTGAGATTAGAGTCGAGGCGAATTACATCCGAAATGCTCATGTGAGTAGTCTTTGATGTTGCTACATAAAGTGTGAGATTCATTTTTGTAAGGTAAATTCATCTGAATGATTTCAGGATATTCTTCGCTCAGAAATTCCTGAAAGTTGAGTTTCTCGTTCATACTCTGTTCTTGGCATTGTTTTCGTATAGGTTCTCGCCTCTTTTGTTCTTTTGTTTGAGTTTTTATATATATATATATATATATATATATATTGTAAGGAATAAACATGTGGCGGAAGCGAAAAATTGGGTTGTGTATTTCAAAATTTTCATTTATAAAAGAAAGAACCTTAACCCTTGATTAATTAACATATAATAAAAGTATCGTACCTTTTTCACGTGACGATTGATATTGCATCGATTTGAATCTGCTCATCAAATTGAATCCGCTCGTCGAATTGAATCCGCAAGATCTTCTAATCCAATCACGAACGTGAATCACCTAGGAGCGTGGGCTCCCTTTCTTTGAATTGTAAACCTGG
Organism: Dipteronia sinensis; assembly: GCA_033220585.1. Taxonomy (NCBI): domain Eukaryota; kingdom Viridiplantae; phylum Streptophyta; class Magnoliopsida; order Sapindales; family Sapindaceae; genus Dipteronia; species Dipteronia sinensis. The sequence continues at coordinate 30,877,626 of CM065638.1, forward strand.
GATGGAAACAAAAATCTTTTTCTTTTTGTTAGTCACAATAATCCTTGTACAGAAAATAAAGAACATTTGGTCTTTTGTGAATGCTCAAGCTTTTAATCGAAACTCTCTTGAACCCTAATTCGATCTTGTACACAAAACCTTTTGATGTAAAAGCTTCTAGTACACTTGTTAATAGCCAAAATTGGCTAAGGACTAAAGGGAAATTTTCCACTTCCCAGACCTGGTTCCATACCCGAAAGTTTCACCTGAAGACCTCTATATCCAGAGCCAAGCTACGATACCACCCCAGGCACAAGGGCGGGCTCCAGAAACATCTAGGATAAAGGCCGGACCGAGAGCTTCCACTAGGAGACCTCTCTATCCAGGGCCGAACTGCAATACCACCCCAGGAACAAGGGCAGGCTCCGGAAACATCCGGGATAGATCCCAGAATGATCGGACTTAGCCCGCATCATCAAAACTAGAAGCTCCCCGAAGTCAAGGTCATGTCGCAAATGCTCAAGAAACTCGTCTGTACCTCGATTGACACAGAAGAATGTCCCTAGAGGGCCGCGAGGTCAGTCGAAGCCACACCTAGCTTCAAAAAGGTCAGTCGAGGCCACATCTAGCTTTAAAAAGGTCAGTCGAGGCCACATCTAGCTTCGAAAAAGTCAAGAGAAGCCAGATCTGGCTCCAAGCTGGATGAAACTTCTCAGACATCAAGGTGGAAATACTAAACAACCTCCCTGGTTGATGCATCACACCATATCGTCATGTCCCGCGACTTCTATAAGGATCATACTGAAAGGATATGAGGAATGCATTAATTCATACCTGGAAGCGTTATCTACATGCAGAACAAGTAATGAAATCCAAAAAGGAAACAAACTGATCTCCACCACGATACTCTCAATTCGGGCGTCAATCTAAAAGTCAAATGATATTAATGCAAGAAATCCCGCCCGATAAGGAAGAGACTGAGACAATCACTGAGACAATCAAGGGAGAATCAGTCTATTGACCTACAAACCATGTATAAATAGAAAAGAAAAGAAATGAAAAGGAGGAGACTACTATTCGACAGGCATACGACTAGCAATCGACCATTCACCAAAGAGAGTTGAGAGAAAAGAGAGAAGAATCTTTGTATTCGTATACCATGCATGCTAAATAAAAACGTTCTTGTTTATTTGTCATTATATAAACCACTGTCACATATATAAAGAATTTTGGCCACCACCTACGTGGTAGTGGTCTTGAGGGCGTTAACAGAGATTTCTCATCCCGAGCAAAATTTCCGTTAACACTTTCTGGCGCCGTCTGTGGGAACAAATCCTACACCCAACTAACCAATCGTTTGTATTTATATTTTCATTGTTTTATAGGAACTATGAGGCTCCGCTCCTCCCAAGGCCAACACAGAGTCCCGGAGCAATCTCCAGCGAGGCCAACCCGAAAGGCTCCAGGAAGGGGGAGAAAGTCTGGATATAGTAGTCAAGCTCCGATCCAGACAACCAATACACGGACTGCTGGCCACCCCATAGTGAGCCAGGCAACGCTCGACCAACAAACGGCGGCCTTCGTAGAATCCATCCTGCGTCCGCCTCCTCGCTGAAGGCATCACAGTCCAGCCGACCCACCTAAATGATCAGGGAGAGCTGAGCAGGCTCGGAGCTAGACCACCTGCTTTCGATCGCCTAGGCCCTCCTCCTCCCGAGCCGGCTCGAGATAGATCCAGGCCCCAACGTTCGATCCGGGATAGGCTGGGACCCATGCCCCTAGTTCCTAAAAGACTTTCACAATATCAACCCCGGCTAGTTAAGTCTGCCGCGGATGTTTTTACCCAGAAGCCGCGAGGGCTATCTCATCCAACTACATCTAGGGGAACTACCCGGGCCCCAGATGAGGAAAGTAGACAAACTCTCCGAATAGATCATGTCCAGGAGGAGGACCGGATAGAAATTGCCAGTTCATCAGAAAGGTTCGACAGTGAGGAATCTGAGGCTAACTCGAAGAGATTTGGAAATAAGCGACTGAGGGATCAGCTGGCAAAGCTACAAAAAGAGGTCCAGCAGATAAGGAAGGGAAAGAGTAAAGAGGACAAAAAGAATCCCCTGAGCGAGATGAACGCTCCCTTCACTATGAGGATCCGGGAAGCAGAGCTCCCCCCAAAATTCAAAATGCCAGCAGATAAGTTCTCTGGAACGGAAGATCCTCTAAGCCATTTAGAGACCTTTGTTTAACAGATGGAGGTCCAGAACACTACCAGAGCAGCGATGTGTAGAATGTTTCCAACAACCTTGACCGACTATACGAAAACCTGGTTAAGGAAACTGCCCGTTGGTAGCGTGGATTCTTTCACAAAATTGTCAACCGCTTTTAGCTCACAATTCCAGGGAGTTAAACCTCGCCCGAAAGATCCCATACACCTCCAATATGTGATCCAGGAACGGAGTGAAACTCTTCGATCATACGTGGAGCGGTTTCACAAGGAGGTCATACAGATGGGAGTTTTCACTGAAAAAGAAACCCTCGCCAACTTCAGACGAAACCTCTGGGCAGGAAAGTTTTTCCGTTCTTTTGCCAAAAGACCTCCCGAGACTTACCAGGAGGCCTATGACCGGGCTCTTGAGCAGGTCGAGATCGACGAACAACTCAAGGTCAAGATAGAACATGACGACATGAGAACGGCAAAACGTTTGAAGAAAGAAGCCCCCAAATTTGAGCCGGTGCAAAGAGCTCAGAATAAACCTCCCAACAGGTCGACCTATCGCCCCCCTGCTCCTCCGCATAGGCAAGAAAGATATCCAGCGAAACGAACCCCTCCCTAGGGCTTCGTCGCCTCCCAGGACCGTGGCTCCAGTAATGCAAGGGGAAAAAGGGTTTGACCACTATACCCCATTGAATGCATCCAGGGAAACGGTCTACCTTGCCATACGGGATAAAGGGTTGCTCCAAAAGCCCGCTCCTATAAAGGCCCCAGCTGACAGGAGAAACCGGTACAAGTACTGCGACTTTCACGAAGACGTGGGCCACAACACTTCGGAGTGCTATAACTTGCGCAACCAGATTGAGGCCCTGATAAGGGGAGGATGCCTGATTGAATTTTTACAACAGGTCAGAGATAATATCAGAACTGGAAGAGAGGTACAAGCTGAAATCCGAGAGGACGTAGAAAAGAGGAAAGGGGAGCAGGCTGACTTAATGTAACAAATCCAGGTGATACACACTATCAGCGGAGGTCCTACATTGGCCGGCGTTTCCAATAACTCCCGGAAAAACCACGCAAGAAAGGTTTCCCGCCTTGGAGAGAGCCGGGGGATCTTCGAAGTGAGCCAGAGCCCGCCCAGTCAGCTCAGATCGTGTTCACCGAAGCAGATGTCTTCAACACTGTGCAACCTCATGATGATCCTATGGTCATCACGATACAGATCGCCAACTGTCTGGTCCTTCACGTGCTCGTGGATACAGGAAGCAGTGTAGATATCCTCTTCAAAGACACCCTGGAAAAACTGAACCTGAAGCAACATTGCTACAACAGCTGTACCACTCCACTTTATGGTTTCACTGGGGACTCGATCATACCAGTGGGGTCGATGATCCTCCCAGTAATCATCGGGGTCACCCCGCTCCAACAGAACGTAATGACAGACTTTGTTATGGTGGATACCCCATCGGCCTACAACGCCATCTTAGGGAGACCTTTCCTGTCCACCTTGAAGGGAGTCTTGTTCATATACCACAACGTTTTGAAATTCCCGGTTGGAACCAAGGTAGGAGAGGTACGCGGAGACCAGCAAGCAGCCAGGAAATGCTACGCAGTATCTGCCAATCCTACAGCCCTAGCAAAGTAGTGTGTACAGGTGACAGTAATCCAGGAAGACATGGATACATCCCGGATAATCCAAGAGGAGAAGGAGCCCGCAGAACATCATGGGCATCCGAAGGATGAACCTATCATGCCCTACGAGGAAGAAAAGGGTAAGGAATGGGCCAGTGGGCAGCCCGTGGATAAACTAGAAGAGATATCCGTCATGACTGACGATCCCTCCAAGGTCGTCAAGGTTAGAGCCGCCCTTGATCCAGAAGTAAAAAGAGGACTGATTGATCTTCTCAGGGAATTCAGCGACATCTTCGCCTGGAACCATAATGAAATGCCTGGAATCCCGACATCATTGACCACCCACCGGCTAGCAGTAGATCCAACAGTCAAGCCCGTCAAGCAGAAGAGGCGTCATTTCAACACTGATAGGAACGCGGCGGTGCAGGAAGAGGTTGATAAATTGATCAGAGCGGGGTTCGTCAGAGAGGTACGTTACTCCGAATGGATCGCCAACGTAGTCATGGTCATGAAGGCGAATGGAAAATGGCATATGTGTGTCGACTACACCGACCTCAACCAGGCTTGTCCGAAAGACAGTTTTCCTTTGCCAAAGATCGACCAGCTGGTTGACTCCACATCCGGAAATAAACTTTTGAGTTTTATGGATGCATTCTCAGGATACAACCAAATTCAAATGCACCCGGCTAACCAAGATAAGACCAGTTTCATTACTGGGCAGGGCTTATACTGCTACAAGATGATGCCGTTTGGTTTGAAGAATGCAGGGGCCACATACCTGTGGCTGGTTAACAAATTGTTCAAGCCCGAGATAGGAAGGACGATGGAAGTATATATCGACGACATGATCACAAAATCCCCAACCACAAAGGGACATCAAGAAGACCTTCGCAAAACCTTCCTCATACTGAGGGAAAACCAGATGCGTTTGAACCCCTCCAAATGTGCTTTTGGGGTAACGGCAGGAAAGTTTCTGGGCTTCATGGTTCATGAGAGAGGTATCGAAGCCAACCCCGAAAAAATCAAAGCTATCCTGGACTTGGAATCCCCAACCTCGCTCAAGCAAGTACAGATTCTGACTGGATGGGTGGCAGCACTCAACAAGTTTATCTCTCGCTCCACCGATAAATGCCTCCCTTTTTTCAAGGCCATCAAACAAGGAAAGAACATGAAATGGACCCAGGAAAGCGAGCAGACGTTTCAAGCTTTGAAGGAATACCTAACAAGCCCCTCTTTGTTAGTCAAGCCGGTTCTCGGAGATGAGCTGCAGATTTACCTGGCTGTATCAGAAACTGCAGTGAGCGGGGCTTTGACCAAGGATTGTAGCGACGGTTTTCAAAGACCCATATACTATGTGAGTCATGCCTTCACCAAATCAGAAAGGAACTACGTTCTCCTGCAGAAGCTCGCTTATGCTCTGGTGATCTCAGCGAGGAAACTCCGTCCCTATTTTAAGCTCACACAATAGCAGTGGTGACAAACCAACCCCTCCATCAATTCTTGCAAAGACCAAATGTGTCAGGAAGGTTAGTTTTATGGGCACTAGAGCTCACTCAGTTCGACTTAAAGTATAAGCCCCGGACTACGATTAAGGCACAGGTTTTAGCCGACTTCGTGGCAGAATTCTCAGCGATCCCAGATCCAGTTGATCCCTCAGTATCAAACGAGGTCCCTGTAAAAGATATGCGAGGTCGAATATTGGCCAGAGGGCTGCAAGCCATGGATCCTCTTTTCAGACGGAGCATCCGGACGAGCTGGGGGAGGAGCTGGCATAGTTTTGATAGATCCGGAGGGGACTGAATTCTGTCACTGTTTCAGATTCGAGTTTAAAGCTACCAACAACGAAGCAGAATATGAAGCCCTCCTAGCCGGGATGAAGGTAGCCATCGAGCTAAAGGTCGCTACCTGCAGGTCAAGAGCGATTCGTTGCTTGTTGTAAACCAGGTGACTGGGGTCTACCAGGCAAAGGGAGATAATATGGTTGCCTACTTAAATCTAGCTCGGTTGCTAAAAAGCAAATTTAAGGGACTCAAGATCGATCAGGTGCCTCGACACCAAAACCATCGCGCAGATGTTTTGGCTAAAATAGCGGCGAAAGGAGGCCAATCCCTACCAAGGGGAATTCCCCTCCATGTAATCACCCAGCCAAGCATAGCCACAAATGGAGAAATTTGTTCCCTGGATCGCCTACCTTGCTGGATGGACCCAATCTTCACCTATCTCCTTGAAGGAGAGCTTCCTGAAGAGCTTCCTGAAGAGCCCGACCAAGCCCGAAGAGTTAAGAGACTCTCAGTTCGATACTGTATGGTGGACGGATACCTCTACAGGAGGGGCAGATCCCTCCCCCTACTTAGGTGCTTGCATCCCGATGATTCTAAGTGGGCATTGAGAGAGGTCCATTCTGGGGACTGTGGGAACCATATAGGTGGGGAAGCTCTAGCCTATCAGGTGCTTCGTATGGGGTACTACTAGCCGACCATCCATCAAGATGCAAAGAGTTTTGTGCAATCCTGCGAACCTTGTCAAAGAACCTCAACTTGAGCCACCAGCCACCCGAGCGACTGTCGTCCCTCAGCTCACCTTACCCCTTTGCCATGTGGGGAATCGACCTAATTGAGCCACTTTCTACCGCTCCTGGACAGATGAAACATGCTATCGTGGCTATTGACTACTTCACAAGATGGGTCGAGGCAGGGCCTCTTGCTCGAATATCAGAAAAGAATACAACCAAGTTCATCAAGACTAACGTGGTATGCAGGTTCGGGACCCCCCTCATCATTGTAGCCGACCTAGGAAAGTAATTCGACAACGCCCGATTCAAAGACTTCTGCAAGGGATTGGGGATCGACCTCAGACTCGCTTCAGTGGCTCATCCCCAGACTAACGGGCTGGTGGAATCCACCAACAAGACAATCAAGAAACTTCTGAAGAAGAAGCTTCAGCAGAGGAAAGGTAAATGGGCCGAAGAGCTACCAGAAGTCCTTTGAGCATACCGGACTACAAAAAGAACAGCTACTGGAGAAACGCCATACTCCCTGGCCTTCGGGGTTGAAGCAGTCCTCCTCATCGAGCATAAATTGACCTCGTTCAGGGTACAGCACTTTGAGCCCAAAAGTAACGAAGTCAAGCTCCGGGCTAGTCTAGACCTCTTAGAAGAAAAGCAAGACCAGGTAGCAGAGAAAGTAGCGATATACCAGAGCAAGATCGCTAGATACTTCAACCATAGGGTTAGAGCCCGAAAATTCAAGGAAGGGGATCTAGTACTTAGGAAAGTAACACTGAATACTCGGAAAAGGTCGGAAGGAGTCTTAAGTCCAAATTGGGAAGGGCCATATTTGATAAAGCTAGTTGTTCGCAATGGAGCTTATAAACTCGAAGACATGGACGGATGACCCATCAACCACACTTGGAATGCAGACCATTTGAAGAAATTCTACCCTTGAAAGGAGTTCTCAAGCAGACTACCCCCACTTAGTTTTCATTACAGGTCCTAATAAAGATGTACTACATCTCAATCATCAATAAAGTCATTTTCCTTTTCTCTTCCATCTTTGTCTCCAACCATGTTCAAGGTTAGTAACTATACACTTGTATGGGAATTCGACATAAACATCTGGAGACCAGGAAATAGCTCGATAGCCCTCCTGATGCCTTGGTCGGGCTACCACCCCGAAGAAGGATCTGAGTGTAAGAGCATAGTTGCCTTTCAGATCTCGAGACCAGGAAATAGCTCGATAGCCCTCCTGATGCCTTGGTCGGGCTACCACCCCCAAGAAGGGTCTGAGTGTAAGAGCATAGTTGCCCTCCAGATCTCGAGACCAGGAAATAGCTCGATAGCCCTCCTGATGCCTTGGTCGGGCTACCACCCCGAAGAAGGATCTGAGTGTAAGAGCATAGTTGCCGTCTAGATCTCGAGACCAGGAAATAGCTCGATAGCCTTCATGATGCCTTGGTCGGGCTACCACCCCCAATAAGGGTCTGAGTGTAAGAGCATAGTTGCCCTCCAGATCTCGAGACCAGGAAATAGCTCGATAGCCCTCCTGATGCCTTGGTCGGGCTACCACCCCCAAGAAGGATCTGAGTGTAAGAGCATAGTTGCCTTCCAGATCTCGAGACCAGGAAATAGCTCGATAGCCCTCCTGATGCCTTGGTCGGGCTACCACCCCCAAGAAGGGTCTGAGTGTAAGAGCATAGTTGCCCTCCAGATCTCGAGACCAGGAAATAGCTCGATAGCCCTCATGATGCCTTGGTCGAGCTACCACCCCCAAGAAGGATTTGAGTGTAAAGGCATAGTTGCCCGCCAGATCTCAAAGACTAGGAAATAGCTAAGTAGCCCTCCTGATGTCTTGGTTGGGTTATCGCCCCATATATATAATGTTTGCTCTCGTGTGCAGGATCAAAATCATCATAATTGCCTACACGAATCTTAATTGATGCTACAGATGCTACTCTGGATACCATTCAAGACCAGAAACAGAATAAAGTTCTCAAAAAGGCGTGTCAATTTATCATTAAGGGCAAGGGGAGCCTATCCCCCGATAAGGCTACATCCAAATGGGGAGCCCAACCCCCGAATTCGGGCTACAAAAAGAAAAAGGAAAAATAAAAAACTGACAATGGCAAAGCAAGGTGCCCACCCCCTTTTCCGGGCAATCAGAAACAAGTTATCCACTTCAAGCTTTGGGGCTATCATGGCTCCCATCCGCTGGCCCTCCTCCTTCCTACTGATCTTCAGCATCAACCCCCTCAACTGGTAGCTGTCTATCTGGGTTATTCTCACCGACCGCTCCTCCATTTAGAGGCTCTATCGGATGATCAGCTGGATCTTCCTCCAAAACTTCACTGATTACATCCATAACTTCAGGAGGAATAGCCGCGTCGAGAAGAGCAGCCAAGGGCCCCATCTGGCTCCTGTCGACCTCCATCTCTGTTAAAGCTGGATTATCAGATGGGCTCCTAACCTCTTCACCAGCTCCCGATTGGTCCTCCTCGGATCGAGAAGACATCACTTTGCTGGAAGATTCCCCAGGACCTGAGGGGATAAAGGAAGGAAGATGGAATGAGGGATCTGACTGAGTGGGCTGCTTCCCAGTTCCTGCCGGGCTAGAAGGGACCACCTTGTCGCCTTCAGGACGAGAAAACTCGGCAGCTTTGTGCATTATTTCCTGTTTGTCCCAGCCCGCAATAGACGACAAATCAAAAGGAGGAGGAAGAGCTTCCGCGACCTGAAAGGAAGCATAAAAATACCCATCGCTGAAGGAGGTCTCTGCATCAGCTTGCAGCTTGGCCAACTAAGTAATCAGAGACCGGTTCTCAAGGTCAAGCTTCTTAGCCTCAGATCTCTAGGAGTCTCGCTGCCTAGCCCGCCGGAGAGATTGAAGACGCTTCTGATCGAAAGATTGCTTCATCCTCTCATGATCGCAGCGAAGCTCAGCCATCTCGAGCTCAATTTTGCCTTGGCTGGAAGTCACCTCTTCCACTAGAGACCGAGCCTGCTTGAGCAGTTCCCCGGCCATTCTCGGCTTCAGCTTCGGCTTTCGTAGCCTGATCAAGGAGAAGGGCTACCTGCTGGCCCATCGTGACATTGACCTTAAAAGCCTACAAATATAAAACCCGAATTAGAAACTGAACGAGTTAACAAAAATAGCGTGAAGGAAATACAATTACCTCAGCTAAGATAGTGGACCCCCTGGTTATAAGGACATCCACAGGCATAGAAGCCATCTTGGAGATCCTGCCACCTGGACAGGACGCTATGAACTGCTCCAAGACCTCGTCTCGCCCTGTCGAGCTCGACTGAGGCCAGGAGCGGCTGGAAGGAGCCCTCGCGACATCTTTCCCAGAAACCTCCGAGGCTTTGGTTGTTGGAAGCGCCGCGGAATCAGGTGTTTGAGTCAAAGGGGTATCGACTTTAGCGGCCATGGCCGAGGGGGCAGAAACAGCCGGGCCAACCACCTGGGGAGCTTTGCCCAAAGCCAGGAAAGCCCGCGAGGCCAGAGTGGCCATCTTGGACCCAGCCGGAGAGACAGAAGAAACCAGGGCAGGTTCGACCCCAGAGGAGAGAAGAGAAGCTCCACCTTGAGGAGAGCGTGAGACGTGTCGGGTGGCTGGCTCCACGATAAAAACTGTGAATAAGCAGATTAAAAAAGAAAATGTTAGAACCAAGCTAAGTAATAAGACGAAGCAACACAAGGATACTTACGAGGAATAGCATCTAAAATCCGCAGATATTTGTTCACCCTACGAGGGTCAAAAGCTTCAGCGGTAGGGAGCTTCGAATTCGGGTAATTCCTGGCTAGAATGGCCTTTAAGATGGCTTCAGACTCGGCAGGTAGGGAATCCCGATCCCAGGAGGGCTTGTCACTGAAAGCCGTAGGAACCTCGAATTCATGCCCTCCGATGAAAATCGAGCTCCCCCAGTCATCCCCCACCAGAATCCATTCTTCTTTCCACGCGGGATCCTTCTTCGAAGCACCAGGAACGATGAAATTGAGCTTATTCTTGGCCTTGGCGTAGAACTAACCCCGAGGAGCCCCAGATAAGCTCCCAATCTGAAAAAGATAAGCCAGCTCCTCTGCACCTGGCTCCCTCGTCACTTTACTCATCTGGCATTGTTCCCTCCATAACATAAGGAAACCGATCAAATGCCTCCAGAAGCCCGGCGTTAACTGAAGGGGAGCGAGCTGGATGACGTTTAGAGCCCACCGAAGGGTCGGATGGGGAGGAAGCCTGACCCCGTTCTCAAGTGCGGCCACATGGATCGGAAGCACGCCTTTAGGGGGGTTGAAAAACTTGAAGTTCTTGGGAGGCACCGAGATGGATACAGTGTCAGGGATGCCAAACTTTGACCTCAAGCGGTCGATCGACGCCGGGTCAATGGTGGAATCTGGGATAACCCCGAAATCGTAGGGAGGGAGCCTCTCCCTAAGGGGACCAGGAGCCGAGACCCGACGCTCCCCCGCAGCGCCACCGGCCGTTTCTTTGTCGGAATCATCATCGACGATATCTAAAGGGTGGTCGGGATGATTAGAGAACCCAGTCCCGATAGATACATTCCTACTGGATCGCCGACGTTGTGAGGTGGGCGGGGAATCATCACCGTCAGAACTCCTCCTAGCCCACTTCCCCAGACTAAGACTGACGACCTCCTCACCGTCGAATATGGAATCACTTGAATCACGACTGTTTTTCGACATTATAGAAAACGAAGGATGAAGAAAGAATAGAAGATGAAGAATGAAGAAACAAGCAAGCTTGGAGGAAAAGCTGTGGAAATATTTCTCAAACAAAAGGCTCTTTTAGCTCGAGAAGATGTGAGGAAGATGAGGAGGAGAACAGACATTATATAGGCAGGAGGGCAACATCTCAAGTTACCAGGATACTCGTTTGGTAACGGTAAAAAATCGACTAGGTAATGTAACCGGATTAAACTCGAAAGCAGGCTAATCATCTCATGCCACATCATTTACGCAGTTAAGAGGAAGATCTCCCCAAGATCCTGGTAACGGTAAAAAATCTCGGGGACTGCCGTAACGTGATCAGATTAATTCGAATATAAAATAGTCAGTTCACAACACGTCACTCAAATGAAGAAATTTCCCAAAATTTTGGTAACGGTAAAAAGAGGAAGATTTCCCAAATAAAGTGAGAATCTGACCTCAACCCCGAGCTCGACGTCTGGTGTTCAAGTCATAGGGGACTTCTGTTAATAGCCAAAATTGGCTAAGGACCAAAGGGAAATTTTCCACTTCCCATACCTGGTTCCATACCCGAAAGTTTCACCTGAAGACCTCTATATCCAGAGCCAAGCTACGATACACCCCAGGCACAAGGGCGGGCTCCAGAAACATCTAGGATAAAGCCCGGACCTGAGAGCTTCCACCAGGAGACCTCTCTATCCAGGGCCGAACTGCAATACCACCCCAGGAACAAGGGCGGGCTCCGGAAACATCCGGGATAGAGCCCGGAATGATCGGACTTAGCCCGCATCATCAAAACTAGAAGCTCCCCGAAGTCAAGGTCATCTCGCAAATGCTCAAGAAACTCGTCTGTACCTCGATTGACACAGAAGAATGTCCCTAGAGGGCCGCGAGGTCAGTCGAAGCCACACCTAGCTTCAAAAAGGTCAGTCGAGGCCACATCTAGCTTCAAAAAGGTCAGTCGAGGCCACATCTAGCTTCGAAAAAGTCAAGAGAAGCCAGATCTGGCTCCAAGCTGGATGAAACTTCTCAGACATCAAGGTCGAAATACTAAACAACCTCCCTGGTTGATGCATCACACCATATCGTCATGTCCCGCGACTTCTATAAGGATCATTCTGAAAGGATACGAGGAATGCATTAATTCATACCTGGAAGCGTTATCTACATGCAGAACAAGTAATGAAATCCGAAAAAGGAAACAAACTGATCTCCACCACGATACTCTCAATTCGGGCGTCAATCTAAAAGTCAAATGATATTAACGCAAGAAATCCCGCCCGATAAGGAAGAGACGGAGACAATCACTGAGACAATCAAGGGAGAATCAGTCTGTTGACCTACAAACCATGGATAAATAGAAAAGAAAAGAAATGAAAAAGAGGAGACTACTATTCGACAGGCATACGACTAGCAATCGACCATTCACCAAAAAGAGTTGAGAGAAAAGAGAGAAAAATCTTTGTATTCGTATACCATGCATGCTAAATAAAAACGTTCTTATTTATTTGTCATTATATAAACCACTGTCACATATATAAAGAATTTTTGCCACCACCTACGTGGTAGTGGTCTTGAGGGCGTTAACAGAGATTTCTCATCCCGACCAAAATTTCCGTTAACAACACTATCGAAAATAAAACGCTCCTTATTCCTCTTCTCTTTGGCCGAATTTTACCCCCCTTTCTTGAGTTGGAAGTTTTTTTTACTTCAAAACCAAGAGAATAAAATTTTCTCTTTAAAAAAATACTTCTTCTTTAACATAATATATAAAAAACGAAATTCCTTGATATATTTATAGGGTGGCCAAAATTCTCCTACAATGTGGAGGATTTGATTTCACCTAAAACTTATCAAGTTAGTAGTTCAAACCTACTCCAACTCATGAGTATATTTATCCAATAATAAATGATTGAATATCAATTAAAAATTGTGACTTTATCAATAACTTCCTAATTGATTTTCAATTAGAGTATTGATAGATATCAAATACTTCCTAATTTGACTAGATAAATAAAAACTCTTTTTAATTTATCTACTTGTCAAATAAAGTATTTGATACTTAACATACTACTAACAATAGTATGACACTAAGAGTCCTTATCCTAGTACACTACTAGCAATAGTTATGACACTAAGAGTCATTCTCCTAATAAACTACTTATAATAGTATGACATTAGGAATCCTTCTCCTAGTTAGAACAAGATTTTGACTTTAAATCAAATAATTAATTAATTAATAAATCAATTTATTTCCACTTGATTAAATAATAATAAAATAAAACAATATATTATGCTAATATTTTTAGCCTTGCCACCCATGTATATATATATATATATGGGTAATATATTGTTTTTCCATTTTATTAAATCCATTGAACTATAATAAAAAGTCCACATGTGAACTAGACCAATTCTTACTATAAAAGAAACAAGTCCACATGCCTTAAACTAATACATTAATATAATTTAACAGCCCATTTAATTGAAATGTGCAAATTATATTCTTAATGTATTATTGGAATGCTAAACGCACCCCATTTGGGTCGCCCATGGATTCCTACATCCTTGGCTGCCCAATCTAGGTATTTGAAGAGTTACTGCGTGTCTTGATCACACATGACCGCACCTCTCCAAAACTTTTGGATTGCGAAATCCAAAAACAATTCTATATGGACCAGTAAATTGGTCCGGTAGAATATATCAAGTGATCCATGCAAGTTCGTACGGATTGGGGATCTTGGCGGGCTATCTAAATTTAAGCTTCAATAGACATAACCTAATCACAATCAACAAATGACTCACTTAGGTTCAATCTATTAATTTTAGCTCATTCCACTAAAGAGCTAAAATTGAACTCTTAAATAAAGATAGAATAAGTTAATATTTCTCATTCGTACCCTAGACAACCTTATTGGAGATAGCGTATCCTCGTGAAAAATACTAGTAATCGTCAAGAGCTCATAGACCCTCTATAGCTCTCATAGTTACAATATTTACTTATATGATCATATTTTGAACTTGGATATTTTGACTTGTCTAGAAGCCATGTTTCAATAGACACTATTGAAAAGTTAACGTTATGATTTATTATCCAATACCTCAAAATATCCATATGATGATATTCTACTCACATTTAATAAATGGAGCCACGATGTCCATATTTATTAATGATGTCCTCTATCGATTAACAAATGAATACCACCAAACTATCGAGGATAGACTATGCTATATAATCGTACTCATTGATAGCTCAAATGATAACACTTGTAACCATTAGTCCATCATTTATCTCAAGATTGAGATAGACTCTCCGATTGTCCTCAAGTGAAAACTTTTATCCATCGACGGTTCTGGATAAAGTATTTCACTATGATCCTATTCAATGCACCTAGTGCACTAGATTCTTTTGCCCAAAGACACTACACTTTAATGATTTTAGACTCATAATAACACATTTGATCTCACTCAAATGCTAGCAAAAGAATCTACAACTTTAACAAGGTAAAGGCGCCCAACCTTTATCTTAAGTTGTGAATATTGTTCAAGACTAACTAAAGAATTGTGTCTACCTCATACATATCCAGATGTATGAACAATTCTTCATTTCTCATAGTCTTTTGGCCTTACGATTATTTACTTTTGACAATTATAATAATTAAACTATATATGACATAAGATTTGTTAAACCAGAAATCACTTTATTAATATGAAACGATTGTCAAATACATCATTACACTCTTGCTATTGAGCATAATTCTAACAATCTCCCACTTGCGCTATAGCAAGTGTGTCATATCTCTCATTCCCATATTCTCTAGGTGCCCATCAAAACTCTTTTGTGGTAGAGCCTTTGTAAAGGGATCTGCTAGATTTTCTACTGACGCGATCTTAGCAATCATCACGTCACCCATATGCACAATTTCCCTCAGAAGGTGATACTTCCTTTCAATGTGTTTCCCTCTCTTATGACTTCTTGGTTCTCTCGAATTAGCCACTGCTCCACTATTGTCAAAGTAGATAGTGATATTCTTATTCGTATTAGGAACCACTTCCCAGTCAATCAAGAATTGGCAGAGCCAGACAGCCTATTTAGCAGCTTCGCATGCGGCAACATACTCAGCTTCCATGGTGGAATCAGAAATATAGGATTGCTAGATACTCCTCCATATGACTGCACCTCCTCCAAGAGTAAACACAGATCCTGATGTGGATCTCTTGGAGTCAAAATCAGATTGGCAATCAGAATCTATATACCCAATGAGAATTAAATCCCCTCCAGAGTACACAAGCATATGATCTCTTGTTCTCCTAAGATACCTGAAAATATGCTTGACTGCCCTCCACTGATTAGGACCGGGTTTCGATTGAAACCTCCTAACTATGCCAACAGCAAAATAAATATCTTATCTAGTGCAGAGCATTGCATACATGAGACTTCCAATTGCCGACGCGTATGGAACCCTACTCATGAATTGCTCTTCATGCTCGTTCTTAGGAACTTATTCCTTAGAAAGTTTGATTCCACATTTGAAAGGTAGCATACCTTTCTTGGAATCTTGCATGGAGAACCTAGATAAGATTTTATCTATGTATAAAGCTTGGGATAATGCAATCGTTCTATTCTTTCTATCCCTTATTACTTGGATACCAAGAATAAAACTTGCTTCCTAAGTCCTTCATATCAAATTTTTTTGCTAACCATTATTTAACTGATGTCAATACATCTATATCATTTCCGATGAGTAGTATATCATCAATGTAAAGAACTAGGAAAACTAACTTATCGCCTTTAATCCTTTTGTATACACAGGGTTCGTCAAGGTTTTGAATAAATCCAAAACTTTTCACAGCTTGATCGAACCTTATGGTCCATGATCTGGATGCTTGCTTAAGTCCGTATATGAATCTTTGCAACTTGCATACCCTTTTCTCTTGGCCTTTTTCAATGAATCCTTCTGATTGCATCATATAGATGCTTTTGTCAAGACTTCCATTAAGGAAAGCAGTCTTACTGTCCATTTGCCAAATCTCTAAGTCTAGAGATGCCGCAATGGATAAGAGTATCCTAATGGATTAAAGCATGGCCACAGGAGAGAAGGTTTGCTCGTAATCAATACCTTCCTTCTATGTGTAACCTTTAGCTACCAAATCTAGCTTTAAAGGTTTCCACCTTTCCATCCATACCTCTTTTCCTCTTGTATACCCACTTGCACCCAAGGGTTGGGTTTATCCCTTTAGGCAAGTCTATAAGAGACCAGACTTTATTTGAGTACATAGACTCAATTTCATATTGCATTGCTTTTTGCCAATGATGACAATCAACATCCTCCAATGCTTCCTTGTACTTGTAGGGATCATCGTCATCTGGGAGATTCTTCATGGATTCTCCTAGACCGATGTATCTCTCTGGTTGTGTACTAACCCTCCCACTACGAAGAGAAATGGTAGGTTTTTGATCTTGTGATGGTGAGGAACTTACAATTGGGTTAGGTTGTGAAACCTCTTATGGAATTGTATCTCCTGAAAGCACACTTAGAACAATTCTACTATTTGGCACAAAATTATTCATATAGTTTTGACGCACTCCGAGCGTACCTCTAAACTAATGGTGCTCTTGAAACTAAATGGAATGCAAATGGAGTGTGCGAACCTAAATAACCCTTCGCAAGTGTACGAATCATTGTCAAGTATAGTGGACACAAGGAACTTGAAACGCATTCTATTGTGATGGATCTAGTATAATTGACCTAAAATTAATCTAATGAGAAATTGCTTGTAATTTGCTTAGTTTAAAGATTCTAAAGATATGCTGAGGAGATAATGATGCAATATGCTAATAACAAAGTTCACAACCCAAGTTCTAATCTTAAACCATCTATATGTAAGAGTTTCAAGTGTGAACTACTCAAGATTGGTCAACCAAGAGATAGATCAACTATTCATGCACAACAAATCATGCTTGGATGTTAAGTAAAGTTCATACCCAATAATTTACATATGATTATATTAAGCATAAGTGCAAACTCAAAATAGATACAAGATAGAATAGATCATTACTAAAAGCGTTCACATATATACAATCACTAAATCCTCAACAAAAAGGGTTTAGCCACTCATTATCAAATAAATACAGGTAAAGAAAAAAGAAAGATAAAGAAAGCTCATGGTGGTCTTGATGCTCTCCTCTTGCTTGCTCAATAAACCTTGCTTGATTGACAAAGAGTAGACTTACTTGCTACTTCTTCGAAGATTCTAATTCTAATTGATGTAGAAATAAAGTGTTTAAACCAAAGTACAAATGAGTGACTTGTGAAAAATGGTGTTTTTAACTCTAGCTACAAAGTTCTTACACTAATACTTTCTCTAAAACGTTCCACACTCTTCACACACTTCAGGCACTTCACACACTTCACACTCTTCTTCTGAAAAGAAAAAGGTATTTATATAGTGGGAAAAAAGTTTTGGATGAAATCTACTTGCAGAGTGACGTGTAAAGGCTTCTGCGACCTTGAACTGCTACTTGGATCTCGCAGTCTCAACTCGCAGTTAAGTCGGCCCAATATGTGCTACCCCATTCTGTGGGTTGTAACTCGCAGATCTTCATTTGTGTTTTCTCTGCTACTTGGTTCTGCGACTTCAACGTCCCATTCTATGCTCGCAGTGTCTTCTCGTACTGTTCTTAGAGATGATTCTGCGAGGATGAAATCGCAATTTCAAGTTGCAGTCTTTTCTGGAACTGAACTGTTATATGGCTCTGCGAGGTGTTTTCGCAGTAAGTTGTCACAGGAAAATATCTGGTTTGGTTGCTACCTCCTTCTGCTAGGTTGATCTCGCAGTCCTCTTTGCCTCTATTCTTCTATCTAGATCTGCAAGTTGGAACTCGCACCGTTAACTCACAGTTAGTTCTACTAGGCCAATCTCGTAGCTATACATGGAGAGTCTTCTGGACATGATTTGCGACATGGTTCTGCGCGGTGTAACTCGTAGAATGCTCCACAAATGCAATTCTAAGTTCATTTTCTCCCATATTCTTCATCAAGTCCTAAATTTCTCCAAAATAACAATAACACTTGCAAAGGACTTAAATAGATAATTAAAACACACAAATGTCCGATAAACAGACACAAAAGAGATGAATTAAACGCTCAAAATATATACAAATTTAGAGCGATCAAACCCCCCAAACCTAACATTTGCTCGCCCTCGAGCAAAACTACTAAATATTTAACAAAAATAAACTCTTAAAATGTTACGAGAGCCAGTGTTTCAAAAGTTATTTACTACGATATATGTGAATGAAGAGATCAAGCGAAAAAGTACTGAGTAGAAAATAACAAGATATCATTCAATATGAAATTTCACCCAATTGAATCCCACACTCTAATTTCGAAGTTTCAAAGAATCTGAACTGGAATGTATGGATACAATTCACCTTGACTCTAATCCTCACTGGATTTCAGTCAATTTTTCTCTCAGAATCCTAGGCTCACTCTTTATTAACATATGTGAAATTGAATATATGTGTGAATGTATTCGTATAAAAAATATTTTTCATGGAAGCATATTTTTAAACATGGATCTCAAGAAAGAGTTGAAAAACCAAGAACATGGAAAGAGCATGCATCGATGAGTATTCCCAAATTAGACATCCTAAAGATCAATTAGGACTTCTCTTGATTTCAACTAGTAAATGAAAATTGGTGATAGTTATCATTTACCCATACTAAGTTTTGATATTGTGGTACTTTGGCAATTTTCTGGTATCTCTATTATGACTCAAACACTTTTCAAATTTAGCGTCTAGGCTATACTTCCTTTTCTTGTGCTAAAATGTCACTTATGTTTTGAGTGACGTATATATAAATATGAATGAGGGTTTCAAGTTCTTAATTGTTTTGGCACTTATTACTTTTCATCTTTTGAGTAAACCCTTCCATGCACAATCTCATCGGATGCCTAAGTACATGATATTCCTCACGTTTTGTGAGATCAAGACTGTGTTTAAGAATTTAGTGGGCATGGCTTGTGTTTTGACCTTTGTAATTTTCTTTGTGGTCTGTGTTTGGGATATGTGGAAATTAAGAGCACATACTGCCTAAAATCATATTCTACAGGGGAATACAATTTTTAGTAAGCATTCCACATGCATGTTCAATGGCATTCAATATGTATAATGCTTAATGAGATCAACATAACCATAGAACATTATAAAACATAGATTGTAAGAATAGAATTAAATCCTAAAAAATAAGAAATTTAGGCACAAATTCTCACTTTGGTAGCCGCCACTATTGATCTTAACATTTTCGTGCAAAATCTATTTCACTAAGTCATAAAGAGAAAAGGGACTAACTCTATTTGTGTGATCAATCATAGATGAACCGTCACTAGATATAAGTCTTTTCATTATCAGGACAATCGCAGAGTCTATCTAAATCCAGAGATAAATGATGGACTTATGGTTGCAAGTGTTATCATTTGAGCTATCAATGAGTACGATTATATAGCATAGTCTATCCTCGATAGTGTGGTGGTATTCATTTGTTAATCGATAGAGGACTTCATTTATAGATATGGACATCGTGGCTCCATTTATTAAATGAGAGTATAATATCATCATATGGATGTTTTGAGGTATTGGATATTAAATCTCAACGTTGAGTTTTCAGTAATGATTATTGAAGACATGGCTTCTGGACAAGTCAAAATATCCAAGTTCAAAATGTGGTCAGATGAGGAAATATGGTAACTTGGAGAGCTATAGGCGGTCTATGAGCTCTTAGCGATTACTGAAATTATTCATGAGGATACACCATCTCCTATAAGATTGTCTAGGGTATGAATGAGAAACATCTCCTTATTCTATCTTTATTTAAGAGTTCAATTTTAGCTCTTTAGTGGAATGAGTTAAAATTAATAGATCGGACCTAAGTGAATCATTTGTTGATTGTGATTAGGTTATGTCTATTGAAGCTTAAATTTAGATAGCCCGCCAAGATCCACAATCCACACATACTTGCATGGATCACTTGATATATTCTACCGGACCAATTTATGGGTCCATCTAGAATTGCATTTAATATATTAAGAATATAATATGTCTATTATTTATTTAATGGGCTGCACTATTATATTAATATATTAAAAGGAGACATGTAGGCTTGTTTCTTTTAGTAAGAATAAGTCTGGTTCACATGTGGGCTTTTATTTAAAGTCTAATGGATTAAATAAAATAAGAAAAATAATATTGGGCCCATATATATATGGTGTGGGCGGCAAGGCTAAATAAAATAGCCCAAGATATTATTTTATTTTATTGTTTTGATTAAATGGGAATTAATTGTTTATTTAATTAATTAATAGTTTAAATCAAAATCTTTTCCTGATCAGTAAATTAAATACTATGTGTTGGATTAGGGTTGGAATTCTTTTAAGTGATAGGAGTCCTAATGTGGTAAGGATTAAGTCCACATACACTCCTTATTATACAAAGAATTCGGCCACCACTAGTCCTACAAGGGCTAGGATTCTTGAATTGATAGGAATTAGGGAAAAGGATAATTCCTTTTCAAGTAAGGAAATTAACCAACCCTAGATTTCCTATTCAATGAATTCGACCAACCCTACTTGGTGAGGGAGAAAATTCAGCCAACGTATAAATATAAGGTTATGAATTTTCGGCCACTAAGAAGCAAAATAGAGAGAGATTTTTGTTTGTTTTGAAAATAAAAAATCCTACTCTATACACATAGATTTTCGGCCATAAGAGAAAAAGAAAATAAGTTCTCATTCGATAGTGCACTTACAAGCCTTTAACATCAAAAGGTTTTGTGCACACTCTCGATTTAGGGTTACGCGAGTTTCAATCATATTGATTGTGAATTCAAAAGTGACCAGAACTATTTTTTTAGGCTCTTGGTGTTTTACTATTGAAGATCAAGATCAGAAATTCCATACATCCATTCTAAGGTAAGCAATTCAAAGAAAAAGGGAGACCACGCTCCTAGGTGATTCATGTACGTGCTAGGATTGAAGATCTTGCGGATTACCATCGACGTAAGTCAATCGGATCACGCGACAAGAGGTATTTAACTCTAACCATATATTTGAGTTTAATTAATTAAAGGGTTAAGGTTCAAATCTTTAGAAAAATTTTAAACTATACGAAAATTATTTTTTCGCCTTCCGCTACGGTTTTAAGCAATTTTTCCCTACAATTGGTATCAAAGCCTTGGTTGTACCCTTTAATTAATTAACATATATATACGTGAATCTATTTCTTTGTATTGTGATTATGCATGTTTTAGAAAGAGATGGCACTCTAGGTATTCGCATATATAATTACATGTCGAATGTATGGATTCATATATGTTGTTATAAAGTGAATTGTTATTGCCCAATTTTGGTCCTAGATTTTCCATGTAATTTTTGTTTCGGAATTGTAACAAGATGGGTGGCCTATTATCGTCACAAGTTCCTTCTTGATAGTTGCTTAATTTTTTTTTTGTTATATAAAATAGTGCAGTTTTTTTTAATGTATTAAAAATACTGCAGTTTTTTTTAGTGCAGTTTTTTATTTGTAAATAAAAAAAAATTATTTTTGCAGTATTTTATTGTATAAAATAAGTTGTAATATATTCAAGATTCGAAGACTCGAAGATTTGAAGAAATTGGAGCATCTGGAACCGAGCTTGGCACCCGCGCGCACCGAGACAACAAGCGCGCACCCAACCAAGCGTGCAGCTGCGCTTGTTGCGGTGCAGCAGCGCGCGCAACCCATGCATGGGCTGGCCATACGGCAGCTCATGCCCTTGCATGGGCTAGGCGTGCGCATGGGCTGCTTGGTGATCTTCGGGCGCGCGAGTTACGTGCGCGAGATGGTCTCTTGAAGTCTTGTTCGCCAAGAAAGGAGTTTTTTGTATTCCGTACAATTGTAATTTACATGCTTTTCTAGGACGGACCAAAATTGTGGCTATTTATTTTTATGTATAAATATTACAATATTTGTTATTATATGATAACATGTCATATAGAATAGGAGTGCCACTCATATATCTCTTTTGGTATGAACATGCATTGAATGATTTAGGTATCTAATTGGCATCTAGATAACTTGGTAAAATCATTCTTTGGAATTTAATCACACTCCTTAAATAATTGAGTGGGAGAAGGTGTGTTAGAACACCTATGGCCTCCAAGGTTAGTTGAGCTTTATTATTTATTGGTAATCCCCCCGAGGGGCGTCCATAAATGGAATTTAGCAAAATACTTCCTTACAAGGATAGACTAGACAATTGACTCAAACGAGATCTACTCCCAAAGGAGGGATTTTCGTGAGAGAAAATTGAGGGTCGATATCTTGGTAACACACTCAATGTAATTTTATTAATATCCTCCCGAGAGTTCTTGTTAATAAAATTGCAAGGCTAAAATTGAAAATGCTGGTTGTTATGTTAACAATTAGGTGGGACCTAGTCCAACTAGTAAATGGTGCGAACTCCTGAAGGAGGCGTAACATTTATGGGTGTTGGATCACCGTTGAATTTTTCACGATTGAGTTATTTAATTAATTCAAGATAAATATTCGAAAGTGCTTTATCATGATTATTTACTTATATATGCTTTTTGTTTTATTCAGAAATCATGACCCCATCACTTATGAACATCCTGAAAGATAACACTTTAACTGGAGATAATTATGTCACATGGAAAAGGAAAATTGGGTTGTTGCTGCAAAGTGAAAAACATAAGTTTGTTCTAACTACTCTTAAACCACCTGCTCCTAATAATGAATCAAGTATTTTGCAAATAGATGAGTATGAGCAGTGGAAGACCTCAGATGATATGGCCAAATGTTACATTATGGCTACTATCTCCGACGTGTTGCAACAGCAGCATCAAGGAATGGGGTCTGCTGCGGATATTATGATGTCTCTGGAAGAGATGTTTGCTATGAGGTCTAGGACGACTAAGAGAGAGGCAGTGACTGCTTTTATGAATCTAAGGATGAAACCTGGACAGGCTGTGAAAGATCACATGATGAAAGTCATAGCACATCTAAATATTGCAGAATTAAATGGCACTGAGATAGATGGTGAGACCAAAATTGACATGGTTGTCAACTCACTATCAGATTCCTTTGATCAGTTCAAGTTGGACTACACCTTGAACAAAAAGGAATACACCTTGTAGGGCCTGATACAAGATGTTCAAAGCGTTGAAAAGATCCTTGTGAAAAGCAAAGGTCAAGAGATTCATATGGTTGGTAAAGTTGCTACTGTTAAGACCCGTCAGAAGGTCAAGAAACAACAGAAGAAAAAGCAACTTGGGCCGACCAAGAAAGTAACCATGATCAAAGGGAAATGCTTCCTTTGTGGTGAAAAAGGACATGGGAAAAGAAATTGCCCAAAGTCCCATAACAAGAAGGAAGAAGGTAATATTAATTATCTTGAAACATGTTTTCTGGCAGATTCTACATATTCTTGGATCATAGACTCTGGAGCCACTAATCATGTTTGTTATTCCTTACAGAGGTTCCAAGAAAGGAGAAGGCTGAATAAGAACGAAATCAATTTGCGCTTGGGCAACGGATCGTTAGTGTCTGCAAGTGCAGTGGGAGATATTAGAGTTATTATAGATTCTAGTAGGCATTTAGATTTAATAGACGTTTATTATGTACCTCAATTCAAGAGGAATTTAATTTCAGTTTCTTGTTTAAATAAATTTGGATATTCGGTTACTTTTAATAAAGCTTTTATTATTAGTAAGAATGACAAAATTGTTTGCAAAGGTACATTGGAAAACGGTCTATTCTTTTTGCATAGAAATATCTCTCACTCGTTAGACACAGAAATAACGGAACCTAATCATAAAAGAGTAAAATTATCAAAAGATGAAACCTACCTTTGGCATTTACGCCTAGGTCACATTAACCTTAATAGAATTAAAAGATTGGTATGTGATGGATCTTTAAGTGACTTAAAGGTTGATGATCTACCAACTTGTAAATCTTGTTTGGAAGGTAAAATGACCAAAAGGCCATTCAATACAAAAGGTGCAAGAGCCACTGACTGTTTAGGACTAATACACACTGATGTATGTGGTCCTATGAGCATTCAAGCTAAAGGTGGATATGAGTACTTCATCACCTTCAAAGATGATTACTCAAGATTTGGTTATGTGTATCTCATGAGACATAAGTCGGATGCTTTTGACATGTTCAAAGCATTCAAAGCTGAAGTAGAAAATCAGCTTGAGAAACGCATAAAAATCTTGAGATCTGATCGTGGTGGAGAATATCTATCTGGTGAGTTTCAGCAATATCTTTTTGATAATGGGATAGTTTCTTAGTTTTCTACACCAGGTACACCTCAACAAAATGGGGTAGCAGAAAGGAGAAATAGAACTCTTTTGAACATGGTTAGGTCTATGTTCAGTTATTCAACTCTTCCTATTTCTTTTTGGGGATATGCTCTACAAACTGCAATATATATTCTAAACGTGGTACCATCAAAGTCGGTTCCTGGAACACCATATGAGTTGTGGACTAGGCGAAAGCCTAGTTTACAACACATAAGGATATTTGGTTGTCCTGCACATGTGTTAAAAGGAAAGACAGAAAAGATGGAGTCCCGTTCGGAAACATGCATATTTGTGGGGTATCCAAAAGGAACTAAAGGATATTATTTCTATAGTCCTAATGATCTAAAAGTATTTATTTCAACAAATGCTTCATTTCTAGAAAAGGACTATATGAATAATTTTGTGCCCAAAAGTAGAATTGTCCTGAATGATATGTCAGGAGATACAATTCCACAAGAGGTTTCACAACCTAACCCAATGGTAATTTCCACTCCAACACAAAATCAACAACCTACCATCCTCGTCGTAGTGGGATGGTTAGAACCCAACCTGAAAGATACATCGGTCTAGAAGAATCTGTCGAGAATCTCCCTGACGACGATGATCCCTACACGTACAAGGAAGCAATTGAGGATGTTGATTGTCACCATTGGCAAAAGGCAATGCAATCTGAGATTGAATCCATGTTCGATAACAAAGTCTGGTCCCTTGTAGACTTGCCTAAAGGGATAAAACCCATTGGGTGCAAGTGGGTATACAAGAGGAAAAGAGGTATGGATGGAAAGGTGGAAACTTTTAAAGCTAGATTGGTATCTAAAGGTTACACACAGAAAGAAGGTATCGATTACGAGGAAACCTTCTCTCCTATGGCCATGCTTAAATCCATTAGGATACTCTTATCCATTGCAGCATCTTTAGATTTAGAGATTTGGCAAATGGGCGTCAAGACAGCTTTCCTTAATGGAAGTCTTGACGAAAGCATCTATATGATGCAACCAGAAGGATTCATTGAAAAAGGCCAAATGGAAAAGGTATGCAAGTTGCAGAAATCAATTTATGGATTAAAGCAAGCAACCAGATCCTGGAACATAAGGTTCAACCAAGCTGTAAAAGGTTTTGGATTTTTACAGAACCTTGAAGAACCTTGTGTATACAAAAGGATCAAAGGTGACAAGTTGGTTTTCCTTATTCTTTACGTAGATGATATATTACTCATTGGAAACGATGTGGGAGTATTGACATTAGTAAAAGAATGGTTAGCAAAACAATTTGATATGAAGGACTTAGGAGAAGCAAGTTTTATTCTAGGTATCCAAGAAATAAGGGATAGAAAGAATAAAACGATTGCACTATCCCAAGCATCATACATAGACAAAATCTTGTCTAGGTTTTGCATGCAAGATTCCAAGAAAGGTATGTTACCTTTTAGGCATGGAATCAAACTTTCTAAGGAACAAGCACCTAAGAATGAGCATGAAGAGCAATTCATGAGTAGAATTCCATATGCCTCGGCAGTTGGAAGTCTCATGTATGCAATGCTCTGTACTAGACCAGATATTTGTTTTGCTGTTGGCATAGTTAGCAGGTTTCAATCGAAACCTGGTCCTGATCACTGGACGGCAGTCAAGCATATTTTCAAGTATCTTAGGAGAACGAAAGATAATATGCTTGTATACTCTAAAGGGGATTTAATCCCCGTTGGGTATACAGATTTTGATTTCCAATCGGATTCTGACTCTAGAAAATCCACATCAGGATCTGTGTTTACTCTTGGAGGAGGAGCAGTCATTTAGAGGAGTATCAAGCAATCTTGTATTGCTGACTCCACCATGGAAGCAGAGTATGTAGCGGCATGCGAAGCTGCCAAGGAGGCTGTTTGGCTTAGCCAATTCTTGATTGACTTAGAAGTAGTTCCTAGTACGAATAAGCAGATCACTATCTACTGTGACAACAGTAGAGCAGTGGCTAATTCGAAAGAACCAAGAAGTCATAAGAGAGGAAAACACATCGAAAGAAAATATCATCTTTTAAGGGAGATTGTTCATAGGGGAGACGTGACGATTACCAAAATCGCGTCTGCAGAAAATCTAGCAGATCCCTTCACAAAGGCTCTACCTCAGAAGAGTTTTGATGGGCACATAGAGAACATGGGAATGAGAGATATGACACATTTGCTATAGCGCAAGTGGGAGATTGTTAGGATTATGCTCAATAGCAAGAGTGTAATATTGTAATTGACAATCTTTTCATATAAATAAAGTGGTTTCTGATTCTGCAAAATCTCATAGCATTTATAATTATAATTGTCATGGTAAATAATCATAAGGTCAAAAGACTATGAGATATGAAAAATTGTTTGTACATCCGGATATGTATGAGGTAGACACAATTCTTTAGTTAGTCTTGAAAAACGTTCACAACTTAAGTTAAAGGTTGGGCACCTCTATCTTGATAAAGTTGTAGAATTCTTTTACTAGCATTTGAGTGGGATCAAATGAGTTATGGTGAGTCTAAAATCATCGAAAGGTTTTCGAGTAAAAGAATCTAGTGCACTGGGTGCATTGAACTGGATCACAATGAAATACTTTATCTAGAACCGTCACTAGATATAAGTCTTTTCATTATCTGGACAATCGGAGAGTCTATCTAAGTCCTGAGATAAATGATGGACTTATGGTTGCAAGTGTTATCATTAGAGCTATCAATGAGTACGATTATATAGCATAGTCTATCCTCGATAGTGTGGTGGTATTCATTTGTTAATCGATAGAGGACTTCATTTATAGATATGGACATCGTGGCTCCGTTTGTTAAATGAGAGTATAATATCATCATATGGATGTTTTGAGGTATTGGATATTAAATCTCAACGTTGAGTTTTCAAGTAATGATTATTGAAGACATGGCTTCTGGACAAGTCAAAATATCCAAGTTCAAAATGTGGTCATATGAGGAAATATGGTAACTTGGAGAGCTATAGGCGGTCTATGAGCTCTTGGCGATTACTGATATTATTCACGAGGATACACCATCTCCTATAAGATTGTCTAGGGTATGAATGAGAAACATCTCCTTATTCTATCTTTATTTAAGAGTTCAATTTTAGCTCTTTAGTGGAATGAGTTAAAATTAATAGATCGGACCTAAGTGAATCATTTGTTGATTGTGATTAGGTTATGTATATTGAAGCTTAAATTTAAATAGCCCGCCAAGATCCACAATCCACACATACTTGCATGGATCACTTGATATATTCTACCGGACCAATTTATGGGTCCATCTAGAATTGCATTTAATATATTAAGAATATAATATGTCTATTATTTATTTAATGGGCTGTACTATTATATTAATATATTAAAAGGAGACATGTAGGCTTGTTTCTTTTAGTAATAATAAGTCTGGTTCATATGTGGGCTTTTATTTAAAGTCTAATGGATTAAATAAAATAAGAAAAATAATATTGGGCCTATATATATATGGTGTGGGCGGCAAGGCTAAATAAAATAGCCCAAGATATTATTTTATTTTATTGTTTTGATTAAATGGGAATTAATTGATTATTTAATTAATTAATAGTTTAAATCAAAATCTTTTCCTGATCAGTAAATTAAATACTATGTGTTGGATTAGGGTTGGAATTCTTTTAAGTGATAGGAGTCCTAATGTGGTAAGGATTAAGTCCACATACACTCCTTATTATACAAAGAATTCGGCCACCACTAGTCCTACAAGGGTTAGGATTCTTGAATTGATAGGAATTAGGGAAAAGGATAATTCCTTTTCAAGTAAGGAAATTAACCAACCCTAGATTTCCTATTCAATGAATTCGGCCAACCCTACTTGGTGAAGGAGAAAATTCGGCCAACCTATAAATATAAGGTTATGAATTTTCGGCCACTAAGAAGCAAAATAGAGAGAGATTTTTGTTTGGTTTGAAAATAAAAAATCCTACTCTATACACATAGATTTTCGGCCAAGAGAGAAAAAGAAAATAAGTTCTCATTCGATAGTGCACTTACAAGCCTTTAACATCAAAAGGTTTTGTGCACACTTTCGATTTAGGGTTACGCGAGTTTCAATCATATTGATTGTGAATTCAAAAGTGACCGGAACTATTTTTTTAGGCTCTTGGTGTTTTACTATTGAAGATCAAGATCAGAAATTCCATACATCCATTCTAAGGTAAGCAATTCAAAGAAAAAGGGAGACCACGCTCCTAGGTGATTCACGTACGTGCTAGGATTGAAGATCTTGCGGATTACCATCGACGTAAGTCAATCGTATCACGCGACAAGAGGTATTTAACTCTAACCGTATATTTGAGTTTAATTAATTAAAGGGTTAAGGTTCAAATCTTTATAAAAATTTTAAACTATACGAAAATTATTTTTTCGCCTTCCGCTGCGGTTTTAAGCAATTTTTCCCTACACCCAGGTACCTAGACATCTACCTGGTACCTGGGTACCTCGCTATCAACCCAGTATCCGTCCAAGATAGGTATCCTATCCACCCCAAATAGGTATCCTACTCGTCGAGTAGGAATAATGGTACCATGAAGATACCAGCATGCTAGAACAAGTGCCACGCCAGCGAGAAGGGACTGGAACACCAGAATACCTCGCCTGAAGGGAAGAAGCATGCAACACCATCTGACCTCATTAATGGCCATTCATAACTCCATTAATGAAGGAATCAGTCAACTCCATTAATGGCCATTCACAACGCCATTAAGGAAGGAATCAGTCAACTTCATTAATGGCCATTCACAATGCCATTAATGAAGGAATCAGTCCACTCCATTAATGGCCATTCACAACGCTATTAATGAAGGAAGCAGTCAACTCCATTAATGGCCATTCATAACACTATTAATGAAAGAAGCAGTCAACTCCATTAATGGCCATTCATAACGCCATTAATGAGAGAATATTCAACTCCATTAATGCCGTATCAACATTCCTTTGGTTGCGTATTAATTAATGGAGTGGGCAACAAGAATGAGAAGATATAAATATAACAAGGCACTCACCAAGAAAAGGGTTCAAAAACACTTCCCCACCAGAAATACAGTCATCATCACCTACAGAGAGTTTTGACCATCATGGTATAGAAAAATACTTACTTATCGCCTACTCCATGAGTTCGCCATCACCTGAAGCGTAAAAGGGGACCCCGCCTGAATTCCCTCTAGACCATAGTTTTATCGACTACTGTACATATCTATTTTCTTCATGAATGTATCGGTACCTAGTGGTACCTCTCCATTGGTGACCTACTAGGTCCCAGATTGTATTTATGTAAGCTCTCTGGAGCACCTCTCGTGATATATATACATACAGAAGGGTCTTTCTCCTTCCTATGGATACTACCTGGGGGTTTTTTAGCATATGATCATTCGTGATGCTTTTTCCCCCTAGGTCAGCCCACCTCTACCAAATGAGTTGTCATTCTCCCTTTTATCTCATTCATTATGCAAGTATATGAGCTAGGTACCGACCTCGCTGGTCCTAGCCCTCATGTACCTCTCTTTGCAAGTTATCTAGGTCGGGGAATTATGGAGGGCACCTAGAGAGGTAACCAGGTACCTGGATCAGATATCTAGACCGGGTACCAGCCTACTACACCAGATGGGCGGGATGATGGTTCTCCTACCTACCTCACCCTCACCTTGCCTCTCTCAGCTAAACAAGAGCCACGGTACCTCGAGGTACCTACCACACCTTGCTGTATCACCGTGTCAGAACCACGGTACGAAGTACCTACCCCCTGCTGCGACCTCCGTTAACAGTTTCCTTCCATGAGATAAAGAAACCTGACTTAAAGCACAAGCTGCAAAAATCGCTTCCTCGAGAAGCTATAGACAATCTACACATTCATATAACCCATTAGAAAGTTCAGGAAACAAAGAATCAATCAATACATGCAGTTGCCAACATGAGCTCGAAATACCATTTATTAAAGAAAAAAAAAATTCAAACCAACTAAACAATTCCATAATAGATTCCTAGAGAAGCTATAGACAATCTACACATTCATAGAACCCATTAGAAAGTTCAGGAAACAAAGAATCAATCAATACATGCAGTTGCCAACAAGAGCTCGAAATACCATTTATTAAAGAAAAACAAACTCAAACCAACTAAACAATTCCATAATAGATTCCCCCCCCCCCCCCCCCCCAAAAAAAAAAAACCTAGCTCCTCCCATACATTCATGCTTATAAAAAAAATTGAGGGATAAGAACTTAGTTTACAAGAGAAAAATAAATTGTGCAATCATAACACTCAGAAGTATATAAAAATGAAAACAAGCATAGCATTTGAATCAATAAGCACAATAAACAATAATTCCACCAGCATAATTAATAACATCAAACCCTTCCCAAAGCATTTGAGCACATTCATCGGTGTACACTCATCAACTCACTCACACATGCTTCAACAATACGCACATTACCCACAAACGTTTAAGCTATGCCCTCATAAGTAGTGTAATATATGTAAGTGCCTCACTTTATGATTGGCTTATTTCGTTGACAAAATCACATTTGGGGTTAATCATTGTAAAATGGTAGATTAGGAATTGAAGATCTTCCAATTGTCTCCAAGTGCTTCAAGAAATGTAGATTACTTGATTCTACTTTTACTTGAAGGGATATAACTGCACACACTCACTTGCATGCATTATATTCTTGTTTACATACAATTGGATGATGTATTGTATGTTACTTATCATACTCCACACTTGCACATATTGCACATCACTTTGTGTGTTGAGTCTGCCTAGAAAATAGGGTTTCTTCTGTACCGCGGCCTAGACCGCTTGGCAAGCACTGCTTGTACCGCGGCATACATAGCGGTAATCATCAGTCGGCTCATGCTGCCTGGACCGCGTCCTATACTCATGTACGCCCAGCGGTCTGTGACACGGTAAACTTCAGTAGGCCCCTGATGCCTTGACCACGGCCTATGCACTGCACGCACAGCGGTCCAAACCGCGTTGTTGTCTAGTAGGCACACTACTGCGTGTACCGCGGTCTGGACAACTTGCCCGAGCCGCGGTACGCACAGCGGTAATGACGGGTTTTTGTTACTGTTGTCAAAACGGTGTCATTTCGTCTAGGGCTTGATATATATATGCCCTTTCCTCTTCCTTGCCTCTTTAGAACTTCATAATTCATTCTTTTTCATTCCTTTTAGAGCTCAAAAGTGTCTTGCAAGAAAAGGTTGCAAGAAACCTTTTTTTATTGTCCAAAACCCAATCACCCATCATTCATTCATGGTTCTATCATCATCTAGCTTCATCTAGGATGTTTCTAAGAATGGGTCTTTATCAACATAGCTCACTTGGCAAGTAGAACACCACTCTCATCCAGAGTGTTCTTGCTTAATAAGAAATCTCTTTTATGTCTCTTATGCATCTAGATTATAATTTTTCATTATAAATAGAGATTTTTGTTGATGTTTGGGTTGTTGTATTGTGATAGCTATTGCATCTAGGAATGCTTTGATTTCATATAGCTAGGTTATATGTGTGTCATATAGCAACATGATATCTAGGATTGTTTGAAACATTCATACATGACTAGATAAGCATTAAATGTGTTGACCTTGCATTTTGTGCATTTAGAATATCATCATATTCACTTTAGGTTTCATATCTCTTCATTTAAGAGTTAAGTCTTGTATTTTCCTTGAGTAGTATACAAGCAAGAGCCTAAAATCACTATTAAAGGCCTGCGGGTAGCAAAGACGGATTAGTAACCGATTAGGTGTGATGTGGTCAACCAAGGTTGTAATCGTTTGTGCAAATAGTGGATTTGAGGGTTTGATTGGCGATTAGGCAGGTGAGTTTTTATCCAGTTGGAGGGTTTCTCACGTAAATCATATCATTGTGTCTTTTTGTTTATTTAGCACTTTTATTATGGCAATGATTGATTGTGATAGAGATTAGGGGCTTTGTTGTTTAATTTTGATTAATCAAAAAGATGGCATTTAATTTAACTAAAACCTATTCACCCCCCCCCCCCTATAGGTTAGTTTTATCACTCTTAGTGTATTTTTAATATAAAAAGATAGAAACAGTGAGAGAAGTCAATATCGAAAATCCAATTTTTAGGAAGAAGCTTGCAGAGACACTACCTCTAGCCGCGCTCTGACCTTTTTTCCACTTGATGCTCTTGTCATACTACTCGCATCCTTGGTTGCATTAACCACTTAGGCCATCGTTGTGCTGTTATTATGCTTGGTGAAGTTGTTGGAGTATAGTGGTAAGTATTCCCGCCTGTCACGTGGGTGACCCGGGTTCAATCCCCGGCAGCGGCGCCATTTAAATACTCGCTTTTTGTGTTGTTACCAAATTGCGGATCAAAAATATATATTTATAAAAAGTCCTACGTAATATGCTCTAAAGTTTTGAAAACTTAGTAAAGGGGTAAGCAAGGGTATCGTCCACAAGGAGGTGCCATCCGTCGATTGTCTCTCGTTTTAGTGATTATTGAAAGCAATGTAAATAACAACATGGCAAGGGTAAGAGTGGTGTGTGTGAGGTGTAAAATGTTGTGTGTGGGAACAAGAGCAAGGAAAATAAACAAATAAAGAAAACTTAAGAGAACATGGAGGGATGAGAAAGGTGATTAAAGTGATAAATATAAAATGGCGGATAGGAGAGATGCAAGTAAGTGGATACATATGGTACTCATGACCACCCAAAACATTCGCGCCACCTAGACTAACTAACATGCAAAGACACTCCTATATTGGGTTCAACCTAACCTTAAGTACGACCTCTAGAAATGGAAATGGGAGAGTTGTCTAGTCCTCTAAAACTACTCACCGAAGATGTATCGCATGAGTAACTTCTAAGGACCACGTTTAAGCGCATATAAACACATAAGATCAACCACCAATCGCTACTCACCTGTCACGTGTAAGCAACAACCAATGGAGGCATTAAGATCAACCTCTAGATATAGAAATGGGAGAGTCGTCTAGTCCTCTAAAACTACTCACCGAGGATGTATCGCATGAGCAACTACAAAAGACCACGTTTAAGCACATATATAAAAGAGATAAACATAAGATCAACCACCGATCGCTACTCACTTGACACGTGTAAGAAACAACCAATGGAGGAATTAAGCATAAATGGAATCTCGACCACTACTCGCTGAGAGTGTATCACACAAGCAATGACCAAGAGTCGCAACCCGAGTGCTACTCGCAGAGAGTGTATCGTATGAGCAACGCTCAAGGGTCGCATAAGCATGTAGGTTTATAGAACCGAAACCCACAAGTGCAGAGTGTATGCTCTTTATGAGTTCCACCCAAACAAACAAAAACACTCAAGTCAATCCAAAACATGCATTTCGATTAATCCATTGACATATGAGCAATCATGGGATGCTTAATTAATCTACTCCTAAATTACATTAATCTACTCCTTATCCCAATCATACACACACATCAATTTCTACTCTACATGCCAAGAATGTAAAGACAAGAGTTATCCCTAAACATGCATCAAGAGTTGGGTTGTCAATCCTACTTAATACAAGTCGAGAATTAATTAAATGCAATTGAATGGGACAATACAAGAAGAAATCAATTACTAGTCAATCAAATAAATGTAACTTGTATTTGGGTTTACATATTTCCCAAATAGGGATACACATCAAAGAATAAAATAATAAGAGAAGAGTAAAAAGAAGAAACCCAATTGTCATCTTAAGTCTCCATCCTCCATTAAAGCTCCTCCTCCTCATAGACAAGAAAGGATGGCTCTTTCCTCTTGAATCCTCCTCAAAACTGGATGGGTGATGGTAAAAGGTGGTGGTGGAGAGATCCATGGAGGAAAACTTCCATGAATGCCTTTGGAAGCTTCTCTCTTTCTTGATTTGGTGAAGAAGATGAAGTGTTGAGAGGATTTGGTGTTTAGGTTTTTGTGGGTTGAGAGTTGATGGGTCTTGTGAAGAAAATGGTGTATTTATAGGCTTGGGAGGTTAGGGCATGATTTAGGCATGTAAGGACAACAATAACCCTTTAAAATGGCCTAAAATCCCGTCATTCGCTGCTGGAAAGTGTAGTTGCACGGGTGGTACCTATGCAGTACTCGTGCACTGCCGCACAATAGTCACTAAAATGACCATAACTTCCTCTAGAAGACTTCGGAATCATAATCCGTAAAAACCGCTGGAAACATGACTCCCGGGACTTTCCGAATATATGTTACACAAAACATGGTTCAATCTGAGAAGGGAGACATGACCCTCTGAAGTTAGATGTACTGCACACGCTTTTCACAATTTTAGCCCATTTTTCTATCAAATCCCATTTTTTGCTAATTTTTGCTTCCCAAACTCCTTTTTGCCTGAAAATGCCTGCATTGACTAAAATAGAGCCATTAGACATCAAAACACACTCAAAAAAAAACTAAAGGATATGGAATTGAGGGACAAAATATAGCACAATTTTGGCACCATCAGTACCAATAATAGGATGAGTTAGCTCTTAGAGCATATTGTGCAACATGACATTGTGTTGTGTTTTTCTTAACCCAAACTTTCTTGACAAGTTTCTCACTCTTACTTTTATTAACCTGCTTTGACTTGTTATTAGGCACATTGACTCTATTGGTCACATTTTCAAACAAATCAAATAAAGCATTATCAATTTTCTTATGCATAGTAGAGTGAGGCACAACACAAGATTTTTCAAGCAAGTCATCAACAACAGGCTTTTTCAGGGTCTTCCTAGGTCTGATTCTATATCCATACATGGATGATTGCCTAGGACCATTCAACCCAGACATATCAAGCAAATCATCGGCTTGTTTACACTTACGAATGTATTCAAAACATCTAGGTCTTATATGTCCTACCATATTGTAATAATGACAAATAGGTATAAATTTGAGAAGTTTACCATTTGCTTGAGCATCCACTGCATTTTGCCTTCTCACATATTTACCTATTTGATAAACAACCCTTGATGCTTTGCCTTTTACATTTGATGATGATGAATATTTTCTTTGGCCTTGTTGAATCTTTTCTTTGACATTCATTGTTGATGTTGAGGCACCTCTGGTAGCATTCATGGCTTCACCGTTAGAAAGTGTACCTACATTCAATTTCCTACTTGCTTTGACAAAAGTAGGTTTGTCAGTATAAGGAGTAATCTTCTCATTAACATATCATAAACCTCTTTTGTCACTAGGATGCTTTCCAATCTTAATGAGAGTTTCTACTTTGTTAGAACTAGATGACATTTTGTTTATCACCTTATTAGCCTTATTAAGCTTGTCATTAAGCACTCTCTCTTGATTCTAATGTTCACTAAGTTTGACTTTAAGCACATTCTCAAACTTCTTAGCATGATCAAGAGAGTCATATCTTAGCTCAAATTTATGTTTCAAAACTCCTAGTCTTTCATTACTATCTTTCAATATATTCTCAAGACTAAGGATTTTGTCTTTAAGCTCTTTATTCTCTTTTAAGCTAAGTTCATGAGTTTTTTCTAGTTCCTCTTTAAGAGACCTATTCATCCTAGAGATTCTCTCATTCACTTGAACAAGATCTTTCAGCTTTTAATCTCCCACGTTAATAGGCTTATTTTCAATACAATAAGACATGAAGGAGAAAACTTCCTTAAACATGATTAATCCACAAACAAACACAAACACTATAACAAGGATCTATCTAATTATCTCTAGACACCCGCTCTGATACCAATTGAAAATCCCTTAATATTAAAGTGTCAAGAAGGGGAGGGGGGGTGAAAAGGTATAGTCTCAAAAT
Source organism: Dipteronia sinensis (assembly GCA_033220585.1). NCBI lineage: Eukaryota > Viridiplantae > Streptophyta > Magnoliopsida > Sapindales > Sapindaceae > Dipteronia > Dipteronia sinensis. Next base: position 30,913,807 of record CM065638.1, read on the forward strand.
CCTTGCAATTTCTTTTTCTTCACAAGATATACAATTGCACAAAGAAGCTGTAACAAGTACATTGATTCATCAAGTCGATATAAGATCAACTAAGCAATGGATGAATGAATACAAGTCAAAGTAACTAAATAAATTAAGTGCAAAAATCAACACAAAGAATTATTACGTGGTAAAACCTCAAAATGAAGAAACATCCAAGGGTTGATACCACAACCACCAGCTAAAGCAATTCACTATGACAAATAGGAGTTACACACTCAAGAGGCAACCAACACAAGATTCACTCTCTAAGCTATCAACACATATTTTACCCTTGGGCCTAGTAAACTTACGATGCCAACTTCCTATCCAAGACCTCATGTCTCTACGAAGATACCTTGCTTGTCTATCCAAGTCACCCCGACTTTAGACAAGACTTTCAATGCACAAATCAAAGAATCACTCTAAGAAATGTGACTTCCAATGCACAATCCAAAGAATCACTCTAAGGATTGTGACTTACAATGCACAACTTGAAGAATCACTCTCCAAATGTGACGTCCAAGGCTCAAGTTGAAGAATCACTCTCCAATATGAGACTTCCAACCTCTTCGCAAGGTAAATGATCTAAGTGAATGCAAATGATGCAAACACAAGCAAATAGAGCAAGTTGATCAAACACACTCTATGAAGATTTAGTTTTGCACAAATCAAGCTCACTAGCAAATGCAACTAATACTTATAAACATGTGATTAGAGATCTAGATCCAGCATTCAAAATCATTCACAAAAATATCTAGAAACCTAAACATGTCAAACAAAGCTAGACCAACAAGTTTTGAATAGAAATTACAAAACTAGCTTTGAAATCAAGTAAACAAGTTAACACTTGAAGTTATCAACATATTCAACAACCAAAATCAAAAATGAGAACTAGGTCATGGAAAATCAAAATCTCAATTAAGAAGTTCTAGTTCTAAAAACAAGTAATCAAACCTAGAAATCAACAATCAAGATCAAATACACAAAGAGATTCTAGATTCAAACTCATGTTCTTCCAGCTTAGCAAAAATGATATTCAATGAAAAGAATGAACAAATCTTAAAAGTTAATGAAACAAATCCAAATATTGGAATCAAAATAATTCTAAACATTTCTTTCAAATCATATAAGAAGAATCATTAAGAAGATCATGAAAGAAAAAGGAAAGAGAATTGATTCACTTACAAACAATTACTCACGAACTGAAATCAGATCATCACGACAAATTTGAGCATTTTTTGACTTTGAAAATGCTTGTGATTTGTTTCTCTCTTCAAGACCAACAATTTCAGCTTTTGAAAATCTGAAATCGGAGTTGATTTGAGAGAGTTATCATGTTTGGAATGTGAGAAAATTTTGAGAGAAAATTCTGCACAAGTTTTTCACTCAACACCTTTGTTTGAAAAAGAGAGGGAAAATGATATTTAAAGGAGAGGGAAAGAGAGGGATTTCAACCAACCAATAGGGGGAAGCCACCTCTACTTCCCGTGGAGGCACGTGGCCTCCATGGGGGCAGAAGGAAGCCATTCCCGTGGAGGCCACGCGCCTCCACAGAGAGAGGTGCAAGGCTCCCTTATTTTGCCCTTTCACTCCCCTCACGCACTGAAATATTCTTCGACCATTCTCCGGCCTCCAAACTCCGAATTATAATCCGTTTTTGGATTATGAACTGGGACTCCCCCACATACAAAAGACATTAAGAAACTTTCACAAAAAAGATGGAATTCAATTTGAAGAACAAGAATGAAAACCATGTACGATAAAATCACGGAAAGTTTCTTACCCTCCTAATTTGAACTCGAAACTTAATACATGAGTAACCGAAATAACCGGAACTCAATGAGGAATTATATAAGCTCAAAATAAAGTTCAATAACATAGAAACACAAACAAATAAACACAAAAATGTACAAGTATTCTATTTCCTAGATATGTCCTAGAACATGCTATTTATGAAAATTGTCAACTTTAAATCTAATGCATGTGCATACATGTATAACTATGTGTATTGTGTTATACCAAATTTTACACAACGATGTAGTGACACAAATGAATGCAATGTATGTGTGTGCCTAATGCCTTGCAAGATGAAGAAAAATCTAAATACCTTAGTATCGAAGAAATCCCTTTTCCACTTGAAGACGAGCTTTGCATGAGAAGCTGCTTTTCTTCTTTGAAGCTTGAATCTATCATGAACCACCTAAGCAACTTAACATTACAAAAAAAAGAGTTTTGTTATGGAATCTAGCCAACACAAATCTAAAACCTAACACTATTGACTCCATGACCATTTCCAGATGCATTGGCAAAGCTTCGATGCCAGCTTGGCGACAGTGAGCTCACCAGTTCTTTTGTTGGTGCTTGATGGAATCCAAGGCTTTCTCCCATTTTTTTCATGAACCCTTGGAAGGTACGAATAGCTTTCTCCTTGGTTCTATCCTTGCTCGAATAAAATTCATGAGCTGCATTCATCCCATTATGATATTCATGATACATAAAGTCATTAAAAGCATGAGATCACCTATAACGATCCACGACTCTTATCTCGAATTCTGACATGCATAAAAATCTTGTTATGGCTGGAGCATCCATCTTGCAACTGTTGGACCTAGCTCTCCATCTCCTGTGCCCTCATTTTCCTTCTCCAGAAGGGATGTTGTTCTGGCTAGCTCATCCTGCAAACTAACTTGGTCTGTAGAGATTTGAGCTATCTAAGCTTGAAGGGTTGCGATTTGAGATTCAAAAGATGCTCTCTCATCCTTATATGAGATTAACTCCGACATGACCTATAAAAATAACAAAAGCGAGACCTAAAAGGCCCAAAAGCAGTGCATCATTCGAAGTAAAAATACTCACCACAGAGAATGTGTTGAAATAGCATTCAAGTCTTTGAGAACTAGAAATGCGCTGCAAGTCACGATTGGTATCTCGTATCCTCAAAAAGTGTGATGTTACCAGAGAACATGGCAAGCATATCCCCTCTAGAAAAATGAGGATCCTTATTTGAGATGCTTCCCGCCAACGGATCCACCGAATGATGCTCAGTTAAAAAAGGAAGATTAAATCTAGTCTCTTGGTCATCAAGAGGAACAGAACCCCCTAGGAGAAGCATCATCTTTGCTGGCTTCAACCCTTTTTTTGCCTTCATCTTCAAATGAGAAGGGCTAATCAGAGTGATCGATCTGAAGGCTCGACAAAGGAACCAAGTTTGTGAAGGAACCTCTTTCGTTTTTCCCTTTCTTGGCACGATAACCAGCCAATGCAACGGACACCAAGTCGCCATCTACTTCATCCTCTTCCTTGTCACGAAGCAATGTGAAGACAATGGTCCCCAGACCATAGGTAACCTCCCGTATAGTCACCCCACGAAGCTCGACGGCTGACTCGTGTAGTAGACTGTCAGAAGAGCCGTGTTTCCTCTTCTTTTCCTTCTTTTCCCCTTGTTAGGAAGAAACCAATCCCACTGGCACATGACTAGTCTTAGCAGGGCGAGAAGACAACCCCTCAGCTGACCTGGTGAATTTCCTACTTTTCCACGATGGAGTGCCAGCCTCAACGGAAGCATTAGGGACTATCTATTTTCGGTCTTCCTAGCTCTTTATAATACAGGCAAGTTCCCCGTAGATCTGCTCATCATCAAATACTAAAAAGACAAAAATAAAAAACAAATAAAAAAAGAGTTATATGAAGAAAGCAAAGAGAATAACATGTCAAATCATATGATATGCTCAGGCCGAAGTTGATCGACCGGAAGCGTGGCTATAATCCCTCTCTCGAAAAGGATGAACTCAGTGAATAGAGTATGAGCGCCCTTATCACTTAAAGGATGCGTAACCATCCTAGCGACCCTTGCAATCTCGTCGCCATTTAAATCCTACAGATTCTTCATCCAAGTGTGATACATCATGAAATAGCATGGTATCACCCTGCCAGGGTGTGAAGTCACCAAATCCTCCACGACATCTCTTCCCCAAGTGTTTCTTACGAAGAACCAGCTATTCTTCCTGAATTTTTTGAAGTAAGGAATTCCCATAGAAACCCTTTTTTGCTCGAGGGTGGTGCCAACCTCAATGTCACTTGCCTTAAATTTATTGGGTCCATGCATTATGGCACCAGATTAGTGGCCTCATTGGAAGTCAGAAAGTAAGTCCCTTTATCCGAAGATTTGAAAATGTGTCTAATATCTTGGGAGGTCCGCATAGGTTCTCCATTCATGGCCCATAACGACCACAAACTCAATAGTTGCCGGTACCCTTTAGGAGCCAACTGCGCCAAAGAAATTTTAGAGTCACAAAAAATCTAGCAATATACGATTAAATGAGCAAAGTTACGCCGCAAGCAATCATTGACCCATAAATAGCCACCGCACCTAGAAGCAGATTCCAAACCGCTCGACCTTCCGGCATAGTAAGCTCGATGGAATCGGGGATTTTGTAGTGCCTGTGGTGTTCATCAAGGGAGGCCACACTGACTACGTTTGTCTCACAGTCGAATGTGCAAGGGTCTAGCAAGGAGAATCACATTTGAACCACCCTATGCTCAGCGACATCAGAATCAACAACTTCCCCTTGTACTCCCAACTTAGATGGTTTCTCATACCTGGTCATTGTGAAAGAAAGTACAGGAAATTGGAAGAAAAGATGAAAAGTTTCAATAATGCAAAAGAGTAAGAAACTGAACAGATTCAAAAAATAAATAAAATGTGTTAAGGTTTTCTTGACTCCTATGCTTTAAAGAAAAATGGAAACTGTGAGATATGTCATGTTTCCAGGAAAAACCACGAAGAGTTTTAGTTGCTAGAGGCGTCTCGAAAAAATGAGAGCACATGAAGCAACCCAACAATCCCAGCACGTTGCAAGTTATACTGAAATTATTCAAATAAATCGTCAAATCACATGTGCTATGGTAGGCCATCAATACATCATTCAAATGTTTGAACGGCCAGTAATAAAGCGTTATAATTGAAACAAATTAAATGTCAGGCGACTCATTAATGTAGCGATCTTTGCAAATCCACTTCGGAGAGCTACTTGCTCATAGGAAAAGCAGTTTGACAATAACCCTCCTCATGAATTTAGTGGGTATTGTTTGGAGAAATCTTAGTCAGCCTTACACATCACCATAAGCGGAATTCAAGGCGCCAGGTTTCCACATCATCAAACTAGGTTAAATCGACAAGGTACACGAAGCAGTAGTGAGTTCAAAGACAGAAAGTAGGTCACCCACTTAGGACCAGATCGCAAAAGTAATCCTAGGCGAAAAATTGATACCAACTTGCCAATTACGTTGTGAACACAAAAATATCCCCGAAAATAAATCTGGGATTCTTCGTATCTCCCATAAAATCCGAGCCTAAATCAAGAAAGACAATCACCGCTAACCAATAGTTGACGAATCAGATAATGAACTCGAAGATCCAAAAGATAATCCATACAAGGAAAAGAGATCCCTCACGGGCGAATCACCAAGATACCATCCCCTCAAAGTCTTTCCCGGCACGACAGGGATTAGGGCAACACTTTAATTCCCATATAAATACATGTAATCAGCAAAGGCCAAAGAGGGCGATAGGACGATACAACATTAAAGACACAGTGAACATTCTCTTTTAATGTCATTACGATGACCGTGGTTTTTCCCTACCTTAAGGTTTTCTACGTAAAAATTTGGTCTTACTTATTGATTTTATTTGCCTTTTTCTTTTACAAGCCACATTCACATAGCCGAGGGGTGTTTTGATCACAAGTGTCCTTGTCGGTCCAAGCATCAACTTGCTTACGTGTTAACATTAAATTAGTGTTATATTGAACTGATTTGTAAAAAATCAAAATTTGATAGGAGTTCAACACTACAACAACTTTTTCCAATTTTTTTTTAATTATGAAGCATTAGAAAAATGGGCGAAAATAGGAAAAAAAAATAGTAATAGTGATCGAAAGATTTTTAAATTTTGTTCATAGTAGGTTTTATTGAATTTATCATCACAAAATATATACTATATATTGATTCTCTTCTAATATATCCCTTATGCTTCTATTTTCAGCAATATCAGTCAATACACTAGAAGATTTAGCCATAGGCTTCGCCTTCCATGAACCATTTAATGCATATTCAAGATTAGCAATTAAAGTGACCTCACCTTCTCCTCACCTAAATCAATGATTTTGATTACCTCCTTTTGACGATGAAGGGTATTACGGGAATCTTAATAAAAATAGGTTTGAAATATTGAAACAAACAGCCGCCGCCGCCCCTTTCCATCCAAGTACCAGCCCGATCGAAACCTGCCGCTGTCACCAAAACCTCGCCGATCTCGATCACTAGCTTTCCGTCGTTCAACAGTTTCTTCGCACCGATAGCAAGCTCTGATCGCGCCAGTTCCTTCGCTCCGATCGTATCAGTTCCGTCTCACTTCAGTCACTCTTCCGACCAGATCTTGTCCAGCTCTAGCCACCTCTCCGCCAAGCTCTTCCGGTCATCTACAGTTTCTTATGTTGTGAGGAGATCTGAAATTTTTGATTTTTAAAACTTGTATATAATATACCTATGGCTTCTATGGACTAATCAGATCTCTTTTTAGAGCTTGATCTGCGGGATAGAGCCCCTTCAATCCAAACTAACTCTAGCATGGACGGAATTTTGAATCCTATACCAGTACTGAAAACTTATGCCCAAGCAATCTCCTCCGCCATTGCTTCGGTTTCTTCAGCTCCAAAGAAAAAAAGTGATTATGTTGCAGTCAAAGTCAACCCGAAAGCTTATGAAGAACGGCTGAAACTTTACAGTTACTCTCTTATCGGTCGAGTTGTCTTGTCAAAGGGAGAGGAACCATGGAAGATATTGGCTCTAGAAGAAAACCTTCAATCTATTTAGAAATTGAACTCTCAATGGCGTCTCATCTCTCTTGGACGAGGATTCTTCCAGATTCTTTTGAATTTCGAGGAAGATAAAACATGGGTTTGGGACGTCAGATCACTTCATTTGAAACCTGGAATTCTAAGGCTTCATCCATGGACTCAGAATTTTAATCCTAACACACAGCTCACGACGAATGCTTAAATATGGATGCGGTTTTACGATTTGCCTTGGGAGTTTTGGCACCCTCAAATCCTTTAAGACATGGTACGTGGGATCAGAATTCCTCTAAAGTTTGACAGAGCTACCCTAGAGGGTGATTATGGCCACTTCGCTCGCATGTTGATTGATGTTGACCTTTCTAAACCTTTGCCTGATTCCATTATGATAGAAGTTGGGGAAGATTGTTTGTTTCCGACTCTTTACTTTGAGAATGTTCCAAATCTTTGCTCGGTTTGTTCCTCTATTGGTCATTCGGCTGCCTCATGTCACTATACAGACCGATTTACAGGGAATGTCACCACCGAGCCAAAAGACAAGAATCCTGAAAGAGGCAGATCCAGAATTAAACAAGAGTACAGTCCAAAACACAAATCAAGAGATGTTCCGACCTCTCGTGTCTTTGAGACTATCAAGTCGGGTATTGATACCATTGCGACTAAGCCCGATAAAGTAGCAACCTCTCCTCCAAACAAGATAGCTTTAGACCCGGTTGCCTCTTCTAGTTCACTTAGGCTAATCATTCCTACTAGACAAGGGGAGGCCTTGAAAATCGCTGTTTATTTGAATGACTCCACAGACCCTTTGCATACTGAGAAGGTGGATATTGATACCATGACAGATCCTGTTATTGCTCATTTGGATCCCTTGATAGATCCTCCCATGGTAGAGCCACATTTGCACACTCTTGGGGGTGAAGTTAGCTCTAACACTGATAGTAAAGGCACCGAATCGGACTTCAGTCATCCTACAGCTTTAGACATCACAGGTATTTGATCGTGCCTAAATTGTTGTATATTTCGGCCCTCATTCCTATTCCTTTGTCTCGTTCTTGTGTGTTTTTTCTATATATTTTATGTCTAATAGGCTCGTTGGTGCTAATTATAGGCAATAGATGTAATTCTGGTGTTAGAAGCTAATTGCGGTTGTTCCAGCAGAAAATGGGCAAAAGGAAAGACAGAGAATCATAAGCAGCTCTACACTGCGTGTCAAGTGCGGGTTGCAACCGCACTCCTTCCCACAGCCGGGACCTGAATCATGAAGGAAAGATAAAGTGCGGGTCAAGTGTGGGTCATCCAACCGCACTCCACCCGAACTGTTGCTCAAGAAAGAGAGTTGGATTTGCACCTGACGTTAAAGTGCGGGTAGAGTGCGGGTCATGCAACCGCACTCCACCCGCACTGTTGCCAAAGCCAGATAAGCTGATTCATACCTGACAGATAAAGTGCGGGTCAAGTGCGGGTCAAGTGTAGGTCAAGTGCGGGTCAAGTGCGGGTCAAGACATAGTTGGATTCATTAAAGTACAGGTCAGCCAATAGCACTCCACCCGTACTACACCCGCACTATGCGCGTGACAGCTTCTGTTTTCAAGCTTAAGTGACCTATTTTTCCATCCCCTATAAATAGAAAAGCAGGGGAACGAACCAAAAGACTCCCATATCTCCCAACACTTGTAGTCTTAGCTAGAAACACATCTCCCTATCATCCAAACCATCTCTACTCAATCAAAGGCAACTAGGAGACTTGGATTCAAGCTTCAAGGAAGGAGATCAATCTTCAACGGTTTACTCTCTACACTCTCTCTTAGTTTATTGGTTTGTAATAGAACATGAGTAGCTAAAATACCCCACTATGGGGTTGATGTTATATGTTTGATGGATATTTGGGCTTGTAAATAAACTCTATGTGTTATATTTATTCTACCTCTATGTTTTATTCCATTGCTTGAATTGATTTTCATTATTGATTTGCTTGGATACACCCTCCTTGCATGATTGATTTGGATTACTTCAGTAGGCAATTAGGTTGTCTAATGCTCCATTGAATGGAAGGATTTCTGAAAATCCTGGCTCTACAACCATGCCCTTAATCTAATCTTGAATTAGTGGCTTTCACTATACACCCTAGGTTAGCCACTTGTGAGAGAATTAGAAGCCTCCACTATACACCCTAGGTTGGCTACTTTAGTGATTTTATGAGAACTAACCTTCGAGTAGAATTCGGTTGACAACCACGAGCCTCATCCAATCTCAAACGGGTGGCCTTCACTATACATCCTAGGTAGGCCACTTGTGAGGGAATTGGAAGCCATCACTATACACCCTAGGATGACTACATTAGTAATAGGTTGAGCCACTGCTAGATAGATGAGCATTCATGGAAAAAGTCCTGATTGAGTAACTAGCCATTGTTGGTTGCTTAGGAGGGATTAATCGCTAGTAGGAGGTCTTCGCTATACACCCTAGGTTGACCTCTTGCTAGAGATATATGTTAGGATTATGCTCAATGGCAAGAGTGTAATATTGTAATTGACAATCTTCTAATATTAATAAAGTGAATTCTGATTCTTACAATTACTTATAGCATTTATTATTATAATTGTCAAGGTAAATAATCATAAGGTCAAAAGACTATGAGACATGAAGAATTGTTCATACATCCGGATATGTATGAGGTAGACACAATTCTTTAGTTAAACTTGAATAACGTTCACAACTTAAGTTAAAGGGTGGGCACCTCTATCTTGTTAAAGTTGTAGAATTCTTTTACTAGCATTTGAGTGGGATCAAATGAATATGATGAGTACTAAAATCATCAAAAGGTTTTCGAGTAAAAGAATCTACTGCACTAGGTGCATTGAACTGGATCACAATGAAATACTTTATCTAGAACCGTCACTAGATATAAGTCTTTTCATTAAAGAGGACAATCGGAGAGTCTATCTTAATCCTGAGATAAATGATAGACTTATGGTTGCAAGTGTTATCATTATAGCTATCAATGAGTACGATTATATAGCATAGTCTATCCTCGATAGTTTGGTGGTATACATTTGTTAATCGATAAAGGACTTCATTTATAGATATGGACATCGTGGCTCCATTTATTAAATGAGAGTATAATATCATCATATGGATGTTTTGAGGTATTGGATATTAAATCTCAACGTTGAGTTTTCAATAATGATTATTGAAAACATGGCTTCTGGACAAGTCAAAGTATCCAAGTTCGAAATGTGGTCATATGAGGAAATATTGTAACTTGGAGAGCTATAGGCGGTCTATGAGCTCTTGGCGATTACTGATATTATTCACGAGGATACACCATCTCCTATAAGATTGTCTAGGGTATGAATGAGAAACATCTCCTTATTCTATCTTTATTTAAGAGTTCAATTTTAGCTCTTTAGTGGAATGAGTTAAAATTAATAGATTGGACATAAGTGAATCATTTGTTGATTGTGATTAGGTTGTGTCTATTGAAGCTTAAATTTAGATAGCCCGCCAAGATCCCCTATCCACACGTATTTGCATGGATCACTTGATATATTCTACCGGGCCGATTTAAGGGTCCATCTAGAATTGTTTTTAATATATCAAGAATATAATATGTCTATTATTTAATTAATGGGCTGCACTATTATATTAATATATTAAAAGGAGACATGTGGGCTTGTTTCTTTTAGTAAGAATGGGTCTGGTTCACATGTGGGCTTTTATTTAAAGTCCAATGGATTAAATGAAATAAGAAAATAATATATGGCTCATTTATATAAGTGGGGCGGCAAGGTATATATATTAACCTAATATATTATTTTGTTTCATTGTTTTAATTAAATAAGAATTAGTTAATTTATTAATTAATTGTTTAATTAAGAAACAAATCTTTTTCTGATCAGGAAATATATTTCCTAAAGTTATACTATTGGTAGTAGTATATTAAAAGTAAAAGACTTGTTTGATAAGAAAATAAATAATTAATTTTATTTATTTAATCAAATAAGAAGTCTTTTTATTTAGTCAATAAAAGAATAAAAATATCTATGAGTTGGATTAGGTTTTGAAGTCTAAAGGTTGATGGAAATTAGGGTGCAACACAAACTCTTTTTGGTATGTGATTTGCGGCAACCCTAGTCCATTTAGAGGAAGATTTTGGCAATCCTAAATAGAAGAGGAAGCAAAATTTCGGCCACCTATATAATACCACATATAGAATTCGGCCACCATAGTTGATTGAATGATTCAATTTTTCTTCTTCTTCTCAATTCATAGAAAAGGATAATTTTTATTCTACTAAACATAAAAGAGAGAAGAGATTATTCTTTGATAGTACACTGATTGCTTGTTCATCAATAAGCTTGTGTGTACAACATCGAATTAGTTTCACGCGAGTTTCGATCATTAGATTGAGAACTCAAAAGTGACCGGAATAATTTTTGTCTTCTTTTGATTGTTTTGTGACTAACAAAAGAAAAAGAAAACTTTGTTCATCCATTCTCAGGTTTGCAATTCAAAGAAAAAGGGAAACCACGCTCCTAGGTGATTCACGTACGTGTTCGGATTGGAAGATCTCGCTGTACTGTTCACGATCACTGTTCACGGCGGGGGTACTGTTCACGATCACTGTTCACGCGGGTACTGTTCACAATCACTGTTCACGCGGGTACTGTTCACGGACATCGGAAAAGATTTTGCGGATTACCAATCGACGTAAGTCAATCGGATCACGTGTCAAGAGGTATTTAACTCTAACTGTATATATTTGAGTTTAATCAATTAAAAGGTTAAGGTTCAACTTTGAGAAAAATTTTAAAACCATACGAAATCTATTTTTCGTTTCTTCCGCTGCGTTTTATATCGATTTTTCCCTACAATATATACCAACACTATACACCCTAGGTTGGTTACATTTGTCAAAACGTGTTTAATTGAGAGTTTGTTGCAATTGCCCCAATATTCACTTATGAGTCCATCAACTCCATAGTTCCATCATCATTCATTCATCACTCCATTGTCATCCCATTTTATTTGGTTTCATAGTTTAGTTTATATTGTATTTTCATTCACCATCACTTTACTTTTATGCATACTAGTTATATTAATCCTAATCTTATCACCGCTACCCCGATCTCAGTGGACGACACTCGTGCTTACCGCTTTACTTGTATTTCTACTTGTGAACGCATCACATAGGTTTTATAAATTGTTTTGATGGACGACTTTCTAACGGTAAAAATCTTCCCATCAAATGGTGCCGCTATCGAGGATCGGTGTGCGTAGTAGTGATTAGATCAGTTTTAATACTATTAGTGTATTAGTTGTTTTTAGTTTTGTTAGTTTCTTTTTATTGCTTTGGTAGTTTTTGTTTTTTGTTTGTTTCAGGACTCTATGGATTCCTTTTGGTAAAATTCAGGGTCAGGCTACAAGCCTAACGAGAATACCTACATCTCGTCATTCCAGTCAAATTCCGTTGAAGATCAACTAAGAAATTTCATGAAAAATCATGTGCGGGAGACTAAGCAGATGATAGCTTCTCAACAAGAGACTCAAGCCTTCTTAGAAGAGAAAACCACCCAAATGCTCGAATCCGCCCAGCAGTCCACCCCGGTAAGTCAGAGTTGTTTCCAAGTTAAAGCAACCAAACCGGTGGATTCCTCCAATTTCTCAATAGAAGACATGTATAAGCTCCTAATCGAATTTGAAGTGGAGCGAAGCAAAAGAATGGACGAGATGGACAGGATGATCAAGATGAACCAAGAGCTTATGAGCGTGAGCACAGAGCCAGTGTTGGAAATGGGTGTGTTGAAGGAAGAGAATGAAGCACTTCAAGAAAGAGAAGCCTTGGGAATGGAAAAGGCGAGTAATCTCCAAGAGTTGAACAAGAAACTATTATTTGAAGTGAAGATGCTTAGAGTTGAGAATGGTACTCTCAAGAAGACAAATGGTGAAGTCTCTGACAAGAACAAAGAATTGGAAGAACGAATTGAGAGATTTGAAGCCAAAAAGAGTACCACATCGAAGGATTTGGAGAACTTAGCGAGGCTATCAAAAGATTTTGAAGATGAGATAGCTCACAAGTCAATGAAGATGCAAATGGTGGTTGATCAAAAAGCCAATGCCTTAGAGGAAGCAAAGGTAGCACTAAGCAAAAATGAGGAGGAGGTTAAGGCGTTACAAGTGAAACAAATCAAACGTCCTCAAGACCACGCATCAAAGGGGAGTTCCTCTAACTCTAATACCTTTTGCTATGCATGTTCTAGGATAGAGCATTTTAAGGCTAAAAATTACAAGCCAAATCAACAGAGGAAAACTAGAGGTCCTAGGAATAGGTGGAGTCCACCTAGGGTCAAGCAAATATGGGTAAGGAAAGACCATGTGCACTTTTATAGAAACATGAAAAAGGAAAAGATAATGAAGTCACCTAAATTTATTTGGGTAGTGAAAAATAGAGAATTTCCTAACTTGGTCAAACCACCCTTAGAGGACCCTAGCCTCTCCATGAATGCATCCCATTGAATAATTTTGATGCATGTAGTTAGTTTTATGTTCTATGTTGTTTAAATTCAATAAAGTGTGATGTTGGGATAGTTTTGTTCGAATGCTATATTTTGTGGATATTTGCACATTGAATTTATTGATTATATTTATGGATGAAAAAGCCGGAGGCTCTTGTGCAAGTATGAATGTATGTGCTTTATATTGTTTAATTCGGTTTGGGGGTTGTTCATGCCCCATTCCGTCAATTTTGATAAAATGCTTGATGTTAAGCTTGACTTGTGCTTCAATGATATATTGCATGAATTGCCTTTATTTTGTGAGTCTTGTTTGAGTCACTTTTATTTTGTTGGGGCATTGATTGTGGTTGATTAGTGCCTAGGTTTGTTTGAGTCATGTTAGGTGCGTGCCGCTAGGCATGATTCTCTTGTCTTCAACATTGAGGACAATGTTGGGTTTTGGTTTTGGTTTGGGGGTGTATACGCCTTTTTGAGTCATCTTTTGTGTCTTGAGTCATTTTTGTTTCTTATTTTCGAAAAAGTTGCTGCTTAGCCAGAATTTTGAGCTTAGTTAGCTTGGTGAGATACCTGGAGCATAGTGTTTGTGGCGAATGTGTGTATGCTTTGTGTGCTTATTCAATAACTCTTAGTCACTTTAGGGGTCTCACTTGCACTTCATGGGCTAGTCTCATCTTCTAGTGTCCAAGTTTAGGGAACTCGGTGCTCAAGTGCCTTGTTCTAATAGTGGAGATTTCCCTTGTGAGATCACAAACACAAGCTAAAAACGTGTATATTTGAGGGAAAATGTTTTTCAAATCTGTAAACACTATTCAAACACCATGCATAGTCTCACTACATCAAAAATCATCATTTGTCATTGAACATGCATTATATATGTGGACTGCTTGACGAAAACTTTTATTCCCTTGGTAGATTGATCCTTTGAAGTGATATTAGGCAATGTGTGTTTTAGCCACTGAAAAAGAAAGCCTAAATACTTCCCATTCCTGTAATATGTGTGCTCCCAAGCCAATTTTGAAGCCAAACACATATAGACTTTTCCATTCTACACCCACGTTATCCATAACCCAAGCAACCTAAACACTTAGCCAACCCTCTCTTAATTGATCTTGTTGAGGCTTAGGAATGTAAAGTTGTGCTTTAAATTGATAAATGGCATGTACCTACGCAAGAGTAATGAGTTGTGAAAATGTGCATAGTAAAAAGGCATGAAAAGAAAAGAAAAGAAAAGAAGCAAAAAGTAACAAAAGAAAAATATGCTTCAAATGCCTTGTGTAAATTGTAAATGCTACTCAAATGGGTAACATGAGTAGTTAAAGATTGCACGTAGAGTCTAATTGTATGCCTGGATGCCATATTGTATTTGGAAGTGGAGTTGCACGAGAAATTAAATGCTTAAGTGTCGAATGTACTTCCTTAACTTGGTTGATTAGTGCTTGTGCCTAAATTTCTCATTCTTCTAATCACCATTCACCGTGGCCACGTTACAACTAAATGGAAAAGACCTAGTTGATCTTAGGGGACGTCTAGATTGGGAATCTTAGTTAATGAATGCTCTTTCCACGTTCATGACACGTGATTCTTCATGAGACTCACTCACTGAAAACAGCGTTTATTCTACACTAAATGTATGCAACTAAGTTGATTCAGTTACATAAATTCATTGGCTTACATGTTGAATGAGTGTGAACCTAGGTTCTGAGAGGAAAGATAAGAGAGAATCCATGTGAGAACCTAGCTTCGAAGCGAATTATGCTCGAGGTGTGAGAGTGAGTAGTTTCTGAGGCAAGGGCATTTAAAGTGTGGGATTCGTGTTGTGCCAGTTTCCCTTGGGGTGCCTTCTAGTTGTTTAGAATATTTTGCATATGCTCATTCCTCACTCCCATTTGCTTTTGCGTATCTCTCTGCTAGTTGGTTCTGCAGCAAGTTTTTCTTTGTGTCTAGGAAAGTTCTTAGTTCGAGTCATTTTTAGTTTTTGTCTTATTTGTTTTGTTTTGAGTTTGCTCGTGGATGAGCAAAGGTTTGGTTTGGGGGTGTTTGATCGTGCCTAAATTGTTGTATATTTCGTCCCTCATTCCTATTCCTTTGTCTCGTTGTTGTGTGTATTTTCTATATATTTTATGTCTAATAGGCTCATAGGTGCTAATTGCAGGCAATAGATGTAATTCTGGTGTTAGAAGCTAATTGCGGTGGTTCCGGCAGAAAATGGACAAAAGGAAAGACAAAGGATCATAAACAGTTCTACAGTGCGGGTCAAGTGCGGGTCGCAACCGCACTCCAACCGCACTCCTTCCCACAGCCGGGACCTGAATCATGAAGGAAAGATAAAGTGCGGGTCAAGTGCGGGTCATCCAACTGCACTCCACCCGAACTGTTGCTCAAGACAGAGAGTTGGATTTGCACCTGACGTTAAAGTGCGGGTAGAGTGCGAGTCATCTAACCGCACTCCACCCGTACTGTTGCCAAAGCCAGAGAAGCTGATTCGTACCTGACAGATAAAGTGCGGGTCAAGTGCGGGTCAAGTGCAGGTCAAGTGCGGGTCAAGTGCAGGTCAAGTGCGGGTCAAGACAGAGTTGTATTCATTAAAGTGCGGGTCAACCAAGCGCACTCCACCCGCACTACACCGGCACTCCACCCGCATTATGGGCGCGACAGCTTCTGTTTTCAAGCTTAAGTGACCTATTTTTCCATCCCCTATAAATAGAAAAGCAGGGGAACGAACCAAAAGACTCTCATATCTCCCAACACTTGTAGTCTATGCTAGAAACACATCTCCCTATCATCCAAACCATCTCTACTCAATCAAAGGCAACTATGAGACTTGGATTCAAGCTTCGAGGAAGGAGATCAATCTTCAAGGGTTTACTCTCTACACTCTCTCTTAGTTTATTGGTTTGTAATAGAACATGGGTAGCTAAAATACCCCACTATGAGGTTGATATTATTTGTTTGATAGATATTTTGGCTTGTAAATAAACTCGATGTGTTATATTTATTCTATCTCTATGTTTTATTCCATTGCTTGAATTGATTTCCATTATTGATTTGCTCGGATACACCCTCCTTGCATGATTGATTTGGATTACTTGAGTAGGCAATTAGGTTGTCTAATGCTCCATTGAATGGAAGGATTTCTGAAAATCCAGCTCTACAACCATGCCCTTAATCTAATCTTGAATTAGTGGCTTTCACTATACACCCTAGGTTAGCCACTTATGAGAGAATTAGAAGCCTCCACTATACACCCTAGGTTGGGTACTTTAGTGATTTTACAAGAACTAACCTTCGAGTAGAATTCGCTTGACAACCTCGAGCCTCATCTAATCTTAAACGGGTGGCCTTCACTATACATCCTAGGTAGGCCACTTGTGAGGGAATCGGAAGCCATCACAATACACCCTAGGATGGCTACATTAGTAATAGGTTGAGCCATAGCTAGATAGATGAGCATTCATGGAAAAAGTCCTGATTGAATAACTAGCCATTGTTGGTTGCTTAGGAGGGATTAATCGCTAGTAGGAGGTCTTTGCTATACACCCTAGGTTAACCTCTTGCTAGAGATATATACCAACACTATACACCCTAGGTTGGTTACATTTGTCTAAACGTGCTTAATTGAGAGTTTGTTGCAATTGCCCCAATATTCACTTATGAGTCCATCAACTCCGTAGTTCCATCATCATTCATTCATCACTCCATTGTCATCCCATTTTATTTGCTTTCATAGTTTAGTTTATATTGTATTTTCATTCACCATCACTTTACTTTTATGCATACTAGTTATATTAATCCTAATCTTATCACCACTACCCCGATCTCAGTGGACGACACCCGTGCTTACCGCTTTACTTGTATTTCTACTTTTGAACGCATCGCATAGGTTTTATAAATTGTTTTGACGGACGGTTTTCTAACGGCAAAAATCTTCCCATCAGTATTCAAGGTGGAGTCTCCAGGGCAGATCAGTTTGATGATTCAGGTTGGAAAGAGGTTACCGCTAAAAAAGGTAAGCAAAATAAAACTCGGGTTACCAGTGTTGTTTCGCCCAAAACTAGGGCTGCTAAAAATAAATTAATACATAAATGATTGTCCTTTATTGGAACTGTAGAGGTATTGCAAACAGTGATACCCAACGTACTTTAAAAGACTTTTGTTCTTGTCATAGACCGAATTTTGTTTGCATTGATGAACCGTTGTGTGCTTTTGATTCAATTTCTCCTTCTTTTTGGCGCTCTATGGGATTACACTTTATTGGTGCTAATGCTAGAGGTACTCCTAGTATGTGAATTTTTGGGTCTACTGCTTTTCAGGATGCTACTATTGTTCTGCCTCACTCTCAACATGTTACTGTTTCTGCTAATTTTTGTGGGATTGTCCATCGGATCTCCTTTATTTATGCTAGTGTGAACTACATCACCCGTAGATCTCTTTGGAGCTCGCTTATGGACATTGCTGGTTCAGATGTTCTATGGCTTATGCTTGGGGATTTCAATTCAGTTCTAGACCCTCATGAGGCTACTGGTAATGTTTCTACTATCTCCTATGATGATTTCTGTGATGCTTTAACGATTTGTGATCTTGTTGACAATGAAATGAAAGGAGTTTTTCATACTCGGATCGGCCGTGGTAGGCGTGGTATGGTTCTTTCTCGATTAGACAGAGTTGTATGTTCCCATTCTTTTCTGGCTGCTTGGTCACATATAGCATGTGTTACCTTGCCTAGATCTCATTCGGATCATCACCCTTTATTGATTTCTTGTTCCGTGGGTGTTTCGTCGAGTCCAAGACCTTTCAGGTTTCAAGGTATGTAGGTTTCTCATCCCTCATTCCTTAATTTGGTTAGATCGGTTTGGTCATCCTCTATTGCTGGGAGTAGTTCTGGGATTGTTGTTCAGAAGTTGAAGTTATTGAAAGAGGCCTTGAGGAGATGGAATTGGGAGGTGTTTGGGGATATTGCTTTGAATGTCTCTAATGCTAATGAGAAAGTGATGCTTATTCAGGGCAGGATTGGTTATGAAGGTTTTTCAGATGATCTTTTTCATCTTGAGACTTCTGCTCTTGCATATTTGGATAGTGTTCTAAAACAACAGGAGATTTTTCTGAAAGAGAAAAGTAGAGTCAGGTGGCTTGCTGAGGGTGATCGAAACTCGAAATTTTTTCATTCGCTTGCTGAAGCGTAGAGGGGGAAATAAGACCCTTTCCTCTATTCAAATTGGTGAGAATATTTCTTATGATCCTGCTGAAATTGGTGAGCACGTCTCCTCTTTTTATCAACATCTCTTTTCGGATTTTGGCATCGATAATTTAGACTTCTCTTTAATTCAAGAGCATGTGCCTTCTTTGGTTACTGTTGATTATAATGCTTCAATTCTCCGGGTTCCCTCATTTGATGAAGTGCGGAGTACGGTTTTTGCCATGGATCCTCTAAGTACTCCTGGTCTTGATGGTTTCTCAGGCAGTTTTTATTCTCCTTTTTGGGAAATTGTGGGGCATGATGTGGTTTTAGTTGTGGAGGATTTTTTTCACACTGGTCGAGTTTTTTCGGGTCTGAATTTTAATTTCTTGGTCCTTATTCCCAAGACTCCGAATGCTATCTTGGTTGATCAGTTTCGCCCGATTGCTCTTGGTATTTTCCTGTTTAAAGTTATCACTAATATTATTGTGGACCGCGTGGCCAAAATTTGCTCCCACATTATCTTTCCAAATCAATTTAGTTTCATTAGGGGTCGTCAAATTGGAGACTGTATTGCTGGTGCTTCTAAATGTTTTAATGTGTTGAATAATGGTAGTCACAGTGGGCATTTGGCTTTAAAAATAGACATCTGTAAGGCTTTTGATTCCATTAGTTAGCCTTTTCTCTTCGAAGTCATTCGGTGTTTTGGCTTCTTTGAGAGTTTTATTGGTTGGGTTGCGGCTATTTTTTATTCTGCTAGGATCTATGTTCTTATTAATGGTTCCCCTCATGGATATTTCCCATGTTCGCGTGGTGTGCGGCAAGGTGATCCTCTCTCCCCCCTTTTCTTTTGTTTGGCGGAAGATTTTTTGAGCAGATACCTCACGCATCTAGTAGACTCGGGCTCTATGACTTCTATCTCTTCTCCGTTTAGGATGCGTGCCCCTTCGCATTTTCTCTATGCAGATGACGTTATCCTCTTTTGTCGGGCCTCTCCTCAGAATTTGCAAGTGATTTTAGATGCTTTTTCACTTTATGGCTCTCTCTCGAGTCAGCGAGTTAATTGGGAGAAATCTTCCATATTATTTAGCAAAGGCATCTCTAAGTCTCGAATTACTATTTTTCTATCAATGTCTAGAATGCGTAAGGGCGGTGTTTCAATGAATTATCTAGGGGTCCCTATTTTCATTGGTGCGCCTAAACGTTGATGGTTGATCCCTTGGGCTGATAAAATTAAAAGTAAATTGGAATCGTGGAAGGGTTTCTCTCTTTCAATGGCAGGTAGGTTATGTCTTATTGATTCAGTGGTTATGGGTTCCTTCCTGCATTCTTTTCAAGTTTATCGTTGGCCTTCATCTTTTTTGGAAGATTTAAATGCTGCTATTCCGAATTTTTTTTTGGACTGGTTCGATCGATGGTCGTAAATCTATCCAAGTTGCTTGGAATTCTTGCTGCAGGACTAAGGATAGTGGTGGTCTTGGTGTTAAAGACCTTGGTTTACTCAACAAGGCCATGCTTAAGAAGTTCACTTGGAGAATGTTGACTACAGAGTCCTTTGTATTTACATATCTTCGAGCTCGATTTTTCACCCAGGATCACATACCTAGAACGTGGTATGTTGTTTCTTCTGTTTGGCCAGGTCTAAAATTGCATTATACTCCCCTGATGTCTGAGTCTAGGTGGTTGGTTGGTCGTCATTCTAAAGTTCGTTTTTGGACGGATAATTGGTTGGGAGATCCGTTGATTGCCCTGGTTGAGGATAGGTCTTCGTTACAACCTCCGTTGGATTATGTTATCGGTGATATTTACTAAAATTCAACAGGTTGGGATATTCCTGAGTCATTTCGAGCCTCCCACCCGGATGTTGCTTCTGAGATTGAGAAGATGGTGGTAAGCACTGATCCAAACTCATTAGTTTGGACCTGTTCCTTGGATGGTGTTGTTTCTTGTAAATCTGCTTATGATTCTCTTTCTGAGGTTAGGAATTCTGTCTTTTGGGGTAAGCAGATTTGGGCGTCTTTTATTCCTCCTTATCGCTCTGTCCTCATTTGGCGCTTGTTTCATGGTAAAATTCCTACGGACATTGCATTGCGTGCTAGAGGTTATATTTCTCCTTCTCGTTGTCGGTTTTGCTGTGCTACAGAGGAAGACTTAAGGCATCTATTTCTTGACTGTCCTTTTGTTCGTGGGTTGTGGGATGCTGTATCCTCTACTTTTAGCCATGAGCTTAAGTTGGATGGCACTTGTTTAGACTTTTGGCAGGAGGCAATGAGGGTTGTCTTTAGCACCAATTAAAAGCTCTTTGGCGGGTTTCTATCATCACGGTTTTCTGGGTGGTGTGGTTTCACCGGAACTAAGTTACCTTTGAGGGTGGCAAGCCTATTTTTGCCGATGCCCTTTCCTTGATTTGGCGCTCTATTCGCGAGGCAAACTCCCTTCAGTCTGGCACTATGAAGAATTCAGTGGATGAACTTCAGACTCTTCACTGACTTCATGTCTCTGGTCGTCCTCCAAAGGCCCCTCACATTTTAAAGGTTAATTGGCACCCTCCCCGCCAGGTTGTCTTAAGGTTAATACAGACGGGGCTGCTTTTGGTAGTCCTGGTCTTGCTGGTTGTGCAGGGGTTTTTTCCACATGCAGGGGTTTCATTAAAGGTTGTTTTGCTATTCCTCTTGGTGTCTATTTTGCTTTTGAGGCTGAATTGGCAGCTGCTGTTCATGATATTGATTATGCTTTGACTTTTGGTTGGCGTCGGTTATGGTTAGAGAGCGATTCGACTTTTGTAGTGGATACACTTCGTTCTAGATCTCGTAAGGTTCCTTGGCGTTGGCGTCCCGTTTGGGATAGGTGTTTGAATTTAATCTCTCAAATGGATTTTGTTGTCACTCATATTTATCGGGAAGGTAACCAAGTTGATGATAGTTTAGCATCTAGGAGCCCTAGTATCGTCTCTCCTACATGGTGGTGGACCGCTTCGAATTTTTGCAACTCTTTTATTTTCAATTATTTTTGTAGTAGACCTTATTTTAGGTTCTCTTGATCTGTTTTCTTCTTTTGTTTTCTGTTCTTTTTTTGCTTTCTTTCTTTTTTATTTAATAAAATGTTGGGATGGGGTTGATTCTGATCCCCAACAACCTTATAAAAAAATATCCCTTATTTTAACTTTCCGTACATATATGGATGAAATCCAATCGATTTTCCTGAAACTTTTATGTGATTGTATTTTTTTTAGGAAGATAAATCCAAGGAAATATTTTTGTTAACAAAATTTGAAAAATTTTAAAACAGTATGCATTTTTTTTATAATATTTCGTTATTTGGCTACTTCTTCGTATTCAATAAATCGAGAAAAATAGTGCTAACCTGTAACCGCAGAGATTGCTCGTAGATCCGCATCTGCAGTGGCATGTTAGAAAATAATCCTTTTTATTTATATATATTTTACAGCATATTTTGTCATTTGTCACAGAATTTTCTCACACTCACTAGTTGTATTCCTTGTTTATTACTTGATGATCTCCATAATAATAAATTGATCGATTTAAAAATTATATTATATGAAGTATCGAAATCAATGAAGACATCATGTGACTGAAATCAAATGCATCCACCATCATTTCAATTTTCAAGGCACAGCCAAATCTTACGGTATTTGAGCCAATGAACTGAAAATCTTCCATAGAACTGTCTTATATTTATTAGGTAACATTGTTATATTGAGATTACACCATTCATTTTAAAAATCTAAATATGTATTATTTATTCTAATGATATTATACCATTTATGTATAGAACGTAAATATATATTATTAAACTATTAAATACTATAATTTTATTGGACGATCTCAATAAATAAATATAATATTATACTATCGTAGATTTTCTGATAAAGAACATATGAGCCCACATGTCAGTGGCCGATCAAACAATACAATCAATTAGCGAAACATGGAGGTCCCAGCCGAAAATCTCTGATGGGCCCACTGCCTCTAAAGTAGCACACAAATGTCTTTTTCACATTATTCAACGTACCTAATTCACTGCACACACTTAGTCAAAAATAAAAATAATAATAATTCACTGGCTCACTGCACACACCATATCCCGTACATTTTCTTTCTTTTTTCCCCTTGCCCACTTGGGAATCATGTGGACAGTTCTCATCGATATTAAAATTAGAAAACGCCGGTAAAACATTGGGTATGAAAACTTTAACCGAAACATTATTGAGCTGAATGAGCGCGTATTACCATCAAACCATATTACGTGGGGATCATAAATCGCTGTCTTATTATTAGCTATCTTCTACAAATTGATGATCGATCAGGACATGTACAAGGAGTTCACAACTCGGCTCACATTGAATGTAGAATCTCATGATATATTGATAGGATACAAAAACCATGCAGAGAGCCTCTGAAAAAGTACTCTCATGACTCAATCATCAAAAATGAGTGTAACAATATAATACTAAGAACTATAATAATAGAATATATTTATGTACAAAATCATATCTAAACCTAAAAAACTGCAGCATTTATGTAATGCTGTCCAACAATTCTACTATGTCATGCCCTTTTTATTATCCTAATCTCTTTTTTTTTTAAAGCTTCTTCTTGTTGTTCCTAGAATGGGACTGGCTGCTATGCAGCGATTGCCAGTGATGAATAGTACATAAAAAAACACCACAGGCCGGTTGGAAACCGGCTGTAACCCTTTTTTCTTTAATTTATTAATATAACATAATAAAATTTATAAAATACAAATCAAACATAAAAAAATTAGTTCAACAATAAAAAATTATATTAAAAATTTTAAAAAATTATATTTCATGAAGATAAAATAAATAAATATTTTTTTTAAAATAATTTTGAAATTTTGATCTGTAACTGTATTCATGGGTTTGGTAATCACCATCACGGTTCCAGTAACTATTTATACAGTTTTTGTAACTATTTTTCAATTTTTAAAATTTTATCTTGTAACCATTTTCACACCTATGGTAACAGCTTTCACGGCTCCAGTAACCATTTGTACGGTTTTGGTAACCATTATTTTATGAAATTTTGACTTGTAACCAATTTCACGGCTTTGGTAACCACGTCATGGCTCCTGTAACCATTTCTACGGCTTTGGTAACCATTTTAAAATTTTTGAAAATTTGACTTGTAACCATTTTTACGGATATGGTAATCACCTTCTCGGCTCCGGTAACCATTTTCACGGCGTTGGTAACCATCTTTTAATTTTTGAAATTTTGACTTGTAACCAATTTCACAGCTTTGGTAACCACCTTTACGGCTCCGGTAACCATTTTTACGGCTTTGGTAACCATTTTTAAATTTTTAAAAATTTGACTTGTAACCATTTTCACGGATATGGTAATCACCTTCTCGGCTCCGGTAACCATTTTCACGGCGTTGGTAACCATCTTTCAATTTTTGAAATTTTTACTTGTAACCATTTCAAGGGATATAGTAACCACTTTCATGGCTTCGGTAACCATTGTTACGGCTTTGGTAACCATTTTTTAATTTTTAAAATTTTGACTTGTAACCATTTTCACGGTTTTGGTTACCACATTTACGGCTTCGGTAACCATTTGTTCGGATTTGGTAACCATTTTTTAATTTTTGAAATTTTGACTTGTAACCATTTTCACGGATATGGTAACTATCTTCACAGCTCCGGTAACCATCTTCACGGCTTTGGTAACCATTTTTTAATTTTTGAAATTTTGACCTGTAACTATTTTCATGGATATGGTAACTATCTTCACGGCTCCGGTAACCATCTTCACGGCTTTGGTGACCATTTTACAATTTCTGAAATTTGACTTGTAACCATTTTCACGGATATGGTAACTATCTTCATGGCTCCGGTAACCAGTATTACAACTGTGGTAACCATTTTATATATTTTTGAAATTTTGACTTGTAACCATTTTCACGGCTTTGGTAACCACTTTCATGGCTTTGGTAACCACTTTCATGGCTTCGGCAACCATTGTTACGGCTTTGGTAACCATTTTTTAATATTTGAAATTTTGACTTGTAACCATTTTCACGGTTTTGGTTACCACATTTACGGCTCCCGGTAACCATTTGTATGGCTTTGGTAACCATTTTTAAATTTTTGAAATTTTGACCTGTAACCATTTTCACGGATATGGTAACTATCTTCACGGCTCCAGTAACCATCTTCACGGCTTTGGTAACCATTTTTAAATTCTTAAAATTTTGACCTGTAACCATTTTCATGGATATGGTAACTATCTTCACGGCTCTGGTAACCAGCTTCACGGCTCTGGTAACCAGCTTCACGGCTTTGGTAACCATTTTACAATTTCTGAAATTTAACTTGTAACCATTTTCACAAATATGGTAACCACCTTCATGGCTCTGGTAACCATTACTACGGCTGTGGTAACCATTTTATTCTTTTTTGAAATTTTGACTTGTAACTATTTTCACGGCTTCGGTAACTGTTAATAGCCAAAACTGGCTAAGGACCAAAGGAAAATTTTCCACCTTCCAGACCTGGCTCCATGCCCGAAAGTTCCCGCCAGGAAACCATTCCACCCAAAGCCGAGCTACGATACCACCCTGCAGGAACAAGGACGGGCTCCGGAAACATCCGGGATAGAGCCCGGAACGATCAGATATAGCCCGCATCACCAAAACTGAAAACACTTTTTTCCCTGAAGCCAAGGTCACCTCACAATTCCTCCAGAAACTCACCTATACCTCGCTGATCAGGGGGATATCCCTAGGAAGCCACACCTAGCTCTGAAAGGTCAGGGGAAGCAGCACCTAGCTTTGAAAGGTCAAGGGAAGCCAGATCTGGCTCCTAGCTGGACGAAACTTCTCAGCTATCAAGGTCGAAACACTGATCGACCTCATTAGTTGATGCACCACACCATGATACATTCAGCGACCCTTATGGAAATCATGCCAGACCCGAAGATACACAGTATCACATCCACAGATATTATACACGTGCAAAACAAGTAAATGAGTTTGAATGGGAAACAAATTGATTTCCAAGATATCCTCAACGGAGCAATTAACTCAAAGTCAACTATATTTAAAGGTAAAAATCTCATCCGATAAAAGGGGGATGAGAAAATGAAGGGGAAATGAATGAGTCCAAACCTCTGAAGACATTGTATAAAGGAGGGATTTTGTTTTACAGGAACTATGAGGCTCCGCTCTTCCCAAGGCCAACATAGAGTTTCGGAGCAACCTCCGGCGAGGCTAACACGAAAGGCCCCAAGAAAGGGGAGAAAATCTGGATATGGTA
Organism: Dipteronia sinensis; assembly: GCA_033220585.1. NCBI lineage: Eukaryota > Viridiplantae > Streptophyta > Magnoliopsida > Sapindales > Sapindaceae > Dipteronia > Dipteronia sinensis. The sequence continues at coordinate 30,939,672 of CM065638.1, forward strand.
GTCAAGTTCCGGTCCAAACAACCAATGCGCGGGCTTCTGGCCACCCTATAGTGAGCCAGGCCGCGCTCGACCAACAAGCGGCAGCCTTCGTAGAAACCATTCCCATCCGCCTGCTCGCTGAAGGCATCACAATCCAACCAACCAACTTGAATGATCAGGGAGAGCCGAGCAGGCTCGGAGTTAGGCCACCTGCTTTCGATCGCCTGGGACCTTCTCTTCTAGAGCCGGCTCGAGAGAGGTCAGGGCCCCAACGTTCGATCCGGGATAGGCTGGGACCCATGCCCCCAGTTCTGAAAAGACCTTCACAATATCAACCCATGCGAGTTAAGTCTACCGCAGATGCTTTTACCCGGAAGCCACTGGAGTTATCTCATCCGACTACATCTAGGAGGACCACCCGGGCCCTAGAGGAGGAAAGTAGACAAACTCCCCGAATGGATCCTATCCATGAGGAGGACTGGATAGACATTGCTAGTTCATCGGAAAGACTCGACAGTGAAGAATCTGAGTTAACTCGAAGAAACCTGGGAACAAGCGACTGAGGGATCAGCTGGCAAAGCTACAAAAAGAGGTCCAGCAGATAAGAAAGGAAAATAATAAGGAGGACAAAAAGGATCCCCTGAGCGAGATGAACGCTCCCTTTACTAGAAGGATCTGGGAAGCGGAGCTGCCCCCCAAATTCAAAATGCCAGCAGATAAGTTCTCCGGAACCGAAGATCCTCTAAGCCACCTAGAGAGTTTCGTTCAACAGATGGAGGTCCAGAACACTACCAGAGCAGCTATGTGCAGAATGTTTCCAACGACTCTAACTGACTATGCGAAAACCTGGTTCAGGAAACTGCCCGTTGGCAGCGTGGATTCTTTCACAAAATTATCAACAGATTTTTGCTCGCAATTCCAAGGGGTCAAACCTCGTCTGAAAGATCCTATAAACCTCCAATATGTGATTCAGGAATGGAGTGAGACCCTTCGGTCGTACGTGGAACGTTTTCACAAGGAGGTCATACAAATGAGAGTTTTCACCGAAAAAGAAACCCTCGCCAACTTCAGGTGGAACCTATGGGCGGGAAAGCTTTTTCGTTCCTTCGCCAAGAGACCTCCCAGACCTACCAGAAGGCCTACGACCGGGCTCTTGAGCAGGTCGAGATCGACTAACAACTGAAGGTCAAGATGGAACACGACGACATAAGAACGGCAAAGCGTCTGAAAAAAGAAGCCCCCAAATTTGAGCTAGTACAGAAAACTCAGAATAAACCTCCCAACAGGTCGACCTACCGCATCCTTTCTCCTCAGCATAGGCCAAAAAGATATCCAGCAAAACGAACCCCTCCCCGGGCTTCGCCACCTCCTAGGACCGTGGCTCCTGTAATGCAAGGGGAAAAAGGGTATGACTACTACACCCCTTTGAATGCTTCCTGGGAAACGGTCTACCTTGCTATATGAGATAAAGGGTTGCTCCAAAAGCCCGCTCCCATGAAGGCCCCAGCTGACAGGAGAAACCGGTACAAGTACTGCGACTTCCATGAAGACGTGGGCTGTTGGAACCTAGAGTTACAGATTGCGAAGCGGAAGGTTTTAAAATTTTTTATGAAATCATTAAACTAACCCATTTGTACAGTAATAATCAAATACAATAATAAAGTGAAGGAATTTATTTTTCATACCTACGTAGGAGGCTCCTTCACTTTGATACGAACTGCTCCTGATTTGAACCACGTGATCTTCCTCGCTATCTCCCGGAACTGGTAACAGCGTGTGGGCGCGTCACGATATTCAGGACCTGTATGGAGGAAGAAAAGAAGAACACACACAAAAACAAACTCTAGAAGTGCAGCATTTGTGGTCTCACCACACACTAATTTTTTTTTTCTTTTGTTTGCTGTTTCTTTTGCTGTGTGTCACGACTTCATTTTTTCTTCTCAATTCAAGTAATCTTATTACTTATTTGCTATGTTGTTTTTCTTTTTGTCAATCGGTTATATATTTGTTTAATTAAATATATATCTCATATATATTCAAAAACCAACAAACCAAAATCTATTTGATTTTTAAAAAACTTTACAAACATATCTCATATCTTTTTTTTAAATTAATTAAATATTTTTTTTTTGAATTCAAACATTTTAAATTCAATTTCAAATATTTAATTTAATAAAATAAAATAATCATATAATCTTATTTTATTCAAAATCAAATATCAACTAACACCCTCCATTTAGTGATTAACAATATAATTAAATAATCTTATTATTTAATTTATTTAATCACCATTATTCATTAATTAAATAATCCCATTATTCAATTAATTCCCGAATAAATACGTGTCACTTTCATAAAACAATTAATTGGACAATCCAATTAATTAACCGTGACCCTTGTTACCTAAATCGATCGGGCTAGCAAGGGGACCTAATTGACCCACAGTATTTTGAGCTCCAATAATCCTTAGAAATCATTAATTAAACTCTTTAATTAATATTTCATGATTATTAACTTCGGTGTTATTCCACTAAAAACCCGAAGCTGCACTCTCTCAACTGTAGATGTTTTTACACAAACCAATAACTCTCAGTGTCCATCGATATAGCTATTACATATGGTATAATCCTCCACAAGTAATTCATAATTAGAGCTGGGTCATAATATCCGTTATACCCCTCTAATCATATCTTTCCATTAAGTACCATTGATTCTCTAATGAACAATAAATCCTACATTCCTTACGGAATTAGGAGAGCGCTCATACTGTTCAAGCCCCGAATCAACCCTTAAGGGAACTACCATCTACTTCTCACAAGAAGGAGTGAATTCCACTATTGTGTACAAACCTTCTCAGCCACAAGCCAAACCGCGATCCCAACATACGGAGTATATTGATCGGGAATGCAACTCTGACCTCACCCATGGTATATCAAAGACCACGATCTAACCTGAAGGAGTCGATAAGACACTTAGGATTAAGATCACCCACATATAGCCATCATTAGTTGATATATATGAATCTCATCGTTAAACAGATCTTAGTGAGAGATTCATATAGATCATGGCCCAGTCCTATATGATCACATCATACAAGGTGCCTCCATTCTCATATCTACATATGAATGATCCAGGATAGGATCACCGTACACTACGAAATGGACCGCAGCTATAGATTAACCACAAATAAAGTACCCAGCTTTATTTGCTATCTACGGACTCTTTAAATTGCTCGTTTCAAACTGAATCCATCTATATATGACACTCATATACTCAGTTCGAAATTACATCTGGCAATTTTGGATGTTAAGTGCACATGTTATATAAAGTATGACACAAAATGAATGAATATACTACTTCTTTTATTTATGTTCAAATTATATTTACATATTACAAGCTTTAGGGCAAAAACCCCAACAGCTAGTTGGTCATTAGTTCCCACATGCTCTAATGCAATAGTCTTGCTCTCAACTAGCTCTCTAATGAAATGATGTCTAATGTCAATGTGCTTTGTCCTAGAATTTTGGACGGGATTCTTTGAAATTTTTATGGCACTCATGTTGTCACCAAAAAAGTGAGAGTGCCTTGCTAAAAGCCATAATCAGATAGCATTTGTTTCATCCACAACAATTACGTACAAGCACTACCAGTGGCTATATATTCTGCCTCGGCCGTGGATAGGGAAATTGACTTTTGCTCCTTGCAAAACCAAGACACTAAATTGTTGCTTAGGAAGAAGCAACCACCCGAAGTACTCTTCCAATCATCACAATTTCTCGTGCAATCGTCATCATTAAATCCAACAAGAGTTGGATTAGTGTCAAAGGAATACCAAATCCCATGATTGGAGGTACCATTCACAAATCAAATGATCCTCTTCACCGCCACAAGGTGAGATTCTTTGGGATTAGCTTGGTACCTAGCACAAACACCCACACTAAAAGCGATATCGGGCCTACTTGCTGTCAAGTAAAACAAGCTACCTATCATGCCCCGATACAAGCTTTGATCAACACTTTTACAACTAGCATCTTTGCTTAGCTTCAAGGTAGTACTCATGGGTCGGTCACAATGTTTGGCATTATCAATGCCAAACTTCTTCACTAGGTTCTTTGCATGCTTAGCTTGGGATATGAAAATCCCATTATGCATTTGCTTAATTTGCAAGCCTAGGAAGTAATTTATTTCACCAACCATGCTCATTTCAAATTCAAGAGACATGACATCTATAAATTGTTTCACTTTTGACTTGTTGGTGGAACCAAATACAATGTCATCAACATAAATTTGATCTATGAAAAGATCATCTTTGTTACACTTGATGAACAAAGTCTTGCCAACACTACCTCTTGAGTAGCCATTGTCAACAAGATAGAGATTGAGACGCTCATACCAAGCCATTGGTGCTTGTTTCAACCCATAAAGTGCCTTTTTGAGGAGATAGATATGATTGGGGTGGTGTGGATCCATAAACCCCTTGGGTTGTTCAATAAACACTTCCTTATGCAAGAAGCCATTGAGGAAGGCACTATTAACATCCATTTGGTGTAGTTTGAACTTGTACACACAAGAAATGGACAACAGAAGCCTTATAAACTCAAGACGGGCAACGGGATAAAAAGTCTCCTCAAAGTCAATACCCTTAATTTGAAAGTATCATTGTGCTACAAGCCTAGCCTTGTTGTGCACAATGTTGCCATCTTAATCCGACTTGTTCCTAAACACCTATTTGGTGCCTATCACATTGGTATTCTTAGGCCTAGGAACTAGAGTCTAAACCTTATTTCTTTCAAATTGGTTTAGCTCTTCTTGGATGGCAAGAACCCAAAATTTATCATTTAAGGCTTCATCAACCTTTTTGGGTTCTATTTGAGAGGTGTAGCAAGTATAGCTAATTTCATTATCTATTTGACGCCTAGTCCTAATACCCTTATTGACATCTCTAATGCTATTATTTTTATCATGGAGTTTCCTAACCCAAGGAGCGGGTTCATTAGAGTCCAAATGTGGATCTCTATCAAGAGGTTGATCATCCTCTCCACTATGATTTGACTTCACATCACTTGAAGTCTCACTACACTCCTTCAAAGGAAGGTCATCATTCTTACAAATATCCTCCTCATGGACAACATTTTTGGGCCTACAATCATCAATGACATCATTTGATGATTCCATGACACTTCAAGTTTTTAGACTGTAAACTCTATAGGCCTTGCTATTGAGTGCATATCCAATGAAAAATACCCTTATCACTCTTGGCATCTAACTTGCCAAGTTGATCTCGGTCATTAAAAATATAGCACTTACTTCCAAAGATATGGAAATAGCTAACATTGGGTTTTCTTCCCTTCCATAACTCATAAGATGTTTGTTTGGTCCCGGGTCTAAGGAATACTCTATTCCCTATATTACAAGCCCTATTGACGGCTTTAGCCTATAGATTCCTAGGAACCTTGTTGCTAAGGAACATCACCCGAGCCATCTCTTGTAAGGTCGTATTCTTCCTTTCCATAACTCTATTTTGTTAGGGAGTTCTATGGGCCGAGAATTCATGGGAAATACCTAGACCATTGCAAAAACTCTCAAAGCTACTATTCTCAAATTCTTTCCCGTGATCACTCTTAATTTTTTTAATGCCCCTAATGTGAGAATTCTTCTCATTTTGAATTTTGTCACATAGATTTTTGAATTTCTCAAAAGATTCGGACTTCTCTCTAAGAAAGTAGGTCCAAGTGAACCTAGAGAAGTCATCAACCACCACAAGAATATATCTTTTACCACATAAGCTTTCGGTTTGCATGGGACCCATAAGGTCCATACAAAGAAGTTCCAATGGCTCCTTGGTGGAAAGATATTTTCCCTTTTTATGCACATTTTCAGTTTGCTTCTCTTGTTGACAAGGTCCACAAACTCCCTCAATCCTCTTCCCAAGCTTGGAAAAGCCTCTCACAACATTCAACCTCTCAAGGACTTTCAGGTCTCTATAATTCATGTGGCCAAATCCTTAATGCCATAACTCAACTTGTTCACAACTAGACAAGTTACAAGTGATGTCACTAGATTCAAGACAATAACAATTGTCACTTGATCTCTTGCCTTTCAGTAGAACTTGCCCATTTTCCTTAAGAATAGAGCAATCAACTTTGTCAAACATAACCAAAAGCCCTTCATCACTTAAATATGATATACTAATGAGATTAGCTTGCAAGCCATATACATAAAGAGCATTGGGCAAGGAAGGAAAACCGGTAATAGATATGTTACCTTTCCCTATGACCTTTTTCTGTGAACCATCACCAAAGGTGACAAATCCACCATACTACATCACAAGAGTCTTAAAGAAACTCTTGTTTATGGTCATGTGCCTAGAACACCTACTATCAAGATAGCAAGTGTTGGAGGCATTGGCTTTCAAAACAACTTGAGCCACATAGCAAAAATACTCATCTTTTCTAGTCCACCTAGGTGCAACATTTTCAATCCTATGAGCCTTTGGTTCATTGGCTCTAAGTTCCTTAGGTGCTTGCTTTTTGCTCTTCTAAGCATATTTTTCTCAAACATGCTTTCAAATCTACTCAATTTGATATACTTAAAGAAATTAGGCCTTACGTGGCCTTCAATACCACAATAATGACAAGTGGGAGTGAAATAGGAGTTCATACCATAGCCTTGTGCAAACATTTGAGGCTTCCTTCTCCTTTGAGTAGTTCTTTGATGTTGTACAAACTCTCTCCTTTGTGGTTGAGTCAAGGTAGCATGTCTTCTTTGTTGAGCATAAGATATCCTTAGTTGTGGTAGAGGGATTCTTGGATGTGGAGGTCTTGAATGAGATGCTCTAGCTTGTTGCGGTTGAGCTCTTAAAGCATGTTTTGAGGATTCTCCAACTTCAATACTTTTTGTAGTTTGCTGTGGGATTTTGGCTTCTTCAACCTCTTGACTCTTGACAAAAATGGTGCACTTCAAGGAAGTGGTCTCCAAGTCTTCCTCATATCCCAAACCCCTCTTATCACTAGGGTGTTAGGATTATGCTCAATGGCAAGAGTGTAATATTGTAATTGACAATCTTCTCATATTAATAAAGTGAATTCTGATTCTTACAATTACTTATAGCATTTATTATTATAATTGTCAAGGTAAATAATCATAAGGTCAAAAGACTATGAGACATGAAGAATTGTTCATACATCCGGATATGTATGAGGTAGACACAATTCTTTAGTTAGTCTTGAATAACGTTCACAACTTAAGTTAAAGGTTGGGCACCTCTATCTTGTTAAAGTTGTAGAATTCTTTTACTAGCATTTGAGTAGGATCAAATGAATATGATGAGTCTAAAATCATTAAAAGGTTTTCGAGTAAAAGAATCTAGTGCACTAGGTGCATTGAACTGGATCACAATGAAATACTTAATCTAGAACTGTCACTAGATATAAGTCTTTTCATTAAAGAGGACAATCGGAGAGTCTATCTTAATCCTGAGATAAATGATGGACTTATGGTTGCAAGTGTTATCATTAGAGCTATCAATGAGTACGATTATATAGCATAGTCTATCCTCGATAGTTTGGTGGTATACATTTGTTAATCGATAGAGGACTTCATTTATAGATATGGACATCGTGGCTCCATTTATTAAATGAGAGTATAATATCATCATATGGATGTTTTGAGGTATTGGATATTAAATCTCAACGTTGAGTTTTCAATAATGATTATTGAAAACATGGCTTCTGGACAAGTCAAAGTATCCAAGTTCGAAATGTGGTCATATGAGGAAATATGGTAACTTAGAGAGCTATAGGCGGTCTATGAGCTCTTGGCGATTAGTGATATTATTCACGAGGATACACCATCTCCTATAAGATTGTCTAGGGTATGAATGAGAAACATCTCCTTATTCTATCTTTATTTAAGAGTTCAATTTTAGCTCTTTAGTGGAATGAGTTAAAATTAATAGATTGGACCTAAGTGAATCATTTGTTGATTGTGATTAGGTTGTGTCTATTGAAGCTTAAATTTAGATAGCCTGCCAAGATCCCCTATCCACACGTATTTGCGTGGATCACTTGATATATTCTACCGGGCTGATTTAAGGGTCCATCTAGAATTGTTTTTAATATATCAAGAATATAATATGTCTATTATTTAATTAATGGGCTGCATTATTCTATTAATATATTAAAAGGAGACATGTGGGCTTGTTTCTTTTAGTAAGAATGGGTCTGGTTCATATGTGGGCTTTTATTTAAAGACCAATCGATTAAATGAAATAAGAAAATAATATATGGCCCATTTATATAAGTGGGGCGGCAAGGTGTATATATTAACCTAATATATTATTTTGTTTCATTGTTTTAATTAAATAAGAATTAGTTAATTTATTAATTAATTGTTTAATTAAGAAACAAATCTTTTTCTGATCAGGAAATATATTTCCTAAAGTTATACTATTGGTAGTAGTATATTAAAAGTAAAAGACTTGTTTGATAAGAAAATAAATAATTAATTTTATTTATTTAATCAAATAAGAAGTCTTTTTATTTAGTCAATAAAAGAATAAAAATATCTATGAGTTGGATTAGGTTTTGAAGTCTAAAGGATTATGGAAATTAGGGTGCAACACAAACTCTTTTTGGTATGTGATTTGCGGCAACCCTAGTCCATTTAGAGGAAGATTTCGGCAATCCTAAATAGAAGAGGAAGCAAAATTTCGGCCATCTATATAATACCATATATAGAATTCGGCCACCATAGTTGATTGAATGATTCAATTTTTCTTCTCCTTCTCAATTCATAGAAAAGGATAATTTTTATTCTACTAAACATAAAAGAGAGAAGAGATTATTCTTTGATAGTACACTGATTGCTTGTTCATCAATAAGCTTGTGTGTACAACATCGAATTAGGTTCACGCGAGTTTCGATCATTAGATTGAGAACTCAAAAGTGACCGGAATAATCTTTGTCTTCTTTTGATTGTTTTGTGACTAACAAAAGAAAAAGAAAACTTTGTTCATCCATTCTCAAGTTTGCAATTCAAAGAAAAAGGGAGACCACGCTCCTAGGTGATTCACGTACGTGTTCGGATTGGAAGATCTCACGGTACTGTTCACGATCACTGTTCACGGGGGGGGGGGGGGTGGTTACTGGTCACGATCACTGTTCACGCGGGTACTGTTCACGATCACTGTTCATGCGGGTACTGTTCACGGGCATCGGAAAAGATTTTGCGGATTACCAGTCGTCGTAAGTCAATCGGATCACGCGTCACCAGGTATTTAACTCTAACCGTATATATTTGAGTTTAATTAATTAAAAGGTTAAGGTTCAACTTTGAGAAAATTTTTAAAACCATACGAAATCTATTTTTCGTTTCTTCCGCTGCGTTTTATATCCATTTTTCCCTACATAGGGCTCTTCCCACTTGATAGCATCTTGTCAAGCTTTTCGGTTCTGGAGGTCATCTTAGCAATCACACATTTTGCCTCCCAAGCTCCTTCCTGAAGCTTTCTTCACTCTTCTTTACCATACTAAGCTCCAATTTTAAGCTTTCTTCCCTTTCTCTTGATCTTTTCACTTCCTCACTCAAGTGTGTCATCTTGGAGGTCAATTCAAGGTTCTTCCTCTCTAACTCTTGAATCTCTTTTTTCTTCTTTGCTCTAGAACTCTTAAAGTAATCCATGAAGTCTTCATAGTCCATCTCCTTATCGAATTCATGTTTGGACTCGGATGAATTACTCTCATCAGTTGATTCAATTTCTTCTTATTCTAGCTTGTCATTCTCCTCTTCTTTGTCACTTATGACTTCCTTGCCATTGTGAGATGATGAGAAGGCAATAAAGTTGACAACTTGGTCTTCATCATCCGAGGACTTTTCTTCCTCCTCTAAATCTTCACTATCGCTCCAGGTAGTCGTCATAGCCTTTCCTTTCTTCTTCTTCTTTATATTAGCGCATTCGGAGGCAATGTGACCATACCCACTACACTCATAGCATTGAATCCCCCTCTTGGAATCCTTCTCTTCACTCTTCTCTAACTTTTTGAAGGGATTCTTATTCTTCACAAAATTTTCCTTAGAGCCCTACCTCTTCTTTTTAAACCTCATAAATTGCTTGAACCTCTTCAAGATTAGAGCCATTTCTTCATCCGAATCTTCTTCCTCCCTTTCTTCCTTGGAGGACTTCAATGCAATGCTCTTTTTGCCTCTTTAGAGGTGTTGTTGAAGTAGGGGCTCTTCTTGACTTAAAAGCCAACAACTTGCCAATTATTTCACTTGGCTTCATCTTCTTATATTCACTATTCTCCTCGATAACGGTCACTTTAGCATCAAATCTCTCTGGGAGGGACCTCATAATTTTTTTGATTTATCCTCCAATCTAAATATGGATCGCTCAATTGGTGACTTTGGTTGACAATATCCATTATCTTCACTTGGAAGTCATTAAAACACTCGTGATCGTCCATTTTCAAAGTCTCAAATTGGGTTTGAAGGACTTGTAGCTTGAAGTCTTTTACTACATCAGTTCCTTCATGTGCCATCTCCAATATTGTCCATGTTTCATGTGCATTCCTTGTAGTTTGGATTAACTTGTGTTGGTTCTCATCCACCGCACACAAGATTGCATGCATGGCCTTGTTGTTCCATTTGGAGGCTTCAAAATCTTGAATCTCCCATTTCGATTTCGGCTTGGGCACGATGTTTCCATCTTCGAGAGTCTTGGTAGGTGACGTGTAACCATCCTCAATCACCATCCGATCTCGATCATCTATTAGGCATAGGTAGGACTGCATTTTTCCTTTCCATGATGAGTAATTAACCCCCATTAGAAGTGGAGGTCTTGTACTCGATGCTCCATCACGCTCATATTCATTACCACTCATGGTGTTTAAGGGTGAATGAGATGAATGCAATCAATCAAACACTACAAGAAAGACACACTAACTAAACATGCAATTTAATGCAAGACATCCTAACTAAAATACAATACACTCTTAGAGAGCAAGGGATCTCCTACTTATGTTAAGGAACCCGCTCTGATACCAATTGAGAATACTCTAAGAGTGATTACACTAACCTAGAGGGGGATGAATAGGTTTAATTAAATTAATTTCCATCTTTTGGTTAGTCAAAATTAATCACTATAAACCCCTAACAAACAATCATTGTAACAAAGTGTGGAAAATAAAATGAAGACACAATGATTTGTTTTACGTGAGAAAACCCCAAAAGGTTAAAAACTCACGGGTCTAAAGCCAATCGAACCCTCAAATCCACTATTTGTAAAAATGATTACAATCTAGGTTGACCACATCACACCTAATCGTATACTAATCCGTTCTTGCTACCCGCAGGCCTTTAACAGTTATTTTAGGCTCTTGCTTGTACACCACCCACAATACATACAAGAATTAACTCTTAAATGAAGAGATATACAACCTAATGTGAATATGAGAATATTCTAAATGCACAAATGCGAGGTCAACACATTTAATACTTATCTAGTCATGGATGAATGCTTCAAACAATCCTAGATATCATGTTGCTATATGTCATACATATAACTTAGCTATATGATATAAATGCAAACCTAGATGCAATAGCTATCACAATACAAAACCCAACAAACATACAAATATGTCATCTTGAAGATAAAAAACTCAAACTTGATACAAACAAGTCATAAAAGAGCTATCTTGGTAAACTAGAACACAAGTAGTAATGGAGATGGTGTTATACTTACCAAGTCACGAGCTTTGATGCAGACCCATACAAGAATACATCCTAGATAAAGCTAGATGATGTTTAATCCATGAATGGAATATGGGTATTTGGGTTTTGGTTAATAAAAATTGAATCTTGGTGGCTTTCCTTACAAGACACTCTTTTCCTTTTCGAGGTTCTTGTTAACGGAAATTTTGCTCAAGGTGAGAAATCTCAGTTAACACCCTCAAGACCACTACCACGTAGGTGGTGGCCAAGATTGATCGTATATGTCAAAAATGTGTTTCGAAATGATAAAGAACAATGAAAGAACAATGATACAATTTAACATCCAAAAGAGAATAATAATATTTTCTTTATTGAACGTGTATGATATACAAATTTCTCTCTAGGGTATAGTTGAGTGTTTGTCGTATGCCTGTCGAATAGTAGTCTCCCCTTTTTCATTTCCTTTCTTTTCTATTTATACATAGTTTGTAGGTCACACAGACTGATTCTCCCTCGTGATTTTCTCAGTCTCTCCCCTCCTTATTTGGCGGGATTTCTCGTTTTAATGTCATTGACTTTGCCGAATTAAGAGTATCGTGGTGGAGATCAGTTTGTTTCCTTTTTGGATTCTATTACTTGTTCTGCATATAGGTAACGTTTCCAGATGTGATTCAGTGTATCCCTCGTATCCTTTCAGCATGATCCTTTGTAGAGGTCGTTGAATATGGCATGGTGTGGTGCACCAACCAGTGAGGTTGATTAGTGTTCTGACCTTGATATCTGCCCTCGTATCCTTTTAGCATGATCCTTTATAGAGTTCGTTGAATATGGCATGGTATGGTGCACCAACCAGTGAGGTTGATTAGTGTTCTGACCTTGATATCTGAGAAGTTTCATCCAGCTTTGAGCCAGACTTGGCTTCCCTTGACCCTTTTGAAGCTAGGTGTGGCTTCCCCTGACCTTTTGAAGCTAGGTGTGGCTTTCCCTGACCTTTCGAAGCTAGGTGCGGCCTTCCTTCATCCAGCTTGGAGCCATATCTGGCTTCCCTTGACCCTTTCGAAGCTAGGTGTGGCTTCCCTGACCTTTCGAAGCTAGGTGCGGCCTTCTAGGGACATTCTTCTGTGTCAATCGAGGTACGGGCGAGTCTCTGGAGCATTTGCGAGGTGACCTCAACTTCGGGGAGCTTCTAGTTTTGGTGGTGTGGGCTAGATCTGATCGTTCCGGGCTCTATCCCAGATGTTTTCGGAGCCAGTCCTTGTTCCTTGGGTGGTATCGTAGTTCGGTTATGGATAGAGAGGTCTCCTGGTGGAAACTCTCGGGTATGGAACCAGGTCTGAGAGGTGGAAAATTTTCCTTTGGTCCTTAGCCAATTTTGGCTATTAACAGAAGTCCCCTCTGACTTGAACACCAGACTGTCGAGCTCGGGGTTGGGGTCAGATTTTTACTTTATTTGGGAAATCTTCCTCTTTTTACCGTTACCGAAATATTGGGGAAATTTCTTCATTTGAGTGACGTGATGCAAACCGACTAATTTATCTTCGAATTAATATGATTGCGTTACGGCAGTCCCCAAGATTTTTAACCGTTACCAGAATCTTGGGGAGATCTTCCTCTTTACTGCGTAAGTGATGTGGCGTGAGATGATTAGCCCGCTTTTGAGTTTAATCTGGTTTACGTTACTGTAGTCCCCAAGATTTTTTACCGTTACCAAATGAGTATCTTGGTAGCTCGTGTTATTGCCCTCCTGCCTATATATATGTCTATTTTCCTCCTCATCTTCCTCACATCTCTTCGAGCTAAAAACTTTTTGCTGAGAAATATTTCCATAGCTTTTCCTCCAAGCTTGCTTCTTTCTTTATTCTTCGTCCGTTTTGGCTTTCATAATGTCGAAAAACAGTCGCGACTCAGCTGATTCCATAATCGACGGCGAGGAGGTTGTCAGTTTTACTCTGGGGAAACGGGCTAGGAGGAGTTCTGACGGCGACGATTCCCCGCCCACCTGGCAACGTCGGCGGTCGAGTAGGAATGTATCCATCGGGACTGGGTTCTCCAACCATCCTGACCACCCTTTGGATATTATCGACGAAGATTCTGACAAAGAAGCAGACGGTGGCACCGCGGGGGAGCGTCGGGTCTCGGCTCCTGGTCCCCTTGTGGAGAGGCTCCCTCCTTACGATTTCCTGGTTGTCCCAGATTCCACTGTTGACCCGGTGTCGATTGACCGCTTGAGGTCAAAGTTTGGCATCCCCGACAGCTTATCCATCTCGGTGCCTCCCAAAAATTACGAGTTCTTCAACCCCCTAAAGGCGTGCTTCCGATTTATATGGCCGCTCTTGAGAACGGGGTCAGGCTTCCCCTCCATCCGACTCTTCGGCAGGCTCTCAACGCCATCCAGCTCGCTCCCCTCCAGTTGATGCCTGGCTTCTGGAGGCATCTGATTGGTTTCCTTGTATTATGGAGGGAACAATGCCAGATGAGTAAGGTGACGAGGGAGCCGGGTGCAGAGGAGCTGGCCTATCTCTTCCAGATTTGGAGCCTGTCTAGGGCTCCTCGAGGCCAGTTCTATGCCAAGGCCAAGAACAAGCTTAACTTCATCGTTTCTAGTGCCTCGAAGAAGGACCCTGCGTGGAAAGAAGAATGGATCTTGGCTGGGGATGACTGGGGGAGCTCGATTTTCATCAGAGGGCATGAATTCGAGGTTCCCACGGCTTTCAGTGACAAGTCCTCATGGGACCGGGACTCCCTGCCTTCTGAGTCTGAAGCCGTTTTAAAGGCTATTCTAGCCCGAAATTATTTGAATCCGAAGTTCCCTACTGCTGAAGCTTTTGATCCTCGTAGGGTGAACAAATATTTGCGGATTTCAGACGCTATTCCTTGTAAGTATCATTGAGTTGCTTCGTCTTATTACTCAGCTTGGTTCTAACATTTTCTTTTATAATCTGCTTATTCACAGCTTTTGTCGTGGAACTGGCCACCCGTCACGTCTCACGCTCTCCTCAAGGTGGAGTTTCTCTTCCCACCTCTGGGGTCGAACCTGCTCTGGCTTCGTCTATCTCTCCAACTGGGTCTAAGATGGCCACTCTTGCCTCGCGGGCTTTCTAGGCTTTAGGTAAAGCTTCCCAGGTGGTTGGCCCGGCTGCTTCTGTCCCTTCGACCGTGGCCGCTAAAGTTGCTACCCCTTCGACTCAAACACCTGATTTCACTGCGCTTCCAACAACAAAAGCTTTGGAGGTTTCTAGGAAAGGTGTCGCGAAGGTTCCTTCCAGCCACTCTCGGCCTCAGTCGAGCTTGACAGGGCGGGATGAGGTCCTAGAGCAATTCATAGTGTCCTGTCCGGGTGGCGGGATCTCCAAGATGGCTTCCATGCCTGTTGACGTCCTTATAACCAAGGGGTATGCTATTGTAGCCGAGGTAATTGTATTTCTTTCGTGCTATTCTTGTTAGTTCGTTCAGTTTCTAACTCGGGTTCTGTATTTTGTAGGCCTTCAAGTTTAATGTTGCGATGGGCTAGTAGGTAGCCCTCCTCCGCGATCGGGCTGCAAAAGCCGAAGCTGAAGTCGAGAAAGCCGGGGAACTGCTCAAGCAAGCTCGGTCTTTAGTGGAAGAGGTGACTTCCAGCCAGGGAAAGGTCGAGGTCGAGATGGCATGAGCTTTGTTGCGATCATGAGAGGATGAAGAAATCTTATGATCAGGAGCGTCTTCAATCTCTCCGACGAGCTAGGCAGCGGGATTCCTGGAGATCTGAGGCTAAGAAGTTGGACCTCGAGAACCAGTCTCTGATTACTCAGGTGACCAAGCTGCAAGCTGATGTGGAGACTTCCTTCAGCGACAGGTATTTCTATGCTTCTTTTCAGGCCGCAGGAAGCTCTTCCTCCTTCATTTGATTTGTCATCCATTGCTGGCTGGGATAGACAGGAAATAATGCTCAAGGCGGCCGGGCTATCTCGCCCTGAAGGCGACAAGGTGGTCCCTTCGAGCCAAGCAGGAGCTGGGAAGCAGCCCGCTAGGACAGATCCTCTATTCTCTCTTCCTACCTTTACCACCTCAGGTCCTGGGGAGTCCTCCAGTAAAGTGATGTACTCTCAATCCGAGGAGGACCATTCGGGAGCTGTTGAAGAGGTTAGGAGCCTGTCTGAGGATCCCTCTTTAACAGAGATGGAGATCGATAGGAGCCAGACGGGGTCTATGGCTGCCCTTCTTGACGCGGCTATCCCGCCTGAGGTTATGGACGTGATAAATGAGGTTTTGGAGGAAGATCCTGCTGATCAACCGATGGAGCCTCTTAATGGAGGAACGGTCGGTGAGGATAACCCAGATGGACAGCTATCTGTAGAGGGGGTTGATGGCGGAGATCAGCAAGATGGAGGAGGGCCAGCGGAAGGGAGCCAAGAGAGTCTCAAGGCTTGAAGCAGTTCATCATGACTTGCTTTTGATCGCCCGGAAAAGAGGGTGGGCGCCCCGTTTTGCCCTTATCAGCTTTTTTTTTATAGCCCGAGTTTGGGGGTTGGGCTCCCCATTTGGTGGATGTAGCCTTATCATGGGATAGGCTCCCCTTGTCCTTAATGAGAAATCGAATCGCTTTTGAGAACTTTTATTTTATTTCTGGTCTTGAATGGGATCCAGGGTAGCATCTGTAGCAACAATTAAGATTCGTGTAGGGAATTATGATGATTTTGATCCTGCACACGAAAGCAAACATTATATATATATATATATGTTTTTTTTATGGGGTGATAGCCCAACCAAGACATCAGGAGGGCTACTTAGCTATTTCCTAGTCTTTGAGATCTGGAGAGCAACTATGCTCTTACACTCAGATCCTTCTTGGGGGTGGTAGCCCGACCAAGGCATCAGTAGGGCTATCGAGCTATTTCCTGGTCTCGAGATCTGGAGGGCAACTATGCTCTTACACTCAGATCCTTCTTGGGGGTGGTAGCCCGACCAAGGCATCAGGAGGGCTATCTAGCTATTTCCTGGTTTCGAGATCTGGAGGGCAACTATGCTCTTACACTCAGATCCTTCTTGGGGGTGGTAGCCCGATCAAGGCATCAGGAGGGCTATCGAGCTATTTCCTGGTCTCGAGATCTGGAGGGCAACTATGCTCTTACACTCAGATCCTTTTTGGGGGTGGTAGCCCGACCAAGGCATCAGGAGGGCTATTCAGCTATTTCCTGGTCTCGAGATCTGGAGGGCAACTATGCTCTTACACTCAGATCCTTCTTGGGGGTGGTATCCCGACCAAGGCATCAGGAGGGCTATTCATCTATTTCTTGGTCTCGAAACGTTTATGTTGAGTTTCTCATACAAGGGTGTAGTCACTAATGCTGAACATAGTTGGAGACAAAGATGGAGGGGAAAGGAAAATGATTTTATTGATGATCGAGATGTAGTACATCTTTATTAGGGTCGGTAATGAAAACTAAGTGGGGGTAGTCTACTGGAGAACTCCCTTCAAAGGTAGAATTTCCTCAAATGATCTGCATTCCAAGTGTGGTCGATGGATCGTCCGTCCATGTCTTTGAGTTTATAAGCTCCATTGCGAACAACTAGCTTTATCAAATATGGCCCTTCTCAATTAGGACTTAAGACTCCATCCGACCTTTTCCGAGTGTTCAGGGTCACCTTCCTAAGTATCAGATCCCCTTCTTTGAATTTTCGGGCTCTGACCTTTTAGTTGAAGTATCTAGCGATCTTGCTCTGGTAGATTGCTACTTTCTCTGCTACCCGGTCTTGTTTTTCTTCTAAGAGGTCTAGATTAGCCCGGAGCTTGACTTCGTTGCTTTCGGGCTCAAAGTGCTGTACCCTGAACGAGGTCAACTTATGCTCGATGGGGAGGACTACTTCAACTCCGAAAGCCAGGGAATAAGGTGTCTCCCCGGTAGCTGTTCTTTTTGTAGTCCGGTATGCCCAGAGGACCTCTGGTAGCTCTTCGGCCCACTTGCCTTTCTTCTACTGTAGCTTCTTCTTCAGAAGTTTCTTGATAGTCTTGTTGGTGGATTCTACCAGCCCGTTAGTCTGGGGATGAGCAACGAAAGCGAGTCTGAGGTCGATCCCCAATCCCTTGCAGAAGTCTTTGAACCGGGTGTTGTCGAATTGCTTTCCTAGGTCGGCTATAATGATGAGAGGGGTCCCGAATCTGCACACCACGTTAGTCTTGATGAACTTGGTTGTATTCTTTTCTTATATTCGAGAAAGAGGTCCTGCCTCGACCCATCTTGTGAAGTAGTCGATAGCCACGATAGCATGTTTCATCTGTCCTGGAGCGGTAGGAAGTGGCCCAATTAGGTCGATTCCCCACATGGCAAAGGGGTAAGGTGAACTGAGGGACGACAGTCGCTCGGGTGGCTGGTGGTTGAAGTTTGAAGTTCTTTGACAAGGTTCGCAAGATTGCAAAAAACTCTTTGCATCTTGATGGATGGTCGGCCAATAGTACCCCATACGAAGCACCTGATAGGCTAGAGCTTCCCCACCTATGTGGTTCCCACAGTCCCCAGAGTGGACTTCTCTCAATGCCCACTTAGCATCATCGGGATGCAAGCACCTAAGTAAGGGGAGGGATCTGCCCCTCATGTAGAGGTATCCGTCCACCATACAGTATCGAACTGAGAGTCTCTTAATTCTTCGGGCTTGGTCGGGCCTTTCGGGAAGCTCTCCTTCAAGGAGGTAGGCGACAATTGGGTCCATCCAGCAAGACAGGCGATCCAAAGAACAAATTTCTCCATTTGTGGCTATGCTTGGCTGGGTGATTACTTGGAGGGGAATTCCCCTTGGTAGGGACTGGCCTCCGTTCGCCGCTATTTTAGCCAGAACATCTGCGCGATGGTTTTGGTGTCGAGGCACCTGATCGATCTTGAGTCCCTTAAATTTGCTTTTTAGCAGCCGAGTTAGATTTAGGTAGGCAGCCATATTATCTCTCTTTGCCTAGTACACCCCAGTCACCTGGTTTACAACAAGCAATGAATCGCTCTTGATCTGTAGGTAGTCGGCCTTTAGTTCAATGGCTACCTTCATCTCGGCTAGGAGGGCTTCATATTCTGCTTCGTTGTTGGTAGCTTTAAACTCGAATCTGAAACAGTGACAGAATTCGGTCCCCTCCGGATCTATTAAAACTATACAAGCTCCTCCCCTGGCTTGCCCGGATGCTCCATCTGAAAAGAGGATCCATGGCTTGCAGCCTTCCGGCCAATTTTCGACCTCGGATATCTTCTCAGGGACCTCATTTGATACTGAGGGATCATCTGAATCTGGGATCGCTGAGAATTCTGCCACGAAGTCAGCCAAAGCCTGTGCCTTAATCGTAGTCTGGGGCTTATACTTTAGGTCGAACTGAGTGAGCTCTAGTGCCCATAAGACTAGCCTTCCTGATACGTCTGGTCTTTGTAAGAATTGGCGGAGGGGTTGGTCTGTCACAACTGCTATTGTGTGAGCTTGAAAATAGGGACGGAGTTTCCTCGCTGAGATCACAAGAGCATATGCGAGCTTTTCCAGGAGAATGTAATTCCTTTCTGATTTGGTCAAAGCATGACTCATATAGTATATGGGTCTTTGAAAATCGTCGCTACAATCCTTGGCCAAAGCCCCGCTTACTGCAGTTTCTGATACGGCCAGGTAGATCTGCAACTCATCTCCGAGAACCGGCTTGACTAACAATGGGGGGCTTGTTAGGTACTCTTTCAAAGCTTGAAACGCCTGTTCGCTCTCCTGGCTCCATTTCATATTCTTCCCTTGTTTGATGGCCTTGAAGAAAGGGAGACATTTATCGGTGGAGCGAGAGATAAACTTGTTGAGTGCCGCCACCCGTCCAGTCAGAATCTGTACTTGCTTGAGTGAGGTCGGGGATTCCAGGTCCAAGATAGCTTTGATTTTTTCTGGGTTGGCTTCTATACCTCTCTCATGAACCATGAAGCCCAGAAACTTCCCTGCCGTTACCCCAAAGGCACATTTGGAGGGATTCAAACGCATCTGGTTTTCCTTCAGTATGAGGAAGGTTTTACGAAGGTCTTCCTGATGTCCCTTTGTGGTTGGAGATTTCACGATCATGTCGTCAATATACACTTCCATCGTCCTTACTATCTCGGGCTTGAACAGTTTGTTAACCAGCCGCTGGTATATGGCCCCCGCATTCTTCAAACCAAACGGCATCACCTTGTAGCAGTATAAGCCTTGCCCAGTAATGAAACTGGTCTTATCTTGGTCAGCCGGGTGCATTTTAATTTGGTTGTATCCTGAGAATGCGACCATAAAACTCAAAATTTTATTTCCGGATGTGGAGTCAACCAGCTGGTCGATCTTTGGTAAAGGAAAACTGTCTTTCGGACAAGCCCGGTTGAGGTCGGTGTAATCGACACACATACGCCATTTCCCATTCGCCTTCGTGACCATGACCACGTTGGCGATCCATTCGGGGTAACGCACTTCTCTGACGAACCCTGCTTTGATCAATTTATCAACCTCTTCCTGCACCGCCGCGTTCCTATCGGCGTTGAAGTGACGCATCTTCTGCTTGACGGGCTTGACTGTTGGATCTACTGCTAGTCGGTGGGTGGCCAACGATGCTGGGATTCCAGGCATTTCATCATGGTTCCAGGCGAAGATGTCGCTGAATTCCTTGAGAAGGTCAATCATTCCTCTTTTTACTTCTAGATCAAGGGTGGCTCCGACCTTGACGACCTTGGAGGGATCGTCATTCCTGATAGGTATCTCTTCTAGTTTATCTATGGGCTGCCCGCTGGCCCATTCCTTACTCTGTTCTTCCTCGTAGGGCATAATAGGTTCGGTCTCCGGATGCCCAGGATGTTCCGCGGGCTCCTTCTCCTTCTGGATTTCCGGGACGTATCCCTGTCTTCCTGGACTAATGTCACCTGTACACACTATTTCGCTAGGGCTGTAGGATTGGCAGATACTGCGTAGCATTTCCTGGCTGCCAGCTGGTCTCCGCGTACCTCTCCTACTTTGGTTCCAACCACAACAAAGTCGGTCATAACATTGTGTTGGAGCGGGGTGATCCCGATGATTACTGGGAGGATCATTGACCCCACTGGTATGATCGAGTCCCCAGTGAAACCGTAAAGCGGAGTGGTACAGCTGTTGTAACAACGTTGCTTCAGGTTCAATTTTTCCAGGGTATCCTTAAAGAGGATATCTACACTGCTACCTGTATCAACGAGCACGCGATGGACCAGACAGTTGGCGATCTGTATCGTGACTACCATAGGATCATCATGAGGTTGCACAGTGTTGAAGACATCTGCTTCAGTGAATACGATCTGTGCTGACTTGGAGGGCTCTGGCTGACTTCGAAGATCCCTCGACTTTCTCCGATGCGGGGAACCATTCTTGGGTGGTTTTTTTGGGAGTTATTGGACACGCCAGCCAGTGTAGGACCTCCGCTGATAGTATGTATCACCTGGATCTGTTGCATTAATTCAGCCTGCTCCACTTTCCTCTTTTCTGCGTCTTCACGGATTTCAGCTTGTACCTCCCTTCCTGTCCTGATATTATCTCTAACCTGTTGTAAGAACTCAATCAGAAATCCTCCCCTTATCAGAGCCTCAATCTGGTTGCGCAAGTTATAGCACTCTGAGGTGTTGTGGCCCATGTCTTCATCGAAGTCGCAGTACTTGTACCGGTTTCTCTTGTCAGCTGGGGCCTTCATGGGAGCGGGTTTTTGGAGCAACCCTTTATCTCGTATGGCAAGGTAGACTGTTTCCCTGGAAGCATTCAAAGGGGTGTAGTAGTCATACCCTTTTTCTGTTGGGAAAAATCGATATAAAACGCAGTGGAAGAAACGAAAAATAGATTTCGTATGGTTTTAAAATTTTTCTCAAAGTTGAACCTTAACCTTTTAATTAATTAAACTCAAATATATACGGTTAGAGTTAAATACCTCTTGACGCATGATCTAATTGACTTACGTCGATTGGTAATCCGCAAAATCTTTTCCGATGCCCGTGAACAGTACCCACGTGAACAGTGATTGTGAACAGTACTGCGTGAACAGTGATCATGAACGGTACCCCCATGAACAGTGATCGTGAACAGTACCGCGAGATCTTCCAATCCGAACATGTACGTGAATCACCTTGGAGCGTGGTCTCCCTTTTTCTTTGAATTGCAAACCTGAGAATGGATGAACAAAGTTTTCTTTTTCTTTTGTTAGTCACAAAACAATCAAAAGAAGACAAAAATTATTCCGGTCACTTTTGAGTTCTCAATCTAATGATCGAAACTCGCGTGAACCTAATTCGATGTTGTACACACTTATTGATGAACAAGCAATCAGTGTACTATCAAAGAATAATCTCTTCTCTCTTTTATGTTTTTTAGAATAAAAATTATCCTTTTCTATGAATTGAGAAGAAGAAGAAAAATTGAATCATTCAACTAACTATGGTGGCCGAATTCTATATGTGGAATTATATAGGTGGCCGAAATTTTGCTTCCTCTTCTATTTAGGATTGCCGATATCTTCCTCTAAATGGACTAGGGTTGCCGCAAATCACATACCAAAAAGAGTTTGTGTTGCACCCTAATTTCCATCAACCTTTAGACTTCAAAACCTAATCCAACTCATAGATATTTTTATTCTTTTATTGACTAAATAAAAAGACTTCTTATTTGATTAAAAAAATAAAATTAATTATTTATTTTCTTATCAAACAAGTCTTTTACTTTTAATATACTACTACCAATAGTATAACTTTAGGAAATATATTTCCTGATCAGAAAAAGATTTATTTCTTAATTAAACAATTAATTAATAAATTAACTAATTCTTATTTAATTAAAACAATGAAACAAAATAATATATTAGGTTAATATATACACCTTGCCTGCCCCACTTATATAAATGGGTCATATATTATTTTCTTATTTCATTTAATCCATTAGACTTTAAATAAAAGTCCACATGTGAACCAGACCCATTCTTACTAAAAGAAACAAGCCCACATGTCTCCTTTTAATATATTAATATAATAGTGCAGCCCATTAATTAAATAATAGACATAATATATTCTTGATATATTAAGAACAATTCTAGATGGACCCTTAAATCGGCCCGGTAGAATATATCAAGTGATCCATGCAAATACGTGTGGATTGGGGATCTTGACGGGCTATCTAAATTTAAGCTTCAATAGACACAACCTAATCACAATCAACAAATGATTCACTTAGGTCCAATCTATTAATTTTAACTCATTCCACTAAAGAGCTAAAATTGAACTCTTAAATAAAGATAGAATAAGGAGATGTTTCTCATTCATACCCTAGACAATCTTAAAGGGGATGGTGTATCCTCGTGAATAATATCAGTAATCGCCAAGAGCTCATAGACCGCCTATAGCTCTCCAAGTTACCATATTTCCTCATATGACCACATTTCGAACTTGGATACTTTGACTTATCCAGAAGCCATGTTTTCAATAATCATTATTGAAAACTCAACATTGGGATTTAATATCCAATACCTCAAAACATCCATATGATGATATTATACTCTTATTTAATAAATAGAGCCACGATATCCATATCTATAAATGAAGTCCTCTATCGATTAACAAATGTATACCACCAAACTATCGAGGATAGACTATGCTATATAATCGTACTCATTGATAGCTCTAATGATAACACTTGCAACCATAAGTCCATCATTTATCTCAGGATTAAGATAGACTCTCTGATTGTCCTCTTTAATGAAAAGACTTATATCTAGGGACGGTTATAGATAAAGTATTTCATTGTGATCCAGTTCAATGCACCTAGTGCACTAGATTCTTTTACTCGAAAACCTTTCGATGATTTTAGACTCATCATATTCATTTGATCCCACTCAAATGCTAGTAAAAGAATTCTACAACTTTAACAAGATAGAGGTGCCCAACCTTTAACTTAAGTTGTGAATGTTATTCAAGACTAACTAAAGAATTGTGTCTACCTCATACATATCCGGATGTATGAACAATTCTTCATGTCTCATAGTCTTTTGACCTTATGATTATTTACCTTGACAATTATAATAATAAATGCTATAAGTAATTGTAAGAATCAGAATTCACTTTATTAATATGAGAAGATTGTCAATTACAATATTACACTCTTGCCATTGAGCATAATCCTAACAATCTCCCACTTGCTCTATAGCAAGTGTGTCATATCTCCCATTCCTATGTTCTCTAGATCTCCATCAAAGCTCTTATGAGGTAGAGCCTTTGTGAAAGGATCCGTTAGATTTTCTGCTGATGCAATTTTGGTGATCGTCACGTCTCCCCTATGAACAATTTCCCTCAAAAGGTGATACTTCCTTTCAATGTGTTTACCTCTCTTATGACTTCTTGGTTCTTTCGAATTAGCCACTGCACCACTATTGTCACGGTGTATAGTGATCTGCTTATTCGCACTAGGAACCACTTCTAAGTCAATCAAGAATTGGCGGAGCCAAACAGCCTCTTTGGCAGCTTCGCATGCAGCAACATACTCAGCTTCCATGGTGGAATCAGCAATACAAGATTGCTTGATACTCCTCCATATGACTGCTCCTCCACCAATGGTAAACACAGATCCTGATGTGGATTTTTTGGAGTCAGAATCCGACTGGAAATCAGAATCTGTATACCCAACGTGAATTAAATCCCCTCCAGAGTATACAAGCATATAATCTCTAGTTCTCTTGAGATACTTAAAAATATGCTTGACTGCCGTCCAATGATCAGGACCAGGTTTCGATTGAAACCTGCTAACTATGCCAACAGCAAAACAAATATCTGGTCTAGTACAGAGCATTGCATACATGAGACTTCCAACTGTCGAGGCATATGGAACTCTACTCATGAATTGATATTCATTCACATTCTTAGGTGCTTGACCCTTAGAAAGTTTGATTCCATGTCTAAAAGGTAACATACCTTTCTTGGAATCTTGCATGGTGAATCTAGACAAGATTTTATCGATGTATGAAGCTTGGGATAATGCAATCGTTCTATTCTTTCTATCCCTCATTACTTGGATACCAAGAATATAACTTGCTTCTCCTAAGTCCTTCATATCAAATTGTTTTGCTAACCATTCTTTCACTGATGTCAATACACCTACATCGTTTCCAATGAGTAGTATATCATCAACATAAAGAATGAGGAAAACCAACTTGTCGCCTTTGATCCTCTTGTATACACAAGGTTCGTCAGGGTTTTGAATAAATCCAAAACCCTTTACAGCTTGATCGAACCTTATGTTCCAGGATCTGGATGCTTGCTTTAGTCCATATATGGACTTTTGCAACTTGCATACTCTTTCTTCTTGGCCTTTTTCAATGAATCCCTCTGGTTGCATCATGTAGATGCTCTAGACAAGACTTCCATTAAGGAAAGCTGTCTTGACGTCCATTTGCCAAATCTCTAGGTCTAGAGAAGCTGCAATGGATAAGAGTATCCTAATGGATTTAAGCATGGTCACAGGTGAGAAGGTTTCCTCGTAATCGATACCTTCTTTCTGTGTATAACCTTTAGCTACTAGTCTAGCTTTAAAGGTTTCCACCTTACCATCCATACCTCTTTTCCTCTTGTATACCCACTTGCACCCAATGGGTTTTATCCCTTTAGGCAAGTCTACAAGGGACCAGACTTTGTTATGGAACATCGATTCAATCTCGGATTGCATTGCCTTTTGCCAATGATGACAATCAACATCCTCCATAGCTTCCTTGTACGTGTAGGGATCATCGTTGTCCGGGAGATTCTCAACAGATTCTCCTAGACCGATATATCTTTCGGGTTGTGTTCTAACCCTCCCACTACGACGAGGGATGGTAAGTTGTTGATCTTGTGTTGGAGTGGAACTTACAATTGGGCTGGGTTGTGAAACCTCTTGTGGAATTGTATCTCCTGACATCTCATTCAGGACAATTCTACTTTTGGGTACAAAATTATTCATATAGTCCTTTTCTAGAAGCATTTGTTGAAACAAATACTTTTAGATCAGAAGGACTATAGAAATAATACCCTTTAGTTCCTTTTGGATACCCCACAAATATACATGTTTCCGAACGGGACTCCATCTTTTCTGTCTTTCCTTTCAACACATGTGCAGGACAACCAAATATCCTCATGTGTTGTAAACTAGGCTTTCGTCCAGTCCACAATTCATGTGGGGTTTTAGGGACAGATTTAGATGGTACATCGTTTAGGATATATATTGCTGTTTGTATAGCATATCCCCAAAAAGAAATAGGAAGTGTTGAATAACTCAACATTGATCTAACCATCTCTAAAAGAGTCCTATTTCTCATTTCTGCTACCCCATTTTGTTGAGGTGTACCTGGTGCAGAAAGCTGAGAAACTATCCCATTATCAATAAGATATTGCTGAAACTCTCCAAATAGATATTCTCCACCACGATCAGATCTCAAGATTTTTATATGTTTCTCAAGCTGATTTTCTACTTCAGCTTTGAATGCTTTGAACATATCAAATGCATCCGACTTATGTCTCATGAGATACACATAACCAAATCTTGAGTAAGCATCTGTGAATGTGATGAAGTACTCATATCCACCTCTAGCTTGAATGCTCATAGGACCACATACATCAGTGTGTACTAGTCCTAAACATTCAGTGGCTCTTGCACCTTTGGTATTGAACGACCTTTTGGTCATTTTACCTTCCAAACAAGATTCACAAGTTGGTAGATCATCAACCTTTAAGTCACTTAAAGGTCCGTCACATACCAATCTTTTAATCCTATTAATGTTAATGTGACCTAGGCGTAAATGCCAAAGATAGGTTTCATCTTTTGATAATTTTACTCTTTTATGATTAGGTTCCGTTATTTCTGTGTCTAACGAGTGAGAGATATTTCTATGCAAAAAGAATAAACCGTTTTCCAGTGTACCTTTGCAAACAACTTTTTCATTCTTACTCATAATAAAAGTTTTATTAAAAGTAACCGAATATCCAAACTTATTTAAACAAGAAACTGAAATTAAATTCCTCTTGAATTGAGGTACATAATAAACGTCTATTAAATCTAAATGCCTACTAGAATCTAAAATAACTCTAATATCTCCTACTGCACTTGCAGACACTAACGTTCCGTTGCCCAAGCGCAAATTGACTTCATCTTCATTTCAACCTTCTCTTTTCCTGAAACCCCTGCAAGGAATAACAAACATGATTAGTGGCTCCAGAGTCTATGATCCAAGAATCAGTAGAATCTGCCAGAAAACATGTTTCTAGATAATTAACATTACCTTCTTCCTTCTTTTTCTTGGACTTTGGGCAATCTCTTTTCCAATGTCCCTTTTCACCACAAAGGAAGCTTTTCCCTTTGATCTTGGTTACTTTCTTGGTTTCCTTCTTGGTAGGCCCAAGTTGCTTTTTCTTCTGTTGTTTCCCGACCTTCTTACGGGTCTTAACAGTAGCAACTTTACCAACCAAATGAATCTCTTTATCTTTGTTTTTCACAAGGATCTTTTCAGCGCTTTAAACATCTTGCATCAGGCCCTGCAAGGTGTATTCCTTTTTGTTCAAGGTGTAGTCCAACTTGAACTGATCAAAGGAATCTGACAGTGAGTTAACTACCATATCAATTTTGGTCTCACTATCAATCTCAGCACCATTTAGTTCAGCAATATTGAGATGTGCTATGACTTTCATCATGTGATCTTTCACAGATTGTCCAGGTTTCATCCAAAGATTCATAAAAGCAGTCACTGCCTCTCTCTTAGTCGTCCTAGACCTCATAGAAAACATTTCCTCTAGAGACATCATTATATCAGCAGCGGACTCCATTCCTTCATGTTGCTGTTGCAACACGTCGGAGATAGTGGCCATAATATAACATTTTGCCATAATATCAGAAGTCTTCCACTACTCATACTCATCTCTTTGCATCACATTAGATTCATTATTAGGAAGGGGTGGTTTAGGAGTGGTCAGAACAAACTTATGTTTTTCACTTTGCAGCAACAACCCAATTTTCCTTTTCCATGTTACGTAGTTATCTCCAGTTAAGGTGTTATCTTTCAGGATGTTCATAAGTGATGGGGTCATGATTTCTGATTAAAACAAAAACATATATAAGTAAATAATCATGATAATAGCACTTTTAAAAATTTATCTTGAATTAAAATAAATAATTCAATCATAAAAATTCAACGGTGATCCAACACCCATAAATATTACGCCTCCTTTGGGAGTTCGAACTATTTACTAGTTAGACTAGGTCCCACCTAATTGTTAACATAACAACCAGCGTTTTTAATTTTAGCCTTGTAATTTTTATTAACAAGAACTCTTGGGAGGATATTAATAAAATTACATTGAGTGTGTTACCAAGATATCGACCCTCAATTTTCTCTCACGAAAATCCCTCCTTGGGGAGTAGATTTCGTTTAAGTCAATTGTCTAGTCTATCCTTGTAAGGAAGTATATTGTTAAATTCCATTTATAGATGCCCCTTAGGGGGATTACCAAAAATAATAAAACTTAACTAATCTTGGAGGCCATAGGCGTTCTTGCACACCTTCTCCCACTCAATTATTTAAGGCGTGTGATTAAATCCCAAAGAATGATTTTTACCAAGTTATCTAGATGCCAATTAGATACCTAAATCATTCAGTGCATGTTCACACCAAAAGAGATATATGAGTGGCACTCATATTCTAAAATTTCATGTTATCATACAACAACAAATATTGTAATATTTAAGCAAAAATTAAATAGCAACAATTTTGGCCCATCCTAGAAAAGCAAGTAAATTACAATTGTTAGGAATACAAGATCTTCAGGTGGCCATCAACCATACGCTCATCCCTCGGCCTCCTCCCATGGACATGCACAGCCCACAACCCCACAAAGGGGCTGCCATGCGCAGCCCATAAGGCCACACAAGGCTGCCGTGCGCAGCCCACCAAGGATTGGGCTTGCCATGCGCAACCCAATCCAGTCCTAGGGTGCGCACGGTGCTCGTTCTTGGTTCCGGTTGCTTCATTTTTCTTCGTGTCTTCGAATTTTCAATACCCGAATATATTACATCATGTTACGAATAAGTTACTGCAGCAAATTTTTTTTTTTATTTTACTGCAGTAAGATTTACAAAAAAAAAATACTGCACCTGATTACAAAAAAAATACTGCACTTATTTTACATACAAAAAAAAAATAAAACCCTAGCAACTACCAAGAAGGAATTTTGGCGATAATAGACCACCCTTCTTGTTACAAATCCGAAACAAAAATTACATTGAAATTCTAGGACCAAAATCGAGCAATAACAATTCACTTTATAAAACATATATAAATCCATACATTCAACATGTAATTATATATTCGAATACGTAGAGTAACATCTCTTTCTAAAACATGTATAATCACAATAAAAAAGAAATAGATTCACGTATATATACGTTAATTAATTAAAAGGTACAACCAAGGCTCTGATACCAATTGTTGGGAAAAATCGATATAAAACGCAGCGGAAGAAACGAAAAATAGATTTCGTATGGTTTTAAAATTTTTCTCAAAGTTGAACCTTAACCTTTTAATTAATTAAACTCAAATATATATGGTTAGAGTTAAATACCTCTTGACGCATGATCCGATTGACTTACGTCGATTGGTAATCAGCAAAATCTTTTTCGATGCCCGTGAACAGCACCCGCGTGAACAGTGATTGTGAACAGTACCTCGTGAACAGTGATCGTAAACAGTACCCCCGCCGTGAACGGTGATTGTTAACAGTACCGCGAGATCTTCCAATCCGAACACGTACGTGAATCACCTTGGAGCGTGGTCTCCCTTTTTCTTTGAATTGCAAACATGAGAATGGATGAACAAAGTTTTCTTTTTCTTTTGTTAGTCACAAAACAATCAAAAGAAGACAAAAATTATTCCGGTCACTTTTGAGTTCTCAATCTAATGATCGAAACTCGCGTGAACCTAATTCGATGTTGTACACACAAGCTTATTGATGAACAAGCAATCAGTGTACTATCAAAGAATAATCTCTTCTCTCTTTTATGTTTTTTAGAATAAAAATTATCCTTTTCTATGAATTGAGAAGAAGAAGAAAAATTGAATCATTCAACTAACTATGGTGGCCGAATTCTATATGTGGAATTATATAGATGGCCGAAATTTTGCTTCCTCTTCTATTTAGGATTGCCGAAATCTTCCTCTAAATGGACTAGGGTTGCCGCAAATCACATACCAAAAAGAGTTTGTGTTGCACCCTAATTTCCATCAACCTTTAGACTTCAAAACCTAATCCAACTCATAGATATTTTTATTCTTTTATTGACTAAATAAAAAGACTTCTTATTTGATTAAATAAATAAAATTAATTATTTATTTTCTTATCAAACAAGTCTTTTACTTTTAATATACTACTACCAATAGTATAACTTTAGGAAATATATTTCCTGATCAGAAAAAGATTTGTTTCTTAATTAAACAATTAATTAATAAATTAACTAATTCTTATTTAATTAAAACAATGAAACAAAATAATATATTAGGTTAATATATAAACCTTGCCGCCCCACTTATATAAATGGGCCATATATTATTTTCTTATTTCATTTAATCCATTAGACTTTAAATAAAAGCCCACATGTGAACCAGACCCATTCTTACTATAAGAAACAAGCCCACATGTCTCCTTTTAATATATTAATATAATAGTGCAGCCTATTAATTAAATAATAGACATATTATATTCTTGATATATTAAGAACAATTCTAGATGGACCCTTAAATCGGCCCGGTAGAATATATCAAGTGATCCATGCAAATACGTGTGGATTGGGGATCTTGGCGGGCTATCTAAATTTAAGCTTCAATAGACACAACCTAATCACAATCAACAAATGATTCACCTAGGTCCAATCTCTTAATTTTAACTCATTCCACTAAAGAGCTAAAATTGAACTCTTAAATAAAGATAGAATAAGGAGATGTTTCTCATTCATACCCTAGACAATCTTATAAGAGATGGTGTATCCTCGTGAATAATATCAGTAATCGCCAAGAGCTCATAGACCGCCTATAGCTCTCCAAGTTACCATATTTCCTCATATGACCACATTTCGAACTTGGATACTTTGACTTGTCTAGAAGCCATGTTTTCAATAATAATTATTGAAAACTCAACGTTGAGATTTAATATCCAATACCTCAAAACATCCATATGATGATATTATACTCTCATTTAATAAATAGAGCCACGATATCCATATCTATAAATGAAGTCCTCTATCGATTAACAAATGTATACCACCGAACTATCGAGGATAGACTATGCTATATAATCGTATTCATTGATAGCTCTAATGATAACACTTGAAACCATAAGTCCATCATTTATCTCAGGATTAAGATAGACTCTCCGATTGTCCTCTTTAATGAAAAGACTTATATCTAGTGACGGTTCTAGATAAAGTATTTCATTGTGATCCAGTTCAATGCACCTAGTGCACTAGATTCTTTTACTAGAAAACCTTTCAATGATTTTAGACTCATCATATTCATTTGATCCCACTCAAATGCTAGTAAAAGAATTCTACAACTTTAACAAGATAGAGGTGCCCAACCTTTAACTTAAGTTGTGAACGTTATTCAAGACTAACTAAAGAATTGTGTCTACCTCATACATATCCGGATGTATGAACAATTCTTCATGTCTCATAGTCTTTTGACCTTATGATTATTTACCTTGACAATTATAATAATAAATGCTATAAGTAATTGTAAGAATCAGAATTCACTTTATTAATATCAGAAGATTGTCAATTACAATATTACACTCTTGCCATTGAGCATAATCCTAACAATTTCCCCTTGCGTTACTGGAGCCACGGTCCTGGGAGGCGGCGAAGCCCGGGGAGGGGTTTTTTTAGCTAGATATCTTTCTGGCCTATGCAGAGGAGCAGGGAGGTGATAGGTCGACCTGTTGGGAGGTTTATTCTGAGTTTTCTGTACTGGCTCAAATTTGGGGGCTTCTTTCTTCAGACGCTTCGCCGTTCTCATGTCGTCGTGTTCCATCTTGACCTTGAGTTGTTCGTCGATCTCGACCTACTCAAGAGCCCGGTCGTAGGCCTCCTGGTAAGTCTCGGGAGGTCTCTTGGTGAAGGAACGGAAAAACTTTCTTGCCCATAGGTTTCGCCTGAAGTTGGCGAGGGTTTCTTTTTCAGTGAAAACTCCCATTTGTATAACCTCCTTGTGAAATTGTTCCACGTACGATCAAAGAGTTTCACTCCATTCCTGGATCATATATTATAGGTGTATGGGATCTTTCAGGTGAGGTTTGACTCCTTGGAATTGTGAGCAAAAATCTGTTGATAATTGTGAGCAAAATTTGACTACCAACGCGCAGTTTCCTTAACCTGGTTTTCGCGTAATCGGTCAAGGTCATTGGAAACATTCTGCACATAGCTGCTCTGGTAGTGTTCTGGACCTCCATCTGTTGAACGAAGCTCTCTAGGTGGCTTAGAGGATCTTCCGTTCCAGAGAACTTATCTGCTGGCATTTTGAATTTTGGGGGGAGCTCTGCTTCCCGGATCCTCCTAGTGAAGGGAGCGTTCATCTCGCTCAGGGGATCCTTTTTGTCCTCTTTATTCTTTCCCTTCCTTATCTGTTGGACCTCTTTTTGTAGCTATGCCAGCTGATCCCTCAGTCGCTTGTTCCCAGGTCTCTTCGAGTTAACCTCAGATTCCTCACTGTCGAATCTTTCTGATGAACTGGCAATTTCTATCTGGTCCTCCTCCTGGACATGATCCACTCGGGGAGTTTGTCTACTTTCTTCCTCTAGGGCCCGTGTAGTTCTCCTAGATGTAGTTGGATGAGATAGCCCTCGTGGCTTCCGGGTAAAAGCATCCGCGGCAGACTTAACCAACCTGGGTTGATATTGTGAAAGTCTTTTCGGAACTGTGGGCATGGGTCCCAGCCTATCCCGGATCGAACATTGGGGCCCTGATTTATCTTAAGCCGGCTCTGGAAGAGGAGGTCCTAGGCGATCGAAAGTAGGTGGCCTAGCTCCGAGCCTGCTCGACTCTCCCTGATCATTCAGGTTGGTTGGCTGGATCGTGATGCCTTCAGCGCGGAGGCGGACGCGGATGGATTCTACGAAGGCCGCCGCTTGTTGGTCGAGCGCTGCCTGGCTCACTATAGGATGGCCAGTAGCCCGCGTATTGGTTTTCTGGATCGGAGCTTGACTACTATATCCAGACTTTCTCCCCTTTCTTGGGGCTTTTCGTGTTAGCCTCGCCAGAGGTTGCTCCGGGACTCTATGTTGGCCTTGGGAGGAGCGGAGCCTCATAGTTCCTGTAAAACAATGAAAATGTAAATGCAAATTATTGGTTAATTGGGTGTAGGGTAAGTTCCCACAGACGGCGCCAGAAAGTGTTAACGAAAATTTTGCTCAAGGTGAGAAATCTCAGTTAACACCCTCAAGACCACTACCACATAGGTGGTCGCCAAGATTGATCGTATATGTCAACAATGTGTTTCGAAATGATAAAGAACAATGAAATAACAATGATACAATTTAACATCCAAAAGAGAATAATAATATTTTCTTTATTGAACGTGTATGATATACAAATTTCTCTCTAGGGTATAGTTGAGTGTTTGTCGTATGCTTGTCGAATAGTAGTCTCCCCTTTTTCATTTCCTTTCTTTTCTATTTATACATAGTTTGTAGGTCACACAGACTGATTCTCCCCTTGATTTTCTCAGTCTCTCCCCTATTTATCGGGCGGGATTTCTCGTTTTAATGTCATTGACTTTGCCGAATTGAGAGTATCGTGGTGGAGATCAGTTTGTTTCCTTTTTGGATTCTATTACTTGTTCTGCATATAGGTAACGTTTCCAGATGTGATTCAGTGTATCCCTCGTATCCTTTTAGCATGATCCTTTATAGAGGTCATTGAATATGGCATGGTGTGGTGCACCAACCAGTGAGGTTGATTAGTGTTCTGACCTTGATATCTGCCCTCGTATCCTTTCAGCATGATCCTTTATAGAGGTCGTTGAATATGGCATGGTGTGGTGCACCAACCAGTGAGGTTAATTAGTGTTCTAACCTTGATATCTGAGAAGTTTCATCCAGCTTGGAGCCAGATCTGGCTTCCCTTGACCCTTTCGAAGCTAGGTGTGGCTTCCACTGACCTTTCAAAGCTAGGTGTAGCTTTCCCTGACCTTTCGAAGCTAGGTGCCGGCCTTCCTTCATCCAGCTTGGAGCCAGATTTGGCTTCCCTTGACCCTTTCGAAGCTAGGTATGGCTTCCCTTGACCTTTCGAAGCTAGGTGCAGCCTTCTAGGGACATTCTTCTGTGTTAATCGAGGTACAGGCTAGTGTCTGGAGCATTTACGAGGTGACCTCGACTTCGGGGAGCTTCTAGTTTTGGTGGTGCGGGCTAGATCTGATCGTTCCGGGCTCTATCCTGGATGTTTCCGGAGCCCATCCTTGTTCTTGGGGTGGTATCGTAGTTCGGATCTGGATAGAGAGGTCTTCTGGTGGAAACTCTCGGGTATGGAACCAGGTCTGGAAAGTGGAAAATTTTTCTTTGGTCTCTAGCCAATTTTGGCTATTAACAGTTCTAAAATTTTAAGCTTTAGGTCTGAATGGGAAAGAAGATGACATATATTTATTTATTGTAGGAAAAACGACACAAAGAAAAAGATGAAAATCCCCTCCAAATAACATCAGTCACGGGACAGGTGACGGGATGGGCTACGAAGACTTGTCCCGCGAAACCTACTAGAGGTATCTTTCCGGGAGGAGCAACTAACAATCGTCCCGTGAAAAGTGTGACAAAATGCATACCCACTTAAGATTCCAAGGGGTTTTCAAGGGACTTAAGCAAGACCTAATGACATACCAACCAAGCAGGAAAAGGACAAGTAAAAGGATGCACACATGCATGCAAAATATGCACAATGCAAGATGAATAAGCATGCATGAGAATAGTGTGTGTGTGTGTGTGTGTGTGTGTGTGTGTGTGTGTGTGTGTGTGTGTGTGTGTGTGTGTGTGTGTGTGTGTGTGTGTGTAACTAAATCTCTTCAAAGAGTTAAGCATGTGATATACCCTCTTAAAGTGCCCTTGAGTTTGATGATGCCATTGAAGCTTGATCACGAGCAATAAGGCCTAATCTAACCTTACAAGAAAATCCCCAATGTGGTTTGTCAACAAAATGAGCCAATCAAAATAGGAGGAACTTACATGGTGGTCGAGCCGACTACTGTGATTGAGCCAAGAGTCCCCATAATCTCCTAAAGATGGGTATTTACTAGAGGATCTACTTCTCTTTTCACAGCAATCACCTGAGTATCACTGCCTTCACCGATCAAGGAAATGTCAGGAATTGCCTCTAAAGGTATGGGGCATATTGCTCTTGGTTGGTGTTCTTGGCCAGGTTAGCTCCTACATCATCTACTAGAGGGGCCACTTCAGCATTTGACAGGACCCCGGATGGTCGGCTAGATTGCACAGATATCTTTTCGACATTATCCAAGAAATGATCGGATACATTGTCCTCAACAACATGTTTGAGAGGGTCAACCTGGTCCCCATCAAAGTCAGAGTCAGTGAAGACTATTTAACGTTTTACTACAAATTGCATCGGGTTTTGCCAGCTATCTAGGCAGGAAGGTTAGTTGGCAGTTGACTTACATAAGGGCCAACTTCAGCATGAGACGATGTAGGTTGGTGTCATGATTATGCTCAATAGCAAGAGTATAATATTGTAATTGACAATCTTTTCATATAAATAAAGTGATTTCTGATTCTGCAAAATCTTATAGCATTTATAATTATAATTGTCAAGGTAAATAAACATAAGGTCAAAAGACTATGAGATATGAAGAATTGTTTGTATATCCGGATATGTATGAGATAGACACAATTCTTTAGTTAGTCTTGAATAACGTTCACAACTTAAGTTAAAGGCTGGGCACCTCTATCTTGATAAAGTTGTAGAATTCTTTTACTAGCATTTGAGTGGGATCAAATGAGTTATGATGAGTCTAAAATCATCGGAAGGTTTTCGAGTAAAAGAATCTAGTGCACTGGGTGCATTGAACTGGATCACAATGAAATACTTTATCTAGAACCGTCACTAGATATAAGTCTTTTCATTATCAGGACAATTGGAGAGTCTATCTAAATCCTGAGATAAATGATGAACTTATGGTTGCAAGTGTTATCATTTGAGCTATCAATGAGTACGATTATATAGCATAGTCTATCCTCGATAGTTTGGTGGTATTCATTTGTTAATCGATAGAGGACTTCATTTATAGATATGGACATCGTGGCTCCATTTATTAAATGAGAGTATAATATCATCATATGGATGTTTTGAGGTATTGGATATTAAATCTCAATGTTGAGTTTTCAATAATGATTATTGAAGACATGGCTTTTGGACAAGTCAAAATATCCAAGTTCAAAATGTGGTCATATGAGGAAATATGGTAACTTGGAGTGCTATAGGCGGTCTATGAGCTCTTGGCGATTACTGATATTATTCACGAGGATACACCATCTCCTATAAGATTGTCTAGGGTATGAATGAGAAACATCTTCTTATTCTATCTTTATTTAAGAGTTCAATTTTAGCTCTTCAGTGGAATGAGTTAAAATAATATATCGGACCTAAGTGAATCATTTGTTGATTGTGATTAGGTTATGTCTATTGAAGCTTAAATTTAGATAGCCCGCCAAGATCCACAATCCACACGTAGTTGCATGGATCACTTGATATATTCTACCGGACCAATTTATGGGTCCATCTGTAATTGCATTTAATATATTAAGAATATAATATGTCTATTATTTATTTAATAGGCTGCACTATTATATTAATATATTAAAATGAGACATGTAGGCTTTTTTCTTTTAGTAAGAATAAGTCTGGTTCACATGTGGGCTTTTATTTAAAGTCTAATGGATTAAATAAAATAAGAAAAATAATATTGGGCCCATATATACATGGTGTGGGCGGCAAGGCTAAATAAAATAGCCCAAGATATTATTTTATTTTATTGTTTTGATTAAATGGGAATTAATTAATTATTTAATTAATTAATAGTTTAAATCAAAATCTTTTCCTGATCAGTAAATTAAATACTATGTGTTGGATTAGGGTTGGAATTCTTTTAAGTGATATGAGTCTTAATGTGGTAAGGATTAAGTCCACATACACTCCTTATTATACAAAGAATTCGGCCACCACTAGTCCAACAAGGGTTAGGATTCTTGAATTGATAGGAATTAGGGAAAAGGATAATTCCTTTTCAAGTAAGGAAATTAACCAACCCTAGATTTCCTATTCAATGAATTCGGCCAACCCTACTTGGTGAAGGAGAAAATTCGGCCAACCTATAAATATAAGGTTATGAATTTTCGGCCACTAAGAAGCAAAATAGAGAGAGATTTTTGTTTGTTTTGAAAATAAAAAATCCTACTCTATACACATAGATTTTCGGCCAAGAGAGAAAAAGAAAATAATTTCTCATTTGATAGTTCACTTACAAGCCTTTAACATCAAAAGGTTTTGTGCACACTTTCGATTTAGGGTTACGCGAGTTTCAATCATATTGATTATGAATTCAAAAGTGACCGGAACTAATTTTTTAGGCTCTTGGTGTTTTGCTATTGAAGATCAAGATCAGAAATTCCATACATCCATTCTAAGGTAAGCAATTCAAAGAAAAAGGGAGACCACGCTCCTAGGTGATTCACTTACGTGCTAGGACTGAAGATCTTGCGGATTACCATCGACGTAAGTCAATCGGATCACGCGACAAGAGGTATTTAACTCTAACCGTATATTTGAGTTTAATTAATTAAAGGGTTAAGGTTCAAATCTTTAGAAAAATGTTAAACTATACGAAAAATTATTTTTTCACCTTCCGCTGCGGTTTTAAGCAATTTTTCCCTACAGTTGGTCGGTCGGTTGGGGTGTTCAGTTTGTTGATGACCAACCTGATCGTCATTCTTAGTAGGAATCTAGTTTTCCAGTCTGACGCGGTCAGATGAAAGTGAAGTGGATATCGAAGAGGGATGGTTAGTCCTGCTTTTTGAACATTGCTCCCTTAAAATCAGATCGGTCAACGTTTCCTGATCATCGTCCTCTTATTCAAGATCTGTCAACCTGACCTCTATGTGATGAGCCTCTGGACCAACTACAAGATGTGCTGTCTTCTGAGCACAAGAAGCCACAGGTGTAGAGGTCTCAGCTATTGTTTTGGCAGCATTCATAGCAACAGACTCCTTGGTGAATTTTCTCTTTTCCTGCATCCGATCAGCAGAACCTGAGGATTTGTTGGGATCATGCTCATAGGTGTGTTCTGCCAAATCCCTCTTGGAGGGATCAATTCTTTGAGCCAATTGGGCAGCAGCTTCGATTCAACTAGCTTTATCTATACCCTTAGCCTTCTCAGCTTGTTCGCCAGCAACAACATCAATATCATACACTGAGAGACAAACCCAAGCAGTATCACAAGACGTGTACGATTGACATAAGATGAGCAAAAAATAGAAAATGCATATAAACTTACGGCGTCTACGATGACTGTAAATAGCAAGCAAGAGCTTCAGCTTGATCAGTTGTCCCTCCACGTATAGCATACAGCGGTCCCTCACTTCACAAGGCCTTTGAGCAGCTTTAATCACTTAACTGGCTTGTCTTTTGTTCAGCATAGCAGGAGCTTTGTTCCAAGCATCAAGGTTGTAGAAGTGTCTCGGGACACTGTTCCTGGATAGGTCTTGGTGAGGGTCAGCCACTATTTTTTTACCACAATCACCTCTGACAAAGAACCAACTGTTCTTCCAGTATTTGTTTGATGTAGGGAAGCCACATATGAAATCTTTGTGTTCTTTACTGGATGCAGAAGGAGGTCTCTCTTTGAATCCTTTTGGAATCCAGTGATTAGGGGAGTTAGATTAGAGGTGGAAGATGCCCCCAATATCTGTTCAGCCATGAGTGTAAATGTTATGGATCTCATGGAGGGTTGGAGAGTACTTGGCGCTGATTCGTTCCCATAGATCCCACAAGCTGACCAAGATCCTAAACGAATTGGGGGCCAACTAGGTGGGAGCGATCCCTGCGTCTGCCAGGAATCTAGAAATGAAAGGTTGA
This sequence comes from Dipteronia sinensis, assembly GCA_033220585.1. Lineage (NCBI taxonomy): Eukaryota > Viridiplantae > Streptophyta > Magnoliopsida > Sapindales > Sapindaceae > Dipteronia > Dipteronia sinensis. The sequence goes on from CM065638.1 coordinate 30,978,498, forward strand.
ATGGGCAAAGTCACCTCAAAAGTGAGCATGGTCCCAGACATGGCAACGACTTATTTAAGCGGGTTCCAAATGGCTTGACGATCGTTTAGGAAGAGTTCCACTGAGGGAGGAATGTCGAATCTGTCTACAAACTTTGCAATTTCCTGGATGGTCACTACATTTACTTCAGAGTCAAAAGCGCACGGCTGGTCAGCAGAGAATTTCAACAAATGCACTTGGCGTCTCTTGGGGACATCTTCCAACTTTAACAGTTAAGAGGGGATCTTTAGCTCGGTAGATGGAGAATCCTTAGCAGCAGATCTTCCACCTCTATCGGTACTGGTTGTCCTCCATATTTTTAGACTTGTGTTGATAGAAGAGACGTTTAGGGTTAGAATAAAAGGGCTGAAATTCAGGATGAGCAATCGAGTAATCGACGTTGAGAGCTTCGGGCAGAGTTAAAGGAGCAGAAGTTTATGAACTTCTTATCGAAATAAACTCAAACCTATCAGCATTCTCTTTGTCACCTATCTCAATGGCACATATAAATAGCTCAACAAAATAGTGACGAGTAATAGGGTTCATACCTGAATGTTCCGAGTAGACGAGACTGACGTGAATATTGATGCTGGTAGAGTCAAAGATCTAGTAAGAAGTAAGTGACATCGAAAAAGATCTGAGCGGCAGAGGATTTCGAAGAGAAATTTGAATAAGAAAGAAGTGGAAAAGCTAAGGTTGCAGTTTTTGAAAGAGAAGAATTGCAAATGAAGTCTATAGTAAAGGGAAAATGAAAGGTTTTCAAAAATATATAGCAGATGATGTCGTCATCCGACGTTTAGCGACACACGCATGGGAGTGAGGGCTGGTGCAAGAACTCTAAAAATCACGTGCCCACTAGCGACAAGATGGGCAACGCTTGAGGAACAAGAAATCTGTCGCTGATTCCTTCATCATATCACGTCATCTTGGGCGAATCAAATGTTTGTGGCCAGGAATAAATTCTTAGATGTTAAACATTAATGAGCAATAATGGAATACATGACAAAATTAAAGGCGAATTTAAACATGCCTCACGGAACGAGTTCTCTTTGTTGAACGAGATGCCCAGTTCAAATGCTTAGAGCGGTATTGTTATTGGTAAAATCTGGAAAGGTGACAAGTCAACATGCTTACCGGGATACATGATAATCAGAGATGCCATGTCACCGAAAGACAATTAGACTAAGCCAACCCGAGATAACCAAAAGCGACCCCAAACACCCGACTGGGGTTACCCAGATGGTCGAGTAAAAATGACTCGATTAAGGTAGTTAAATTGATCGGGTGAAGGTAATCCGGTCATATAAATGACTTGGTCGGGCCAAGACACCCGGTTGGGATCAAGTAATTGGTCGGGGAGAATGAGGTTTGGTCAGGTTGGTAGATGGTGTAGGGAAAAATCGATATAAAACGCAGCGGAAGAAACGAAAAATAGATTTCGTATGGTTTTAAAATTTTTCTCAAAGTTGAACCTTAACCTTTTAATTAATCAAACTCAAATATATACGGTTAGAGTTAAATACCTCTTGACGCGTGATCCGATTGACTTACGTCGATTGGTAATCCGCAAAATCTTTTCCGATGCCCGTGAACAGTACCCGCGTGAACAGTGATTATGAACAATACCTCGTGAACAGTGATCGTAAACAGTAACCCCCCCCCCCCCCCCGTGAACAGTACCGCGAGATCTTCCAATCCAAACACGTACGTGAATCACCTAGGAGCGTGGTCTCCCTTTTTCTTTGAATTGCAAACTTGAGAATGGATGAACAAAGTTTTCTTTTTCTTTTGTTAGTCACAAAACAATCAAAAGAAGACAAAAATTATTCCGGTAACTTTTGAGTTCTCAATCTAATGATCGAAACTCGCGAGAACCTAATTCGATGTTGTACACACAAGCTTATTGATGAACAAGCAATCAGTGTACTATCAAAGAATAATCTCTTCTCTCTTTTATGTTTAGTAGAATAAAAATTATCCTTTTCTATGAATTGAGAAGAAGAAGAAAAATTAAATCATTCAATCAACTATATTTTCCGAATTCTATATGTGGTATTATATAGGTGGCTGAAATTTTGCTTCCTCTTCTATTTAGGATTGCCGAAATCTTCCTCTAAATGGACTAGGGTTGCCGCAAATCACATCCTAAAAAGAGTTTGTGTTGTAGCCTAATTTCCATCAACCTTTAGACTTCAAAACCTAATCCAACTCATAGATATTTTTATTCTTTTATTGACTAAATAAAAAGACTTCTTATTTGATTAAATAAATAAAATTAATTATTTATTTTCTTATCAAACAAGTCTTTTACTTTTAATATACTACTACCAATAGTATAACTTTAGGAAATATATTTCCTGATCAGAAAAAGATTTGTTTCTTAATTAAACAATTAATTAATAAATTAACTAATTCTTATTTAATTAAAACAATGAAACAAAATAATATATTAGGTTAATATATACACCTTGCCGCCCCACTTATATAAATGGGCCATATATTATTTTCTTATTTCATTTAATCCATTCGACTTTAAATAAAAGCCCACATGTGAACCAGACCCATTCTTACTAAAAGAAACAAGCCCACATGTCTCCTTTTAATATATTAATATAATAGTGCAGCCCATTAATTAAATAATAGACATATTATATTCTTGATATATTAAAAACAATTCTAGATGGACCCTTAAATCGGCCCGGTAGAATATATCAAGTGATCCATGCAAATACGTGTGGATTGGGGATCTTGGCGGGCTATCTAAATTTAAGCTTCAATAGACACAACCTAATCACAATCAACAAATGATTCACTTAGGTCCAATCTATTAATTTTAACTCATTCCACTAAAGAGCTAAAATTGAACTCTTAAATAAAGATAGAATAAGGAGATGTTTCTCATTCATACACTAGACAATCTTATAGGAGATGGTGTATCCTCGTGAATAATATCAGTAATCGCCAAGAGCTCATAGACCGCATATAGCTCTCCAAGTTACCATACTTCCTCATATGACCACATTTCGAACTTGGATACTTTGACTTGTCCAGAATCCATGTTTTCAATAATCATTATTGAAAACTCAACGTTGAGATTTAATATCCAATACCTCAAAACATCCATATGATGATACTATACTCTCATTTAATAAATGGAGCCACGATGTCCATATCTATAAATGAAGTCCTCTATCGATTAACAAATGTATACCACCAAACTATCGAGGATAGACTATGCTATATAATCGTACTCATTGATAGCGCTAATGATAACACTTGCAACCATAAGTCCATCATTTATCTCACGATTAAGATAGACTCTCCGATTGTCCTCTTTAATGAAAAGACTAATATCTAGTGACGGTTCTAGATAAAGTATTTCATTGTGATCCAGTTCAATGCACCTAGTGCACTAGATTCTTTTACTCGAAAACCTTTCGATAATTTTAGACTCATCATATTCATTTGATCCCACTCAAATGCTAGTAAAAGAATTCTACAACTTTAACAAGATAGAGGTGCCCAACCTTTAATTTAAGTTGTGAATGTTATTCAAGACTAACTAAAGAATTGTGTCTACCTCATACATATCCGGATGTATGAACAATTCTTCATTTCTCATAGTCTTTTGACCTTATGATTATTTACTTTGACAATTATAATAATAAATGCTATAAGTAATTGTAAGAATCAGAATTCACTTTATTAATATCAGAAGATTGTCAATTACAATATTACACTCTTGCCATTGAGCATAATCCTAACAATCTCCCACTTGCTCTATAGCAAGTGTGTCATATCTCTCATTCCCATGTTCTCTAGATGTCTATCAAAGCTCTTCTGAGGTAGAGCCTTTGTGAAAGGATCCGCTAGATTTTCTGCTGACGCGATTTTGGTGATCGTCAAGTTTCCCCTATAAACAATTTCCCTCAAAAGGTGATACTTCCTTTCAATGTGTTTACCTTTTTTATGACTTCTTGGTTCTTTCGAATTAGCCACTGCACCACTGTTGTCACAGTGTATAGTGATCTGCTTATTCGCACTAGGAACCACTTCTAAGTCAATCAAGAATTGGCGGAGCCAAACAGCCTCTTTGGCAGCTTCGCATGCAGCAACATACTCAGCTTCCATGGTGGAATCAGCAATACAAGATTGCTTGATAATCCTCTATATGACTGATCCTCCTCCAATGGTAAAAACAGATCCTGATGTGGATTTTCTAGAGTCAGAATCCGACTGGAAATCAGAATCTGTATACCCAACGGGAATTAAATCCCCTCCAGAGTATACAAGCATATAATCGCTAGTTCTCTTGAGATACTTGAAAATATGCTTGACTGCCGTCCAATGATCAGGACCAGGTTTCGATTGAAACCTGCTAACTATGCCAACAGCAAAACAAATATCTGGTCTAGTACAGAGCATTGCATACATGAGACTTCCAACTGCCGAGGCATATGGAACTCTACTCATGAATTGCTCTTTATGCACATTCTTAGGTGCTTAACCCTTAGAAAGTTTGATTCCATGTCTAAAAGGTAACATACCTTTCTTGGAATCTTGCATGGTGAATCTAGACAAGATTTTATCAATGTATGAAGCTTGGGATAATGCAATCGTTCTATTCTTTCTATCCCTTATTACTTGGATACCAAGAATATAACTTGCTTCTCCTAAGTCCTTCATATCAAATTGTTTTGCCAACCATTCTTTCACTGATGTCAATACACCTACATCGTTTCCAATGAGTAGTATATCATCAACATGAAGAATGAGGAAAACCAACTTGTCGCCTTTGATCCTCTTGTATACACAAGGTTCGTCAGGGTTTTGAATAAATCCAAAACCCTTTACAGCTTGATCGAACCTTATGTTCCAGGATCTGGATGCTTGCTTTAGTCCATATATGGACTTTTACAACTTGCATACTCTTTCTTCTTGGCCTTTTTCAATGAATCCCTCTGGTTGCATCATGTAGATGCTCTCGTCAAGACTTCCATTAAGGAAAGCTGTCTTGACGTCCATTTGCCAAATCTCTAGGTCTAGGGATGCTGCAATGGATAAGAGAATCCTAATGCATTTAAGCATGGCCACAGGTGAGAAGGTTTCCTCGTAATCGATACCTTATTTCTGCCTATAACCTTTAGCTACTAGTCTAGCTTTAAAGGTTTTCACCTTACCATCCATACCTCTTTTCCTCTTGTATACCCACTTGCACCCAATGGGTTTTATCCCTTTAGGCAAGTCTACAAGGGACCAGACTTTGTTATTGAACATCGATTCAATCTCGGATTGCATTGCCTTTTGCCAATGACGACAATCAACATCCTCCATAGCTTCCTTGTACGTGTAGGGATCATCGTCGTCCGGGAGATTCTCAACAGATTCTTCTAGACCGATATATCTTTCGGGTTGTATTTTAACCCTCCCACTACGACGAGGAATGGTAGGTTGTTGATCTTGTGTTGGAGTGGAACTTATAATTGGGCTGGGTTGTGAAACCTCTTGTGGAATTGTATCTCCTGACATCTCATTCAGGACAATTCTACTTTTGGGCACAAAATTATTCATATAGTCCTTTTCTAGAAATGAAGCATTTGTTGAAACAAATACTTTTAGATCAGAAGGACTATAGAAATAATATCCTTTAGTTCCTTTTGGATACCCCACAAATATATATGTTTCCGAACGGGACTCCATCTTTTCTGTCTTTTCTTTCAACACATGTGCAGGACAACCAAATATCCTCATGTGTTATAAACTAGGCTTTCGCCCAGTCCACAATTCATGTGGGGTTTTAGGGACAGATTTAGATGGTACATCGTTTAGAATATATATTGCTGTTTGTAGAGCATATCCCCAAAAAGAAATAGGAAGTGTTGAATAACTCAACATTGATCTAACCATCTCTAAAAGAGTCCTATTTCTCCTTTCTGCTACCCCATTTTGTTGAGGTGTACCTGGTGCAGAAAGCTGAGAAACTATCCCATTATCAATAAGATATTGCTGAAACTCTCCAGATAGATATTCTCCACCACGATCAGATCTCAAGATTTTTATATGTTTCTCAAGCTGATTTTCTACTTCAGCTTTGAATGCTTTGAACATATCAAATGCATCCGACTTATGTCTCATGAGATACACGTAACCAAATCTTGAGTAATCATCTGTGAAGGTGATGAAGTATTCATATCCACCTCTAGCTTGAATGCTCATAGGACCACATACATCCGTGTGTACTAGTCCTAAACATTCAGTTGCTCTTGCACCTTTGGTATTGAACGGCCTTTTGGGCATTTTACCTTCCAAACAAGATTCACAAGTTGGTAGATCATCAACCTTTAAGTCACTTAAAGGTCTGTCACATACCAATCTTTTAATCCTATTAAGGTTAATGTGACCTAGGCGTAAATGCCAAAGATAGGTTTCAACTTTTGATAATTTTACTCTTTTATGATTAGGTTCCGTTATTTCTGTGTCTAACGAATGAGAGATATTTCTATGCAAAAAGAATAAACTATTTTCCAATGTACCTTTGCAAACAACTTTGTCATTCTTACTAATAATAAAAATTTTATTAAAAGTAACCGAATATCCAAACTTATTTAAACAAGAAACTGAAATTAAATTCCTCTTGAATTGAGGTACATAATAAACGTCTATTAAATCTAAATGCCTACTAGAATCTAAAATAACTCTAATATCTCCCACTGCACTTGCAGACACTAACGTTCCGTTGCCCAAGCGCAAATTGACTTCATCTTCATTCAACCTTCTCTTTTCCTGAAACCCCTGCAAGGAATAACAAACATGATTAGTGGCTCCAGAGTCTATGATCCAAGAATCAGTAGAATCTGCCAGAAAACATGTTTCTAGATAATTAACATTACCTTCTTCCTTCTTTTTCTGGGACTTTGGCAATCTCTTTTCCAATGTCCCTTTTCACCACAAAGGAAGCATTTCCCTTTGATCTTGGTTACTTACTTGGTTTCCTACTTGGTAGGCCCAAGTTGCTTTTTCTTCTGTTGTTTCTTGACCTTCTTACGGGTCTTAACAGTAGCAACTTTACCAACCAAATGAATCTCTTGACCTTTGTTTTTCATAAGGATCTTTTCAGCGCTTTGAACATCTTGCATCAGGCCCTGCAAGGTGTATTCCTTTTTGTTCAAGGTGTAGTCCAACTTGAACTGATCAAAGGAATCTGACAGTAAGTTAACTACCATATCAATTTTGGTCTCACCATCAATCTCAGCACCATTTAGTTCAGCAATATTGAGATGTGCTATGACTTTCATCATGTGATCTTTCACAGATTGTCTAGGTTTCATCCTAAGATTCATAAAAGCAGTCACTGGCTCTCTCTTAGTCGTCCTAGACCTCATAACAAACATTTCCTCTAGAGACATCATTATATCGGCAGCGGACTCCATTCCTTCATGTTGCTGTTGCAACACGTCGGAGATAGTGGCCATAATGTAACATTTTGCCATATCATCAGAAGTCTTCCACTGCTCATACTCATCTCTTTGCATCACATTAGATTCATTATTAGGAAGGGGTGGTTTAGGAGTGGTCAGAACAAACTTATGTTTTTCACTTTGCAGCAACAACCCAATTTTTCTTTTCCATGTTACGTAGTTATCTCCAGTTAATGTGTTATCTTTCAGGATGTTCATAAGTGATGGGGTCATGATTTCTGATTAAAACAAAAACATATATAAGTAAATAATCATGATAATAGAACTTTTAAAAATTTATCTTGAATTTAAATAAATAATTCAATCATAAAAATTCAATGGTGATCCAACACCCATAAATATTACGCCTCCTTTGGGAGTTCGCACTATTTACAAGTTAGACTAGGTCCCACCTAATTGTTAACATAACAACCAGCGTTTTTAATTTTAGCCTTGTAATTTTTACTAACAAGAACTCTTGGGAGGATATTAATAAAATTACATTGAGTGTGTTACCAAGATATCGACCCTCAATTTTCTCTCACGAAAATCCCTCCTTGGGGAGTAGATTTCGTTTAAGTCAATTGTCTAGTCTATCCTTGTAAAGAAGTATATTGTTAAATTCCATTTATGGACGCCCCTTGGGGGGATTACCAAAAATAATAAAACTCAACTAATCTTGGAGGCCATAGGCGTTCTTGCACACCTTCTCCCACTCAATTATTTAAGGCGTGTGATTAAATCCCAAAGAATGATTTTTACCAAGTTATCTAGATGCCAATTAGATACCTAAATCATTCAACGCATGTTCATACCAAAAGAGATATATGAGTGGCACTCCTATTCTAAAATGTCATGTTATCATACAACAACAAATATTGTAATATTTAAGCAAAAATTAAATAGCAACAATTTTGGCCCATCCTAGAAAAGCAAGTAAATTACAATTGTTAGGAATACAAGATCTTCAGGTGGCCATCAACCATACGCTCATCCCTCAGTCTCCTCCCATGGACATACACAACCCACAACCCCACAAAGGGGCTGCCTTGCGCATCCCATAAGGCCACACAAGGCTGCCGTGCGCAGCCCACCAAGGATTGGGCTTGCCATGCGCAGCCCAATCCAGTCCTAGGGTGCGCACGGTGCTCGTTCTCGGTTCCGTTTGCTTCGTTTTTCTTCGTGTCTTCGAATTTTCAATACCCGAATACATTATATCATATTACGAATAAATTATTGCAGCAAATTTTTTTTTTATTTTACTGCAGTAAGATTTACAAAAAAAAAATACTGCACCTGATTACAAAAAAAAATACTGCATTTTTTTTACATACAAAAAAAATAAAACCCTAACAACTACCAAGAAGGAATTATGGCGATAATAGACCACCCTTCTTGTTACAAATCCGAAACAAAAATTACATTGAAATTCATACATTCAACATGTAATTATATATGCGAATACCTAGAGTGCCATCTCTTTCTAAAACATGTATAATCACAATAAAAAAGAAATAGATTCACGAATATATACGTTAATTAATTAAAAGGTACAACCAAGGCTCTGATACCAATTGTAGGGAAAAATCGATATAAAATGCAGCGGAAGAAACGAAAAATATATTTCGTATGGTTTTAAAATTTTTCTCAAAGTTGAACCTTAACCTTTTAATTAATTAAACTCAAATATATACGGTTAGAGTTAAATACCTCTTGACGCATGATCCGATTGACTTACGTCGATTGGTAATCCGTAAAATCTTTTCCGATGCTCGTGAACAGTACCCGCGTGAACAGTGATCGTGAACAGTACCCCCCGCCGTGAATAGTGATCGTGAACAGTACCGCGAAATCTTCCAATCCGAACACGTACGTGAATCACCTAGGAGCGTGGTCTCCCTTTTTCTTTGAATTGCAAACCTGAGAATGGATGAACAAAGTTTTCTTTTTCTTTTGTTAGTCACAAAACAATCAAAAGAAGACAAAAATTATTCCGGTAACTTTTAAGTTCTCAATCTAATGATCGAAACTTGCGTGAACCTAATTCGATGTTGTACACACAAGCTTATTGATGAACAAGCAATCAGTGTACTATCAAAGAATAATCTCTTCTCTCTTTTATGTTTAGTAGAATAAAAATTATCTTTTTCTATGAATTGAGAAGAAGAAGAAAAATTGAATCATTCAATCAACTATATTGGCCGAATTCTATATGTGGTATTATATAGGTGGCCGAAATTTTGCTTCCTCTTCTATTTAGGATTGCCGAAATCTTCCTCTAAATGGACTAGGGTTGCCGCAAATCACATACCAAAATGAGTTTGTGTTGCAGCCTAATTTCCATCAACCTTTAGACTTCAAAACCTAATCCAACTCATAGATATTTTTATTCTTTTATTGACTAAATAAAAAGACTTCTTATTTGATTAAATAAATAAAATTAATTATTTATTTTCTTATCAAACAAGTCTTTTACTTTTAATATACTACTACCAATAGTATAACTTTAGGAAATATATTTCCTGATCAGAAAAAGATTTGTTTCTTAATTAAACAATTAATTAATAAATTAACTAATTTTTATTTAATTAAAACAATGAAACAAAATAATATATTAGGTTAATATATACACCTTGCCGCCCCACTTATATAAATGGACCATATATTATTTTCTTATTTCATTTAATCCATTGGACTTTAAATAAAAGCCCACATATGAATAAGATATATTCTTACTAAAAGAAACAAGCCCACATGTCTCCTTTTAATATATTAATATAATAGTGCAGCCCATTAATTAAATAATAGACATATTATATTCTTGATATATTAAAAACAATTCTAGATGGACCCTTAAATCGGCCCGGTAGAATATATCAAGTGATCCATGCAAATACGTGTGGATTGGGGATCTTGGCGGGCTATCTAAATTTAAGCTTCAATAGACACAATCTAATCACAATCAACAAATGATTCACTTAGGTCCAATCTATTAATTTTAACTCATTCCACTAAAGAGCTAAAATTGAACTCTTAAATAAAGATAGAATAAGGAGATGTTTCTCATTCATACCCTAGACAATCTTATAGGAGATGGTGTATCCTCGTGAATAATATCAGTAATCGCCAAGAGCTCATAGACCGCCTATAGCTCTCCAAGTTACCATATTTCCTCATATGACCACATTTCGAACTTGGATACTTTGACTTGTCCAGAAGCCATGTTTTCAATAATCATTATTGAAAACTCAACGTTGAGATTTAATATCCAATACCTCAAAACATCCATATGATGATATTATACTCTCATTTAATAAATGGAGCCACGATGTCCATATCTATAAATGAAGTCCTCTATCGATTAACAAATGTATACCACCAAACTATCGAGGATAGACTATGCTATATAATCGTACTCATTGATAGTTCTAATGATAACACTTGCAACCATAAGTCCATCATTTATCTCAGGATTAAGATAGACTCTCCGATTGTCCTATTTAATGAAAATACTTATATCTAGTGACTGTTCTAGATAAAGTATTTCATTGTGATCCAGTTCAATGCATCTAGTGCACTAGATTCTTTTACTCGAAAACCTTTCGATGATTTTAAACTCATCATATTCATTTGATCCCACTCAAATGCTAGTAAAAGAATTCTACAACTTTAACAAGATAGAGGTGCCCAACCTTTAACTTAAGTTGTGAACGTTATTCAAGACTAACTAAAGAATTGTGTCTACCTCATACATATCCGGATGTATGAACAATTCTTCATGTCTCACAGTCTTTTGACCTTATGATTATTTACCTTGACAATTATAATAATAAATGCTATAAGTAATTGTAAGAATCAGAATTCACTTTATTAATATGAGAAGATTGTCAATTACAATATTACACTCTTGCCATTGAGCATAATTCTAACAGATGGTTGGATGAGCAACACGTGGACAACGATGAATTCAATGCAGCTACGACTCAGTTATGTAGAAAAAAAGTCTTGTTCGAACAAGATGTATAGAAGCACACTATGATAAGGAAACAAACTTTATTATAGATATCAGAGTCCAGATTAGGCAAGAGATCTAATACGTTCAAAACAGAACAGGAAAGAAGATTAAAATGACTCCAACAAGTCATAGTCCCGTTAAACCACAAAAACTTTCCTTACTTGTATACCACGAATCAGGGTTCTTTGAACCTATAAATAGACCCTAAAATAACATTGTAAGGGTTGCAAACTCAACAGTACGTAAGATTGAGAGAGTTTGAGTATGTAATTATTTCATTATAGTGGATCTTTCTTCTCGCCTTCATCGACAACCAAGGACGTTTCCCCAACATGGGGTTTTACTACGTAAAATCTGTGTTTGCATACTCTTTTTCTCTTTTTTGCTCTCTGCATTATTAATAACTTATAATATTTCGTTAGACGTGTAATCAACATTACATAATCCCAAAAATCACCGTCAACACTATTATACCCCACACTTTAAGCGTTATGAAAGAGGATTTTTCAGTATCATGTTCTAAAATTTTAATTGTTTGATAAAAGAAAAAGCACCTGTTGTTTCTTTACAAATTCATGTGCTACCATGGAAGCATGGACGGACTTGTGTGGGAGATAGGGTGGGCTGGGCTCTCAAGCCCACCCTGGCCCCCTTAAAAAGATGAAAATAGCAAAGAAATTTTTTTAATTAATTTCAATTCCTTGTCGGATTATAAAAAATAACTTGTCTTTCCTCTTTTGTTCTTTTTATAATTACAAATATTTCTCCCAATTCATCAAATTTGGTTCAATCTATTTATCAACATCAACATTTAAATATGTTTGAGTGAATATTATGGCTTTAAATATTTTATTTATTTTTTTAAAAAAATATATTTTACTTTTTTTTTTAATTTTAGGGTTATTGTTAAATGTAGATAATGAGATTTTAGGAGTAATCCAATTATTATTTAATCCAATTTTAAATTTACAAAGTAACGATATTGATAAATAAATTTCATTAAATTTCTTAGAACATTGTATTGGTATATTTCAAACGAATTAAACTAATATAAGAATAAATATTGTATAATTTATTTACTGTTCGCATTTGCATTTCATATTTCTCTTATAATTTAATTTGATTTTTTTTTAAATAAAATAAAATATTATAACAAATTTATTTATAATATACATTTTACGGGAATGTCTCACTATGTTCTATTAACTAGGTGATGTCGATGTTTAGTAAAAAATAATTTCTAACCTACCCTAGTATTCAATCCTAGTTATGTCCCTACATGGAAGCTGCAGTAGCGGAGATGTGAGGAGGTCTCATGCCCTATTAATTTAGGATTAGACAATTGATAATTTTGTCAAGTATCAACTACTCTTGGTTGACATCATTGATCAATGACAATGGTGATTAAGATCTTGATCAAAACTGTGTTTGAAATGGCCATATATCAACTTTTTTTTTTCCCTTTTTAGATGACAATCATTAATCATGCAAGATGGGTCCATAAACTATGGGGCACTAGAGTTTTTCCAGTTTTATTGATTAAGCAAATCAGTTTAATTGCCTTGATATATCTCATCATCATCTCTTTTTTCTTCTACTGGTGGAGGAATTAATGAATATTATGTCATGGTGTGAAAGAAAGGCATAAGGAGAATGAATGAGAAGGTGCCACATCAGCAATAATGGAGAGAGAGACACACAAGGTGAGGCTGGAGCCCACCTGTCAAATGGGAAACAAGAGGGAGTGAATGTGAGGGTGACAAACAACGTTGAAAGTCCATACATGGACATGCTAGTTTTGTCGTCGGTTGCCAAATGGGCCGGCTATCCACGTGGACGCCCATATCTGAGGGGGTCTACATCTGCTGCATGGTGAGGCTTAATAGTTGACCACGTGGACACTGCTAATTCACGTGTCGTGTTCTTCCTTTGCAGGCAAGAAAACATCCTGGGAGACCCACCCCTATTGGGAGCTGCATGCGCCATGTCACCATGTGCCTTGCTTCCCTTTTCATTTAATTCAACGCCGCCATATACACCACCTCGATCTGTAATAGGTGAAAAGTCACCCCTTCATCCAATCCAATGCCACGTTGTGTCATTTTAGTATATACAATGCTAAATTCGATTAAATATAATATATTTTAATGTTTCTAACTTACCGTATTTCTAGGCTTATATATAATACTTCAGTTCATGCCCATTTACAAGACCAAAATCGATAAATCACCTCCTCACATACGGTACGTAGTAAGTAGTGGCGTAGTGCACCTTCTATTACGTGTTAGGAATGGAAGATTCAAGTCCCTATATATATATATATATATATATATATATATATATATGTTATATAAATCAAAACATAGAAAGTAGTAATATTAACCAGAAGAGAAGAATGAAAGGAAATCAATTCTAAGAATTTATTTATCTGTATATATGATGCTTATACAATAAACCTATATATATAAGCATATGAAGAATTATCTCTACAATTAAAAGAGAAGATAATAACATGAAGAGATAATAGCTAACAATTATCTAGGTGATGATAAGTTTATTTTATCACAACACTCCCCCTTGGATGTACGCCACCTTGATAATAGTCTTTGAGATCAAGGTCTTCGTAAATAAATCTGCAAGGTTATTTGTAGACCTTATCTGTTTGACATCAATTTGTCAACTTTCTTGAAGTTCGTGAGTGTAGAAGAACTTTGGTGATAGATGCTTGGTTCTGTCTCCCTTGATGTACCCTCTTTTGACTTATGCAATACAAGCTGCATTATCTTCAGTATATTATTGTAGCTGAATCTGTGATTTGGTGCAGTTTACAAGTACTCTGGATATGATGAATAACGGACATCGGCCATACACACGCTCGACTTGCTTTACGAAGTGCAAAGATCTCAGAATGATTTGAAGAAGTAGAAACAAGAGTTTGCTTGGTAGTGTGCCATGAAATTATTGTACCATTATATATGAAAACATATACAGTCTGTGAACGTGACTTATGAGGATCAAAGAGATAACCAGCATCAGCGTAACCGACAAGTCCAGAAAGATTTGACCTTGAATAAAACAAACTCAAGTCTATAGTTTCTCGAAGATATCAGAAAATATGTTTGATCTCATTCCAATGTCGTCGAGTTGGCACATAACTAAATCTTGCTAACAGATTCACAGAAAATGCAATATTTGGTCTCGTACATTGTGCTAAATATAATAAGGCACCAATTGCATTAAGATACCGTGCTTCTGGACCAAGTATCATTTCAGCAATATCCTTAGGTCGAAATGGATCTTTCTTGGGATCTAAAGACCGAACAACCATAGGAGTACTCAAAGGATGAGACTTATCCATGTTGAATCTTTTTAGAATCTTCTCGACGTAAGTTGATTGCTGGACAAATATTCCATTTGATTGCTTGATCTCCAAGCCGAGACAAAATTTTGTTTTCCCTAAATCTTTCATTTCAAATATTCAGCAATTTTGAGAAGCCCTTCAGAAGTTCCAATTAAATTCGTGTCATCGACATATACTACTATTATGTCAAATCATGTTTCTGATTTCTTTATGAATATACACGGACATATATGACCATTAATATATCCCTCCTTTATAAGATATTCACTAAGACGATTATTCCACATTCCTCTGGATTGCTTTAAACCATATAAAGATCGTTGTAACTTTATTGAATACAAGTTACGAGAATTTGAATTATGTGCTTCTGGCATTTTAAATCCTTCTGGGATCTTCATGTATATATTGGTATCTAGTGACCTATATAAATAAGTTGTCACCACATCCATAAGGCGGACTTCATGTCTTTCAGAGACTGCCAAATGTATTAAAAATCGAAATGTAATTGAGTCCATTTCGAGAGAACATGTCTCATCGTAATCAACACATGGTCTTTGAGAGAACCGTTGCGCAACGAGTCGTGCCTTATATCTTACAATTTCGCTTTTCTCATTACATTTTCAAACAATTACCCATTTGTATTCAATGGGTCTGACATCTTCAGGAGTCTGGACTATTGGTCCAAAAACTTCTCGTTTGGCTAATGAAGCCAATTCTACATGAATTGCTTCTTTTGAATTATATGCTTCTTCAATGGCTACTGTAAAATTTTATAGTGGGGAAGTATAATATTTGTATACTTCCAGTATACTAGCATTTGCATGGGCAATTGAGATCCCTTTAATCTATGAGTCTTAGAGGGGGAGATCACATTTCATTACTTTGTACCTCTTCAAAAAGGTTTTTGTCTCTTCAAAGACATTTAACTCTTCGGGAGTCATGATGAGGATTACATATAGCTCGAGCATTATTCTTAATTAACATGATCATGACCTTTCACGTTCGTTTAGGGAATAATAACTTTTAAATAAAAGTCAAATTTCACACTTCTAGTGTGCCACGAATAATTTATTTGTTGCCATTTGCATAAATTGTTTTTCACGAACAATCACTCGGGTTAATATATTGGCAATTAATAAATTCATTCTGTAAGAACCTCTATTTTGTGATTGGCTTATTTCATGACATACCACATTGGGCATGATTGTGTAATGGGTAGCTTAGGTCCTTGTCGGTAAGCTTCCAAGCATCTCCTTGACTTCAAGAGCAAAATGTATACTCACTTGACTTTGTCTCTTAAAGAGTTTAGGAGCACACACACACTTCATGCATGCTTTGCTTCATCTTGCATTGTGTTCATCATTGTTTATATATGTGCATCATTTACACATTGCACACACACACTTACATGCATTCTTATATAACTTTGCATTTGTGTTTCCATGATTGTGTGCATGTATGTCTCAACTCACAGGAGCACTTCTTTGTTTGTCTTTACGTGTGATTGTTGTGTTTTACGTTTTCCGTTATGTGTTTGGAAACACCCTCACTCGCACGATGGTGTGCCTGTGTTGTGTCCGCGCTTGTACGTTGGTGTGCTTGAGTCTTATCGCGATTTATGACCATAGATAGGTTTCATTTATGCTCTCTTGGATTGGTATTTGGTTACATGGTTTTATACCATGATTGTGGGAATTTAGTTATTGACCAATTCTGACCTTTGGTCACTCTTTTGACAATAAATATTTCTATATTTATCCAAATCTTATTTTTTTAATTGGGGTATAAAGTAGACTTCTATACCTTTCTTATGATATATTATTCGTAATATTTTATGACCGTTTGGTTTGGTTTTGAAGTCTTCAAATAGACCACTGAAACAGAGCATCTATGCTGTTGTCCGTTTTTGACCTTTGGTCACTTAAATGACCATAACCTTTTCTACAGACATCAAAACCTCATTCTGTAAATTGGAGTAGAAAGTAGACTTCCATACCTTTCCAACGGCATATCATACGAAAGGTTTCGATGTCTTTTGGTCATGTTTTGGGTCGCTTGTTTCTGGAGCTGGTGTGCTGTCTAATGTGTTAGGTGACATGCAAGGCCACTTGTGCATGTCGCCTCTTATGTCGCCTCAGACATGTTTTTCTTATCCAGAATGTTAGGCCACATGGTAGGCGACTTCATGTAGCCTCTCATGTCGCCTGGCACCAAAAAACTGGGCTTTTTGGTCTTTTCGCGTCAGCTCATTTTTTCCCACTATAAATACATCCTTATTTCTTCTTTTTCATCAAGACCTCTATTTTTGCAGAAACGACCCTAGAGAGAGATGGAGAGAGTCTACAGAGAGAAAGCTTCCTTTAAGCTTCATTAACTCTCCAAACCTAAAACTCATCTTCATCTTGCATCATTCAACATCTTTTGAGCATGGGTCTTCATGGTTTCATCACTAGGTAAGTTAGAACTTCATTGAATATCATTTATTGTTCTACTTACTCTAGATTAGGTATTTATTGCTAGATTAAATACCTTGACTCACTTTATTGCATATATTTATGAGTCAAAATTGCATGATTGGGTTTGTTTGTGATAGCTTGCATTATTAGGTCATTTATGTCTAAATAGCTAATCCATAAATGTTCATGTATACTTAATTGATGATTAGGTTGACTTTGTGCATCTAGTCAAGTTCTTGAATATTTATGTGAGTTTTATTTGACAATTAGGTTGTTAGAATTTTTCTACAACTAATTGAGACTTCATGTGTGATTTATTGATAACTAAGTTTAGAAATTGTGTTTTAATCAACTAGTTAATTTTCAATAATATTTGATTGGGTTTTTATTGATAGCTAGAATTTGGGACCACATTGCCCTTATAGCTAAGTCTTTATGCTTTGCATCTAGACCTTGATATTATGCCTCATTGATTGCATTTCTTGATTGCACATTTATTGCCCTTGTTATTTATTTTGACAACTTGTGTTGGTAGGACTTGTTTGACAATTAGGTTGCTAGAATCCCTTTGCATCTAATTGAGTCCTTATGTATGGGCATGTAGGCATTGTTTGATAACTAGGTTGTTAAATTGCATTATAACATCTAGTTAAGCATTTTGTGTGTGGTCTTACACATTATTGCATTTGAGCATATTGTCTCACATTCACTTAGACCTTTTATACTCTTCTTTGAGTCAAAGTCTTGTGGCTTCGGGGTGAAGTTGCATAAGCATTGAATTCTTGCAACCAAAGGTTGGTTGGCAAGCATTGGTTGCCAAGAGCCACTGTAAAAGGCCCGTGGGGTAGATTAGGAGGTGCTCACGCAAAGAGTAGTGGATCAGGGGATATCACTAAGGATTGAACCAATAGTGGTGAGTGGTAGTGTCCATAGCCTGAGGTTATCGAAAGTGAGAGTCCGAGTATCACTTGAGGGTGTAACTTTCTTTTCATATAGTGGATTTCTATGGCTCAAGTGGCTAGCATGGCTAGTCCCATGGTTTTTCCCGTTTGGAGGGTTTCCACGTACAAAAATCAAGTGTTCTTTAATTTCTGCACTTTATTTGATTTTTATTATTGTTTGAATTGGGTTATATGTTTAATATTGACTGATCCAAAAAATTGGTAATAATCGATTAACAACCCATTCACCCCCCCTCTAGGTTGTTAGACACACTCTTGAGTTGTATTTTCAATTGGTATCAGAGCAGGTTCCTAGACATACTTAGGTGATTCTATCTCTTGATTTTGTGTGTCTTGCATTTGTGTGCATTTTGTTTCTTACATTCATTTGCATTCATCCATTCACTAAACACTATGTGTGAGAGTGAAACACTTAGAGAGAGAATTTTTGGAGAAAGGAATGTTCCTCTCCGTTGATGTTGAGGATGCTCCAACCCTTAGAGGTTTTATGTGCACTCTTTCCAACATCCTTGCTTCTACTTCATATAGTAACTCCAATGAGGAGATGGCCCCCACGACAATGAAGTTTAGAAGACTTTTGAAGCTTGAGAAGAAAAAGAATAACTCAAGAAGAAATGACTTCAAGAAGAAGACTTTGTTTAAGAAAAGTGAAGAGGACTCTTCCAAAGGTGAAGAGCATGTGCTTAACTTCACGGCTTATGGTGCTTCCTATGTGGAAGACCTTGATTAAGACAACATGGTCTTGAATCTTGACTCTAATATAGAGGAAAGGGTTGGTGTGGCAACAAGTGACCAAGGAAAAGGCCTTGATCAGGGAATTGACTCAATTGAGGAGTTTCAAGTGATCCTTCTCAAAGTTTTGAAGCAAAATGAAGAGCTTTCCAAGGAGAATGAGACTTTGAGAATGTGGAAGACTTCCTCGGAGGAAAAGATCTGTACCCTTGAAGAAAACAAGCAAAATTGTCAAAATCAACTTCAACGGTACAAAGAGATCACGGATGACCAAATGGAAGACATCTCCATTCTTATCTCCAAAGTGAAAACCATAGAGAAGGAGACCTCCATTGATGATGGACAAGATTGATGTGTCCAAGTATGAGAAGGAGATATGGGCCATGGTACTTCGTACCGTGGTTCTGGTAAGGTGAAGCGAGATAGGGGCCATGGTAGGAGAACAATAATCCCACCCATCTGGTGCAATAGGCTGGTACCCGGTCTTTGCATCTGATTCTGGTACCTGGTCACTTCTCTAGGTGTCTTCCATAATTCCCCGATCTAGATACAGTACAAGGAGAGGTACAGGAAAGTTAGGACCAGCGGGGTCGGTGCCCAGATTCCATACATTTATAATAAAGGAGATAGGTAGGAGAAAGACATTTCTTTTGCTAGTGGTGGACTGACCTAGGGGGAAAAAGCATCACTTTTGATCACATGCTGAAAAACCCCCGGCCAGTATCCATAGGAAGGATAAAGACCCTTCTTTATATTTATATATCTCAAGAGGTGCTCCGGAGAGCTTACATTAGTACCAACTGAGACCTGGTAGGTCATAGTTGAAGGGGTACCATTTGGTACTGGTACATTCATGGTGAAAATTGACATACATAGTAGTCGATACAATGGTGGTGTAAAGGGAATTTAGGTAGGGTCCCTTTTACACTCTAGGCGATGGCAAACTCGTGTTGTAGGAGATAAGTAAGTGTTTTTTCTATACCATGATGGTGAAAACTCTCTATAGGTAATGGTCACAATATTTTTTGAAGAGGGGATGAAATCCATCATCCATTGATAGACGATGGTGTCTCTAGAGATTTCTGGATATAATCGGGCATCCATATTTTGGGTTGGAGATTGGAGAACCCTTGAGATTGAGATATTCGAGAGAGTTGGTGGTGAAGTCCAGAACCTGAGCTAGTGAACTGTGTTTATTGTTCGAACCCCCTTCTTGGAGAGAATTTGGGCAAATTTATATGTCTTAGTCTTGATGCCCACTCGATTAGTTTATCAACATTAATGAGTTGATATCTTCTCATTGATGGAGTTGAATATCTTCTCATTAATGGCATTGTGAATAGCAATTAATGCAGTTGACTGATTTCCTCATTAATGGCGTTGTGAGTGACCATTAAGGAGTTGACTGATCATTAATGGTATTGTGTATGGCCATTAAATACAGTTGACTATCTTCTTATTAATGGGGCTGATTATCTCCATTAATAGGGTTGACTATATCCATTAATGGCATTGTGAATGGCCATTAAAGAGTTGACTGCTTCCCTCATTAATAGCGTTATGAATGGCCATTAATGAGTTGACTATCTTTATTAATGTGGCTAATTAATATGGTTCACTATCTCTATTAATAATCAGAGAGGTCAACTTTCTCTTCTTTGTTGCTCGGAGTAAAGTTCGGACTCTATACTCTGATGGCATGGTACCCTGATGTACCGGCATGCTCTTGTTGGCTTGGCGCTTGTTTTAGCATGCTGGTACCTTTCTTCTTGCTCGGCGGGCAGGATACATATTCTAGTGTGATCTTGGACTGGTATCGCGGTACTTAGGTACCTGGTAGATGTTGTGGTACCTTGGTACTAGGTAGATGTCGCGATACATAGGTACCGGGTAGGAGGTACCGAGGTGCTGGCCCTACGTGGTAACTAGTAGAATGTGAGATGTGATACTAACCTCTTTCTGGTTCATGGTGTCGAGTATCCCTGGTATCTTGGTATCGGTACCGGTCCCGATCTATGTTCTGCCAGGCTTTAGTCAGATTGGAAATTCTTCTTTAGACTCATACTAAAAAAGGCTGTTAACAGAAGTCCCCCCTGACTTGAACACTGGTATTAAATTGGGGTTGGAGTAAAGATCTTGTATTGCTTGAAGAATTTTGCTCATCGTTTCGTACCGGTAGCCATTACTTGAAATGAGAAAACACTTACAACACTCTTGGCTTCGACGAATCTGGATACCTGGCATTCCTGTTCAAGGGATCCTGGTACTTAGGCGAACAGAATGGCAAATCTAGGTATCTGGCATTCCTGTTCAAGGAATCCTGGTACTTTGGTGAACACAAGGCAAACACAATGGCGAATCTAGGTACTTGGCATTCCTGTTCTAGGAATCCTGGTACTTTGGTGAACACAAGGCGAATACAATGGTGAATCTAGGTACCTGGCATTCATGTTCTAGGAATCTTGGTACTTTGACAAACACAAGGCGAACACATTGGCGAAAAGATTCTGGTAGGCAACTAAATCCACTTTAGCACCAGGTCTTTCTTAGCGGGGGGTGGTACCCGGCCAAGGCAGCAGGAGGGACATTTGGTTGTCCTTGTCTTAAGGCGAAAATGACCCTGGTAAGCAACTATGTCGTTTAGATACTAGGTTCTTTCTAGTGGGGGGTGGTACTCGGCCAAAGCCTTGGTCTAGGTATCTCACATTCCTATTCTAGGAACCTCAATACCTTGGCGAAAAGAGGCGAAAGCGTTGTCGAATCTAAGCACCTCACATTCCTATTCTAGGAACCTCGGTACTTTGGAGAATATAGGGGTACCTAGCCTTCCTGTCTTTAGGAATCTAGGCACATTGGCGAAAATAAGGCGAACATATTGGCAGCAAGACCCTGGTAGGCAACTAAGGCCATTTTAGCACAAGGTCTTTCTTGGCGAGGGGTGGTACCCGGCCAAGGCTTTGATCTGGCAGGCAACTATGCTCTTACTATCCAGACCCTTCTCAGCGATGGCTGGTGTCCGGCCGAGGTTTGATCCGTTGGGCAACTAGGCTCTTACGTACCAGATCCTTCCTAGTGGAGGGTGGTGCCCGACCAAGGTAGCAGGAATGCCATGTGGCCTTTCCTAGTCTCGAGAGGATCCCTCTGGAGGGATTAATTTGGTCCAGGGCATCCAGAGTGCTGTATAGCTCTCTTGGTTTTAAGGCGATCCTCCTGGAGGGATTAATCCAGTCCAGGGCATCAGGAGTGCTGTGTAGCTTTCCTGGCTTTAAGGTGATCTTTCTAGAGGGATTAATCCGGTCCAGGGCATCAGGAGTGATGTCTAGCTTTCCTAGCTTTAAGGCGATCCTCCTGGAGGGAATAATCCAGTCTAGGGTATAAGGCATTCCTGTGCAAGGAATCCTGGTCTTCAAGTGATGGTCTTGGTAGGCAACTAAGGCCACTTCAGCACCAGGTCTTTCTTGGCGGGGGGTGGTGCCCGGCCAAGGAATCAGGAATGTCATGTGGTTTTCCTGGTTTCGATCATAGGCAAAAGGTGATCGATCATATGAGAACTACCGAGGTGATCGTAGGAGAATTACCAAAGCGATCGTACTCAAGGCGATACTTGTCAATGCTCACCCCGCAGGCTTCAATGGTAGAACCTTCTGAGGTGACCTGCATTCTTGGTATAAGAAATAGAATGACCTTCTGTAAAGGAACTTTTAATGTGGACCAGTCACTAGGAGAACACTCCTCATGTTGAGGTCACTACAACTCCCACAGGGGTACTAGGGAGAATGGTGAGCTTCTAGTTCCCAAGGGATGTAACCAGTTTAGGAGCCCGCATGGAGTAATTATGAGTCTTTTGAAATCATAATGGGGCTCGAGACTATGCTTGAACGAACCTAGACCTCTGTAGCTTGCTGGGGCGTTGGGTAGCCAGGTATAAAAAGTTAGAAACCACTAGTCTTACAGCTGTCATGCTGCTCCAAAGGCTTGCTTAGGCATGCAGAAGGCCTTAGCAACTGAAATAAGGCACTGGACCTCGATTAATGAGTCGAGACCTAGGCAGCTCACATGGGCGCTGTGAGCGGCCCAATAAGATAAGTGATGAAGCACTGGTCTTGCAGTGGTGGTGCTGCTCCAGAGGCTTGCTTTGGCATGTAGGAGGCCTCAGCAAATGTAGGAAGCCTTAGGGATCTCCCTGAACGGATCAGGAAATAGGTGGCTCACTAGGGCGTTGAAGAGTCCGATACAAAAGGTAGGGAGCCACCGGTGTGGTACTGGTCCAGAGGCATGCCTGGGATCCTACAAGTCCCCAGCAACTGAAATGTGGCTTTGGACCATTCTGTAAAGATCCGGAACCGCAGTGGGTCACTTGGGCATTGACCGTCTCGGTACAAAAAGTAAAGAGGCACTGGGTCTTGCAGTAGTGATGTTGCTCCAGAGGCTTGCTTTGGCATGTAGGAGGCCTCAGCAAATGTAGGAAACCTCTGAGAACTCCATGAACGGATCGGGATATATGTGGCTTACTAGGGAGTTGAGAGGCCCAATAGAAGAGGTAGGGAGCCTCAGGTGTGGTACTGGTCAAGAGGTATGCTCAGGATACTAGAAGTCCCCAGCAAATGAAACGTGGCTCTAGAACGTTCTGGAATAAATCGGGACACAGTGGCTCACTTGACCGTTGAACGACTCGGTACAATAAGTAAGGAGCCACTAGGCCATGCATCGGGGCTGCTGCTCTAGAGGCTTGCTAAGGCATGTAAGATGCCTCAGCAATATGGGAAGCCTCCGGGCTCTCCCTGAACAGATCATGACTTCGGTGGCTCACTAGAGCGTTGAGTGGCCAAGTATAGAAGGTAGGGAGCCACCGGTGTGGTACTAGTCTAGAGGCATGCTTGGTATCCTAGAAGTCCATAGCAACTGAAACGTGGCTCTGGACTATCCTGGAATAAATCGCGACACAGTGGCTAACTTGGGCGTTGAATGACCCGGTACAATAGGTGAGGAGCCACTGGGCCATGCAGCGAGGCTACTACTCTAGAGACTTGCTAATGCATGTAGGAGGCCTCAGGAATGTGGGAATCCTCTGGGCTCTCCCTGAACAGATCTGGACTTCGATGGCTCACTAGGGCGTTGAGTGGCCCTGTACAGAAGGTAGGGAGCCACCGGTGTGGTACTAGTCCAGAGGCATGCTTCGGATCCTAGAAGTCCACAGCAACTGAAATGTGGCTCTGGACCATCCTGGAATAAATCGAGATACAGTGGCTCACTTGGGCGTTGAACGACTCGGTACAATTAGTAAGGAGCCACTGGGCCATGTAGAGGGGCTGCTGCTCCAGAGGCCTGATCAGCAATGTAGGAGGCCTCAGCAGTGTAGAAAGCCCCTGAGCTCTCCCTGAACAGATCGGGACTTCGGTGGCTCACTAGGACGTTGAGTGGCCCGGTACAGGAGGTAGAGAGCCACTAGTGTAGTACTGGTCCAGAGGCTTGCTTGGGATCCTAGAAGTCCGCAGCAACTGAAACGTGGCTCTGGACCGTCCTGGAAAAAAATGGAAACACAATGGCTCACTTGGGCGTTGAACGACACGGTACAACAAGTGAGAAGACACTGTGTCATGCAGTAGGGCTGCTGCTCTAGAGCCTTGCTAAAGCATGTAGGAGGCCTCAGTAATGTGGGAAGCCTATGGGCTCTCCCTGCAAAGATCGGGACTTCGGTGGGTCACTAGGGCGTTGAATGACCCGGTACAGGAGGTAGGGAACCATCGGTTTAGTGTTGGTCAAGAGGCATGTTTGGGATCCTAGAAGTCCCCAACAACTGAAATGTGGCTCTAGACCGTCCTGGAATAAATCGAGACACAGTGGCTCACTTGGACGTTGAACGACTCGGTACAATTAGTAAGGAGCCACTGGGCCATGCAGCGGGGCTGTTGCTCCAGAGGCTTGCTAAAGCATGTATGAGGCCTCAATAATGTGGGAAGCCTATGGGCTCTCCCTGCAAAGATCGGGACTTCGGTGGCTCACTAGGGCGTTGAGTGACCCGGTAAAGGAGGTAGGGAACCACCGATTTAGTGCTGGTCCAGAGGCATGCTTGGGATCCTAGATGTCCCAAACAATTGAAACGTGGCTCTAGACCGTCCTGGAATAAATCGGAACACAGTGGCTCACTTGGGCATTGAACGATTCGGTACAATTAGTAAGGAGCCACTAGTCCATGCAGCGGGGCTGCTGCTACAGAGTCCTGCAAAGCCATGTAGGAGGCCTCATCAATCTGAGAAGCCTCTGGGCTCTCCCTGAATAGATCGGGACTTCGGTGGCTCACCAGGGCGTTAAGTGGCCCAATATAGGAGGCAGAGAGCCACCGGTGTGGTGCTAGTCCAGAGGCATGATTGGTATACTAGAAGTCCATAGCAACGTGGCTCTGGACTGTACTGGAATAAATCGCAACACAGTGGCTCACTTAGGCGTTGAACAACCCGGTACAATAGGTGAGGAGCCACTGGGCCATGCAGCGGGGCTGCTACTCCAGAGTCCTGCTAAGCCATGAAGGAGGCCTCAGCAATGTGGGAAGCCTCTGGGCTCTCCCTGAACAGATCGGAACTTCGGTGGCTCACTAGGGCGTTGAGTGGCCCGGTACAGGAGGTAGAGAGCCACCGGTGTGGTACTAGTCCAGAGGCTTGCTTGGGATCCTGGAAGTCCCTCGCAACTGAAACGTGGCTCTGGACCGTCGTGGAATAAATCAGGACATAGTGGCTCACTTGGGCGTTGAACGACACGGTACAACAAGTGAGGAGCCATTGGGCCATGCAGCGAGGCTGCTGATCCAGAGGCTTGCTAAGGCATGTAGGAGGCCTCATCAATATGGGAAGCCTATGGGCTCTCCCTGCAATGATCGGGACTTCGGTGGCTCACTAGGGCGTTAAGTGGCCCGGTAAAGGAGGTAGGGAGCCATTGGTATAGTACTGGTCCAGAGGCATGCTTGGGATCCTAGAAGTCCCTAAAAACTGAAACGTGGCTCTAGACCGTCATAGAATAAATCGGGACACAGTGGCTCACTTGAACGTTGAACGACTCGGTACAATAAGTAAAGAGCCACTGGGCCATGCGGCGGGGCTGCTGCTCCAGAGGCTTGCTAAAGCATGTAGGAGGCCTCAGCATTGTACAAAGCCTCTGGGCTCTCCCTGAATGGATTGGGATTTCGGTGGCTCACTAGGGCGTTGAGTGGCCCAGTAAAGGAGGTAGGGAGCCACCGATTTAGTGCTGGTCTAGAGGCATGCTTGGGATCCTAGAAGGACCTAGGAAATGAAACGTGGCTCTAGACCGTCTTGGAATAAATCGGAACACAGTGGCTCACTTGGCTGTTGAACGACCCGGTACAATAAGTACGGAGCCACTAGGCCATGCATTGAGGCTGCTACTCCAGAGGCTTGCTAAGCCATGTAGGAGGCCTCAACAATATTGGAAGCCTTTGGGCTTTCCCTAAACAGATCAGGACTTCGGTGGCTCACTAAGGCTTTGAGTGGCCCGGTACAGGAGTTCAAGGTCCCCATAGTTTTCAGTGACAAACCATCGTAGGACTGGGATTCCCTGCCATCTGAGTCTGAAGCTGTTTTGAAGGCTATTATGGCCAGGAACTACTTGAACCTGAAGTACCCAACCGTAGAAGCCTTCGATCCTCACATGGTGAATCAATACTTGCGGATCTCCAATGCTATTCCTCGTAAGTAACATCGAATCGTCTTGCTTTGTCTCGTTGACCAACTCAATTCGAACGTTTCCCTTTTTGTTTGTTTACTTATAGTTTTTGTTGTTAAGCCAGCTTCTCGTGAAGCTCAGTAGCTCCAGCAAGCTCGCACTCCTCCCCCATCCATCAGACTGACGCGGGGGGCTTCCTCTGCCACTTCAGAGAAGGAAAGGCTGGATTTTTCGGCCGGGATTATGCCTGCTCCCACTCTATCGCCTTCCCAGGCAAAATTCAAGATGGCTACCTTCGCGTCATAGGCTTCCAAAGCGATAAACAGAGGGGCTTCCGTTTCCTGGGTAGCTGGCATTACTACTCTTGCTTCTTCTGCTCCCTCTGCTGCTACTGTTTCCCCACATGCTCATCTACCTGATGTTGCTACGATTTCAACCCCCCGAGCTTCGCAAGATTTTGAAGCGGGTGTCGTAGGGATTCCTCCTAGCCGCTCTCGCCCTCAGTCTAGCTTGACGGGGAAGGATGAGGTCTTGGAACAATTCATCGCATCCTACTCGGGTGGTGGGATCTCTAGGATGGCCTCAATGCCCGTCGATGTCTTGCTCACCAAGGGGTCTGCTGTCTTAGCTAAGGTAATTGTTGTTTTTCCTGTGCTGCTCTTGAAACGGCTAACTTGCTCGGTTTCTAACTCTGGCTTTGTATCGTGTAGGCCTTCAAGTAAAATGTAGCTATGGGCCACCAGGTAGCCCTCCTTTGTGATCGGGCTGCTAAGGCTGAAGCCGAAGCTGAGAGAGCCATAGGATTGCTCAAGCGGGCTCAGACATTAGTAGACGAGATGACCTCCATATAAGGAAAAATGGAGACCGAGCTGGCAGACCTTCGTTGTGACTATGAGAGGACGAAGCTGTCCTTTGATCAAGAAATTCTCCAATCTACCCAGAGGGCCAAGCAGAGGGATTCTTGGAAAACCGAGGCTAAAAAGTTGGACCTCGAGAATCAAGAATTGATTGCTCAGGTGGCCAAGCTACAGGCTGATGCGGAGACCTCCTTTAGTGATGGATATTTCTATGCTTCCTTTTAGGAAGCAGAGGCTCTCCTTCTTCCCTTTGATCTATCATCCATTGCCGGTTGGGATAGAGAGGAGATAATGACTAAGGCTGCTGAGTTGTCTCACCCTGACGATGACGGAGTGGTTCCCTCTAACCAGGCAGGAGCCAGAAAGCAGCCCATCCATGCAGATCCTCCCCTTCCTTCTCCCATCTTTACTACTTCAGGTCCTGGGGAATCTTCAAGTAAGGTTCTACCTGCTCGGTCCGAAGGAGATCAACCAGGATCTGGGGGAGGAACAAAGAGCCCGTCTGAAGGACCTTCTAGAGTGAAAATGGAGGTCAACAGGAGCCTGACGGGATCCATAGCTGCCCTTCTTGATGCGGCTATCCCTCCTGAGGTCATGGTAGTGATCAACAAAGTCTTGGAGGAGGATCCAGTTAATTAGCAGGAGGAAGCTTTGAAAGGAGAGATGGTTGGCGAGGGTCGCCAAGACGGGTAACCACCTAGAGGAGGAGTTGATTGCGAGGATCAGCATGAGGGAGGGGTAGCAGCAGGGGGAACTCAAGAGGGCTCCAAAGCTTGACGCTACCTCTTCATGAGTGGCTTTGATTGCCCGAAAAAAGGGGTGGCCACCCCGTTTTACTCATGATTAGTCTAGTTGGTCTTTCTTCTCTCTCTTTTTTGTAGCCCGGATTAGGGGGTTGGGCTCCCCGTTTGATGGATGTAGCCTTATTGGGGGATAGGCTCATTTGTTATTAATGAGAAACTGATATAACTTACTTCATATTTATTTTGATCGACCTTGATTTACGAGTTTCCACCTCGATCGAGAACTTCTTGCTTTATTTCTGATCCTGACCATGAGTCAAACCTGCATCTTTGATGATGATTCGTTCATACTTCAGTCTGGCTTCGTAGGGAACTCTTATCGAGATGATCTTAATCCTGCAAACGAAACAAGTATTTATATTTAAATCTGTTTCGAGAGAGGTAGCCCGATCGAGGTGTCAGGGGGGCTGTCCAGCCGTTTCCTGGTCTCGAGATCTGGATGGCAACTATGCTCTTACACTCAGACCCTTCTTAGGGGTCGTAGCCTGACCAAGGCATCATGAGGGTTGTCTAGCTATTTCCTGGTCTTAAAATCTGGATAGCGACTATGCTCTTACACTCAGACCCTTCTTGGGGGTGGTAGCCCGACCAAGGCATCATGAGGGCTGTCTAGCTATTTCCTGGTCTCAAAATCTGGATGGCAACTATGCTCTTACACTTAGACCCTTCTTAGGGATGGTAGCCCGACCAAGGCATCAAGAGGGCTGTCTAGCTGTTTCCTGGTCTCGAAATCTGGATGGCAACTATGCTCTTACACTCAGACCCTTCTTCGGGGTGGTAGCCCGACTAAGGCATCAGGAGGGCTATCTAGCTATTTCCTGGTCTCGAGATCTTGATGGCAACTATGCTCTTACACTCAGACCCTTCTTAGGGGTGGTAGCCTGACTAAGGCATCAGGGGTAACGAGGGGCTTCCCCGGCTAGTCCCTGTTCTCGAGATCTAGATGGCAACTATGCTCTTACACTCAGACCCTTCTTTGCGGGGGGTGGTGCCAGGCCAAGGCATAAGGGGTAGCGAGGGGGTTTCCCTGGCTCGTCTTTGGTCTTGAGGTGACTATTTCTATTTCCCCAGTAGAATGTGTAGATACTAATGTTGAACATAATCGGAGATAAAGAAAAAACGCATACTTTATTGATGATCGAGATGTAGTACATCGTTATTAGGGATTTTATTGAAACCAAAATTGAGGTAATCTGCTTGAAAGCTCTCTACTCAGGGGTAGAATTTCCTCAAGTGATCTGTGTTCCAGGTGTGGTCGATAGGTCGTCCATCCATGTCTTCGAGTTTGTAGGCTCCACTGAGAGCAACTACCTTTATCAAGTATGGTCCTTCCCAATTGGAGCCTAGGACTCCATCTGACTTTTCCGAGTATTCGAGGTCACCTTCCTGAGCACCAGATCTCTTTCTTTGAAATTCCGGGCACTAACCCTTTGGTTGAAATACCTAGCGATCTTGCTCTGGTAGATCGCTACTTTCTCAGCTACCCGGTCTTGTTTCTCTTCTAGGAGGTCTAGATTAGCTCGGAGCTTGACCTCGTTGCTTTCGGGTTCAAAATGCTGCACCCTGAATGAAGTCAATTTATGCTCGATGGGGAGGACCACTTCAACTCTGAAAGCTAGGGAGTAAGGTGTATCCCCGGTAGCTGTCCTCTTTGTAGTCCGGTATGCCCAGAGGACCTCGGGCAGCTCTTCGGCCCATTTGCCTTTTTTATGCTGTAGTTTCTTCTTTAGAAGCTTCTTAATAGACTTGTTGGTGGACTCCACCAGCCCATTGGTCTGAGGATGGGCTACTGAAGCGAGCCTGAGGTCGATTCCCAAACCCTTGCAGAAGTCTTTGAATCGGGCGTTGTCAAACTGCTTGCCCAGGTCAGCCACAATGATGAGAGGGGTCCCGAACCTATAGACCACGTTAGTTTTGATGAACTTGGTCGTATTCTTTTCTGATATTCGAGAAAAAGGTCCCGCCTCGACCCATCTTGTGAAATAATCGATAGCCACGATAGCATATTTAACTTGTCCATGAGCAGTGGGAAGCGGTCCAATTAGGTCGATCCCCCATATGGCAAAGGGGTAGGGAGAACTGAAAGATGACAGTCACTCTGGTGGCAAGTGGTTCAGGTTCGAAGTCCTTTGACATGGCTCGCAAGATCGTACAAAGCTTCTTGCGTCTTGGTGGATGGTCAGCCAGTAGTACCCCATACGAAGCACTTTATAAGCTAAAGCTTCTCCACCGATGTGGTTCCCGCAGTCCCCAGAATGAACCTCTCTTAACGCCCATTTAGCATCATCAGGATGTAAACATCGAAGTAAGGGGAGGGATCTACCCCTCTTGTAGAGGTATCCATCTACAAGGCAATATCGGACAGAGAGTCTTTTAATTCTTCGGGCTCCTCGGAAAGCTTTCCCTCTTGGAGATAGGCAACGATCAGTCCATCCAGCAAGGCTGACGATCCAAGAAACATATATCCTTACTTGCGACTATGCTTGGTTGGGAAATCACTTGGAGGGGAACTCCCAGTGGTAAGGATTGGCCTCCATTTGTTGCTATCTTTGCTAAAACATCCGCGTGGTAGTTTTGGTGTCGAGGAACCTGATCAATCTTGAATCCTTTAAATTTATTTTTAAGCGACTGAGCTAGCTTTAAGTAAGCAGCCATGTTATCTACCTTTTCCTGGTACACCCTATACACCTGATTGACTACAAGTAATGAGTCACTCTTGATTTGTAGGTAGTCGGCCTCAAGTTCGATGGCTGCCTTCATCCCGGCTAGGAGGGCTTCGTATTCCGCTTCATTATTGGTGGCTTTGAATTCGAATCTGAAGCAATGATAGAATTCAGTCCCCTCTGGGTCTGTTAAGACCACAGCAGCTCCTCCCCCAGCTTGCCCAAATACTCCATCTGTATAGAGGGTTTAAGACTTGCAATCTTCCTGCCAATTATCGATCTCGGAAATCTTTTCAGGGACCATGTTCGATGCTGCGGGATTCGCTTGGCTTGGGAGCGCTGAAAATTCTGCAACGAAGTCTGCAAAAGCCTTCTCTTTAATCGTGGTCCTGGGCTTATACTTTAAGTCTAACTGAATGAGCTCTAGGGCCCATAAGACTAGCCTCTTAGATACGTCCGGTCTTTGTAAGAATTGGCGGAGAGGTTGGTCCGTCACCACTGCTATTGAATGAGCTTGAAAATAAGGACAAAGCTTCCTCGCCGAGGTCACCAAATCATAAGCGAGCTTCTCTAATAGAATATAATTTCTTTCTGACTTGGTTAATGCATGACTCACGTAGTATATGGGCTTTGAATCCCGTCACCACACTCATTGGCCAAAGCTCCGCTTACTACAGTTTCTGAGACGGCCAGGTAGATTTGCAGCTCCTCTTTGGGATCTGGCTTGACTAACAATGGTGGACTTGTTAGGTATTTCTTCAAGGCTTGAAAAGCTTGTTCACTCTTCGGGCTCCATTTCATGTTTCTCCCTTGCTTGATGGCTTTGAAGAACGGGAGGCACTTATCGGTGGAGTGAGAGATGAACCTGTTGAGTGCCGATACACGCCCAGTCAAAATTTGCACCTGTTTGAGTGATGTGGGGGATTCCAAGTCCAAGATAGCTTTGATTTTTTCTGGGTTGGCCTCTATGCTCTCTCATGAACCATGAAACCTGGAAACTTCCCCGCTGTTACCCCAAAAACGCATTTGGAGGGGTTCAACCGCATCAGGTTTTCTCTTAGGATATGAAAAGTCTTGCGAAGGTCTTCCCGGTGTCTTTCTGCGGTTGGTGATTTTGTGATCATGTCGTCGATGTATACCTCCATCGTCCTTCCGATCTTGGGCTTGAACAGCTTGTTAACCAGCTGCTGGTATGTAGCCCCCGCATTCTTCAAGCCAAACGGCATTACCTTGTAGCAGTATAAGCCATGCCAAGCAATGAAGATGGTCTTATCTTGGTCAACCGAGTGTATCTTAATCTGGTTATACCCTGAAAACGTGTCCATGAAACTAAGAAGTTTATTTTTGGACGTGAAGTCAACCAGCTGATCGATCTTTGGTAAAAAAAAGTTATCTTTTGGACATGCCCGGTTGAGGTCGGTGTAATCGACACACATACGCCATTTCCCATTCGCCTTTGTAACCATGACCACGTTGGCGATCCACTCGGGGTAGCGCACTTCTCTGATAAACTCTGCCTTGATCAGTTTGTCTACTTCTTCCTGCACCGCAGCGTTCCTCTCAGCGTTAAAGTGATGCCTCTTCTGTTTGACGGGCTTGACTGTCGGATCTACCGCCAATCGATAGGTGGCCAATGATACCTGGATCCCGGGCATCTTATCGTGGCTCCAAGCGAAGATGTCGCTGAATTCTCTGAGAAGCCTAATCAAGCCTTCTTTCACTTCTTGTTCGAGGGTAGCCCCAACCTTGACGACCTTGGAGGGATCGTCATTTCTAATGGGTATCTCCTCTAGTCTATCTACGGGTTGCTCGCTGGCCAATTCCTTGCTCTATTCTTCCTCATAAGGCATAATCGGTTCGCTCTCTACATGTTCCGAGGGCTCCATATCATCTTGGATTATCTAGGATGTCTCCATATCTTCCTGGATTATCCCAGATGCCTCTATGTCCTAGATGGTTGCAACCTGTACGAACTATTTTGCTAAAGCTGTAGTATTGGCGGACACTGCGTAGCACTTCCTAGCTGCTTGTTGATCTCTGCGTACCTCTCCCACCTTGGTTCCTACTGGGAACTTCAGTACATTGTGGTATATAGACAAGACTCCCTTCAAGGAAAACAGGAATGGTCTTCCTAAGATGGCGTTGTAGGCCGATGAGGTGTCAACCACAACAAAGTCCGTCATAACATTTTGTTGGAGAGGTGTGGTTCCGACGATCACTGGGAGGATCTTCGATCCCACCGGTATGATCGAATCCCTGGTGAATCCATAAAGTGGAGTTGTACAGCTATTGTAACACCATTGCTTCAGGTTTAATTTTTCCAAGGTATCCTTGAAGAGGATATCTACACTGCTGCCCGTATCAATAAGCACGCGATGGATCATGCAGTTGGCAATCTGTATCGTGATCACCATGGGATCATCATGAGGCTGAACGGTGTTAAAGACATCTACTTCAGTGAAAACGATCTATACTGACTGGGAGGGCTCCGTCTGGCTTTGGCTGACCTTGAAGATTCTCTGACCTTCTTCTATACGGGGAATCTTTCTCGTATGGTTTTTCCTGGAATTATTTGAGGTACCGGCCAATGTGGGACCTCCGCTGATGGTGTGTATCACCTGTATCTGTTGTATTAAGTCAGTATGTTCCCTCTTTCTCTTCTCCTCATGCTCGCGGATCTCGGCTTGTACCTCTCTTACAATCTGAATATTGTCTCTGACCTGCTGCAAGAACTCAATCAAACTTCCTCCCCTTATCATGGCTTCGATCTGGTTGCGCAAATTATAACACTCTGAAGTGTTGTGGCCCACGTCTTTATGGAAGTCGCAGTACTTGTACCAGTTCCTCCTGTCGACAGGGGCTTTCATAGGTATGGGCTTTTGGAGTAGCCCCTTATCCCGTATAGCAAGGTAGATTGTTTCCCGGGAGGCTTTCAGGGGGGGTGTAATAATCATACCCTTTCTCCCCTCGCATTACGGGAGCTACAGTCCTAGGAGGAGGCGAATCTCAAGGAGGGGTTTGTTTTACTGGATACCTTTCTTGCCTGAGCTGAGCAGTGGGGAAACGGTATGTTGATCTATTGGGGGTTTGTTCTGATTTTTCTGAGCTGGCTCAGATTTGGGAGCTTCTTTTTTCTAACGCTTTGCCGTTCTCATATCATCGTGTTCCATCTTGACTTTAAGTTGTTCGTCGATCTCGACTTGCTCAAGAGCCCGATCGTAGGCCTCTTGGTAAGTCTTTGGAGGTCTCTTGGCGAAGGAATGGAAAAGCTTTCCCGCCCACAGGTTCCGCCTGAAATTAGCGAGAGTCTCTTTCTCGGTGAAGACTCCCATTTGTATGACTTCTTTGTGAAAACGCTCCACGTACGATCGAAGTGTACTCACCCCGCTCCTGAATCACATATTGGAGGTGTATGGGATCTTTTGCACGAGGCTTGACTCCTTTGAACTGCGAGCAAAAATCTGTTGATAACTTTGTGAAAGAATCCACGCTACAAGCAGGCAGCTTCCTAAACCAAGTTTTCACGTAGTCGGTTAGGGTCGTTAGGAACATCCTACACATAGCTGCTCTGGTGGTATTTTGGACCTCAATCTATTGGATGAAGCTCTCCAAGTGACTTAAAGAGTCTTCCGTTCCCGAGAACTTATCTGTTGGCATTTTAAATTTTGGTAGGAGCTTCGCTTCCAGGATCCTCCTAGTGAAGGGAGCGTTCATCTAGCTCAATGGATCCTTCTTATCCTCTTTATTCTTTCCCTTTCGTATCTGCTGGACCTCTTTTTGTAACTTCTCCAGTTAATCCCTCAGTCGCTTATTCCCACGTTTCTTTGAATTGACCTCGGATTCTTCGATGTCGGATCCCTTCGATGAACTGGCGACCTCGACTCGATCCTCTTCATGAGCGGGATTTACTCGGGAGGTTTATCGGCTTCCTTCCTCTTGGGCCCGAGTTTCTCTTCTTGAGACCGTCGGGCAAGGTGCCTCTCGTTGCTTCTGGATTAGTGCATCTACTACAGACTTAACTATCCTGGGCTGATATTGTGAAGATCTTCTCGGAACTGGGGGCATAGGTCCTAGCCTATCCCAGATCTAAGGTTGGGGACCGGTCCTGTCGCGAGCTGGCTCTAGAGGAGGAGGTCCCAGGCGGTCGAAGGCAGGCTATCTGGTCCCAGGCCTACTCGGCACTCCCTGATCATTTGGGTTTGTTGGTTGGATTGTGATGCTTTCGGCGAGCAGGCGGAGGTGAACGGTTTCCACGAAGGCTGCAGCTTGTTGGTCGAGCGCGGCATGGCTTATCATAGGGTGGCCAGAAGCCTGCGCATTAGTCGTCTGGACCGGAGCTTGATTGCGATGTCCAGACCTCTTCCCCTTCCTTGGGGCCTTTCGTGTTGGCGTCGCCGAAGGTTGTTCAGAAGCTCAGTGATGTCCAAGGGAGGAGCGGAGCCTCATGGTTCCTGTAAAACAAATGAAAATGCAAATGGTTGATTTGATTTACTGGGTGTGGATGGTCCCTACAAACGGCGCCAGAAAGTGTTAACGGAAAATTTACTCGGGGTGAGAAATCTTAATTAACACCCTTGAAACCACTATCACGGAGGTGGCGGTCAAGGTAGAATGCATTCTAGTCAGTGCTTGTTCAAATGATAAAAGTTCTAATATCAGAACCATAAAAAGAGAATGAAAATGCTTTCTTTATATTTATTAATGGTGTATCGTATACAAATATCTCTCAATTGCTCTCAATTGCTCTCAATTGCTCTCAATTTCTCTATGGTGTAGTAGGGTTGTTGCCGTATGTTTGTCGAAAAGTAGTCTCTCTTCCTCTTTCTTTCTATTTATACATAGTTTTTGTAGGTTAAATCAACTGATTCTCCCCTTGATTATCTCAGTCTCTCCCCTCCTTTTCGGGAGGGATTTCTCATTTAAATGTCATTGACTTTGTGTTAATAGCCGAATTGAGAAAATCTTGGTGAAGATCAGTTTGTTTCCTCTTTGGACTCTATTACTTATTCTGCACGTAGATAACGTTTCCAGATATGATCCAGTGTTTTTTCGTATCTTCACAGCATGATCCCTCATAGAGGTCGATGAATACGGTATGTATGGCCAGGTAGATCAGATAGCGAGGTAGATCAGTGTCTTGGCTCTGGTATTCAGGTACTTAATCTAGCCAGGAGCTCAGTTTGACCTCCCTTGATTTCTTGGAGCATGATGCGGCCCCCTGCGGACACCCCTCTATGACAGCGGGGTTTAGGCGAGCTTCTGGAGAGGTTACGAGGTAAACTCGACCCCAGGGGAGCTCCCTAATTTCAGGTTTGGTGATACGGGCTCGGTCTGATCGCGTTGGGATCACTCCGGGTGTTTCTGGAGCTCGCCTTTATTTTTGTGGGGTGGTATCGTAGCTTGGCTTTGGGAAGCGTGGTCTCCTGGTGGATGACCTCGGGCCTGGAGTCAGACTAGGAGGGTGAAAAATTTCCCTTTGGTCCCTAGCCAAATTTGGCTATTAACAATATCAAATATATATTAGTATAACTAAAACTCTTTAATTGATATATTTTCAATTTTAAAAACTAAATCTTTTAAAATAATATCTCATATCTTTTATTTTAAAAGATAATTAAATATTTATTTTGAATTTAAACATTTTAAATTCAATTTCAAATATTTAATTTAATAAAATAATCATATTATCTTATTCTATTTAAAATCAAATATCAACTAACACCCTCCATTTAGTGATTCATAACATAATTAAATAATTTTATTATTTAATTTATTTAATCATCATTATTCATTAATTAAATAATCTCATTATTCAATTAATTCCCGAATAAATACGTGTCACTTTCGTAACACAATTAATTAGACAATCCAATCAATTAACCGTGATCCTTGTTACCTAAATCGATCGGGCTAGTAAGGGGACCTAATGGACCCACAGTATTTTGAGCTCCAATAATCCTTAGAATCATTAATTAAACTCTTTAGTTAATATTCCTTAATTATTAATTCTGGTGTTATTCCACTAAAAACCCAAAGCTGCACTCTCTCAACTGCAGACACTTTTACACATACCGATACAACTTGGTGTCCATCGATATAGCTATTACACATGGTGTGATCCTCCACAGTAGTTCATAATTAGAGCTAGGTCATAATGTCCGTTATACCCCTCTAATTACATATATCCGTTAAGTACCGTTGATTCTCTAATGAATAATAAATCATATTTCCTCACGGAATTAGGAGAGCGCTCATATTGTCCAAGCCCCAAATCAACCATTAAGGGAGCTGCCATCTACTTCTCATAAGAAGGAGTGGATTCCACTATTGTGTACATACCTTCCCAGCCACAAGCCAAACCGCAATCCCAACATACAGAGCATATTGATCAGGAAATGTATCCGATCTCACCCACGGTATATTAAAGACCCCGATCTAACCTGAAGGAGTCGATAAGACACTCAGGATTAAGATCACCCACATATAGCCATCATTAGTTGATATATATGAATCTCATCAGTAAACGGATCTTGATGAGAGATTCATATACATCATGACCCAGTCATATATGATCACATCATACAAGGTGCCTCCATTCCCATATTTCATATGAATGATTCAGGATAGAATCACCGTACATTACTGAATGGACC
Organism: Dipteronia sinensis; assembly: GCA_033220585.1. Taxonomy (NCBI): domain Eukaryota; kingdom Viridiplantae; phylum Streptophyta; class Magnoliopsida; order Sapindales; family Sapindaceae; genus Dipteronia; species Dipteronia sinensis. The sequence goes on from CM065638.1 coordinate 31,016,149, forward strand.
GCAGCTATAGATTAACCACAAATAAAGTACCCAACTTAATTTGCTATCTATGGACTCTTTAGATTACACGTCTCTTACTGCATCCATCTGTATATGACACTTATATACACAGTTCGAGATTACATCCGGCAATCTAGGATGTTAATATATGCACAAGTTATAAAATAAACAACACAATAAGAATAAATTGAACTTTTCTTTTATGAAATCCATTTACAAATTACATCTTTAGGGCATAAACCCCAACAGTTTTTTTATTTAAAGACAAAAATATTTCCAGATGCAACCAAACACAATTATCTAACATTTCTAGGAATCTAATATAATATTCTCATGCACAACCGAACACATATATATGGGTTTCCCAGGAATCACATTACTATGTTTAACTTTCCCATGAGTCAAATTATTTTGATTACCTTGTACCAAACGGCCCCTTAAAAAAACAAAACGACTTGCAACGTGGGCATATTAATTAATATTATATTATTGAAGATCTTAGTTCGTTCATATAGAATTGATGGGATTCTTATACAATGATATTGATAGTTGCCAAAAGAGTTGAAAATTGCATACTAATAATAAATTAATATATAAAATCATCAACCGATCCCTTCTTGAAGCATTCTTCAACTATATATCTATCTATTCTTTATGTATCAATGAATAATAAACTTGAGTTTTAGTTAATATATTAAAATGGCCAAAGAGAGTATTTCTTTTAAGAGTACCAGGATGGATATACTTAACTGAGTTTAAAAATTTAATAGCACTCTTAAAAGAGTGAGTTCTAAGACAATCACCAACTTAATAACTTAAGTTTGAATTAACAGAACCTAAAGTGTGGATATGATAAAAAAAAAACTAAAATGTACTCACAAAAATAAGTCTCCCTTTTTTTGTGTGTTTTAGAGACTTATTTTTATGTTTCTCGGACTTATTTTAGCGTTTTCGAGACTTATTTTATATTTTCAAGAATTATTTTCTTAATTTCGAGACTCATTTTTGACGCGATACTTTTTTGTCACTAGAAAATGTCCGTCAAAAGTAATTTATAAAAACCTCAAATGCCTCAAAATGTTTACAAAATAAGTGCATTGGAAAGTAAGAGTATCGTTCTCAAGGATTAGGGGTAGCAATAACTAGATTATAACTAATAATACTAAAATGCATAAAAGTAAAGTGTCATGGTTGGCTTGAAAAGGTTAACAACTAAGATGCAATTAAACTAGATTTTACTAAGTGCAACTAGGTTAGAATGAATGCAAATTAATGATGATGAGATGAGTGGGAGTTAATGTAATCAACACATGAATAGTGGGCAATCCTATCAATCCTTTAAGAACCGATTCGATCTATTAGGGCTAAATCCACCTTTAGACGGGATTCTTAGATCACTCAACTCTCTCCACACAACAATGAATGGTGTGGTCTATTGAGCGTAGAGAGGGTTTCTCCCGAAGCCTAGATAGATTAAGTTAGTCGGGATAGCTTGGATTGGTGTGCTCACAATCCAACCCTTCCACACTTTAGCTGGGATGTGTCGGATTTGTGTGCTCACAACACATCCCTCATATTCAAATTAGCTTGTTTAGTCACCTAAGTGTACATATCTCAACTTAGATTGAGAGTTGGTGTGCCTACTCAATCCAATGAGATTCTTAATTCGATACCAACTTGAGTTGGGAGTTGGTGTGCCTACCCAATCAAGAGGATACCAAATTCAAGTTAACAAACATTCAAGACATTCAACATCAATCAATAAACCAAGAGTTGGTGTGCCCACTTAATTTGAAGAGATGTTAAATACATTAAGAACAAATTAATTGAACTAAAATAGATCAAATATTCAAATTATTATGGAAAGCCCAAAACTCATGTTTAATTACATCAACTCCCACAAGGGGGATTAGCTACTTATGCTAAATACAAAATAAATACTAAGAGATGAGATACAGAGAAGACCTATGTGGACACTCCTCCTTCTTGAAGCTTTAATCCACTCTCCTAGTGGCCTTCTTGAGTAGAGATGGTGAGGATGTTGTTAGGTTTGGTGAGAAATGATTCTTAGATCAGGTTAGTGTTTAGTGAATGGATGAATTGAATGATTTTTGGGTCTTGTGGCAAAGTGATGTATTTATAGGTTTGAGAGGGTAGGGCACGAAATAGGCATGAAAATACAACTTTTCCATTCTTAAAATGGCTGAAAAGACTTCTTAAGCTTAGTTGGAACAGCAGAGCGCGGGTAGTGCGTGGGTAAGGGACCCACACAGTGATATGCGCACAGGCTCTTCTCAATTTGCTCTACACCCGGTGCATGGGTAGTGTACGGGCTGTGAAAAGGTAAGGTACCCATGCACTATGCTTCTGGGCTCTTTTTCATTGAACTCTGACTTGTTTTTCACCCAAAAGTCCCGGTTTCCGCCCCCAGCACGTGAAATCCATTGAATTCTTGCAATCACTATAAAACAAGTCATTCGACACACAAAAACGCCCGAAAACGAGACAAAAGATAAGGATATGAGGGCCAAAATATATAAAAATTTTGGCGCGATCAAATACCCCAAACCGAACCTTTGCTTGTCCTTGAGCAAAATCAAAACAAATAACAAAGACACATGACACAACAAACATGACTCTATCTAAAAATTCCTAGACTCAGATAAATACGCTGCAAGCCAACTAGCTAAGAGATAAGCAAGAGATAATGGGAGTGAGGAATAGGCTCATGCAAAATGTTATAAATAACTACAAATCCTATACTTAAAGTGCCCTCGCTTTGGAAAGTACTCACTCTCACACCCCGAACATAACTCGTTTCAACACTAGGTTCTCACATGGGATATCTCTTATTTTTCCTCTCAAAACCTAGGTTCACACTCATGCAACATGTATGCAAATGAATTTATGTAATGGAATCAAAATAGTTGCATACATTTCATACAAAATAAACGCTCTTTGTAGTGAATGAGTCTCATGAAAGCATCAAGTGCCCTGAACGTGGAAAGAGCATGCCTCGACTCGTATTTCCAAACTAAACTTCCTAAAGGATCAACTAGGTATTTCCCGTAGGTTGTAATGGGCCCATGGGGTGAAATGAAGTGAACAAAGAATAGGAAATGGAATTCAAAAGTCACCAACCATGCTAAGACATTTACGTTACACACCCATACATAGCTCTACTTAACAACATAAAACACTAGCGTTTAGACTTAACTTTCATTACATTGTGCAACAATTATGTACTCTACTTTGTGAGTACTTTACATTTAACATTCAAGACTCTTTGTGTATTTTTTTTCTTTTCATTTTGCACAATAACATTTTACAATATGACTCTAAGTGCAATTTTTGTCGCTTTTAAATTTTTGAGCCCATGCTTGCACATTTACATCATTGCCTAATTACACATTATTTCATATAACAGCTTACACCTTTCAACCACTTTTACACACACATAACCCACATGATTGGCAATTAAAAGGTTGGTTTGTGTTTGGCTTATGGCTATATAGTTTGTTGTGGTTCCAAATGAAAGGTAAGTGTTTGGCCTCATTTGGCAACGGAGCACACATATAGGGACATGGAAATGTGTTTGGCTATTTTAGTAGTTATACACACACATTGCCTAGAATCATTTCCAACATTCCATCTAAAAAGGGAATACAAGCTTTGGTTAGCAGTCCACATATATGATGCATGTTCTTTGACATATGATGATTTGGTGTAATGAGACTATGCATGGTGTTTGAATAGTGTTTAAAGATTTGAAAAACATTTTCCCTCAAATTCCGCATTTTTGACTTGTGTTTGTGAAACACTCAAGGGATGTCACCACTATTAGAACAAGATGCTTAAGCACCGAGTCTTCCCAACTCAGACACTAAATATGGGACTAACCCATGAAGTGCAAGTGAGACCCCTAAAGTGACTAAGAGCTATGAACAAGCACACAAAGCATACACAAATTTTCCACAAACAATTTGCTCGAGATATCTCACCAAGTAGGGAAAAATAACTTAAAACCGTAGCGGAAGGCGAAAAAATAATTTTCGTATAGTTTAAAATTTTTCTAAAGATTTGAACCTTAACCCTTTAATTAATTAAACTCAAATATACGGTTAGAGTTAAATACCTCTTGTCGTGTGATCCGATTGACTTACGTCGATGGTAATCCGCAAGATCTTCAATCCTAGCACGTACGTGAATCGCCTAGGAGAGTGGTCTCCCTTTTTCTTTGAATTGCTTACCTTAGAATGGATATATGGAATTTCTGATCTTGATCTTCAATAGTAAAACACCAAGAGCCTAAAAAAATAGTTCCGGTCACTTTTGAATTCACAATCAATATGATTGAAACTCGCGTAACCCTAAATCGAAAGTGTGCACAAAACCTTTTGATGTTAAAGGCTTGTAAGTGCACTATCGAATGAGAACTTATTTTCTTTTTCTCTCTTGGCCGAAAATCTGTGTATAGAGTAGGATTTTCTATTTTCAAAACAAACAAAAATCTCTCTCTATTTTGCTTCTTTGTGGCCGAAAATTCATAACCTTATATTTATAGGTTGGCCGAATTTTCTCCTTCACCAAGTAGGGTTGGCCGAATTTATTGAATAGGAAATCTAGGGTTGGTTAATTTCCTTACTTGAAAAGCAATTGTCATTTTCCCTAATTCCTATCAATTCAAGAATCCTAACCCTTGTAGGACTAGTGGTGGCCGAATTCTTTGTATAATAAGGAGTGTATGTGGACTTAATCCTTACCACATTAGGACTCCTATCACTTAAAAGAATTCCAACCCTAATCCAACACATAGTATTTAATTTACTGATCAGGAAAAGATTTTGATTTAAACTATTAATTAATTAAATAATTAATTAATTCTCATTTAATCAAAACAATAAAATAAAATAATATCTTGGGCTATTTTATTTAGCCTTGCGGCCCACACCATGTATATATGGGCCCAATATTATTTTTCTTATTTTATTTAATCCATTAGACTTTAAATAAAAGCCCACATGTGAACCAGACTTATTCTTACTAAAAGAAACAAGTCTACATGTCTCCTTTTAATATATTAATATAATAGTGCTGCCTATTAAATAAATAATAGACATATTATATTCTTAATATATTAAATGCAATTCTAGATGGACCCATAAATTGGTCCGGTAGAATATATCAAGTGATCCATGCAAGTACGTGTGGATTGTGGATCTTGGCGGGCTATCTAAATTTAAGCTTCAATAGACATAACCTAATCACAATCAACAAATGATTCACTTAGGTCCGGTCTATTAATTTTAACTCATTCCACTAAAGGGCTAAAATTGAACTCTTAAATAAAGATAGAATAAGGAGATGTTTCTCATTCATACCCTAGACAATCTTATAGGAGATGGTGTATCCTCGTGAATAATATCAGCAATCGCCAAGAGCTCATAGACCGCCTATAGCTCTCCAAGTTACCATATTTCCTCATATGACCTCATTTTGAACTTGGATATTTTGACTTGTCCAGAAGCCATGTCTTCAATAATCATTATTGAAAACTCAACGTTGAGATTTAATATCCAATACCTCAAAACATCCATATGATGATATTATACTCTCATTTAATAAATAGAGCCACGATGTCCATATCTATAAATGAAGTCCTCTATCGATTAACAAATGAATAGCACCAAACTATCAAGGATAGACTATGCTATATAATCGTACTCATTGATAGCTCAAATGATAACACTTGCAACCATAAGTCCATCATTTATCTCAGGATTTAGATAGACTCTCTGATTGTCCTGATAATGAAAAGACTTATATCTAGTGAAGGTTCTAGATAAAGTATTTCATTGTGATCCAGTTCAATGCACCCAGTGCACTAGATTCTTTTACTCGAAAACCTTTCGATGATTTTAGACTCATCATAACTCATTTGATCCCACTCAAATGCTAGTAAAAGAATTCTACAACTTTATCAAGATAGAGATGCCAAACCTTTAACTTAAGTTGTGAACGTTATTCAAGACTAACTAAAGAATTGTGTCTACCTCATACATATCCGGATGTACAAAAAATTCTTCATATCTCATAGTCTTTTGACCTTATGATTATTTACCTTGACAATTATAATTATAAATGCTATAAGATTTTGCAGAATCGGAAATCACTTTATTTATATGAAAAGATTGTCAATTACAATATTACACACTTACTATTGAGCATAATCCTAACAATCTCCCACTTGCGCTATAGCAAATGTGTCATATCTCTCATTCCCATGTTCTCTAGGTGCCCATCAAAACTCTTCTGAGGTAGAGCCTTTGTGAAGGGATCTGCTAGATTTTCTGTCGACGTGATTTTTGTAATCGTCACGTCTCCCCTATGAACAATCTCCCTTGAAAGATGATACATTCTTTCAATGTGTTTTCCTCTCTTATGACTTCTGGGTTCTTTCGAATTAGCCACTGCTCCACTGTTGTCACAATAGATAGTGATCTGCTTATTCTCACTAGGAACTACTTCTAAGTCAATCAAGAATTGGCGAAGCCAAACAGCCTCCTTGGCAGCTTTGCATGCAGCTACATACTCTGCTTCCATGGTGGAGTCAGCAATACAAGATTGCTTGATACTCCTCCAAATGACTGCTCCTCCTCCAAGAGTAAACACAGATCCTGATGTGGATTTTCTAGAGTCAGAATCCGATTGGAAATCAGAATCTGTATACCCAACGGGGATTAAATCCCCTCCAGAGTATACAAGCATATTATCTTTCGTTCTCCTAAGATACTTGAAAATATGCTTGACTGCCGTCCAGTGATCAGGACCGGGTTTCGATTGAAACCTGCTAACTATGCCAACAACAAAACAAATATCTGGTCTAGTACAGAGCATTGCATACATGAGACTTCCAACTGCTGAGGCATATGGAATTCTACTCATGAATTGCTCTTCATGCTCATTCTTAGGAACTTGTTCCTTAGAAAGTTTGATTCCATGCCTAAAAGGTAACATACCTTTCTTGGAATCTTGCATGGAAAACCTAGACAAGATTTTGTCTATGTATGAAGCTTGGGATAGTGCAATCATTTTATTCTTTCTATCCCTTATTACTTGGATACCTAGAATAAAACTTGCTTCTCCTAAGTCCTTCATATCAAATTGTTTTGCTAACCATTCTTTTACTGATGTCAATACTCCCACATCGTTTCCATTGAGTAATATATCATCTACGTAAAGAATAAGGAAAACCAACTTGTCACCTTTGATCCTTTTGTATACACAAGGTTCTGTAAAAATCCAAAACCTTTTACAGCTTGGTCGAACCTTATGTTCCAGGATCTGGATGCTTACTTTAATCCATAAATTGATTTCTGCAAATTGCATACCTTTTCCATTTGGCCCTTTTCAATGAATCCTTCTGGTTGCATCATATTTTTGCTTTCGTCAAGACGTCCATTAAGGAAAGCTGTCTTGACGTCCATTTACCAAATCTCTAAATCTAAAGATGCTGCAATGGATAAGAGTATCCTAATGGATTTAAGCATGGCCACAGGAGAGAAGGTTTCCTCGTAATCGATACCTTCTTTCTGTGTGTAACCTTTAGCTACCAATCTAGCTTTAAAAGTTTCCACCTTTCCATCCATACCTCTTTTCCTCTTGTATACCCACTTGCACCCAATGGGTTTTATCCCTTTAGGCAAGTCTACAAGGGACCAGACTTTGTTATCGAACATGGATTCAATCTCAGATTGCATTGCCTTTTGCCAATGGTGACAATCAACATCCTCCATTGCTTCCTTGTACGTATAGGGATCATCGTCGTCAGAGAGATTCTCAACCGATTCTCCTAGACCGATATATCTTTCAGGTTGGGTTCTAACCCTCCCACTACGACGAGGAATGGTAGGTTGTTGATTTTGTGTTGGAGTGGAAATTACAATTGGGTTAGGTTGTGAAACCTCTTGTGGAATTGTATCTCCTGACATATCATTCAGGACAATTCTACTTTTGGGAACAAAATTATTCATATAGTCCTTTTCCAGAAATTTAGCATTTGTTGAAACAAACACTTTTAGATCTGAAGGACTATAGAAATAATATCCTTTAGTTCCTTTTGGATACCCCACAAATATGCATGTTTCTGAACGAGACTCCATCTTTTCTGTCTTTCCTTTTAACACATGTGCAGGACAACCAAATATCCTTATGTGTTGTAAACTAGGCTTTCGCCCAGTCCACAACTCATATGGTGTTCCAGGAACCGACTTCGATGGTACCACATTTAGAATATATATTGCAGTTTGTAGAGCATATCCCCAAAAAGAAATAGGAAGTGTTGAATAACTCAACATAGACCTAACCATGTTCAAAAGAGTTCTATTTCTCCTTTCTGCTACCCCATTTTGTTGAGATGTACCTGGTGCAGAAAAATGAGAAACTATCCCATTATCAATAAGATATTGCTGAAACTCACCAGATAGATATTCTCCACCAAGATCAGATCTCAAGATTTTTATGCGTTTCTCAAGCTGATTTTCTACTTCAGCTTTGAATGCTTTGAACATGTCAAAAGCATCCGACTTATGTCTCATGAGATACACATAACCAAATCTTGAGTAATCATCTGTGAAGGTGATGAAGTACTCATATCCACCTTTAGCTTGAATGCTCATAGGACCATATACATCAGTGTGTATTAGTCCTAAACATTCAGTGGCTCATGCACCTTTGGTATTGAATGGCCTTTTGGTCATTTTACCTTCCAAACAAGATTCACAAGTTGGTAGATCATCAACCTTTAAGTCACTTAAAGGTCCGTCACTTACCAATCTTTTAATCCTATTAAGGTTAATGTGACCTAGGCGTAAATGCCAAAGGTAGGTTTCATCTTTTGATAATTTTACTCTTTTATGATAAGGTTCCGTTATTTCTGTGTCTAACGAGTGAGAGATATTTCTATGCAAAAAGAATAGACCGTTTTCCAATGTACCTTTGCAAACAATTTTGTCATTCTTACTAATAATAAAAGCTTTATTAAAAGTAACCGAATATCCAAATTTATTTAAACAAGAAACTGAAATTAAATTCCTCTTGAATTGAGGTACATAATAAACGTGTATTAAATCTAAATGCCTACTAGAATCTATAATAACTCTAATATCTCCCACTGCACTTGCAGACACTAACGATCCGTTGCCCAAGCGGAAATTGATTTCGTTCTTATTCAGCCTTCTCCTTTCTTGGAACCCCTATAAGGAATAACAAACATGATTAGTGGCTCCAGAGTCTATGATCCAAGAATCTGTAGAATCTGCCAAAAACATGTTTCAAGATAATTAATATTACCTTCTTCCTTCTTGTTCTGGGACTTTGGGCAATTTCTTTTCCAATGTCCCTTTTCACCACAAAGGAAGCATTTCCCTTTGATCTTGGTTACTTTCTTGATCTCCTTCTTGGTAGGCCCAAGTTGCTTTTTCTTCTATTGTTTCTTGACCTTCTGACGGGTCTTAACAGTAGCAACTTTACCAACCATATGAATCTCTTGAGCTTTGCTTTTCACAAGGATCTTTTCAACGCTTTGAACATCTTGCATTAGGCCCTGCAAGGTGTATTCCTTTTTGTTCAAGGTGTAGTCCAACTTGAACTGATCAAAGGAATCTGATAGTGAGTTGACAACCATGTCAATTTTGGTCTCACCATCTATCTCAGCGCCATTTAATTCTGCAATATTTAGATGTGCTATGACTTTCACCATGTGATCTTTCACAGCCTGTCCAGGTTTCATCCTAAGATTCATAAAAGCAATCACTGTCTCTCTCTTAGTCGTCCTAGACCTCAGAGCAAACATCTCTTCCAGAGACATCATAATATCAGCAGCAGACCCCATTCCTTCATGATGCTGTTGCAACACGTCGGAGATAGTAGCCATAATGTAACATTTGGCCATATCATCTGAAGTCTTCCACTGCTCATACTCATCTCTTTGCAAAATACTTGATTCATTATTAGGAGCAGGTGGTTTAGGAGTAGTTAGAACAAACTTATGTTTTTCACTTTGCAGCAACAACCTAATTTTCCTTTTCCATGTGACATAATTATCTCCAGTTAAAGTGTTATCTTTCAAGATGTTCATAAGTGATGGGGTCATGATTTCTGAATAAAACAAAAAGTATATATAAGTAAATAATCATGATAAAGCACTTTCGAATATTTATCTTGAATTAATTAAATAACTCAATCGTGAAAAATTCAACGGTGAATCCAACACCCATAAATGTTACGCCTCCTTCGGGAGTTCGCACCATTTACTAGTTGGACTAGGTCCCACCTAATTGTTACATAACAACCAGCGTTTTCAATTTTAGCCTTGCAATTTTATTCACAAGAACTCTCGGGAGGATATAAATAAAATTACATTGAGTGTGTTACCAAGATATCGACCCTCAATTTTCTCTCACGAAAATCCCTCCTCTGGGAGTAGATCTCGTTTGAGTTAATTGTCTAGGCTATCCTTGTAAGGAAGTATTTTGCTAAATTCCATTTATGGACGCCCCTCGGGGGGATTACCAATAAATAATAAAGCTCAACGAACCTTGGAGGCCATAGGTGTTCTAACACACCTTCTCCCACTCAATTATTTAAAGCGTGTGATTAAATTCCAAAGAATGATTTTACCAAGTTATCTAGATGCTAATTAGATACCTAAATCATTCAATGCATGTTCATACCAAAAGAGATATATGAGTGGCACTCCTATTCTATATGACATGTTATCATACAATAACAAATATTGTAATATTTATACATAAAAATAAATAGCCACAATTTTGGTCCGTCCTAGAAAAACATGTAAATTACAATTGTACGGAATACAAAAAACTCCTTTCTTGGCGAACAAGACTTCAAGCGACCATCTCGCGCACGTAACTCGCGCGCTCGAAGATCACCAAGCAGCCCATGCGCACGCCTAGCCCATGCAAGGGCATGAGCTGCCGCATGGCCAGCCCATGCATGGGTTGCGCGCGCTGCTGCACCGCAACAAGAGCAGCTGCACGCTTGGTTGGGTGCGCGCTTGTTGTCTCGGTGCGCGCGGGTGCCAAGCTCGGTTCTGGATGCTCCAATTTCTTCAAATCTTTGAGTCTTCGAATCTTGAATATATTACAACTTATTTTATACAATAAAATAGTGCAGAAATATATTTTTTTATTTTTTATTTTTTATTTAAACTACTGCAGTATTTTTTTTTTTTTACAAATAAAAAACTGCACTTATTTTTTAGTACAATAAAAAACTGCACTAAATTTTAATACAATAAAAAACTGCAGTATTTTTACAATAAAATTAATAAGAACTTAGCAACTACCAAGAAGGAATTATGGCGATAATAGACCACCCTTCTTGTTACAATTCCGAAACAAAAAATACATTGAAATTCTATGACCAAAATCGAGCAATAACAATTCACTTTATAACAACATATATAAATCCATACATTCCACATGTAATTATATATGCGAATACCTAGAGTGCCATCTCTTTCTAAAACATGCATAATCACAATAAAAAGAAATAGATTCACGTATATATACGTTAATTAATTAAAGGGTACAACCAAGGCTCTGATACCAATTGTAGGGAAAAATTGCTTAAAACCGCAGCGGAAGGCGAAAAAATAATTTTCGTATAGTTTAAAATTTTTCTAAAGATTTGACCCTTAACCCTTTAATTAATTAAACTCAAATATACGGTTATAGTTAAATACCTCTTGTCGCGTGATCCGATTGACTTACGTCGATGGTAATCCGCAAGATCTTCAATCCTAGCACGTACGTGAATCACCTAGGAGCGACTTTGAATTGCTTACCTTAGAATGGATGTATGGAATTTCTGATCTTGATCTTCAATAGTAAAACACCAAGAGCCTAAAAAAATAGTTCCGGTCACTTTTGAATTCACAATCAATATGATTGAAACTCGCGTAACCCTAAATCGAAAGTGTGCACAAAACCTTTTGATGTTAAAGGCTTGTAAGTGCACAATCGAATGAGAACTTATTTTCTTTTTCTCTCTTGGCCGAAAATCTATGTGTATAGAGTAGGATTTTTTATTTTCAAAACAAACAAAAATCTCTCTCTATTTTGCTTCTTCTTGGTGGCCGAAAATTCATAACCTTATATTTATAGGTTGGCCGAATTCTCTCCTTCACCAAGTAGGGTTGGCTGAATTCATTGAATAGGAAATCTAGGGTTGGTTAATTTCCTTACTTGAAAAGGAATTGTCCTTTTGCCTAATTCCTATCAATTCAAGAATCCTAACCCTTGTAGGACTAGTGGTGGCCGAATTCTTTGTATAATAAGGAGTGTATGTGGACTTAATCCTTACCACATTAGGACTCCTATCACTTAAAAGAATTCCAACCCTAATCCAACACATAGTATTTAATTTACTGATCATGAAAAGATTTTGATTTAAACTATTAATTAATTAAATAATTAATTAATTCCCATTTAATCAAAACAATAAAATAAAATAATATCTTGGGCTATTTTATTTAGCCTTGCCGCCCACACCATGTATATATGGGCCCAATATTATTTTTCTTATTTTATTTAATCCATTAGACTTTAAATAAAAGCCCACATGTGAACCAGACTTATTCTTACTAAAAGAAACAAGCCTACATGTCTCCTTTTAATATATTAATATAATAGTGCAGCCCATTAAATAAATAATAGACATATTATATTCTTAATATATTAAATGTAATTCTAGATGGACCCATAAATTGGTCCGGTAGAATATATCAAGTGATCCATGCAAGTACGTGTGGATTGTGGATCTTGGCGGGCTATCTAAATTTAAGCTTCAATAGACATAACCTAATCACAATCAACAAATGATTCACTTAGGTCCGGTCTATTAATTTTAACTCATTCCACTAAAGGGCTAAAATTGAACTCTTAAATAAAGATAGAATAAGGAGATGTTTCTCATTCATACCCTAGACAATCTTATAGGAGATGGTGTATCCTCGTGAATAATATCAATAATCGCCAAGAGCTCATAGACCGCCTATAGCTCTCCAAGTTACCATATTTCCTCATATGACCTCATTTTGAACTTGGATATTTTGACTTGTCCAGAAGCCATGTCTTCAATAATCATTATTGAAAACTCAACGTTGAGATTTAATATCCAATACCTCAAAACATCCATATGATGATATTATACTCTCATTTAATAAATAGAGCCACGATGTCCATATCTATAAATGAAGTCCTCTATCGATTAACAAATGAATAGCACCAAACTATCGAGGATAGACTATGCTATATAATCGTACTCATTGATAGCTCAAATGATAACACTTGCAACCATAAGTCCATCATTTATCTCAGGATTTAGATAGACTCTCCGATTGTCCTGATAATGAAAAGACTTATATCTAGTGACGGTTCTAGATAAAGTATTTCATTGTGATCCAGTTCAATGCACCCAGTGCACTAGATTCTTTTACTCGAAAACCTTTCGATGATTTTAGACTCATCATAACTCATTTAATCCCACTCAAATGCTAGTAAAAGAATTCTACAACTTTATCAAGATAGAGGTGCCCAACCTTTAACTTAAGTTGTGAACGTTATTCAAGACTAACTAAAGAATTGTGTCTACCTCATACATATCCGGATGTACAAACAATTCTTCATATCTCATAGTCTTTTGACCTTATGATTATTTACCTTGACACTTATAATTATAAATGCTATAAGATTTTGCAGAATCAGAAATCACTTTATTTATATGAAAAGATTGTCAATTACAATATTACACTCTTGCTATTGAGCATAATTCTAACAGCTAATTAAAGCTCAAAAATTTTGGCTAAGCAGCAAATTTTTTAAAAAATTGACATGAAAAATGACTCAAAAATAGCAAGACGATTCAAAAAGGCGTCTACGTTTTTGACGAGATACATTTTTGTCGTTAGAAAATGTCCGTCGAAACTAATTTATAAAAACCTTAAATTCCTCAAAAGTTTTACAAAACAAGTGCAATGGCAAGTAAGGGTATCGTCCTCAAGATTAGGGGTAGCGATGACTAGATGAGGATTAATAATACTAAAATGCATAAAAGTAAAGTGTCATGGTTGGTTTGAAAGGGTTAACACCTAAGATGCAATTAAATTAGATTTTACTAAGTGCAACTAGGTCAGAATGAATGCAAATTAATGATGATGAGATGAGTGGGAGTTAATGTAATCAACACACGAATAGTGGGCAATCCTATCAATCCTTTAAGAACCTATTCGATCTATTAGGGCTAAATCCAACTTTAGACGTGATTCTTAGATCACTCAACTCTCTCCACACAACAATGAATGGTGTGGTCTATTGAGCGTAGAGAGGGTTTCTCCTGAAGCCTAGATAGATTAAGGTAGTCGGGATAGCTTGGATTGGTGTGCTCACAATCCACCCCTTCCACACTTTAGCTGGGATGTGTCGGATTTGTGTTCTCACAACACATCCCTCCCATTCAAATTAGCTTGTTTAGTCACCTAAGTGTGTGTATCTCAACTTAGATTGAGAGTTGGTGTGCCTACTCAATCCAATGAGATTCTTAATTCGATACCAACTTGAGTTGGGAGTTGGTGTGCCTACCCAATCAAGAGGATACCAAATTCAAGTTAATAAACATTCAAGACATTCAACATCAATCAATAAACCAAGAGTTGGTGTGCTTACTTAATTTGAAGAGATGTTAAATACATTAAGAATAAATGAATGGAAGTAAAATTGATCAAATATTCAAAGTATTATGGAAAGCCCAAAACTCATGTTTAATTATATCAACTCCCACAAGGGGGACTAGCTACTCATTCTAAATACAAAATAAATACTAAGAGATTAGATATAGAGAAGACCTAAGTGGACACTCCTCCTTCTTGAAGCTTTAATCCACTCTCCTAGTGGCCTTCTTTAGTAGAGATGGTGAGGATGTTGTTAGGTTTGGTGAGAAATGATTCCTAGATCTAAGGTTAGTGATTAGTGAATGGATGACTTGAATGATTTTTGGGTCTTGTGACAAAGTGATGTATTTATATGTTTGAGAGGCTAGGGCACGAAATAGGCATGAAAAGGCAACTTTGCCCTTCTTAAAATGGCTGAAAACACATCTTAAGCTTAGTTGGAACATGCAGTGCGCGGGTAAGGGACCTCTGCAGTGACCCGCGCACAAGCTCTTCTCAATCTGCTTTACACCCGGTGCACGGGTAAGGGACCCTTGCATTAGGCTTCTAGGCTCCTTTTCATTGAACTTTGACTTGTTTTCACCCAAAAGTCCCGATTTTTTGCCTATAGCATCTGAAATCCATTGAATGCCTGCAATCACTATAAAATGAGACATTAGACACACAAAACGCCGGAAAACGAGACAAAGGATAAGGATATGAGTGCCAAAATATATAACGGTTTGGCGCGATCAATTTTCTAATTTCCGAGACTTATAAGGTTGTTTATGAGACTTATTAAGTAGTTTACGAGATTTATTAAGCATATTTGCAATTTTCAAGATTTATTGGGTAAAAATGAAATTTTCCAATAAAAAAATGGTCATCTTCTTCATCGAGACTTCCATTGGAGGTCAATTTTGACCTTCATTGGTCTTCCATCAATGAAGATTTTTGAAAAAAAAAAACTAAAAACTAAAAATAGTACAAACATAATAAAAAATGATGAGGATATTTTAGTCTATTAGTACTATTTAAACTTAATTTATTATACTTGTGATACTCTTAATATTTAACATAAAATATTGTTATGTCCCACAATTTCCACTGCTCTACTCTTAATTGATGAAATTATGTGTTGCGTTATCAACTGGAATGCACCAATAACATTGATGTCACTTTGGAAACATTATTTTAAAGGTGCTTATTTTAAAGTTTTTTTGTTTTTTTTTTTTTTTGTTTTTTGAATCTGTGCTTATTTTTACGAAAGTGCACAACAGTAAATACATGCAGTATATACTTTATTGGAGACATATTATCCCACGTGTTTATCAATTTGATTTGGTAAGATGATAACATTAATTTCCAGCATCAAAAAATTAGTGGGGTTTGTTTTTTAATTCCAAAAAATAGATTCTTTCAAAAAAATAATAATAATAATTAAGAGATCAGAACACGATATATTAATACAATTACTAACTAATCTATGCGATTCTAAACACGATTAGTTACCGAAAGTGGTTGACTAGATTATAAGATGATTACTGATCAAAAGTTGGCCATCGATTTATGGTGATAATTAGGGCCTTAGGGGTAATAAGTAATAAATGTTATAAAAAGTACAAAATGAGAGTAAAAGAAAAATCGGCCGACAAAGAGACAAATCACATGTTTTTAGGACACATTGGAGAACAAACCAAGTTTTGGACCATATATTATATAGAGTCCATTTTTGCTCACCCCTCTCTCCAATACATACTACGTGTCTAGGGAGAAAGTATTTTTGTCTTAACACATAAGAGTTTTTGGATAAAAATACCCCTTTTTGGACACATATCATTTATTGGGGAGAGGGGTAATGCTCACCCCCCTTGAAAGGGGGTAAGCAAAAGTCTTCTCTATTATATATATGAACTAAAACACCTCTCATATTTTCTTCTGCTAACATGTTTTCTGATTTTGTGTCTCGTGACAACTAAACAAATAAATCATCTAATCTGAGTCTTGCATCGCAATGCATGCCTTAATTTCCTTGTGTTTGAATTAAGAAATCAAGATGGATTCAAATGATTTCGAAATTAGCATTAAGAACCCGTTTATGTATATATGTAAATTACGCATACTCTGTAAGGTAGATATATTTAATTAAATAGACCGTTAATTAAAAGATATATGAGAAGATCTGAAAGTACCCTTTTTATGTTTTGTTGTTTTTTATATTTATGAGATTGAAATATATAGCATAGACATGAGAATGGAAGAAGGATGAGAAGATTCAACAATTAATCCAGGAGTTGATAACTAATTCGACTTCTCATTCCAAATTTTCATGGGCAAATAACCAATTGAGGTATAAAGGGAGGTTATGGCTAAAGGAAAACTCTGCTCTCAAACCAAAAATATTACAAGAGGCTCACAGTGGGGTGGAAGGTGGTCACTCTGGATCAAAGAAAACATTAGAAAGGATAAGAAGAGCTTTTTTTTGGAAAAAGATGAGGAAAGAAGTTTGTAGGTTTGTGGCTGAATGTGACACATGTCAGAGTAATAAATCTGAAACAGTTGCTTCTCCTGGTTTTTTGCAGCCATTTCCTGTGCCTGAATTGATATGGTCTGATATAATCCATGGATTTTATAGAGGGCCTTCCAAAGTCATTTGGAAAAGAGGTCATTTTGGTGGTTGTGGATAGATTAAGCAAGTATGCTAACTTTTTATCCTTGTCGCATCCTTATACTGCCAAAGTTGTTGCACAAATGTTCCTGGATAATATCTATAAATTACATGGTTTGCCTCAAACCATTGTAAGTGACAGGGATCACATTTTCACAAGTCAATTTTGGAAGCACCTTTTCACCCTCCAAGGAACTCAATCGTTGATGAGTACTGTATATCACCCCCAAACCAACGGTCAAACAGAAATTGTTAACAAAGGTTTGGAGCAATATTTGAGTTGTATGACAGGAGATAAACCCAAGGAATGGAGCAAGTGGTTACCGTTAGCTGAATGGTGGTACAATACCTCATTCCACTTCTCTTCGAAGATGACACCATTTGAGGCGGTCTATGGTCGGAAACCTCCTACTTATACTTCATACATTCCCGGGGAATCCTTAGTGGCAGCAGTGGATCAAGCTTTGAAGGACAGAGATTCAGTGATACGTCTCCTTGAAGAAAACTTGCACCAAGCTTAAAACAGAATGAAGAAGATGACAGATAAGCATAGGTCAGAATGGACTTTTGAAGTAGGAGATTTGGTATACCTACGTCTACAGCCCTTCAAGCAAACCACATTAGCTCTAAGAACGGACCGAAAATTGGCTCCTCGTTTTTACGGTCCCTATAAAATACTACAAAAAATTGGACAGGTTGCTTACAGATTGGAATTGCCTTCAACATCTAAGATCCATCCTGTTTTTCATGTTTCGTGCTTGAAAAGGAAGTTAGGCGCCGCCAATGTTCAACAAACAGAGCTTCCAACGGTCCAAGAAGATGGGAGAATGCAGATAGCACCACTAGCAGTTTTAGAAAGGCGCATGGTCAAGCAAAACAACAGACCGGTTGCTCAATGGCTTATACACTAGTGTAATTCCTTTCCTGAAGATGCTACCTGGGAAGATGCCTTCAAAATCGAGCAAAAATTTCCAGAATTTCAACCTTGAGGACAAGGCCTATTCGAAGGAAGGGGGAATGTTACAATAACTATTTATTAGTTATTTATTGTTTAGATTTCCTATATCTAGACTATTGTGTTTGGGTCTGTTTGGGTTCCCTAGAATTAAGTTCAATATTTTTCTTTGATTATTCAATGTTCCTCTAGCCTTTATGTACGATGGTGGCTGTTTGGTTTAAAACAGATAACTCTTATTAATAATATCAAAAGAAAGCTCCATTTCCTTGTTTCTTCTTCTGGGGTCATTACAGATTTTGGTGTTGATTTGTGAGAGAGGTAGAGAGCGAGAGAAAGTAAGAGATGCGAATCAGTGAGATAGAGAGAGATAAGTCAGATAGAGAGAGATAAGATAGATGCGAATCAGTGATTTAGTGATTTTGGATTGTTTACTTGTTTGTGATTTGTGAATGAATATGAATATGTGATCTGGGTTGGAATGTTTGATTGGAACTGTTTTTGCTGTTTTAAGAAAACCGAACTGTCTGGAATCGAGAACCGAACTGTTTGGGACCCGAAAACCGAACCGGAACCGAATAACAAGAATCGAAACCGAAACCCCTTTCTAGGCGGTTCCGATTCCGATTCCGATTCCAGATCCCCTTAAAACCGGAATCGACAGTTCAGAACCGATACTGAACTGCGGCCATATCTTATAGCAAAGGTGAGGCAAAGTCATTTTGTATGCTTCTGATTTGATACGTGTGGATAGTGGTCACGCGGGTCCTTGTGTCGAATACACAAGATGTTGCAAGTTTGGAATTAATTGTCATTTCCAACTTGGAATGGACAGTGCCCTAACTAGGTCAACTAACTTCCATGCCAACAACAGGCATGTAATAAATACACAGCAACAACGAAGCCAAAACCGGCAAGTTGAAACTTGAAATCATACATGCATCCACATAAACATGAATTTGGATCCTCTGTTGAACTGACATTTATCTTCACCTAAATAGATCTTATAACACGTGTAATCAGTGACTGAGATTTATTTATTTTATTTTTCTCACTTCCATTATCTTTAAATGCAGAATATTATTTTCAAATGTTTCAGATTAGGAAAAGCCAAAGACATATACATGACAAACTTGGATCCTTTGTCGAGACGAGGGCATTTAAATTATCAACACTTAATGTTTAATAGAAAATAAATAATAAATAAATTCTGATAATTTATGGTATTTTTTTGAAATGTTACAATTGTTACAATAAAATTGTCGGAACCTACTAAGATCAGACAATATATGGGCTGTTCAGATATCTACTCCCGCAAACCGAGAAAAAAGTCATCACACATGCTTATAAAATACGTATAGTGAAACTCGAACCTCTGAACACAAGTGTGGAAGTTTACTACCATTATTGCTAAAAGATGATGTATTAATAATTTATGGTTGAGCTTGCTGATATATATTAAAAGAGGATCTTAGTTAATTCATATATAACATGTTATCTCTTGCAATTATATGTGCATTAATATTTTTGTTTGTAAATTAATTAACACATGCAGATTGTAAAAAAGTAGGAGTATGATAAAACTAGTAAATATGTGTCATTAATTTATTGCAATTTGCTAGATCTCAGCAGAATGCAAAATCCACATCCATTCTTCTGTTGGTCGATATGAGGATTAAATGTTGGGCCCAATCACACTTATATGTTCAAATGATATGTAGAAATCAATAAAAGATGGGTCCACAGCAAATGTATTGCTAGGCTAGGTACACTAGTACACTACTAAAAATCATTCAAAACATTACCGTTTAATGCCTCCACAGTGTATTTTTATAATAGAGGCAATAATTAAGACATGGTTCAGACCATTTTGGATTTAAATCCTCTCCCTACCTCACTTTGTCCTCCCTTTGTTTCCATCTAAATCAATGATCCGGATTACTTCTATCTTTTGGTTGACTAAAACATAAAAATTAGTAGAAATAATTCAAACCATTGATTTGCTATATTAGACACGTGTTAATAGATTTACAAAGATGAGACACGTGTTAATAGATTGTTAATATATATATATATATATATATATATATATATGTTAAAAACTGTTAACAATTGTTTTTGGCAGGGGTCTAAAGAAGAATGTTATCTCTACATCCTCAAGTCAATCTATTACAAGTATGCATCTAGGCTTCTCTTTTGTTTTCTTCTTCATACTCCTTTTTTCTTTTAAGTATATATTCATTTTTTCTTTTCTTTTCTTTTCTTTCTTACTTTTGAATGACTATACACATATACACTTTAATGCTTTTCATTCATGTCTTAGTACATGCAACTACACTTTACAATTCAACCTAAGAAACTCATTGGTTTTTTCCTAAAATTTGTAAAATTACAACACACCACAATACTCTACCATCTATATCACCATATGGTCCAAGCTAATTAGGTACGGTTTTATTATATATGCTTGGTTCTTTGGAAGTGTGGGTAATGAAAGAAAAGGCTATGTGTTTGGTTTCAAATGGGCAATTGGAGCACACACATATAGAGTAAGAGTGGTGTTTAGGCCATATAGTAGTTAAAGCACACATTGCCTAGCATCACTGCTCAAGGATCAACCAACGAAAAAGTAAAGCAAAACATGTGATATCATAAAATGATTGTTCTTTAATATCCAATGCAAAACCTATAAAGATCAATCTGTAAATTGAAGAACAAGATAAGTGTTTAAGAATAGAAACGAAATACTCCCTCTAAAATGAACGTCAAAGCACAAAATCTCACAAGGGTAGTCTCCACTATTCTCTTAAGCTAAACAAGCATAGAGTCTTATCTAACTCAACATCAAAAGATTGGCACTGTACATGCAAATTTAAGTGATGCAACAATTATAGATGGCATGAATGCTAGTCAAAACATAGATCTAAAAGCATACATGACATGTCTCTACTGGAAAGCAAAGATATTATCTCAACCAAAATGGACTTCAATTCCAAAAATTTCAATTTTGACCAAATTTAGTAGAGTTTTAGAAAAAACAAAACTACAGAAACAGCACAAAACACAACGAGGTTGTCCACACCTCTAAACCTAAACTTAACATTGTCCTCAATGTTGCTCCATGGAACTATCTCCACTAAAAAATTTGGACAATGCAAGCTAGAGTTCGGAAATAAGGGCAACAAAACAATTCACATAAACTAACAAATAAAACAAAACAAAACAAATCATAAGATCTAAGCACAATACAAAGATATTATCTCAACCAAAATGGACTTCAATTCCAAAAATTTCAATTTTGACCAAATTTAGTAGAGTTTTAGAAAAAACAAAACTACAGAAACAGCACAAAACACAACGAGGTTGTCCACACCTCTAAACCTAAACTTAACATTGTCCTCAATGTTGCTCCATGGAACTATCTCCACTAAAAAATTTGGACAATGCAAGCTAGAGTTCGGAAATAAGGGCAACAAAACAATTCACATAAACTAACAAATAAAACAAAACAAAACAAATCATAAGATCTAAGCACAATACAAAGATATTATCTCAACCAAAATGGACTTCAATTCCAAAAATTTCAATTTTGACCAAATTTAGTAGAGTTTTAGAAAAAACAAAACTACAGAAACAGCACAAAACACAACGAGGTTGTCCACACCTCTAAACCTAAACTTAACATTGTCCTCAATGTTGCTCCATGGAACTATCTCCACTAAAAAATTTGGACAATGCAAGCTAGAGTTCGGAAATAAGGGCAACAAAACAATTCACATAAACTAACAAATAAAACAAAACAAAACAAATCCTAAGATCTAAGCACAATACAATCCGCACTCTTAGATCTAAATAAGAAAATAAAAATCACAACATTAAGCAATGCATTTATATCATTGAAGCACTAGGCGGTTTCCGCCATAATCAACAATTATATCCACAAGCATATCAATTAAGATCAACAAATGCATTCCACTATACTTGAAGCACAAAAACAAAATTTCATCACAATTGTATTCAACTCCAAACATGGAGGAATCTATTAAAGAAATTTATGTTTGGAAAGCAAGTGTAAAGGATTACCTCATGTGGATGCGCCCATCCTCTTTTCTTCCTTAGGCTTCTTCTCGGTCCATCCGGCATCCTTGGTTTTCAAACCAATTAAGCCTTCACGTGCAGCCATTTTACTTGGTGGAGTTGTTACGTGGTCCATGAGTTGTGCGGTCCATCCGACCTAAAAATTTTCTTTTCCTAGCACAAACAACTCAAAAAATAACAAATGCATTTGCTTTAAACAAAAATGAAAACAATAGAACAAACATCACAACTACATTATTATCAACCAAAACTAGAGCCAATTTAACGAATAAGCAACCTCCCAGGCAGCGGCACCATTTTTTTGATGAGGCCGTCGTTATGCCTACCAAAAAGATATTTCTAGTTTAATCTACCTCGCAAATGCAACGAGTCAAAGGACTAGTATAGCATGTAAGCAAGGGTCGTTCCCACAGAAATGTGGTATCCGTCTAACTGTCTCTAGCTAAAGCATTTTTGAAAGCTATGTAAATAGAATATGGAAGGGGTGAGAATGGTGTGTGTGAAGTGTATTCATAATGCGGATGGTATGTACGGTGTGAATAAACTAAACTAAATTAAATTACACTAAGGATAAAATGTAACAAGGTACTTGCCTTTCTAAATCTAGCTAAAGAGGGAAATCAATTACACTACAAAGCAATATAAATTAGTTTACTCCTAAAGGCAAAGCACCCTAGCTACGAAAATAAATAGTGGCTTGGAGAGATGCAAGATAGTGGTTACAACAGGTACATAAGTTCACCAAACACACAAACTAGTCATGTTGATTATAAACATTCAAGCACCATTCAACACAAATTCAAGGGCTAGTTCTTTTGATTAAGGATTCGAAACCAAATCATCTATTATTACGAATAATTTGTTGATTAAGGAATACTGAAATCAATTCTCATCACACAATTAAAGGCATGGAATGAACAATTGTGTCTAGGTCTAGACCCAATAAGCACAAAAACAAAACAACAAACAACCTAATCTAAGTAAGATGGTAATGGCAAGGTTCTATGCATGTTTTCTCTATATGTTGGTATACAAGACTCCAACACAGCTGAGTTATTAGCCATACATAAAGCTGTGGAATTGTGCTGCTCTGTTTCAGCATGCGTGGGTCGCAATTTAGTCATTGAGAGTGATTCGATGGTTGCTGTGTCTTGGATCAATGGTAAGGGCATAGGAAACTTTAAGCTTGTCAACTTAATCTATGATATAAGGAGCAACCTGAAGTTTTTGAAGGGAGAGGTCAAATTTCGATCAAGAGCCTCCAACCAGTTTGCTGACAATCTTGCCAAGATGGGATCCGGTGAGAAAGGGGACTTTATAGAATGGGGTGATTTTGGTAACTGAGTGGATCTTGTTTTTTGTTTTTGTTTGTACCAGGGGCTGTATTTCTGGCTTGTCTGTCCGCTGTATTCTGGTTTGGAGATCCTCCTCTGTTTCTGGGTTCTTGGTTCTGTGTTGTTGGTTTCCTTGGTTTCCTTTTGAGTTTGCTTTTGCTGTTCCTAGCCTGCTTGGCCTTTAATAAAATATCGTTCAAAAAAAAAAAACAACCTAATCTAGCATAAGCTTGCATAAATCAAGTTTCCTTCATTTAAGAGTTAACAATCAAGATCCATTCATAATTAATCAACCGGAACACGGATGTGCTCTTTCACTCGAATCAATCCATACATATCGATTCCCTTTCATCACCAACATGCGAGCAAAAGTGAGACTCTACCTTTACACTACATCATTTGTTTATACTAAGTTACACTACATAATTGTTTTAATCTAAAGTCTCGCTTATGCAAACATATCAATTTCTACTCATTCACCAACATACATGTCAAGAAAAAAGAGATATAACAATAAGCTCAAAATATAGAGTCAGGATCCAAGTTGAATCTAAGTAAATACCATATATAACAAGATCAAGTGTTGGTTTACAAATATTCCCTAATGAGGATTACACATCAAAGAAATAGAAAATAAAACAAAGAGAAGAGTTTAGAGATAATGATCGTGCCTAAATTGTTGTATATTTTGGCCATTATTCCTATTCTTTTGTCTCGTTCTCGTGTGTATTTTCTATATATATTATGTCTTTTATGTCTAATAGGCTCATTAGTGTTAATTGCAGGCAATAGATGTAATTCTGGTGTTAGAAGTTAATTGCAGTGGTTCCGGCAGAAAAGGGGCAAAAGGGAAGACAAGGATCATAAGCAGCTCAAAAGTGCGGGTCAAGTGCGGGTCTCAATCGCACTCCAACCGTACTCCTTCCCAGAGCCGGGACCTGAAGCATGAAGGAAATATAAAGTGCGGGTAAAGTGCGGGTCATCCAACCGCACTCCACCCGCACTATTGCTCAAGACAGAGGAGCTGATTCGTACCTGACAGATAAAGTGCGGGTCAAGTGCGGGTCAAGTGCGGGTCAAGACAGAGTTTAATTCATTAAAGTGCGGGTCATCCACCCGCACTCCACCCGCACTCACCCGCACTCCACCCGCACTCCACCCACACTATTGCTCAAAACAGCTCCAACTGACACTAAAGTGCGGGTAAAGTGCGGGTAATCCAACCGCACTCCACCCGCACTGTTCCTCAAGACAGAGGAGTGGATTTACACCTGACACCAGAGTGCGGGTACAGTGCGGGTAATTCACCCGCACTCCACCCGCACTCTGCGCGCGACAGCTTCTGGTTTCAAGCTTAAGTGACCTATTTTTCCATCCTCTATAAATAGAAAAGGATGGGAACGAACCAAAATACCACCATACCTCCCAACACTTGTATCTTTAGCTAGTAACACATCTCCCTCTCATCCAAACCATCTCTACTCAATCAAAGGCAACTAGGAGACTTGGATTCAAGCTTCAAGGAAGGAGATCAATCTTCAAGGGTTATCTCTACTCTCTCTCTTAGTTATTAGTTTGTAATAGAACATGAGTAGCTAAAATACTCCACTATGGGGTTGATGTTATTTGTTTGATGGATATTTTGGGCTTTGTAAATAAACTCTATGTGTTATATTTATTCTATCTCTATATTTCATTCCATTACTTGTATTGATTGCCATTATTGACTTGCTTGGATACACCCTCTTTGCATGTTGATTTGGATTACTTGAGTAGGCAATTAGGTTGTCTAATGCTCCATTGAATGGAAGGAATTCCGAAAATCCGGCTCTATAACCACGCTCTTAATCTAATCTCGAATTAGTGGCTTTCACTATACATCCTAGGTTAGCCACTTGTGAGAGAATTAGAAGCCTCCACTATACACCCTAGGTTGGCTACTTTAGTGATTTTACGAGAACTAACCTTCGAGTAGAATTCGGTTGATAACCTCGAGCCTCATCCAATCCAAACCGGGTGGCCTTCACTATACATCCTAGGTCGGCCACTTGTGAGGGAATTGGAAGCCATCACTATACATCCTAGGATGGCTACATTAGTAATAGGTTGAGCCATAGCTAGATAGATGAGCATTCATGGAACAAGTCCCAATTGAGTAACTAGCCACTGTTGGTTGCTTAAGAAGGATTAATCGCTAGTAGGAGGTCTTCGCTATACATCCTAGGTTGACCTCTTGCTAGAGATATATACCAACACTATACACCCTAGGTGGGTTACATTTGTCAAAACGTGCTTAATTGAGAGTCTGTTGCAATTGCCCCAATATTCACTTACGAGTACATCAACTCCGTAGTTCCATCATCATTCATTCATCACTCCATTATCATCCTATTTCATTTGCTTTCATAGTTTAGTTTATATTGTAGTTCCATTCACCATCATTTACTTTTATGCATACTAGTTATATTAATCCTAATCTTATCACCGCTACCCCATTCTCAGTGGACGACACCCGTGCTTGAAGCTTTGCTTGTATTTATACTTGTGAACGCATCGCATAGGTTTTATAAATTATTTTGACGGACGGTTTTCTGATGGCAAAAACCTTCTCATCAAATGGCGCGGCTGCCGGGGATCGGTGTGCGTAGTAGTGATTAGATTAGTTTTAATACTATTAGTTTATTAGTTGTTTTTAGTTTTGTTAGTTTCTTTTTATTGCTTTGGTAGTTTTGTTTTTGTTTGTTTCAGGACTCTATGGATTCCTTTTGGCCAAATTCAGGGTCAAGCTACGAGCCTAACGAGAATACCTACATCTCATCATTCCAGTCAAATTCCGTTGAAGATCAACTACAAAATTTCATGAAGAATCATGTGCGGGAGACTGAGCAAATGATAGCTTCCCAACAAGAGACTTAAGCCTTCATAGAAGAGAAAACCACCCAAATGCTCGAATCCGCCCAACAGTCCACCCCGGTAAATCAGAGTTGTTTCCAAGTTAAAGCAGCCAAACCGGTGGATTCCTCCACTTTCTCAAAAGAAGACATGTATAAGCTCCGAATAGAATTTGAAGTGGAGCGAAGCAAGAGAATGGACGAGATGGACAGGATGATCAAGATGAACCAGCAGCTTATGAGCGTGACCACAGAGCTAGTGTTGGAAATGGGTGTGTTGAAGGAAGAGAATGAAGCACTTCAAGAGAGAGACGCCTTGGGAATGGAAAAGGCGAGTAATCTTCAAGAGTTGAACAATAAACTATTATTTGAAGTGAAGATACTCAGGGTTGAGAATGGTACTCTCAAGAAGACAAATGGCGAAGTCTCCGACAAGAACAAAGAATTGGAAGAACGAATTGAGAGATTTGAAGCCGAAAAGAGTACCGTATCGAAGGATTTGGAGAACTTAGTGAGGCTATCAAAAGATTTTGAAGATGAGATAGCTCACAAGTCCATGAAGATGCAAATGGAGGTTGATCAAAATGTCAATGCCTTAGAGGAAGCAAAGGTAGCACTAAGCAACAAGGAGGTGGAGGTCAAGGCGTTACAAGTGAAACAAATCAAACGTCCTCAAGACCACGCATCAAAGGGGAGTTTCTCTAACTCTCATATCTTTTGCTATGCATGTTCTAAGATAGATCACTTTAAGGCTAAAAATTACAAGCCAAATCAACATAGGAAAACTAGAGGTCCTAGGAATAGAAGGAGTCCACCTAGGGTCAAGCAAATATGGGTAAGGAAAGACCAAGTACAATTATATAGAAACATGTTAAAGGAAAAGATAATGAAGTCACCTAAATTTATTTGGGTAGTGAAAAATAGGGAATTTCCTAACTTGGTCAAACCACCCTTAGAGGACCCTAGCCTCTCCATGAATGCATCCCATTGAATAATTTTGATGCATGTACTTAGTTTTATGTTTTATGTTTTATGTTGTTTAAATTCAATAAATTGTGATGTTGGGATAGTTTGGTTAGAATGTTATATTTTGTGGATATTTGTACATTGAATTTATTGATTATATTGTGGATGAAAGAGCCGGAGGCTCTTGTGCAAGTATGAATGCATGTGCTTTATATTGTTTAATTCGGTTTGGGGGTTGGTCATGCCCCATTCCGTCAATTTTGATAAAATGCATGAGGTTAAGCTTGACTTGTTCTTCAATGATATATTGCATGAATTGCCTTTATTTTGTGGGCCTTGTTTGAGTAATTTTTTTTTTTATTTTGTTGGGGCATTGATTGTGTTTGATTAGTGCCTAGGTTTGTTTGAGTCATGTTAGGTGCATGCCGCTAGGCCAGAATCTCTTGTCTTCAACATTGAGGACAATGTTGGGTTTTGGTTTGGGGGTGTTGACGCCTTTTTGAGTCGTCTTTTGTGTCTTGAGTCATTTTTGTATCTTATTTTCGAAAAAGTTGCTGCTTAGCCAAAATTTTGAGCTTATTTAGCTTGGTGAGATTCCTAGAGCATAGTGTTTGTGGCGAATGTGTGTATGCTTTGTGTGCTCATTCAATAACTCTTAGTCACTTTAGGGGTCTCACTTGCATTTCATGGGCTAGTCTCATCTTCTAGTGTCCAAGTTTAGGGGACTCGGTGCTCAAGCACCTTGTTCTAATAGTGGAGATTTCCCTTGTGAGATCACAAACACAAGCCAAAAGCGTGTATATTTGAGGGAAAATGGTTTTCAAATCTGTAAACACTATTCAAACACCATGCATAGTCTCATCACATCAAAAATCATCATTTGTCATTGAACATGCATCATGTATGTGGACTGCTTGACAGAAACTTTTATTCCCTTGGTAGATTGATCCTTTGAAGTGATATTAGGCAATGTGTGTTTTAGCCACTCAAAAAGAAAGCCTAAATACTTCCAATTCCCGTAATATGTGTGCTCCCAAGCCAATTTTGAAGCCAAACACATATAGACTTTTCTATTCTACACACACGTTATCCATAACCCAAGCAACCTAAACACTTAGCCAACCCTCTCTTAATTGATCTTGTTGAGGCTTAGGAATGTAAAGTTTTGCTTTAATTTGATAAATGGCGTGTACCTAGGCAAGAGTAATGAGTTGTGAAAATGTGCATAGTAAAAAGGCATGAAAAGAAAAGAAAAGAAAAGAAGCAAACAACAAAAGAAAATAATATGCTTCAAATGCCTTGTGTAAATTGTAAATGCTACTCAAATGTAACATGAGTAGTTAAAGATTGCACGTAGAGTCTAATTGTATGCCTGGACGCCATATTGTATTTGGAAGTGGGGTTGCACGAGAAATTAACTGCTAAAGTGTAGAATGTATTGCCTTAACTTGGTTGATTAGTGCTTGTGCCTAAATTTCTCATTCTTCCAATCACCATTCACCGTGGCTACGTTACAACCAAATGGAAAAGACCTAGTTGATCTTAGGGGATTTCTAGATTGGGAATATTAGTTGATGAATGCTCATTCCACGTTCATGACAAGTGATTCTTTCATGAGACTCACTCACTAAAAACAGCGTTTATTCTACACTAAATGTATGCAACTAAGTTGATTCAGTTACATAAATTCATTGGCATACATGTTGCATGAGTGTGAACCTAGGTTCTGAGAGGAAAGATAAGAGAAAATCCATGTGAGAACTTAGTGTCGAAGCGAATTATGCTCGAGGTGTGAGAGTGAGTAGTTTCTGAGGCACGAGCATTTTAAGTGTGGGATTCGTGTTGTGCCAGTTTCCCTTGAGGTGCCTTTGAGTTGTTTAGAACATTTCGCATATGCTCATTCCTCACTTCCATTTGCTTTTGCATATCTCTCTGCTAGTTGGTTCTGAAGCAGGTTTTTCTTTGTGTCTAGGAAAGTTTTTAGTTCGAGTCATTTTTAGTTTGTGTCTTATTTGTTTCATTTTATGTTTGCTCGAGGACGAGCAAAGGTTTGGTTTGGGGGTGTTTGATCGTGCCTAAATTGTTGTATATTTTGGCCCTCATTCCTATTCTTTTGTCTCGTTCTCGTGTGTATTTTCTATATATATTATGTCTTTTATGTCTAATAAGCTCATTAGTGTTAATTGCAGGCAATAGATGTAATTCTGGTGTTAGAAGTTAATTGCAGTGGTTCCGGCAGAAAAGAGGGCAAAAGGGAAGACAAGGATCACAAGCAGCTCAAAAGTGCGGGTCAAGTGCGGGTCGCAATCGCACTCCAACCGCACTCCTTCCTAGAGCCGGGACCTGAAGCATGAAGGAAATAAAAGTGCGGGTAAAGTGCGGGTCATCCAACCGCACTCCACCCGCACTATTGCTCAAGACAGAGTAGCTGATTCGTACCTGACAGATAAAGTGCGGGTCAAGTGCGGGTCAAGTGCGGGTCAAGATAGAGTTTAATTCATTAAAGTGCGGGTCATCCACCCGCACTCCACCCGCACTCACCCGCACTCCACCCGCAATCCACCCACATTATTGCTCAAAACAGCTCCAACTGACACTAAAGTGCGGGTAAAGTGCGGGTAATCCAACCGCACTCCACCCGCACTGTTCCTCAAGACAGAGGAGTGGATTTACACTTGACACTAGAGTGCGGGTACAGTGCGGGTAATTCACCCGCACTCCACCCGCACTCTGCGCGCGACAGCTTCTGGTTTCAAGCTTAAGTGACCTATTTTTCCATCCTCTATAAATAGAAAAGGATGGGAACGAACCAAAATACCACCATACCTCCCAACACTTGTATCTTTAGCTAGTAACACATCTCCCTCTCATCCAAACCATCTCTACTCAATCAAAGGCAACTAGGAGACTTGGATTCAAGCTTCAAGGAAGGAGATCAATCTTCAAGGGTTATCTCTACTCTCTCTCTCTTAGTTATTAGTTTGTAATAGAACATGAGTAGCTAAAATACCCCACTATGGGGTTGATGTTATTTGTTTGATTGGTATTTTGGGCTTTGTAAATAAACTCTATGTGTTATATTTATTCTATCTCTATATTTCATTCCATTACTTGTATTGATTGCCATTATTGACTTGCTTGGATACACCCTCTTTGCATGTTGATTTGGATTACTTGAGTAGGCAATTAGGTTGTCTAATGCTCCATTGAATGGAAGGAATTCCGAAAATACGGCTCTATAACCACGCTCTTAATCTAATCTCGAATTAGTGGCTTTCACTATACATCCTAGGTTAGCCACTTGTGAGAGAATTAGAAGCCTCCACTATACACCTTAGGTTGGCTACTTTAGTGATTTTACGAGAACTAACCTTCGAGTAGAATTCGGTTGATAACCTCGAGCCTCATCCAATCCCAACCGGGTGGCCTTCACTATACATCCTAGGTCGGCCACTTGTGAGGGAATTGGAAGCCATCACTATACATCCTAGGATGACTACATTAGTAATAGGTTGAGCCATAGCTAGATAGATGAGCATTCATGGAACAAGTCCCAATTGAGTAACTAGCCACTGTTGGTTGCTTAAGAAGGATTAATCGCTAGTAGGAGGTCTTCGTTATACATCCTAGGTTGACCTCTTGCTAGAGATATATACCAACACTATACACCCTAGGTTGGTTACATTTGTCAAAACGTGCTTAATTGAGAGTCTGTTGCAATTGCCCCAATATTCACTTACGAGTACATCAACTCCGTAGTTCCATCATCATTCATTCATCACTCCATTATCATCCTATTTCATTTGCTTTCATAGTTTAGTTTATATTGTATTTCCATTCACCATCATTTACTTTTATGCATACTAGTTATATTAATCCTAATCTTATCACCGCTACCCCGATCTCAGTGGACGACACCCGTGCTTGCCGCTTTGCTTGTATTTATACTTGTGAACGCATCGCATAGGTTTTATAAATTGTTTTGACGGACGGTTTTCTGACGGCAAAAACCTTCTCATCAGATAACCAAGATCTCTATTTCGTTTTGCTCTCCTTTCTCCTTGGATCTGCTTCATAGATGGATGGAGGAAGTTTAAAGGTTGTGGTGGTGAGACATCCATGGAGGCCTTTGAAGCTCCTCTCTCTCTTTTAAGGAGTTGAAGAACAAGAGAAGATGTTGGTGTCTATCTAAGATTGGATATACGAGAGATATTATTAAAGACCAACAAG
Source organism: Dipteronia sinensis (assembly GCA_033220585.1). Lineage (NCBI taxonomy): Eukaryota > Viridiplantae > Streptophyta > Magnoliopsida > Sapindales > Sapindaceae > Dipteronia > Dipteronia sinensis. The sequence goes on from CM065638.1 coordinate 31,048,022, forward strand.
GTGTGGTATTTATAGTGTTTAAAGGTTAGGACATTAATTGGGTGTGAAAAGTCAAGTTTGCCCTTAAAAGTCACATGATCTGCAAGTGGATAAAGGTCTGCCGACACAAATCTGTGAGTAGGAACTCGCAGATCTATCTAGCAGATTGATTTTGCTGGTCGTAACTCGCAGATCTAGATGGCAGAAGGTTTTGAGAAACTTTTACGATCTAAATATGCGACTTCAATCTCGTAGTTCCAACCCCCCAAGCAGATCTGCTACTTCATTCTACTAGGTCTAACTCGCAGATTCATCTAACGAAGGTTCTGGAATGGATCTGCTACTTTAATCTGCTAGGTCTAACTCGCAGATCCATCTAGCAGATTTTTCTACTACTTCTAACTCGTAATAGAAAGCTTGGAAAGCCAGTTCGCTCTTCTGGCTCCACTTCATGTTTTTCCCTTGTTTGATGGCCCTGGAGAAGAGGAGACATTTATCGGTCTAGCGAGAAATAAACCTGTTGAGTGCCGCCACCCGTCCAGTCAGAATTTGTACTTGCTTGAGCGAGGTTGGGGATTCTAGGTCAAAGATAGCTTTGATTTTTTATGGGTTGGCTTCTATGCCTCTCTCATGAACCATGAAGCCCAGAAACTTCCCCGCCGTTACCGCAAAGACACATTTGGAGGGGTTCAAAAGCATCTGGTTTTCCCTCAGTATGAGGAAGGTTTTACGATGGTCTTCCTGATGTCCTTTTGCGGTTGGGGATTTCGTGATCATGTCGTCGATATATACTTCCATCGTCCTTCCTATCTCGGGCTTGAATAGTTTGTTAACCATCCGCTGGTATGTGGCCCCCGCATTCTTCAAACCAAACGGCATCACCTTGTAGCAATATAAGCCCTGTCCAGTAATGAAACTGGTTTTATCTTGGTCAGCCGGGTGCATTTTAATTTGGTTGTATCCTAAGAATTCGTCCATAAAACTCAAAAGTTTATTTCTGGACGTGGAGTCAACCAGCTGGTCGATCTTTGGTAAAGGAAAACTGTCTTTCGGACAAGCCTGGTTGAGGTCGGTGTAATCGACACACATACGCCACTTCCTATTTACCTTCGTGACCATGACCACGTTGGCGATCCATTCGGGGTAGCGTACTTCTCTGACAAACCCTGCCTTGATCAATTTATCAACCTCTTCCTGTACCGCAGCGTTCCTATCAGCGTTGAAGTGACGCCTCTTCTGCTTGACGGGCTTGACTGTTGGATCTACCGCTAGTCGGTGGGCGGCTAATGACGCGGGGATTCCAGGCATTTCATCATGGTTCCAAGCGAAGATGTCGCTGAACTCCCTAAGAAGGTCAATTAGTCCTCTTTTCACTTATGGATCAAGGGTGGCCTCGACCTTGACGACCTTGGATGGATCGTCATTTCTGATGGGTATCTCTTCTAGTTTATCTACTGGCTGCCCGCTGGCCCACTCCTTACTCCGTTCTTCCTCGTAAGGCATAATAGGTTCGCTCTCCGGATGCCCAGGATGTTCCGCGAGCTCCTTCTCCTCCTGGATTATCCGGGATGTATCCATGTCTTCCTGGATTAATGTCACCTGTACACACTATTTTGCTAGGGCTGTAGGATTGGCAGATACTGTGTAGCATTTCCTGGCTGCCTGCTGGTCCCCACGTACCTCTCTTACTTTGGTTCCAACCGGGAATTTCAGGACGTTGTGGTATATGGACAAGACTCCCTTCAAGGAGGACATGAAATGTCTCCCTAGGATGGCGTTGTAGGCCGATGGGGTGTCAACCACAACAAAATCGGTCATAACATTCTGTTGGAGAGGAGTGATTCCGATGATTACTGGGAGGATCATTGACCCCACTGGTATGATCGAATCCCTAGTGAACCCATAAAGCGGAGTGGTACAGCTGTTGTAACAACATTGCTTCAGGTTTAATTTTTCCAAGGTATCCTTGAAGAGGATATCTACACTGCTAGTTGTATCCACGAGCACGCGATGGACCAGACAGTTGGCGATCTGTATCATGATTACCATGGGATCATCATGAGGTTGCACGGTGTTAAAGACATCTGCTTCAGTGAAAACGATATGCGCTGACTGGGAGGGCTCTGGCGGGCTCTGGCTGACTTCGAAGATCCCCCAGCTTTCTCCGATGCGGGGAATCTTTCTTGCGTGGTTTTTTCGAGAGTTATTGGAAACGCCAGCCAGTGTATGACCTCCGCTGATAGTGTGTATCACCTGGATTTGTTGCATTAAGTCAGCCTGTTCCCATTTCCTCTTTTCTGCGTCTTCACGGATTTCAGTTTGTACCTCCCTTCCAGTCCGAATGTTATCTCTGACCTGTTGTAAGAACTCAATCAAGCATCCCCCCTTATTAGGACTTCAATCTGGTTGCGCAAATTGTAGCACTCTGAGGTGTTGTGGCCCACGTCTTCATGGAAGTCGCAGTACTTGTACCGGTTTCTCATGTCAGCTGGGGCCTTCATGGGAGCGGACTTTTGGAGCAACCCTTTATCTCATATAGCAAGGTAGACCGTTTCCCTGGAAGCGTTCAAAGGGGTGTAGTAGTCATACCATTTTCCCCTTGCATTACGGGAGCCTCGGTCCTAGGAGGTGGCGAAGCCCGGGGAGGGGTTCGTTTTGCTGGATATCTTTCTGGCCTATGCTGAGGAGCAGAGATGCGGTAGGTCGACCTGTTGGGAGGTTTATTCTGAGTTTTCTGTATTGGCTCAAATTTAGGGGCTTCTTTTTTCAGACGCTTTGCCGTTCTTATGTCGTCGTGTTCCATCTTGACCTTGAGTTGTTCGTCGATCTCGACCTGCTCAAGAGCCCGGTCGTAGGCCTCCTGGTAGGTCTCGGGGGGTCTCTTGCCGAAGGAACGGAAAAGTTTTCCCGCCCATAGGTTTCGCCTGAAGTTGACAAGGGTTTCTTTTTCGGTGAAAACTCTCATTTGTATGACCTCCTTGTGAAAACGTTCCACGTACGACCGAAGGGTCTCACTCCGTTCCTGAATCACATATTGGAGGTGTATAGGATCTTTCGGACGAGGTTTGACCCCTTGGAATTGCGAGCAAAACTCTGTTGATAATTTTGTGAAAGAATCCACCCTGCCAACGGGCAGTTTCCTGAACCAGGTTTTTGCATATTCGGTTAGGGTCGTTGGAAACATTCTGCACATAGCTGCTCTGGTAGTGTTCTGGACCTCCATCTGTTGAACAAAACTTTCTAGGTGGCTTAGAGGATCTTCCGTTCCGGAGAACTTATCTGCTGGCATTTTGAATTTTGGGGGGAGCTCTGCTTCCCGGATCCTCCTAGTGAAGGGAGCGTTCATCTCACTAAGGGGATCCTTTTTGTCCTCCTTATTCTTTCCCTTTCTTATCTGCTGGTAGGGGTGGGCACTAAGTTCAAAACCAAACCGAATCGAACCGAACCGAACCGAAAAAAGGGGGTTCGGTTCGGTTCGTATAATTAATTCGGTTTAAACCGGTTTAAAAATTGAAAACCGAAAAAGTTTTCGGTTCAAACCCCCTAAAAAAAACCCTAACATTTATAGTGTTCTTTCTCTTACACAACCACACAACATCTCAATTCTATTTATTTGTGGGGAGGTATTATTATGTAGTGTACTATTATTAACATATTTTGAACTTTTATTTACGAGTTCGGATTTTGGAATGTATTAGTATGTTTTTATATTTTAGAACGGATTTGTTATTAACTTATTATTATGTATTAGTATGTTTTGGAATGTATTAATATGTTTTTTATATTATGTAATATGTTTTTTTGGCTTTGGGTTATTCAAATGGCCAAAATTAGGCCCATTAAACTATTCATTAATTTTAAAACAAATTAAAAAGACTCATTATGCTATCCGGCCCATTAGGCCCAAAACCAAATTGAACCGAACCGAACCGAACCGATTAAAATTAGTTCAGTTCAGTTCGGTTCCCATTTCTTATTTGGTTTAAACCGGTTTAATTTTGGATGAACCGAAATATTTTCGGTTCAATTCGGTTTTACCCAAAACCGAACCGAACCGAACCGTGCCTACCCCTATCTGCTGGACCTCTTTTTGTAGCTTTGCCAGCTGATCCCTCAGTCGCTTGTTCCTAGGTCTCTTAGAGTTAACCTCAGATTCTTCACTGTCGAGTCTTTCCGATGAACTGGCAATTTCTATCTGATCCTTCTCATGGATAGGATCCATTTGGGGAGTTTGTCTACTTTCCTCCCTAGGCGGTCCTCCTGGATGTAGTCGGATGAGATAGCTCTCGTGGCTTCCAGGTAAAAGCATCTGCTGCAGACTTAACTCTCCTAGGTTGATATTGTGAAGGTCTTTTCGGAACTGGGGGCATGGGTCCCAGCCTATCCTGGATCGAACGTTGGGGCCCTAACCTCTCTTGAGCCGGCTCTGGAAGAGGAGGTCCCAGGCTATCAAAAGCAGGTGGCCTAACTCCGAGCCTGCTCGGCTCTCCCTGATCATTCAGGTTGGTTGGCTGGATTGTTATGCCTTCAGCGAGCAGGCGGACGCGGATGGTTTCTACGAAAGCTGCCGCTTGTTGGTCGAGCGCGGCCTGGCTCACTATAGGGTGGCCAGAAACCCGCACATCGGTTGTTTGGACCGGAACTTGACTACCATATCTAGATTTTCTCCCCTTTCTTGGGGCCTTTTGTGTTAGCCTTGCCGGAGGTTGCTCCGAAACTTTATGTTGGCCTTGGGAAGAGCAGAGCCTCATAGTTCCTGTAAAACAAAATATGTTAATGCAAGTAATTGATTAATTGGGTGTAAGGCCCTTTCCCACAGACGGCGCAAGAAAGTGTTAACGCAAATTTTGCTCGAGACGAGAAACCTCAGTTAACACCCTCAAGACCACTAGCACGTAGGTGGTGGCCAAGATTGATCGTATGTGTAACAATGCTTTTCAAAATGACAAGTAATACTGATACAATTTGTCACCCAAAAGAAAGCAAAAAATATTTTCTTTATTGAACATGTATGGTATACAAATTTCTCTCAAATTGCTCTCAATTCTCTCTAGGGTATGGTCGGGTCTTTGTCGTATGCCTGTCAAATAGTAGTCCTCTCTTTTTGAAGGAGGAAGTACCTCCTTTATACACTGTCTTCATAGGTTTGAACTCATTCATTTCCCCTTCATTTTCTCATCCCCCTTTTATCGGACAAGATTTTTACCTTTAAATGTAGTTGACTTTGAGTTAATTGCTCCGTTGAGGATATCTTGGAAATCAATTTGTTTCCCATTCAAACTCTATTACTTGTTTTGCATGTGTATAATATCTGTGGATGTGATACTGTGTATCTTCGGGTCTGGCATGATTTCCATAAAGGTCTCTGAATGTATCATGGTGCGGTGCATCAATTAATAAGGTCGATCAGTGTTTCGACCTTGATATATGAGAAGTTTCGTCCAGCTAGGAGCCAGATCTGGCTTCCCTTGACCTTTCGAAGCTAGGTGCGGCTTCCCCTGACCTTTCAGAGCTAGGTGCAGCTTCCCAGGGATATCCCCCTGTATCAGCGAGGTATAGGTGAGTTTCTGGAGGAATTGTGAGGTGACCTCGGCTTCGGAGAAGAAAGTGTTTTCAGTTTTGGTGATGCGGGCTATATCTGATCGTTCCGGGCTCTATCCCGGATGTTTTCGGAGCCCGTCCTTGTTCCTGCGGGGTGGTATCGTAGCTCGGCTTTGGGTAGAATGGTTTCCTGGGGGAACTTTCGGGCATGGAGCCAGGTCTGGAAGGTGGAAAATTTCCCCTTGGTCCTTAGCCAGTTTTGGCTATTAACAGGTAGGTTGCACGGGTTGTGCACGATAATACCCGTGCAGTTTGGCCTCCTTCGAGCTCTCTTCTGGTGCAAGGGTAGTGCAAGGGTATGCTACACGTGCTACCCGTGCAATATGGTCTTCAAACTTCCATTTTTGCACATTTGTCCTTTTTATCCCTTATCTTGATTTTTCTCCTAATACCTGCAATATCAACAAAAATAGCCATATACACATAAAAAGCACCCAAGAACGAGATAAAGAGAAAGGATATGAGGGCCAAAATGTATGACATTTTTTCCTCGATTAATGAGTTTGTATTGACTCTCATCCACTACACAAAACAAAGCATACATTGCCTTGTTGTTCCACTTCGAAGTTTCAAATTCTTCGGAACTCCATTGAGCCTTAGACTTGGGCACACCACTTCCATCTTCGGCGGTCATGGTTGGTGGTGTGTATCCATCTTCAATTACCATCCAAACTCTATCATCAATCACCTATAGATAGGACTCCATCTTGCCTTTCCATGAGGCATAATTGTCCCTCTTGAGCAATGGTGGTCTTATGTTCGATACTCCCTCTTTACTTACCCCAAAATCACTCATAGTGTTTGGGTCAATGAATGCAAATGAATGCAACAAACAAAATGCACACAGATGAAAACACACAATCAAGAGCAAGGATCACCTAAGTATGTCTAGGAACCCGCTCTGATACCAATTGAAAATACACTCTAAAGCATGTGTCTAACAACCTAGAGGGCGGTGAATGGGTTGTTAATCGATTATTACCAACTTTTTGATTAGTCGATTTAAACAACAATTAACCCAACACAAACAACATGCAAACTCAAGTGTAAAGTGCGGAAATAAAATAACACTTGATTTTTAAGTGGAAACCCTTCAACAAGGGAAAAACCACGGGCTAACCACTTAGCCACTCTGATCCTCAGATCCACTATTGTAGTGATGTTGACAACCTAGGTTGACCTCTAGTCACACCATTCTCGGTTACTAACCTACCACTACTACCCGTAGGCCTTTATAGTGAATCCTTGATCAACCACACTTTGGTTGGAAGACTTAACTTGCTTATGCACTACACCTTGTAGTCACAAGACTTAACTCTCAAGAAGAGATTAACAACCTATGTAAATATATGAATATTCAAAATGCAATTAATGCTAGGCAACACTAAATGCTTATCTAGAGATTATATGATGGCAACAAGCACAATTCTAGATATCAATGTCTATATGAATGCTTATAAAGACCTAACTATATATAGATATGCAAGTCTAAAATCTAGTAATCAAACAAAGCCATGTCAACACAAGTTGTCATTAATCATGGTAAGGACAATAAATGCAATTAACAAATGCAATCAATGAGTCCTAATTAGCTAAAGGGAAAATATGTCCTAAATGTTGGTAAACATGTAAAAGAATGCAATCCTTGACCATGTACTAGAGTAGGATGGGATCCTTGGGGCGAGGTTTAATTCCCTGGAACTGAGCACAGAAATCAGTTGTTAAACGTGTAAAAGAATCGACACTACCTGGAGGTAACTTTCTGAATAACATCTTGGGAACATCATGCACATTACGGACCGCGTAGCGTTATGGACCATCATCTGGTGCATAAAACTTTCAAGGTGGCTCAATGGATCCTCTGTCCCAACGAACTTTTCAGCTGGCACCTTGAATTTAGGAGGCAAATCCGCCTTCCTGATCCTCCTCAAGAATGGTACATTCATCTCACCTAGGGGATTCTTCCTGAAAATATACTAAGAGTGATAAAACTAACCTAGAAGGGGGGGGGGGGGGGGGGGGGTGAATAGGCTTTAGTTAAATTAAATGCCATCTTTTTGATTAATCAAAATTAAACAACACAACCCCTAATCTCTATCACAATCAATCATTGCCATAATAAAAGTGCGGAATAAACAAAAAGACACAATGATATGATTTACGTGAGAAACCCTCCAACTGGGTAAAAACTCACGGGCCTAATCGCCAATCGAACCCTCAAATCCACTATTTGCATAAACGATTACAACCTAGGTTGACCACATCACACCTAATCAGTTACTAATCCGTCCTTGCTACCCGCAGGCCTTTAATAGTGATTTTAGGCTCTTGCTTGTATACTACTCAAGGCAAATACAAGACTTAACTCTTAAATGAAGAGATATGAATCTAAAGTGAATATGATGATATTCTAAATGCACAAAATGCAAGGTCAACACATTTAATGCTTATCTAGTCATGTATGAATGCTTTACACAATCCTAGACATCATGTTGCTATATGACACACATATAACTTAGTTATATGAAATCAAGGCATTCCTAGATGCAATAGCTATCACAATACAACAACCCAAACATCAACAAAAATCTCTATTTATAATGAAAAATTATGTTAATAGCCAAAATTGGCTAAGGACCAAAGGAAAATTTTCCACCTCCCAGACCTGGCTCCATACCCGAGAGTTTCCACCAGGAGACCATTCTATCCAGAGCCAAGCTACGATACCACCCCAGGAACAAGGACGGGCTCTAGAAACATCCTGGATAAAGCCCGAAACGATCAGATCTAGCCCGCATCACCAAAACTAGAAATTCCCCGAAGTCGAGGTCACCTTGCATTTGCTCCAGAGACTCACCTATACCTCGCTGACACAGGAGAATGTCCCTAGGAAGCCGCACCTAGTTTCGAAAGGTCAGGGGAAGCCGCACCTAGCGTCGAAAAGGTCAAGGGAAGCTAGATCTAGCTCCTAGCTGGATGAAACTTCTCAGATATCGAGGTCGAAACACTGATCGACCTCGCTAGTTGATGCACCACACCATGCCATATTCAACGACCTCTATAAAGGATCATGCTGTGAAGATACGAAGATGCACTGGATCATATCTGGAAACGTTACCTACATGCAGAACAAGTAATAGAGTCTAAAGAGGAAACAAACTGATCTCCATCAAGATATTCTCAAATCGGCTATTAACTCAAAGTCAATGACATTTAATCGAGAAATCCTGCCCGATAAGGAGGGGAGAGACTGAGAAAATCAAGGGGAGAATCAGTTGATTTAACCTACAAAACTATGTATAAATAGAAAGAAAGAAAACGAAAAGAGGAGACTACTATTCGACAGGCATACGACAAATACTCGACCATATCCTAGAGAGAGTTGAGAGCAAAAAGAAAGAAATTTGTATTTGTATACCATGCACGTTCAATAAAGAAAATATTCTTGCTTTCTTTTGTGATTAATTGTATTTGTATACCATGCACTAGAGAGTGATGAATTGTATCATTATTCCTTGTCATTTTATAAATCATTGCTACACATACGATCAATCTTGGCCACCACCTACGTGGTAGTGGTCTCGAGGGTGTTAACTGAGATTTCTCGTCCCGAGTAAAATTTCCGTTAACAAATTATAATCTAGATGCATAAGAGACACAGAAGAGATTTCTTGTTAAGCAAGAACACAAAGATAGATGAGAGTGGTGTTCTACTTACCAAGTAAGCTATGTTGATGAAGACCCATGCTTAGAAACATCCTAGATGAAGCTAGATGATGATAGAACCATGAATGAATGATGGGTGATTGGGTGTTGGACAATAAAAATGGTTTCTTGCAACCTTTTCTTGCAAGACACTCTTGAGCTCTAAAAGGAATGAAAGAGAATGAATTCTGAAGATCTAAAGAGGCAAGGAAGAGGAAAGGGCATATATATATCAAGCCCTAGACGAAATGACACCGTTTTGAAAACAGTAACAAAAACCTGTCATTACCGCTGTGCGTACCGCGGTTCGGGCAAGTTGTCCAGACCGCGGTACACGTAGCAGTGTGTCTACTGGACAACAACGCGGTTTGGACCGCTGTGCGTGCAGTGCATATGCCGCGGTCAAGGCATCAGGGGCCTACTGAAGTTTACCGTGTCACGGACCACTGGGCGTACATGTGTATAGGACGCGGTCCAGGCAGCATGAGCCGACTGATGATTACCGCTCTATACGCCGCGGTACAAGCAGTGCTTGCCAAGCAGTCTAGGCCGCGGTACTAGAAGAAACCCTATTTGTTAGGTAGACTCAACACACAAAGTGATGTGCAATATATGCAAGTGTGGAGTATGATAAGTGACATACAATACATCATCCAATTGTATGTAAACAAGAATATAATGCATGCAAGTGAGTGTGTGCAGCTATATCTCTTCAAGTAAAAGTAGAGTCAAGTAATCTACCTTTCTTGAAGCACTTGGAGTCAATTGGAAGATCTTGAAATCCTAATCTACCCTTTTACAATGATTAACCCCAAATGTGATTTTGTCAACGAAATAAGCCAATCATAAAGTGAGGCACTTACAATCTCCCTCTTTGGCTATTTCGTGACAAAACCACCACTCACAAAGCAACCTCACAAAAATAACAAATTGGTCAACAAAAGTTTCTACATTACTATAAAGCCTATAGTCTAAGTCTTGAACATCTTCAAGTCAATCCAAAGCTTGTAGAACCATCCAACCTACACACAATCAACAAAACAAGCAAGGATACCTTCCAAGATCAAGTGTGTGAAAGGTGCTTTCAATAACCATAACCAACTACAAACAAAATTCATTTGCAATAGCCTTAACAAAATACAATCAAATAATGCAATGCAATACTCCCCCTTCATGATAGCTCTCAACTTCTCCTAAACAAGATACTGCTAGTCCACTAAAGCTCCACAACTCTTCTCCCCCTTTTTGTCATGAGATAGGCAAAGGGAGTCCCCCTCAATGGGTAAGCTTTTGGCAAGGAGAGTGACAGAGACGCTTTTTCCCTTATGTTGTTTTAAAAGATCAGTCCGTCAATAATATTTTAAGAAACCTCACAAAGCCTAAATCAGTTTACAAACATAAATATAGCGGCAAGTGGGTGTCGTCCACAGGGAGCGGCGTTAGCCAAATTAGTTAAAGCTAAAGCAATGGTATGTGTATATATATATATATATATATATATATAATAGCAAAACATGAATTGGTGAAAATGTAGATTGTGAACCAACTATAAATAACACTAAATTAAATAAGTAAATAAAATGAAAGGGGAATATGGAGTGAAAGATATATAGATGATGGAAACTAAGGAGTTAATGGATTCGAAAGCAAATACTGGGCAATGTAACAAACTTGTCAATAGCACGGCTCTTCAAGGTAACCGACCTAGGATGTATAGAGTCGGTTATTTATCCCTAGAAGGTGGCCAACCTAGGATGTATAGTGCGGACCACCTATTAGGGATTAATCCTTGTAAACTACCAACCTAGGATGTATAGAGTTGATTGTTTACCGGATTCTAGAAATGAAGCTCGTCTACCTAACATTGACTCAACCGATTACAAATAGTCACACTAGGATGTATAGTGATGACTTCTAACTCTTTCACGGATTCCGACCTAGGATGTATAGTGTCGGAAACACGATCGAGGTTAGATTAAAACCGCGGTTCAAGAGTCGGAATTCATGACTTTCCGTCTATTCTTTAGAGCATTAAACAACTAAATAGGATGTATATCTAGATGCAATACTCATACATAATATAAAAACATCTTGCAAAGATCATGTATCTACATAAGAAATCAATGATAAACATTCACAACAAGAATAGATCAATGGAAGATAGACATGAATCTCAATATAATATCAAGTTTATATACAAGCCCAATATTAAACTAACTACTCCATCAACCCCTTAGAGGGGATTTAGCTACTCATTACAACTAGGAAATCAGTAGAGAGGAGAAAGAAATAACCCTTGGAGAACATCTCCTTCCTTGAAGTGGCTCCAATCTCCTAACTTCCTTGAAGTTGAGTAGAGAATGTGTGGATGAGAGGTAGAGAGAGAAACTAGATCTAAGAATGCCTAATCTGTCTAAAACGGAGTTAAAAGCTCCTTAAAACGTTTCTATACTTTTCTATTTATACTAAATACAAAAATAGGTCACTTAAGCTTTGAAAATCAGACTGGCGCTCTCGTAGTGCGGGTGGAGTGCGGGTGATTTACCCGTACTGTACCCGCACTGTATGGGTTGCCTGCAACTTCAGTTCTCGGATCAGGACATGTGTGCGGGTGGAGTGCGGTTGAATTACCCGCAGTTGACCCGTACTTGGCCCGCACTTGGCATCGCACTGTGACCGCACTTCCTTCTCAGGTGCAAAATCTACCTTCTGTCTTGAGCAACAGAGAGGGTAGAGTGCGGTTGGATGACCCGCACAGTACCCGCACTCTAATGTCAGGTGTAATTCTGCTCTTCTGTTCTTGATGCAAGTGCGGGTAGAGTGCGGTTTGATGACCCGCACAGTACCCGCACTCTAGTGTCAGGTGCGATTCTGTTCTTCTGTTCTTGGTGCAAGTGTGGGTGGAGTGCGGTTTGCTGACCCGCACAGAACCCGCACTCTAATGTCAGGTGACTGCGCAGCTTCTCTGGTTTGGCAATAGTGCGGGTGGAGTGCGGTTAGCTGACCCGCACTGTACCTGCACTTTATCTCTGTACTTGCATTCTGCCCTGGCTATGCACATAAGTGCGGCTGGAGTGCGGCTAGAGTGCGGTTTCGACCCGTACGAGACCCGCACTGGACCCGTTTGTGCTCTTTTTCTGCTGGAATCATCACAATGTGCTTCCAAGCCTGTCTCTGCATCATTTCCTTCAAATAAGCACAAAACAACCCATAAGAGACACAAAAATGCACGAAAACAGAACATAAGGTAAGGATCTGAGGGCCTAAATATAGTACATATTTGGCCCGATCAAACACCCCTAAACCAAACCTTTGCTCGTCCTCGAGCAAATATATTCAAGACAGTAAGACACCAGCTGAAAGTAATTTCTAAATACCTAAACAATACATCAACAATGTCGCAAGTCCCATGTGTGATATGATACAAATAGATGTGATCGAGAGGAGAAAAACATGTGCACAAGATCAAGAGCAATTTGGAGACACCCAGTGGAGGCTCGTACGAACACGAATCCCACACCTAAAGGCATTCATGAATTTAGGACCACTTACTCCCATACCTTGAATATAATTCGCTTCAATTCTAAAGCTCACATGGATTCCCTCTTTTCTTTCCTCAAGAGTCCTAAGTTCTACACAACAAGTATGCAAAGAAGATTCTGCATAAAATTTAAGCAATGAACTATCCTAGGAACGAGTCACCATGCCATGGATGCGAAAGATCGTGCTTCAACCTACATTCCCAAACTAGACTTACATGGATCAAATAGGGCTTTTCAACCGGTTATTGTGTGGCTGTGGGGTTGAATGAGTTTACACAAAACAGAATATGGAATTTTTAGGAGTTCAACTCACCAATCATGCTAGAATAAAATCCCTACTCCCACACCATGTTCTTTTCTTGCTTTAAATGCAACCCTCTAGGAAACCATTTAACCCACATTTTTCCCTCAACATTTGCATTCCATTTGGGCGTGTTTAGCATAAAACACTCTCATTATGGCACTTCAAGTACAATCTTTCTTTAAATTTTTCTTTTAACAATTTCCAAATAACAATGTTGTACTCCCTTTGAGTTGTTACCATCTTCCCTTTTTTTAGGCATTTAGAGTGCATAACTTACCCTTTTCTTTCATATTTTCAACATCTATCTCATTTTACCCACTGTGGGACTATTTTAACCCTTTTTCTCACTACCATTTCCCATCCTAACATGATTAGTACAAGGGTAGGCATGTGTTTAGGCTATTGGGTATATGGTTGAATGTGGTACCAATGAAGAGGTAAGTGTTTGGCCTCAAATCGGCTTTGGAACACACAGTATGGTAAGTGGTGTTTAGGCTATAGAGGTACTTCAATAAACATGCATTCCCTACTATCACTTCCAAAACCATCTAAAAAGGGAATGAAAACATCTATCACGCATTCACAAAATAATGCAAGTCCTATGGCACATGACATACATGACGAGAGGCGTGTTTAAGAATAATCAATAATGCACTTAGAAAACGCACTTTCATGCTTGTGTTTGTGATCTCACAGGTATCTCCACTATTAGAACAAGACATGGGAACAATGAGTCCCCAATACTTCATACCAACGGGTGAGACTAACCCATGATGGTGCAAGCAAAGCCTTAAGTGGCACCAAACAATATCACAAGGTCAGAGCACATATAAGAGACTCGTCAAAAACACATTCTAGAAGCATCATACCCATACTGGATTACAGTTTGAAAAATGGACAAGCGACAAAATTGAAAAATTGGACACTAAACTGTACACGGCGGAGGCGTGATGCACCCCCAAACCAAAACTCAACAATGCCCTCATTGTTGGAAAGAACAAGCAAAATCACAATAAATGGCGGAATGAGGGATCAATACCCCCAAACCGAATCTAGACATACATTCGACCAAGCTCATTCAGTATAACAAAAACTAACACGCATTCATTAAAAATTTAAGTACAAAACCGAAGGTAGAAAACTCCCTTTAGAAGGAAGATCGGTCGATGTCAATGCGTGTTATTGTGTGCTTCCCAAAAGATGCACAACCTAGCTTAAAACCACACAACAACTCTACCAACAAAAATTAAATGCGAAAAGAAAAGAAAAATAAGTCTAAATGAAATAAAACTTTGAAGGCGAACAGTTTAAAAATGACCTGAGCAGGCTGCCTCTCACCGGTGCTCAGAAATGATAGATGCGCTAGGGGTCAGCAAGTTCCATGGACCCAACACCCTTGCAGCAGGTTTCCGGTCCAAAATACGGTTTTAGCCTATGCCCATTAACCTTGAATATCCCATCGTTCCTCAAATTCTGAATGTCTACAGCTCCATTTGGAGAGACATTAATAATGCGATGTGGGCCTGACCATCTTGATTTCAACTTCCCAGGAAACAACCTCAAACGAGACTCATAAAGTGACACCAGCATGCCCGGTTGGAACTCCTTCGGTACCAATCGTTTGTCATGAATAGCTTTTGTTTTTTCCTTGTAGAGTCGTGAACTCTCATAGGCTTCCAATCGGAACTCATCTAACTCGTTCAACTGATTGCATCTTTCTTCACCTGCTTTGTCATACTCCCAATTCAACTTCTTGATTGCCCACCAAGCTTTATGTTCTAGTTCTACTGGAAGGTGACAAGCTTTACCAAAAACCAACCTATACGGGCTCATCCCAATAGGAGTTTTGAAAGCCGTTCGGTACGCCCATAAGGCGTCAGATAGTTTCAATGCCCAATCCTTCCTAGTGGAGGAGACTGCCTTCTCCAGAATCTGCTTGATGTGCCTGTTACTGACTTCAACCTGTCCTAATGTCTGAGGGTGGTATGGTGTGGCCACCTTGTGACGCACTCCATACTTCTTCAATAGATTTCCTATGACTTTGTTACAGAAATGGCTCCCTCCATCGCTAATGATCACCCTTGGGATCCCAAATCGGGTCAGGATATGTTCCTTTACAAATTTAACTACCACATTACTGTCATTGGTCTTTGTGGCGACTGCCTCAACCCATTTGGAAACATAGTAGACCCTCACTAAAATATAGCTGTTCCCACAAGAAGGTGGGAACGGTCCCATAAAATCAAGACCCCAAGTGTCAAATACTTCAACCACCAAAATTCCAGTTTGTGGCATCTCATTCCGTTTACCAATGTTCCCTGTGCACTGGCATCTATCACAAGCCACACAAAACTGATAAGCATCTTTAAACAGTGATACCCATAAGAAACCTGACTGCAACACCTTTAGTGCTATCTTCCTTGCGCTGAAATGGCCTCCACACTGTAAGTCATGGCAGAATCGCAACACATCATACTGCTCATTTTCTGGCACACACCTCCTAATCACTTGATCTGCCTCGTGTTTGAAAAGGTAAGGCTCGTCCCAGAAGTACTCTCTTGATCTCCTAGCAAACCTTTTCTTGCCCTGCCAATCTAGCTCAGGGGGGAAAACCCCATGTGTCAGATAGTTTGCCAGATCTGCATACCATGGTTCCCTATCCTGCACTGCCCACAGATGTTCGTCCGGGAAATTTTCTCTCAACGGAATCTCATCCCCATCTATATGACTCTCATGTACTATCCTGCTAAGATGATCTGCAACCACATTCTCGCACCCCTTCTTATCCCGGATTTCTAAATCAAACTCCTGTAACAGTAACACCCACCTAATCAGCCTAGGTTTTGCATCTTTCTTTTGGAGCAGATATCGCAAAGCTGCGTGGTCTGAGTATACCACAACCTTGGCGCCTACCAAGTACTGCCTGAACTTCTCAAGAGCAAAAATGACAGCTAATAATTCCTTCTCTGTTGTCGAATAGTTCATCTGTGCGTCATTCAAAATCCGGGATGAGTAATATATGACATGTGGGTCTTTGCCAACCCTTTGACCCAAAACTGCACCTACAGCGAAGTCAGAAGCATCACACATTTTTTCAAATGGTAAATCCCAAACTGGTGGGGCAATTACTGGAGATGAGGTCAAAGCCTCTTTTAAAGTTTCAAATGCCCCCGCACAATCTGAACTAAACACAAACTCTTTGTTCTTTTGTAGCAACAAGCATAGAGGTCTGGAGATCTTTGAAAAATCTTTGATGAATCTCCTGTAGAAACTTGCATGACGAAGAAACGACCGGATGTCTTTGACATTGCGAGGAGGTGGTAAACTCTTGATAACTTCAATCTTTGCCTTGTCTACTTCAATTCCTTTTTCAGATATTATGTGACCCAAGACAATCCCTTGTTGTACCATGAAATGGCATTTCTCCCAATTCAAAACCAAGTTGTTTTTCATGCATCTTTGAAGCACCAACGATAAGTTATTAAGGCATAACTTGAACGAGTCCCCGAATACTGAGAAGTCGTCCATGAAGACTTCAATAATTTCCCCCACCATATCTGAAAATAACGAAACCATACACCTTTGAAACTTACCTGGTGCATTGCAAAGGCCAAAAGGCATTCTTCGGAAGGCATAGGTTCCATAGGGACAGGTAAAAGTGGTCTTCTCTTGGTATTCTGGAGCGATAACTATCTGATTGTACCCGGAATACCCATCTAGGAAACAGTAGAACTGATGCCCTGCCAGCCGCTCTAGGACTTGGTTGATGAAAGGTAAGGGAAAATGGTCCTTCTTGGTGACCGCATTTAACTTTCGGTAGTCTACACAACCGCGCCACCCTGTCTGGAGTCTTTGTGCCACTAACTCACTCCTCTCATTCTTCACTACTGTAACTCCGGATTTCTTTGGGACGACATGAATGGGACTAACCCATCTACTATCTAAAATAGGGTAGATAATACCTGCATCAAGAAGCTTCAATATCTCTTTCTTTACTACCTCCTGCATGATCGGATTTAGCCTCCTTTGTACCTCCCGTGTCGGTTTGGCGTTCTCTTCTAGCAAAATCTTATGCATACACATGGTAGGACTTATCCCCTTAATGTCATCTATGAACCAACCAATGGCCTCTCTGTACTCTTTCAACACTCCAAGTAGTTCCTCTTCTTGACTTGCCTCCAAATTTGCAGATCACTGGGTTCAACCTTTCTTTGTCGAGAAACACATACTTCAAGTTCGACGGGAGTGCTTTCAATTCAACTCTTAGAGGAAGTTCTTCTAATGGTACCAGGTCATCTGCATTTCCTTCTCTTTCGAATTCCTCCTCAATAGTGGTATCCAACTCCTCCTCTAAGAAATCCACAGTGTTACAGTCATGGGAACCTACTGGGTATGATAAAGAGTCAAAAATGTTGAACTCCACGGTTTCGTCTACTACCTTCATGGTCAGCTTCCCTGAATGCATATCAATCACTACCCAAGCGGTTGCTATGAAAGGTCTCCCCAAAAGTAACTTCACATCTCTCTCGTCTCTTCCTTCATCCATGTCAATCACCACAAAGTCGGCAGGTATGATTAACTTTTCAATCTGTATTAACACATCTTCGACAATGCCCTTAGGGCTTCTTGCAGAAGCATCTGCTAAGACAAGTGACATAGTGGTTTTTCTGAGGTCATTCAAACCCAGCTTCTTGTAGACCGAGAATGGCATGAGATTAATGCTTGCTCCTGAGTCCAACATCGCTCTTTCGCGATTCGACCCGCCAATCATAATGTTAATTATAAAACTCCCTGGGTCCTTCATTTTCTGGGGCAATGACCGTTGAATTACTGCACTGACATTCTCATTTAGACGCTCCTGTTGTTTCGGTCTGAACCGCTCTTTATCTTTACTCAAGTCTTTGAAAAATTTACCATAAGCCGGCATTTTCTCAATAGCATCTAACAGTGGTAAGTTGACGGTTACCTTGGAAAGGAGATCATAGATTTTCTGATGTGATTTCTCCAACTTAGAGTTTTTCAGCCTCCCTGGGTTTCCAAAAGAATTCAAACCAATTTTTACCCTTTGTCATGATTTCAAGCAATGATATAGATTGTTTATAAGAAAGTCAGTTTAAAGAGCAACTATATCAAACTATAAAAGTGAAACAAGACATGAGCGACTTTTTGCACCCTATTTGATTTTTCCGGGTAAGATACCCGTATGATAGTAGCCTTGTTCAACTAATAAAGAGAGAGAGAAGACTGAATTTGGATGAGACATCCTTATTTGTGGAATAGACTCATGGTCCTTAATTAGTTTAGTCTTCTCATTTGCTTATGCATATAGTTTTGCATTCATGTTTAAGCAATAAAAAAAAATGTCTTCATGCATATCAACTTAAAGCATGTCAATAATAAAGAAAACATCATGTCATGGAGATCAATTATAGGTCATTCAAATTGTACTTCCAAAGTAAATCTCCTAGTCCAAAAATGCATGTTTGAACATAAATATAACATGGATTGCAAGAAAAGTAATTTTCACACTTATTAAGAAAATAACATAATCATATGCACAACCGATCATCTCAAGCAATTAATGAAGGAGCATAAAATATATCAATGTAGCACAATGCACTTTCATGCCAATTTGCTCTTTTTGCTTGAGCTCCCTATATGGGGTCAAGACATACCATTTCAAGCCAAATGACAAATCCCAATAGACTTACTAAGGTTGCCAAACCTAATGGTGTCTAAGGGCTTTTTAAATAAGTCCGCTAGTTGGTCATTAGTTCCCACAAGCTCCAATGCAAAAGTTTTGCTCTCAACTAGCTCTCTAATGAAATGATGTCTAATGTCAATGTGCTTAGTCCTAGAATGTTGGACGGGATTCTTAGAAATGTTTATAGCACTCATATTGTCACAAAACAAAGTGAGAGTGCCTTGCTCTAAGCCGTAGTCGACTAGCATTTGCTTCATCCACAACAATTGGGTACAAGCACTACCGGCGGCTATGTATTACGCCTCGGCCGTGGATAGGGAAATTGAGTTTTGCTTCTTGCAAAACCAAGACACCAAGTTGTTGCCTAGAAAGAAACAGCCACCCGATGTACTCTTCCTATCATCACAATTCCCCGCCCAATCGGCATCACTAAATCCAACAAGATTTGGATTAGTGTCAAAGGAGTACCATATCCCATGATTGGAGGTACCATTCACAAATCGAATGATCCTCTTCACCGCAACAAGGTGAAACTCTTTGGGATTAGCTTGGTACCTAGCACAAACACCCACACTAAAAGAGATATCGGGCCTACTTGCGGTCAAGTATAGCAAACTACCTATCATACCACGATACAATCTCTGATCAACACTTTTACCACTAGCATCCTTGCTTAGCTTCAAAGTGGTACTCATGGGTGTGTCACAATGTTTGGCATTGTCAAGACCAAACTTCTTCACTAGGCTTTTGGCATACTTAGCTTGGGATATGAAAATCCCATCATGCATTTGCTTAATTTGCAAGCCTAAGAAGAAATTTAGTTCACCAACCATGCTCATTTCAAATTCAAGAGACACAACATCAACAAATTGTCTCACTTTTGACTCGTTGGTGGAACCAAATACAATATCATCAACATAAATTTGAGCTATGAAAAGCTCATCTTTGTTGCACTTGATGAACAAAGTCTTGTCAACACTACCTCTTGAGTAGCCATTGTCAACAAGATAAAGAGTGAGGCGCTCATACCAAGCACTTGGTGCTTGTTTCAACCCATAAAGTGCCTTTTTGAGGCGATAGACATGATTGGGGTGGTGTGGATCCACAAACCCCTTAGGTTGTTCAACAAACACTTCATCATGCAAGAAGCCATTGAGGAAGGCACTCTTAACATCCATTTGATGTAGTTTGAACTTATACACACAAGAAATAGACAAGAGAAGCCTTATAGACTCAAGACGGGCAACAGGAGCAAAAGTCTCCTCAAAGTCAATACCCTCAATTTGAGAGTATCCTTGTGCCACAAGCCTAGCCTTGTTGCGAACAATGTTGCCATCCTCATCCGACTTGTTCCTATACACCCATTTGGTGCCTATGACATTAGTGTCCTTGGGTCTAGGAACTAGAGTCCATACCTCATTTCTTTCAAATTGGTTTAGCTCTTCTTGCATGGCAAGAACCCAAAACTCATCATTCAAGACTTCATCAACCTTTTTGGGTTCAACTTGAGAGGTGTAACAAGTATAGCTAATTTGATTAGCTATTTGACGCCTAGTCCTAACACCTTCATTCACATCTCCAAGAATGTCATTCTTGTTGTGGAGATGTCTAACCCATGGAGCGGGTTCTTTAGAGACCAAAAAAGGATCTCTATCAAGAGGTTGATCATCTTCTTCACTATGATTAGACTTCACATCACTTGGTGTCTCACCACACTCCTTCAAATGAAGATCGCCATTCTCACAAACATCCTCCTCATGGTCAACATTTTTGGGCCTACAATCATCAATGACAACATTTGATGATTCCATGACACTTCAAGTTTTTAGATTGAAAACTCTATAGGCCTTACTATTGAGTGCATATCCAATGAAAATACCCTCATCACTCTTGGTATCAAACTTGCCAAGTTGATCACGGTCTTTAAGAATATAACACTTACTTCCAAAGATATGGAAATATCTAACATTGGGTTTTCTTCCCTTCCATAACTCATAGGATGTTTGTTTGGTCCCGGGTCTAAGGAAAACTCTATTCCCTATATAACAAGCCGTATTAACGGCTTCGGCCCATAAATTCCTAGGAACCTTGTTGCTAAGCAACATCACCCGAGCCATCTCTTGTAAAACCCTATTCTTCCTTTCCACAACTCCATTTTGTTGGGGAGTTCTAGGAGCCGAGAATTCATGGGAAATACTTAGACCATTATAGAAACTCTCAAAGCTACTATTCTCAAATTCTTTCCCATGATCACTTCTAATTCTCTTAATGCTCTTAATGTGAGAATTTTTCTCATTTTGAATTTTGACACATAGCATTTTGAATTTCTCA
This sequence comes from Dipteronia sinensis, assembly GCA_033220585.1. Classification (NCBI taxonomy): domain Eukaryota; kingdom Viridiplantae; phylum Streptophyta; class Magnoliopsida; order Sapindales; family Sapindaceae; genus Dipteronia; species Dipteronia sinensis. The sequence goes on from CM065638.1 coordinate 31,069,188, forward strand.
AAAGCCTCGGACTTCTCTCTAAGGAAGTAAGTCCATGTGAACCTACAGAAGTCATCAACCACTACAAGGATATACCTTTTACCACCTAGACTCTCGGTTTGCATGGGACCCATGAGGTCCATATGAAGGAGTTCCAATGGCTCCTTGGTACACATGAATTTTCCTTTCTTGTGCACACTTTTAGTTTGCTTCCCTTGTTGACAAGGTCCACAAACTCCCTCAAACCTCTTCCCAAGCTTGGGAAGGCCTCTCACAACATTCAACCTCTCAAGGACTTTCAAGTCACCATAATTCATATGGACAAATCTTTGATGCCACAACTCAACTTGCTCACAACTAGACAAGTTATAAGAGATGTTACTAGACTCAAGACAATAACAATTGTCACTTGATCTCTTGCCTTTTAGAAGCACGTGCCCATTTTCCTTAAGAATAGAGCAATCAACTTTGCCAAACATACCGAAAGACCTTCATCAGTTAAATATGATATACTAATGAGATTGGCTTGCAAGCCATCTACATATAGAGCATTGAGCAAGGAGGGCAAACCGGGAATAGATATATTACCTTTCCCTATGACCTTTTTCCGTGAACCATCACCAAAAGTGACAAATCCACCATCCTCTATCACAAGAGTCTCAAAGAAACTCTTATTTCCGGTCATATGTCTAGAACACCCACTATCAAGGTACCAAGTGTTGGAGGCCTTGGCTTTCAAAGCCACATGAGCCACATAGCAAAAATATTCATTTTTTCTAGTCCACCTAGGAGCAACATTATCAATCCTAGGAGCCTTTGGTTCATTTGCTCTAAGTTCCCTAGGTGCATGCTTTTTGGCTCTTGTAAGCATATTTTTCTCAATCATGTTCTCAAATCTACACAATTTGATATACTTAAAGCAATTTGGCCTTATATGGCCTTCAATACCACAATAATGACAAGTAGGAGTAAAGTAGGAATTCATACCATAGCTTTGTGCAACCATTTGAGGTTTCCTTCTCCTTTGAGTAGTCCTTTGATGTTGAACAAACCCTCTCCTTTGTGGTTGAGCCAAAGTAGCATGTCTTCCTTGTTGATCATACATGATTCTTGATCGTGGAGGAGGGATCCTTTTAAGTGGAGGTCTTGATTGAAATGCTCTAACTTGTTGTGGTTGAGCCCTTGTTGGAATCTTGGCTTGAGCATGTTTTGAGGATTTTCCAATTTCAATCCTTCTTGTAACTTGTTGTGGAACTTTGACTTCTTGAACTTCTTGACTCTTGACAAAGGTAGTCTTTTTCAAAGATGTAGTACTCACATCTTCCTCATATCCCAAACCCCTCTTATCACTAGGGCTTTTTCCAATTGATAGCATCTTGTCAAGCTTCTCGGTTCTGGTGATCATCTTGGCAATTACTCATTTTGCCTCTTTAAGCTCCTTCCTTAAGCATTCTTCACTTTTCTTGACCACAACAAGTTCCAACTTTAAGCTCTCTTCCCTTTTTCTTGTTCTTTTCACTTCTTCACTTAAGTGAATCATCTTAGAGGTCACTTCAAGGTTGTTCCTTTTCAACACTTGAATCTCTTTTTTCTTCTTAGCTCTAGAACTTTTGAAGTATTCCATGAAGTCTTCATAGTCCATCTCCTTATCAAATTCATGCTTGGACTCGGATGAAGTACTCCCATTATTTGAGTTATCTTCTTCTTCTTCTAGTTTGTTATTTTCCTCTTCTTGGTCACTTATAACTTCCTTGCTATTGTGAGATGATGAAAAGGCAATGAAGTTTGCAACTTGGTCTTCATCATCCGAAGACTTTTCTTCCTCCTCTAAGTCTTCACTATCACTCCAAGTAGCCGCCATCGTCTTTCCTTTCTTCTTCTTCTTTAAGTTGGCACATTCGGGGGCAATGTGACTATACCCACTACACTCATAGCATTGAATACTCTTCTTGGAGTCATTCTCTTCACTTTTCTCCACCTTTTTAAAAGGAGTCTTCTTCTTCACAAATTTTCCTTTGGAGCCCATCCCCTTCTTCTCAAACTTCATGAATTGCTTGAACCTCTTTACCATAAGAGCCATTTCTTCATCCGAATCTTCTTCCTCCCTTTCTTCCTTGGAGGTCTTCAATGCAATGCTCTTTTGCTTCTTTTGAGGTGTTGTTGAAGTAGGGGCTCTTCTTGACTCAAAAGCCATCAACTTGCCAATTATCTCACTTGGCTTTATTTTCTTATATTCGCTATTCTCTTCAATAGCGGTCACCTTTGCATCAAATCACTCCGGGAGAGACCTCATAATTTTTTGGTTTATCCTTTTATCCGTATATGGATCGCCTAATTGATGACTTTGGTTGACGATATCCAATAGCTTTACTTGGAAGTCATTGAAGCACTTGTGATCTTCCATCTTCAAGGACTCAAATTGAGCTTGAAGGACTTGTAGTTTGGAGTCTTTCACTACATCGGTTCCTTCATGTGCCATCTCCAATATTGTCCATGCTTCATGTGCATTCCTTGTGGTTTGGATTAGCTTGTGTTGATTTTCATCCACTGCACACAAGATTGCATGCATGGCCTTGTTGTTCCATTTGGAGGCATCAAAGTCTTTAGTATCCCATTCCGATTTAGGTTTGGGCACGATGCTTTCATCTTTGAGAGTCTTGGTAGGTGATGTGTAACCATCCTCAATTACCATCCAAACTCGATCGTCAATTTGGAATAGATAGGATTCCATTTTCCCTTTCCATGATGAGCAATTAACCCTATCAGAAGTGGGGGTCTTGAACTCGACGCTCCCTCACGCTCATATGCGTTTCCATTCATGGTGTTTAAGGGTGAATGAGATGAATGCAATCAATCAACAAAAAGAAAGGGAAAACAAGCAAGACACAAACCAAAAAAAACAATCTAATGCAAAACACTCCTAGAGAGCAGAGGATCTCCTAATTATGTTAAGGAACCCGCTCTGATACCAATTGAAAATATACTAAGAGTGATAAAACTAACCTAGAAGGGGGGGGGGGGGTGGATAGGTTTTAGTTAAATTAAATGCCATCTTTTTAATTAATCAAAATTAAACAACACAACCCCTAATCTCTATCACAATCAATCATTGCCATAATAAAAGTGCGGAATAAACAAAAAGACACAATGATATGATTTACATGAGAAACCCTCCAACTGGGTAAAAACTCACGGGCCTAATCGCCAATCGAACCCTCAAATCCACTATTTGCATAAACGATTACAACCTAGGTTGACCACATCACACCTAATCGGTTACTAATCCGTCCTTGCTACCCGCATGCCTTTAATAGTGATTTTAGGCTCTTGCTTGTATACTACTCAAGGCAAATACAATACTTAACTCTTAAATGAAGAGATATGAAACCTAAAGTGAATATGATGATATTCTAAATGCACAAAATGCAAGGTCAACACATTTATTGCTTATCTAGTCATGTATGAATGCTTTACACAATCTTAGACATCATGTTGCTATATGACACACATATAACTTAGCTATATGAAATCAAGACATTCCTAGATGCAATAGCTATCACAATACAACAACCCAAACATCAACAAAAATCTCTATTTATAATGAAAAATTATAATCTAGATGCATAAGAGACATAAAAGAGATTTCTTGTTAAGCAAAAACACAAAGATAGATGAGAGTGGTGTTCTACTTACCAAGTAAGCTATGTTGATGAAGACCCATGCTTAGAAACATCCTAGATGAAGCTAGATGATGATAGAACCATGAATGAATGATGGGTGATTGGGTTTTGGACAATTAAAATGGTTTCTTGCAACCTTTTCTTGCAAGACACTCTTGAGCTCTAAAAGGAATGAAAGAGAATGAATTCTGAAGCTCTAAAGAGGCAAGGAAGAGGAAAGGGCATATATATATCAAGCCCTAGACGAAATGACACCGTTTTGAAAACAGTAACAAAAACCCATCATTACCGCTGTGCGTACCGCGGCTCGGGCAAGTTTTCCAGACCGCGGTACACGCAGCAGTGTGCCTACTGGACAACAACACGGTTTGGACCGCTATACGTGCAGTGCACAGGCCGCGGTCAAGGCATTAGGGGCCTACTGAAGTTTACCGTGTCACAGACCGCTGGGCGTACATGTGTACAGGACGCGGTCCAGGCAGCATGAGCCGACTGATGATTACCGCTCTGTATGACGTGGTACAAGCAGTGCTTGCTAAGCAGTCTAGGCCGCGGTACTAGAAGAAACCCTATTTTCTAGGTAGACTCAACACACAAAGTGATGTGCAATATGTGCAAGTGTGGAGTATGATAAGTGACATACAATACATCATCCAATTGTATGTAAACAAGAATATAATGCATGCAAGTGAGTGTGTGCAGCTATATCCCTTCAAGTGAAAGTAGAGTCAAGTAATCTACCTTTCTTGAAGCACTTGGAGTCAATTGGAAGATCTTCAAATCCTAATCTACCCTTTTACAATGATTAACCCCAAATGTGATTTTGTCAACGAAATAAGCCAATCATAAAGTGAGGCACTTACACTTCCGATTCTCCGGGTGCTTACCTTTCTTTAATTCTTGAATCTCTTTGGCCATCATCGCCACCTGGTCGCGGAGGCGTTTGGATCCATCAATCTTGGACTCAACCTCTGAATCTTCATTGTGTAATCCCTCCGACGCCATGGACGCCTCATCCCGGTCCTTCCCTCGAGGGGGGTTTGCTCGGGCACTTCTTCTTGGACCGGGCCTACCATTAGCGATGATTCGTGGATGCCTCTCATCCGCTATCGACCTGGCTAGGGGAAGAGGCTCTCTAGGTTGGATATCAAGTGCTGATCTAACTTGTCGAGGTTGAAAGTTCATGGGTCGGTCTAGAGCTAGGGGTGGTGGCCGGAGTCTGTCGGAGGCCGGTATCTGGGTACCTGGCCTGGTGGCTTCGGCCCTAGTACTAGGTACCGTGAATTAAGGCATAATTCCTTCTATGATCAATTGAAGGCGGATACACTCCACTAACGCTGTAGCCTGTTGTTCCAGGATGGCCTGGCCAGTTCCCGAAGTAGCTAGGACTTAGGGTGCAGCCCGAGAATTCGATGTAGGTACTGGTGCTAGGTTGCAATGCTTCAATCCCTTCCCTCACTTATGACCTTTTAGAGTTGAAGCGACTGACTGGTGCCCAATGGGTTGGGCTACCCTTGGGAGGATCGGAGCCTCATACTGGTACGCTGCAAAGTAGATCTTACAGTTTTTTTTATGGGTGTAGAAATCTTCCCACAGACGGTGCCAAAAAGTGTTAATCGAGAATTTGTTTGGGTGTAGAATTTTGATCAATATCCTCAAGCTACAACCTGTGAGGTCGCAGCAAGGTAGATACCACCAATTACCATAATTTTTGTAAGAAGGATACAATAAAGGGGAGTGTAACACGTATCCAGTAAAAATAATAGCAATGGATTGTCTTATTGATTACAAGATTACTGATACTATGATGATGATAATTCTTACTATAGGACTCTCTTTCTCTCTCTTTCTATCTCACACGGTCAATGGTGGTGATCTTGTGTTAGTCTGTAAGTGGATATTTCTCTGTAGATGATGGCGAAAACACTCTGTAGGTCATGGCGAATACTCTTTCCCTTGGTCCCTTTTTTCTTCTCTTCACTTCCTTTTTTTCTTTACTTTGCATTTTGTCATTGTATTTATCGTCCCTGACTCTTCTAGTCAATCCCCATAAATCGGGCCAGTTGATTTACAATCATCGGAGTTGAATGGCGTTGACTGAGGCTGTAGATTAGTGCGGGAATTGCTCCCTTTAATTACGTAATAGTTTCTATTATGTTTAAATTCTAATTGGGTTGACCATTTTGTCTCATTTATGGCTCTTTTAAGTGTTCAAGAGGTCAACCTTTTCTTCTGCCTTGCTAGAAACGAATGCTAGATTTGTTCCTTTAGGCACGGTACTGGTTCATTGTCCCTGGTGTACTGGTCCGCTTTTGCTGTGGCAGTTCTTATCGTAGCATGCTAGTATCTTCTCGACACCATGCTCCCTACTAGGAACACGGTGACTCACTCACTGGATTGGTTTCGGGTATATATCGCGGTATTTGGATACCAGATATGTGTCGCGATACTTGGATACGGGGTAGGCAGTATCGTGGTACCGGTTCTCCTTAATACTAGGTGAAAAGCATAATGTGGCAGCGACCCTTCCTAGATCGTGGTATCAATATTTTCATGGTACCTAGGAGCTGGGAACGGTCCCGATCCAAGTCCTACCAGGTATCAGTTCAATGGAAAATTCTTCTTTGGACCCTCGCTAAAAAAGGCTGTTAACAATATTATTCTTTGATTAAGTTTTGAACGTTTCCATTACTCACTCTAAGACTTCCTTGTGCTTTAGAGCTACTCCGAGTCATTGGTCACCCGGCTATACGTAAAGGAAATTTTGAGGATAGTAGTGAAGACTTCTCAAGTAATGAGGAAAGTGAATACTCTTCAAGTACTGAAGATAGTGAAGTCTCCTCTAATCATGAAGAGATCAAAGATTCCTCGAATCATGATGAAACAAGCTTCAATGACAAGATCCTTCAATAAACTAGTGAAAATGTCAAGAAGAATGATGAGAATAACAAGTTGAAGTTGATCAATGCCAATTTAGTAGTTATAATCAAAGCTCTCGACAATGAAAAGAAGATGTCTTTGAAGAAGATAAGCAAGCAAAGTGAAGTCATCACGGAGCGTGAAAAGACCACAAAAGAGTATTTTTCAAAGATGGAGGAAAGTGCTCAAGAGCTAGATGATTTAAAAAAAGAGTTTACTATGAAGATGTTTGCCATGAAAGGAGAGATTAAGCACAAAGAGAACACTTTAACTATCTTGAAGACAAAGGAGGGGGAACTTAGTTTCTTTGAATTTGTTCTCTATATTTCTTGCTCACTTGATATCTAATATATTTGTCTCTTTTCCATTAATTATCCCTTGTTTGTTTCTTTGACAATTCCTAGACAAAAGGGGGAGAACTGTGTTCCTTGATTAAGGAGGAGTTGTTAAGAGGAGATGTTTTGCATTGAGATATTATATGAGATAGAGGGAGTTTATGTGTTTATTTATTGTGTTTTTGAGTATATCTCACCAATCGTCTATGTAGAAGATGCTCTTGTTTTTTTTGGTAATATTTTTCCTTATAGGTGCTTTGATTGCTAAAGACGGGATTCGTGAAGACTTGAAGTTTAAAGACTCATGAAGATATGAAGATATCTAATCTAGTAATCTCAATGTAATATGAGGATGTGAGAATTTGTCCATCTTATAAGTGATGAGTAAACTTTGTATGGTGAGGTTGAGGTTTTGTCAAGGAATAGCCAAAGGGGGAGATTGTTAGGTTTAGATTTGTGATAGCTTGATTTTATAACAAAACGCTCTTTGTTTGTATTGCTTAGTTTCTTAGGTGGTTCGTGATTGGATTGAGCTTCTGAGGAGGAAAGCAACTTCACATGCTAGTTTAGTCTTCAAGAGGACAATGCTTAATTAGATGCTTAGGTATTGAGTTTCTTCCTCCTCTTGCAAGGCATAGGCACACACACACACACACACACACACACACACACACAAAAAACATATCATTCATTTGTGTCCCTGCATCATTGTGCTCATTTGGTATAAAACATACACAAACCTATTGTTAACGGAAATTTTGCTCGGGATGAGAAATCTCAGTTAACGCCCTCGAGACCACTACCACGTAGGTGGTGGCCAAGATTTATTGTATATGTAACAGTAATTTATAAAATGACAAGTAAGCAAGGATGTTTGTATTGAACGTGCATGGTGTACAGATACAGAGATTCTTGTCTCTTTGCTCTCAACTCTCTCTAGAGAATGGTTGGTTATTTGTCGTCTGCCTGTCGAATAGTAGTCTCCTTTTTTTATTTCTTTTCTTTTCTATTTGTACATAGTTTGTACGTCAACAGACTGATTCTCCCTTGATTTTCTCAGTCTCCTCCTTATCGGGCGGGATTTCTTGCTTTAATGTCATTGACTTTTGGATTAATGTCTGAATTGAGAGTATCGTGGTGGAGATCAGTTTGTTTCCTTTTTGGATTTTATTACTTGTTCTGCATGTAGGTAACGTTTCCAGATATGATTCAATGCATTCCTCGTATCCTTTCAGTATGATCCTTTATAGAGGTCGTTGGATATGACGATATGGTGTGGTGCATCAACCAGGGAGGTTGATTAGTATTTCGACATTGATATCTGAGAAGTTTCATCCAGCTTGGAGCCAGATCTGGCTTCCCTTGACCTTTTCAAAGCTAGGTGTGGCCTCGACTGACCTTTTGAAGCTAGGTGTGGCTTCGACTGACCTCGCGGCCTTTTAGGGACATTCTTCTGTGTCAATCGAGGTACATACGAGTCTCTAGAGCATTTGCGAGATGACCTCGACTTCGGGGAGCTTCCAGTTTTGGTGATGCGGGCTAGATCTGATCGTTCCGGGCTCTATCACTGATGTTTCCGGAGCCCGTCCTTGTTCCTGGGATGGTATCGCAGTTCTGCTCTGGATAGAGAGGTCTCCTGGTGGAAGCTCTCTGGTCCGGGCTCTATCCCGGATGTTTCCGGAGCCCGCCCTTGTTTCTAGGATGGTATCGTAGTTCGTCTATGGATTGAGAGGTCTCCTGGTGAAACTCTCGGGTATGGAACCAGGTCTGGGAGGTGGAAAATTTCCCTTTGGTCCTTAGCCAATTTTGGCTATTAACAGAAGCCCCCTCTGACTTGAACACCAGACGTCGAGCTCAGGGTTGGGGTCAGATTTTCACTTTATTTGGGAAATCTTCCTCTTTTTACCGTTACCGAAATATTGAGGGAATTTCTTCATTTGAGTGACGTGTTGCGAACCGACTAATTTATCTTCCATTTAATCTGATTGCGTTACGGTGGTCCCCGAGATTTTTTTACCGTTACCAGCATCTTGGGGAGATCTTCCTCTTAACTGCGTAAGTGATGTGGCATGAGATGATTAGCTCGCTTTCGAGTTCAATCCGGTTACGTTACTGTAATCAATTTTTTTACCGTTATCAAACGAGTATCTCGGTAACTCGTGCTGTTGCCCTCCTGCCTATATATATATGTCTATTTTCCTCCTCATCTTCCTCACATCTCTTCGAGCTAAAAACTTTTTGCTGAGAAATATTTCCATAGCTTTTCCTCCAAGCTTGCTTCTTTCTTCATTCTTCGTCTTCTATAATGTCGAAAAACAGTCGTGACTCAACTGATTCCATACTCGACGGCGAGGAGGTCGTCAGTCTTACTCTTGGGAAGCGGGCTAGGAGGAGTTCTGACGGCGACGATTCCCCGCCCACCTCACAACGACGGCGGTCAAGTAGGAATGTATCTATCGGGACTGGGTTCTCCAACCATCCCGACCACCCTTTAGATATCGTCGATGATGACTCCGACAAAGAAGCGGACGGTGGCGCTGCGGGGGAGCGTCAGATCTCGGCTCCTGGTCCCATTGGGGAGACGCTCCCTCCCTACAATTTCCGGGTTGTCCCAGATTCCATCGTTGACCCGGTGTCGATTGATCGCTTGAGGTCAAAGTTTGGCATCCCCGACAGCGTATCCATCTCGGTGCCTCCCAAAAATTACGAGTTTTTCAACCCCCCTAAAGGCGTGCTTTCGATTCATGTGGCCGCTCTTAAGAACGGGGTCAGGCTTCCCCTCCATCCAACCCTTCGGCGGCTCTCAACGCCATCCAGCTCGCTCCCCTCCAGTTGACGCTTGGCTTCTGGAGGCATCTGATTGGTTTCCTTGTATTATGGAGGGAACAATGCCAGATGAGTAAAGTGACGAGGGAGCCAGGTGCAGAGGAGCTGGCTTATCTCTTCCAGATTGAGAGCTTGTCTGGGGCTCCTCGAGGCCAGTTCTATGCCAAGGCCAAGAATAAGCTCAACTTCATCGTTCCTGGTGCCTCGAAGAAAGACCCCACGTGGAAAGAGGAATGGATCCTGGCAGGGGATGACTGGGGGAGCTCGATTTTCATCGGAGGGCATGAATTCGAGGTTCCTACGGCTTTCAGTGACAAGCCCTCATGGGACCGGGACTCCCTGCCTTCTGAGTCGGAAGCCGTCTTAAAGGCTATTCTAGCCCAGAATTATCTGAATCTGAAGTTCCCTACTGCTGAAGCTTTTGATCCTCATAGGGTGAACAAGTATTTGCGGATTTCAGACGCTATTCCTCGTAAGTGTCGTTGAGTTGCTTCTCCTTTTTACTTGGCTTGGTTCTAACATTTTTTTTTTCACAGTTTTTATCGTGGAGCCGGCCACCTGTCACGTCTCACGCTCTCCTTAAGGTGGAGCTTCTCTTCCCTCCTCTGGGGTCGAACCTGCCCTGGCTTCGTATATCTCTCCGGCTGGGTCTAAGATGGCCACTCTTGCCTTGCTGGCTTTCCGGGCTTTGGGTAAAGCTCCCCAGGTGGTTGGCCCGGCTGCTTCTGCCCCTTCGGCCGTGGCCGCTAAAGTCGCTACCCCTTAGACTCAAACACCTGATTCCGCTGCGCTTCCAATAACCAAAGCCTCAAGGGTTTCTAGGAAAGGTGTTGCTTTTGGGAAAGGTGTCGCGAAGGTTCCTCCCAGTCGCTCCCAGCCTCAGTCGAGCTCGACAGGGCAGGATGAGGTCCTGGAGCAGTTCATAGCGTCCTGTCCAGGTGGCGGGATCTCCAAGATGGCTTCTATGCCTGTGGACGTCCTTATAACCAAGGGGTCTGTTATTTTAGCTGAGGTAATTGTATTTCCTTCATGCTACTTTTGTTAATTCGTTCAGTTTCTAACTCGGGTTCAGTATTTTGTAGGCCTTTAAGGTTAATGTCGCGATGGGCCAGCAGGTAGCCCTCCTCCGTGATCGGGCTGCAAAAGCCGAGGTTGAAGCCGAGAAAGCCGGGGGACTGCTCAAGCAGCCTCGGTTTTTAGTGGAAGAGGTGACTTCCAGCCAGGGAAAAATCGAGCTCGAGATGGCTGAGCTTCGCTGCGATCATGAGAAGATGAAGCAATCTTTTGATCAGGAGCGTCTTCAATCTCTCCGGCGGGCTAGGCAGCGGGATTCCTGGAGATCTGAGGCTAAGAAGCTGGACCTCGAGAACCAGTCTCTGATTACTCAGGTGACCCAACTGCAAGCTGATGCGGAGACCTCCTTCAGTGACGGGTATTTTTATGCTTCCTTTCAGGCCGCGGAAGCTCTTCCTCCTCCCTTTGATTTATCGTCAATTGCGGGCTGGGACAGACAGGAAATAATGCTCAAAGCTGCCGAGTTATCTCGCCCTGAAGGCGATAAGGTGGTCCCTTCTAGCCCAGCAGGAACTGGGAAGCAGCCCGCTCAGTCAGATCCCTCATTCCATCTTCCTTCCTTTATCACCTCAGGTCATGGGGAGTCTTCCAGCAAAGTGATGTCCTCTCGATCCTAAGAGGACCAATCGAGAGCTAGTGAAGAGGTTATGAGCCCATCTGAGGATCCCCCTTCAACAGAGATGGAGGTCGACAGGAGCCAGATGGGGTCCTTGGCTGCCCTTCTTGACGCGGCTATCCCTCCTGAGGTTATGGACGTAATTAATGAAGTTTTGGAGGAAGGTCCAGCTGATCATCCGATGGAGCCTCTAAATGGAGGAGCGGTCTGCGAGGATAACCCAGATGGACAGCTACCTGTAGAGGGGGATGATACCGATGATCAGCAAGAAGGAGGAGGGCCAGCGGAGGGGAGCCATGAGAGTCCCAAAGCTTGAAGCGGATGACTTGTTTTTGATTGCCCGGAAAAGGGGGTGGGCACCCTGTTTTGCCATTATCAGTTTTTCATTTTCCTTCTTCTTTTTGTAGCCCGAGTTCGGGGGTTGGGCTCCTCATTTGGATGTAGCCTTATCGGGGGATATGCTCCCCTTGTCCTTAATGGTAAATCGAAGCGCTCTTTTGAGAATTTTTATTCTGTTTCTGGTCTTGCATGGGATCCAGAGTAGCATCTGTAGCAACAATTAAGATTCGTGTAGAGAATTATGACGATTTTGATCCTGCACACGAAAGCAAACATTATCTATATATATATATATGTATATATATATATATGTTTTTTTTAAAGGGGTGATAACCCAACCAAGACTTTAGGAGGGCTACTTAGCTTTTTCCTAGTCTTTGAGATCTGGTGGGCAACTATGCTCTTACACTCAAATCCTTCTTGGGGGTGGTAGCCCGACCAAGGCATCAGGAGGGCTATCGAGCTATTTCCTGGTCTCGAGATCTAGAGGGCAACTATGCTCTTACACCCAGATCCTTCTTGGGGGTGGTAGCCCTACCAAGGCATCATGAGGGCTATCGAGCTATTTCTTGGTCTCGAGATCTGGAGGGCAACTATGCTCTTACACTCAGATCCTTCTTGGGGGTGGTAGCCCGACCAAGGCATCAGGAGGGCTATCGAGCTATTTCCTGGTCTCGAGATCTGGAGGGCAACTATGCTCTTACACTCAGATCCTTTTTGGGGGTGTTAGCCCGACCAAGGCATCAGGAGGGCTATCGAGCTATTTCCTGGTCTCGAGATCTGGAGGGCAACTATGCTCTTACACTCAGATCCTTCTTGGGGGTGGTAGCCCGACCAAGGCATCAGGAGGGCTATCGAGCTATTTCCTGGTCTCGAGAGGTTTATGTCGAATTCCCATACAAGGGTATAGTCACTAATGTTGAACATAGTTGGAGACAAAGATGGAAGAGAAAAGGAAAATGACTTTATTGATGATTGAGATGTAGTACATCTTTATTAGGACCTGTAATGAAAACTAAGTGGGGGTAGTCCGCTTGAGAACTTTTTTCAAGGGTAGAACTTCTTCAAATTATCTGCATTCCAAGTGTGGTTGATGGATAGTCCGTCCATGTCTTCGAGTTTATAAGCTCCATTGCGAACGACTAGCTTTATCAAATATGGCCCTTCCCAATTTGAACTTAAGACTCCATCCGACCTTTTTCGAGTGTTCAGTGTCACTTTCCTAAGTACCAGATCCCCTTCCTTGAATTTCCGGGCACTAACCTTTTGGTTGAAGTATCTAGCGATCTTGCTCTGGTAGATCGCTACTTTCTCTGCTGCCCGGTCTTGCTTTTCTTCTAAGAGGTCTAGACTAGCTCGGAGCTTGACTTCATTACTTTCGGGCTCAAAGTGCTATACTGTTAACGAGGTTAATTTATGCTCGATGGGGAGGACTGCTTCAACCCCGAAAACCAGGGAGTATGGTGTCTCTCCGGTAGCTGTTCTTTTTGTAGTCCGGTATGCCCAGAGGACTTCTGGTAGCTCTTCGGCCTATTTACCTTTCTTCTGCTGAAGCTTCTTTTTCAGAAGTTTCTTGATTGTCTTGTTGGTGGATTCTACCAGCCCGTTAGTCTGGGGATGAGCCACTGAGGCGAGCCTGAGGTCGATCCCCAATCCCTTGCAGAAGTCTTTGAATCGGGCGTTGTCGAATTGCTTTCCTAGGTCGCCTATAAGGATGAGAGGGGTCCCGAACATGCATACCACGTTAGTCTTGATGAACTTGGTTGTATTCTTTTCTGATATTCGAGAAAGAGGTCATGCCTCGACCCATCTTGTGAAGTAGTCGATAGCCACGATAGCGTGTTTCATCTGTCCAGGAGCGGTAGGAAGTGGCCCAATTAGGTCGATTCCCCACATGGCAAAGGGATAAGGTGAACTGAGGGACGATAGTCGCTCGGGTGGCTGGTGGTTCAAGTTTGAGGTTCTTTGACAAGGTTCGCAGGATTGCACAAAACTCTTTGCATCTTGATGGATGGTCGGCCAATAGTACCCCACCTGATAGGCTAGAGCTTCCCTACCTATGTGGTTCCCACAGTCCCCAGAGTGGACCTCTCTCAATGCCCACTTAGCATCATCGGGATGCAAGCATCTAAGTAAGGGGAGGGATCTGCCCCTCCTGTAGAGGTATCCGTCCACCATACAGTATCGAACTGAGAGTCTCTTAATTCTTCGGGCTTGGTCAGGCTCTTCAGGAAGCTCTCCTTCAAGGAGGTAGGCGACAATTGGGTCCATCCAGTAAGGTAGGTGATCCAGGGAACAAATTTCTCGATTTGTGGCTATGCTTGGCTGGGTGATTACTTGGAGGGGAATTTCCCTTGGTAGGGACTGGCCTCCGTTCACCACTATTTTAGCCAGAGCATCTGCGCGATGGTTTTGGTGTCGAGGCACCTGATCGATCTTGAGTCCCTTAAATTTGCTTTTCAGCAGCCGAGCTAGATTTAGGTAGGCAACCATATTATCTCCCTTTGCCTGGTAGACTCCAGTCCATGGTTTACAACAAGCAACGAATCGCTCTTGATCTGCAGGTAGTCGGCATTTAGTTCGATGGCTACCTTCATCCCGGCTAGGAGGGCTTCATATTCCGCTTCGTTGTTGGTAGCTTTAAACTCTAATCTGAAACAGTGACAGAATTCAGTCCCCTCCGGATCTATCAAAACTATGCCAGCTCCTCCCCCAGCTCGTCCGGATGCTCCGTCTGAAAAGAGGATCCATGGCTTGCAGCCTTCCGGCCAATTTTCGACCTCGAAAACCTTCTCAGGGACCTCGTTTGATACTGAGGGATCATCTGGATCTGGGATCGCTGAGAATTCTGCCACAAAGTCGGCCAAAGCCTTTACCTTAATCGTAGTCCGGGGCTTATACTTTAGGTCGAACTGAGTGAGCTCTAGTTCCCATAAAACTAGCATTCCTGACACGTCTGGTCTTTGCAAGAATTGGCGGAAGGGTTGGTCTGTCACCACTGTTATTGTGTGAGCTTGAAAATAGGGACGAAGTTTCCTCGCTGAGATCACCAGAGCATAAGCGAGCTTCTCCAGGAGAATGTAGTTCCTTTCTGATTTGGTCAAGGCATGACTCACATAGTATATGGGTCTTTGAAAACCGTCGCTACAATCCTTGGCCAAAGCCTCGCTTACTGCAGTTTCTGATACAGCCAGGTAAATCTGTAACTCATCTCCGAGAACCGGCTTGACTAACAAAAGGGGGCTTGTTAGGTACTCTTTCAAAGCTTGAAACGCCTGCTCGCTTTCCTGGTTCCATTTCATGTTCTTTCCTTGTTTGATTGCCTTGAAGAAGAGGAGACACTTATCGGTGGAGCGAGAGATAAACCTGTTGAGTGCCGCCACCCGTCCAGTCAGAATCTGTACTTGCTTGAGCGAGGTCGGGGATTCCAGGTCCAAGATAGCTTTGATTTTTTCTGGGTTGGCTTCTATACCTCTCTCATGAACCATGAAGCCCAGAAACTTCCCTACCGTTACCCCAAAAGCACATTTGGAAGGGTTCAAACGCATCTGGTTTTCCCTCAATATGAGGAAGGTTTTGCGAAGGTCTTCCTGATGTCCCTTTGTGGTTGGGGATTTCGTGATCATGTCGTCGATATACACTTCTATCGTCCTTCCTATCTTGGGCTTGAACAGTTTGTTAACCAGCCGCTGGTATGTGGCCCTGTATTCTTCAAACCAAATGGCATCACCTTGTAGCAGTATAAGCCCTGCCCCGTAATGAAACTGGTCTTATCTTGGTCAGCCGGGTGCATTTTAATTTTGTTGTATCCTGAGAAGACGTCCATAAAACTCAAAAGTTTGTTTTCGGACGTGGAGTCAACCAACTGGTCGATCTTTGGTAAAGGAAAAGGGTCTTTCGGACAAGCCCAATTGAGGTCGGTGTAGTCGACACACATACACCATTTCCCATTCGCCTTCATGACCATGACCACATTGGCGATCCATTTGGGGTAACGTACCTCTCTGACGAACCCTGTTTTGATCAATTTATCAACCTCTTCCTGCACCGCCGCATTCCTATCAGCGTTGAAATGACGCCTCTTCTGCTTGAAGGGCTTGACTGTTGGATCTACTGCTAGCCGGTGGGTGGCCAACGATGTCGGGATTCCAGGCATTTCATCATGGTTCCAGGCGAAGATGTCGCTGAATTCCCTGAGAAGATCAATCAGTCCTCTTTTTACTTCTGGATCAAGGGTGGCCCCGACCTTGACGATCTTGGAGGGATCGTCATTCCTGACGGATATCTCTTCTAGTTTGTCCACGGGCTGCCCGCTGGCCCATTCGTTACTCCGTTCTTCTTCGTAGGGCATGATAGGTTCATCCTTCGGATGCCCAGGATGTTCCGCGGGCTCCTTCTCCTCCTGGATTATCCGGGATGTATCCATGTCTTCCTGGATTGATGTCACCTGTACACACTGCTTCACTAGGGCTGTAGGATTGGCAGATACTGCGTAGCATTTCCTGGCTGCCTGCTGATCTCTGCGTACCTCTTCTACTTTGGTCCCAATCGGGAATTTCAAGACGTTGTGGTATATGGACAAGACTCCCTTCAAGGAGGACAGGAAAGGTCTCCCTAGGACGGCGTTGTAGGCTGATGGGGTGTCCACCACAATAAAGTCGGTCATTACATTCTGTTGGAGCGGGGTGACCCCACTGGTATGATCGAGTCCCCAGTGAAACCGTAAAGCGGAGTGGTACAGCTGTTGTAACAATGTTGCTTCAGGTTTAATTTTTCCAGGGTATCCTTGAAAGGATATCTACACTGCTACCTGCATCCACGAGCACGAGATGGACCAGACAGTTGGCGATCTGTATCGTGATGACCATAGGATCATCATGAGGTTGCACAGTGTTAAAGACATTTGCTTCGGTGAATACGATCTGAGCTGACTATGAGGGCTCTGTCGGGCTCTGGCTGACTTCGAAGATCCCTCGGCTCTCTCCGAGGCGGGGAACCTTTCTTGCATGGTTTTTCTGGGAGTTATTGGAAACGCCGGCCAATGTAGGACCTCCGCTGATAGTGTGTATCACCTGGATCTGTTGCATTAAGTCAGCCTGCTCCCCTTTCCTCTTTTTTGCGTCCTCGCAGATTTCAGCTTGTACCTCCCTTCCAGTCCTGATATTATCTCTGACCTGTTGTAAGAACTCAATCAGGCATCCTCCCCTTATCAAGGCCTCAATCTGGTTGCGCAAGTTATAGCACTCCGAAGTGTTGTGGCCCACGTCTTCATGAAAGTCGCAGTATTTGTACCGGTTTCTCTTGTCAGATGGGGCCTTCATGGGAGCGGGCTTTTGGAGCAACCCTTTATCTCGTATGGCAAGGTAGACTGTTTCCCTGGAAGCATTCAAAGGGGTGTAGTAGTCATACCCTTTGCATTACGGGAGCCACGGTCCTAGGAGGCGGTGAAGCCCGGGGAGGGGTTCGTTTTGCTGGATATCTTTCTTGCCTATACGGAGGGGCAGGGAGGCGATAGGCCGACCTGTTGGGAGGTTTATTCTGAGCTTTCTGCACTGGCTCAAATTTGGGGGCTTCTTTCTTTAGGCGCTTTGTCGTTCTCATGTCGTCATGTTCTATCTTGACCTTGAGTTGTTCGTCGATCGCGACCTGCTCAAGAGCCCGGTCATAGGCCTCCTGGTAAGTCTCGGGAGGTCTCTTGGCGAAAGAACGGAAAAGCTTTCCTGCCCAGAGGTTTCGCCTGAAGTTGGCGAGGGTTTCTTTTTCAGTGAAAACTCCCATTTGTATGACCTCCTTGTGAAATCGCTCCACGTACGATCGAAGAGTTTCACTCCGTTCCTGGATCACATATTGGAGGTGTATGGGATCTTTCAGGCGAGGTTTAACTCCTTGGAACTGTGAGCAAAATTCGGTTGATAATTTTGTGAAAGAATCCACGCTTCCAACGGGTAGTTTCATGAACCAGGTTTTCGTGTAGTCGGTCAAGGTCGTTGGGAACATTCTGCACATAGCTGCTCTGGTAGTGTTCTGGACCTCCATCTGTTGAACGAAGCTCTCTAGGTGGCCTAGAGGATCTTCTGTTCCAGAGAACTTATCTGCTAGCATTTTGAATTTTGGGGGGAGCTCTGCTTCCCCGATCCTCCTAGTGAAGGGAGCGTTCATCTCGCTAAGGGGATTCTTTTTGTCCTCCTTACTCTTTCCCTTCCTTAATTGCTGGACCTCTTTTTGTAGCTTTGCCAGCTGATCCCTCAGTCGCTTGTTCCCAGGTCTCTTCGAGTTAACCTCAGATTCCTTACTGTCGAATCTTTCTGATGAACTGGCAATTTCTATCCGGTCCTCCTCCTAGACATGATCCACTTGGGGAGTTTGTCTACTTTCCTCTTCTAGGGCCCGGGTAGTTCTCCTAGATGTAGTTGGATGAGATAGCCCTTGCGGCTTCCGGGTAAAAGCATCCGTGGCAGACTTAACTAGCCGGGGTTGATATTGTGAAAGTCTTTTCGGAGCTGGGGGCATGGGTCCCAGCCTATCCTGGATCGAACGTTGGGGCTCTGATCTATCTCGAGCCGGCTCTAGAGGAGGAGGTCCTAGGCGATCGAAAGCAGGTGGCCTAGCTCCGAACCTGCTCGGCTTTCCCTGATCATTCAAGTTGGTTGGCTGGATTGTGATGCCTTCAGCGAGGAGGCGGACACGGACGGATTCTACGAAGGCCGCCGCTTGTTGGTCGAGCGCTGCCTGGCTCACTATAGGGTGGCCAGTAGCCCGCGTATTGGTTGTCTGGATCGGAGCTTGACTACTATGTCCAGACTTTCTCCCCCTTCCTGGGGCTTTTCGGGTTGGCCTCGCTGGAGATTGCTCCACGACTCTGTGTTGGCCTTGGGAGGAGCGGAGCCTCATAGTTCCTGTAAAAAAATGAAAATATAAATGCAAACGATTGATTAATTGGGTGTAGGATCTTTCCCACAGACGGCGCCAGAAAGTGTTAACGAAAATTTTGCTCGGGATGAGAAATCTCAGTTAGCGCCATCGAGACAACTACCACGTAGGTGGTGGCCAAGATTTATTGTATATATAACAGTAATTTATAAAATGACAAGTAAGCAAGGATGTTTGTATTGAACGTGCATGGTGTACAGATACAGAGATTCTTGTCGCTTTGCTCTCAACTCTCTCTAGAGAATGGTTGATTATTTGTCGTCTGCCTGTCGAATAGTAGTCTCCTTTTTTATTTCTTTTCATTCTATTTGTACATAGTTTGTACGTCAACAGACTGATTCTCCCTTGATTTTCTCAGTCTCCTCCTTATCGGGCTGGATTTCTTGCTTTAATGTCATTGACTTTTGGATTAACGTCCGAATTGAGAGTATCGTGGTGGAGATCAGTTTGTTTTCTTTTTGGATTTTATTACTTGTTCTGCATGTAGGTAACGTTTCCAGATATGATTCAATGCATTCCTCGTATCCTGTCAGTGTGATCCTTTATAGAGGTCGTTGGATATGACGATATGGTGTGGTGCATCAACCAGGGAGGTTGATTAGTATTTCGACCTTGATATCTGAGAAGTTTCATCCAGCTTGGAGCCAGATATGGCTTCCCTTGACCTTTTCGAAGCTAGGTGTGGCCTCGACTGACCTTTTGAAGCTAGGTGTGGCTTCGACTGACCTCGCTGCCTTTTAGGGACATTCTTCTGTGTCAATCGAGGTACAGACGAGTCTTTGGAGCATTTGCGAGATGACCCCGACTTCAGGGAGCTTCCAGTTTTGGTGATGCGGGCTAGATCTGATCGTTCCGGGCTCTATCCCGGATGTTTCCGGAGCCCGTCCTTGTTCCTGGGATGGTATCGCAGTTCGGCTCTAGATAGAGAGGTCTCCTGGTGGAAGCTCCCGGGTCCAGGCTCTATCCCGGATGTTTCCGGAGCCCGCCCTTGTTTCTGGGATGGTATGGTAGTTCGGCTATGGATTGAGAGGTCTCCTGGTGAAACTCTCAGGTATGGAACCAGGTCTGGGAGGTGGAAAATTTCCCTTTGGTCCTTAGCCAATTTTGGCTATTAACACCTATTGTTGTATGCACATGCATTAGATTTAAATTGACAACTTTTATGAAATTACATGTTCTAGGACTATTTCTAGAAAATGGCATACTTGTGTGTTCTTGTTTTTTTTTTTGTGTTTGATTGTTCTTGGAGTCCAAATACGTTTCATAATATTTCTTGATTGAGTTCTGAACGTTTCAGTTACTCACTTTAAGATTTTCTTGTGCTTTATAGTTATTTCGAGACATTTTTTGATTCGAAGGTATTTTAGGAAATCCTGAATTATTATGATTGAATTCAAAGTTCAAACATGTTTTAGAATGTTTCTCTTCGAATTCCAAGCATTTCGGTTACTCATTCAAGTAATTTCGAGTTTCGAGGCTGGAGAACGGTCGAAAAACACGATAGGAGCACGAAGGAAAGAAAAGGGAAGAGACCTTGTCAAATTGCCTATAGGC
This sequence comes from Dipteronia sinensis, assembly GCA_033220585.1. NCBI lineage: Eukaryota > Viridiplantae > Streptophyta > Magnoliopsida > Sapindales > Sapindaceae > Dipteronia > Dipteronia sinensis. The sequence continues at coordinate 31,089,440 of CM065638.1, forward strand.
CCCTCTCCTGTGGAGGCGCGTGGCCACCACAGTAAAGACAGCTCTCTGCCCTCGTTGTGGCCACCGCCTCCATGGGAAGCTGAGGTGTCAACCCCTCATTGTTTCCCCAATCTCTTTTGTTTTGCCTATCATTTAAATTCCAATTTGTGCAGATTTTTCCAACTTGTCAATTTTAGTTTTTGTGATATCTCTCTCATTTTAGATTCGATTTTGGTGATTCAAAAGCCAAATTTAAACTTTTCAAAATAGAACAAGTCCTTAGTGTTTAGAGAGCTGATTGGAGTCCAAAATATATGATTTTATTGTGTTTTCATGAAGTGTTCATGAGTTTGTAAGTAAATCATCTTCTCTTCATATTTTTGTGTGATTATTTCTTCTAATCGATTTGTTTGATTTTGAAATATGATCAAAATGATTTTGATCCTATTTTTGAACTTGTTTTAATTGATTTCAAAATTAGCTTGTTCTTTTAATTGAATATTCTTCATGCTAATTTTGAGAAACATGAACTAGAATCTAGAAAACTTGTGTTTGTGCTTGATTATTGGTTTCTAGGTTTGAATTACATGTTTTAGGACTAGAATACTTTGATTGTGATTTTGATTATACGAATCTAGTTTTTCTAAGAGTTAAGGTTTTATGGAATTCAACTTTTTGAATTTTTCACTTGATTTGAAGCTAGTGCATGTTGTGCTTGATATTGTAGATTTAATATCCTAGCTTTTGATGAGAAGGTTTTTGCCATCAGAAAACCGTCCGTCAAAACAATTTATAAAACCTATGCGATGCGTTCACAAGTAGAAATACAAGTAAAGCGGTAAGCACGAGTGTCGTCCACTGAGAACGGGGTAGCGGTGATAAGATTAGGATTAATATAACTAGTATGCATAAAAGTAAAGTGATGGTAAATGGAAATACAATATAAACTAAACTATGAAAGCAAATGAAATAGGATGATAATGGAGTGATGAATGAATGATGATGGAACTACGGAGTTGATGTACTCGTAAGTGAATATTGGGGCAATTGCAACAGACTCTCAATTAAGCACGTTTTGACAAATGTAACCAACCTAGGGTGTATAGTGTTGGTATATATCTCTAGCAAGAGGTCAACCTAGGATGTATAGCGAAGACCTCCTACTAGCGATTAATCCTTCTTAAGCAACCAACAGTGGCTAGTTACTCAATTGGGACTTGTTCCATTAATGCTCATCTATCTAGCTATGGCTCAACCTATTACTAATGTAGCCATCCTAGGATGTATAGTGATGGCTTCCAATTCCCTCACAAGTGCCCGACCTAGGATGTATAGTGAAGGCCACCCGGTTGGGATTGGATGAGGCTCGAGGTTATCAACCGAATTCTACTCGAAGGTTAGTTCTCGTAAAATCACTAAAGTAGCCAACCTAGGGTGTATAGTGGAGGCTTCTAATTCTCTCACAAGTGGCTAACCTAGGATGTATAGTGAAAGCCACTAATTCGAGATTAGATTAAGAGCGTGGTTATAGAGCCGGATTTCCGGAAATCCTTCCATTCAATGGAGCATTAGACAACCTAATTGCCTACTCAAGTAATCCAAATCAACATGCAAAGAGGGTGTATCCAAGCAAGTCAATAATGGCAATCAATACAAGTAATGGAATGAAATATAGAGATAGAATAAATATAACACATAGAGTTTATTTACAAAGCCCAAAATATCCATCAAACAAATAACATCAACCCCATAGTGGGGTATTTTAGCTACTCATGTTCTATTACAAACTAATAACTAAGAGAGAGAGAGTAGAGATAACCCTTGAAGATTGATCTCCTTCCTTGAAGCTTGAATCCAAGTCTCTTAGTTGCCTTTGATTGAGTAGAGATGGTTTGGATGAGAGGGAGATGTATTACTTGCTTAGAATACAAGTGTTGGGAGGTATGGTTGTGTTTTGGTTCGTTCCCATCCTTTTCTATTTATAGAGGATGGAAAAATAGGTCACTTAAGCTTGAAACCAGAAGCTGTCGCGCGCAGAGTGCGGGTGGAGTGCAGGTGAATTACCTGCACTGTACCCGCACTGCAAAGGTTTTCTTCATCTTCAGTTCTTTGATCTGGGCAACAGTGCGGGTGGAGTGCGGTTGGATTACCCGCACTTTACACGCACTTTAGTCGCACTGTACTCGCACTCTGGTGTCAGGTGTAAATCCACTCCTCTGTCTTGAGGAACAGTGCGGGTGGAGTGCGGTTGGATTACCCGCACTTTACCCGCACTTTAGTGTCAGTTGGAGCTGTTTTGAGCAATAGTGTGGGTGGAGTGCGGGTGAAGTGTGGGTGAGTGCGGGTGGAGTGCGGGTGAATGACCCGCAATTTAATGAATTAAACTCTATCTTGACCCGCACTTGACCCGCACTTGACCCGCACTTTATCTGTCAGGTACGAATCAGCTCCTCTGTCTTGAGCAATAGTACGGGTGGAGTGCGGTTGGATGACCCGCACTTTACCCGCACTTTATATTTCCTTCATGCTTCAGGTCCCGGCTGTGGGAAGGAGTGCGGTTGGAGTGCGGTTGCGACCCGCACTTGACCCGCACTTTTGAGCTGCTTATGATCCTTGTCTTCCCTTTTGCCCCTTTTCTGCCGGAACCACTGCAATTAACTTCTAACACCAGAATTACATCTATTGCCTGCAATTAACACTAATGAGCCTATTAGACATAAAAGACATAATAAATATAGAAAATACACACGAGAACGAGACAAAAGAATTGGAATGAGGGCCGAAATATACAACAATTTAGGCACGATCAGCTTTAATTGACATGTTTTCAGTTTTCTATAAACATTTGAGGAAGAATTTAAGTGCATATTCTAGATTTCTAATTGCACGTTATTAAGAGTTAGATATTTTTTATTCAGTGCTTGATTTGATTGGATCTAACTCTACATAGAGTGTACTTGATCTAAACACTCTTTTTACTTGTGTGTGCATCATGTTTGCATGTTTGCGCTTCATTTAGAACTTTGCCTTGTGAAAGGTTGAAAAGGAATCTCAATTAGGATTTCAAGCGGAAATCTAGGAAATGAGTGAGTGAGCTTCCAGTAATAAAGGACCGCGGGTAGGGTATTTAGGGACATTCCAATAGAGTAGATCGTATGAGTTTGGTCACTTGAGGGTGTACTAATATCCGTATTAATGAGAAGTGGTGTCGCAAGAATGGTTGTAGAGCAACCCGTGGATTTTTCCTCTTAGGAGGTTTACTACGTTAAGAAAATATTTGTGTTGATTTTTCTTTTTTTGAATTATTTACTTTACATTGTAGTAGTTACTCTTAATTGTCATATTTGTTATACTTGTTACTACTAACCATCTTGTAAAGCATTTTGGTGTTTGTTTTTAAGAGTGCTTTAATAGTTTATTTGTGCAAAAATTAAAGTCCAAAAAAGTTATGGAAAATGGATCCAACCTATTTACCCTCCCTCTAGGTTGCTATATATCCATCTTAGGAAGTTTCAAACATCCACAATAAAGTAAGAATGCAACAAGTTAATAATGAATAGAAAATAAATGACACAAGAAGAATTAAGCCTTGTCGTTTAATGGACCACTCAAGTTGAGGCAGAGGGGAATGATTTAAAGAATATCGTTGCTTGTTGGATTGCTACGCTTAAGTTCTCTCTTTCTAGTGATTATCTCAGACTGTGTTGTATGGTGTCCTTTGGTCTGGTTAGATTGTTTCTTTAGGTTAGTTCATGTTTCTTTGCCTTTGGTTGAGGCGTTCGTGCTTATTTAGTTTATTGTTTTAGGGCTTGCGAGCCGCACGACCTTCGCTTTTCTTTTTCCTCTCATGTTTTTTCTTTTGTTTCTTTTTTATTTATCTATGTATGGTTCTGTTTGAGAGTTTTCAGCATATGATCGCATATGATGTCTTTTGCCTCTAGATCAGTCCGATTTTATCTATAAAAAAAAGTAAGTAGATGACACAAAGTTTTTTTACGTAGAAACCACAAAGGGAAAAATCATGGGACCTTGTCTAGCCAAATCAATCCACTATGTAAATCAAGTCTTTGACAAACAAGCATTCACACTAGTAGGGACGGAGCCTGGATTTTGTTCTAGAGGGGGCATCTTGAGAAAATAAACACTAATTATTAAAAATGTTGTTTACATTTTAAAACATTATTATTTTTCATTAATTATTTAAATCTTAAAAAAAATTAATAAGATAAATTATCTTAATTTGTGTACTCATGAAAAACATTTAGATGATCCTTGAATAGTGATGAAAATATAATAAAAATAAGTACAATGCTAGATATTCCAACTCATATCTCAACAACTTGGACAATTTAATCCATATAAATTTTGTTTATATCTAAATTTGGCTAGGGACAAAAGGGAAATTTTCCACCTTCTTAGTCTGGCTCCAAGCCCGAGGTTATCCACCACGAGACCATGTTACTTGAAGCCGAGCTACGATACTGCCCCACAGAAATAAGGACGGGCTCCAGAAACACCCAAAGTAGAGCCCGGCTCGATCAGATCGAGCCCGCATCACCAAACCTGAAACAAGGAAACCCCCCCCCCCCTTCCGGAAGTCGAGATTACCTCGCAACCTCTCTAGAAGCTCGCCTATACCCCGTTGACATAGAGGGATGTCCGTAGGAGGCCGCATCTAGCTCCAAAAGACCAAGGGAGGTCAGACCTAGCTCCTGGCTAGAATAAGCTCCTGAATACCAGGGCTAAGACACTGACCGACCTCACTATCTGATATACCTCACCATACAAGGCAATATATACCATATTCAACGACCCCTATGAGGGATCATGCTACTAAGACATGAAGATACACTAGATCATATCTTGAGATATTACATACGTGCATAACAAGTAATAGAGTCCAAACAGGAAACAAATTAATCTCCACCAAGATATTCTCAACTCAGCAATTAACACAAAGTCAATGACATTTAAATGAGAAATCTCGTCCGATAAGGAGGGAAGGGATTGAGAAAATCAAGGGGAGAATAAGTTAGTTTAACCTATGAAGACAATGTATAAAAGGAGGACTTCGGTCTTCAGAAAGAGGATCTACTTTTCGATAGGCATACGACAAGAACCCGACTACACCCTAGAGACATCGAGAGCAATTTGAGAGAGATCTGTATATCACACACTATTAATAAAGAAAGCATTTTTGATTCTCTTTGGTAGATAATAGTAACAATATTTCTTGTCATTTTACTAAGTACTGTCAAACATACATTCAACCTTGGCCACCACTTACGTAGTAGTGGTCTCGAGGGTGTTAACTGAGATTTCTCACCCTGAGCAAATTTTCTGTTAACACTTTCTGGCGCCATCGTTGGGAAAAACCTACACCCAGTTAATCAAGTCAACTATTTGCATTTGCATTTTCATTGTTTTACAGGAACCATGAGGCTCCGCTCCACCCGAGGACAACATGGAGTTTCGGAACAACCTTCGGCGATGCCAACGAGAAAGGCCCCAAGGAAGGGGAAGAAGTCTGGGTATATCAATCAAGCTCCCGTCCAAACAACTAATGTGAGGGCTTCTGGCCACCCTATAATAAGCCAGGCCACGCTCGACCAACAAGCGGCAGCCTTCGTGGAAACCGTCCGCATCTGCCTGCTCGCCGTAGGCATCACAGTCCAACCAACAAACCCGAATGATCAGGGAGAACCGAGCAGGTTCGGGGCTAGGCAGCCTGCTTTCGACCGCCTGAGACCTCCTCTTCCAGAACTAGCTCAAGACAGGACTGGGCCCCAACCTTTGATCCGGGATAGGCTAGGACCCATGCCCCCAGTTCCGAAAAGACCTTCACAATATCAGCCCAGGCGAGTTAAGTCTACCGCAAATGCTTTGACTCAGGCGCAACGAGAGGTTCCTCACCCAACGGCATCGAGAAGGAAAGCCCGGGCCCAAGAGGAAGAGAATTGACAAACTTCCCGAGTGGATCCTGTCCATGAAGGGGATTAAGTAGAGGTCGCCAGTTCATGGAGGGATCCGACAACGAAGAATTCGAGGTCAATTTAAAGAAACCCGGGAACAAGCGACTGAAGGATCAGCTGGCAAAGCTACAGAAGGAGGTCCAGCAGATAAGAAAAGGAAAGAACAAGGAGGATAAAAAGGATCCATTCAGCTAGATGAACACTCCATTCACCTAGATGAACACTCCATTCACCAGGAGGATCCGAGAAGCGGAGCTCCCACCAAAATTTAAAATGCCAACAGATAAGTTCTCTGGAATAGAAGACCCTTTTATGCCACCTGGAGAGTTTCGTCCAACAGATGGAGGTCCAGAATACTACCAGAGCAGCTATGTGTAGGATGTTTCCAACGACCCTAACCGATTACGCGAAAACTTGGTTCAGGAAGCTGCCTGCTGGTAGCGTGGATTCTTTCACAAAGTTATCAACAGATTATTGCTCGCAGTTCCAAGGGGTCAAACCTCGTCCGAAGGATCCCATACACCTCCTATATGTGATTCAGGAATGAAGTGAAACACTTCGATCATACATGGAACGTTTTCACAAAGAAGTCATACAAATGAGATTTTTCGCAGAGAAAGAGACTCTCGCCAATTTCAGGCGAAACCTGTGGGCGGGAAAGCTTTTCTGTTCCTTTTCCAAGAGACCTCCTAAGACTTACCAGGAGGCCTACGATCGGGCTCTTGAGCAGATCGAGATCGCCGAGCAACTCAAAGTCAAGATGGAACACGACGATATGAGAACGGCGAAGCGTTAGAAAAAAGAAGCCCCCAAATCTGAGCCAGCTCAGAAAACTCAGAATAAACCTCCCAATAGGTCGACCTACTGTTTCCCCGCTTCTCAGTACAGGCAAGAAAGATATCCAGCAAGACAAATCCGTCCTCGGGTTTCGCCACCTCCCAGGACTGTAGCTTCCGTAATGCGAGGGGAGAAAGGGTATGACTACTACACTCCCCTGAACGCTTCTAGGGAAATGGTCTACCTTGCTATACGAGACAAGGGGCTACTCCAAAAGCCCGCTCCCATGAAAGCCCCAGTTGACAGGAGGAACCGGTACAAGTACTGCGACTTCCATGAAGACGTGGGCCAGAACACTTCAGAGTGTTATAATTTACGCAACTAGATTGAAGCCTTGATAAGGGGAGGATGCTTGATTGAGTTCTTACAGTAGATAAGAGATAACATTCGGATTGGAAGGGAGGTACAAGCTGAGATCCGTGAGGATGTGGAGTAGAGAAAGAGGGAACATACTGATTTAATGCCACAAATCCAGGTGATACACACCATCAGTGGAGGGCCTACACTAGCTGGCACCTCCAATAATTCCAGAAAAAATCTCGCAAGGAAGATCCCCCGCATAGAAGAGAGCCATGGTGTCTTCAAGGTTAACCAAAGCCCGATGGAGCCCTCCTAGTCAGCACAGATCATTTTCACGAAAGCAAATGTCTTCAACACCGTGCAACCTCATGAAGATCCCATGGTTATCACGATACAAATTGCCAACTGCCTGGTCCATCGCGTGCTCGTAAATACGGGCAGCGGTGTAGATATCCTCTTCAAGGATACTTTGGAAAAATTAAATCTGGAGCAATGGTGTTACAATAGCTGTACAACTCCACTTTATGGGTTCACCGGGGATTCGATCATACCGGTGGGATCGAAGATCCTCCCAATAATCGTCGGAACCACACATTTCCAACAGAATGTTATGACGAACTTTGTTACGGTTGACACCCCATCGGCCTACAACGCCATCCTAGGGAGACCATTCCTGTCCTCCTTAAAGGGAGTCTTGTCTATATATCACAATGTCCTAAAGTTCCCAGTGGGAATCGAGGTGGGGGAGGTACGCGGAGACCAGCAAGCAGCTAGGAAGTGCGACGCAGTGTCCGCCAGTCCTACAGCTTTAGCAAAACAGTGCGTACAGGTCATAGTAATCCAGGACATGGGGGCATCCGGGATAATCCATGAAGATATGGAAACATCCCGGATAATCCAGGAAGAAATGGAGCCCTCAAAACATCCAGAGAGTGAACCCATTATGCCTTATGAGGAGGAACAGAGCAAGGAGTGGGCCAGCGGGCAACCCGTAGATAGACTAGAGGAGATACCCATCAGAAATGACGATCCCTCTAAGGTAGTCAAGGTCGAGGCTACCCTCGAGCCAGAAGTGAAAGAAGCCTTGATTGGTATTCTCAGAGAATTCAGTGACATCTTCACTTGGAGCCACGATGAAATGCTCGGGATCCCGGCATCATTGGCCACCCATCGACTAGCGGTAGATCCAATAGTCAAGCCCATCAAACAGAAGAGGCGTCACTTTAATGCTAAGAGTATCGCTGCGGTGCAGGAAGAACTAGACAAATTGATCAAGGCGGGGTTTATCAGAGAAGTGCGCTATCCTGAGTGGATCGCCAACGTGGTCATGGTTACGAAGGTGAATAGGAAATGGCGTATGTGTGTTGATTACACCGACCTTAACCAGGCATGTCCCAAAGATAGTTTTCCTTTACCAAAGATCAATCAACTGGTTGACTCCACATTCGAAAATAAACTTCTAAGTTTCATGGACGCGTTCTTAGTATACAACCAGATTAAGATGCACCCAACTGACCAAGATAAGACCAGCTTCATTACTGGGCTGGGCTTGTACTACTATAAGGTGATGCCATTTGGTTTGAAGAATGCGGGGGCTACATACCAGCGGCTGGCTAACAAAGTGTTCAAGCCTGAGATCAGAAGGACGATGGAGGTATACATCGACGACATGATCACAAAATCACCAACCGCAGAAGGACAATGGAAAAACCTTCGCAAGACCTTTCTTATACTAAGAGAAAACCAGATGCGGTTGAACCCCTCTAAGTGTGCCTTCAGGGTAACAGCGGGGAAGTTTCTAGGTTTCATGGTTCATGAGAGAGGCATAGAGGCCAACCCAGAAAAAATCAAAGCTATCTTGGACCTGGAATCCCCCACATTACTCAAAAAGGTACAAATTCTGACTGGGCGTGTAGCAGCGCTCAACAGGTTTATCTCTTGCTCCACCGATAAATGCCTCCCTTTCTTCAAAGCCATCAAACAAAGGAAAAACATGAAATGGAGCCAGGAGAGCGAGCAAGCTTTCCAAGCCTTGACAAAATACCTAATAAGCCTACCGTTGTTAGTCAAGCCAGTTCCCGGAGAGGAGCTACAGATCTACCTGGTCGTCTCAGAAACTGCAGTAAGTGGAGCTTTGGCCAATGAGTGTGGCTACGGGATTCAAAGGCCCATATACTATGTGAGTCATGCTTTAACCAAGTCAGAGAAAAATTATATTCTCCTGGAAAAGCTTGCTTATGCTCTAGTGATCTCGGGGAGGAAGCTCCGTCCCTATTTTCAAGCTCATTCAATAGCAGTGGTGACGGACCAACCTCTCCGCCAATTCTTACAAAGACCAGATGTGTCCGGAAGGCTAGTCTTATGGGGCCTAGAGCTCACTCAATTCGATTTAAAATATAAGCCCTAAACCACGATTAAGGCGCAGGCTTTGGCAGACTTCGTGGCAGAGTTTTCAGCGCTCCCAGGTCAAGACAATCTCGCAGCGCCAAACGAGATCCCTGAAAAGACGTCCGAGATCGACAATTGACCGGAAGGCTGCAAGTCTTGGACCCTCTATACAGATGGAGCATCCGGGCAAGTTGGGTGACGAGCTGGCGTAGTTTTAATAGACCCGGAGGGGACTGAATTCTGTGACTGTTTCAGATTCGAGTTTAAAGCCACAAATAATGAAGCAGAGTACGAAGCCCTCCTAGCCAGGATGAAGGCAGCCATCGAACTAGAGGCCGATTACCTACAAATCAAGAGCGACTCATTGCTTATTGTCAATTAGGTGTCTGGGGTGTCCCAAACAGAGGGAGATAACATGGCTGCCTACCTAAAGTTGGCTCAGTTGCTTAAAAATAAGTTTAAGGGGTTCAAGATCGATCAGGTGCCTCAACACCAAAACCACCCCGCGGATGTTCTAGCTAAGATAGCTGTAAATGGAGGCCAATCCTTACCACGAGGAATTCCCTTCCATGTGATCTCCCAACCAAGCATAGCCGTAAATAAGGAAATCTGTACCCTATATCGTCAGCCTTGCTGGATGGACCCGATCGTTGCCTACCTGTTAGAGGGAAAGCTTCCCGAGGAGCCCGATCAAGCCCGAAGAATTAAAAGACTCTCGGGCCGATATTGCCTGGTAGACGGGTACCTCTACAGAAGGGGTAGATACATCCCCTTACTTAGATGTTTACATCCTGACGATGCTAAATGGGCACTAAGAGAGGTTCACTCTAGGGACTGCGGGAACCACATCGGTGGAGAGGCTCTAGCATATCAAGTGCTTCGTATGGGGTACTAATGGCCGACCATCCACCAAGACGCAATAAGCTTTGTACAATCTTGTGAGCCATGTCAAAGGACTTCAAACTTGAACCACCAGCCACCTGAGCGACTGTCGTCTCTCAGTTCACCCTACCCCTTTGCCATGTAGGGGATCGACCTAATTGGACAGCTCCCCACCGCTCCCGGACAGGTAAAATATGCTATCGTGGCTATCAACTATTTCACAAGATGGGTCGATCTAGGGCCTCTTTCTCGGATATCAGAAAATAATACGACCAAGTTCATCAAAACCAACTGTGGTATGTAGATTCGGGACCCCTCTCATCATTATAGCCGATCTGGGCAAGCAGTTCGACAACGCCCGATTCAAAGATTTCTGTAAAGGATTGAGGATCGACCTCAGGCTCGCTTAAGTAGCCCATCCCCAGACTAACGGGCTGGTGGTGTCCACCAACAAGACTATCAAGAAGCTTCTGAAGAATAAACTGCAGCAGAAAAAAGGAAAATGGGCCGAAGACCTGCCCGAGGTCCTCTAGGCATACCGGACTACAAAGAGAACAGCTACCGGGGAGACACCTTACTCCCTCGCTTTCGGAGTTGAAGTGGTCCTCCCCATCGAGCATAAATTAACCTCATTCAGGGTGCAGCATTTTGAACCCGAAAGTAACGAGGTCAAGCTCCGGGCTAATCTTGACCTCCTAGAAGAGAAACAAGACCGAGTAGCGGAGAAAGTGGAAATCTACCAGAGCAAGACTGCTAGATATTTCAACCGAAAGGTCAGAGCTTGGAATTTCAAAGAAGGGGATCTGGTGCCTAGGAAAGTGACCTTGAATACTCAGAAATGATCAGATGGAGTCCTAAGCCCCAATTGGGAAGGGCCATACTTGATAAACTTAGTTGCTCGCAATGGAGCCTACAAACTCGAAGACCTGGATTGATGACCCATCGACCACACTTGGAACGCAGATCACTTGAGGAAATTCTACCCCTGAGTAGGGAGTTTTCAAGCAGATTACCTCCATTAGGTTTCATTAGAATCCCTAATAAAGATGTACTACATCTCGATCATCAATAAAGTCTGCATTTTGTTTATCTCCGACTATGTTCAACATTAGTATCTACATATTTGACTGGGAAATTTGACATAGACACCTCAAGACCAGTGACTAGCTGGGGAAGCCCCCTCGCTACTCCTGATGCCTTGGTCAGGCTACCACCCCCAAGAAGGATCTGAATGTAAGAGCATAGTTGCCATCCGGATCTCGGGACCAGGAAATATCTAGACAGCCCTCCTGAAGCCTTGGTCGGGTTACCAACCCCAAAAAGGGTCTGAGTGTAAAAGCATAGTTGCCATCCAGATCTCGAGACCAGGAAATAGCTAGACAGAATTCCTGAAGCCTTGGTCGGGCTACCACCCCCAAGAAGGGTCTGAGTGTAAGAGCATAGTTGCCATCCAGATCTCGAGACCAGGAAATAGCTAGACAGCCCTCCTGATGCCTTGGTCGGGCTACCACCCCCAAGAAGGGCCTGAGTGTAAGAGTATAGTTGCCATCCGAATCTCGAGACCAGGAAATAGCTAGACAGCCCTCAAACGTTTTAATTAATAGCTAGACAGAAAATAAATTAATTAAGCATCCCATGATTGCTCATATGTTAATGGATTATTCGAAATGCATGTTTTGGATTGACTTGAGTGCTTTTATTTGTTTGGGTGGAATTCATGAAGTGTATACATGATGCCTTTGTGGGTTTCGGTTCTATAAACCTACATGCTTATGTGACCCTTGAGCGTTGCTCGTACAATATACCCTCGGCGTGTAGCACTCGGGTCGCGACTCTTGGTCATTGCTCGTGCGATACACTCTCGGTGAGTAGTGGTCAGAGGGGGGGGGGGTCCATTTATGTTTAATGCCTCCATTGGTTGTTGCTTACACGTGACAAGTGAGTAGTGATCGGTGGTTGATCTTATGTTTATCGCTTTTATATATGTCCTTAAACGCAGTCCTTAGTAGTTGCTCAAGCGATACATCCTCGATGAGTAGCTTTAGAGGACTAGTCAACTCTTCCATTTCCATATCTAGAGGTCGTACTTAAGGCTAGGTTGAACCCAATATAGGAGTGTCTTTGCAGTTAGTTATTATAGGTGGCGCAAATGTTTTGGTGGTCATGAGTACCATATGTATCCACTTACTTGCATCTCTCCTATCCACCGTTTTATATTTATCATTTTAATCACCATTCTCTCCCTTCCATGCTCTATTATATTTTCTTGTTTGTTTATTTTCATTGCTCTTGTTCACACACACACACACACACACACACCACTCTCACCCTTGCTATGTTCTTATTTACATTGCTTTCAATAATCACAAAAATGAGAGAAAATTGACAGATAACACCTCCCTGTGGACGCTACCCTCGCTTACCACTTTTCTAAGTTTGCAAAACTTTAGAGCACATTGCGTAGGAACAACTTTATAATTATCTTTTGATGTTAGCAATTTGGTAATGACACAAAAAGCATATCATTAAAATGGCCAAAAACTTGATTGTTGTAAATCGTGTTATAAAAACAATACTCTCAAGTGCACGAATCGTGAAGATACGTACAACGGCAAGTAATGATCGTTCCCACGAAGACTAGAAATTTAATGGCTGAAAACTAATTTTAATTAAAGCTAAATAAAAGTAATCAAGAAATTTGTTGATGATTGATTAATCTATAAGCTAAATTAAATTAGACTAAAGAAAGCAATTAAAGGAATTGGTGTTTGTGATCAAGAGAAGAAAAACAAGGTAACCGATGCTTGCCATATGTAATACTCAATGTTCATCAATTAACTCCATTAACAAGATTCAATCCAAATTAGGGTTCATTCTTATCTTAATTATGGTATTACCGTTATTCCTACTCGGGTTTAACCACGTGCTTTCTACCACCACTCACCCTTTTCCAAGGTGTAAGCAATAGCCAAAAACCCATTACGTGCAAGAATTAGTGAACCAAAATTGTCTTGCATATTCCTATGTCAAGAACAATTATATTTATTCAATTGAAAAGTAATTAAGACTACCTATATTCCTATAGCCCAATCTCAATTTATAAATTACTGAAACCCTAGACAAGTATCAATTAATTTCCATAGATTAATACAAGTCAAGAATCAAGACATATAATGAATTGAATAAATCTAAATTCAAATTGATAAATAAAATATATGGAGTTTGAATCACAACATGAGCATTACATAGGTTCACATCGATTCCCTAGCATGGATTTAGTTACACATTATAGAGATAAAAAGAAAAGAGATAGGAAATATAAAACTCATTGAGGCCTCCATTGAATTCTTCAAGTCTTCAATTGATTATTCTTTTTTCTTCAAATCTTTAATGTGTAAAGATGGTTAAGAGAATTGTGTTGCTGTTGTGTGAAGAATGAGAGAGAAGTAGTCTCTGTAGTTCTCCAAACCCTAAGAATAAAGATGTATTTAAAAGGACCTGCAATTTGATCATGATCAGAAATCTGCCTCTAACAAGAATTGTCTGACTGATGTGACTACCGTTGTGATAATCCACAGCGGTCCTACAGCGGTGCTGCACTGTTCTTAAAATTCTCGTCGACCGTTGTGATAATTCACAGCGGTTCTACAGTGGTGTTGCAGTGGTGTACTACTAATATTAAAACGCTGTCTCACCGCTGTAATAATTTATGGCGGTCTTCACAACGGCCAAGGAAATTTACAGATTAGTCCCTCATCTTTTCAATAATTCTTCTTTTTACTGAAATTCTCCAAAATACTTCACTTAAATACAAAACCTATAATGCTCATAAACACAAATTAAAACCCTTAAATAACTCAAGAAACAAGCAATTGATTGGAGGAATGGGGATCAAAAACATAAATATAAAATAACCGATCAGAATGTCAATGCATATTTCCACATGAATTGAACAAAAATAAAAATAATGCAATGGAGGTTAGTCGAAAATTAAAATTGCTCAGGCTGAAAAGCAGAATTAGGTTTACAAGCCACTTCCACACACAAAGCTTAATATTGAAATCGGTTCTTTTTTAGCAACAAACCGGATGATGATCGGTTTGCCCTTGATTGTAAAGCTCTTGATGGATAAATATGTGAAGTGATACTCTCGTTGATAGTTTGATCACTCTTTTTACATATACTTGAAGCAGTCCCCACAAACACACACACACACACACACACACACACTTGGTTTTACTTAAAGATGTTTATGATTTGTCAGCGATTTAAGAAGACTTGTGAGAGATCATTAAAATCTTTTTTGTATCTCTTTTGGCGTATAGAGCTTATTGAATTAAATTCTTCTTATAGAATTGCTTAAGTGTATGAATGTGTGATAATCATAATGAACAAATTCCTATCTCAATTCTAGATAGAGCATATATTGAGGGGGAGCAAAATATTCTGGATCAAAAGAATGTTTGCATCTCTTTCTTTACAAAGATCTTATTTATAAAGATATGGAGGAATGATGATCTAAACAAGATAGAAACAATCACATATACAAATATAAGAGAAAAAGAGATAGAGACATTTGATACGTTATTTTTTATGTGGTAAACCTCTGAAGAGGAAACATCCACGGGTTGATTCCACAACCACCGGCAACACCACATTACACTAGTTGGATAAAAGTACCCTCAAAAGTGACCAATCCTCCATATTGTCTACTTCCTATTGGATATCCCTTTTAGCCTACCCACATGCCTTTTACTAATGAAAGACTTGTCACTTTCTATCTAAGACACTTCATATGTCTCTAGAAAAGTTTCCTTGCTCAACTATTTGGATCACCCCGATCCTAGTCAAGACTTCCTTGCTCAACTTTCTGGATCTTCCCTATCCAAGTCAAGACTCCATGCCTTTTACAAGGACTTCCTAAACATGATCAAATGTATGCAAATGCAAACATACACAACATAAATATATAATCAAGATATCTTATGGAAACTAGAAATAATCAATGAGCACACAATGTATATTTTTATAGTTTATAACCCAAACATATGTCATCACACAAATGATGCAAAACACATGTGAAATGTATGGATTAGATACACTCCATGAACAACTAGACATAGACATGAAGAATAAGGAGCTTGAATATATTGCAAATCTTGCAAAGGCTGATCAAGAGATCAAATCATTGGCCACGGATGTGAAGAAGCAATTGGCAGAAGTCAAGATCAAGGTGAATAAAGATGAGTTGAATGATTCACCTACCCAAAAGGCTGATCCAATTCTGAGAAGGAAGCAGAGAAATAAAAGGAAGCAAGTTATACCAATGAATCATAGCCGTCAGGAAGGTAATTTTCATAGATTTGTTCCAGTTTGCCATCACAGTCTGGGTATTTGATTCCTTGTGAGTATGATGGTATAAAAATAATCGCGGTCCCATTCTTTCGAGGGGGCTCTTTTGGTGTTGATGTCAAACATACCGTAGCGGGTGCTTTTCCGATGGATGACGAGGCACGATTCTCCTTGATAGATTCGGTGAGGATAAAGTGGATAGGTTTGTCGTCGTCGTTTGAGTTTGGAGCCATGTAGTGGGATCTGTTGCTCGATGGACCGCTCATCTTGACCATAACAATACTCGAATCTTCGGGGTTGACACAATCCTGGAGTTTTTCATCTCAGATCAGCTCTTCTATTTGCTCCCTTAAGTCCTGACAGTTTTTGGTTCCATGCCCATGATATTTGTGGAACTTGTAGTGCACTTTCCAGTTTCGGTTCTCAGGAGGCGACTGTAATAGGGTTGCCCATTGGAGTAGGTTGCCTTTGACGGCGATCTTGAACACTTTATTGATTGGATGTTTAAGGGGAGTGTATCGGTCGAACTTACTTCTCGGGAGCCTCACGCTTCGGCCCGTGGATCCGTTGTTAACCTGTCTGGGGGCTTGTTGTTCTTTTCCCTTGTCTTTGTTCGGTTTGGACCATCTTCTCAATAATCCACCCGTTTCCAACGGAGTTGATGACGTCTTGGAGTGGATGATGTCCACAGTGGTAGGGTATTTCTCTGCCTTTTCCATGAGCTCTCGGTATGAGGAGGGTCCTTTTTTAGAGAGCGACTGATCGTGCCTAAATTGTGGTATATTTCGGCCCTCATTCCTATTCCTTTGTCTCGTTCTTGTGTGTATTTTCTATATATTTTATGTCTAATAGGCTCGTTGGTGCTAATTGCAGGCAATAGATATAATTCTGGTGTTATAAGCTAATTGCAGTGGTTCCGGCAGAAAAGGGGCAAAAGGAAAGACAAAGGATCATAAGCAGCTCTACAATGCGGGTCAAGTGCGGGTCGCAACCGCACTCCAACTGCACTGCTTCCCACAGCCAGGACCTGAATCATGAAGGAAAGATAAAGTGCGGGTCATCCAACCGCACTCCACCCGCACTACACCCGCACTCCACCCGCACTCTGTGCGCGACAGCTTCTGTTTTCAAGCTTAAGTGACCTATTTTTCCATCTCCTATAAATAAAAAAGCATGGGAACGAACCAAAAGACTCCCATCTCTCCCAACACTTGTAGTCTAAGCTAGAAACACATCTCCCTATCATCCAAACCATCTCTACTCAATCAAAGGCAACTAGGAGACTTGGATTCAAGCTTCAAGGAAGGAGATCAATCTTCAAGGGTTTTCTCTTTACACTCTCTCTTAGTTTATTGGTTTGTAATAGAACATGAGTAGCTAAAATACCCCACTATGGGGTTGATGTTATTTGTTTGACGGATATTTGGGCTTTGTAAATAAACTCTATGTGTTATATTTATTCTATCTCTATGTTTTATTCCATTGCTTGAATTGATTTCCATTATTGATTTGCTTGGATACACCCTCTTTGCATGATTGATTTGGATTACTTGAGTAGGCAATTATGTTGTCTAATGCTCCATTGAATGGAAGGATTTCCGGAAATCCGGCTCTACAACCATGCCCTTAATCTAATTTTGAATTTGTGGCTTTCACTATACACCCTAGGTTAGCCACTTGTGAGAGAATTAGAAGCCTCCACTATACACCCTAGGTTGGCTACTTTAGTGATTTTACGAGAACTAACCTTCGAGTAGAATTTGGTTGATAACCTCGAACCTTTTCCAATCTCAAATAGGTGGCCTTCACTATACATCCTAGGTCGGCCACTTGTGAGGGAATTGGAAGCCATCACTATACACCCTAGGATGGCTATATTAGTAATAGGTTGAGCCATAGCTAAATAGATGAGCATTTATGGAAAAAGTCCCGATTGAGTAACTAGCCATTGTTGGTTGCTTAGGAGGGATTAATCGCTAGTAAGAGGTCTTCGCTATACACCCTAGGTTGACCGCTTGCTAGAGATATATACCAACACTGTACACCCTAGGTTGGTTACATTTGTCAAAACGTGCTTAATTGAGAGTTTGTTGCAATTGCCCCAATATTCACTTACGAGTCCATCAACTCCGTAGTTCCATCATCATACATTCATCACTCCATTTTCATCCCATTTTATTTGTTGTCATAGTTTAGTTTATATTGTATTTTCATTCACCATCACTTTTACTTTTATGCATACTAGTTATATTAATCCTAATCTTATCATCGCTACCCCGATCTCAGTGGATGACACATGTACTTACCGCTTTACTCGTATTTATACTTGTGAATGCATCGCATAGGTTTTATAAATTGTTTTGACGGACGGTTTTCTAACGGCGAAAATCTTCCCATCAGGGACCAGCTTAGGTGCCCCTACTAGAGCCCTTGAGTGAAAGCCATAACCGTACCGATTTCATTGAAGTCCTAGACTTGCCTCGCTGCTTCGTTAAATCTTTTCATATAGTCTCTGATAGTCTCAGAGTCTAACTGTTCAACGGAGTTCAGGTGGACCATATACCTCAGTCTTCTTCTGCTTGCGGCAAAGCTGCTGCGGAATTCCTTAGAGAGTTCATGGAAAGATGATATACTTTATCTCTTTAGTACGACACGTACCATGTTCGTGCATTCCTGGAGAGCGTGAACTGATAGACTCTACACTTGTTTGTATCGGATGCGCCCTGCATATTCATCTAATCGAGTAGTAGGTATTAAGATGATCTTCGGGATCCCTAGTGCCTGTTAGCCGCACATGTCCTTTCTGGGCAATATAGAAGTGATCTCGTCGGTGAGCGGACTTTTTCTGTGACGGTTGTGTCAGCGATTGCCGATGTGGATTTGATCTTGTATTTCTGCAAGTTGGTCTTGAAGGACGCGTAGAGCTTTAGGGTCGGCCACGGTGTTTCGCTCAGTTTCTAAGTTGAGATAATCGGCCCTACCTCCCTGCTCATGTCGGAGTCATAGGGAAAGATACATATGTCCCTCTTATTCTAGCGCCAATTGTGAAGGACAAAAATGAGTCTCGGTTAATGATCGGGCACGGGGCTTATACCGGCCTAATTAATTACAATAAAATTATAATTACGAAATAAAAGATTATGTTAGGCCTCTTCTAGCGATTACTTTAGTAAATGATACAGATGAACCCTCGGACTCTCTCTCTACCCTCCGATGCTGACATCCACCGATCTAAGCTGAAGTCTATCTAGGGATGGGTCGGAAGCCATGTCATCCGACGTGATCATCGGAGGTGACCGACAGGACGACATATCTCTGACATGCCAGAAACACCTATCAAACTCCAGCCAATTGTAGGTCGCCAGGGGATCGCCTGTGTCAGAGGTCAAGCCTATATAAACCACTTTACTTGTAAAAGAAATGGACTTTTTGAAAAAATTAGAATTTTAGAGAGGACTAATCAGGACTTAAAATTCATCCCACTAGTCCCGATTTTTGTAAACTGTAATCCGATCGTATATATCAAGTTGGTTCAAGCTGTATGCTAAGCATTTAGCCTGAGACTCATTTTCACATCTAACAGTTGGCATTAGAAGGAGGGGCTGTTTCCAGCACCTTCCTAAAACCCTAAACCATAAACCCTAAACCCTCAGCAAGAATGAATCCGAACCAGGGGACACAAGGCCCCAATCTCTACCTCTGGCTCCATTCCCTTGGAGGTCAAGAACCAAACGCGGGCCAACAAGGGCAACAACGTGAGCCGCATCATCCTCCTTTTAAACAGCCTACGTATCCGGGACCGACAAACCAGCAAGCACATCAGAACTCCGGCTATGGATATTACCCGTATCAGATGCAGTACATGCCTTCAAGGTACCAGCCCGGATTCCACAGACCCTCATAGTACTACCCGCCGGAGTTCCATAACCCATACTTCCAATTAGGACCTCCACCGATCTACGCCCCACAGCAAACTCAGCAGTTCTTACCGCATGTGGAAAACCCAGTAATACATGGAATTACCAGCAGATTAGACACTTTGGCATAGAATGTTACCAGGGTGATCAATGTGGTTGACGATGGAGGGCACCAAGGAGACTCAGACGAGGTCAACTCTCGTGCGGAGGGTGGAAATGCGGGTAACCTTCCGACGGGAAAGAGGAGGAACTAGCAGCACACCACACATTTCATCCAGCCAAATCGGGGGGAACACATGAATCAATAGCAACCACAGAGGGTAGCAGACACCACTCACAGTAGAGAAGAACATGACTGTAATATCCGAGTAGAAATGCCTCGATGGATAAGGCATCGGCAGGAACTGGGGGATAGAGCAGACCAACTCAACTTCGATACCAAGTGAAACACCCTGGCCGACCCTGAAGCCTTCCGCATTCTTCAAGACCAGCTCTCGGAGATACAAGATCAAATCAACATCGATAATCACGGACATAACCGACATAGAGAAAGCCCGTTCAGTAAGGGGATTATCTCCACAGCAATCCCTACAAACTTCTGACTGCCACGAAAAGACATGTGCGGCTTTGCCGGCACAGAGGACCCTAATGATCAACTCGACACCTACCTTAACAAGATGAACATGCAGTGGGCATTAGAGGCCATCAAATGTAGAGTCTTCCCATTGAAACTTTCGGCGACGCTCGAACGTGGTACGGTGGGCTAAAGAGGCAGACCATATCGTCCTTTCATGAACTTTCAAAAGAATTTCGCAGCGAGTTCGCCGTAAGCAGAAGAAGACATAGGCACATGGTCCACCTAAACTCCATCAAGCAGGCAGATTCCTTAACCATCAGAAAGTACACGAAAAGATTTAATGAAGCAGCCAGACAAGTCTAGGACTTTAATGAAATCGGAGCAGTCATGGTCTTCACCCAAGGGCTTCAGCAGGGACACCTGAGCTGGTCACTTTCCAAAAAGGAGCTTCCTCATATCGAGAATTCATGGAAAGGGTGGATCGTCGACTCCCCCCGAATCGGGCGGATCGTCAAGGAAATGGCCAAAATCAAGCAAAGATAAGGGAAAAGAACCGCAAGCCTCTTGAAGCTTACAGTCGATAACGTGTTTGAAATCACATCGTGGGGAACCTACTCAGATGGCCAGCACCACTACAATCGGCCCCCGAGAATAGGAACCAGAAGGTCCACTACAAGTTCCACAAGGATTACGGGCATGAAACCAAGAACTTTCGCGACTTGAAAGAACAAATAGAAGAATTGATCCAAGAATGAAAACTCCAAGATTGCGTCGACTCCGAAAACTCGAATGTCGTTCCAGCGAAAACGAGCGGTCCTCCAGGCAACAGATCCCACAATGCAGACCCGAACTCAGATGACGACGAACCAATACACTTTATCATTACCGAACCTGTCAATGGAACCTTGCCTCCTCTTCAACTAGAAACACGCCAGCTGCGGTATTGATATCAGCTCTTGAGAACCCCCCCCCCCCCCCCCCCCCCCCCCCGCCCCAAAGGAATGGGATCCCATCGTTTTCACTACATCCGATTTGTAGGGAATCAGATACCCTCATTGTGACGCCCTGATCATCTTAGTGAAAATAGGAAACCGAACGGTGAAAAGAACACTCATTGATCATGGCTAGTCCTTGGACATCATTCACTGGGACCCACTACAGAAACTCGGGTACACTCAAACACAGTTGCAAACCTTTGGGTATTGCATCAGAGGGATCGAGGGAAACCGTACGATACCCATTAGACAATTGACCTCCCAGTCCGCTTCGGTGTTCGCCAGCAGATTCAGATTGTATGGGTAAGCTTCCAGGTAGTCGACATACCATTCCCCTTCAACATTTAAATCAGAAGACCTACCCTTTACACCCTTAGAGTAGCCACTAGTGTATATTCCCTACTAATGAAATTCCCCACTGACAATGGGCCAGGGGAAGCCAGAGCGGACCAAGAAGAATACAAGAGATATATCCAGATCAGATCAAACCCAGTACTCACGATCGGTAACTATGTGGCAGGCCCAGGCATCCGAAGAATGAATGGGAAGGTCAGAAAACCGAAGAGGAAACAAATCAGAGACATAGTAGAAGCGTAAGCAACCAAAATCTCCCTCCTGAACTAAGTGCACAATACAAGCTTCGATTCGCCAGAGATCGGATCCCGACCGACCGGAGAACCAACAGAGCCGTTTATAAAGGTCATCCTGAGTGTCGAAAAGCTTTAAAATATAGTCTTCATCGGTGCCAACCTATCCCAACTACTCAGGGGAGAAATAACCCTTCTCCTCCGAGAGTTTTCCGATATATTCCCATGGAGCCATGCAGATATGCCAGACATCGATCCATCGGTCATCAACATTCCCTCAGTGTGGATCCAGCCTTCAAACCCGTCTCCCAGAAAAGGATATCTCTCAACACTGAGAGATGTGAAGTAGTGGCCACTATGATAGATAAACTCCTAAAGGATGGCTTTATCAGAAACCTCGACTACAACGAGTGATTGTAAAATGTAGTCCTGGCGAAGAAAAAAGATGGAAGGTGGAGGATGTGCGTTGACTTCATAGATCTAAACAAGGCATGCCCCAAGGATAGCTTTCCCCTTCCGAGGATAGACCAACTTGTCAATGCCACATCCGGACACGAGCTCCTGAGTTTTATTGACGCGTATTCAGGGTACAACCAAATCCGAATGAACGAACAAGACGGGGGGATGACAACATTCATCACCGATCGCGGGGTGTATTGTTATTGGGTGATGTCGTTCGGATCAAAGAACGTAGGAGCCACCTATCAGAGGCTTTTGAATCAAATATTTGCTCAACATATTGGAAAGACGATGGAAGTGTATATGGACCACATGCTCACCAAATCCGTAACTTTCGTTGAACACACTCTGAACCTCACGCAGACCTTCCTCCTAGTAAGGATGTATCGTATGCAACTAAACCCCTCTAAGTGTGCCTTCGGGGTTTCTTCCAAAAGTTTCTCGAATTCGTTGTTCATCAACGGAGGATTGAGGTTAACCCCGACAAGATCAGAGTGGTGATAGACCTTCAATCCCCCAAGAGGACCAAGGATGTTCAGAAGTTGAACGGCATGGTCCTCGCTCTCTCCCGTTTCATATCAAAGCTAACGGATCGATGTCTCCAATTCTTTAAGGCCCTCCGCAAAAAAAGGCGACTTCTGTTGGACTTCTGAACGTCAAATCGCCTTTGAAGAGCTGAAGGACTATTTGCAAAACCCACCGATGCTAGCCAAGCCAACGTCCAGTGAAACCCTATATCTTTATCTGGCAGTATCCAGAGTTGCAGTTAGTTCAGCCTTGATCAAAAATGAAAGATCAACCTAGAAAGCGGTGTACTACACCAGTAAGAGCATGACCGACCCCGAAACAAGATATCGGGAGATCGAAAAACTGACCCTCAGCCTCATTGTTGCATCAAGAAAGCTTAGACCCTATTTTCAATCACATCCTATCGTCGTCCTAACGAATCAACCTATGAGGTAAGTTCTTCAAAACCCGGAGATGGCGGGAAGGCTAGTCAAGTGGGCAATGGAGCTCAGTCAATTCGACATCCAGTTCAAACCTCAAATATCAATTAAGGGCAAGGCAGTAGCTGACTTCATCGCAGAACATGCCGGACCAGAATTTTTAAATCTCTGAAACGAGCCAATACCAAAATGGGAAATGTTTGTGGACAGATCTTCGAACAGAAATGCAAGTGGGGCAGGAATAATCATCAGAACCTCAGACGGGAGCACTGTCTAGATGGCCATCCGGTTCGACTTTAAGGCCACTAATAATGTTGCAGAATACGAGGCTCTTGCCACCGGGCTGAAAATCATTCTCAATATGGGAGCTGAACATGTCACGGTATACAGTGATTCCTAATTGGTTGTTAATCAGGTGAACGAGGATTACCAGGCCAGAGATAATGAAATGATTAGCTACCTAAAGCAAGTCAAGAATCTGATGGCTAAATTCACTAGATGTGATCTCCTCTGAATATCTTGGGATTACAACAATTAGACAGATGCCCTCGCCAAACTTGCTTCAACCACTGACATGAAGTTGCCCCGAACGGTGACAGTATTCCATTTGGCCTAAGCAAGCATCGACGAAGAACACCACTGTAAGTTCCTCATATTTTGATTGGCTTATTTCGTTGACAAACCATATTGGGGATTAATTTTTGTAAGGGTATATTAGGCTTCATTGGGTGTGATCAAGCTTCAAGGACATCATCTCTCTCAAGAGCTCTTCAAAGGTATATCACTTGCTTAACTCTCTTTGAAGAGGTTTTAGTTGCACACACTCACATTCTATGCATTCGTATTGACATGCATGTATGGTAGCACACACACACTTCTTGCATTTTGGTGTTGATGGGCTACACAGTAGATTAGGCGACATGCAAGGCCACTTGTGCATGTCGCCTGACAAGTCGCCTAAGACTTAGGTTTTTCCACAGTGTGTTAGGCGACATGCAAGGCCACTTGTGCATGTCGCCTTCAATGTCGCCTTTGTCATGTTCTTTTTTCTCCAGTGTGTTAGGCGACTTCATAGGCGACTTGGGGATGTCGCCTTACATGTCGCCTCTATCATCTTATTTTTTCCACAGTGTGTTAGGCAACTTCATAGGCGACTTGGGGATGTCGCCTCACATGTCGCCTCAGGCAACGTGTTTTCTCACAGTGTGTTAGGCGACTTCCAAGGCGACTTGCTCATGTCGCCTTGCATGTCACCTTTTTTACCCGAACTGGGCATTTCGGGTATTTCACACCAGCTTGTTTTTGGTCTCTATAAATACATCTCATTCTCCTTCACTTAGACCTAGAGCTCTGAAAATATATCTCTAAGTGAGAGAAAGTAAATCCAAGAGAGAGAGAGCTCCAAGAACTCATCTTTACTCAACCAAACACAAATCCATGTGCATCTAACATCTTCAAGCATCATCTCATCATGGATTCTTCTTGCTTTCATTGACTAGGTAACTTGAACATGCCATAAATCTCATTGTATTTATTTATGTTCTTGTTTGCCTAGGGTTAGCTCTTTTATGTGATTTTATTGCATATCTTTTTGTTTATTGGCATTTATAACATGTTTGAGTTGTTGTTTGTTGGTTGAGAGCCTTGTTCATTAATAGCCAGCATTTAGGACGATTTTACCCTTCTAGCTAAATCTTCATACATTTGTATTTAGATATTGATATCTAGGATTTGCATTTATTGACATCTTTAAATCCTTAGATAAGCATTTATTGTTGCCTAGCATTAATTGCATGTTTGAATATCTTTTACATATTCACATAGGTTGTTTAACCTCTTCATTGATTGTTAAGCTTTGTGACTAAGTGAGTTAGTGCACAAGCTTGTGGTCAAGAATCACTATTAAAGGCCCGTTGGGTAGAGTGAAAGGGTTAGTGACCAAGTAGGTGTGACTTGAGGTTAACCTAGGTTGTAAACTTTCATTCAAGTAGTGGATTTGAGAACCGAATATGGCTAGAAGGATAGCCCGTGAGTTTTGCCCGGTTGGAGGGTTTCTCACGTAAATCAATTCTTGTGTTTTTATTGTTTTCCGCATATTTAAATTGGATTGATTGATTACTATTATGGGGTAGGACTATTAAAATTGATTAAGTCGAAAAGTTGGTAATATATCAATTAAAACCTATTCACCCCTCCTCTAGGTTGTTTTAGACACACTTTGTGTTTTTTCAATTGGTATCAGAGCGGGTTCCTAGATACACTTAGGTGATCCTTGCTCTTTGTGTGTCTTGCATTTTGTTTGTGGTTATTGCATCATTAACATTCATCTCATTCACACCCAAACACTATGAGTGGAAACGGAAGTGGTAATGAGGGAGCCTCTAGCACAAGACCCCCTTTGCTCATCGGAGTAAACTATGCCTCTTGGAAAGGTAAGATGGAGTCTTACATTTGCCAAATAAATGACCGAGCATGGATGGCAATTGAAGATGGCTACACTCCTCCGGAAAAGACCCTTCCAGACGAAAGTGTAATTCCCAAGCCAAAGTCAAAATGGTCAACTCAAGAGTTTGAAGCATCCAAGTGGAACAACAAGGCTATGCATGCTATTCTTTGTGCAATGGATGACAATCAGTACAAATTGATCCAAACAACAAGAATTGCAAGAGAGGCATGGGAGATTCTAGAGACGGCTCATGAGGGAACCGAGGTGGTCAAGGACTCCAAGCTTCAAGTCCTCCAAACACAATTCGAGCAAATTAGAATGGAGGAGGATGAGTGCTTCAACAACTTTCAAGTGAAGTTGATGGACATAGTCAATCAAAGCCATCAACTTGGTGACCCCTATTCGGATAGGAGAATCAAGCAAAAAATTATGAGGTCGCTTCCAGCAAGATTTGAGTCAAAAGTGACGGCTCTTGAGGAAAACAGTGATTACAAAAACATGAAGCCAAGTGAAGTTATAGGAAGACTTCTAGCATATGAGTCTAGGTGGACTCCTGCACCTACACATCCAAAGAAGCAAAAGAGTATTGCTCTGAAAACTTCCAAAGTAGAGAAAAAGGAAGATGACTCAGATGAGGAGATGGCCCTCATGGTGAAAAGATTCAAGAAGTTCATCAATTTTGAGAAGAGGGGATTTGGATCCAAAGGAAAGGAAATGAAGAAGAAGACTCCTTTCAAGAAGTTTGAGTCAAGTGAAGACAAGCTCACAAGAAAAGGGATTCAATGCTTCGAATGTGGAGGTTTCGGACATATCTCCACGGATTGTAGAAATTTGAAAAACAAGAAGAAAGGAAATGCCATGGCCGCCACGTGGAGCGATGGTGATGATTTGGAAGAAGAAGGAGAATCCTCGGATGATGAGGATCATGTGGCAAACTTTATTGCTTTCGCATCTTCTCTCAAGAGTAAGGAAGCAATAGATGATGAAGAGGTAGAGAAACAAAGTGAAGATGACTTTAGCGATGGTGACTCTTCATCCCATTCAACAAATATGGATGTAGGAGGAATGGATCTTGAAGGCTTCATTGAGCATTTTCAAAGCTCAAGATTGAAGATGAAGAAAGAGATTCAAAAGCTAAAAGGAGAGAATCTCAAGCTATCTACCGAAGCGACTCACTTAAATAAAGAAGTGAAGATAGCCAAAAGGAATGAGGAATTGATGGAAAAAGAGCTTGAAGAAGCTAGAGAGATCATTGCTAAGATGACTTCAAGTACGAAGAAACTTGACCACATGTTGGGAGTTGGCAAAAGGCCAAGTGATAAGAAAGGTCTTGGCTATGAAGATGACAAGGAGACCTCATCCTCAAGCAAGACTGTGTTTGTAAAGAGCTTGGACATCAAAGAGCCTCCACCCCCACAACATCCTAGGAAGAAGATCGAACTAGAAGAGTGCTCTAAAGATTCTCAAGTCAAGATATCACAAGGGAAACAAGCTCAAGCACAATCATCAAGGGTGCATCAAGCAAGTTTCCCTCAACCCAAATACCATCAGGCCAAGAAGCAATTCATGCAAAGTCAACCAAGGAAGAAATTCATTCTAACTCAACAATAAAGGAGGAGAGAACCAATCCAACACCAAAGACAAGCTCAAATGCGTGGGAAAGCCCCTTTGTACTCACAAGGGCATGGTATGTCTTCTTATTTTATTCCCACTTGTCACTTTTGTGGTGTTAATGGTCACATTAGACCTAATTGCTTCAAATACATTGAAATGTGTAGAATCAAGAGCATGATTGAAAGAAATAGAGCTAGAGCCAAAATGCATGTTCCTAGGAAATCTAAAACCAATTTGCATGATCCTAGGAAATCTAGAGCCAATGTGATTAAAACCACTAGAAATGAGAACCCTATGTGGATTAGAAGGGATGATTATTTTTGCTATGTGGCTCAAATTGCCTTGAAGGAAAATGCCTCTAACACTTGGTATTTGTATAGTGGGTGTTCTAGGCATATGACGGGGAACAAGAGCTTCTTTAAATCCCTTGTCTTGGAGGATGGAGGATTTGTCACCTTTGGTGATGGATCTAGAAAGAAAGTCATAGGGAAAGGAACCATTTCCATTCCCGATTTACCCTCCTTGTCAAATGCTTTACTTTTTGATGGCTTGCAAGCCAATCTTATAAGCATTTCTCATCTTAATGATGATGGACTCTCCGTCTTGTTTAACAAAAATGATTGCTCTATTTTAATGCCAAATGGACAAACCTTGCTAAAAGGAAAAAGATCTAGTGACAATTGCTATTGTCTTGAAGCTAGTGCTATCTCTTGCAATATGTCCAAGTGTGAGGAAATTGAGTTATGGCATCAAAGACTTGGCCACATGAACTGTCGAGATTTAAGGATCTTAGATAAGTTCAAGGTTGTGCGTGGCCTCCCTAAGCTTGGGAAGAAAGTCGATGGCGTTTGTGGACCTTGTCAACAAGGGAAACAAACCAAAAGTATGCACAAGAAAGGCAAATATCTCTCCACCAAGGAGCCATTAGAGCTTCTACATATGGACCTTATGGGTCCCATGCAAACCGAGAGTCTCGGTGGCAAGAGATACATTTTTGTGTGTGTTGATGATTTCTCTAGATTTACATGGACATATTTTCTTAGAGAAAAATCTGAAACATTTGAAAATTTTAAATGCTTTGCACTAAAATTCAAAATGAAAAGAACTCACACATTAAAAGCATTAAAAGAATTAGGAGTGACCATGGGAGGGAATTTGAAAATGCATGTTTTGAAAGCTAATGCAATAGCTTAGGCATTTCCCATGAATTTTCGGCTCCTAGAACTCCTCAACAAAATGGGGTTGTTGAGAGGAAGAATAGGGTCCTTCAAGAGATGGCCAGTGTGATGTTGCTTAGCAACAATGTCCCCAGGAACCTTTGGGCTGAGGCCGTCAATACGGCTTGCTACATAGGAAATAGAGTCTTCCTAAGGCCCGGTACTAGGCAAACCTCCTATGAATTATGGAAGGGTAGGAAGCCAAATGTTAGCTACTTCCACTCATTTGGGAGCAAATGCTACATTCTAAGTTTGATGCCAAGAGTGATGAGGGGATTTTCATTGGCTATGCCCTTAATAGTAAGGCCTATAGAGTTTTCAATTTAAAAACTCGGAGTGTCATGGAATCATCTAATGTTGTCATAGATGATTGTAGGCCTAAGACTAGAGATCATGATGAGGAGGTCGTTGTGGTTGATGAGTCTTCATTGGAAAAGAATGGTGAGACTTCAATTGATGTGAAGCGCAGTCTTGATGAAGAGGTCATTCAACCTCTTGATAGAGATCCATCTTTGGACTCTAAAGAACCCGCTCCATGGGTTAGACATCTCCACAACGAGAATGACATTCTTGGAGATATGAATGAGGGGGTTAGGACTAGGCGTCAAATAGCTAATCAAATTAGCTATACTTGTTACACCTCTCAAATTGAACCCAAAAAGGTTGATGAAGCCTTGAATGATGAGTTTTGGGTTCTTGCCATGCAAGAAGAGCTAAACCAATTTGAAAGAAATGAGGTTTGGACTCTTGTTCCTAGACCCAAGGATACTAATGTCATAGGCACCAAATGGGTATATAGGAACAAGTCGGATGAGAATGGCAACATTGTGCACAACAAGGCTAGACTTGTAGCACAAGGATACTCTCAAATTGAGGGTATTGACTTTGAGGAGACTTTTGCTCCGGTTGCCCGTCTTGAGTCCATAAGGCTTTTTTTATCCATATCATATGTGCACAAGTTCAAATTGCATCAAATGGATGTTAAGAGTGCCTTTCTCAATGGTTTCTTGCATGAGGAAGTGTTTGTTGAGCAACCCAAGGGGTTTGTGGATCCACACCACCCCAATCATGTCTATCGCCTCAATAAGGCTTTATATGGGTTGAAACAAGCACCTAGGGCTTGGTATGAGCGCCTCACTCAATTTCTTGTTGACAATAACTACACTAGGGGTAGTGTTGACAAAACTTTATTCATCAAGAGGAACAAAGATGAGCTTTTCATAGCTCAAATTTATGTTGATGATATTGTTTTTGGCTCCACCAACAAATCCAAAGTCCAACAATTTGTTGATGTCATGTCTCATGAGTTTGAGATGAGTCTTTTTGGGGAGCTCAATTACTTCCTAGGTTTGCAAATCAAGCAATTGCATGATGGGATTTTCATATCCCAAGCTAAGTATGCTAAGAACCTAGTGAAGAAGTTTGGCCTTGAGAATGCCAAACATTGTGACACACCCATGAGTACCACCTTGAAACTAAGCAAGGATGCTAGTGGCAAGAGTGTGGAACAAAGTCTTTATCGGGGCATGATTGGTAGCTTGCTTTACTTGACCGCAAGTAGGCCCGATATAGCCTTTAGTGTGGGTGTGTGTGCTAGGTACCAAACGGATCCCAAGGAATCCCATCTCTCATCCGTGAAGAGAATCATTCGTTATGTGAATGGGACATCCAACTATGGGATATGGTACTCTTTTGACACTAATGCTAGCTTAGTTGGCTTTAGTGATGCAGATTGGGCAGGAAATTGTTATGATAGGAAGAGTACATCGGGCGATTGCTTCTTCCTAGGTAACAACTTGGTCTCATGGTTTTGCAAGAAGCAAAATTCCATCTCTCTATCCACAGCTGAAGCGGAATACATAGCCGCCGGGAGTGCTTGCACACAACTCCTTTGGATGAAACAAATGCTTGTGGATTATGGCTTTGATCAAGGTATTCTTACCCTTTATTGTGATAACATGAGTGCTATTAACATTTCAAAGAATCCGGTTCAGCACTCTAGGACAAAGCATATAGACATTAGGCATCATTTCATTAGAGAACTAGTTGAAAACAAATGCATTGCACTTGAGCATGTGGGCACTAATGATCAACTAGCGGATTTATTTACAAAGCCTTTAGACTCAACTAGGTTCAAGTCACTTAGTAGGTCTATTGGAATTTGTTATATGCCTTGATGAGTTTTGGTGTTTGACCCTTTATGGGGAACTCAAGCATAGAGAGCAACCTTGCATGTTGAAATAAGCAAAAACTTGATCAACTTTATGCTTCTTTATTAATTGCTTGAGTATTCTTGGTTGTGCTTATATATATTCTTATATGGTTTTTTATTAAATAAGTGTGCCTTGCTTGGTTTGTAATCCATGTCACCTCTATGTTCAAACATGCATTTTTGGATTAGGAGAATTGATTGGGAAGTACATTTGAATGACCTATAATTTATCTCCATGACATGTGACTTGATTATGACATGCTCAAAATGACATGCATGAAATATGTCCTGATTGCGTTAATGCAAATGTGTGTGATTGCAAATGAGAAGACTAATCAATAAGGATCTTGTATCCATGTAATCAATAAGGATTTTATATCCAAATTAGTCTTCTCTCTCTTCTTAATTGTTAATCAAGACTACTATCATACGGATAATTATCCGGAAAATTCTAAAAGGATCTCTTGATCCAATGTCTTGATTTGCTTTTAAGAATTGATATAGTTTTGTGTGCGTTGAAATTTCTTTTCAAATCTATATCATGTTTCATTATGGCAAAAGGGTGCTAATTGGTTTGAATTCTTTTGGAACCCTTTTTGATGTTCTCCTTGCCAAATACCATTTGCTTGAACTATGACGTTACATGTCTTACATCCAAAGCAACTAAGTCACACATTTTCCTCTAAACAATAAACCCTCAATGATTCTCGCTCAATTAATTAAGTTGCATAACGTTGTTGTATATGATTATGCACTTATCTTGCAAATAGCTCTCTTTGCTAAAGTGACCCGGTGGGGAAATACTCCTTTGTCTATCTCATGACAAAAAGGGGGAGTAATGTGGTGTATTTAATGGGGTTGCATCCTTGGGAGGATTGTCCCATTAAGGGGGAGTAACCTATATAGGGGGAGCATTTGCATGTTGCATATATAGGGGGAGCATTTGCATGTTGCATGTTGCAGTTTTCTTTTATTATGCAAATTGCTTTTATTTATTGTCTCTCTTGATCACCTCACATACACTTGTCTTGGAAAGTGTAGTCTCATTGTTTTGTAGGGAATGTGGCTATTCTACAAGAGCTTGAAGTTTTGAAGACCTAGTATCTAGGTATCTTTTTGTAATATAGAATATCTTTTGTTGACCTCTAGTTTTTATTCTTTTGTGAGGATGATTTGTGAGAGGTGGTTTTTGTCACGAAATAGCCAAAGGGGGAGATTGTAAGTTCCTCATATTTTGATATAGGGGGACATTTTTGTGTGTGTTGATGATTTCTCTAGATTTACATGGACATATTTTCTTAGAGAAAAATCTGAAACATTTGAAAATTTTAAAATGCTTTGCACTAAAATTCAAAATGAAAAGAACTCACACATTAAAAGCATTAAAAGAATTAGGAGTGACCATGGGAGGGAATTTGAAAATGCATGTTTTGAAAGCTAATGCAATAGCTTAGGCATTTCCCATGAATTTTCGGCTCCTAGAACTCCTCAACAAAATGGGGTTGTTGAGAGGAAGAATAGGGTCCTTCAAGAGATGGCCCGTGTGATGTTGCTTAGCAACAATGTCCCCAGGAACCTTTGGGCCGAGGCCGTCAATACGGATTGCTACATAGGAAATAGAGTCTTCCTAAGGCCCGGTACTAGGCAAACCTCCTATGAATTATGGAAGGGTAGGAAGCCAAATGTTAGCTACTTCCACTCATTTGGGAGCAAATGCTACATTCTAAATGACCGAGATAAACTAGGTGTGAAAGGGTTAGTGACCAAGTAGGTGTGACTTGAGGTCAACCTAGGTTGTAAACTTTCATTCAAGTAGTGGATTTGAGGACCGAATGTGGCTAGAAGGATAGCCCGTGAGTTTTGCCCGGTTGGAGGGTTTCTCACGTAAATCAATCCTTGTGTTTTTATTGTTTTCCGCATATTTAAATTGGATTGATTGATTACTATTATGGGGTAGGACTATTAAAATTGATTAAGTCGAAAAGTTGGTAATATATCAATTAAAACCTATTCACCCCCCTCTAGGTTGTATTAGACACACTTTGTGTTTTTTCAACCACACTAATGTCCTAACTCTCAAGACTAAAAACAGAGCAGAAAATTGGATGACCCCCCTTATGAATTATCTCTGAGATGACACCCTCCCCGCAGAAAGGAACGCCTTGCAAAGAATCAGGAGACGACAGGCTCCCCACTATCTCATTATTAACATGATCCTATACCGTAGGGGGTTCTCACTACCGTACCTTCGATGCATATCCCCACCACAGACAGATCTCATCTTGGAAGAGGTACATGGGGGGGACGTGCGGTAATCACTCATCCAGACAAAACTCGGGCCACCGAATAACGAGACATGGATACTACTGGCCAACCCTCTTCAAGGATTCAAAAGAGCATGCCAAATCGTGTGATTGATGCCAGAGAATAGCCCCCGTTCCTCACCTCCACCCCAAGCCGTTAACGCCGATGGCATCCCCATGGCCATTCTCCAGATTTGGGGTTGACATCATAGGCCCACTACCAAGAGGGGCCTCAAATAAAAGATTTGTCGTAGTCGCGATTGATTACTTCACCAAGTGGGTCGAGACGAAGGCCTTACAACACATCACCGAAGCCAACACCACCAAATTCATCAAACATTCCATCATCTTCCAATTCGGGGTACCAAATGCCATCATGGCTGATCACGGGACCTAATTCGATAATGCCAACTTCCGAAGGCTATGTTCGGAATACAACATCGACTTAAGGTTCACCTCACCATCACATCCTCAGAGCAACGGACAGGTCGAGGTGGTCAACAAAGTCATTAAAAACCTCCTCAAAAGGAAACTACAACTCAGGAAAGGAGCTTGGGTCGACAAACTCCCCAAAGTCTTATGGGCAATACGCACTACCCCTCATTCGACCACTGGATAAACCCTTTATTCCCTCTCTTTGGGTCGGAAGCAGTTATTCCCACAGAAACAAATGTTCCGACCATAAGAGTTTCCTATTACAATCCCGACATCAACGAAGAAGAGCTCCGACAGTGCTTGGATGAGCTGGAAGAACGAAGAAATTTAGCAAGGATCCGAGTCGCCTATCACCAGCAACAGGCAGCCAAATATTACAATGTCAAGGTCCGAACCAGAAGATTCAGCCAGGGGGACCAAGTCCTCAAAAAAGTGATCCCCAACACTAGAAAACCCGCCTTTGGTAGTCTGGGGGACAACTAGGAGGGACCTTACATCGTAGACTCCGTCTCCATGAAAGAAGCCTACAAACTCAAAACTGAAGACGGAATCCCCCTAAAGAACCCATGGAACGCAGACCACCTGAAGAGATACTATCAGTAAAAAGAAAAAATGTAAGGTCAGTGTATCAGAAGTCACGGAACAGCCTTGTAACAGAACTATGTCAGTATTAATCCCCTTGCATGGGCATCAATGTTTTATCTTTTAATAGAAGACCTCCTAAGCGAAGGCAAGATATATCTTCGAGGGTCAAGACCCCGAGACAAGCACCAAGTGTGCAAAGCAGATAAAGACCTCCTAAGCAGAGGCAAGATATATCTTCGAGGGTCAAGACCCTGAGATAAGCACCAAGTGTGCAAAGCAGATAAAGACCTCCTAAGCGGAGGCAAGATATATCTCCAAGGGTCAAGACCTTGAGATAAGCACCAAGCGTGCAAAGCATATAAATACCTAAGTGGAGGCAAGATATATCTTCGAGGGTCAAGACCCTGAGAAAAGCACCAACCGTGTAAAGCAGATAAAGACCTTGTAAGCGGAGGCAAGATATATCTCCGAGGGTCAAGACCCCGAGATAAGCATCAACCGTGCAAAGCAGATAAAGACCTCTTAAACAGAGGCAAGATATATCTCCGAGGGTTAAGACCCTGAGATAAGCACCAAGCATGCAAAGTAGATAAAGACCTCCTAAGCAGAGGCAAGATATATCTCTAAGGGTCAATACCCCGACATAAGCACCAAGCGTGCACATTAGATAAAAACATCTTAAGCGGTGGCAAGATATATCTCCGAGGGTCAAGACCTTGAGATAAGCACCAAGCGTGCAAAGCATTTAAAGACCTCCTAATCGGAGGCAAGATATATCTCAGAGGGTCAAGACCCCGAGATAGCACCTAGTGTGCAATACAAATGAAGACCTCCTAAGCGGAGGCAAGATACATCTCAGAGGATCAAGACCCCGCTTATAGACATATCTATAGAGATCAAGACCTTGGAATAAGTGCCATGCATGCAAAACAAAAACCCTTGAGCGGGGGCAAGATTAGTATTGGAGATCTAAGACTCTGAAATAATATACTTGACATTAAATGATTAAAAATATTAAATTTGAACATTAGAACGCAGCATGAAGTTCCGAAACAATTATATTCCTTGATATCCAAATCATTACACGGCATTGAGGTCGATAAAAACTTTCTTAGAGAAATAAACCTCCGAAAACCTTAAGGTTCGAACACTCGAACTTCAAAAAAAATTGCATAATAAACAAAGGTATAAAACAAATTAGTCTTGTGCAACAACCTTCCCATTGTCCACTGCACCCTCAGCATTTTCGATGAACTCTCATCATCATCTGAAACCACCATGGGCTCTTCATCTGAGAGAGGTACCTTTGCGAATGTTAAAGAAATGTCTTCCACTGGGTCCTGTATTGGCCTCTCTTGAGATTCGACAGCCTTCTGAACCTCCCTTTTGTTAGGATTATGCTCAATAGCAAAAGTGTAATATTGTAATTGACAATCTTTTCATATTAATAAAGTGTTTTCTGATTCTTACAAATACTTATAGCATTTATTATTATAATTGTCAAGGTAAATAATCATAAGGTCAAAAGACTATGAGATATGAAGAATTGTTCATACATCCGGATATGTGTGAGGTAGACACAATTCTTTAGTTAGTCTTGAATAACGTTCACAACTTAAGTTAAAGGTTGGGCACTTCTATCCTGATAAAGTTGTAGAATTCTTTTACTAGCATTTGGGCGGGATCAAATGAGTTATGATGAGTCTAAAATCATCGAAAGGTTTTCGAGTAAAAGAATCTAGTGCACTGGGTGCATTGAACTGGATCACAATGAAATACTTTATCTAGAACCGTCACTAGATATAAGTCTTTTCATTATTAGGACAATCGAAGAGTCGATCTTAATCCTAAGATAAATGATGGTCTTATGGTTGCAAGTGTTATCATTTGAGCTATCAATGATTACGATTATATAGCATAGTCTATCCTCGATAGTTTGGTGGTATTCATTTGTTAATCGATAGAGGACTTCATTTATAGATATGGACATCGTGGTTCCATTTATTAAATGAGAGTATAATATCATCATATGGATGTTTTGAGGTATTGGATATTAAATCTCAACGTTGAGTTTTCAATAATGATTATTGAAGACATGGCTTCTGGACAAGTCAAAATATCCAAGTTCAAAATGTGGTCATATGAGGAAATATGGTAACTTGGAGAGCTATAGGCGGTCTATGAGCTCTTGGCGATTACTGATATTATTCACGAGGACACACCATCTCCTATAAGATTGTCTAGGGTATGAATGAGAAACATCTCCTTATTCTATCTTTATTTAAGAGTTCAATTTTAGCTCTTTAGTGGAATGAGTTAAAATTAATAGATCGGACCTAAGTGAATCATTTGTTGATTGTGATTAGGTTATGTCTATTGAAGCTTAAATTTAGATAGCCCGCCAAGATCCACAATCCACACGTACTTGCATGGATCACTTGATATATTCTACCGGACCAATTTATGGGTCCATCTAGAATTGCATTTAATATATTAAGATTATAATATGTCTATTATTTATTTAATAGGCTGCTCTATTATATTAATATATTAAAAGGAGACATGTGGGATTGTTTCTTTTAGTAAGAATAAGTCTGGTTCATATGTGGGCTTTTATTTAAAGTCTAATGGATTAAATAAAATAAGAAAAATAATATTAGACCCATATATATATGGTGTGGGCGGCAAGGCTAATAAAATAGCCAAAGATATTATTTTGTTTTATTGTTTTGATTAAATGGAAATTAATTAATTATTTAATTAATTAATAGTTTAAATCAAAATCTTTTCCTGATCAGTAAATAAAATACTATGTGTTGGATTAGGGTTAGAATTCTTTTAAGTGATAGGAGTCCTAATGTGGTAAGGATTAGGTCCACATACACTCCATACCACACAAAGAATTCGGCCACCCTAGTCCTATAAGGGTTAGGATTCTTAAATTGATAGGAATTAGGGAAAAGCACAATTCCTTTTCAAGGAAATTGGCCATTCCTAGATTTCCTACACAAAGAATTCGGCCAACCCTATTTTGAGAAGGAGAAATTTCGGTCACCTTATAAATATAAGGTGATAAATTTCAGCCACAAAAGAAGCTTGAGTGAGAGAAATTTTTGTTTGCTTTGAAAAATAAAAATCTTACTCAATACACATAGAATTTCGGCCAAGAGAGAAAAAGAAAAATAAGTTCTCATTCGATAGTGCACTTGCAAGCCTTTAACATCAAAAGGTTTTGTGCACACTTTCGATTTAGGGTTACGCGAGTTCCAATCATATCGATTGTGAATTCAAAAGTGACCGGAACTATTTTTCTAGGCTTTTGGTGTTTTGGGATTGAAGATCAGGATCAGAAGTTCCATATATCCATTCTCAGGTAAGCAATTCAAAGAAAAAAGGGAGACCACACTCCTAGGTGATTCACGTACGTGCTAGGATTGAAGATCTTGCGGATTACCATCGACGTAAGTCAATCAGATCACGCGACAAGAGGTATTTAACTCTAACCGTATATTTGTGTTTAATTAATTAAAGGGTTAAGGTTCAAATCTTTAGAAAAATTTTAAACTATACGAAAATCTACTTTTCGTCTTCCGCTGCGGTTTTAGTTAATTTTTCCCTACACCTTTCGAATTGGGTAAAGTCAAAACCAGGGTAGGCTCGAAGCAGCATCTCCTTCAACTCTCCTACCGCGCTGTCGAAGGTCTCTAACTGTGAATTATAGAATTCGTCGGAATCCAGAAACAAGTCTACCGTGTTGTCTCTGAGGCTTTCTTTCAACCCCCTGATTGTCTCGTTCGCAGATTTGACACGGCCATGGTAATCACAGAGCTTGGCATGCTTCTCTTTACACCCTTGTTTGGCGTTCTGATATGCAACAGACAGCTCCCCTACCCGGGTCCTCAAAGACTCACCAACACCCAACGCAGTATGGAGCTTATAGTCAACCTCGTCCTTGGTAGCCTTCAGCACCTCGTACTCCTCCCTCTTGGCCTCGTACCTCGGCTCCATCTCTAAAAGATTCCTTATGGCCTAACCACAGATGTACATAAGATAAGAAAGACCCCTAACTGAAGAGTGCCAGCATGAATCATCAAATGAGTAAGACCTTTACCTGCCAGAGTGTCCCCTGGGACTGCCGTATCCGATCATCGTTAGACATCTTCCTAAAATAACTGGTCTCCCTGCTCCTCAGCATGTCCTTCCCGTACGAGCACATGAACTGAACGCCCATGTCGGGGGTGATAGGGCTCTTCCGTGGATCAAATGCACGGGTCGGAGGGTCCACGTAATAGTTGGGAGAAATCCTCGGGTCACACACACAGAGTTCGAGAAGTGTGTCCATATCGGAATCCACGTCGATAAGAGGTGTCGGCCCTCTCGCTTGAACGTCGACCA
The DNA here is from genome assembly GCA_033220585.1 of Dipteronia sinensis. Lineage (NCBI taxonomy): Eukaryota > Viridiplantae > Streptophyta > Magnoliopsida > Sapindales > Sapindaceae > Dipteronia > Dipteronia sinensis. Next base: position 31,127,839 of record CM065638.1, read on the forward strand.
AAGCTACAATGGGAATTGTCGTCAGGGGCTGAATTCCAGACTCCGATGTGGTAACAAATGCTGAAGTGCTAGCTGTACGAGACTTCTTCTGTACCTGCTCAGTATTGGATGCTGTAGCCCTCTTTAGCAAAGACGAACCTACAGGGATCCGATGCTTCTACCTCCGAGATTTCATATCCTGCCCACGATCGGCCATCCTCTTCTACGCCCCGACAGTCAGTTTTCCTACACATATAAAATGAAAGGTGAGAAGACATGAATGCCCACATCACCGGAGTAATAAAGACTGGAGATCTCTTACTCTTCTTTACCAAAATCTTTTTCACAGCCTCCTTCCTCTCCTTCGACAGTGCCGAAATAAAACCTAGTGCATGTAAGTTCTGGTCATCAAACAAGATGTCGATGTGCCGCCCCTCCGGACGAATCAACCAGGCTGTCGAAATATGTTTCCTCTCCTCCCTCGTTAGATCCTCCGGCTGAACACGCTCTCACGCGGCTGTCAAAACCATACAATTAGACAATAAAACCAGAAACTCAATTGAAAAGCAAAAACACCGATTAAACAAAAGGGGACCCCAAACACCTAGGAGATTGAACACCGAGAGAACACTCTGACGTCTTCCATCGAGCTCAACGTCTTTGCCCCAATCACCTTCCATAACAAACTAGGTCTTTTTCCATTCTTTATTGGAAGACGATAGCCCGATGATCAGAGGTTCATCCTCCTGCTTGTCGCAACAAGCAAGACCCCACCAGCCGTCACCCTCCAATTTATGGGAGAAGAGGCTGTAGCAATGTCCAATGTCTGTAAAACTGGGGGCAGGAAAACCCCTGCTTCTCCACAGTGCAAACATCCTAATCACGATCCTCCACCCATTCGGGTTCAGTTGAGCAGGAGCAACCCCGATCTCTCTTAACACCTTCCTAATATAAGTGTGAATGGCTAACCTCGCGCCTATCTCCAAAAAAGTAGGGTGAAACGCGACCGAACAACCCGTGGGATCGCTAGCCAATTCCCCATCGGAAGGCAGTCTAAGACCCACCGACTGCGGTATCGAAAAGTCTTTCTCAATTTGTTTGATCTTCGCCTCAGTTATCCTATTCTCCTTAACCTGGTTGATGGCAAACTGGGTATGGTCCATTCAATCCCGATAATACTCACCCGGTGCCATAGGCATTATCGATATATCAACAGAGCCTTCGACATGTGGGGCCCCAAATGCACTAGCGGTACAGCTACCCTCCGAGACATCCCCGGAGGTAGACTCAGAAGAGCTCGAAGAGGTAGCGATCCTCGAGGGACCGGTTTTCCAAACCATGATACCGAAATATCGAAGACGGAATAAAAGAATACAATTTATCAGAAAGAGGCGCTAGACTAGTTCCGAAGGATAACCTTACCAATCAAAGACGATTGTCCAAAACACACTCTGAAATATCTCTGATCGCTTGAAAGTTTGCTAATGAAGAGTCTGGTTCTCCTAACCCCTATTTATAGACCTCAAGCAAAAATGAAACGACGTGGCGGTTAGCTACCCAAGATGATAGCTAGACAGCTCATTCCCCACTGCCCGCCACGTGGTTGTCCCCATATGAAGCGAAGAAGGGGGCTACAACTACAAGGACCCAAACTAGCGGGCCTAGGGATTAAGCCCATGGCCTACCATTTCACCAACGGACTCCACTCACCCCTACCGATAGGCTTGAGGGGGAATTGTTAGGCCTCTTCTAGCGATTACCGTAGTAAAAGATACCGATGAACCCTCAGACTCTCTCTCTATACCCTCCAATGTTGACATCCAACGATCTAACCTGAAGTCTATCGAGAGATGGGTCGGAAGCCACGTCATCTAACGTGATCATCGAAGGTGACCGACAGGACGACATATCTCTAACGTGCCAGAAACACCTGTCAAACTCCAGCCAATCGTAGGTCGCTAGGGGATCGCCCGTGTCAGAGGTCAAGCCTATATAAACCACTCTACTTGTAAAAGAAATGGACTTTTAGGAAATATTAGAATTTTAGAGAGGACTAATCGGGACTTAAAGTTCATCCCACTAGTCCCTAATTTTGTAAATTGTAATCCGATCGTAATATATCAGGCTGGTTCAAGCCGTATGCCAAGCATTTTGCCTAAGACTCATTTTCACATCTAACAGATTGTAAGATGGTCTTTAGCCTCCGATTAATTGTGGTTAAGTTACAGTTCTAGTAGAGTTTTTAAGTGTCCATTTCCTTTACAAAGAATGGGGTTTATATAGGTTTGGTTTCTCACACAAGCGATGCCTTGGAGGTCCATGATTGGGTGGAGTCGGACAGATGGCCCTGGCGTGTCAGAGTATTGTCGTCTTGTGAGGTATCCTCCGATATCATGTTCGGATGCTTCGGGTCTAAGAACATTTCCCAGGGGCGATGTGAAATATCGGAGGTCATAATTATCGGAGGACTTTACTAGCTCTCGGAGGACGTTGGTATCTTTCCCTACGGTAGGTGCGAAATGATGTATAACAGTAGGCTATTTATAAATGTTAGATTTTTAATATAAAACATTTATTGCTGTGCACATATCAACACTTGAACAGAAAGTATGCTGAGGGAGTGAATTTAACATTGCTCTCGGATGTGTATATAAAAGGGTGCATATATGGTTGTATTGAGGGGAGCAAATATGGTCGTTGTATTGAAAACCGTTCAATTTGAGCCCGAAGTCGACCCGAACCCGAAATGCCCACCCCAGGTATGACAAATCAAGACCGCTGAATACTCCCGAATCGCATATACCGTATCTTTTTTTGTTTCATTTCACTTTTAATTAATTTTAATATGTGAAACCGAACGTTTCAAAAAGGTAAATAAAAACAAATAAAAAATGAGAAGTGGAAGCCTAGGAGTGTTGCTCTTTAAATCGTCATCCTCACTCGTCTTCTTCTCTCCGTCTCTAGCTTCGACTCATCTGAGTCGGCTCGGATTCTGCAAATCAATAGCAACCTCCAAAGCTTATCGAATGGCGGCTACAGAGGCTTCTTCTTCGTCGTCAAATTCCGTCAGCGGTGGTCATTGTATTAATCCTCTCGGTTCCTCCTCGGCTAGTAACGGCACGGCTTTCTCTTCTTCCGCTTACTCCGCTATCGACTTTCTCTCCCTCTGCCACCGCCTTAAGGTGTGGACATGTTTCTGGTTTTGTGATTTTTTGTGTTTCTGTTTGGTTAGTGAGAAAATGACTGAGCGAGTGTAGAGAGAAAGAAATTTAATATAATCTTTTGTTTGGTTGCTGACAAAGCTGAGACATGGAGCGGTTTCGTTTTCTGTGATATGAAAAATTTTAAACCGTTAAATTTAGATAATTATGTTTAGCTTAGTTTAATGGAGGATTCGTTTACTCAAATTATGAAATAAATATGAAGATTTTAGAAAATTTTATTTATAGCTTGCTTGGAAATTAAATGAAGTTAAGATTTTATTTGTTTAAACGTCAAGCTATACAATTTAGTTTAGGATTTTTTATGGTTAATTTGTTTTTAATTTTCTGATTTGAATTAGACGACTAAAAGAGCTGGATGGGTACTGAGAGATGTTAAGGATCCGGAATCGATATCCGATCACATGTACAGAATGGGATTGATGGGGCTCATTATGGCTGATTTTCCGGGTGTCAATCGAGACAAGTAAGGGATCACTTACTTTTGCTTTGATCGTTTTTCCAGGTTTTTGTTATTAAAATTAAATAGAAACGTGTAATTGATTGTTTTAATTGAGATTTTTGGGTTCTCATTTTCCAGGTGCATAAAGATGGCAATTGTTCATGACATCGCTGAAGGTAATAAGAATTTTCTCTTCTATAATTTCAAAGAAGATCTCTGGTTTCGTTATTGACCTGGTTGTGGTTGATTGTTTTGATTTTATATGATATGAGATGGATACTATTATGCCTATTTTAGAGTTTCTGGTTTTCATTTTTTCTTTTTGTTAAAAGTATCACCGTACCAATTAGAGTTGTTAAATATAACATTATAATTGTTAGCTAAAGAATGCACATTGATGGGAGCATGTGGGGCTTTCGGAAATCCCATTTATACATGTTATGTATATTCTAAACACTTGAATTAAAGTTTTGTTCTGGTCAATAGTGCAATGAATTTGCATTCGTAATACCTCAATATGATAAAACCTATTTTCTTTTTAACTGTTCTATAATTGCTTCATTTAGGATGTTATGAACTCTTAATAAAATTCATAATTTATGACAATCATGTTAATAGATTTTATTAAATTTAGCTTTGAGTTGTTTTCTAAACTTTGCAATTGCTTAAATAGCAATTGTTGGAGACATTACTCCTTCGGATGGGATTCCAAAGGAAGAGAAGAGTCGACGAGAGCGAGAAGCATTAGACCACATGTGCAAACTACTTGGTGGGGATGCAAGAGGTATATCTCTCTCCTTTATCTCTGTAATTTTAACAAACTGATTTTTTTTGTTCTTACATGAAAATTCTTTTTTTTTGTTCCCCTTGGTTGTGTAATTTAATTTTCAAATTGCAGCCAAGGAAATTGGTGAGCTATGGATGGAGTATGAAGAAAATTCTACACCAGAGGCCAAAATTGTCAAGGACTTTGACAAGGTATATAATATGAGTGTATATCCCTCTTGTTTTTGACTTTGGAATATTCAATATCTATTTTTTTTAAAGATAGAAAGAAAAGCTTATTGACTAATACATATTCTTGTGAACTTCTTATGTGAAGAATATATCCTCAACATTTGCTTGCTTTGCCATTGTTTATTTTCTGTTGATAACTATTGATTTGTGGAATTGTTCTATATCCTTAAACAGCGGTGTTGATAACTATTATCTGTTGTTCATAATGATTGGGTAATTTAGCGTTACATGTATGTTGCGTTGATGTTTATTATGGCAAGAAATCTAAGGGATTCACAAAAACTCTTGAACTGTGGTACATCTGGTATCTTTGTAGGTTGGTAATATATAGAAGCATGATTGATGATAGGTCATGTATATGTTTTAGGCTCTTAGCTGATAGTTAGTTGCTGACTGGCTGATTTGCTAATTGCATTATCTGATTTTGTTCTATTTATTTTTATCTAGGTGGAGATGATACTTCAAGCCCTAGAATACGAAAATGGTGAGGACTGCTATTCTAGACACTTTTATTTTTATTTTGAAAAATGCTATTCTAGAGTCTTTTTTAAACAGCTATTCTAGACTTTTTATTCACCACTTTATATTGCTGCAAACTGCCTATCATATCTTGATTAGTGTGAAATGTCTTTTAAGGAAATGGAACATTTGGGCTAAAACTAATTTCTTTGGACTTGGTTCATGTTTACATGTCAAGGAAACTGATATTCTTAAGAGAGTTACACTTGTTCATGACTAGAATAATCATGTGTAAAGTTAATTAGTAATTATAAGCTATAACTTTTGAAGAAATATAAAAGTTAACTAGCAGCTGGCATGCAAGACGGCAAACAGATTTATAGTAATTGTACATGTAAGCAAGCTAAACAGCACAGCCGGATGCAATAGTGCTGCTATATATTATTGGTTGTTCAGTCAATAAAATGGATGGCATCTAATTTTGTAAACTACTGTGTAGGTGTGAAATAATCTATATCATTACTAATGACAGAATCAGTATCACCACTGTGGCATATATAAAATTGATGAAAGTAAGTTGATTATGTTGGACTAGTCACACCTCTTGCTGCAGAATCTTAAAAAGTTTCGTTAACAAAGATTACAAATTTTGGTGTTCTTTCTAGCACAGTGCTTCTGACAAACCCTTCATTACATGTGAATCATACAGTCAAACATCCCCAAATTCCTATTTGATTGTTAGTATATCCATGGAGTTTGTTCTCAATAAGTTGTCGGTATAAATCACAACCCTCTCTTCCTGCCAGCATAAAGAATAGCAAAAAGAAAATTATCAAATCACCTTATTTGAATTTTTTATCTTTTCCTTTTAAATTGATACAAACTTTTTCTTGAATTAGTATGTGAAAACTTCTTGTGGAAACTAAAGTTGATTCTCGCTTTATGCAGGGCAAGGAAAGGATTTGGATGAGTTTTTCGAGTCAACTGCTGGTATAGTTGTCCAAACTGTCTTATTACTTCTACTTAAGTTGGTCTTATATCTTTCCACATGAAATATATGGCAAATACAGTCCATTTGAAGAAGTAAAACCATATAAAATCACAGAACCTAATTCCAAAATAATCCTCTTAAAGATATGCTGTCAATTTAACTTGCTGAAATTGGTATATGTGATGTGACTGAAAGTTTCTTTGTGGTATTCTTCTTTTAATCAGACTCGAGCAAAACTAGCTAGATCAGTAGATCTATAGGAAAAATTTTACTAACAGAAGAGTTATTTTGTTCTCAGATAGCTTTCTGGGCTAAAAAAAGAAAGGGGAAAACAAGCAAATGCATTTCCTTATGTCATTAGTCAATTGAACACAAGTCTTTTGGTGTTTTGACAGTAACTTTCTTTTTCTTTTTCTTCTTTTAAAATTTTATACGCCTTAAACCAATGGTTGCCCGAAATTGCAGGGAAATTCCAGACGGATTTGGGGAAAGCTTGGGCAGCGGAAATTGCGTCAAGGAGAAAAAAAGATAACTAACTTTTTAACTGTTGACCTCAGTTGAGAAACTTTTAGATAATTTCTATCATGTTTGTCATTAGACAAGCTAATTATGTGCACGGTTTATTACCTTGACCCAATTGTTAATGCCATATGAGCAAAATCAATAAACTGCAAGATATTTTTACCATGTTTGTGTCATTACACAAGCAAATTATGTGCACGGTTTATTACCTTGATCCAATTGTTAATGCCATATGAGCAAAATCAATTAACTGCAAGATCCCAAGATTTTGATAGTCATATCATATGTAACGATTATTTGTTGTTCATCACATATTGTCACTAATGAGGTTAGGGTTTTAGAATGTAATCTTGTAATGACAATTTCAATTGTTTTAGATTTTGATTGTTTGTGCAATTGAAATTGTCATTACAAGATTTCAGTTCTAAACTGTATTGAAATCCTTTTTATCATTGAAATATTTGCACAAACAAAAGTGTCTGTTTACGAACAGCTATGATAAGGATGTTCTTTGGACACTCACTGGCTTTAAAAGAGCCTTGTGTCCTTAGTTGGCCTTGAGCCAGTGAGTGTCCTTGGTTGGCTTTTTAAAGCCATTTGAAGAGCCTTGTGTCCTTAGTTGACCTTGTGTCGGCGATTGTCTTTTTTTTTTCTTTGAAAAGGAAACATAAAAATTACAGTTCAAGAAAGATACACAAAAGGCTAGGATCCGGTCAAAGACACTCCTTAATAGAGGAGAGGGCTATTGAAGCAAGGTGATGAGCCAAGGCAATGCCCGACCTGGGAATGGCCTGACATATACAATAACCAACTTCAAGAAAGAGGCCTCTAATATCATTGATAATAAAACTAGTGTCGACGGTGATTTTTGGTATTACGTAAACTCGAACTCGCGTCGAACAAGTTGTGGTGAATTTGACAATAATTTTATGAATAAGAAAGGTATAGAAAGCATGCAAACAAAATTTTACGTGGAAAAACCCGTACAGGGAAAAAACCACGGTTGCCGGTGATGGCGAGAAAGGAATTAACTATAAATAAATTGTTACAGGCTTAACCTCTCTTCCACCGTTGTATATCTTAGTCCTTCATTCACCAGTTTTGGGTATTTTATGGTCTATTTATACATGCATAGAACCCTAATTCTTGGAGTACAAGTAGAAGAAAAGGTGGTAGCAACTTAATAAAACTCTAATTTGTTGGAGTCTTTTTAATCTTCTTTTCCGTTTTACACTAGTTTGTGTTTCGAACGTATCAGGTCTTTTGCCTATTCTGGACTCCGATATGTCTAAGGAAGTTTTTTTCCTTATCAAAGTATACTTCATGATGCCTTATTTGAAGAAGACTTTTTTTTTTTGCGTATTCGAGTCGTGACTGCATTGAATTCTATGTTATCTACGAGTCAAGCACCCGAATTGTCCACGTGTCGCTTAGCCAACCGACTGCCAAACACGACCAAAGTCTCTTTCACCCCCGACCAGGGATCTTCACCCGATCGGATAACTAGACCCGATCATTTGGGTTTTCCCGACCATTTTCTTTATTTGATCAATCTAATTACCTTGGTAGGACGTTTTTCACCCAAACCATCTAAGTAATCCTGACCAGCACTGTGGGGTTATCTTTTAGCCATCTAAGGTTGGCTTAATCTAGTCAACATTTGTGGACACGTCAGCTATTATCTCCGTGAAGCACGATGTTTATGCTGACGTGTCATCTTTTCGGATTTTACCAATAACAATACCCTCTTAAACATTCAAACCGAGTATCTTGCTTAACAAAGAGAACTCACTCGGTGAGATATGTTTAACTCGAGAGCCTTTTTGTCTTGTAGCACATTAATGCATATTAATGCTTAACAGCTAAGTTTTAAATTTTAACCGCAAACGTTTGATTTGCCTAGGTGATTTGATGCAGATGACGTAACTGACGGCGGTTGATTCGAATTTCAAATGGCGCGTGATCTTCGGGATTCGCACACTAACCTTCACTCTCGCATGACGTTATCTTCTCTTATATATATATATTTTCAAGACTCTTCATTTTCCCTCTCACATGATCTTTGTGTTTCTCTCTCTCAAAACTGAAACCCTATTTTTCTTTGAAGCTTTTCATAACTCAAGTTTTCTTCGAAACTCATCATCTTCTCCGGATCTTCAACGTAGACATCGTCAACATTTACATCTCATCCATTTTAGTCATACAAGTAAGGACCCTATTACCTATCACCTCTTTGTTGAATTATTAATGAGTGCGGTTGAAACTGGTGACAAAGAGAACGTTGATAGGATTAAGTTTATCTTACGGGGACGTACAACTCTTAACGTTGATTATTTAGTTGCCTGTCTTGAGTTTCAACCTTCATATTTTGATCCAAACACTGCTAACCTAAACATTGCTTTTCCTAACACATGCCCAGATATGTTGAAGACATCAGGATCAGGCCGGGGAAGCAGAATAGCTGCTAAAGATTCGTCAGCAATTGATTTGAAGAATCCTTCTCAACTGCTAAAGTTGGAAGATGTTCCTAAGAGGCGTCGGGCCCACTTATTGAGGTTTTCTGCAGAGCAGCCAAGTGCCTTTGATTCCGAGGTGAATGTGGTGATTGAGCAGGAGAATGAAACATAGCGAGAGGTTTGATCTCCCTCAGTCGGCTGAACTCTTCATGAGTGGCCAACACGCTATACGGTATTAGGGTTTATGCCCTAAAGATGTAATTTGTAAATGGATTTATGAAATAAATAAAACGAAAAGTTCAATTCATTCTTGTTGTGTTGTTTATTTTATAACTTGTGCATATATTAACATCCTAGTTTACCGGATGTAATCTCGAACTGTGTATATAAGTGTCATAAACGGATGGATACAGTAATAGACGTGCTTTTGACATGTTCAAAGCATTTAAAGCTGAAGTAGAAAATCAGCTTGAGAAACACATAAAAATCTTGAGATCTGATCGTGGTGGAGAATATCTATCTGGTGAGTTGCAGCAATATCTTATTGATAATGAGATTATTTCTCAGCTTTCTGCGCCAGGTACACCTCAACAAAATGGGGTGGCAGAAAGGAGAAATATGACTCTATTGGACATGGTTAGGTCTATATTGAGTTATTCAACACTTCCTATTTCTTTTTGGGGATATGCTTTACAAATTGCTATGTACATTCTAAACGATGTACCATCCAAGTCAGTTCCTCAAACACCGCATGAGTTGTGGACTGGGCGAAAGCCTAGTTTACAACACTTAAGGATATTTGGATGTCCTGCGCAGCGTGTTAAAAGGAAAGACAAAAAAGATGGAGTCCTGTTCAGAAACATGCATATTTGTGGGGTATCCAAAAGGAACTAAAGGATATTATTTCTATAGTCCTTCAGATCTTAAAGTATTTGTTTCGACAAATGCTAAATTTCTGGAAAATGACCATATGAATGATTTTGTGCCTAAGAGTAGAATTGTCCTGAATGAGCTTTTAGGAGATACAATTCCACAAGAGGTTTCACAACCTAGCCCAATTGTAAATTCCGCACCATCACAAGATTAGCAACCTACCATTCCTCGTCGTAGTGGGAGGGTTAGTATATAACCCGAGAGATACATCGGTCTTGGAGAATCAATGAAGAATCTCTCGGACGACGAGATGTTGATTGTCGCCATTGACAAATGCAATGCAATATGAAATTGAATCTATGTATTCAAACAAAGTCTGGTCTCTTGTAGACTTGCCTAAAGGGATATAACCTATTAGGTGCAAGTGGGTACACAAGAGGAAATGAGGAATTGATGGAAAGGTGGAAACCTTTAAAGCTAGATTGGTAGCTAAAGGTTACACATAAAAGGAAGGTGTCAATTATGAGGAAACCTTCTCTCCTGTGGCCATGCTTAAATCCATTAGGATACTCTTATCCATTGCGGCATTCTAGACTTAGAGATTTGACAAATGGACGTTAAGACAGCTTTCCTTAATGGAAGTTTTGATGAAAGCATCTATATGATGCAACCAGAAGGATTCATTGAAAAAGGTCAAGATGAAAGGGTATGCAAGTTGCAAAGATCCATCTATGGATTGAAGCAAGCATCCAGATCCTGGACTATAAGGTTCAATCAAGCTATGAAAAATTTTGGATTTATTCAAAACCTTGACGAACCCTGTGTATACAAAAGGATTAAAGGCGACAAGTTGGTTTTCCTAGTTCCTTACATTGATGATATACTACTCATCGGAAACGATATAGGTGTATTGACATCAGTAAAAGAATGGTTAGCAAAACAATATGATATGAAGGACTTAAGAGAAGCAAGTTATATTCTTGGTATCCAAGTAATAAGGGATAGAAAGAATAGAACGATTGCATTATCTCAAGCTTTATACATAGATAAAATCTTGTCTAGGTTCTCCATGCAAGATTCCAAGAAAGGTATGTTACCTTTCAGACATGGAATCAAACTTTCTAAGGAACAAGTTCCTAAGAATGAGCATGAAGAGCAATTCATGAGTAGGGTGCCATATACCTCGGCAGTTGGAAGTCTCATGTCTGCAATGTTCTACACTAGAGTAGATATTTTTTTGCTATTAGCATAGTTAGCAGGTTTCAATCGCAACATGGTCCTGATCACTAGACGGTAGTCAAGCATATTTTCAAATATCTCAGGAGAACGAGAGATCATATGCTTGTATACTCTGTAGGGGATTTAATTCCCATTTTGTATACAGATTCAGATTTCCAGTCAGATTCTGACTCCAGGAGATCCATATCAGGATCTGTGTTTACTCTTAGAGGAGGGGCAGTCATATGGAGGAGTATCAAGCAATCATGTATTGCTCATTCCACCATGGAAGCTGAGTATGTTGCCGCATGTGAAGTTGCTAAAGAGGTTGTCTGGCTCCGCCAATTCTTGATTGACTTGGAAGTGGTTCCTAATGCGAATAATCATATCATTATCTACTGTGACAACAGTGGAGCAGTGGCTAATTTGAGAAAATCAAGAAGTCATAAGAAAGGGAAACCCATTGAAAGGAAGTATCACCTTCTGAGGGAAATTGTGCATAGAGGTGACGATCATGAAGATCGCGTCAGTAGAAAATCTAGCGGATCCCATTACAAAGTCTCTACGACATAAGAGTTTTGATGGGCACCTAGAGAACATGGGAATGAGAGATATGACACACTTGCTATAGCACAAGTGGAAGATTGTTATGATTATGCTCAATAGCAAGAGTGTAATGATGTATTTGACAATCTTTTTCATATTAATAAAGTGATTTATAGTTTAACAAATCTTATAGCATTTATAGTTTAATTATTATAATTGTCAAAAGTAAATAGTCATAAGGTCAAAAGACTATGAGAGATGAAGGATTGTTCATACATCTGGATATGTATGAGGTAGACACAATTCGTTAGTTAGTCTTGAACAATGTTTACAACTTAAGATAAAGGTTAGGCGCCTTTTCCTTGTTAAAGTTGTAGATTCTTTTGCTAGCATTGGAGTGAGATCAAATGTGTTATGATGAGTCTAAAATAATCAAGTTGTAGTGTCTTTGGGCAAAAGAATCTAGTGCACTAAGTGCATTGAATATGATCACAGTGAAATACTTTATCCAGAACCGTCAACGGATAAAAGTTTTCACTTGAGGACAATAGGAGAGTCTATCTCAATCCTAAGATAAATGATGGACTTATGGTTACAAGTGTTATCATTTGAGCTATCAATGAGTACAATTATATAGCATAGTCTATCATCGATAGTTTAGTGGTATTCATTTGTTAATCGATAAAGGACTTCATTTATAGATATGGACATCGTGGCTCTATTTATTAAATGTGAATATAATATCATCATATGGATGTTTTGAGGTTTTGGATATTAAATCTTAACGTTAAGTTTTCAATAGTGTCTATTGAAACTGTTAGGATTATGCTCAATAGCAAGAGTGTAATATTGTAAATGACAATCTTTTCATATAAATAAAGTGATTTTCTGATTCTGCAAAATCTTATAGCATTTATAATTATAATTGTCAAGGTCAATAATCATAAGGTCAAAAGACTATGAGATATGAAGAATTGTTTGTACATCCGGATATGTATGAGGTAGACACAATTCTTTAGTTGGTCTTGAATAACGTTCACAACTTAAGTTAAAGGTTGGGCACCTCTATCTTGATAAAGTTGTAGAATTCTTTTACTAGCATTTGAGTGGGATCAAATGAGTTATGATGAGTCTAAAATCATCGAAAGGTTTTCGAGTAAAAGAATCTAGTGCACTGGGTGCATTGAACTGGATCACAATGAAATACTTTATCTAGAACCGTCACTGGATATAAGTCTTTTCATTATCAGGACAATCTGAGAGTCTATCTAAATCCTGAGATAAATGATGGACTTATGGTTGCAAGTGTTATCATTTGAGCTATCAATGAGTACGATTATATAGCATAGTCTATCCTCGATAGTTTGGTGGTATTCATTTGTTAATCGATAGAGGACTTAATTTATAGATATGGACATCGTGGCTCCATTTATTAAATGAGAGTATAATATCATCATATGGATATTTTGAGGTATTGGATATTAAATCTCAACATTGAGTTTTCAATAATGATTATTGAAGACATGGCTTCTGGACAAGTCAAAATATCCAAGTTCAAAATGTGGTCATATGAGGAAATATGGTAACTTGGAGAGCTATAGGCGGTCTATGAGCTCTTGGCGATTACTGATATTATTCACGAGGATACACCATCTCCTATAATATTGTCTAGGGTATGAATGAGAAACATCTCCTTATTCTATCTTTATTTAAGAGTTCAATTTTAGCTCTTTAGTGGAATGAGTTAAAATTAATAGATCGGACCTAAGTGAATCATTTGTTGATTGTGATTAGGTTATGTCTATTGAAGCTTAAATTTAGATAGCCCGCCAAGATCCACAATCCACACGTACTTGCATGGATCACTTGATATATTCTACCGGACCAATTTATGGGTCCATCTAGAATTGCATTTAATATATTAAGAATATAATATGTCTATTATTTATTTAATAGGCTGCACTATTATATTAATATATTAAAAGGAGACATGTAGGCTTGTTTCTTTTAGTAAGAATAAGTCTGGTTCACATGTGGGCTTTTATTTAAAGTCTAATGGATTAAATAAAATAAGAAAAATAATATTGGGCTCATATATACATGGTGTGGGCGGAAAGGCTAAATAAAATAGCACAAGATATTATTTTATTTTATTGTTTTGATTAAATGGGAATTAATTAATTATTTAATTATTTAATTAATTAATAGTTTAAATCAAAATCTTTTCCTGATCAGTAAATTAAATACTATGTGTTGGATTAGGGTTGGAATTCTTTTAAGTGATAGGAGTCTTAATGTGGTAAGGATTAAGTCTACATACACTCCTTATTATACAAAGAATTCGGCCACCACTAGTTCTACAAGGGTTAGGATTCTTGAATTGATAGGAATTAGGGAAAAAGATAATTCCTTTTCAAGTAAGGAAATTAACCAACCCTAGATTTCCTATTCAATGAATTCGGCCAACCCTACTTGGTGAAGGAGAAAATTCGGCCAACCTATAAATATAAGGTTATGAATTTTCGGCCACCATAGAAGAAAAAAAGAGAGAGATTTTTGTTTGTTTTGAAAATAAAAATCCTACTCTACACACATAGATTTTCGGCCAAGAGAGAAAAAGAAAATAAGTTCTCATTCGATAATGCACTTACAAGCCTTTAACATCAAAAGGTTTTGTGTACACTTTCGATTTAGGGTTACGCGAGTTTCAATCATATTGATTGTGAATTCAAAAGTGACCGGAACTATTTTTTTAGGCTCTTGGTGTTTTACTATTGAAGATCAAGATCAGAAATTCCATACATCCATTCTAAGGTAAGCAATTCAAAGAAAAAGGGAGACCACGCTCCTAGGTGATTCACGTACGTGCTAGGATTGAAGATCTTACGGATTACCATCGACGTAAGTCAATCGGATCACGCGACAAGAGGTATTTAACTCTAACCGTATATTTGAGTTTAATTAATTAAAGGGTTAAGGTTCAAATCTTTAGAAAAATTTTAAACTATACGAAAATTATTTTTTCGCCTTCCGCTGCGGTTTTAAGCAATTTTTCCCTACAATTGGTATCAGAGCCTTGGTTGTACCGTTTAATTAATTAACGTATATATACGTGAATCTATTTCTTTTTATTGTGATTATGCATGTTTTAGAAAGAGATGACACTCTAGATATTCGCATCTATAATTACATGTGTAATGTATGGATTTATATATGTTGTTATAAAGTGAATTGTTATTGCTCGATTTTGGTCCTAGAATTTCAATGTATTTTTTGTTTCGGAATTGTAACAAGAAGGGTGGTCTATTATCACCATAATTCCTTCTTGGTAGTTGCTAAGTTCTTATTAATTTTATTGTAAAAATACTGCAGTTTTTTATTGTATTAAAATTTAGTGCAGTTTTTTATTGTACTAAAAAAAAATAAGTGCAGTTTTTTATTTGTAAAAAAAATTCTGCAGTAGTTTAAATAAATTTTTTTTTGCAGTATTTTATTGTATAAAATAAGTTGTAATATATTCAAGATTCGAAGACTCGAAGATTTGAAGAAATTGGAGCATCCGGAACCGAGCTTGGCACCCGCGCGCACCGAGACAACAAGCGTGCACGCAACCAAGCGTGCAGCTGCGCTTGTTGCGGTGCAGCAGCGCGCGCGACCCATGCATGGGCTTGCCATGCGGCAGCTCATGCCCTTGCATGGGCTAGGCGTACGCATGGGCTGCTTGGTGATCTTCGGGCGTGCGAGTTACGTGCATGAGATGGTCGCTTGAAGTCTTGTTCGCCAAGAAAGGAGTTTTTTTTTTTGTATTCCGTACAATTGTAATTTACATGCTTTTCTAGGATGGACCAAAATTGTGGCTATTTGTTTTTATGTATAAATATTACAATATTTGTTATTGTATGATAACATGTCATATAGAATTGGAGTGCCACTCATATATCTCTTTTGGTATAAACATGCATTGAATGATTTAGGTATCTAATTGGCATCTAGATAACTTGGTAAAATCATTCTTTGGAATTTAATCACACGCCTTAAATAATTGAGTGGGAGAAGGTGTGTTAGAACACCTATGGCCTCCAAGGTTAGTTGAGCTTTATTATTTATTGGTAATCCCCTCGAGGGGCATCCATAAATGGAATTTAGCAAAATACTTCCTTACAAGGATAGACTAGACAATTGACTCAAACGAGATCTACTCCCAGAGGAAGGATTTTCGTGAGAGAAAATTGAGGGTCGATATCTTGGTAACACACTCAATATAATTTTATTAATATCCTCCCGAGAGTTCTTGTTAATAAAATTGCAAGGCTAAAATTGAAAACGCTGGTTGTTATGTTAACAATTAGGTGGGACCTAGTCCAACTAGTAAATGGTGCGAACTCCCGAAGGAGGCGTAAAATTTATGGGTGTTGGATCACCGTTGAATTTTTCACGATTGAGTTATTTAATTAATTAAAGATAAATATTCGAAAGTGCTTTATCATGATTATTTACTATATATGCTTTTTGTTTTATTCAGAAATCATGACCCCATCACTTATGAACATCCTGAAAGATAACACTTTAACTGGAGATAATTATGTCACATGGAAAAGGAAAAATTGGGTTGTTGCTGCAAAGTGAAAAACATAAGTTTGTTCTAACTACTCCTAAACCACCTGCTCCTAATGGATGATTTAGGAGTGGAAGACCTCAGATGATATGGCCAAATGTTACATTATGGACTACTATCTTCGACGTGTTGCAACAGCAGCATGAAGGAATGGGGTCTGCTGCTGATATTATGATGTCTCTGGAAGAGATGTTTGCTATGAGGTCTAGGACGACTAAGAGAGAGGCAGTGACTGCTTTTATGAATCTTAGGATGAAACCTGGACAGGCTGTGAAAGATCACATGATGAAAGTCATAGCACATCTAAATATTGCAGTATTAAATGGCGCTGAGATAGATGGTGAGACCAAAATTGACATGGTTGTCAACTCACTATCAGATTCCTTTGATCAGTTCAAGTTAGACTACACCTTGAACAAAAAGGAATACACCTTGCAGGGCCTGATGCAAGATGTTCAAAGCGTTGAAAAGATCCTTCTGAAAAGCAAAGGTCAAGAGATTCATATGGTTGGTAAAGTTGCTACTGTTAAGACCCGTCAGAAGGTCAAGAAACAACAGAAGAAAAAACAACTTGGGCCTACCAAGAAGAAGACCAAGAAAGTAACCAAGATCAAAGGGAAATGCTTCCTTTGTGGTGAAAAGGGACATTGGAAAAGAAATTGCCCAAAGTCCCAAAACAAGAAGGAAGAAGGTAATATTAATTATCTTGAAACATGTTTTCTGGCAGATTCTACAGATTCTTGGATCATAGACTCTGGAGCCACTAATCATGTTTGTTATTCCTTACAGGGGTTCCAAGAAAGGAGAAGGCTGAATAAGAACGAAATGAATTTGCGCTTGGGCAACGGATCGTTAGTGTCTGCAAGTGCAGTGGGAGATATTAGAGTTATTATAGATTCTAGTAGGCATTTAGATTTAATAGACGTTTATTATGTACCTCAATTCAAGAGGAATTTAATTTCAGTTTCTCGTTTAAATAAATTTGGATATTCGGTTACTTTTAATAAAGCTTTTATTATTAGTAAGAATGACAAAATTGTTTGCAAAGGTACATTGGAAAACGGTCTATTCTTTTTGCATAGAAATATCTCTCACTCGTTAGACACAGAAATAACAGAACCTAATCATAAAAGAGTAAAATTATCAAAAGATGAAACCTACTGTTGGCATTTACGCCTAGGTCACATTAACCTTAATAGGATTAAAAGATTGGTATGTGACGGACCTTTAAGTGACTTAAAGGTTGATGATCTACCAACTTGTGAATCTTGTTTAGAAGGTAAAATGACCAAAAGGCCATTTAATACCAAAGGTGCAAGAGCCACTTAATGTTTAGGACTAATACACACTGATGTATGTGGTCCTATGAGCATTCAAGCTAGAGGTGGATATGAGTACTTCATCACCTTCACAGATGATTACTCAAGATTTGGTTATGTGTATCTCATGAGACATAAGTCGGATGCTTTTGACATGTTCAAAGCATTCAAAACTGAAGTAGAAAATCAGCTTGAGAAACGCATAAAAATCTTGAGATCTGATCGTGGTGGAGAATATCTATCTGGTGAGTTTCAGCAATATCTTATTGATAATGGGATAGTTTCTCAGTTTTCTGCACCAGGTACACCTCAACAAAATGGGGTAGCAGAAAGGAGAAATAGAACTCTTTTGAACATGGTTAGGTCTATGTTGAGTTATTCAACACTTCCTATTTCTTTTTGGGGATATGCTCTACAAACTTCAATATATATTCTAAACGTGGTACCATCGAAGTCGGTTCCTGGAACACCATATGAGTTGTGGACTGGGCGAAAGCCTAGTTTACAACACATAAGGATATTTGGTTGTCCTGCACATGTGTTAAAAGGAAAGATAGAAAAGATGGAGTCCCGTTCGGAAACATGCATATTTGTGGGGTATCCAAAAGGAACTAAAGGATATTATTTCTATAGTCCTTCAGATCTAAAAGTGTTTGTTTCAACAAATGCTACATTTCTGGAAAAGGACTATATGAATGATTTTGTTCCCAAAAGTAGAATTGTCCTGAATGATATGTCAGGAGATACAATTCCACAAGAGGTTTCACAGCCTAACCCAATTGTAATTTCCACTCCAACACAAAATCAACAACCTACCATTCCTCGTCGTAGTGGGAGGGTTAGAACCCAACCTGAAAGATACATCGGTCTAGGAGAATCTGTTGAGAATCTCCCTGACGACGATGATCCCTACACGTAATAGGAAGCAATGGAGGATGTTGATTGTCACCATTGGTAAAAGGCAATGCAATCTGAGATTGAATCCATGTTCGATAACTAAGTCTGGTCCCTTGTATACTTGCCTAAAGGGATAAAACCCATTGGGTGCAAGTGGGTATACAGGAGGAAAAGAGGTATGGATGGAAAGGTGGAAACTTTTAAAGCTAGATTCGTAGCTAAAGGTTACACACAGAAAGAAAGTATCGATTACGAGGAAACCTTCTCTCCTGTGGCCATGCTTAAATCCATTAGGATACTCTTATCCATTGCAGCATCTTTAGATTTAGAGATTTAGCAAATAGACGTCAAGACAGCTTTCCTTAATGGAAGTCTTGATGAAAGCATCTATATGATGCAACCAGAAGGATTCATTGAAAATGGCCAAATGGAAAAGGTATGCAAGTTGCAGAAATCAATTTATGGATTAAAGCAAGCATCCAGATCCTGGAACATAAGGTTCGACCAAGCTATAAAAGGTTTTGGATTTTTACAGAACCTTGAAGAACCTTGTGTATACAAAAGGATCAAAGGTGACAAGTTGGTTTTCCTTATTCTTTACGTAGATGATATATTACTCATTGGAAACGATGCGGGAGTATTGACATCAGTAAAAGAATGGTTAGCAAAACAATTTGATATGAAGGACTTAGGAGAAGCAAGTTTTATTCTAGGTATCCAAGTAATAAGGGATAGAAAGAATAAAACGATTGCACTATCCCAAGCTTCATACATAGACAAAATCTTGTCTAGGTTTTCCATGCAAGATTCCAAGAAAGGTATGTTACCTTTTAGGCATGGAATCAAACTTTCTAAGGAACAAGTTCCTAAGAATAAGCATGAAGAGTAATTCATGAGTAGAATTCCATATGCCTCGGCAGTTGGAAGTCTCATGTATGCAATGCTCTGTACTAGACCAGATATTTATTTTGCTGTTGGCATAGTTAGCAGGTTTCAATCGAAACCTGGTCCTAATCACTGGACGGCAGTCAAGCATATTTTCAAGTATCTTAGGAGAATGAAAGATAATATGCTTGTATACTCTGGAGGGGATTTAATCCATGTTGGGTATACAGATTCTGATTTCCAATCGGATTCTGACTCTAGAAAATCCACATCAGGATCTGTGTTTACTCTTGGAGGAGGAGCAGTCATTTGGAGAAGTATCAAGCAATCTTGTATTGCTGACTCCACCATGGAAGTAGAGTATGTAGCTGCATGCGAAGCTGCCAAGGAGGCTGTTTGGCTTCGCCAATTCTTGATTGACTTAGAAGTAGTTCCTAGTGCGAATAAGCAGATCACTATCTACTGTGACAACAGTGGAGCATTGGCTAATTAGAAAGAACCAAGAAGTCATAAGAGAGGAAAACACATTGAAAGAAAGTACCATATTTTAAGGGAGATTGTTCATAGGGGAGACGTGACGATTACCAAAATCGCGTCGGCAGAAAATCTAGCAGATCCCTTCACAAAGGCTCTACCTCAGAAGAGTGTTGATGGGCACCTAGAGAACATGGGAATAAAAGATATGACACATTTGCTATAGTGCAAGTGGGAGATTGTTAGGATTATACTCAATAGCAAGAGTGTAATATTGTAAATGACAATCTTTTCATATAAATAAAGTGATTTCTGATTCTGCAAAATCTTATAGCATTTATAATTATAATTGTCAAGGTAAATAATCATAAGGTCAAAAGACTATGAGATATGAAGAATTGTTTGTACATCCGGATATGTATGAGGTAGACACAATTCTTTAGTTAGTCTTGAATAACGTTCAAAACTTAAGTTAAAGGTTGGGCACCTCTATCTTGATAAAGTTGTAGAATTCTTTTACTAGCATTTGAGTGGGATCAAATGAGTTATGATGAGTCTAAAATCATCGAAAGGTTTTCGAGTAAAAGAATCTAGTGCACTGGTGATCGTGCCTAAATTGTTGTATATTTCGGCCCTCATTCCTATTCCTTTGCCTCGTTCTTGTGTCTATTTTCTATATATTTTATGTCTAATAGGCTCATTAGTGTTAATTGCAGGAAATAGATGTAATTCTGGTGTTAGAAGTTAATTGCAGTGGTTCCAGCAGAAAAGGGGCAAAAGGGAAGACAAGGATCATAAGTAGCTTAAAAGTGCGGGTCAAGTGCGGGTCGTAACCGCACTCCAACCGTACTCCTTCCCACAGCCGGGACCTGAAGCATGAAGGAAATATAAAGTGCGGGTAAAGTGCGGGTCATCCAACCGCACTCCACCCGCACTATTGCTCAAGACAGAGGAGCTGATTCGTACCTGACAGATAAAGTGCGGGTCAAGTGCGGGTCAAGACAGAGTTTAATTCATTAAAGTGCGGGTCATCCACCCGCACTCCACCCACACTCCACCCGCACTCCACCCACACTATTTCTCAAAACAGCTCCAACTGACACTAAAGTGCGGGTAAAGTACGGGTAATCCAACCGCACTCCACCCACAATGTTCCTCAAGACAGAGGAGTGGATTTATACCAGACACTAGAGTGCGGGTACAGTGCGGGTAATTCACCCGCACTCCACCCGCACTCTGCGTGCGACAGCTTCTGGTTTCAAGCTTAAGTGACTTATTTTTCCATCCTCTATAAATAGAAAAGGATGGGAACGAACCAAAATACCACCATACCTCCCAACACTTGTATCTTTAGCTAGTAACACATCTCCCTCTCATCCAAACCATTTCTACTCAATCAAAGGCAACTAGGAGACTTGGATTCAAGCTTCAAGGAAGGAGATCAATCTTCAAGGGTTATCTCTACTCTCTCTCTTAGTTATTAGTTTGTAATAGAACATGAGTAGCTAAAATACCCCACTATGGGGTTGATGTTATTTGTTTGATGGATATTTTGGGCTTTGTAAATAAACTCTATGTGTTATATTTATTCTATCTCTATATTTCATTCCATTACTTGTATTGATTGCCATTATTGACTTGCTTGGATACACCCTCTTTGCATGTTGATTTGGATTACTTGAGTAGGCAATTAGGTTGTCTAATGCTCCATTGAATGGAAGGATTTCCGGAAATCCGGCTCTATAACCACGCTCTTAATCTAATCTCGAATTAGTGGCTTTCACTATACATCCTAGGTTAGCCACTTGTGAGAGAATTAGAAGCCTCCACTATACACCCTAGGTTGGCTACTTTAGTGATTTTACGAGAACTAACCTTCGAGTAGAATTCGGTTGATAACCTCGAGCCTCATCCAATCCCAACCGGGTGGCCTTCACTATACATCCTAGGTCGGCCACTTGTGAGGGAATTGGAAGCATCACTATACATCCTAGGATGGCTACATTAGTAATAGGTTGAGCCATAGCTAGATAGATGAGCATTCATGGAACAAGTCCCAATTGAGTAACTAGCCACTGTTGGTTGCTTAAGAAGGATTAATCGCTAGTAGGAGGTCTTCGCTATACATCCTAGGTTGACCTCTTGCTAGAGATATATACCAACACTATACACCCTAGGTTGGTTACATTTGTCAAAACGTGCTTAATTGAGAGTCTGTTGCAATTGCCCCAATATTCACTTACGAGTACATCAACTCCGTAGTTCCATCATCATTCATTCATCACTCCATTATCATCCTATTTCATTTGCATTCATAGTTTAGTTTATATTGTATTTCCATTCACCATCATTTACTTTTATGCATACTAGTTATTTTAATCCTAATCTTATCACCGCTACCCCGATCTCAGTGGACGACACCCGTGCTTGCCGCTTTGCTTGTATTTATACTTGTGAACGCATCGCATAGGTTTTATAAATTGTTTTGACCGACGGTTTTCTGACGGCAAAAACCTTCTCATCAACTGTGTTGAAAATAAAAATCCTACTCTATACACATAGATTTTCGGCCAAAAGAGAAAAAGAAAATAAGTTCTCATTCGATAGTGCACTTACAAGCCTTTAACATCAAAAGGTTTTGTGTACACTTTCGATTTAGGGTTACGCGAGTTTCAATCATATTGATTGTGAATTCAAAAGTGACCGGAACTATTTTTTTAGGCTCTTGGTGTTTTACTATTGAAGATCAAGATCAGAAATTCCATACATCCATTCTAAGGTAAGCAATTCAAAGAAAAAAGGAGACCACGCTCCTAAGTGATTCACGTACAGGCTAGGATTGAAGATCTTGCTGATTACCATCGACGTAAGTCAATCGGTGTAGGGAAAAATTGATATAAAACGCAGCGGAAGAAACGAAAAATAGATTTCGTATGGTTTTAAAATTTTTCTCAAAGTTGAACCTTAACCTTTTAATTAATTAAACTCAAATATATACGGTTAGAGTTAAATACCTCTTGACGCGTGATCCGATTAACATACGTCGATTGGTAATCAGCAAAATCTTTTCCGATGCCCGTGAACAGTACTCGCATGAACAGTGATTGTGAACAGTACCCCCAGCGTGAACATTGATCGTGAATAGTACCCCCCGTGAACAGTGATCGTGAACAGTACCGCGAGATCTTCCAATCCGAACACGTACATGAATCACCTAGGAGCGTGGTCTCCCTTTTTCTTTGAATTGCAAACCTGAGAATGGATGAACAAAGTTTTCTTTTTCTTTTGTTAGTCACAAAACAATCAAAAGAAGACAAAAATTATTCCGGTCACTTTTGAGTTCTCAATCTAATGATCGAAACTCGCGTGAACCTAATTCGATGTTGTACACACAAGCTTATTGATGAACAAGCAATCAGTGTACTATTAAAGAATAATCTCTTCTCTCTTTTATGTTTAGTAGAATAAAAATTATCCTTTTCTATGAATTGAGAAGAAGAAGAAAAATTGAATCATTCAATCAACTATAGTGGCCGAATTCTATATGTGGAATTATATAGGTGGCCGAAATTTTGCTTCCTCTTCTATTTAGGATTGCCGAAATCTTCCTCTAAATGGACTAGGGTTGCCGCAAATCACATACCAAAAAGAGTTTGTGTTGCACCCTAATTTCCATCAACCTTTAGACTTCAAAACCTAAACCAACTCATAGATATTTTTATTCTTTTATTGACTAAATAAAAAGACTTCTTATTTGATTAAATAAATAAAATTAATTATTTATTTTCTTATCAAACAAGTCTTTTACTTTTAATATACTACTACCAATAGTATAACTTTAGAAAATATATTTCCTGATTAGAAAAAGATTTGTTTCTTAATTAAACAATTAATTAATAAATTAACTAATTCTTATTTAATTAAAACAATGAAACAAAATAATATATTAGGTTAATATATACACCTTGCCGCCCAACTTATATAAATGGGTCATATATTATTTTCTTATTTCATTTAATCCATTGGACTTTAAATAAAAGCCCACATGTGAACCAGACCCATTCTTACTAAAAGAAACAAGCCCACATGTCTCCTTTTAATATATTAATATAATAGTGCAGCCCATTAATTAAATAATAGACATATTATATTCTTGATATATTAAAAACAATTCTAGATGGACCCTTAAATCGGCCCGGTAGAATATATCAAGTGATCCATGCAAATACGTGTGGATTAGGGATCTTGGCGGGCTATCTAAATTTAAGCTTCAATAGACACAACCTAATCACAATCAACAAATGATTCACTTAGGTCCAATCTATTAATTTTAACTCATTCCACTAAAGAGCTAAAATTGAACTCTTAAATAAAGATAGAATAAGGAGATGTTTCTCATTCATACCCTAGAAAATCTTATAGGAGATGGTGTATCCTCGTGAATAATATCAGTAATCGCCAAGAGCTCATAGACCGCCTATAGCTCTCCAAGTTACCATATTTCCTCATATGACCACATTTCGAACTTGGATACTTTGACTTGTCCAGAAGCCATGTTTTCAATAATCATTGTGTTAGGATTATGCTCAATGGCAAGAGTGTAATATTGTAATTGACAATCTTCTCATATTAATAAAGTGAATTCTGATTCTTACAATTACTTATAGCATTTATTATTATAATTGTCAAGGTAAATAATCATAAGGTCAAAAGACTATGAGACATGAAGAATTGTTCATACATCCGGATATGTATGAGGTAGACACAATTCTTAAGTTAGTCTTGAATAACGTTCACAACTTAAGTTAAAGGTTGGGCACCTCTATCTTGTTAAAGTTGTAGAATTCTTTTACTAGCATTTGAGTGGGATCAAATGAATATGATGAGTCTAAAATCATCGAAATGTTTTCGAGTAAAAGAATCTAGTGCACTAGGTGCATTGAACTGGATCATAATGAAATACTTTAACTAGAACCGTCACTAGATATAAGTCTTTTCATTAAAGACGACAATCGGAGAGTCTATCTTAATCCTGAGATAAATGATGGACTTATGGTTGCAAGTGTTATCATTAGAGCTATCAATGAGTACGATTATATAGCATAGTCTATCCTCGATAGTTTGGTGGTATACATTTGTTAATCAATAGAAGACTTCATTTATAGATATGGACATCGTGGCTCCATTTATTAAATGAGAGTATAATATCATCATATGGATGTTTTGAGGTATTGGATATTAAATCTCAACGTTGAGTTTTCAATAATGATTATTGAAAATATGGCTTCTGGACAAGTAAAAGTATCCAAGTTCGAAATGTGGTCGTATGAGGAAATATGGTAACTTGGAGAGCTATAGGCGGTCTATGAGCTCTTGGCGATTACTGATATTATTCACGAGGATACACCATCTCCTATAAGATTGTCTAGGGTATGAATAAGAAACATCTCCTTATTCTATCTTTATTTAAGAGTTCAATTTTAGCTCTTTAGTGGAATGAGTTAAAATTAATAGATTGGACCTAAGTGAATCATTTGTTGATTGTGATTAGGTTGTGTCTATTGAATCTTAAATTTAGATAGCCCGCCAAGATCCTCAATCCACACGTATTTGCATGGATCACTTGATATATTCTCCCGGGCCGATTTAAAGGTCCATCTAGAATTGTTTTTAATATATCAAGAATATAATATGTCTATTATTTAATTAATGGGCTGCACTATTATATTAATATATTAAAAGGAGACATGTGGGCTTGTTTCTTTTAGTAAGAATGGGTCTGGTTCACATGTGGGCTTTTATTTAAAGTCCAATGGATTAAATGAAATAAGAAAATAATATATGGCCCATTTATATAAGTGGGGCGGCAAGGTGTATATATTAACCTAATATATTATTTTGTTTCATTGTTTTAATTAAATAAGAATTAGTAAATTTATTAATTAATTGATTAATTAAGAAACAAATCTTTTTCTGATCAGGAAATATATTTCATAAAGTTATACTATTGGTAGTAGTATATTAAAAGTAAAAGACTTGTTTGATAAGAAAATAAATAATTAATTTTATTTATTTAATCAAATAAGAAGTCTTTTTATTTAGTCAATAAAAGAATAAAAATATCTATGAGTTGGATTAGGTTTTGAAGTCTAAAGATTGATGGAAATTAGGGTGCAACACAAACTCTTTTTGGTATGTGATTTGCGGCAACCCTAGTCTATTTAGAGGAAGATTTCGCCAATCCTAAATAGAAGAGGAAGTAAAATTTCGGCCACCTATATAATACCACATATAGAATTCGGCCACGATAGTTGATTGAATGATTCAATTTTTCTTCTTCTTCTCAATTCATAGAAAAGGATAATTTTTATTCTACTAAACATAAAAGAGAGAAGAGATTATTCTTTGATATTACACTGATTGCTTGTTCATCAATAAGCTTGTGTGTACAACATCGAATTAGGTTCATGCGAGTTTCGATCATTAGATTGAGAGCTCAAAAGTGACCAGAATAATTTTTGTCTTCTTTTGATTGTTTTGTGACTAGCAAAAGAAAAAGAAAACTTTGTTCATCCATTCTTAGGTTTCCAATTCAAAGAAAAAGGGAGACCACGCTCCTAGGTGATTCACGTACGTGTTCGGATTGGAAGATCTCGTGGTACTGTTCATGATCACTGTTCACGCGATACTGTTCACAATCACTGTTCACTCTTGTACTGTTCACGGGCATCGGAAAAGATTTTGTGGATTACCAATCGACGTAAGTCAATCGGATCACGTGTCAAGAGGTATTTAACTCTAACCGTATATATTTGAGTTTAATTAATTAAAAGGTTAAGGTTCAACTTTGAGAAAAATTTTAAAACCATACCAAATCTATTTTTCGTTTCTTCGCTGCGTTTTATATTGATTTTTCCCTACAATTGGTATCAGAGCCTTGGTTGTACCTTTTAATTAATTAACGTATATATACGTGAATCTATTTCTTTTTTATTGTGATTATACATGTTTTAGAAAGAGATGACACTCTAGGTATTCGCATATATAATTACATGTTGAATGTATGGATTTATATATGTTTTATAAAGTGAATTGTTATTGCTCGATTTTGGTCCTAGAATTTCAATGTAATTTTTGTTTCGGATTTGTAACAAGAAGGGTGGTCTATTATCGCCATAATTCCTTCTTAGTAGTTGCTAGGGTTTTATTTTTTTTTTGTATGTAAAATAAGTGCAGTATTTTTTTTTAATCAGGTGCAGTATTTTTTTTTAATCAGGTGCAGTATTTTTTTTTTGTTGTAAATCTTACTGCAGTAAAATAAAAAAAAATTTGCTGCAGTAATTTATTCGTAATATGATGTAATGTATTCAGGTATTGAGAATTCGAAGACACGAAGAAAAACGAAGCAACCGGAACCGAGAATGAGCACCGTGCGCACCCTAGGACTGGATTGGGCTGCGCATGGCAAGCCCAATCCTTGGTGGTGTTGTATGATAACATGACATTTTAGAATAGGAGTGCCACTCATATATCTCTTTTGGTATGAACATGCATTGAATGATTTAGGTATCTAATTGGCATCTAGATAACTTAGTAAAAATCATTCTTTGGGATTTAATCACACACCTTAAATAATTGAGTGGGAGAAGGTGTGCAAGAACGCATATGGCCTCCAAGATTAGTTGAGTTTTATTATTTTTGGTAATCCCCCCAAGGGGCGTCCATAAATGGAATTTAACAATATACTTCCTTACAAGGATAGACTAGACAATTGACTTAAACGAAATCTACTCCCCAAGGAGGGATTTTCGTGAGAGAAAATTGAGGGTCGATATCTTGGTAACACACTCAATGTAATTTTATTAATATCCTCCCAAGAGTTCTTGTTAATAAAAATTACAAGGCTAAAATTAAAAACGCTGGTTGTTATGTTAACAATTAGGTGGGACCTAGTCTAACTAGTAAATAGTGTGAACTCCCAAAGAAGGCGTAATATTTATGGGTGTTGGATCACCGTTGAATTTTTATGATTGAATTATTTATTTTAATTCAAAATAAATTTTTAAAAGTGCTATTATCATGATTATTTACTTATATATGTTTTTGTTTTAATCAGAAATCATGACCCCATCACTTATGAACATCCTGAAAGATAACACCTTAACTGGAGATAACTACGTAACATGGAAAAGGAAAATTGGGTTGTTGCTGCAAAGTGAAAAACATAAGTTTGTTCTGACCACTCCTAAACCACCCCTTCCTAATAATGAATCTAATGTGATGCAAAGAGATGAGTATGAGCAGTGGAAGACTTCTGATGATATGGGAAAATGTTACATTATGGCCACTATCTCTGACGTGTTGCAACAGCAACATGAAGGAATGGAGTCCGCTGCTGATATAATGATGTCTCTAAAGGAAATGTTTGCTATGAGGTCTAGGACGACTAAGAGAGAGGCAGTGACTACTTTTATGAATCTTAGGATGAAACCTGGACAATCTGTGAAAGATCACATGATGAAAGTCATATCACATCTCAATATTGCCTGAACTAAATGGTGCTGAGATCGATGGTTAGACCAAAATTGATATGGTAGTTAACTCACTGTCAGATTCCTTTGATCAGTTCAAGTTGGACAACACCTTGAACAAAAAGGAATACACCTTGCAGGGCCTGATGCAAGATGTTCAAAGCGCTGAAAAGATCCTTGTGAAAAACAAAGGTCAAGAGATTCATTTGGTTGGTAAATTTGCTACTGTTAAGACCCGTAAGAAGGTCAAGAAACAACAGAAGAAAAAGCAACTTGGGCCTACCAAGAAGGAAACCAAGAAAGTAACCAAGATCAAAGGGAAATGCTTCCTTTGTGGTGAAAAGGGACATTGGAAAAGAGATTGCCCAAAGTCCCAGAAAAAGAAGGAAGAAGGTAATGTTAATTATCTAGAAACATGTTTTCTGGCAGATTCTATTGATTCTTGGATCATAGACTCTGGAGCCACTAATCATGTTTGTTATTCCTTGCAGGGGTTTCAGGAAAAGAGAAGGTTGAATGAAGATGAAGTCAATTTGCGCTTGGGCAACAGAACGTTAGTGTCTGCAAGTGCAGTGGGAGATATTAGAGTTATTTTAGATTCTAGTAGGCATTTAGATTTAATAGACATTTATTATGTACCTCAATTCAAGAGGAATTTAATTTCAGTTTCTTGTTTAAATAAGTTTGGATATTCGGTTACTTTTAATAAAACTTTTATTATTAGTAAGAATGACAAAGTTGTTTGCAAAGGTACATTGGAAAACGGTTTATTCTTTTTGCATAGAAATATCTCTCACTCGTTAGACACAGAAATAACGGAACCTAATCATAGAAGAGTAAAATTATCAAAAGATGAAACCTATCTTTGGCATTTACGCCTAGGTCACATTAACCTTAATAGGATTAAAAGATTGGTATGTGACAGACCTTTAAGTGACTTAAAGGTTGATGATCTACCAACTTGTGAATCTTGTTTGGAAGGTAAAATGACCAAAAGGCCGTTCAATACCAAAGGTGCAAGAGCCACTGAATGTTTAGGACTAGTACACACTGATGTATGTGGTCCTATGAGCATTCAAGCTAGAGGTGGATATGAGTACTTCATCACCTTCACAGATGATTACTCAAGATTTGGTTACGTGTATCTCATGAGACATAAGTCGGATGCATTTGATATGTTCAAAGCATTCAAAGCTGAAGTAGAAAATCAGCTTGAGAAACATATAAAAATCTTGAGATCTGATCGTGGTGGAGAATATCTATCTGGAGAGTTTCAGCAATATCTTATTGATAATGGGATAGTTTCTCAGCTTTCTGCACCAGGTACACCTCAACAAAATGGGGTAGCAGAAAGGAGAAATAGGACTATTTTAGAGATGGTTAGATCAATGTTGAGTTATTCAACACTTCTTATTTCTTTTTGGGGATATGCTCTACAAACAGAAATAATATTCTAAACGATGTACCATCTAAATCTGTCTCTAAAACCCCACATGAATTGTGGACTGGGCGAAAGCCTAGTTTACAACACATGAGGATATTTGGTTTTCCTGCACATGTGTTGAAAGGGAAGACAGAAAAGATGGAGTCCCGTTCGGAAAATATCCAATACCTACACATTATATCGATTTTTCCCTACACATTATTGAAAACTCAACGTTGAGATTTAATATCCAATATCTCAAAACATCCATATGATGATATTATACTCTCATTTAATAAATGGAGCCACGATGTCCATATCTATAAATGAAGTTCTCTATCGATTAACAAATGAATACCACCAAACTATCGAGGATAGACTATGCTATATAATCGTACTCATTGATAGCTCAAATGATAACACTTGCAACCATAAGTCCATCATTTATCTCAGGATTTAGATAGACTCTCCGATTGTCCTGATAATGAAAAGACTTATATCCAGTGACGGTTCTAGATAAAGTATTTCATTGTGATCCAGTTCAATGCACCCAGTGCACTAGATTCTTTTACTCGAAAACCTTTCGATGATTTTAGACTCATCATATTCATTTGATCCCACTCAAATGCTAGTAAAAGAATTCTACAACTTTAACAAGAGAGAGGTGCCCAACCTTTAACTTAAGTTGTGAACGTTATTCAAGACTAACTAAAGAATTGTGTCTACCTCATACATATCCGGATGTATGAACAATTCTTCATGTCTCATAGTCTTTTGACCTTATGATTATTTACCTTGACAATTATAATAATAAATGCTATAAGTAATTGTAAGAATCAAATTCACTTTATTAATATGAGAAGATTGTCAATTACAATATCACACTCTTGCCATTGAGCATAATCCTAATAATCGGATCACGCGACAAGAGGTATTTAACTTTAACCGTATATTTGAGTTTAATTAATTAAAGGGTTAAGGTTCAAATCTTTAGAAAAATTTTAAACTATACGAAAATTATTTTTTCGCCTTCCGCTGTGGTTTGAAGCAATTTTTCCCTACAGAAACATGGCTTCTGGACAAGTCAAAATATCCAAGTTCAAAATGTGGTCATATGAGTTAATATGGTAACTAGGAGAGCGATAGGCTATTTATGAGCTCTTGGCGATTACTGATATTCTTCACGAGGATACGCTATCTCCAATAAGATTGTCTAGGGTACGAATGAAAATATTATCTTATTCTATCTTTATTTAAGAGTTCAATTTTAGCTCTTTAGTGGAATGAGCTAAAATTAATAGATTGGACCTAAGTGAATCATTTGTTGATTGTGATTAGGTTATGTCTATTGAAGCTTAAATTAGATAGCCCGCCAAGATCCCCAATCCGCACGAGCTTGCATGGATCACTTGATATATTCTACCGGACCAATTTCTGGGTCCATCTTGAATTGTTTTTGGATTTCGGAATCCAAAAGTTTTGGAGAGTTGTGGTCATGTGTGATCAAGACACAAGGTAACTCTTCAAAAAGGATGGGCGGCCAGGGATGTAGGAATCCTAGGGTGGCCCTAATTGGGTGCGTTTAGCATTCCTTTAATACATTAAGAATATAATTTGCACATTTTAATTAAATGAGCTGCTAGATTATATTAATGTATTAAATTTAAGGCATGTGGACTTGTTTCTTTTATAGTAAGAATAGATCTAGTTCACATGTGGACTTTTTATTAATGTCCAATGGATTATAAAGTGGAAAAATAATATATTGCACAAGTATTTACTTGGGCGGCAAAGCTAAATTAATTAGTCTAATATATTGTTTTATTTTATTTTATTAATCAAATGGAAATTAATTAATTAATTGTTTGATTAAAAGTCAAAAACTTTTCTAACTAGGAGAAGGATTCCTAGTGTCATACTATTGTCGGTAGTATGATAAGTATCAAAGACTATATTTGATAAGTAGATAAATAAAAATATTTTATTTATCTAGTCAAATTTGGTAGTTTTTGATATAGTCACAATATTATATTCAATGATTTATTATTGGATAATACACTCATGAGTTGGAATATGGTTAAAACTCAAAGTTAATAGGAGACCTGGTGAAAAAGTAATCCTACTTGTGTGAGGATTTGACTACAAGGTAGAAATCCTACTTGAGTGAAGATTAGGCCATCACCTATATATATATATTATTAAATTCGGAATTAATAATGGTAGTTCAAAAAGAAGTTTTTGTTTTAGAAATTTTTTATTCTCTTGTGTAAGAACCTCTATTTTGTGATTGGATTATTTCATGACATACCACAATGGGGATGATTGTGTAATGGGTAGCTTAGGTCCTCGTTGGCAAGCTTCCAAGCATCTCCATGACTTCAAGCTCAAAAGGTATACTCACTTGACTTTATCTCTTGAAGAGTTTAGGTGCACACACACACACACACAAACACACACACACACTTCATGCATGCTTTGTTCATCTTGCATTTGTGTTGTTTATTGTTTATATGTGTGCATCCTTTACATATTTCACACTTGCACCTCATTGTTAGATCTAAGTGTGGTTTTGTGTGGTGTAATTCGTTTCCATTTGTGTGATCGGAAACGTCAGTGCTTGCACGATGGTATGCTTGTCTTAGCCCGATGGTTGACCATTCGAGAAGGTCTCATTCTTCTATTGGTTAAGTGTTTGTTTCGGTTTGGTTGTTTGGAGTAAAGTGTCTAGTTTCAAAAGAGAGGATTTCAATGATTTAAATGTTTTTCAAAACTGACCTTTGTATGGTCTTGTGACCATAACGTTTTATACAAAGCTTTGAAATGAGTTTTGAAAATATCTGAACAAACTAGATACTCATACATTTCCAACGGTATATTATTCATAATATTTCATGACCGTTTGGATTGGTTTTGATATCTCCAAAGTGACCACTAAAACAGGACAACTCTGTTGCTGTCCGTTTTTGACCTTTGGTCACTCAAATGACCATATCTCTTTTTACAGACATTGAAACGTTATTCCATAAAAAGGAGTAGAACGTAGACATCCATACATTTCCAATGGTATATTATTTGATAAATTTCGATGTCGTTTGGTCATGTTTTGAGCCGTTTGAAAATCAGGTTGTTAGCTGATTTTCCAGTGCTCGGGTACTGTATAGGTACGACATACCTGACTGCGCACTGCATCATTTTTGCCCTAGAAAATTGTGTTTTAAAACTTCTCAAAACGATGTAGTTTCATTTGGATCATATATATACTTCATCTTTTTCTCCATTTCTACCTAGAGCTCAAAAATACAGACCTAAGAGAGAGAAAGAGATTCTAGAGAGAGAAAGCTTCATTTAAGCTTTGATTAACTCTCCAAACCCAAAACCCATGTATCCATTGCATCAATCAAACATGGGTCTACATCAATCTGGACTTGGTAAGTAAGAACAAACATCTCATCTTTGTTTATTGTTCTTTAAGTCCAAGAATTCGTTTTTAATGCATAGGATTTGTAGAAATCATTTTTGAATGCATCGTTGTGTTGATTGATAACATGATTGGGTTTGTATTTTGCTAACTTAATTGATTAGGTCATTTTGACTAAAAGCTAGGTCATAAATATTCATGTGTGATTTATTGATGACTAGGTTGATAGATTGTGTTTTAATCAACTAGTTAATGTTCATGAATATTTATTTGTGTTGTATTTTGATAGCTTGCATTGATTAGGTTGTCTTTTCCTAAATAGCTAAGACTTGAATGTTCTTGAGAGATTCATTGATAATTAAATTGATAGATTTGTGTTTATCAATTTAGTTAAGCTCTCTTGAATATTCAAGGTTGTTTATTGACAATTAGGTTGTTGGAAAATCTCTACACAACTAATTGAGTTTGTTTATGATAGACTTTGGTCTAAGACTTGCATTTAGTAAATGATTAAATGCTTTGTCTCAATCACATGAATATATGCTTAGTATATGTTGAATACATTGTGTTAATAGCCTAATTTGGCTAGGGACAAAAGGAAAATTCTCCACCTTCCTAGCTCGGATCGAGACCCAAGACTACCTGCCATGGAACAACAGGTCCCGGGGTCGGGCTGCGGAACCACCTCGTAGAAACAAGGGGAGGTCGTCGAATTCTGGGAACGTTCGAGATGGAGCTTGAACGTGCTTTTTTATATATGTCGTGATATGCACTATTCAAACAAATTTATAATATCCCAAGATGCACTTAAACAAGTATAAAACTAGTATGTGGCAAGTATGGGTATCGTTCCTCAGAGATCGAATGATAGTTATGATTAAACTAATGCTTTAGTTAAAAATGCAAGAAAAGTAAATTGATGTGGTTTTGGAGAAAAAGTAAAACTAAAATGTAAACTAAGCTAAAATGCACTAATCTAAAAAGTATGGATATGTGATATGTTGATTAAGGAATTGATGAATTCAACTAGCAAACAATGGGTAAAGAATGAACTCACATTAATTGTCATTAACTAAAGTAACCACCCTAGGATGTATAGGAGTGATTATTTACCACTTGTGAGTGCCCAAGTCATCATGTATAGCATTGGCCACCCGCAATTGCTTATACAATGAAAGAACATCTATCACATACGGGACAAATCTCTTTGTTAAAAATCACCAACCCATCATGTATAGGTTAATGCTTAATCTATCACATGCAAACAATCCTAGGATGTATAGTCTTGATTACCCATGAAAGATTAGAATTAGGTGAGATTAATAAGTCCGGATATTGCTTGGGTCATGTACCCATGTTCAATCCTCCTATTCAATTGAGCTTAGAGGTCCAAGCATCATGTATACTTGATTCTCTACACATATAATTTCTCAAACAACTCATGAAGAGAGTCATGTACAATCAAACACAAATTGCTTTTGAAATCAAGTAAAACATTGAATAGAACAAATGAGATAGATTTTAATAAAAGATATTGAGTTCATTAACAATACCCATATTTACAAGTGAATCACATCAATCCCTTAATGGGATTTAGCTACTCGTGACAAATGAATGAACATAAATAGGAGAAGAGAGATAGAGAAGACTCATGTAGACATTCTCCTTCCTTCAAGCTTGAATCCAATCTCCTCTGTGTCCTTGAGTAGATGAGGAGGATGATGGTTAGATTTTGGTTTAGTGATTAGGGGTAGAATTGTATGAGAGAAGGGAAGAGAGAGTGATTAAGATATTAGAAAAGAGAAGAGAGAGCTCTTAAATGAGAAATAATGGTCTATTTATATGCTTGGAAGGCTAGGGTACGAAATAGGCTTGAAAGGACACCTTTGCCCTTTCTTGAAATGGTTGAAAACAAGACTTCTGCAAAGCTAGATCGCGTAGTGCGTGGGTGAGAGTGCGCTGGTGTAAGTGCGCAGGTAGGACCCATGCAGTTACCCGAGCACAGGCTCTTCTGTCTGATCTTCACCCCGTGCACGGGTTGATGCACATGCAGTGCACGGGTATGAGACCCGTGCACTATGCTT
The DNA here is from genome assembly GCA_033220585.1 of Dipteronia sinensis. Taxonomy (NCBI): domain Eukaryota; kingdom Viridiplantae; phylum Streptophyta; class Magnoliopsida; order Sapindales; family Sapindaceae; genus Dipteronia; species Dipteronia sinensis. The sequence continues at coordinate 31,163,209 of CM065638.1, forward strand.
TTGGGAACTGTTTCTCTGACTTTTGACTTGTTTTTTACCCGAAAGTCCCGGTTTTTGCTTCCAGCCCCTTAAATCCACTGAATGCCTACAGTATCAGCAAAAGAGCCATACATACACATAAAAACACCCAAGCACGAGACAAAGTGAAAGGATATGAGGGCCAAAATGTATGACATATTTGGCTCGATCAAATACCCACAAACCAAGCATTTGCTCGTCCTCGAGCAAACTCTAAACACAACAAAGACATAGACACTTAACACACAATCATGACTCTATCTAAAAACCTTCCTAGACGTGAAAACAAATAATTTAAACAACCGCATGTCCAAACGGTGATGAGATGCAAGGATGTGTGATAGAGAGAAGTAGACATATGCTATATAATCTAAAGCAACTCGAAGGCACTAAAGGGAAACTCGCGCAATCACGAATCCCACACCTAAGAGTACTCTCGTATCAAGAACTATTCACTCTCACACCTCCAGCGTAATTCGCTTCAACTCTAACCTCTCATGGAGTCTCTCTTTTCTTTCCGCTCACAGTCCTAAGTTCACACTCAAACAAGGTATGCAAAGATGGAATTTATGCATAGAAATATAAAACATTGCATACTTGTAAAGTGAAAAACGGATAATGTCTATGAACTAGCCTAAGAAGGATTCACTTATGCCATGAACGTGGAAGATCATGCTTCAACAAACATTCCCAATCTAGACTCATCATGGATCAAAAAGGACTTTCCCTTTGGTTGTAATGGTGCCATGGGGTTTAATGTGGTGAACAAAGAATAGGAAATGGAATTCAAAAGTCACCAATCATGCTAAGATACTTACATTACACACCCATACTAGCTCTACTTGACAACTTAAAACACTAGCGTCTAGGCTTAACTTTCATTACATTGTGCAACAATTATGTACTCTACTTTGTGAGTACTTTACATTTAACATTCAAGACTCTATGTGCATTTTTTTTCTTTTTTTCTTTTGTCTTTCTTTTGCACATTTTACATTTTGACAATTTAAGCTCATAAGTGCACATTTTTCGCACTTTTACATTTGTGAGCCATTTTTTTGCACATTTACAAATATTGCCTAAGTACACGCTATCTTTACATATTAGAGCTTTATACCTTTCAACTACACTTACACATACAAAACTCACATGATTGGCAATTAAAGGGTTAGTTTGTGTTTGGCTTATGGTTATATGGTTCGTTGTGGTTCCCAAAAGAAAGGGTAAGTGTTTGGCCGCAAAATTGGCTTTGGAGCACACATAAGGGACTAGGTGTTAGGATTATGCTCAATAGCAAGAGTGTAATATTGTAATTGACAATATTTTCATATAAATAAAGTAATTTCTGATTCTGCAAAATCTTATAGCATTTATAATTATCATTGTCAAGGTAAATAATCATAAGGTCAAAAGACTATGAGATATGAAGAATTGTTTGTACATCCGGATATGTATGAGGTAGACACAATTCTTTAGTTAGTCTTGAATAACGTTCACAACTTAAGTTAAAGGTTGGGCACCTCTATCTTGATAAAGTTATAGAATTCTTTTACTAGCATTTGAGTGGGATCAAATGAGTTATGATGAGTCTAAAATCATCGAAAGGTTTTTGAGTAAAAGAATCTAGTGCACTGGGTGCATTGAACTGGATCACAATGAAATACTTTATCTAGAACCGTCACTAGATATAAGTCTTTTTATTATCAGGACAATCGGAGAGTCTATCTAAATCCTGAGATAAATGATGGACTTATGGTTGCAAGTGTTATCATTTGAGCTATCAATGAGTACGATTATATAGCATAGTAGTTTGGTGGTATTCATTTGTTAAGATGACTTCATTTATAGATATGGACATCGTGGCTCCATTTATTAAATGAGAGTATAATATCATCATATGGATGTTTTGAGGTATTGGATATTAAATCTCAACGTTGAGTTTTCAATAATGATTATTGAAGACATGGCTTCTGGACAAGTCAAAATATCCAAGTTCAAAATGTGGTCATATGAGGAAATATGGTAACTTGGAGAGCTATAGGCGGTCTATGAGCTCTTGGCGATTACTGATATTATTCACGAGGATACACCATCTCCTATAAGATTGTCTAGGGTATGAATGAGAAACATCTCCTTATTCTATCTCTATTTAAGAGTTCAATTTTAGCTCTTTAGTGGAATTAGTTAAAATTAATAGATCGGACCTAAGTGAATCATTTGTTGATTGTGATTAGGTTAAAGCTTAAATTTAGATAGCCCGCCAAGATCCACAATCCACACGTACTTGCATGGATCACTTGATATATTCTACCGGACCAATTTATGGGTCCATCTAGAATTGCATTTAATATATTAAGAATATAATATGTCTATTATTTATTTAATGGGCTGCACTATTATATTAATATATTACCATGCCATTAATGAGGAAATCAGTCAACTCATTAATGGCCATTCACAACGCCATTAATAAGGAAATCAGTCAACTCTTTAATGGCCATTCTCAACGCCATTAATGATAAAATATTCAACTCCATTAAAGCCAAATAAATAAATTAATTGAGTGGGCAACCAGACTGAGAACATATAAATATGACAAAGCTCTCTCTCAGAAAGGGGTTCAGGTTCAGACCCAAAATCAAAAGATCGACTAAAAACAGAGACGTCTACAATGTAAAAAAGACTTCGCCACCATTCTCTCATCTCGATTTTGGATTCCAGATTGGATCTCGATGAGATCCCTAGATTTCATCCACTTCTCCACCAGAAATATAGTTTGTCATCTCCTAACATTGTATCGATTACTATATATATCAATTTTCACCATGAATGTACCGGTACTATATATAACATCCCTGCCAGGTCCCTGTTTGTACTTATGTAAGCTCTCTAGAGCACCTCTTGTTGATATATAAAGAAGGGACTTTCTCCCTCCTCCAGATACTGCCTAGGAATTTTTCAGTATTTGATCATTTTTTATGCTTTTTCCCCCTAGGTCAGTCCACCTCTACCAAAAGAATTGTCATTCTCCCATCTATCTCCTTTATTATGCATGTATGTGAGCTAGGCACCGACCCCGCTGGTCCTAGCTCTCCAGTACCTCTCCTCCCACGTATTTAGGTCAGAAAACTATAAAGGACAACTAGAGAGGTGACCAGGTACCAGGACCAGATACCAAGATCGAGTACCAGCCTACTGCACCAGATGGGAGGGATGATTTTTCTCCTACCTAGTGCAACACCTTACTGTTTCACCTTACCAGAATCACAATACGAAGTACCTACCCCCACCGCGGTCTCTGGGGTAGTAGGTTGAGGGTGTTGATCAGAATTTTTACCCAGAACGGATTTTCCTATTAACACTTTTTGGCACCGTCTGTGGGGAGTTCACTTGACCAACGTGGCTTCCATGTCTCTACATGAGCATCCTTAAGATCAATCAGATTAATTGCCATGCAAGCTCGACTTTCTACTATGGAGGACTCCTGGTGGAACCGGTCTACTATGTTGCCCCCATGTAGCGAACATGCTTATATACTTATGGAGCTACTACAATAGCTCTGTGCTCGTTGAGCCCCTCTACAGCAGACCCGCTCCGGTACATCTAAAGCTCATTTGCAATAGAGTTGCACATCTCCTGCTACCTGATAGAGGGTTTGCTCTGATATCAGTCGATCTCTTATGCAGCAGATCCGCTACGATCTCCTCTGTAACAAATTTACCATAATCCGCTAGATTTGCACCTGTTCATGTGGATCCTCTAATGTCATCGGATCCATTCTTCAAAAGCTTTTAGGTAGTCGGCCAACTCATGTACCCGAGAAGCAAACTCAACTGTATGAGCAGTACTACCGGTGGAGGCCTAGTGGCTCCTCACTTTGTGTACCTGGCCGATCATCACCCATGTGAGCCACTAAGCTCCCGGTTCATTCTAGGAGGGTCCAATTCTTCATTATAGTTACTGGGGACTTCTAGGATCCCAAGCATGTCTCTAGACCAGTATCATGCCAGTGACTCCTCTTCATTTATACTAGGACCTTCAACGCCCTAGAGAGCCACCAATGTTCCGATCCATTCAGGAAGAGCCCAAAGGCCTCTTACATTTGCTGAAGCCTCATACATGCCTAAGCAAGATTCTAGAGCAGCAGCACCACTACAATGCCCATTGGCTCCTAACATATTTTACTAGGCCGGTCAACGTCCAAGTGAGCCACTGCGGTCCCGACTCGTTCTAGGAGAGTCCAGAGCTTCATTTCAGTTGATGTGGACCTTTATGATCCCAAGCATGCCTTTGGACCAATATTAGGCCGGTGGCTCCTCTCCATTTAAATTGGGTCATTCAATGACCTAGAGACCACCGATGTCTCGATCCATTCAGGGAGAGCCTAGAGGCTTCCCACATTTGTTGAGACCTCCTACATGCCAAAGCAAGCCTCTAGAGCATCAGCACCGGTGCAAGGCCCAGTGGCTCCTCATTTCTTGTACCTGGCTGGTCAACGCCCAAGTGAGCCACTGCGGTCCCAATTCATTCTAGGAAGGTCTAGAGCCTTATTCAAACATAATTCAAACACATACAACCCAGGGTTGAGAAACCACCCAAACTTGTCTTGGTCCAACAACAACCACCTAGGGGCAACAAATTACCAAGGTGGCAACAACAACTATCAAGCTGGAAAAAACAATCAGGGGTACCAAAACCGTGGGTACAATAGGTATAACCAAGGAGGGCCTAACAACAACAACCAATGGGGAAGTTCTAGTAGTAACCCACCAACCAACTTTAATTCCCAAGCACCCGCCAGCCAACAAAAGGACAAATCTCTAGAGGAGATAGTGAGCACAGTGATCAAAATGGTTGGTATCGGGTCAGAAGCCCACAAGAACACCTTGCATGCATCTGAGCAACGAATGACCACTTACATGCAGTCCAATGACAAAAGGGCAAATAGTCATGGAGCGTCACTGAAAAAGATGGAAACTCAGTTGGCACAAATCTTCGATGCATTGGTCAAGAACAAGGGTAAGGCATCAAGCACCGATGAGCACATTAACGTGTTAGAGGTAGTCGAGTTGGGAGTTGAAGAGGGGTTAGAAGAGGAAACTATCCTAAACCAATACCAGATTCTAGACAATTCCAGGGAAGAGACCGTGAAGAGTGTGGAGGAGGTCACAGATAATGAAGATGGAGGAAGTGGCATAGACTCCCCCGTTAAGCTTTCAGACCCTGGAAGTTTCGTAATAGAGGTAAAAATTGAAAACTCACCTAGGATGATAGCAGTGCTTGATATGGGGGCTAGCATCAATATGATACCATTGGAGGTATACAAATAGTTGAAGATTCAGTCAATCAAGCCTACTTCTCAGACTCTCATCATGGCGGACAATTCTTCTACCACCCCAGTTGGTATAGTGGAGGAAGTCTATGTGAATGTGCACGGGTTGATGGTGCCGGTAGAGTTTGTTGTGTTGAATTTCATGAGAGGAGAATCCAGTGGTAGGGACTACAAATTGCTTTTAGGGAGGTCATTCATGGCCACAGCTGGTATGGTTGTAGATATTCATTCTAGGGACATTTCCTTCAGCTGTGGAGGCAAGAGTATTATCTTCAAGGTCAATTCCCCCGAAGCAAGCCAAATAAAGGATTGTTTGGTCTTGGAAGCACCCAATTCAAGAAAGAAAAGAAGCCGGGTGCTCACCCTTGTGCAAGCTTTTGAGGGTGTGAATGAGATGGAAATGGGAAACCAAGATTGCGTTAAGAAAAGACAAGAATGTGAACTTGAAGAGAATGAATCAAGTACTGCCACTTTTGAGGAGATAGGTGAGCTTGAGCAAGACAACACGAAGCTCAAACTAGAGGTATATTTGCTCAAGGCTGAGAATGGAATGTTGAAGAAGAAATTGCATGACTTCTCAACATTGAACAAGAGTCTAAGGGAGCAAGTGGTGGAAGTTGCTACAAAGGAGGAGTTAGTCTCCAAGAACCTAATTTTTCTATGACTTTTCCCTCTTTTGCATGAACTTCATTGTTCAAGGACGGGCCACGATTTTGTTCCCTTTTTCCTTGCTTATTTGGATTTTTGTATGATGCTTTAATTGCAAAGAATGTGGAGAATTTCGGTTTCAATTGTCTCAATCCTTGTTTTCACATAATCGCATATTCTAATCCGAGACTTTTAAACTTTTTATTGAATACCTATGAGGATTGAATGATAAGTTGTTCTCTAATTATGCATGTGAAACGTTCTATACATGGGTTAGAGCCGTATTATGGTGATTTGATTCGATGATTTGCTGTGAGTGTGAAATGTGTGCGTTGTTGGTGATTCTGCATGCGTTAGTATCTGGGAACGAGTTAAAGTGCGGGTCCAGTGTGGGTCAGTCACCCGCACTTCACCCACACTTTATCAACCTGGCAGAATATTCGTTCTTTCAATTGTTTCATCATAACCTCATGGTTCCTTGATATGAGTATTCCCTTAAAACAATTGTTTATTGTGCAGATGTCAAGAAGAATAAGGAAATCTACTAAACAAGGCAGTCAAGTTTCCGAGCGAAGACTGAGGAGGGGACCTCAAGTTCCACCACCATGTGTCAGACATCCAGAGTTTGAGGACCGCTTAGAATATTTTAGGGAACGAGATGTTGTGGTTGAAAGAGGGATAGCAGTAGAAGAGCTAGAGGGCACCTCAATACCTCAAGTAGTTAGAAGGAGGGGATGGGAAACTTTCGTTAGCACCCCTCCTATGTATTGCAGAAGCGTGGTAGAGGAATTCTTTACAGGAATGGTACCAGAGACATTTCAGTGAACATCCTCCATTTTGGTCCGAGGGGTGGAGGTCCGAATGACTATCACAGACATTAACAAATACTATCGGACAGAGCTCCCAGTTGATCCAGAGACGGTCAGAAGACTACGATAGGGGGTGACTTGGAATGATTTCTTTGTGACACAGAATGTGGAGTTTGCCAACCAGTTGGTGATCCGTCCAATGGACTTCTGGGTGGCACCAGATCACCGCATGAAGCACACCAACTTGAAGAGTGAGTTGGGTTTTTGGCATGTGTTCATCTCTCATTCCTTGATTCCCAAGAAGCACATGACTTCAGTCAATTTCAATACAGCAATGATCCTTTATTGTATACTTCAGAATCAATTGGTCGACATTGGCTTTCTGGTCAAAAGAGAGATACTTGAACTGGGAGGTGTCAGAGTAGACAAGCAGCCACTCATCTTCCCTAGTCTAATCACCGCATTTTGCAGAGAGGCAGGGGTGGATTTTGGGTCTGATCCCTTTGAATATGGTTTAGGGCCTATTGGGCGGTCCACATGGAATGACCAAGTGAGAGAGCGAGACCCCTCCGGTGTCAGAGTCAGAGTCAGAACAGGGAGAAAAAAATCTGCTCGAGGGGGCAGCACAAGCAGACGGGCTGAGGACGTTTTGAAACAACCGGAGTTGGAACCGGTTTATTTAGAATACTGTGATTACAGTCAGATGCCCTTACCCCTGCAGGAGACTTTTGGAGAGATCCCTTGGCAGACCTTGCTTATAGGATTAGAGAACCTTAAGACTGACGTCGTTGAAAACAGGAAGTAGATTGTTGAGAGCAGAGCAGAAGCCAGTGAGTATTATGCTGACATTTGGGGCAATCTCACAGACATGAGGGAGGAGCTCAGTCTCTAGTTTATCCAAGGAAGAGGAAGAGGCCCGCTATTCTCTCACCACCTTTAGGAAGCTCCGAGCTGCAACGGAGATTTCAAGGAAGGAACATGAAGATAGGATCAGATCAGAACTTGACCCCAAGAGGAAAGGGATATCCAGTGAACCGGAGAAGGAGCTTTCAGATGAGGATTAGCCATCCGTTTCCTTTATGTTTATTGCTATTAGTCTAGGACTATTTAGTTTTATTTCTTTTATTTGTATTTTCCTTTGACGGCATAGACTTATTTTGTTTTTTCTTTTCGCATTTGATTTTCATTTTGTAGAGTTGTTATGTGTTTTAAGCTAGGTTGTGCGTCTTTTGGGAAGCACACAACAACACGCATGGACAACGGACTAGCTTCCTTTAAGAAGAGGCCCGCTGTTTTCTCACCACCTTTGGTTTGGGGGTGTGTTACGCCTTGTACAGTCGTCATTATAGTCTTGTAGTGTATAGTGCCCAATATTTCAATTTTGCCGCTCGTCCAATTTTCAAACTGTAACCAGTATGGGTATGATGCCTCTAGCGTGTACTTTTGGCGAGTTCTTTGTATGTGCTCTGACCCTGTGACATAGTTTGGTGCTACCTGAGGGTTCGCATGCACCGCCATAGGGTCGTCCCACCCGTTGGTATTAAGTAGTGGGGACTAAATGTTCCCATGCCTAGTTCTAATAGTGGGGATGCCCGTGAGATCACAAACACAAGCGTTAAAGTGTATATTTTGAGTGTATTATTGATTATTCTTAAACACACCTCTCGTCATTTATGTCATGTGCCATAGGACTTGCATATCATTTTGTGAAGTGCTTGATGGATGCTTTCATTCCCTTTTTAGATGGTTATGGAGGTGATATTAGGGAATGTGTGTGCACTGAATTACCTTTACTAGCCTAAACATGTTCATATCATATTGTGTGACCCAAAGCCAAGCTTGAGGCCAAACACTTACTCTTTTATTTTATACCACATTCAATCATATACCTAATAGCCTAAACACATGCCTACCCTTGTACTAATCATTTTAGGATGTGAAATGGTGGTGATGAAAGGAGTTAAGCTCTAAATGGTCAAAGAGGGGTAAAATGAAATAATTGTTGAAAATATGCAAGGAAAGGGCTAAGAATTGTACTTGTATGCCATAAGTGCCCAAAAAAAGGGAAATTGTAACAACTCAAAATGGAGTACAACATTGTGATTGTAAAATTGTAAAAAATTCAAAGGGAAATTGTACTTGTGTGCCATAATTGTGATTGTTTTATGCTAAATACGCTCAAACGGAGTGCAACATTGAAGGCACGAATGTGGGTTAAACGATTGCCTAGAGGTTTGCGTGTTAGTGATAAAAGAACATTGTGTGGGTGTAGGGATATATTCTAGCATGATTGGTGAGTTTGAGCTCCAAATGTCCATATTCTTTGTGTAACCTCATTAAACCCCATAGCCACACTATAACCGGTGGAAAAGCCCTATTTGATCCATATAAAGTCTAGTTTGGGAAAGTCGGTTGAAGCACGATCTTTCACGTCCATGGAATAGTGACTCTTTCCTAGGATAGTTCATTGCTTAAATTTTGTGCAGAATTCATCTTTGCATACTCGTTTGTGTGGAACTTAGGACTCTGTGAGGAAAGAATAGAGAGAATCCATGCGAGCTTTAGAATTGAAGCAAATTATGCTCAAGGTATGGGAGTAAGTTGTCCCTAATTCATGAATGCTTTTAGGTGTGGGATTCGTGTTCATACGAGCCTCCCTTGGGTGTCTCCAAATTGCTCTTGATCTTGTGCATATGTTTTTCTCCACTCTATCACACCTATGTGTATCATATCACACATTGGACTTACGACATTGTTGAATTACTGTTTAGGTGTCTAGGATTTACAATCAGTTGGTGTCTGATTGTTTTAGATTATGTTTGCTCGAGGACTGAGCAAATGTTTGGTTTTGGGGTGTTTGATCGTGCCAAATATGTAGTGTATTTAGGCCCTCAAATCCTTATCTTGTGTTCTATTTTCGTGCATTTTGGTATCTCTAATGGGTTGTTATGTGTGTAATTGTAGAAAATGGTGCAATGATAGGTTTTGAAGCATGTTGCGGTGGTTCCGGCAGAAAAAGGGCAAAAGGAAAGACAAAGGATCATAAACAACTCTACAGTGCGGGTCGAAACCGCACTCCAACCACACTCATGCTTATAGCCGGGACCTGATACAGAAGAAGAGTTACAGTGCAGGTCTAGTGCGGGTCATCCAACCGTACTCCACCCACTGTTGCCAAAGCCAGAGAAACTGAGTTGCACCTGACGTTAAAGTGCGGGTATAGTGCGGGTCATCCAACCTCACTCCACCCGCATTGTTGCCAAAACCAGAGAAGCTGATTTGCACCTGACATTAGAGTGCGGGTATAGTGTGGGTATAGTGCGGGTCATCCAACCGCACTCCACCCGCACTGTTGCTCAAGATAGAAGTGTGGATTTGCACCTGTCATTAGAGTGCGAGTACAGTGCGGGTCATCCAACAGCACTACACTGATCGGTCTATTTCTATACATATTTTAGGTCCCCATTTCCTATTATTTGTGCTTTGTTCTTGGGTGAAATTAGGTATTTTATGTGTGTGTTGAGCATTTATAGGTCACATTCCATGAAAGAGGTGTTAGAAGTTATTTTGAAGAAAAGGAGCAAAAAGCTGAATTTCGGCCAGTGCAGATCACCCAGATTGCGGGCCCCATATCTCTCTCCTCGGTTTGAATTGTGTGTCCTACCACCTATGGATGGAAAGCCCTGGAAGTCTAGTTTCTGCCGCACTTTACGGATCGCAATTCCGATATTCCTAGAAGAAGTGTTGCTTGTTTAGTATCTGATGGTCAGATCAGTCATAATTCCGCATATAGTGACGGGATTTATTTTGCAAGTTGTCGGAACGGGAAATATTACCTTCTTGGACATGAGTGTGAGTCTTGGAAAGCAAGTTGACACTTAATCCTTATCATCCTTATCATCCTTCAATAAGTAATCAATTTGAGTGGATTAGGAAAGAATTAAATCCCAAAAAAGGTAGAGTTCCAAAAGGGAACCAATTTCCTTGTTGTTTAAGGACTTGGCTTATCATCTAAAGCCTATTTAAACCCGTGTGAACCCTAATTTCGGAAGAGAGAAGCCAAGGGAGGTCCCAAGGCACCAAGGGGGCCGTCCCCCATCACTCCACCACCATACATCACCACACACTCATCCATATTTACACATAGAAGATTTGAAGACGAAGGAGAATTCATCATTGAAGATCTTAATGGGTTTTATCTTTTCTTTCTCTTCTCTTTTTATTTTCAACATGTGTAACTAATCTCATAACTAGGGAATCAATGTGAACCTTTTGTGAATGCTCATATATGGATTAATTATTATTTCATCAATTAAAATTCTTGATTTATTCATTGTTCTTAATTGCTTGATCCTCATTAGTTTTAATATTTATTCACACCATAGACCAAGGGTGAATAACTATTTGGCATGATTTTAGGGTTAAGACTATCTGAGAATTAGGGTTAGAGTATAGACCAAACCTAATCTTGATTAATGCTCTTTTGAATGAATGAATTTTATCTTTAGCATAGGCCAAGCAAAGTATAGAATTTGGTTCTTATTTCTTGCACTTAAAGGGTTTCTAATCATTGTTTACACCATAGACCAAGGGTGAATAGTGGTTGGGAGCACGTGACTCATCCCATGACCATACGGTAATAGTCACATTAAAGACAAAGAATGAACCCTAGAATTGATTAAATCTTGTTTACAAATTAATTCCATGCATTGAGTGTTCATAATTGGGGATCATTGATAACCTAGTATTTCCTTCTCTTGATCACAACTATATTCTTTTTAATTGTTTTCTTAGCTTAATTTAATTTAGTTTTAGTTTAATTAAATCATCAACAAATCTTTGGTTACTTTAATTTAACTTTAATTAGAATTAGTTTTAATTAATAAATCTTTTTTCCTCGTGGGAACGATCCTTACTTGTCACTGTGCTAATCTTCACGATTCGTGCACTTGTGAGTGAGTATATTATAACACGATTTTACACCATCAAGTTTTTGGCGCCGCTGCCGGGGAATAGTTGAATTTATTGATTAATTCTAGTTTTAGTTTTAGTTAATAGTTTTAGTTTAATTTATTTAAATTTTTTTTAGTTAGTCGTGTCATTAGTTAATAGTTTATTTTTATTTAGATTTTGTTTTCTTTTGTTTTCTTTTTTTTTTTCTTTCAGATATAATGGATTTCTACCGGCAACACACTTATGATGAGGAAAGTGAAACACTTCATGGATTTGCTATGCAACTGGCTGCTTTAGTGCCACAAATGGAGAGATTGATAGTTTCAGAAAGAGCACAAGCCCGAGCAATAAATTCTTACAATCTATGGCATGTGCCTGAACCTTTTGAACATTCCTACAATCCGTATCCTATCAATGAACCATATGGAAATTCCCACTGTCAGTGGTCGAGTTATGAACCATATGACAATACTTACAATCCGGATTGGAGGAATCATCAAAACTTCTCAAGGAGCTACAATGAAGTCCATACCTATGAGCAACCGATCTCACCGTCACTTGAACATACAATGAAGCAATTCATATATAATATGGATCAGAGATTGAATCAAAGTGAACAAGTCACTAATGTGAGGTTTCAAAACATTGAAGCTTCGATAAGGAAGATACAGGTGAAAATTGGGCAATTGGATGAATCTTTTCAAAAGAAGGAGCCTGAAAAATTCCCAAACCAACCGGAGCAAGAAGATGTTGCTATCATCCCTTCTAATGGTGAGATTGTCGATACCATAGTGAGCCATGAACTTTCTAATGATTTTTCTAGTGTTGTAGATGAAGAAGTAGAAAAGGAGGAGACGGAAGAAAAAGTGAAGGAAGTGGAAGATGTACCTTTCGAGGCATCGCTCCTATCCAAGGAACTCAAGCCTTATGTCCCTCCCATTACTTTCCCGAGCCGCCTACACAAAAGCAAATGGAATAAGTGGTTTTCTGAACTTATTTCATCACATTTACTTGCTTTTGGTTATTGTGTGTAGGAACATGCCGACGCGTGAAATTTTTTTCCATGACTTGATCGCTCGAAAACGGAAATTTGAGACATTGGAATTTGGTTGAGTCGTCCTTGCACCCGTCTTGCAGAGACGTTAAATAAAGCGCTTGGTGGGAGGCAACCCACCTAGGTAATTTCTTTTTAATCTTTAGTTTTTAGTTTTCTTTTGTTTTTCTTTCGAGTTCTTGCTTTCCATACTTTTTCTTTATTTTTTGTCCATGTTTTTAATGTCATACAAACATTGAGGAAAATGTTTAGATTAGGTTTGGGGGTGTTAATTCGTGTTTATTTTATTTTTTGAGCCATTTGTTGAAAATCTGCGAAAAAGTGACCTGTTTTGAAAATTTTTGAGGCAAAAGTTTTGTTAAAACTGTATTCATTGGTGAGGAAATAAATTTTTCTGTCCATGTTGGGTTCATCGTTTTTTTGATACGAATCTAACGGTATAAAGAAAGTAAAATTCTGGGCAGTGGTTTAAAAGTTATGATTGTTTCTTCAACCAAAGGTCATGGGCAATGCCCTGTTTTTAAAATTCTGCACGTGAATGTTTTTCGTCGTCTGTTTTCTCACTTTGCTGATTCGAATTTTGAAATATTTTCTAAATACAAAGTGTGATTTTTCATGTCTATTTGCTTTTGTTAAAATTTGGTTAACTTACGTTGAGTATTTTGAGAGATATGCACTAAAGAACAGACGTACGTCAATTTCAAAAGTCACCAGTTTTTAAATTTTTGTTTTCCATGTTGAGATGCTTCTTTTTTGTGCTTTAGGAGCCGTAATATATGCTTTATTCATTGAGTTTATACTAACATCTTGCCACTTAGAGTATTGCATTGCATTTTTCAAAATTTATGACATACTCTTGATATAATAGTGAATATGATGCTTAGTTGAATTGCCATGATTAATAGTGGAGACTACCCTTGTGAGTTCACTATGCCAAAAAGCGTTAAATAAATATCATTATAGAGGGTTCTTTTGTTTCTATTCCTAAAGACTCATCAGGTTCTTAGCATTAGAACTTGATCTCAATAGGTTATGCATTGGATATTAAAGAACATTCATCATAAAAAGATATCACATGTGAACTTTGCTCTTGTTTTGGTTGAACCATTAGAAGTGATATAGGCAATGTGTGCTTGAAATCACTTAAAAGGCCTTAAATATTTCCTACCTTTATGTGTGTGCTCCATAGCCAATTTTGAAGCCAAACACTATAAGCCTTTTTCTTTCATCACCCACATTAACTTAACCCCAATTAGCCATATTTTAGCCGTACCTTATAGCTTGGGATCATATTGAGGTGATGAAGATGATTGAAGAGAGTTCGAAATGGGTGACTCATGAAGTGCATGTACCAAGAAAAAAGTAAGAAGATCAAATGCAAGGAAGGTTTTTGAAGAATTATGTAATTGATGTAAAATTCTCATCTTAAAAAAAAAGGTTAAAAAAAAGAGAAAGATAAATGAATGAGATGATGAATTAAATGAAAATAAAAAGGAATAGAGCTTTACAATGAAGTGATGTGAAAATCAAAGTCAACTCAAGGAGGAAGATGAACGAAAATTGTTCAAGAAGCCTAGATGCAAGTGGAATGAAGAATTCGAAGAAATTCGGCCAAGTTTGAAGATTCCCGAAGAATATCTTGATGTGATCCTAGGTTTGTTTGCTATCCTTTTTCCCGTCCTTTCTTAAACCTTTACCCCATGGCCACATTACAACAAAAAAAAAAGACCTAATTGATCTTTTGGGAATGCTAGCTCGAGAGTAAAGGTAAACATATGCTCTATCTTGTTCTTAATATCTGATTCCGTTCATGAGATCCTTTGCATAAAAATCAAACGTTCTTTCTATTATATATTCATATGCGATAATATTTTGAAATTTCTTGTGCATAACTTCATTCGCATATGCTTGATGAGTGTATTTGCCTAGGTTCTGTGTGAAATTAAAGAGTGACATCTTGTGAGAATTAGAGTCAAGGCGAATTATATCTATGGCGTTTGACGGATGTGTTTTTGAAACTGGAGTGTCGTGAGTGTGGGCTTTTCATTAAAACCATGCATGCATTCAAATTTGTGGCATAATTTTAGTCTTTATTCAGTGGCTCTAGCATGCATTGGCTTTGAATGGTACATGTGATTTTGCATCTTGATTATTTGGTTTTTCGCAGAAATTTATGTTTGTGGGTAGCATAGCTGTAAACCCTCAGGAGACAAAACTCCTCCTACTAGGGACACCTAGAGGTTTAAAGGCTTGTAGCATACGCTCAATGCTATCGTGTTCCCTACGAAAGTGGCTTAATTTAAAATTTTTATTTTTAGATTTTTGTTTGTTTTTAGTTTTTGTTTTTATTCTAGTTTTGCTCGAGGACTAGCAAAAGATAGGTTTGGGGGTATTTGATCGGTCTATTTCTATACATATTTTAGGTCCCCATTTCCTATTATTTGTGCTTTGTTCTTGGGTGAAATTAGGTATTTTATGTGTTTGTTGAGCATTTATAGGTCATATTCCATGAAAGAGGTGTTAGAAGTTATTTTGAAGAAAAGGAGCAAAAAGCTGAATTTCGGCCAGTGCAGATCACCCGGATTGCGGGCCCCATATCTCTCTCCTCTGTTTGAATTGTGTGTCCTACCACCTATGGATGGAAAGCCCTAGAAGTCTAGTTTCTGCCGCACTTTACGGATCGCAATTCGGATATTCCTAGAAGAAGTGTTGCTTGTTTTAGTATCCGATGGTCAGATCAGTCATAATTCCGCAAATAGTGACGGGATTTATTTTGCAAGTTGTTGGAACGAGAAATATTACCTTCTTGGACATGAGTGTGAGTCTTGGAAAGCAAGTTGACACCTAATCCTTATCATCCTTATTATCCTTATCATCCTTCAATAAGTAATCAATTTGAGTGGATTAGGAAAGAATTAAATCCCAAAAAAGGTAGAGTTCCAAAAGGGAACCAATTTCCTTGTTGTTTAAGGACTTGGCTTATCATCTAAAGCCTATTTAAACCCGTGTGAACCCTAATTTCGGAAGAGAGAAGCCAAGGGAGGTCCCAAGGCACCAAGGGGGCCGTCCCCCATCACTCCACCACCATACATCACCACACACTCATCCATATTTACACATAGAAGATTTGAAGACGAAGGAGAATTCATCATTGAAGATCTTAATGGGTTTTATCTTTTCTTTCTCTTCTCTTTTTATTTTCAACATGTGTAACTAATCTCATAACTAGGGAATCAATGTGAACCTTTTGTGAATGCTCATATATGGATTAATTATTATTTCATCAATTAAAATTCTTGATTTATTCATTGTTCTTAATTGCTTGATCCTCATTAGTTTTAATATTTATTCACACCATAGACCAAGGGTGAATAACTATTTGGCATGATTTTAGGGTTAAGACTATCTGAGAATTAGGGTTAGAGTATAGACCAAACCTAATCTTGATTAATGCTCTTTTGAATGAATGAATTTTATCTTTAGCATAGGCCAAGCAAAGTATAGAATTTGGTTCTTATTTCTTGCACTTAAAGGGTTTCTAATCATTGTTTACACTATAGACCAAGGGTGAATAGTGGTTGGGAGCACGTGACTCATCCCATGACCATACGGTAATAGTCACATTAAAGACAAAGAATGAACCCTAGAATTGATTAAATCTTGTTTACAAATTAATTCCATGCATTGAGTGTTCATAATTGGGGATCATTGATAACCTAGTATTTCCTTCTCTTGATCACAACCATATTCTTTTTAATTGTTTTCTTAGCTTAATTTAATTTAGTTTTAGTTTAATTAAATCATCAACAAATCTTTGGTTACTTTAATTTAACTTTAATTAGAATTAGTTTTAATTAATAAATCTTTTTTCCTCGTGGGAACGATCCTTACTTGTCACTGTGCTAATCTTCACGATTCGTGCACTTGCGAGTGAGTATATTATAACACGATTTTACACCATCATACACCCGCACTATTGCTCAAGACAGATGAATGGATTTTGCACCTGACAGTAAAGTGCGAGTCAAGTGTGGGTGAAGTGTGAGTCAAGTGCGGGTAATTCAACCGCACTCCACCAGCACTATTTCCCAGATCTGAGAACTGAAGATAAAGACAACCCATACAGTGCGAATAATTCACCTGCACTACAACCGCACTCCGCGCGCGCCAGTTTGATTTTTGAAGTTTAAGTGTCCTATTTTTGTATGTTGTATAAATAGAATTGGAGGAAAATGTTTTAAGCGAGCCTTTGACTCCGTTTTTCAGAGTTTTTACACAAATTAGATCCAGAATCTCTCTCTCTCTCTCACACATACTTACATTCTCTACTCAACTTCAAGGAAGGTAGGAGATTGAAGCAACTTCAAGGAAGGAGATGTTCTCCAAGGGTTCTTTCTCTTTCCTTTCTCTTATTTTCCTAGTTGTAATGAGTAGCTAAATCCCCTCTAAGGGGTTGATGGAGTAGTTAGTTGGATATTGGGCTTGTACATAAACTTGATGTTATATTTATATTCATGTCTATCTTTCATTGTTCTATTCTTGTTATGAATGGTTACCATTGATTTCTTGTGTAGATACATCCTTATAGCAAGATCTCTTTGGATTATGTATGAGTATTGCATCTAGATATACATCCTCTTTAGTTGTCTCTTGCTCTAATGAATGGACGGAACGTCATGAATTCTGACTCTTAAACTGTGGTCTTAATCTAACTTCGATCGAGTTTCAGGCACTATACATCCTAGGTCGGATCTAGTGAGAGGATTAGAAGTCATCACTATACATCCTAGGTTGACTACATTTACAATCGGTTGAGTCTTTGATAGGTAGACGAGCTTCATTTTCAGAATCCGACGAACAACCAACAATATACATCCTAGGTTGGTGGTTTATGGCGGATTAATCCCAAATAGGTGGTCCTCACTATACATCCTAGGTTGGCCACTTTCTAGGGATAAATAACCGACTCTATACATCCTAGGTCGGTTACCTTTGAATATTCGTGCCTATTGACAAGTTTGTTGCATTGCCCAGTATTTACTTTCGTATCTGTTAACTCCTTAGTTTCCAACAACTATATATCCTTCATCCCATTTCCCTTTCTTCTAGTTTGCATAATTAATTTAGTGTTACTCATAGGATATTCACCATCCACATCTTTATCATTTTATGTTTCGTTTATTATATATATACATTAACATTACTTTTGTAATAGCTAACCTTAGGTTGCTCTGCTCCCTATGGACGACACCCCACTTGCCACCATACTTGTGTTTTTTAAACCAATTTAGGCTTCATGAGGTTTTTACAAATATTGTTGACGGATTGATCTTTTCAAACGACACACGAAAATCATCCTGTCAGGGTCCTCTTTATTTGTACTAGGCTATTCAACGCCCTAGTGAGCCACCGATGTCCCGATTCATTCGAAGAGAGCCTAGAGGCTTCCCACATTGCTGAGGCCTCCTACATGCCTAAGCAGGCCTTTGGAGTAGCAGCACCGCTGCAAGGCCCAATGGCTCCTCACTTTTTGTACTTGGCCGGTCAACGCCCAAGTGTGCCACTGCGTTCCCGATTCGTTCCAAGAAGGTCCAGAGCCTTATTGCAGTTGCAGGGGACGTCTAGAATCTGAAGTGTGCCACAGGACCAGTATCAAGCCGGTAGCTCCTCTCCATTTATACCGGGCCATTCAACGCCCTAGCGAGCCACCGATGTGCCAATCCGTTCAGAGAGTGCCTAGAGGCATTCTACATTTGCTGAGGCCTCCTACATGCCTAAGCAAGCATCCGGAGCAGCAGCATTACTGTAAGGCTAGTGGCTCCTCACTCCATGTACCGATCCAGTCAACGCCCAAGTGAGCCACTGAAGTCCCGATCTGATCGAGGAGGGCTTAGAGGCTTCCCACATTGTTGAGGTCTCCTACATGCCTAAGTAAGCCTCAAGAGCAGTAGCACCGTTGCGAGGCCTAGTGGCTCCTCACTTCTTGCACCTACCTAGTCAACTCCCAAGTGAGCCACTGAGGTCCCAATTCATTTTCTGAAGGTCAAGAGTCTCATGTCAGTTGTTGGGGACTTCTAAGATTCCAAGCATGCCTTTAGACCAGTACCACACCAGTGGCTCCTTTCCATGTATACTAGGTCATTCAACACCCTAGCGAGCCACCAATGTCTAGATTCATTTGAGGAGAGCCAAGAGGTTTCCCACATTTACTGAGGCCTCCTACATGCCTAAGCAAGCCTCTAGAACAGCAGCCCTGCTGCACGACCAGTGGCTCCTAACTTTTTCTACCAGGCCGCCTAAGTGAGCCACTGGGGTTCCGATTCTTTCCAGGAGGGTCCAAAGCCTTATTCCAGTTGCTATGGACTTCTAGGTTCCTAAGCATGCCTCTGGACAAGTATCATACCGGTGGCTCCTCTCTTTTTGTACCGGGCCACTTAATGCCCAAATGAGCCACCAAAGTCCCGATCCGATCGAGGAGAGCCTAGAGGCTTCCCATATTTACTGAGGCCTCCTGCATGAGTGAGCAAGCGTCTGAAGCAGCAGCACCGCTGCAAGACCTAGTGGCTCTTCACTTATTATACCAGGCCGGTCAACGCCCAAGTGAGCCACTGCAGTTGCTGATCTTTCTAGGATGGTCTAGTGCCACAGTTCATTTGCAGGGGACTTCTAGTATCCTAAGCATGTCTCTGGACCAGTATCACACTGGTGGCTCCTTACCCCTTTGTACTTAGCCCCTTAACGCCCTAGTGAGCCACTAAAGTCCTAATCAGATCGAGGAGAGCCCAGAGGCTTTCCAATTTTGCTGAGGCCTCCTACATGCCTAAGCAAGCCTCTGGAGCAGCGGTATCGCTGCAAGACCCATTGGTTCCTCACTTATTGTACCAGGCCGGTCAACGCACAAGTGAGCCACTGTGGTTCAGGATCTTTCTAGAACGGTCTAGAGCCACATTTCAGTTGCTGGGCACTTCTAGGATCCCAAGCATGCATCTAGACCAGTATCACACTAGTGGATCCCTACCTCTTGTACCAGGCCCCTCAACGTCCTAGTGAGCCATCGAAGTCCAGATCTGTTCGAGGAGAGCCCAATGGCTTTCGACATTTGCTAAGGCCTCCTACATGCCTAAGCAAGCCTCTGGAGCAGCACCACCACTACAAGACCCAGGGCTCCTCACTTATTATACCAGGACGGTCAACCCCCATGTGAGCCACTAGGTTTCAGGATCTTTCCACGACGGTTTAGAGCCATATTTTAGTTGCTAGGAGTTATAGGATCCCAAGCATGCCTCTGGACCAGTATCACACCGGTGGCCCCTCACTTCTTATATCGGGCCGGTCAACGCCACTGCGGTCCCGATTCTTTCTAGAAGGGTCCAGAGCCTCATCTCAGTTACTGGGGACTTCTGGGATCCCAAACATGCATCTGGACCAGTATCATGCCGGTGGCTCCTCTTCTCTTGTATGGGGCCATTCATCGCCCTACTGAACTGCCAAAGCCCCGATTCTTTCGAGGAGAGCCCAGAGGCTACCCTGATTTGCTGAGGCCTCCTACATGCCTAAGGAAGCCTCACTCGAGCAACACCGCTGCAAGGCAATGGCTCCTCGACTAAAAACAGAGACGTCTAATATGTAAAAAAGACTTCGCCACCATTCTCTTGTCTCGATTTTGGATTCCAGATTGGACCCCGATAAGATCCCTAGATTTCACCCACTTCTTCACCAGAAATAGAGTTCTCCATCTCTTACCATTGTATTGACTAGTGTATATGTCAATTTTAACCATGAATGTATCGGTACCAAGTGGTACCCGTCCGACAACGACCTACCAGGTCCCTGTTTGTACTAATGTAAGCTCTTCGGAGTACCTCTTGTTGATATATAAAAGAAGGGATATTCTCCCTCCTCTGGATACTGCCTAGGTTTTTTTCAGCATATGATCATTCGTGATGCTTTTTCCCCCTAGGTCAGTCCACCTCTACTAAAAGAATTGTCATTCTCCCATCTATCTATTTTATTATGCATGTATGTGAGCTAGGCACCGACCCCGCTGGTCCGAGCTCTCATGTACCTCTTATATACCTCTCCTTGCACGTTATTGAGGTGGGAAACTATGGAGGACACTTAGAGAGGTGACCAGGTACTGGGACCAGATACCAAGACCGGGTACCAGCCTACTGCACCACATGGGAGGGATGCTTTTTCTCCTACCTACTGCAACACCTTACTGTTTCACCTTACCAGAATCATTGTACGAAGTACCTACCCCCGCTGTGGCCTTCGAGGTAGTGGGTTGAGGGTGTTGATTGGAATTTTCACCCCAATCGGATTTTCCTGTTAACACTTTTCGGCACCGTCTGTAGAGAGTTCACTTGACCAACGTGGCTTCCATGTCTTTACATGAGCATCCTTAAGATCAATCCAATTTATTGCCATGTAAGCTCGACTTTCTACTATGGAGGACTCCTGGTGGAACCGGTCTACTATGTCACCCTTGTGTAGCGAACATGCTCATATACTTGTGGAGCTACACTACAACAGCACCGTGCCTGTAGAGCCCCTCTATAGCAGATCCGCTCAGGTACATCTAGAGCTCCTATGCAGTAGAGCTGCACATCTCCTGCTACCTGATAGTGGGTTTGCTCAGCTATCAGCTAGTCTCATACACAGCATATTCGCTACATTCACCTCTGCAGCAAATCCGCCACAATCCACTAGATTTTCACCTGTTCATATGGATCCTTTCATGTCATCGGATCCATTCTTCTAAAGCTCCTAGGTAGCAGGTCAATGCATGTACCCGAGAAGCCAACTCAACTATATGAGCAGCATGACCGGTAGAGGCCTAGAGGCTCCTCACTTTGTGTACAGGGCCGGTCAACGCCCAAATGAGCCATTGATCTCTCGGTTCATTCCAGGAGGGTCCATATCTTTATTTCAGTTGCTGGTGACTTCTAGGATCCCAAGCATGCCTCTGGACCAGTATTATATAGGTGGCTCCTCTCTATTTATACCTGGGCCTTCAACTCCCTAGAGAGCCACCGATGTCCCAATCCGTTCGGGAAGAGCCCAGAGGCTTCCTACATTTACTGAGGCCTCATACATGCCTAAGCAAGCCTCTAGAGCACATTTTTGACGGCACTATTTGTACAATCGAAAATGACCCACATTTTCGACGACACTATTTGTACCGTCGAAAATACCCATATTTTTGACGGAAATATATATGCTGTCGAAAATGACCCACATTTTTGACTGCTCTATATTTGCCGTCTAAAAAGACCTACATTTCTGACGGTACAAATACCATAAAAAATGATGAAGGAAGTAATATCGCAATTCCGACGGCCCAATGGCCATAAAAAATAGTCGAATAATTTGGTACTGTTTTTTATATTATTTGCTACGGTATTGTCATGAAAAATATAATTAGTTAAATAATATAATATTAATTAATAAACTATAATGGAATATATTTATATATGTGATAATTTATACACTACAAAAAATGACTTGTAGGACGATATGTTAAATGCATCACATTTTTTTTTTGTCTCTACATTTTTTAGTGAAATCACTCTATTAATTTTTTCACCAAGTATTTTGGTTCAATTTTGATATATCAATTAATTTAAAAAATTATAATTTGTAATGATCACTAATAAGAAGTCTACTGTAAGGATACATTGGGCTATATTAATCAAATATGAAATATAGCCAAATTATTAGTGTTAACAGGGTTTTCTGGCAAGGGATCAAATGAGAAGTTTCCAACAAGTATCTACCTGGGATGGACCAATCCCAGCTCCCCAATACCTAGCGGGATCGGTGCCATGACCTAGAGGAAATCAATATCTGGTAAGCCAGAACCTCGACCACCTACCTACCCAGATGAAGCACCGGTGGTACAAACCAGGAAGAGCAGGTACCACGTTGAGCATCAACTATGACACCTGGTACCGCGATATCACATACCTCGCAGGTACCCGGTACTTCATACCTGGTACCCCGGTACCATGACAAGTAACCGGTATCCCAGAGCACCTCGACATCAGCCCAGAATCCAACCAATACAGGCGTCCTACCTGCCCAGCAGGACGAATATCACTACGAAGTCACCAGCATGTTAGAAAAAGCACCATGCCAGTAGGCCAGTATATCTCTCCAAGCAACACGATCAGGGATAGTTGACTCCTTTACCATTTAAAGCGCCATAAATGAGACCAAATAGTCAACCAAATCAGAGTTTAAACACGACAGTGATAAACAGGATCAAATCCCGCACCTTTAGCCTCACTCAACTCCTTTCAATGCCTAAAATAAGACTACAAATAATCCTCATTGATACAACCGGATTCTGAGGGATGTTGGAGGCCTGCATATATGGTTGTGAAGGACAAAGTGGAGGTCGGATATTTGACCACCGTAAAGATAGACTTAACCCAAAAGAATCTCCTTTTGAATTCTTTGAAGCCAGTTAGAGTTTGAGACAATCACTAGGAGGACAATAGCCACTTATCGACATAAACGTATTCCTCACCACCATCATGTGTAAAAAAGAGAGAAAAAAGTATGTTGTAACATCGATATAGCAAAACCTTCAATAAAACAGTATATTTCATATCCTTCTGGTTCCTTTGTATTTGTCCGACTTAATCTCCAGTATAAGAAAGGAACCCTGGTACCGAAGGTACCTACCCCACTACCACCTACCGTTAGTGGTCGAGGGTGTTGATTGGAAATTCGCTCCCTGAGCAAATTTTCCGTTTAACACTTTTTGGCACCGTCTGTGGGAAACACCACACCTTTAAAAGAAAGACTGTTAACCTTGTTTTCTTGTATCATTACTAGTATGAAACTCCACTCTTCTCAAGATCATCTAGATCCGTTGGAGCACCAATCAAATGCTTCAACCCTAATGGGTCAGAAGCGAAAGAATGGGGGGAAGAGTCGTAATCCCGCTCCAAAGGCATCAGCTAGCGCACGCGCTACCCCCTGATACATGCCACCCTGGCAGTTAACCCTGCCAGTCTTGACCAACAAGTCACGGCCTTCATAGAGAGTATCCGCCTCTGAATGGTTACGGAAGGTGGAGCTAGTCAGCCAGCGGTACCAGATACCAGGGGAGATACAAGTCGGTATGGTACCAGCCCTTTTGACAAGTTGGGACCACCACATTCTGTACCGGTCCATGATAGGCTCGGGCCAGTGCCCCCGATACCATCGATCCACGACAGACTCTGGCCCATGCCCAAACTTCGGGACAACCTGAAAGATACCGACCTCAATAGGTTACATCCGCCATCGACCTCCCCTCTAAGGAGCGCCACTACCCGGTTCAACCGGAAGCTGCTTCTAGACCGACCTCAACCAAAAACGGCTAGGAGGCAACCTCGGTCAGTGGTAGGAGGTATCATTAGAAGCGCTCGAGAAAACCCTCCACGGGGAGAGAAGCAGGACGAAACTTCA
Organism: Dipteronia sinensis; assembly: GCA_033220585.1. Lineage (NCBI taxonomy): Eukaryota > Viridiplantae > Streptophyta > Magnoliopsida > Sapindales > Sapindaceae > Dipteronia > Dipteronia sinensis. Next base: position 31,187,486 of record CM065638.1, read on the forward strand.
GTAGCATCAGAGGGGTCTGATGATGGAGACTCTGAAGTAGAATCCGAGAATGATGGCAACAAGTGTCTCCGAGACCAGGTAGCCAGAATGGAAAAGAAGATCCAGGAGTTAAAGAAAGGCAAGCACCGAGAGAACTGGAACGATCCCTTGGGAGAGATGAATGCTTCATTCTCTAGGAGAATCAGGGGGCAGAACTACCTCCCAAATTCAAAATGCCAACGGATAAATATTCTAGAACTGAAGATCCCTTAAGCCACCTGGAGAGTTTCGTTCAATAGGTAGAGGTCCAGAATGCTACCATGGCTGCTATGTGCGGGATGTTCCCTACCACGCTAACTAACTATACCAAGACATGGTTCAGGAAGTTACCAGCAGGATGTGATTCACCAAGTTGACTACCGCCTTTTGCGCTCAGTTCCAAGGCATCAAACTTCACCCCAAGGATCCCATTCACCTTTAGTATGTGATCCAGGAGCATGGTGAATCACTCAGAACCTATGTGGATAGATTCCACAAGGAAGTAATTCAGATTGGGGTCTTCGTGGAGAAGGAGACTGTTAACAGGGATTTTTGGCAATGGACCAAAGGAGAATTTTCCAACTAGTATCTACCCGATGGACGCCAGTCCTAGCTTTTGGGTGACCAGCAAGGTCAATGCCACTACCTAGATGGATCCGATACTTGGTAAGGCCAGGACCTCGATTACCTATCTATCTAGATAGAGCACTAGTAGCGTGAGCTAACGAAGGTACATACCTCGCTCTACTGAAGCTTCTGATATCAACTCAAGACTAGTACAATGGTAGATCGCACACCTAGCACCCCTCAAGTGCCTCAACATCAGTCAAGGTACCTGGTACCCCGATGCCCTCCTTGGTACTACCTCGACTTCCACCTGGTACCTAGTACCTCGATGTATATATTCAGAGCCCACCCCCCCCCCCCCCCCCTCCCCCAAGACAAGTACCTAGCCTACCAAGCAATATGAAGATGATCACGAAGACACAGGCGCCACTCCATCAAGAGACAGAACAAGCTCCATGCCGGTAAGATCCTACTGGTATATCAGCACTTTGTCCTACCAAAGAATTCAGAATCAAAGTTTCCCTTCAAGCTCCATGAAGAAGGAAAGTTGATTCCATCGCCAAAATAAAGCGCCATTAATGAGACCTAATTAGAATTCGAATTCGACAGTAATTAACTGGATCAAATCCCGTGCCTTTAGCCCCACACAATGCCTTTCAATACCTAAAATAGGACACTCGATAATCCTCATTAAAGGAACCAGATTTCGTGGGGATTCTTTGAAGAACTATATATACGACATTGAAAGGTAGACAGAAAAAGGCTTTTTTGAATTATAGAGATCGTCAAAGACAGAGAGAGATTATCTTCCGGCAGAATTCCGTTCTAAAATTCTCCGAAGCCAATGAGAGTCCATTGACGATCATTGGAAAGAAATATCCACTTATCAACATATACGTTTTCTCCACCATCACCCTGTGTAAGAGATTGAGAAGCGAGAGAATAGTGTATATCGTGTAACTTCGTTATAGTATTCTTGAATAAAACAGTGTTATTTCATATCTCCAAGATCTTTCCTATACTGCTTCTTATTTACATTACGAGGAAGGATCGTGGTTCCGAGGGTACCTATCCCGCTACTGGCTACCGATAGTGGGTGAGGGTGCTAACCGAGATTGCACTCCCTGAGTGATTTTTCTGTTAACACTTTTTGGCGCCTTCTGTGGGAAACACTACACCCTCAAAAGAAAGCCAGTGTGCCTCGTTTTCTTGTCTTATCATCAAAATGAAGCTCTGATCCTCTGAAGATCATCAAACGCTTCAACCGAAAAGGGTAAGAAGCAGAAGAAGGGGGAAAGGGTCGCAAACCTTCCTCTAAGCCGTCAGCTACTGCGTGGATTACCCCCTAGGTACCTGCTACCCCAGCAGCTGGACCTGCCAATCTAGACCAATAGGTCGCGGCCTTTATAGAGAGCATTCATCTCTGAATGGTCACTGAAGGCAGTACCAGATCCCAGGGGAGATGCTAATCGGCAAGGTACCAGGGTACCTTCTTTCGACAGGTTGGGACCACCACCTCCTGTACCAGTCCATGATAGACTCGGGCCCATGCCCCCAGCACCAACGATCTACGACAGACTTGGGCCCATGCCCCCGGTTCCAGGATATCCTACGGGTTACCAAGCTCGGCGTGTAAGATCCGCCATCGACCTCCCGCCCAGAGAGCAGCACCACCTGGCCCAACCAATAGCCTATTATAGACAGCCTCACCAGGAAACGACCAGGAAACGCCCTCATTTAGTGGTGAGAGGTAGCAACAAGGGCGCCGGAGAAGATCCTCCTCAGGGAGAGAATCAGGATGAAGCTTCTATGACATCGAAAGGGCCTAACGACAGAGATTCTGAGGTGGAATCTAGGAATAATGGCGGTAAACGTCTCCGGGACCAGGTCCCCATAATGGTGAAAGAAATCCAGAAGTTGAAGAAGGGCAAGCACTGGGAAAATCGAAAAGACCCCTTGGGAGAGATGAATGCTCTCTTCTCTAAGAGGATCAAGGAGTTACCTCTCAAATTCAAGATGCCAACCGAAAAATATTCTAGGACTGAGGACCCCCTAAGTCACCTAGAAAGTTTTGTTCACCAGATGGAGGTTCAGAATGCTACTAGGGCCGCTATGTGCAGAATGTTCCCAACCACACTGACAGACTGTGCCAAGACATGGTTCAGGAAGCTACCAGCAAGAAGCGTTGATTCATTCACAAAATTGACAACTTATTTCTGTGCTCAGTTTCAGGGTGTCAAACCTCCCCCTAAATATCCTATTCACCTTCAATACGTGATCCAGGAGCATGGGGAATCGCTCAGAGCCTACGTGGAGAGATTCCATAAAGAAGTGATCTAGATGGGAGTCTTTACGGAAAAGGAAACCTTGGCCAATTTCAGAAGGAATCTTTGGGCAGGCAGACTGTTCAGATATTTCACCAAGCAACCCCCGGAGACCTACCAGGAGGCCTATGATAAAGCTCTCAGGCAGGTTGAGATAGATGAACAGCTCCGAGTTAAGATGGAGCACGATGATATAAGAACTGCCGAGCTCCAAAAGAAGCAGGCGCCCAAGCCTGCACCTGTTCAGAAAAATCAGAACAGGCCTCCCAACAAATCTACATATCAGTCGCCACCCTATCAACCTCCACGGAACCGGTACCCGGCTAGGCGGACTCCGCCCAGAGCTACACCCCCACCCAAGGAGGTAGCGCAGGTAGACAGAGAGGAAAGAGGGTACTCCCATGACACCCTCTTGAAAGCATCTCGTGAGACTATTTACCTCGCCATCCGTGATAAAGGACTACTCAGGAAGTCTGGTCCAATAAATGCACCAGTCGATCAACGGAACCGTTACAAGTATTGTGACTTCCACGCGGACGTAGGTCATAATACCTCGGAATGCTATAGTCTGCAGAACCAGATTGAATCCTTGGTTAGGGGAGGTTGCTTGGAAGAATTCCTCTAACAAGTAGGCGACAACATACATAGTGGAAAGAAGGTGCAGGCCGATATTAAAGCATATGAAGAAGGAAAGAAAGCAAAAGGGAAGGATCTGATGGAGCAGATCCACATTGTCAATACCATCAATGGAGGTCCCACCTTGGCAAGAAACTCCAACAATGCTCAAAAGAACCACGCCAGGAAAGTTCCTAGAATAGAAGCGGGCCAGAATGTCTTCAAGGTTACTAGAGGATCACCTCGGTCTCCTCCTGCTGCACAGATCATCTTCACAGAAGAGGACGTATTCAACACTGTCCAACCTCATGATGATCCCATGGTCATCACTGTTCAAATAGCCAACAACATGGTCCACCGTGTTTTGATTAACACAGGTAGCAGCGTTGATATTCCCTTCAAGAGTGCTTTAAAGCAATTCAATCTAAAGAGACCTTGTTACAACAGCTGTACCACCCCATTGTACGGGTTCATGGGGAACTCGTTGATTCCCACTAGGTCTATGATCCTACCATTAATAGTGGGAACAAGGCCACTCCAGCAGAACCTAATGACAGACTTCGTTGTGGTAGACACCCCGTCCGCCTACAACGCTATACTGGGAAGGCTCTACTTGTCTGCCCTCAAAGGGGTCCTGTCAATATACCATAATGTCCTGAAATTCCCAGTGGGGGGATCAGCAGATTGCTCGCAAGTGCTATGCAGTATCAACCAACCCAGTAACGTTGGCCAAGCAATGTGTGCAAATAACCATTAATCAAGATCATCAGTCCTTAGAGGAAGACCTTGAAGATGAAACTAACTCAGTCGAGGGAGATCCACGTCAGAGCTCCCCGATATAGAGATCAGGGAGGAGGAAGAGAAGGGATGGGCCAGTGGCCATCCCGTAGAGGAGTTAGAAGAGATACCTATCAGGAAGGACAATCCTTCCAAGGTAGTCAGGATAGGTTCAACATTGAAGGCGAAGGTAAAGGAAGATCTGATAAAGCTCCTACGAGAATATAATGACATCTTCGCATGGAGTAATGAGGAGAAGCCAGGGATACCTGTTGCTTTAGCAACTCATAGGTTAGCGGTAGATCCCATCTTCAAGCCAGTCAAATAAAAAAGAAGGCATTTCAACCAGGCAAGAAATGTTGCAGTGCAAGAAGAGGTAAACAAATTGCTAAAGGCAGAATTCATCAAGGAGTCTCGGTACTCCAAATGGATCGCTAACATAGTTATGGCATAGTTATGGTGACCAAGTCAAACCGGGAAGTGGCACATGTGTGTTGATTATACAGATCTCAACCGTGTCTGCCCAAAAGACAGCTTCCCGCTACCGAAAATCGACCAACTGGTAGATTCAACGGCGTGTAACAAGCTCTTGAGTTTTATGGATGCCTTCTCGGGATACAACCAGATAATGATGCACCCAGCTGATCAGGATAAAACCAGTTTCATAACCGGTCAGGGCGTATACTGCTACAGGGTCATGCCTTCCAGGCACAAAAACGCTGGGGCTACCTACCAGCGCTTGGTCAACCGATTGTTCAAGAGACTGATAGGAAAGACGATGGAGGTATACATCGATGATATGATCATGAAGTCTCAGGTAGCTGATCATCACCATAACCATCTCCATCAGATGTTCTAGATAATCAGAGAGAATCAGATGCGATTGAATCCTGATAAGTGCGCCTTTGGAGTTACAGCCGGGAAATTTCTCGGATTCATGGTCCATGAGAGGGGGGTCTAAGCTAATACCGAGAAGACCAAAGCCATCCTAGATCTTGAGTCCCCCACCTCACTTATATAAGTACAAGGTTTGACCGGATGAATTGCAGCCCTGAACCGTTTCATATCACGATCCACTGACAAGTGTATCCCGTTCTTCAAGGCAATCAAACAAGGGAAGAACATGAAGTGGGATTAGGATAGCGACCTGGCTTTACAATCGCTGAAGAAGTACCTTGCTAGCCCGCCCCTGCTAGCTAGCCCGGTACTAGGAGAAGAACTGCAATTATACTTGGCAAAATCTGAAACAACGGTCAACTGAGCACTAGTAAAGGAATGCGGAGATGGGGTCCAGCGCCGTGTTTACTACATGAGCCACACCTTAACCAAATCAGAAAAGAACTACATCCTCCTGGAGAAGCTCACTTTTCACCTTGGTGGTTGCTTCTAGGAAGCTCTCCCCTCATTTCCTTGCCCACACAGTCATGGTAGTCACTGATCAACCTTTACGTCAATATCTCCAAAGACCGGACGTATCGGGGAGACTCGTCACCCAGTTCAACATCAAGTACAAAGCCAGAACAACCATCAAAGCCCAAGCTTTGGTAGATTTCATGGTAGAATTCAATGCAATTCCTGATCAAGATGCTATCCCGACCCTGAGTCAAGCTCCTCAGAAAGAGCAAGAGCCTATAGATTGGTCCATCAACCAAGTCTGGATCTTATATACCGATAGGGCATCCAATCAAGCAGAAAGCGGAGGTAGGATCATTCTAACTGACCCCGAAAAGGTCAAGTGCTGTCACTGTTTCAGATTCGAATTCAATACCACCAACAACGAAGCTGAATATGAAGCCTTGTTAGCAAGAATGAGAACAGCGGCTGAGCTAGGGGCTAGTTACCTCCTCGCCAAATGTGACTCGCAGCTGGTAGTTAATCAAATAACCGGTCTGTACCAAGCTAAAGAGGATAACATGGCAACCTACCCTGAAAAAGTCCAGGAACTGTTGCCCTGTTTCAAAGGTTTCGGGATCGAGCAGGTACCTAGGCAGCAGAATCATCGAGCTGACGTCCTAGCCAAGATAGCTGCCTGTGGAGGATAAGCTTTGCTGAAAGGAGTACCACTTCAGATAATCACTACATCGAGCATAGCTGAAGGTAGGGAAGTCAACCCAGTGGCACGACTCCCGTGCTGGATGGATCCCATCGAGGATTATCTTCAGTCAGGAAAGCTCCGTGAAACCCCTGATCAAGCTCGCAAGATCAATAGAACCTCAGTCTGATACTGCTTGGTAGATAGGCACCTTTACCGTAGAGGTAGGTCACTCCCCTTGCTTAGGTGCCTACATCCCGACGATGCTGACTGGGCACTGAGAGAAGTGCATTCAGGAGACTGTGAAAATCATGCCGGGGGAGAAGCACTTGCTTATCAGGTGCTACGCATGGGATATTTTTTGCCAACCTTGCACCACGATGCGACGCAGTTCTTACAGTCCTGTGAACCATGTCAGAAAATGGCCAACCTGCATCACCTACCTCTAGAACGATTTGTTAACAGAAATCTTGCTCTGGGCAACAAATCTCAGTTAGCACCCTCAAGATCATTACCACGTAGGTGATGACCAATGGTAGAATATATATGTGTATCAAACAATGCCTAATGAAATGATATGGAGATAACAATTTCGTTAGCTACTCAAAAGGAATAAAAATATCTCTTTATTGATAACATATGATATACATTTCTCTATCTCTCTTTCGAATTGCTCTCACTTTTTTCTAGGTGATCGTTGGGTGTTTGTTGTATGCCTGTCGAATAGTAGTCCCTTTTTTTCGAAGGAGGAAGTCCCTCCTTTATACAGTGTCTTCATAGGGTTAAACTCATTGATTTCCCCCTGATTTTCTCATCCCTCCCCTCCTTATCGGATGGGATTTTTATCTTTAAATGTTGTTGACTTTGAGTTAATTGCTCAGTTGAGGACATCTCGGTGGAAATCAATTTGTTTTCCATTTAGATTCTATTACGAGGTAACCTCGACTTCGGGGGGATTCGGTGACGCGGGCTTGATCTGACCATTCCAGGCTCTATTCCGGATGTTTCCGGAGCCTGTCCTTGTTCTTGCGGGGCGGTATCGTAGCTCGGCTTTGGCTAGAATGGTCTCCTGGTGGAAACTTTCGGGCATGGAGCCAGGTCTGGAAGGTGGGAAATTTCCCTTTGGTCCTTAGCCAATTTTAGCTATTAACAGAAGTCCCTTCTGACTTGAAAACCAGACGTCAAGCTTGAGGTTGGGGTCAGATTTTTACTTTATTTAGGAAATCTTCCCTTTTTTACCGTTACCAGAATATTGGGAAAATCTTCTCTTTTAACTGCGTGAGTGACGTGGCGTGTATTGACAAATTTACTTCTGAATTAATCCGGTTGCGTTACGGCAGTCCCCGAGGCTCTTTACCATTACCAGAATCTTGGAGAGATCTCCTCATTAACTGCGCAAGTGATGTGGCATGAGCTGACTAGCTTGTTTCTGAGTTAATCCGGTTACGTTACGGCAGTCCCCGAGATTCTTTACGATCTCAACCGAAAATCTCGTCAGCTCGTGCTGTTTCCCTCTTGCCTATATATATATATATATATATATATCTATTTATCTTAATGACTTCCTCACCTCTTTCAAACTCAAATTTTTCCCAAGATATACTTTCTCTCATAACCCTTCTCTCAAGCTTGTCTTTTTCTTCATTCTTATCTTTCTCTTCCTTCTTACTGACTTCACCATGTCGAAAACCAGTCATGATTCAGTTGACTCCATAGTTGACGGTGAGGAGGTCGTTAGTCTTGCTTTAGGGAAACGGGCTAGGAGGAGTTTAGACAGCGACGATTCCCCGCCCAACCCGTAACGCCGGCGGTCAAATAGGAATGTGTCCGTTGGGACTGGGTTTTCCAACCATCCTGACCATCCTTTGGATATCGCCGATGAAGATTCTGACAAAGAAATGGGCGGTGACGCCGCGGGAGAACAAAGGGTCCCAGCTTCTGGCCCTCTTTTGGAGAGGCTCCCTCCTTATGACTTCAGGGTTGTCCCTGATTCCATCGTCGATCATGTCTCGATTGACCGCTTGAGGTCGAAGTATGGAATCCCCGACAGCGTATCTATCTCGATGCCTCCTAAGGGTTACGAGTTCTTCAACCCCCCTAAATTCGTGCTTCCGATTCATGTGGCGGTTCTCGAGAATGGGGTCAGGCTTCCTCTTCATCCGACCCTTCGGTAGGCTCTTAACGCCATCCAGCTTGCTCCTCTTCAGTTGATGCCTGGCTTCTGGAGGCATCTGATTGGCTTTCTCATGCTATGGAGGGAACAATTTCAGTTAAGCAAGGTGACAAGAGAGCCGGGAGCAGAGGAGCTAGCTTATCTTTTCCAGATTGGGAGCCTGTCCGGCACTCCTCGAGGCCAGTTTTATGCTAAGGCCAAGAACAAGCTCAGCTTCGTTATTCCTAGTGCTTCGAAGAAGGACCCCGCATGGAAGGAAGAATGGATTCTTGTGGGGGATGACTGGGGGAGCTCGATTTTCATTTGAGGGTATGAATTCTAGGTTCCCACAGCTTTCAGTGACAAACCCTCGTGGGATCGGGACTCCCTACCTTCTGAGTTTGAAGCCATTTTAAAGGCTATTTTAGCCCAGAATTACTTGAACCTGAAGTTCCCCACTGCTGAAGCCTTCGATCCTCGTATGGTGAACCAATACTTGCGGATCTCAGACGCTACTCCTCGTAAGTGTCATTGAATTGCCTTGCCTTGTTTTGTTACTCAGCTTGGTTCTGACATTTTCCTTTTTAATTTGCTTATTCACAGTTTTTGTCGTTGAACCAGCTACCCGCCATGCCTCACGCTCTCCTCAAGCTAGAATTTCTCTTCCCTTCGTTTGGGTCGAACCTGCTCTTGCTCCATCTACCTCCCCAGCTGGGTCCAAGATGGCCAATCTTGCTTCGCGGGCTTTAGGTAAAGCTCCCCAGGTTGTTGGTCCGACTGCTTCTGTCCCTTCTGCTGTGGTCAGTAAAGTTGCTACCCTCTCGATTAGACCTCCTGATTCTGCTGTGCTTCCAACTCCCCGAGCTTCGGAGGATTCTGGGAAGGGTGTCGCAAGGGTTCCTTCCAGCCGTTCCCGGCCTCAGTCGAGCTCGACGGGGCTGGACGAAGTCCCGGAACAATTCATCGCGTCTTGTCCGGGCGGTGGTATCTCCAGGATGGCTTCCATGCCTGTGGATGTCCTGATTACCAAGGGGTCTGCTATCTTAGCTGAGGTAATTGCATTTCCTTTGCACTACTCTTGCTAATTTGTTCAGTTCCTAACTCTGGTTCTGTATTTTGTAGGCCTTCAAATTTAATGTAGCGATGGGCCAGCAAGTAGCCCTCATTCGCGATCGGGCTGCAAAAGCCAAAGTCGAAGCCAAGAAAGCCAGAGAATTGCTCAAGCAGGCTCAGTCTTTAGTGGAAGAGATGGCCTCCTACCAGGAAAAGGTTGAGATCGAGTTGGCTGAGCTTCGCTGTGACCATGAGAGGATGAAGCAATCTTATGATCAGGAGCGTCTTCAGTTTATCCGGCGGGCTAGACAGAGGGATTGTTGGAGATCTTAGGTTAAAAAGTTGGACTTCCAGAATCAGTCTTTGATTGTTCAGGTAACCAAGCTGCAAGCTGACGCGGAGACCTCCTTCAGCGACGGATATTTCTACGCTTCCTTTCAGGCCGCAGAAGCTCTCCCTCTTCCCTTTGACTTGTCATCTATTGCCGGTTGGGATAGACAGGAAATAATGAATCAAGCTGCTGAGCTATCTCACCCTTATGGCGACGAGGTGGTTCCTTCGGGCCAAGCAGGAGCTGGAAAACAGCCCGCCCAGATAGATCCTCCATTTCCTCCTCCTACCTTTACTACCTCAGGTCACGGGGAGTCTTCAAGTAAAGTTTTATCTTCTCGATCTGAGGAGGACCAGTTAGGAGCTGGGGAAGAGGTCAGGAGCCCGCCTGAGGAACCCCACACAATGGAGATGGAGGTTGACAGGAGTCAGACGGGGTCCATGGCTGCCCTTTTCGATGTGGCTATCCCGCCTGAGGTTATGGAGGTGATTAATGAAGTCCTGGAGGAAGACCCTGCTGATGAACAGATGGAGCCTCTAAATGGAGAGGCGGTTGACGAGGCTAACCGAGGTGGACAACTATCTGAAGGGGGGGTCGATGGCAAAGATCAGCATGAAGAAGGAGGACCGGCGTAGGAAAACCAAGAGAGTCTCTAAGCTTGAAGTAGTTCATTCATGGCTCGTTTCGATTGCCCAGAAAAAGGGGTGGGAACCTCTTTTTACTCTTATTTAGCTTAGCTTTGATTGTTTTTTTTATAGCCCGAGCTCGGGGGTTGGGCTTCCCGTTGGATGGATGTAGCCATACCGGGGGATAGGCTCCTCTTATCTTTAATAAGAAATCTAATCGCTTTTGAGAACTTTTGTTTCATTTCTGGTCTTGAATAGGAACCAGAGTTGCATCCGCAGCAACAATTTGTTCATACTTCATTAAAACTTTGGTAGGGAATTATGATGATCTTGATCCTGCACACGAAAACAAATATTTGTCTTAAAAATTCGCCTTGGGGGTGGTAGCCCGACTAAGGCATCAGGAGGGCTATTTAGCTATTTCCTGATCTCGAGATCTAGATAGCAACTATACTTTTACACTCAGATCCTTCTTGGGGGTGGAAACTTGACCAAGGCATCAGGAGGGCTATTTAGCTATTTCCTGGTCTCGAGATCTGGATGGCAACTATGCTCTTATACTCAGACCCTTCTTGGGGGTGGTAGCCCGACCAAGGCATCAGGAGGGCTATTTAGCTATTTCCTGGTCTCGAGATCTAGATGGCAACTATGCTCTTACACTCAGACCCTTCTAAGGGGTGGTAGCCCGACCAAGGCATCAGGAGGGCTATTTAGCTATTTCCTGGTCTCGAGAGCTGGATGACAACTATGCTCTTATACTCAGACCCTTATTGGGGGTGGTAGCCCGACCAAGGCATCAGGAGGGCTATTTAGCTATTTCCCAGTCTCGAGATCTTGATGGCAACTATGCTCTTACACTCTGACCCTTCTTAGGGGTGGTAGCCCAACCAAGGCATCAGGAGGGCTATTTAGCTATTTCCTAGTCTTTCGATCTGGATGACAACTATGCTCTTACACTCAGACCCTTCTTAGGGGTGGTAGCCCGACCAAGGCATCAGGAGGGCTATTTAGCTATTTCCTGGTCTCGAGATCTGGATGGCAACTATGCTCTTACACTCAGACCCTTCTTGGGGGTGGTAGCCCGACCAAGGCATCAGGAGGGCTATTTAGTTATCTCCTGGTCTCGAAGTGTTCACGTTGAGTTTCCCACTCAAGGGTGTAGTCATTAATGTTGAATATAGCTGGAGATAAAGATGGAAGAGAAAAAAATGACTTTATTGATGATCGAGATGGAGTACATCTGTTAACGGAAATTTTGCCCGGGATGAGAAATCTCAGTTAACACCCTCGAGACCACTACCACGTAGATGGTGGCCAAGATTGATTATATGTATAGCGATGATTTATAAAATGCCAAGGAATGATGATACCATTCATCCAAAAGAAAGCAAGAATCTTTTTATTGAACGTGCGTGGTATACAAATACAAGTTTCTTTATTTTTTGCTCTCAACTCTCTCTGGGTTTGGTCGAGTATTTGTCTTATGCCTGTCGAATAGTAGTCTCCTATTTTCATTTCCTTTCTTTCTATTTATACATAGTTTTGTAGGTCAAACAGACTGATTCTCCCCTTGATTTTCTCAGTCTCTCCCCTCCTTATCGGGCGGGATTTCTCGCTTTAATGTCATTGACTTTGAGTTAAAAACCGAATTGAGAGTATCGTGGTGGAGATCAGTTTGTTTCCTCTTGGATTCTATTACTTGTTCTGCATATAGGTAATGTTTCCAGATATGGTCCAGTGTATCTTCGTATCTTTTCAGCATGATCCTTTATAGAGGTTGTTGAATATGGCGTGGTGTGGTGCATCAACTAGTGAGGTTGATTAGTGTTCTCACCTCGATATCTGAGAAGTTTCATCAGCTCGGAGCCAGATTTGGCTTCCATTGACCTTTTCAAAGCTAGGTGTGGCTTCCCTGACCTTTCGAAGCTAGGTGTGGCTTCCCCTAACCTTCCGGAGCTAGGTGTGGCTTCCCCTGACCTTCCGGAGCTAGGTGCGGCCTTCTAGGGACATTCTTCTGTGTCAACGAGGTCTAGGCGAGTCTCCGGAGCATTTGCGAGGTGACCTCAACTTTGGGGAGCTTCTAGTTTTGGTGATGCGGGCTAGATCTAATCGTTCTGGGCTCTATCCCGGATGTTTCCGGAGCCCGTCCTTGTTCCTAGGGTGGTATCGTAGTTCGGCTCTGGATAGAGAGGTCTCCTAGTGGAAACTCTCGGGTATGGAACCAGGTTTGGGAGGTGGAAAATTTTCCTTTGGTCCTTAGCCAATTTTTGCTATTAACAGAAGTCCCCTCTGACTTGAACACCAGACGTCGAGCTTGGGGTTGAGGTTAGATTTTTACTTTATTTGGGAAATCTTCCTCTTTTTACCGTTACCGAAATATTGGGGAAATTTCTTCATTTGAGTGACGTGATGCGAACCGACTAATTTATCTCCGAATTAATCTGATTGCGTTACGGCAGTCCCCGAGATTTTTTACCGTTACTAGAATCTTGGGGAGATCTACCTCTTAACTGCGTAAGTGATGTGGCGTGAGATGATTAGCCCGCTTCTGAGTTTAATCTGGTTACGTTACTGTAGTCCCCGAGATTTTTTACCGTTACCAAACGAGTATCTCGGTAGCTCGTGCTGTTGCCTGACAGATACGTTTTTCTCTTATAGTCATTTTTAAAAAGATCAGTCCGTCAACAATATTTGATAAAACCTCACAAGCCTAATTTAGTTTGAAAACATAGATATAGTGGCAAGTAGGGTGACGTCCACAGGGAGCGGAGCTAGCTAAATTAGTTATTGCTAAAGTAATGATATGTATATATATAATAGCTAAACATGAGTTGGTGAAAATGGTGGTGGTGAATTATACTAAAAATAACACTAAATTAATTATGCAAATTAATGAAGGGGGAAATGGAATGAGGGATATATAGAGATGATGGAAAGTAAGGAGTTGATGGATACGAAAGTAAATACTGGGCAATGCAACAAACTTGCCAATAGCACGGCTATTCAAGGTAACCGACCTAGGATGTATAGAGTCGGTTATTTATCCCTAGAAGGTGGCCAACCTAGGATGTATAGTGCGGACCACCTATTAGGGATTAATCTGTGTAAACTACCAACCTAGGATGTATAGAGTTGGTTGTTTATCGAATTCTAGAAATGAAGCTCGTCTACCTAACAATGACTCAACCGATCACAAATAGTCACCCTAGGATGTATAGTGATGACTTCTAACTCTCTCACGGATTCCGACCTAGGATGTATAGTACCGGAAAACACGATCGAGGTTAGATTAAAACCGCGGTTCCGGAGTCGGAATTCATGACTTTCCGTCTATTCTTTAGAGCATTAAACAACTAAATAGGATGTATATCTAGATGCAATACTCATACATAATACAAAGATATCTTGCAAAGAGGATGTATCTACACAAGAAATCGATGATAAACATTCACAACAAGAATAGATCAATGGAAGATAGACATGAATATCAATATAATATCAAGTTTATGTACAAGCCCAATATTTAACTAACTACTCCATCAACCCCTTAGAGGGGATTTAGATACTCATTACAACTAGGAAACCAAGAGAAAGGAGATAGAAATAACCCTTGGAGAACATCTCCTTCCTTGAAGTGGATCCAATCTCCTAACTTCCTTGAAGTTGAGTAGAGAATGTAAGGATGAGAGAGAGAGAGAGAGAAACTAGATCTAAGAATGCTTAATCTGTGCTAAACAGAGTCAAAAGCTCCTTAAAACGTTTCTATACTTTTCTATTTATACTAGATACAAAAATAGGTCACTTAAGCTTTGAAAATCAGACTGGCGCGCTCGCAGTGCGGGTGGAGTGCGGGTTAATTACCCGCACTGTATCCGCACTGTATGGGTTGTCTGCAACTTCAGTTCTCGGATCAGGGCATTAGTGCGGCTGGAGTGCGGTTGAATCACCCGCACTTGACCCGCACTTGGAATCGCACTGTGATCACACTGTGATTGCACTTCCCTATCAAGTGCAAAATCTACCTTCTGTTCTTGGTGCAAGTGCGGGTGGAGTGCGGTTTGATGACCCGCACAGTACCCGCACTCTAATGTCAGGTACAATTCTGCTCTTCTGTCTTTGGTGCAATTGCGGGTGGAGTGCGGTTTGATGACCCGTACAGTACCCGCACTCTAATATCAGGTGACTCTTCAACTTCTCTGGTTTGGCATTAGTGCGGGTAAAGTGCGGTTGGATGACCCGTACAGTACCCGCACTTTATTGTCAGGTGCAACATCAACTTCTCTGGTTTGGCAACGGTGCGGGTGGAGTGCGGTTGGATGACCCGCGCTGGACCCGCACTTTTTCTCTATACTTGCATTCTGCCCCGGCTATGCACATGAGTGCGGCTGGAGTGCGGCTGGAGTGCGGTTGTGACACGTACTGGACCCGCACTGGACCCGCACTGGAGAGCTGTTTGTGCTCCTTTGCCTTTGCTTTCGCCCCTTTTCTGCTGGAATCACCACAATATGCTTCCAAGCCTGTCTCTACATCATTTCCTACAAATAAGCACAAAACAACCCATAAGAGATACAAAAACGCACGAAAACAGAACATAAGGTAAGGATCTGAGGGCCTAAATATACAACATATTTGGCCCGATCAAACACCCCCAAACCAACCTTTTGCTCGTCCTCGAGCAAATCTAATCGAAACAGTAAGACGCCAACTGTAATTAATTTCTATATACCTAAACAATATCTCAACAATGCCGCTAGTCCCATGTGTGATATGATACAAATAGGTGTGATAGAGAGGAGAAAAACATATGCACAAGATCAAGAGCAATTTGGAGGTACCCAAGGGAGGCTCGTACGAACACGAATCCCACACCTAAAGGCATTCATGAATTTAGGACCACTTACTCCCATACCTTGAGCATAATTCGCTTCAATTCTAAAGCTCCCATGGATTCTCTCTTTTCTTTCCTCAAGAGTCCTAAGTTCCACACAACAAGTATGCAAAGAAGATTCTGCATAAAATTTAAGCAATGAACTATCCTAGGAACGAGTCACCATGCCATGGATGTGAAAGATCGTGCTTCAACCGACATTCCCAAACTAGACTTACATGGATCAAAAAGGGCTTTTCAACCGGTTATAGTGTGGCTGTGGGGTTGAATGAGTTTACACAATAATATGGACATTTGGAGTTCAAACTCACCAATCATGCTAGAATACGTCCTTACTACCACACCATGTTCTTTTCTCGCTTAAATGCAACCCTCTAGGAAACCATTTAACCCACATTTGTGCCTTCAACATTGCATTCCGTTTGAGCGATTTTAGCATAAAACACTCCCATTATGGCACTTCAAGTACAATCTTTCTTTTATATTTTTTCTTTTAACAATTTCCCAATCAAAATGTTGTACTCCATTTGGGTTGCTACAATTTCCCTTTCTTAGGCATTTAGGGCACATAACTAAGGTTCTTACCCCTTTCCTTGCCTATTTTCAACAATTTTTTTTTTACCCGTTAGGACCATTTTAACCCTTTTCATCACTACCATTTTCCATCCTAACATGATTAGTACAAGGGTAGGCATGTGTTTGGGCTATTGGGTATATGGTTGAATGTGGTACCAAATGAAAGGGTAAGTGTTTGGCTTCAAATTGGCTTTGGAGCACACAATATGGTAAGTGGTGTTTAGGCTATAGAGGTAACTCAATACACATACATTCCCTAATATCATTTCCACAACCATCTAAAAAGGGAATGAAAGCATTCATCACGCAATTCACAAAATGATGCAAGTCCTATGGCACATGACATAAATGACGAGAGGCGTGTTTAAGAATAATCAATAATGCACTCAGAAAATGCACTTTCATGCTTGTGTTTGTGATCTCACGGGTATCTCCACTATTAGAACAAGACATGGGAACAATGAGTCCCCAATACTTAACACCAACAGGTGGACGAACCCATGATGGTGCAAGCTAACCCTCAAGTGGCACCAAACTATATCACAAGGTCAGAGCACATATAAGGAACTCGTCAAACGCACACTCTAGAGGCACCATACCCATATTGGATTAAAGTTTGAAAAATGGACAAGCGACAAAAATTGAAAAATTGGACACTAAACTGACACTACACTGTACAAGGCGGACACTAAACTGACACTACACTGTACAAGGCGGAGGCGTGATGCACCCCCAAACCAAAACTCAACAATGTCCTCATTGTTGGAAAGAACAAGCATAATCACAATAAATGGCGGGATGAGAGATCAACACCCCCAAACCGAATCTAGACATACATAAAACCATGCTCATTCATAATAACAAAAACTAAATGGCATTCATTGAAAACTTAAGTACAAAACCGAAGGTAGGAAACTCCCTTTAGAAGGAAGATCGTTCGATGTCCATGCGTGTTGTTGTGTTCTTCCCAAAAGATGCACAACCTAGCTTAAATCCACACAACAACTCTACCAAACGAATATTAAATGCGAAAAGAAAAGAAAAATAAGTATAAGCCGTTTAAAAGAAAATACAAATACAAATACAAGCAATAAAAATCCCAGAATAATAACAAATAAAAATGAATGGATGGTCAATCTTCGTCGGAAAACTCCCTTTCCGGTTCACTGGCGATCCCTTTGCCCTTGGGGTCGATCTCTGATCTGATCCGCTCTTCATGCTCCCTCCTGGATCTCTCCATAGCAGCTCTGAGCTCTTCCCCATATGGGTCAATGTCTGGACCCCCTGAAGGAGGTGAGAAAGCTGCTGGCCTCTTCTTCTTCTGCGGATAACTTGGAAGGATGAGTGCCTCCCGCATGTCAGTGAGGTTGCCCCAAATGTCTTTAAAATACTCATTGGCTTCCGCCCTGCTTTCAGTAATCTGTCTCCTGTTTTCGGCGAGCTCGGTCCTGATGTTCTCCAATCCTGTAAGCAAGGTCTGCCAAGGGACCTCTCCAAACGTCTCCTACGGGGGTGGGGAAACAGCGGGCCTATAATCACCATATTCGATGTAAACCGGCTCCACATCTGGTTGTTCCGGGATGTCTTCAGCCTGTCTGCTCGTGCTGCCCCCTCGAGCAGGTTTTCTCCTCCCTGTTCGGACCCTGACACCAGAGGGGTCCCGCTCTCTGACCTGGTCGTTCCATGTGAATCGTCCAACTGGCCCCAAACCGCATTCGAAAGGGTCGGATCCAAAATCTACTCCGGCAGTTCTGCAGAATGCGGTAATGAGGCTAGGGAAGATGAGTGGCTGCTTGTCCACCCTGACCCCTCCCAACTCCAGAATCTCTCTCTTGACCAGAAAGCCTACGTCGACTAACTGATTCTGCAGTATACAGTACATGATCATGGCTGCATTGAAGTTCATGGAAGTCCTGTGCTTTCTGGGAATCAACGAGTGGGAGATGAACACATGCCAAAATCCCAACTCACTCCTTAAGTTGGTGTGCTTCATGCGGTGATCAGGTGCCACCCAAAAGTCCATTGGACGGATCACTAACTGATTTGCAAAATACACATTTTGGGTCACAAAAAATTCGCTCCAAGTCACCCCCTGCTTAAGACGTCCGACCACTTTGGGATCAACTGGAAGCTCAGTCCTATAGTACCTGTTAATGTCCGCTATAGTCATCAAGACTTCTACCCCGCGGACCAGAACCGAAGAAGTGCGCTGAAAAATTTCAGGTACCATTCCAGTAAAGAATTCTTCGACCACACGTCGACAATACATCGGGGGGGGGGCTAACAAAGGTTTCCCATCCCCTTGCTTCAACCATTAGAGGAATCAGGGTGCCCTCCAGCTCGTCAACTGCTATCCCCATCTCCACCACTATGTCACGCTCCCTGAAATATTCTAAACGGTCCTCGAAATCTAGGTGCCTCATGCATGGCGGTGGAACTTGGGGTCCCCTCCGCGGTCTTTGTTAGGAACCCTGACTGCTTTGCCTAGTTGCTCTCCTGGTTCTTCCTGACATCTACACAATAAACAACAGTTTTAAGGCAACATTTGGATCAAAGAACCAAGAGGTTATGAGGAAGGAATTTGAAAGGACACATATTCTGTCAGGAGGATAAAGTGCGGGTGGAGTGCGGGTGGAGTGCGGGTGAATGACCCGCACTGTACCCGCACTCTAACTCGTTATCAGATACCAGCACATGCAGAGTTTCAATTCATGTAAACATTTCATAATCTCAGCATATCATCGACCGAATTAACACCAATAGGATTCTAACTCATGTATAGGCTTCCATTCAACCATCTAAACCCTAATTCATAGTTTGAACATCCAAATGCAATAGAAAATCAATGCAACAATGAACACATCACATGCATAATTAGATAACACCTCATTCTATCCTCATAGATATTAGCAAAGGCAAAAACAAAAGTTCAAAACCCTAACTAATGAAGTTCATGCATAAGAGGAAAAAGAATTTTGATAAAGAGGGTTAGGGTTTGGATTAGAGAGATATGTAATGAAATTAGAGTAAGAATCCATACCTTGATTGCTGAAAAATTGAAAACGTGGCACACACGGAATACCTTTCAGTTGAGAAGAGGGAAAAATTTGAAGTTTGTTGTGTTGTTTTGTTTTTTGTGGCAAGTGGAGCCCTAGAGAACGACATGCAGTATATATACTGCGCGACCAAAGTGCGGGTATAGTGCGGGTGACAGACCCACACTTTACCCGCATTTTATTACCTGATGCCTTCGAAGTGCGGGACGAGTGCGGGTGACTGACCCGCACTATAACCGCACTGTTCCCCTGGACAGACTCCTGAACTCTGTCTTGCAACTGTATCTGCACCAACACTAAACCCATTAAACATTCTCAAGCATTCTCAAAAGTTTACAATAACAAAAACTAACCATCCGAAAAATAAAAATAAAAATAAAAACACTAAAATAAATTCAAAAGTGAGTGCAATGCACTCAAAGTGGGACCCGGTCAACCAAATGAGGTTTTTCCGGAATGGGGAGCACATTCCACTTGGCCACCCAAAACGGTGCCAAATGCCTATGCACTGCATCTCTCCCCACTTCCCTCATTTGTCCGACTAGGTCCTTTCGAACCCATGTTTGTTTATTCCTTGGTGGGTTCATCCTAGATCCAAATCTACTTGTTTTGAACCGTTGGAAACTAAAGCAATAAGCTTTAGTGTGCCCTTTTTTGGCACAAAAGTAACAAGTAATAGGACGGTTAGGGAAACTCCCTGTTCGATCGTTGGCGTGGGCCACTTTCTGTTGTCCGAATCTGAGGGATTTGACATTATTTTCTATCACAGCGAGTTACTCAATCAAATCACACTCCTTGACCTTGGCTCGCTTCAACTCATTATCTTTCGTGCTCAACTGTTCCTGCAATTCCCTTACCGCCCTTGCGGACTCCTCCACACCTAGTTGAAGTTTCCTTGTCCTTCTCCCATAGTCTTCTTCAAACTCTTCTGAGAGCTTTGCCAATGCATCTAAGTTCTTGGAGACTAACTCCTTTTTGGTGGCAAGCTCCAATACTTGCTCTTTTAACCCGTTGTTCACTGTTGAGAGATCATGCAATTTTGTCTTCAACTGTCCATTCTCAGCCTTAAGCAAATAAACCTCCAGTTTGAGCTTTGTGTTGTCTTGCTCAAGCTCACCTAATTGTTCGAAAAGTTCAGTATTTGCTTCCTCCTCTTCGAATTCTGATTCTTGCCTTTCCTTAATGCAGTCTTGGTTTCCCAATTCCATCTCCTTAACACCCTCAAAGGCTTGCACAAAGGTGAGCACCCAGCTTCTTTTCTTTCTGGAATTTGGTGCCTCCAAGACTAAACAATCTCTGACTTGGCTTGTTCCGGGGGATGTTACCTTGAAGTTCACACTCTTACCTCCACAGCTGAAGGAAATGTCCCTAGAACAAATATACACCACCATACTCGCTGTGGCCATAAATGGCCTCCACAACAGTAGTTTCCAGTCCCTACCATCGGATTCTCCTCGTTTGTAATCCAACACAACAAATTCTACCGGCACCATCAAACCGTGCACATTCACATAAACTTTCTCTACGATACCAACTGGGGTGATGGGAGATTGTCCGCCATGATGAGAGTCTGGGAGGTGGGCTTGATTGACTGAATCTTTAGCTGTTCGTATACCTCTAAAGGCATCATATTGATGCTAGCCCCCATATCAAGGACCGCTCCCATCTTTGATGAATTCTCAATTTGTACCTCTATGACGAAACTCTCGGGGTCCTCAAGTTTAATGGGGGAGTCTATGTCACTTCCCCTATCTTCCTTATCTGTGACCACTACCATACTTTCCCCGGTCTCATCAACTCCCAAATGGACGACATCTAACACGTTAACATGTTCATCGGAGTTTGATGCCTTCTCCTTGTTCTTGACCAATGCATCGAAAATCTATGCCAACTGAGTTTCCATCTTCTTCAGCGACGCTCCATGACTGTTTGCCCTCTGATCATTGGATTGCATGTAAGCTGACATTCGTTGCTCAGAGGCATACAAGGTGTTCTTGAGGGCTTCTGACCCGATACCAACCGTTTTGATCACTGTGCTCACTATCTCCTCTAGAGACTTGTCCTTTGGTTGGCTAGCGGAAGCGTGGGAATTGAAGTTGGACGGTGGGTTACCACTTGAACTTCCCCAATGATTGTTGTTGTTTGCCCCTCCTTGATTGTATCTATTGTATCCCCGGTTTTGGTACCCTTGGCTATTGTTTCCACCTTGGAAATTGTTGTTGCCACCTTAGTAATTGTTGTTGCCACCTTGGTAAGTGGTTGCTCCTAGGTGGTTGTTGTTGGACCAAGACAAGTTTGGATGGTTTCTCAACCCTGGATTATATGTGTTCGAATATGGGTCATTCCTAGGCGGCCTTGGAAATTCTCCAAGGGCTTGGGCTTGCTCTTCTTGACTGAAATGCCCTTCTCCCCCTTCAATCTCCCTCATGACTTAACCAACTCCTTGGGAGGACCCTGGTTTTTCGGTTATAAGCTCCTTGATTGATTGAAGCTCCTTGTTCATTCTAGACATTTGAATCTTAACTTGGGTATCCTGACCCACTTCTATTCTTCCACCCCTTCTCACATGTGATGTCCTCTGTTGTGAGTTCTGGGCAATCTTCTCCAGAATGTCATAAGCTTCAACAGCCCTTTTGTCTGCTATAGTTCCTCCGCATGCATTATCCACCATCATTTGGGTTATCGGTGAAAGTCCACTATAGAAGGAATTAACCTTCAGTTCTGGATGGTATGTATGCGGTGGCATTTGAGCTAACAACAAGTTGAACATCTCCCATGCCTCATGGAATGGTTCACCGTCCTCTTCGACAAAGGATGCTATCTTCAACCTTAGGTCTTTAGCCTTCTGCGATGGAAAATACTTGTTGAAGAAAACCTTGCAGACTTGGCTCCATGTCACCAGTGATCCTGGCCTCAAGTTCATGTACCAAGTCATTGCTGCATCTTTCACACAATACTGGAAACACCTGAGATGAAGCTGCTCCCTTGTCAGTACTGCTTGGCGAGCCATGACCGGGAAGGTTTCTAATGTGGCCCCATATTGTTTCATGAATTGGAGGCAATCCTCGGTAATTCGCCCACTAAACGATGGCAGGAGGCTAATGTGCATAGTTTTCAACTCATACTGCCTTGTTACATCATCCAGTACTATGGCAGTGGGCACATTACCTACAAACGAGAGAGTGTACTCACCCATGGTGAGGCCTAGCTCTTCATCCCCATGTACACTTCCCTCATTCTCTTGAGCCTGCTGCTCATTCTGATTATGATCGTCCATGTTTCCTTCTAACTGCCCGATTCTTCTACCCAACTGATTGATGTTATCGATAACTGGCAACACTGTTCCTCTTAACGATCTTCTTCCATGCATATACTTAAAATCCTGAAATTTTACAACAAATAACGCACAACGTAAATGAGGAACAGCTAGGGCAGAGCAGAAATATTACTAAACTAGAAACTTTACTTATGCAAAACTAATTAAACTAAACATGCCGCTCCCCGGCAGCGGCGCCATTTGGCAGATACGTTTTTCTCTTATAGTCGTTTTTAAAAAGATCAGTCCGTCAACAATATTTGATAAAACCTCACAAGCCTAATTTAGTTTGAAAACATAGATATAGTGGCAAGTAGGGTGTCGTCCACAGGGAGCGGAGCTAGCTAAATCAGTTATTGCTAAAGTAATGATATGTATATATATAATAGCTAAACATGAGTTGGTGAAAATGGTGGTGGTGAATTATACTAAAAATAACACTAAATTAATTATGCAAATTAATGAAGGGGGAAATGGAATGAGGGATATATAGAGATGATGGAAACTAAGGAGTTAATGGATACGAAAGTAAATACTGGGCAATGCAACAAACTTGCCAATAGCACGGCTATTCAAGGTAACCGACCTAGGATGTATAGAGTCGGTTATTTATCCCTAGAAGGTGGCCAACCTAGGATGTATAGTGCGGACCACCTATTAGGGATTAATCCGTGTAAACTACCAACCTAGGATGTATAGAGTTGGTTGTTTATCGGATTCTAGAAATGAAGCTCGTCTACCTAACAATGACTCAACCGATTACAAATAGTCACCCTAGGATGTATAGTGATGACTTCTAACTCTCTCATGGATTCCGACCTAGGATGAATAGTACCGGAAAACATGATCGAGGTTAGATTAAAACCGCGGTTCCGGAGTCGGAATTCATGACTTTCCGTCTATTCTTTAGAGCATTAAACAACTAAATAGGATGTATATCTAGATGCAATACTCATACATAATACAAAGATATCTTGCAAAGAGGATGTATCTACATAAGAAATCAATGATAAACATTCACAACAAGAATAGATCAATGGAAGATAGACATGAATATCAATATAATATCAAGTTTATGTACAAGCCCAATATTTAACTAACTACTCCATCAACCCCTTAGAGGGGATTTAGCTACTCATTACAACTAGGAAACCAAGAGAAAAGAGATAGAAATAACCCTTGGAGAATATCTCCTTCCTTGAAGTGGCTCCAATCTCCTAACTTCCTTGAAGTTGAGTAGAGGATGTAAGGATGAGAGAGAGAGAGAGAAACTAGATCTAAGAATGCTTAATCTGTGCTAAACGGAGTCAAAAGCTCCTTGAAACGTTTCTATACTTTTCTATTTATACTAGATACAAAAACAGGTCACTTAAGCTTTGAAAATCAGAATGGCGCGCTCGGAGTGCGGGTGGAGTGCGGGTGAATTACCCGTACTGTACCCGTACTGTATGGGTTGTCTGCAACTTCAGTTCTCAGATCAAGGCATTAGTGCGGGTGGAGTGCGGTTGAATCACCCGCACTTGACCCGCACTTGGAATCGCACTATGATCGCACTGTGATCGAACTTCCCTATCAGGTGCAAAATCTACCTTCTGTTCTTGGTGCAAGTGCGGGTGGAGTGCGGTTTGATGACCCACACAGTACCCACACTCTAATGTCAGGTACAATTTTGCTTTTCTATCTTTGGTGCAAGTGCGGGTGGAGTTTGGTTTGATGACCCGCAGAGTACCCGCACTCTAATATCAGATGCCTCTTCTACTTCTCTGGTTTGGCATTAGTGCGGGTAGAGTGCAGTTGGATGACCCGCACAGTACCCGCACTTTTTTGTTAGGTGCAACATCAGCTTCTCTGGTTTGGCAACGGTGCGGGTGGAGTGCGGTTGGATGACCCGCACTGGACCCGTACTTTATCTCTGTACTTGCATTCTACCCCTGCTATACACATGAGTGCGGCTGGAGTGCGGTTGCGACCAGCACTGGACCCGTACTGTAGAGCTGTTTGTGCTCCTTTGCCTTTGCTTTGGCCCCTTTTCTGCTGGAATCACCACAATATGCTTCCAAGCCTGTCTCTACATCATTTCCTACAAATAAGCACAAAACAACCCATAAGAGATACAAAAACGCACAAAAACAGAACATAAGGTAAGGATCTGATGGCCTAAATATACAACATATTTGGCCCGATCATTGCCCTCCTGGCTATATATATATATATATATATATATATATCTATTTTTCTCCTTATCTTCCTCACATCTCTTCGAACTAAATTTTTTTTGCTATGAAATATTTCCATAGCCTTTCCTCCAAGCTTGCTTTTTTCTTCATTCTTCGTCCTTTTTGGCTTTTACTATGTTGAAAAATAGTCGCGACTCAGCTGATCCCATAATCGACGGCGAGGAGGTCGTTAGTTTTACTCTAGGGAAGCAGGCTAGGAGGAGTTCTGACAGCGACGATTCCCCGCCCACCTCGCAACGTCGGCGGTCAAGTAGGAATGTATCCATCAGGACTGGGTTCTCCAACCATCCTGACCATCCTTTGGATATCGTCGATGAAGATTCCGATAAAGAAGCGGATAGTTATGCCGCGGGGGAGCATCGGGTCTCGGCTCCTGGTCCCTTTGTGGAGAGGCTCCCTCCTTACGATTTTCGGGTTGTCCCAGATTCCATTATTGACCCGGTGTGGATTGACCGCTTGAGGTCAAAGTTTGGCATCCCCGACAGTGTATCCATCTCGTTGCCTCCCAAAAATTACGAGTTCTTCAACCCCCCTAAAGGCGTGCTTCCGATTCATGTGGCCGCTCTTGAGAACGGGGTCAGGCTTCCCCTCCATCCGTCTCTTCGGCGGGTTCTCAACGCCATCCAGCTCGATCCCCTCCAGTTGATGCCTGGATTCTGGAGGCATCTGATTGGTTTCCTTATACTATGGAGGGAACAATGCCAGATGAGTAAGGTGACGAGGGAGACAGGTGCAGAGGAGCTGGCCTATCTCTTCCAGATTGGGAGCCTGTCTGGGGCTCCTCGAGGCCAGTTCTATTCCAAGGCCAAGAACATGCTCAACTTCATCGTTCCTGGTGCCTTGAAGAAGGACCCCGCTTGGAAAGAAGAATGGATCCTTGCGGGGGATGACTGGGGGAGCTCGATTTTCATCGGAGGGCATGAATTTGAGGTTCCCACGGCTTTCAGTGACAAGCCCTCATGGGACCGGGACTCCCTGCCTTCTGAGTCCAAAGCCGTTTTAAAGGCTATTCTAGCTCGGAATTATTTGAATCTGAAGTTCCCTACTGCTGAAGCTTTTGATCCTCGTAGGGTGAACAAATATTTGAGGATTTCAGACGCTATTCCTCATAAGTGTCATTGAGTTGCTTCGCCTTATTATTCAGCTTGGTTCTAACATTTTCTTTTTTAATCTGCTTATTCACAGTTTTTGTCGTGGAACCGGTCACCTGTCACGTCTCACGCTCTCCTCGAGGTGGAGTTTCTCTTCCCTCCTCCAGGGTCGAACCTGCTCTGGCTTCATCTATCTCTCCGGCTGGGTCTAAGATGGCCACTCTTGCCTCACGGGCTTTTCGAGCTTTGGGTAAAGCTCCCCAGGTGGTTGGCCCGGCTGCTTCTGTCCCTTCAGCCATGGCCACTAAAGTTGCTACCCCTTCGACTCAAACACCTGATTCCGCTGCGCTTCCAACAACCAAAGCTTCGGAGGTTTCTGGGAAAGATGTCACTTCTGAGAAAGGTGTCGCGAGGGTTCCTTCTAGCCGCTCCCGGCCTCAATCGAGCTCGACAGGGCGGGATGAGGTCCTGGAGCAATTCATAGCGTCTTGTCCGGGTGGCGGGATCTCCAAGATGGCTTCCATGCCAGTAGACGTCCTTATAACCAAGGGGTCTGCTATTTTAGCTGAGGTAATTGTATTTCCTTCGTGCTACTCTTGTTAATTCGTTCAGTTTCTAACTTGGGTTCTGTATTTTATGGGCCTTCAAGTTTAATGTTGCGATGGGCCAGCATGTAGCCCTCCTCCGCGACCGGGCTGTAAAAGCCGAAGCTGAAGCCCAGAAAGTAGGGGAACTGCTCAAGCAGGCTCGGTCTTTATTGGAAGAGGTGACTTCCAGCCAGGGAAAAATCGAGGTCGAGATGGCTTAGCTTCGCTGCGATCATGAGAGGATGAAGCAATCTTATGATCATGAGCGTCTTCAATCTCTCCAGCGGGCTAGGCAGCGGGATTCCTGGAGATCTGAGGCTAAGAAGTTGGACCTCGAGAACCAGTCTCTGATTACTCAGGTGACCAAGCTACAAGCCGACGCGGAGACCTCCTTCAGCGACAGATATTTCTATGCTTCCTATCAGGTCGCGGAGGCTCTTCCTCCTCCCTTTGATTTGTCATCTATTGCGGGCTGGGATAGACAAGAAATAATGCTCAAGGCTGCCAAGCTATCTCGACCTGAAGGTGACAAGGTAGTTCCTTCGAGTCAAGCAGGAGCTGGGAAACAGTCTGTTCAGACAGATCCTCCATTCCCTCTTCCTACCTTTACCACCTCGGGTCCTGGGGAGTCTTCCAGTAAAGTGATGTCCTCTCCATCCGAGGAGGACCAGTTGGGAGCTGGTGAAGAGGTTAGGAGCCCGTCTGAGGATCCCCCTTTAACAGGGATGGAGGTCGATAGGAGCCAGACGGGGTCCATGGCTGCCATTCTTGACGCTGCTATACCGCCTAAGGTTATGGACGTGATTAATGAGGATTTGGAGGAAGATCCTGCTGATCAACCGATGGAGCCTCAAAATGGAGGAGCGATCGGCGAGGATAACCAAGATGGACAGCTATCTGTAGAGGGGGTTGATGGCGAAAATTAGTAAGAAGGAGGAGGGCCAGCGGAGGGGAGCCATGAGAGTCCCAAAGCTTGAAGCGGTTCATCATGACTTGTTTTTGATTGCCCAGAAAAGGGGGTGGGCACCCCGTTTTTCCCTTATTAGTTTTTCCTTTTTTTTTTTTTTATAGCCCGAGCTCGGGGGTTGGGCTCCCCGTTTGGTGGATGTAGCCTTATCGGGGGATAGGCTCCCTTTGTCCTTAAATAAAATGTTGAATCGCTTTTGAGAATTCTTGTTTTATTTCTGGTCTTGAATAGGATCCAGAGTAGCATCTATAGCAACAATTAAGATTCATGTAGGGAATTATGATGATTTTGATCCTGCACACGAAAGCAAACATTATATATATATATATATATATATTTATGGGGCAATATCCCTACCAAGACATCAGGAAGGCTACTTAGCTATTTCTGGTCTTTGAGATCTGGAGGGCAACTATGCTCTTACACTCAGACCCCTCTTAGGGGTGGTAGCTCGACCAAGGCATCAGGAGGGCTATCGAGCTATTTCCTGGTCTCGAGATCTGGAGGGCAACTATGCTCTTACACTCAGATCCTTCTTGGGGGTTGTAGCCCGACCAAGGCATTAGGAGGGCTATCGAGCTATTTCCAGGTCTCGAGATCTGGAGGGCAACTATGCTCTTACACTTAGATCCTTCTTGGGGGTGGTAGCCCGACCAAGGCATCAGGAGGGCTATCGAGCTGTTTCCTGGTCTCGAGATCTAGAGGGCAACTATGCTCTTACACTTAGATCCTTCTTGGGGGTTGTAGCCCGACCAAGGCATTAGGAGGGCTATCGAGCTATTTCCTGGTCTCGAGATCTAGAGGGCAACTATGCTCTTACACTCAGATCCTTCTTGGGGGTGGTAGCCCGACCAAGGCATCAGGAGGGCTATCGAGCTCTTTCCTGGTCTCGAGATCTGGAGGGCAACTATGCTCTTACACTTAGATCCTTCTTGGGGGTGGTAGCCCGACCAAGGCATCAGGAGGGCTATCGAGCTATTTCCTGGTCTCGAGATCTAGAGGGTAACTATGCTCTTACACTCAGATCCTTCTTGGGGGTGGTAGCCCGACCAAGGCCTTAGGAGGGCTATCGAGCTCTTTCCTGGTCTTAAGATCTTGAGGGCAACTATGCTCTTACACTCAAATCCTTCTTGGGGGTGGTAGCCCGACCAAGGCATCAGGAGGGCTATCGAGCTATTTCCTGGTCTCGAGATCTGGAGGGCAACTATGCTCTTACACTGAGATCCTTCTTGGGGGTGGTAGCCCGACTAAGGCATCATGAGGGCTATCGAGCTATTTCCTAGTCTCGAGATGTTTATGTCGAATTCCCATACAAGGGTATAGTCACTAATGTCGAACATAGTTGGAGACAAAGATGGAAGAGAAAAGGAAAATGACTTTATTGATGATCGAGACGTAGTACATCTTTATTAGGGTCTGTAATGAAAACTAAGTGGGGGTAGTCTGCTTGAGAACTCTTTTCAAGGGTAGAATATCCTCAAATGATCTGCATTCCAAGTGTGGTCGATGGATCGTCCGTCCATGTCTTCGAGTTTATAAACTCCATTGCGAACAACTAGCTTTATCAAATATGGCCCTTCTCAATTGGGATTTAAGACTCCATCCGACCTTTTCCAAGTGTTCATGGTCACTTTCCGAAGTACCAGGTCCCCTTATTTGAATTCTCAGGCTCTGACCTTTTGGTTGAAGTATCTAGCGATCTTGCTCTGGTAGATCGCTACTTTCTCTACTACACGGTCTTCTTTTTCTTCTAAGAGGTCCAGATTAGCCCGGAGCTTGACTTTAATACTTTCGGGCTCAAAGTGCTATACCCTGAACGAGGTTAATTTATGCTCGATAGGGAGGACTGCTTCAACCCTGAAGGCCAGGGAGTAAGGTGTCTCCCCGGTAGCTGTTCTCTTTGTAGTCCGGTATGCCTAGACGACTTTTGGTAGCTCTTCGGCCCATTTACCTTTCTTCTGCTGTAGCTTCTTTTTCAGAAGTTTCTTGATAGTCTTGTTGGTAGATTCTACCAGCCCGTTAGTTTGGGGATGAGCCACTGAAGCGAGCCTGTGGTCGATCCCCAATCCCTTGCAGAAGTCTTTGAACCGGGCGTTGTCGAATTGCTTCCCTAGGTCAGCTATAATGATGAGAGGGGTCTTGAATCTGCATACCACGTTAGTCTTGATGAACTTGGTTGTATTTTTTTTTCTGATATTCGAGAAAGAGGTCCTGCCTCGACCCACCTTGTGAAGTAGTCGATAGCCACGATAGCATGTTTCATCTGTCCGGGAGCGGTAGGGAGTGTCCCAATTAGGTCGATTCCCCACATGGCAAAGGGGTAAGGTGAACTGAGGGACGACAGTCGCTCGGGTGACTAGTGGTTCAAGTTTGAAGTTCTTTGACACGGTACGTAAGATTGCACAAAACTCTTTGCGTCTTGGTGGATGGTCGGCCTATAGTACCCCATACGAAGCACCTGATAGGCTAGAGCTTCCCTACCTATGTGGTTCCTACAGTCCCCAGAGTGGACCTCTCTCAATGCCCACTTAGCATCATCGCGATGCAAGCACCTAAGCAAGGGGAGGGATTTTCCCCTCCTGTAGAGGTACCCGTCCACCATACAATATGAGACTGAGAGTCTCTTAATTCTTCGGGCTTGGTCGGGCCCTTCGGGAAGCTCTCCTTCAAGGAAGTAGGCGACAATTGGGTCCATCCAGCAAGGCAAGCGATCCAGGGAACAAATTTCTCCATTTGTGGCTATGCTTGGTTGGGTGATTACTTGGAGAGGAATTCCCCGTGGTAGGGACTGGCCTCCGTTCGCCGCTATTTTAGCTAGAACATCCGCGCGTTGGTTTTGGTGTCGAGGCACCTGATCGATCTTGAGTCCCTTAAATTTGCTTTTTAGCAGCCGAGCTAGATTTAGGTAGGCAGTCATATTATCTCCCTTTGCCTGGTAGACCCCAGTCACCTGGTTTATAACAAGCAATGAATCGCTCTTGATTTGCATGTAGTCGGCCTTTAGTTCAATGGCTACCTTCATCCCGGCTAGGAGGGCTTCATATTCAGCTTCGTTGTTGGTAGCTTTAAACTTGAATCTGAAACAGTGACAGAATTCGGTCCCCTCCGGATCTATTAAAACTATGCCAGCTCCTCCCCCGGCTTGCCCGGATGCTCCATCTATAAAGAGGATCCATGGCTTACAGCCTTTCGGCCAATTATCGACCTCGGATATCTTCTCAGGGACCTCATTTGATACTAAGGGATCATCTGGATCTGGGATCCCTGAGAATTCTGCCACGACGTCGGCCAAAGCCTGTGCCTTAATCATAGTCCGGGGCTTATACTTTAGGTCGAACTGAGTGAGCTCTAGTGCCCATAAGACTAGCCTTCCAGACATGTCTGGTCTTTGCAAGAATTGGCGGAGGGGTTGGTCTGTTACCACTGCTATTGTGTGAGCTTGAAAATAGGGACGGAGTTTCCTCATTGAGATCACCAGAGCATAAGCGAGCTTTTTCAGGAGAATGTAATTCCTTTCTGATTTGGTCAAAGCATGACTCACATAGTATATGGGTCTTTGAAAACCGTCGCTACAATCCTTGGCTAAAGCACCGCTTACTGCAGTTTCTGATATGGCCAGGTAGATCTGTAACTCATCTCTGAGAACCGGC
This sequence comes from Dipteronia sinensis, assembly GCA_033220585.1. Classification (NCBI taxonomy): domain Eukaryota; kingdom Viridiplantae; phylum Streptophyta; class Magnoliopsida; order Sapindales; family Sapindaceae; genus Dipteronia; species Dipteronia sinensis. Next base: position 31,218,349 of record CM065638.1, read on the forward strand.
TTGACTAACAATGGGGGGCTTGTTAGGTATTCTTTCAAAGCTTGAAAAGCCTGTTCGCTCTCCTGGCTCCATTTCATGTTTTTCCCTTGTTTGATGGCCCTGAAGAAAGGGAGACATTTATCGGTGGAGCGAGAGATAAACCTGTTGAGTGCCGCCACCCGTCCAGTCAGAATCTGTACTTGCTTGAGCGAGGTTGGGGATTCCATGTCCAAGATAGCTTTGATTTTTTCTGGGTTGGCTTCTATACCTCTCTCATGAACCATGAAGCCCAGAAACTTCACTGCCGTTACCCCAAAGGCACATTTGGAGGGGTTCAAACGCATCTGGTTTTCTCTCAGTATGAGGAAAGTTTTGTGAAGGTCTTCCTGATGTCCTTTTACAGTTGGGGATTTCGTGATCATGTCGTCGATATACACTTCCATCCTCCTTCCTATCTCGGGCTTGAACAGTTTGTTAACCAACCGCTGGTATGTGGCCCCCGTATTCTTCAAACCAAACGGCATCACCTTGTAGCAGTATAAGCCCTGCCCAGTAATGAAACTGGTCTTATCTTGGTCAGCCAGGTGCATTTTAATTTTGTTGTATCCTGAGAATGCATCCATAAAACTTAAAAGTTTATTTCCGGACGTGGAGTCAGCCAGCTGGTCGATCTTTGGTAAAGGAAAAATGTCTTTCGGACAAGCCCAATTGAGGTCGGTGTAATCGACACACACACGCCACTTCCCATTCGCCTTTCGTAACCATGACCACGTTGGCGATCCAGTCGGGGTAACGTACTTCTCTGATGAACCCTGCTTTGATCAATTTATCAACCTCTTCCTGCACTGTAGCGTTCCTATCAGCGTTGAAATGACGCCTCTTCTGCTTGACGGGCTTGACTGTTGGATCTACTGCTAGTCGGTGGGCAGCCAATGATGCCGGGATTCCAGGCATTTCATCATGGTTCTAGGTGAAGATGTCGCTGAACTCCCTGAGAAGGTCAATCAGTCCTCTTTTTACTTCTGGATCAAGGGTGGCTCCGACCTTGGCAACCTTGGAGGGATCGTCATTCCTGATAGGTATCTCTTCTAGTTTATCTACGGGCTGCCCGCTGGCCCATTCCTTACTCCGTTCTTCCTCGTAGGGCATAATAGGTTCGCTCTCCAAATGCCTAGGATGTTTCGCGGGCTCTTTATCCTCTTGGATTATCCGGGATGTATCCATGTCCTCCTGGATTAATGTCACCTCTTTTCTGCGTCTTCACGGATTTCAGCTTGTACCTCCCTTCCAGTCATGATGTTATCTCTGTCCTGTTGTAAGAACTCAATCAGGCATCCTCCCCTTATCAAGGCCTCAATCTGATTGCGCAAATTATAGCACTCTGAGGTGTTGTGGCCACGTCTTAGAGGAAGTCGCAATACTTGTACCGGTTTCTCTTGTCAGTTGGGGCCTTCATAGGAGTAGGCTTTTGGAGCAACCTTTTATCTCGTATGGCAAGGTAGACTGTTTCCCGGGAAGCATTCAAAGGGGTGTAGTAGTCATACCCTTTTTCCCCTTGCATTACTGGAGCCACGGTCCTGGGAGGCGGCGAAGCCCGGGGAGGGGTTCGTTTTGCTGGATATCTTTCTTACCTATGCAGAGGAGCATGGAGGCGATAGGTCGACCTGTTGGGAGGTTTATTCTGAGTTTTCTGCACTGGCTCAAATTTGGGGGCTTCTTTCTTTAGACGCTTTGCCGTTCTCATATCGTCGTGTTCCATCTTGACCTTGAGTTGTTCGTTGATCTCGACCTACTCAAGAGCCTGGTCATATGCCTCCTGGTAAGTTTCGGGAGGTCTCTTGGCGAAGGAACGGAAAAGCTTTCCTGCCCACAGGTTTCGCCTGAAGTTGGCGTGGGTTTCTTTTTCAGTAAAAACTCCCATTTGTATTACCTCCTTGTGAAAACGTTCCATGTAAGACCAAAGAGTTTCACTTCGTTCCTGGATCACATATTGGAGGTGTATGGGATCTTTCGGTCGAGGTTTGACTCCTTGGAATTGTGAGCAAAAATCTGTTGATAATTTTGTGAAAGAATCCACGCTGCCAACGGGCAGTTTTCTAAACCAGGTTTTCGCATAGTCGGTTAGGGTCGTTGGAAACATTCTGCACATAGCTGCTCTTGTAGTGTTCTAGACCTCCATCTGTTGAACGAAGCTCTCTAGGTGGCTTAGAGGATTTTCCGTTCCGGAGAACTTATCTGCTAGCATTTTGAATTTTGGGGGGAGCTCTGCTTCCCGGATCCTTCTAGTGAAGGGAGCGTTCATCTCACTCAGGGGATCCTTTTTTTCCTCCTTATTCTTTCCCTTCCTTATCTGCTGGACCTCCTTTTGTAACTTTGCCAGCTGATCCCTCAGTCGCTTGTTCCCAGGTCTCTTCGAGTTAACCTCAGATTCCTCACTGTCGAATCTTTCCTATGAACTGGCAATTTCTATCCGATCCTCCTCCTGGATAGGATCCACTCGGGGAGTTTGTCTACTTTCCTCCTCTAGGGCCCGGGCAGTTTTCCTAGATGTAGTTGGATGAGATAGCCCTTGTGGCTTTTGGGTAAAAGCATCCGCGGCAGAATTAACTAGCCTGGGTTGATATTGTGAAAGTCTTGTCGGAACTGAGGGCATGGGTCCCAGCCTATCCCAGATCAAACGTTGGGGCCCTGATCTATCTAGGGCCGGCTCTGGAAGAGGAGGTCCTATGTGATCGAAAGCAGGTGGCCTAGCTCCGAGCCTGCTCGGCTCTCCCTGATCATTCAGTTTGGTTGGCTGGATTGTGACGCCTTCAGTGAGCAGGCGGACGCGGATGGATTCTACTAAGGCCGCCGCTTGTTGGTCGAGCGCGGCCTGGCTCACTATAGGGTGGCCAGTAGCCCGCGCATTGGTTGTTTGGACCGGAGCTTGACTATTATACCCAGACTTTATCCCCTTTCTTGGGGCCTTTCGTGTTAGCCTCGCCGGAGGTTGCTCCGAGATTCTATGTTGGCCTTGGGAGGAGCAGAGCCTCATAGTTCTTGTAAAACAACGAAAATGTAAATGCAAATAACTGGTTAATAGGGTGTAAGGTTTTTCCCACAGACGGCGCCAAAAAGTGTTAACTGAAATTTTGCTCTGGATGAGAAATCTCAGTTAACACCCTCGAGACCACTACCACTTAGGTGGTGGCCAAGATTGATTATATGTATAGCGATGATTTATAAATTGCCAAGGAATGATGATACCATTCATCCAAAAGAAAACAAGAATCTTTTTATTGAACGTGCGTGGTATACAAATACAAGTTTCTTTATTTTTCGCTCTCAACTCTCTCTGGGGTCTGGTCGATTATTTGTCGTATGCCTGTCGAATAGTAGTCTCCTCTTTTCATTTCCTTTCTTTCTATTTATACATAGTTTTGTAGGTCAAACAGACTGATTCTCCCTTTGATTTTCTCAGTCTCTCCCCTCCTTATCGAGCGGGATTTCTCGCTTTAATGTCATTGACTTTGAGTTAACAACCCAATTGAGAGTATCGTGGTGGAGATCAGTTTGTTTCCTCTTTGGATTCTATTACTGTAGGGAAAAATTGCTTAAAACCGCAGCGGAAGGCGAAAAAAATAATTTTCGTATAGTTTAAAATTTTTCTACAGATTTGAACCTTAACCCTTTAATTAATTAAACTCAAATATACTGTTAAAGTTAAATACCTCTTGTCGCGTGATCCGATTGACTTACGTCGATGGTAATCCACAAGATCTTCAATCCTAGTACGTACGTGAATCACCTAGGAGCGTGGTCTCCCTTTTTCTTTGAATTGCTTACCTTAGAATGGATGTATGGAATTTCTGATCTGGATCTTCAATAGTAAAACACCAAGAGCCTAAAAAAATTAGTTCCGGTCACTTTTGAATTCACAATCAATATGATTGAAACTCGCGTAACCCTAAATCGAAAGTGTGCACAAAACCTTTTAATGTTAAAGGCTTGTAAGTGCACTATCGAATGAGAAATTATTTTCTTTTTCTCTCTTGGCCGAAAATCTGTGTATAGAGTAGGATTTTTTTTTTTCAAAACAAACAAAAATCTCTCTCTATTTTGCTTCTTCTTGGTGGCCGAAAATTCATAACCTTATATTTATAGGTTGGCCGAATTTTCTCCTTCACCAAGTAGGGTTGGCCGAATTCATTGAATAGGAAATCTAGGGTTGGTTAATTTCCTTACTTGAAAAGGAATTATCTTTTTTCCCTAATTCCTATCAATTCAAGAGTCCTAACCCTTGTAGGACTAGTGGTGGCCGAATTCTTTGTATAATAAGGAGTGTATGTGGACTTAATCCTTACCACATTAGGAGTCCTATCACTTAAAAGAATTCCAACCCTAATCCAACACATAGTATTTAATTTACTGATCAGGAAAAGATTTTGATTTAAACTATTAATTAATTAAATAATTAATTAATTCCCATTTAATCAAAACAATAAAATAAAATAATATCTTGGGCTATTTTATTTAGCCTTGCCGCCCACACCATGTATATATGGGCCCAATATTATTTTTCTTATTTTATTTAATCCATTAGACTTTAAATAAAAGCCCACATGTGAACCAGACTTATTCTTACTAAAAGAAACAAGTCTACATGTCTCCTTTTAATATATTAATATAATAGTGCAGCCCATTAAATAAATAATAGACATATTATATTATTAATATATTAAATGCAATTCTAGATGGACCCATAAATTGGTCCGGTAGAATATAGCAAGTGATCCATGCAAGTACGTGTGGATTGTGGATCTTGGCGGGCTATCTAAATTTAAGCTTCAGTAGACATAACCTAATCACAATCAACAAATGATTCACTTATGTCCGATCCATTAATTTTAACTCATTCCACTAAAGAGCTAAAATTGAACTCTTAAATAAAGATAGAATAAGGAGATGTTTCTCATTCATACCCTAGACAATCTTATAGGAGATGGTGTATCCTCGTGAATAATATCAGTAATCGCCAAGCGCTCATAGACCGCCTATAGCTCTCCAAGTTACCATATTTCCTCATATGACCACATTTTGAACTTGGATATTTTGACTTGTCCAGAAGCCATATCTTCAATAATCATTATTGAAAACTCAACGTTGAGATTTAATATCCAATACCTCAAAACATCCATAAGATGATATTATACTCTCATTTAATAAATGGAGCCATGATGTCCATATCTATAAATGAAGTCCTCTATCGATTAACAAATGAATACCACCAAACTATCGAGGATAGACTATGCTATATAATCGTACTCATTGATAGCTCAAATGATAACACTTGCAACCATAAGTCCATCATTTATCTCAGGATTTAGATAGACTCTACGATTGTCCTGATAATGAAAAGACTTATATCTAGTGACAGTTCTAGATAAAGTACTTCATTGTGATCCAGTTCAATGCACCCAGTGCACTAGATTCTTTTACTCGAAAACCTTTCGATGATTTTAGACTCATCATAACTCATTTGATCCCACTCAAATGCTAGTAAATGAATTCTACAACTTTATCAAGATAGAGGTGCCCAACCTTTAACTTAAGTTGTGAACGTTATTCAAGACTAACTAAAGAATTGTGTCTACCTCATACATATCCGGATGTACAACCAATTCTTCATATCTCATAGTCTTTTGACCTTATGATTATTTACCTTAACAATTATAATTATAAATGCTATAAGATTTTGTAGAATCAGAAATCACTTTATTTATATGAAAAGATTGTCAATTACAATATTACACTCTTGCTATTGAGCATAATCCTAACAATTCTTCATAGCTCCCACTTGCGCTATAGACAATGTGTCATATCTCTCATTCCCATGGTGGAGTCAGCAATACAAGATTGCTTGATACTCCTCCAAATGACGGCTCCTCCTCTAAGAGTAAACACAGAATCTGTATACCGATTGGCAATCAGAATCTGTATACCCAACGGGGATTAAATCCCCTCCAGAGTATACAAGCATATTATCTTTCGTTCTCCTAAGATACTTGAAAATATGCTTGACTGTCGTCCAGTGATCAGGACCAGGTTTCGATTGAAACCTGCTAATTATGCCAACAGCAAAACAACTATCTGGTCTAGTACAGAGCATTGCATACATGAGACTTCCAACTGCCGAGGCATATGGAATTCTACTCATGAATTGCTCTTCATGCTCATTCTTAGGAACTTGTTCCTTAGAAAGTTTGATTCCATGCCTAAAAGGTAACATACCTTTCTTGGAATCTTGCATGGAAAACCTAGACAAGATTTTGTCTATGTATGAAGCTTGGGATACTGCAATCGTTTTATTCTTTCTATCCCTTATTACTTGGATACCTAGAATAAAACTTGCTTCTCCTAAGTCCTTCATATCAAATTGTTTTGCTAACCATTCTTTTACTGATGTCAATACTCCCACATCGTTTCCAATGAGTAATATATCATCTACGTAAAGAATAAGGAAAACCAACTTGTCACCTTTGATCCTTTTGTATACACAAGGTTCTGTAAAAATCCAAAACCTTTTACAGCTTGGTCGAACCTTATGTTCCAGGATCTGGATGCTTGCTTTAATCCATAAATTGATTTCTGCAACTGGCATACCTTTTCCATTTGGCCTTTTCAATGAATCCTTCTGGTTGCATCATATAGATGCTTTCGTCAAGACTTCCATTAAGGAAAGCTGTCTTGACGTCCATTTGCCAAATCTCTAAATCTAAAGATGCTGCAATGGATATGAGTATCCTAATGGATTTAAGCATGGCCACAGGAGAGACGGTTTCCTCGTAATCGATACCTTCTTTCTGTGTGTAACCTTTAGCTACTAATCTAGCTTTAAAAGTTTCCACCTTTCCATCCATACCTCTTTTCCTCTTGTATATCCAATTGCATCCAATGGGTTTTATCCCTTTAGGAAAGTCTACAAGGGACCAGACTTTGTTATCAAACATGGATTCAATCTCAGATTGCATTGCCTTTTGCCAATGGTGACAATCAACATCCTCCATCGCTTCCTTGTACGTGTAGGGATCATCATCGTCAGAGAGATTCTCAACAGATTCTCCTAGACCGATGTATCTTTCAGGTTGGGTTCTAACCCTCCCACTACGACGAGGAATGGTAGGTTGTTGATTTTGTGTTGAAGTGGAAATTACAATTGGGTTAGGTTGTGAAACCTCTTGTGGAATTATATCTCCTGACATATCATTCAGGACAATTCTACTTTTGGGAACAAAATCATTCATATAGTCCTTTTCCAAAAATGTAGCATTTGTTGAAACAAACACTTTTAGATCTGAAGGACTATAGAAATAATATCCTTTAGTTCCTTTTGGATACCCCACAAATATGCATGTTTCCGAACGGGACTCCATCTTTTCTGTCTTTCCTTTTAACACATGTGCAGGACAACCAAATATCCTTATGTGTTGTAAACTAGGCTTTCACCCAGTCCACAACTCATATGGTGTTCCAGGAACCGACTTCGATGGTACCACGTTTAGAATATATATTGCAGTTTGTAGAGCATATCCCTAAAAAGAAATAGGAAGTGTTGAATAACTCAACATAGACCTGACCATGTTCAAAAGAGTTCTATTTCTCCTTTCTGCTACCCCATTTTGTTGAGGTGTACCTGGTGCATAAAACTGAGAAACTATCCCATTATCAATAAGATATTGCTGAAGCTCACCAGAGAGATATTCTCCACCACGATCAGATCTCAAGATTTTTATGCGTTTCTCAAGCTGATTTTCTACTTCAGCTTTGAATGCTTTGAACATGTCAAAAGCATCCGACTTATGTCTCATGAGATACACATAACCAAATCTTGAGTAATCATCTGTGAAGGTGATGAAGTACTCATATCCACCTTTAGCTTGAATGCTCATAGGACAACATACATCAGTGTGTATTAGTCCTAAACATTCAGTGGCTCTTGCACCTTTGGTATTGAATGGCCTTTTGGTCGTTTTACCTTCCAAACAAGATTCACAAGTTGGTAGATCATCAACCTTTAAGTCACTTATAGGTCCGTCACATACCAATCTTTTAATCCTATTAAGGTTAATGTGACCTAGGCGTAAATGCCAAAGGTAGGTTTCATCTTTTGATAATTTTACTCTTTTATGATTAGGTTCCGTTATTTCTGTGTCTAACGAGTGAGAGATATTTCTATGCAAAAAGAATAGACCGTTTTCCAATGTACCATTGCAAACAATTTTGTCATTCTTACTAGTAATAAAAGCTTTATTTAAAGTAACCGAATATCCAAATTTATTTAAACAAGAAACTGAAATTAAATTCCTCTTGAATTGAGGTACATCATAAACGTCTATTAAATCTAAATGCCTACTAGAATCTATAATAACTCTAATATCTCCCACTGCACTTGCAGACACTAACGTTCCGTTGCCCAAGCGCAAATTGACTTCATCTTCATTCAACCTTCTCTTTTCCTGAAACCCCTGCAAGGAATAACAAACATGATTAGTGGCTCCAGAGTCTATGATCCAAGAATCAGTAGAATCTGCCAGAAAACATGTTTCAAGATAATTAATATTACCTTCTTCCTTCTTGTTCTGAGACTTTGGGCAATTTCTTTTCCAATGTCCCTTTTCACCACAAAGGAAGCGTTTCCCTTTGATCTTGGTTACTTTCTTGGTCTCCTTCTTGGTAGGCCCAAGTTGCTTTTTCTTCTGTTGTTTCTTGACCTTCTAACGGGTCTTAACAGTAGCAACTTTACCAACCATATGAATCTCTTGACCTTTGCTTTTCACAAGGATCTTTTCAACGCTTTGAACATCTTGCATCAGGCCTTGCAAGGTGTATTCCTTTTTGTTCAAGGTGTAGTCCAACTTGAACTGATCAAAGGAATCTGATAGTGAGTTTACAACCATGTCAATTTTGGTCTCACCATCTATCTCAGCGCCATTTAATTCTGCAATATTTAGATGTGCTATGACTTTCATCATGTGATCTTTCACAGCATGTCCAGGTTTCATCCTAAGATTCATAAAAGCAGTCACTGCCTCTCTCTTAGTCATCCTAGACCTCATAGCAAACATCTCTTCCAGAGACATCATAATATCAGCAGCAGACCCCATTCCTTCATGCTGCTGTTGCAACACGTCGGAGATAGTAGCCATAATGTAACATTTGGCCATATCATCTAAGGTCTTCCACTGCTCATACTCATCTCTTTGCAAAATACTTGATTCATTATTAGGAGCAGGTGGTTTAGGAGTAGTTAGAACAAACTTATGTTTTTTACTTTGCAGCAACAACCCAATTTTCCTTTTCCATGTGACATAATTATCTCCAGTTAAAGTATTATCTTTCAGGATGTTCATAAGTGATGGGATAATGATTTCTGAATAAAAAAAAGCATATATAAGTAAATAATCATGTTAAACCACTTTCGAATATTTATCTTGAATTAATTAAATAACTCAATCGTGAAAAATTCAACGGTGATCCAACACCCATAAATGTTACGCCACCTTCGGGAGTTCGCACCATTTACTAGTTGGACTAGGTCCCACCTAATTGTTAACATAACAACCAGCGTTTTCAATTTTAGCCTTGCAATTTTATTAACAAGAACTCTCGGGAGGATATTAATAAAATTACATTGAGTGTGTTACGAATATATCGACCCTCAATTTTCTCTCACGAAAATCCCTCCTCTGGGAGTAGATCTCGTTTGAGTCAATTGTCTAGTCTATCCTTGTAAGGAAGTATTTTGCTAAATTCCATTTATGGATGCCCCTCGGGGGGATTACCAATAAATAATAAAGCTCAACTAACCTTGGAGGCCATAGGTGTTCTAACACACCTTCTCCCACTCAATTATTTAAGGCGTGTGATTAAATTCCAAAGAATGATTTTACCAAGTTATCTAGATGCCAATTAGATACCTAAATCATTCAATGCATGTTCATACCAAAAGAGATATATGAGTGGCACTCCTATTCTATATGACATGTTATCATACAATAACAAATATTGTAATATTTATACATAAAAATAAATAGCCACAATTTTGGTCCATCCTAGAAAAGCATGTAAATTACAATTGTACGGAATACAAAAAACTCCTTTCTTGGCGAACAAGACTTCAAGCGACCATCTCGCGCACGTAACTCACGCTCCCGAAGATCACCAAGCAGCCCAAGCGCACGCCTAGCCCATACAAGGGCATGAGCTGCCGCATGGCCAGCCCATGCATGGGTTGCGCGCGCTGCTGCACCTCAACAAGCGCAGCTGCACGCTTGGTTGCGTGCACGCTTGTTGTCTCGGTGCGCGCGGGTGCCAAGCTCGGTTCCGGATGCTCCAATTTCTTCAAATCTTCGATTCTTCGAATCTTGAATATATTACAACTTATTTTATACAATAAAATACTGCAGAAATATATATATATATATATATATATATATATATATTTATATTTTATTTACAAATAAAAAACTGCACACAAAAAACTGCACTATTTTATATAACAAAAAATAATACAATTAAGCAACTATCAAGAAGAAACTTGTGACGATAATAGGCCACCCTTCTTGTTACAATTCCGAAACAAAAATTACATGGAAAATCTAGGACCAAATTTGAGCAATAACAATTCACTTTATAACAACATATATAAATCCATACATTCGACATGTAATTATATATGCGAATACCTAGAGTGCCATCTCTTTCTAAAACATTCATAATCACAATAAAAAGAAATAGATTCATGTATATATACGTTAATTAATTAAAGGGTACAACCAAGGCTCTGATACCAATTGTAGGGAAAAATTGCTTAAAACCGCAGCGGAAGGCGAAAAAAATAATTTTCGTATAGTTTAAAATTTTTCTAAAGATTTGAACCTTAACCCTTTAATTAATTAAACTCACATATACGGTTAAAGTTAAATACCTCATTTCGCGTGATCCGATTGACTTACGTCGATGATAATCCACAAGATCTTCAATCCTAGCACGTACGTGAATCACCTAGGAGCGTGGTCTCCCTTTTTCTTTGAATTGCTTACCTTGGAATGGATGTATGGAATTTCCGATCTTGATCTTCAATAGTAAAACACCAAGAGCCTAAAAAAATTAGTTCCGGTCACTTTTGAATTCACAATCAATATGATTGAAACTCGCGTAACCCTAAATCGAAAGTGTGCACAAAACCTTTTGATGTTAAAGGCTTGTAAGTGCACTATCGAATTAGAAATTATTTTCTTTTTCTCTCTTGGCCGAAAATCTATGTGTATAGAGTAGGATTTTTTTATTTATTTTCAAAACAAACAAAAATATCTCTCTATTTTGCTTCTTCTTGGTGGCCGAAAATTCATAACCTTATATTTATAGGTTGGCCGAGTTTTCTCCTTCACCAAGTAGGGTTGGCCGAATTCATTGAATAGGAAATCTAGGGTTGGTTAATTTCCTTACTTGAAAAGGAATTATCTTTTTTCCCTAATTCCTATCAATTCAAGAATCCTAACCCTTATAGGACTAGTGGTGGCCGAATTCTTTGTATAATAAGGAGTGTATGTGGATTTAATCCTTACCACATTAGGACTCCTATCACTTAAGAGAATTCCAACCCTAATCCAACACATAGTATTTAATTTACTGATCAAGAAAAGATTTTGATTTAAACTATTAATTAATTAAATAATTAATTAATTCCCATTTAATCAAAACAATAAAATAAAATAATATCTTGGGCTATTTTATTTAGCCTTGCCGCCCACACCATGTATATATAGGCCCAATATTATTTTTCTTATTTTATTTAATCCATTAGACTTTAAATAAAAGCCCACATGTGAACCAGACTTATTCTTACTAAAAGAAACAAGCCTACATGTCTCCTTTGAATATATTAATATAATAGTGCAGCCCATTAAATAAATAATAGACATATTATATTCTTAATATATTAAATGCAATTCTAGATGGACCCATAAATTGGTCCGGTAGAATATATCAAGTGATCCATGCAAGTACGTGTGGATTGTGGATCTTGGCGGGCTATCTAAATTTAAGCTTCAATAGACATAACCTAATCACAATCAACAAATGATTCACTTAGGTCCGATCTATTAATTTTAACTCATTCCACTAAAGAGCTAAAATTGAACTCTTAAATAAAGATAGAATAAGGAGATATTTCTCATTCATACCCTAGACAATCTTATAGGAGATGGTGTATCCTCGTGAATAATATCAGTAATCGCCAAGAGCTCATAGACCGCCTATAGCTCTCCAAGTTACCATATTTCCTCATATGACCACATTTTGAACTTGGATATTTTGACTTGTCCGGAAGCCATGTCTTCAATAATCATTATTGAAAACTCAACATTGAGATTTAATATCCAATACCTCAAAACATCCATATGATGATATTATACTCTCATTTAATAAATGGAGCCACGATGTCCATATCTATAAATGAAGTCCTCTATCGATTAACAAATGAATACCACCAAACTATCGAGGATAGACTATGCTATATAATCGTACTCATTGATAGCTCAAATGATAACACTTGCAACCATAAGTCCATCATTTATCTCAGGATTTAGATAGACTCTCTGATTGTCCTGATAATGAAAAGACTTATATCTAGTGACAGTTCTAGATAAAGTACTTCATTGTGATCCAGTTCAATGCACCCAGTGCACTATATTCTTTTACTCGAAAACCTTTCGATGATTTTAGACTCATCATAACTCATTTGATCCCACTCAAATGCTAGTAAATGAATTCTACAACTTTATCAAGACAGAGGTGCCCAACCTTTAACTTAAGTTGTGAACGTTATTCAAGACTAACTAAAGAATTGTGTCTACCTCATACATATCCGGATGTACAAACAATTCTTCATATCTCATAGTCTTTTGACCTTATGATTATTTACCTTGACAATTATAATTATAAATGCTATAAGATTTTGCAGAATCAGAAATCACTTTCTTTATATGAAAAGATTGTCAATTACAATATTACACTCTTGCTATTGAGCATAATCCTAACAATTACTTGTTCTGCATATAGGTAATGTTTCCATATATGGTCCACTGTATCTTCGTATCTTTTTAGCATGATCCTTTATAGAGGTTGTTGAATATGGCGTGGTGTGGTGCATCAACTAGTGAGGTTGATTAGTGTTCTGACCTCGATATTTGAGAAGTTTCATCAGCTTGGAGCCAGATCTGGCTTCCCTTGACCTTTTCGAAGCTAGGTGTGGCTTCCCCCGACCTTCCGAAGCTAGGTGTGGCTTTCCCTGACCTTCCGGAGCTAGGTGTGGCTTCTCCTGACCTTCTGGAGCTAGGTGTGGCTTCCCCTGACCTTCCGGAGCTAGGTGTGGCTTCCCTTGACCTTCTGGAGCTAGGTGCGGCCTTCTAGGGACATTCTTCTGTTTCAACGAGGTATAGGCGAGTCTCTGGAGCATTTGCGAGGTGACCTTGACTTTGTGGAGCTTCTAGTTTTGGTGATGCAGGCTAGATCTGATCGTTCCAAGCTCTATCCCGGATGTTTCCGGAGCCCGTCCTTGTTCCTGGGGTGGTATCGTAGTTCGGCTCTGGATAGAGAGGTCTCCTGGTGGAAACTCTCGGGTATGGAACCAGGTTTGGGAGGTGGAAAACTTTCCTTTGGTCCTTCGCCAATTTTGGCTATTAACAACATCTTTATTAGGGGTTCTAATGAAAACTAAATGGGGGTATTCTGCTTGAGAACCCCCAATTCAAGGGTAGAATTTCCTCAAATGATCTGCATTCCAAGTGTGGTCGATGGATCGTCCGTCCATGTCTTGAGTTTGTAAGCTCCATTGTGAACAACCATCTTTATAAAATATGGCCCCTCCTAATTGGGACTTAAGACTCCATCCGACCTTTTCCGAGTATTCAGGGTCACTTTCCTAAGTACCAGATCTTCTTCTTTGAAATTCCGGGCTCTAACCTTTCGGTTGAAGTATCTAGTGATCTTGCTCTGGTAGATCGCTACTTTCTCCGCTACCCGGTCTTGTTTTTCTTCTAAGAGGTCCAGATTAGCCCGAAGCTTGACTTCGTTACTTTCGGGCTCAAAGTGATGTACCCTGAATAAGGTCAATTTATGCTCGATGGGGAGGACCGCTTCAACCCCGAAAGCCAGGGAGTACGGTGTCTCCCCGGTAGCTGTCCTCTTTGTAGTCAGGTATGCCCAGAGGACTTCTGGTAGCTCTTCGGCCCATTTGCCTTTTTTATGCTGTAGCTTCTTCTTTAGAAGTTTCTTGATAGTCTTATTGGTGGATTCCACTAGCCCGTTAGTCTGGGGATGAGCCATTGAGGCTAGCCTGAGGTCGATCCCCAATCCATTGCAGAAATCTTTGAATCGGGCGTTGTCGAACTGCTTCTCTAGGTCTGCTATAATGATTAGAGGGGTCCCAAATCTGCATACCACGTTGGTTTTGATGAACTTGGTCGTATTCTTTGTTGATATCCGAGAAAGAGGCCCTGCCTCGACCCATCTTGTGAAGTAGTCGATAGCCACTATAGCATGTTTCATCTGTCCGAGAGCGGTAGGAAGTGGTGCAATTAGGTCGATTCCCCACATAGCAAAGGGATACGGCGAGCTAAGCGATGATAGTCGCTCGGGTGGCTGGTGGGTCAAGTTTGAAGTTCTTTGACATGGCTCACAAGATTGCATAAAACTCCTTGCGTCTTGGTGGATGGTCGGCCAATAGTACCCATACAAAGCACCTGATATGCTAGAGCTTCCCCACCTATGTGGTTCCCACAGTCCCCAGAGTGGACCTCTCTCAATGCCCATTTAGCATCATCAGGATGCAAGCACCTAAGTAAGGGGAGGGCTCTACCCCTTTTGTAGAGGTACCCGTCTACCATACAGTATCAGACTGAGAGTCTTTTAATTCTTTGGGCTTGGTCGGGCTCTTCGGGAAGCTCTCCTTCAAGGAGGTAGGCAACAATTGGGTCCATCTAGCAAGGTAGGCGATCCAGGGAGCAGATTTCTCTATTTGTGGCTATGCTTGGTTGGGTGATCACTTGGAGGGGAATTCCCTATGGTAGGGATTGGCCTCTGTTCGCCGCTATTTTAGCTAGAACATCTGCGCGATGGTTTTGGTGTCGAGGTACCTGATCAATCTTGAACCCCTTAAACTTATTTTTTAGCAACTGTGCTAGCTTTAGATAAGCAACCATATTATCTCCCTTTGCCTGATACATCCCAGTCACCTGATTGACAACAAGCAATGAGTCGCTCTTGATTTTCAGGTAATCGGCCTTTAGTTCGATGGCTACCTTCATCCCGGCTAGGAGGGCTTCATACTCTGCTTCATTATTGGTGGCTTTAAACTCGAATCTGAAACAGTGACAGAATTCAGTCCCCTCCGGATCTATTAAAACTAAGCCAGCTCCTCCCCCAGCTTGCCCGAATGCTCCATCTGTAAAGAGTGTCCATGGCTTGCAGCCTTCCGGCCAATTGTCGACCTCGGATGTCTTTTCAGAGATCTCATTTGGTATTGAGGGATCCTTTTGATTTGGGATCGCTGAAAATTCTGCCACAAATTCTGCCAAAGCCTGTGCCTTAATCGTGGTCTGGGGCTTGTACTTTAAATCGAACTGAGTGTGCTCTAGGGCACATAAGCCTAGCCTTCCCCACCGGTATGATCGAATCTCCAGTGAAGCAGTAAAGTGGAGTGGTACAGCTGTTGTAACAATGTTGCTTCAGGTTTAATTTTTCCAAGGTATCCTTGAAGAGGATATCTACACTGCTACTTGTATCCACGAGCACACGATAGACCAGACAGTTGGCGATCTGTATTGTGATTACCATGGGATCATCATGAGGTTGCACGGTGTTAAAGACATCTGCTTCAGTGAAAACGATCTGCACTGACTGGGAGGGCTCTATCGGGCTCTGGCTGACTTTGAAGATCCCCCGGCTTTCTTCGATGCAGGGTGTAAGTTCCTCATATTTTGATTGGCTTATTTCGTTGACAAACCACATTGAGGATTATTCTCTGTAAGGGTAATTTAGGCCTCTTGAGTGTGATCAAGCTTCAAGGACATCATCTCTCTCAAAGAGCACTTCAAAGGTATCTCACTAGTTTAACTTTCTTTGAAGAGATCTAGTTGCACACACTCACTTGCATGCATTATGTTCCTATCTTCATGTAATTGAATGATGTATTGTATGCCTCTTTTCACACTCCACACTTGCACATTTTGCACATCTCTTAGTGTGTTGAGTTTGCCCAGAAAAGAGAATTTCTTCTCTTAGCGCGGCCTAGACCGCTTGGCAAGACATGCTTCCACCGCGGCATATAGAGCGGTATACCTCAGCAGAGTCATGCTTCATGTACCGCTTCCTGTACTCTTGCACGCAAAGCGACCCAAGTCGCGGTGTTGTCCAGTAAGCCTCTGTTGCCCATACTGCGGCCTGTGCACCTGCATGCACAGCGCCCTGCACCGCGTTGTTGTCCAGACGGTGCACTGCTGTGTGTACCGCGGTCTTGACACTTGCCTGCGACGCGGTCCATCTAGCGGTATTGACGGGATTTTGTGCCCTAAGTTCAAAACGACGTTGTTTCAACTAGGGCTCCCTTATATATGCTCTATGTTCTTCCTTGCTCGTTTTTATGAGTTCAAGAAGCCATTTTTGATAGGCCAAGCTTCCCTTAGAGAGAGAAACTCCCAAGAACTCATCTTTACTCAACCAAACACAAATCCATGTGTTTTTAACCTCTTCAAGCATTATCTCATCATGGATTCTTCTTGCTTTCATTGACTAGGTAACTTGAACATGCCCTAAATCTCTTTGTATTTATTTATGTTCTTGTTTGCCTAGGGTTAGCTCTTTTATGTGATTTTATTGCATATCTTTATGTTTATTGGCATTTATAACATGATTGAGTTGTTGTTTGTTGGTTGAGAGCCTTGTTCATTAATAGCTAGCATTTAGGATGATTTTACCCTTCTAGCTAAATCTTCATGCATTTGCATTTAGATATTGATATCTAGGATTTGCTTTTATTGACATCTTTAAATCCTTTGATAAGCATTTATTGTTGCCTAGCATTAATTGCATGTTTGAATATCTTCTACATATTCACATAGGTTGTTTAACCTCTTCATTGATTGTTAAGCTTTGTGACTAAGTGAGTTAGTGCACAAGCTTGTGGTCAAGAATCACTATTAAAGGCCCGTTGGGTAGAGTGAAAGGGTTAGTGACCAAGTAGGTGTGACTTGAGGTCAACCTAGGTTGTAAACTTTTGTTCAAATAGTGGATTTGAGGACCGTATGTGGTTAGAAGGATAGCCCGTGAGTTTTGCCCAGTTGGAGGGTTTCTCACGTACATCAATCCTTGTGTTTTTATTGTTTTCCACTTATTTATATTGGATTGATTGATTGCTAATATGGAGTAGAATTATTAAAATTGATTAAGTCGAAAAGTTGGTGATAAATCAACTAAAACCTATTCACCCCCCCCCCCCCTCTAGGTTGTATTAGACACAATTTGTGTATTTTCACAGGGAATCTTCCTCGCGTGGTTTTTTCAGGAGTTATTGGAGATGCCAGCCAATGTAGGACCTCCGTTAATGGTGTGTATCACCTGGATCTGTTGCATTAAGTCAGCCTATTCCCCCTTCCTTTTTTCTGCGTCCTCACGGATTTCAGCTTGTACCCCCCTTCCAGTCCGAATGTTATCTCTGATCTGTCGTAAGAATTCAATCAAGCATCCCCTCCTTATCAGGGCTTCAATCTGGTTGCGCAAATTATAGCACTCTGAAGTGTTGTGGCCCACGTCTTCGTGGAAATCGCAGTACTTGTACCGGTTCCTCCTGTCCCCTAGGGCCTTCATGGGAGCGGGCTTTTAGAGCAGCCCTTTATCTGGTATAGCAAGGTAGACCGTTTCCCTGGAAGCGTTCAAATGGGTGTAGTAGTCATACTCTTTCTCCCCTTGCATTACGGGGGCCACGGTCCTGGGAGGTGGTGAAGCCCGGGGAGGGGTTCGTCTTGCTGGATATTTTTCTTGCCTGTGCTGAGGAGCAGGGATGCGATAGGTCGACCTGTTGAGAGGTTTATTCTTAGTTTTCTGAACTGGATCAAATTTGGGGGCTTTTTTTTCAGACGCTTTGTCGTTCTCATGTCGTCGTGTTCCATCTTGACTTTGAGTTGTTCGTCGATCTCGACCTGCTCAAGAGCCCGGTTGTAGGCCTCCTGGTAAGTCTCGGGAGGTCTCTTGGAGAAGGAACAGAAAAGCTTTCCCGCCCATAGGTTTTGCCTGAAGTTGGCGAGAGTTTCTTTCTCGGTGAAAACTCCCATTTGTATGACCTCCTTGTGAAAGCGTTCCACGTACGACCGAAGTGTCTCACTCCATTCCTGAATCACATATTGAAGGTGTATGAGATCTTTCGGACGAGGGTTGACCCATTGGAACTGCGAGCAAAAATCTGTTGATAATTTCGTGAAAGAATCCACGCTGCCAACAGGCAGCTTTCTGAACCAGGTTTTCGCGTAATCGGTTAGGGTCGTTGGAAACATCCTGCACATAGCTGCTCTGGTAGTGTTCTGGACCTCCATCTATTGAATGAAGCTCTCTAGGTGGCTTAGAGGATCTTCCGTTGTGGAGAACTTATCTGCTGGCATTTTGAATTTTGGTGGGAGCTCCGCTTCCCGGATCCTCCTAGTGAAGGGAGCGTTCATCTCGCTTAGGGGATCCTTTTTATCCTCCTTATTTTTTTCTTTTTCTTATCTGCCGGACCTCCTTCTGTAGCTTTGCCAACTGATCCCTCAGTTTCTTGTTCCCGGGTTTCTTTGAATTGACCTCAGATTCCTCACTATCGAGCCTTTCTGATGAACTGGCAACCTCTATCCAGTCCCCCTCATGAGCGATTCTCCTTGATGCAGTTGGTTGGGATGGCTCTCGTTGCTTCCAGGTAAAAGTATCTGCGGCAGATTTTACTCGCCTGGGTTGATATTGTGAAGGTCTTTTTGGAACTAGGGGCATGGGTCCCAGCCTATCCCGGATCGAAAGTTGGGGCCCCGACCTACCTCGAGCTGGCTCTGGAAGAGGAGGTCCCAGGCGATCGAAAGCAGGCTGCCTAGCTCCGAGCCTGCTTGGCTCTCCCTGATCATTCAGGTTGGTTGGCTGGATTGTGATGCCTTCAGCGAGCAGGCGGATGCGGACGGTTTCTACGATCGCTGCCGCTTGCTGGTCGAGCTGTGGCTTGGCTCACTATAGGGTGGCCGGAAGCCTGCGCATTAGTTGTTTGGACCGGAGCTTGACTGCCATATCCTAATTTTCTCCCGTTTCTTGGGGCCTTTTGCATAGGCCTCGCCGAGGGTTGCTCCGAAACTCTATGTTGGCCTTAGGAAGAGAGGAGCCTCATAGTTCTGTAAAACAACTGAAAATGTAAATGCAAATAGTTGATTAATTGGGTGTAGGGTTGATTCCCACAGACGGCGCATGAAAGTGTTAACAGAAATCTTGCTCGGGCCAACAAATCTCAGTTAGAACCCTCAAGATCATTACCACATAGGTGATGACCAATGGTAGAATATATATGTGTATCAAACAATGCCTAATGAAATGATATGGAGATAACAATTTCGTTAGCTACTCAAAAGGAATAAAAATCTCTCTTTATTGATGACATATGATATATATTTCTCTATCTCTCTTTCGAATTGCTGTCACTTTTTTCTGGGTGATCGTTGGGTGTTTGTTGTTTGTTTGTCGAATAGTAGTCCCTTTTTTCGATGGAGGAAGTCCCTCCATTATACAGTGTCTTCATAGGGTTAAACTCATTGATTTCCCCTTGATTTTTTCATCCCTCCCCTCCTTATCGGATAGGATTTTTACCTTTAAATGTCGTTGACTTTGAGTTAATTGCTTAGTTGAGGATATCTCGGTGGAAATCAATTTGTTTCCCATTTAGATTTTATTACTTGTTCTGCACGTGTATAATGTCTATAGATGCGATACTGTGTATCTTCGGGTCTAGCATGATTCCCATAGGGGTCGTGGAATGTATTAAGGTGTGGTGCATCAGTTAGTGAGGTCGATCATTGTCCCGGCCCCGATATTGAGAAGCTTCATCCAGCTAGGAGCTAGGTCTGGCCTCCCTTGACTTTTCGAAGCTAGGTGCAACCTCCTATGGACACATCCATGTATCAGTGAGGTATAGGCGAGCTTCTGGAGGAATTACGAGGTAACCTCGACTTCGGGGGGATTTGGTGACGCGGGCTTGATTTGACCATTTCGGGCTCTATTCCGGATGTTTCCGGAGCCTGTCCTTGTTCCTGCAAGGCGGTATCGTAGCTCGACTTTGGGTAGAATGGTCTCCTGGTGAAAAGTTTTGGGCATGGAGCCAGGTCTGGAAGGTGGAAAATTTCCCTTTGGTCCTTAGCCAATTTTGGCTATTAACACGATTATCTACCATCAGTTCGCCGTATCCGTTTGCCTTCTGAGGAATAGACCTAATTAGGCCTCTACCAACCGCGCCAGGTCAGCAGAAGCATGCGATCCTAGCTATTGATTACTTCACCAGATGGGTGGAAGCAGAACCCCTCTCCAGAATTACTGAAGCAAATACAACAGAATTCATCAAGAAAAATGTGGTCTACCTGTTCGACACCCTGATAGTCATCATCACCAACCTGGGTAAGCAGTTTGACAACGTCAGGTTCCAGGAATTCTGTGAAAGTCTGGATTTTGAACTTCGTTTCGCATCTGTAGCACACCCTAAGACTAATGGCCTGGTAGAGGCCACAAATAAATTTATCAAGAAGCTCCTGAAGAAGAAACTTCAACAGAAGAAAGGGAGATGGGCTGATGAACTCCCGGACATGTTGTGGGCTTATCGCACCACCAAGAGGACCGCTACTGGAGAAACCTTCTATTCACTATCTTTCGGGGTATAAGCTGTCCTTCCTATAGAACGTAAGGTCACTTCTTTTCGGGTTAAACATTTCGACCCCGATGAAAATGAAGACAAGCTGAGAGCCAATCTGGACCTCCTGGAGGAAAAACAAGACAGGGTTGCAGAAAGGATAGCAGTTTACCAGGGCTGGATTTCTCTTTACTTCAACAGGAGAGTAAAAGCCCTAAGCTTCAAAGAAGGGGACTTGGTTCTCAGGAAGGTTACTCGGAAAACCCGGAAGAGGTCAGACGGGGTACTGTCACCCAATTGGGAAGGTCCCTACCTAATCAGAATGGTGATCCAAGGTGGGGCATACAAGCTGGACGACATGAATGGACATCCAGTAGACCACACTTGGAATGCTGATCACCTCAAGAGGTTCTACCCATAAATCATGCAACGAAAATCGGCCGGGACTACCCCGAAACGAATGTTAGAAGATGTTAGTAATCGTGAGTACTTGTATTCCTTTTTCTTTGGTCATCAATAAAGAAGGTTTCTTTCTCCATATGTTTTTGCCTACATTTGTCTACATCTATCTACTTTATGTTGCCAATGGAATCCGCCATGAATGTCGCCTTAAGACCAGCAGAGCCATATAGCACTCCTAATGCCCTAGACCGGATAGATCCCTCCACGATGATCGCCATAAATCCAGGAGAGACACATAGCACTCCTGATGCCCTAGACCGGATGGATCCCTCCAAGATGATCGCCATAAATCCAGGAGAGCCACATAGCACTTCTGATGCCCTGGACCGGATAAATCCCTCCTAGAGGATCGCCATAAATCCAGGAGAGCTACACAGCACTCCTGATGCCCTAGATCGGATTAATCCATCCAGCAGGATCTCCCCAAGACCAGGAAAGGCCACATAGCATTCTTGTTGCCCTGGCCAAGCACCGCCCCCCGCTGGGAAGGATCCGATACGTAAGAGCATAGTTGCCCGACAGATCAGACCTTGGCTGGGCATCACCCCCCGCTAAGAAGGATCTCGATAGTAAGAGCATAATTGCCAGCCAGATCAAGGCCTTAGCCGGGTACCATTCCCCGCTAAGAAAGACCAGGTGCTAAAGTGGCCGTACTCACCTACCAGGATCTTGCTGCCAGTATATATTCGCCATTGTTTTCGCCAAAGTACCAAGATTTCTACAAAAAGGAATGCGAGGTATCTGAATATGATCTCCTTATTTTCGCCAATGATCGCCTCAAGACTAGAAAAGACCGTATGGCCTTCCTACTGCCTTGGCTGGGAGCCACCCCCCGCCAAGAAGAGCCTGGTTAGTAAGGGCGTAATCGCCTGCCAGATAAGGGCTTTAGCCGGATACTACCTCGCTAAGGAAGACCTGGTGCTAACATGGCCATAGCCGCCTACCAGGATCTCGTTGCCAACAAATCCTCCATCATGTTCACCACGGTACAAAAATTTCTAGAGCAGGAATGCGAGGTACCGAGATTCGCCAAATTTGTTCACCAAGGCACAAAAGCTCCTACCAACGGAAACGCGAGGTGCCCAATTTCGCCATAATACTCACATGGGGACCTAGGTTCCTTGAAATAGGAAGACTAGGTACTAGGTTATTTGCCGAGGCACCAAAATCCTTGCAAAGCAGAAATCAGGGTGCCAAGACTCGCCAGATTACTCGCCATATTACCGAGGTTCATAGGATGGGAATGCAAGGTACCTAGATTGTGAGATTGTACACCAGTACACTCACCATCATCAAGGAACCAAGATTCCTAGAACAGGAATATTAGGTGCCCAATTCTTACAGATTTTTTCCACCAAAGTTCTGAGATCCCCAGAAAGTATAAGGATCTCTAGTGCCTAGATTACCGCTGTTTCTCTATACACCTTTTCATATCAGTTTCCTTGCACTACCAAGTACTGATTAAGTCAGGTTTATGCTGGGGACTAATGCTCGAATTTACACAACAATCAAGAAAATATGCGACAGAATTCAGTCAACAGATATGAATGGAAAGGGATTTCTCCTTTCATTGATCAAATCAGGACCCAATAGAGGATGGACCGTCGAATCTACACCTAAATACCAGGATCCATCTGAGGATAAGTATTTATGAGATCGAAATTACATTGGGGACCTCACTCTAGATTAAGGCGAGGTTCGATCAAGAGTTTAATAAACTACACGTATATAAAGCTAAGGAAAAACAAAAAAGTTCTTATTACTAAAACTGGGGAGCCCATCCCCCGATCATGGGCTACAAGAAGATAAAATTGTTTAGATACTACAGGTAAGGGGTCAAGCTGGATCATGCATCCTCCTACTACTGATCGGCCATCTTTTCTCCATCTCCGCTAGTTAGAGCTTCCCCTTCTACTGCACCAGATGAAACCCCGCCTGCTTCTTGGGCACCTACAGCAACCAGAAGCTACGTTTGAGACAGGTCGCCCTGAAGGCCCTCTGCTGCTGCTCGATCAGAATCTCCTCCAACTTCCTTGATCAGAACAACCTGACCTTCCTCTACCTTGGCAGGGTCAGAAGATGAGATAGGCGGGACAAATTCTCCATCATCAGTAGCAGGCTGATCCCCTATCTCCTTGACAGATTCTGATGGAGGAGTAGAAGAGGCAGGAACCCCTCTTTTAGCCTGTGCCACACCTGCCTCAGGATCTTTCAAAATGGGAGCTGCTCCAGCATTGCTTGGTGGAAGAAGAGAGATAGAGCTCTGATCTGCACCTCCTACCACTCCACTGTCTCCAGCAACCTGGGAAGGTCTAGCCACATCGGAGGGCATTGCCCTAGCCAGTTCAGCAGCCTTTGCCATGATCTCCTCCCAATTCCATCCAGCGATGGCACATAAATCAAACGGATGAGGGAGAGCTAGAGCCACCTGGTAGCCAGCGAAAAAGTAACCATCCCCGAAGGCGGTGTCTACTTGAGTATCCAGATCGACTACGCTACCACAAAGGGATTGGATGTCTTTCTCCAGCTCTGTTACTCGTCCAGTAGTAACATCCCTCTCCTCCTTGCGGCGAAGGGACCTGAGCCTCTTAATATCCAAAGCATGCTGCATCCTCTCCATGTCAACCTTCGCCTCGTCAGCTTCCTTTTAGGCATTTGCCAGTGACTAGTTAAGAGCTTCCATTCCACGAGCAGCCTTAGCGAGCTCCTCCTTAGACTTCTCCAGCTCGGCAGTAGCACCTCTAACTTACTCCAAGAGGGAGACGACCTGTTGGCTCATAGCCACATTGAACTAAAAAGCCTAACCTAAACAAAGCACTTGCCAGGATATTTTCAACCGTTTACATGGATAGAAGACTAAAGTAAGATAGCTTACCTCAGCCGGAAGGGCAGATCCCCTTCTAATTAGAAGCTCAGTGGGCATGGCGGCCATGGCGTCTAGACTCCCACCTGGGCAAGAAGCGACGAAGCAAGCCAAGACTTCGTCCTGACTGCTGTCCTTCGACCTCGATCCCGCCTTATCTCGAGGTACCACCCGTATCGCCATAGCAGGGTCAGAACTTTTCTCAACCGGTTTAGGCTGTCCAGTTGCCATAATGGGAGGAACAGAAGGAGCTGAGGCACTAGCATCAATAGCAGCTGCAACATTGACTGTTTCGAGGGGCGACATATCTTGCACCCGGCTGGAAGCACCTCGATACCTCCCTACTCTGGCTGTAAAAGCCTCTAACGACTTAGCCGAGGTAGGAAGAGGGGGAGTAGGCGATCCAGATACCCCGACAGGGGTCCTATCAGAGCCAGCAGACACGCCAACCCCTGCATCAAGATCAGAACTAGCAGGAAGCCTGATAGGGGAGGCTGGGGGTGAATCAATGGAACCACTAGTTGGGTTGATTTCCACCTTAGGAACTGATGGAGACATTACTAAAACTATAAAGATAGCTAGAGTCAATATCCACAGAATCAACCAAGCAAAATGACAAAAGCAAAGTCAGGAACGTTTCTATCTGGATGTGCATTGGAGACTCGGAGGTAGTATTCCACCCTTCCTGCTTCAAAGGCATCCACAACGGGATACCTCAGATTGGTATAATTTTGTGCCATGATAGTCTTCAAGATTTTAACTGACTCAGCAGGGAGTTTGCTCTTCTCCAACGCAGGCTTCCCGCTAAAGCAAGTAGGAACCTTGAACTCAGTTCCTCCGATGTGGACTAAATTCCCCCACTTACCTCTGATGATGAACCACTCCTCCTTCCAGGAGATGTCTTTCTTCATGGCCCCTGGCACAACAAAGTGCAGGTTATTCTTGGCACGAGCATAAAATTGTCCCTTTGGACCTGGGGCATTGGCAGCGATCTGGAACACGAATCCGTGCTCGTCTGGTTCCGGTTCCCGATCGATTTTATCTGTATCACACTGCTCTCTCCACAGTACCAAAAACCCCACCAGGTGCCTCCAAAACCCTAGGCGTCAGCTGGAGAGGGGCAAGCTGCAGAGCATACAGTGCCCTACGCAAGGTAGGGTGAAGAGGTAGCCTGACCCCACTGTCAAAAGCCGCCATATGAATTGGGAGCTTGCCGGGATTAGGAGTGTATACATCATACCCCTTAGGAGGTATGGCGATCGTGATGTCTTTAGGGATCTTGAAATCCCTCTGCAAACGCGTGATGGCTTTTGAAGTAATGATTGAATCAGGGATGCATCTGTACTCGCAAGGGAAAGCGAGCATCCTTCCCATGGAGTCCATGACCTCTCCAGCCCTCTCAACCCCAGCAGCTCCTATTTCTCCACTCGACTCTCGGTCGACATCAACCAGAGCATCGGGATTGTTCGAAAAGCCCGTCCCGATTGTAACATTCCAGTTGGAACGCCGGTGCTGAAAGGGAACGTCGTCCCCGCTATCACTGTCGATGCGTGCTCTTTTTCTAGGGGCGAGACTCCCACTAGCCACCCTGTCGCCGTCGAACAATTGCTCAATGATGTCGGCACCAGGTAAAGACATGATAACAGGCTCAGAGTTCAGTTTCTAGAAGAAGAGAAATTAAAGGGGTGAAGACGAGGAAAAAGCTAAGATCTTTTTTGCTATGCGTGTAGATTGGGAAAGCTAATGAAAGAAAAAGTAAGTCCACAGCGAAGGAGCAAGGTCCACTTATATAGAGTTAGATGCTTGTAACGGGCAGAGAGGGTAATTAATGTCGCTGGATAATCGGAGTCGTGGAGGGAACGGTTTTGGGAAACGTGCGCCCCCAAAATTTTTGTTTTTCCTTTTTGGAATTTGGCCTACCCTGGTCAGCCACGTGGAAGACTCAGTGAAATCATCGTGCAAAAGAAAGATTCCCTTCTACGAGATGGTTACAAAAATTCTCTGAGTATTATCTATCCTGACTCCAACCCCAACCTGGTACTGGTGTTCAAGTCAGGGGGGACTTCTGTTAACAAGGATTTTTGGCAAAGGACCTGTTAATAGCCAAAATTGACTAAGGACCAAAGGAAAATTATCCACCTCCCAGACCTGGCTCTATACTTGAGAGTTTCCACCAGGAGACCATTCTATCCAGAGCCGAGCTACGATACCACCCCAGGAACAAGGACGGGCTCCGGAAACATCCGGGACAGAGCCCGGGACGATCAGATCTAGCCCGCATCACCAAAACTAGAAATTCCCCGAAGTCGAGGTCACCTCGCAATTGCTCCAGAGACTCACCTATACCTCGCTGACACAGGAGAATGTTCCTAGGAAGCCGTATCTAGCTTTGAAAGGTTAGGGAAGCCGCACCTAGCTTCGAAAAGGTCAAGGGAAGCCAGATCTGGCTCCCAGATGGATGAAACTTCTCAGATATCGAGGTCGGAACACTGATCGAACTCAAAGTCAATGACATTTTTCAAGGAGAAATCCCGCCCGATAAGGAGGGGAGAGACTCAGAAAATCAAGGGGAGAATCAGTTGATTTAACCTACAAAACTATGTATAAATAGAAAGAGAGAAAAAGAAAAAAGGAGACGACTATTCGACAGGCATATGACAAACACTCGACCATACCCTAGAAAGAATTGAGAGCAAAAAGAAAGAAATTTGTATTTGTATACCATGCACGTTCAATAAAGAAAATATTCTTGCTTTTTGTTGGGTGATGAATTGTATCATTTTTCCTTGTCATTTTATAAATCATTACTACACATATTATCAATCTTGGCCACCACCTACGTGGTAGTGGTCTCGAGGGTGTTAACTGAGATTTCTCATCTCGAGCAAAATTTCCGTTAACACTTTTCGGCGCCGTCTGTAGGGAACAACCTTACACTCAATTAACCAATTATTTGCATTTACATTTTCGTTGTTTTACAGGGACTATGAGGCTCCGCTCCTCCCAAGGCCAACATAGAGTTTCGGAGCAACCTCCGGCGAGGCGAACACGAAAGGCCCCAAGAAAGGGGAGAAAGTCTGGATATAGTAGTCAGGCTCTAGTCCAAACAACTAATGCGCGGGCTACTGGCCACTCTATAGTGAGCCAGGCCGCGCTAGACCAACAAGCGGCGGCCTTCATAGAATCCATCCATGTCCGCCTGCTCGCAAAAGGCATCACAATCCAGCCAACCAACTTGAATGATCAGGGAGAGCCGAGCAGGCTCGGAGCTAGGCCACCTGCTTTCGATCGCCTAGGAGCTCCTCTTCCAGAGCTGGCTCGAGATAGGTCAGTGCCCCAACGTTCGATCCGGGATAGGCTGGGACCTATGCCACCAGTTTCGAAAAGACCTTCACAATATCAACCCAGGCGAGTTAAGTCTGCCGTGGATGCTTTTACCCGGAAGCCACGAGAGCTATCTCATCCAACCGTAAAAGGACAACAGGAAGACCTTCGCAAAACCTTCCTTATATTGAGGGAAAACCAGATGCGTTTGAACCCCTCCAAATGTCCCTTTGGGGTAACGACGGGGAAGTTTCTGGGCTTCATGGTTCATGAGAGAGGTATAAAAGCCAACCTAGAAAAAATCAAAGCTATCTTGGACCTGGAATTACCAACCTCGCTCAAGCAAGTACAGATTCTGACTGGACGGGTGGCGGCACTCAACATGTTTATTTCTCGCTCCACCGATAAATGTCTCCCTTTCTTCAAAGCCATCAAACAAGGGAAAAACATGAAGTGGAGCCAGAAGAGCGAACGGTCTTTTCAACCTTTGAAAGAATACCTAACAAGCCCTCCATTGTTAGTCAAGCCGGTTCTCGGAGACGAGTTGCAGATCTACCTAGCCGTATCAAAAACCTGATCGTGCCTAAATTGTTGTATATTTCGGCCCTCATTCCTATTCCTTTGTCTCCTTCTTGTGTGTATTTTCTATATATTTTATGTATAATAAGCTCATTTGTGCTAATTGCAGGTAATAGATGTAATTCTGGTGTTAGAAGCTAATTGCAGTGGTTCCGGCAGAAAAGGGGCAAAAGGGAAAACAAGGAACATAAGCAGCTCAAAAGTGCGGGTCAAGTGCGGGTCGCAACCGCACTCCAACCGCACTCCTTCCCACAGCCAGGACCTGAAGCATGAAGGAAGTATAAAGTGCGGGTAAAGTGCAGGTCATCCAACCGCACTCCACCCGCACTATTGCTCAAGACAGAAGAGCTGAGTCGTACTTGACAAATACAGTGCGGGTAAAGTGCGGGTCATCCAACCGCATGCCAACCGCACTGTTGCTCAAGACAGAGGAGCTGATTCGTACCTGAAAGATAAAGTGCGGGTAAAGTGTGGGTAATCTAACTGCACTCCACCCGCACTATTGCTCAAGACAGAGGAGTGATTTACACCTGACACCAGAGTGCGAGTACAGTGCGAGTATAGTGCGGGTAAAGTGCGGGTAATCCAACCGCACTCCACCTGCACTGTTGCCCAGATCAAAGAACTGAAGATGAAGAAAACCTTTACAGTGTGGGTAAAGTGCGGGTAATTCAACCGCACTCCACCCGCACTCTACGCCCGACAGCTTTTGGTTTCAAGCTTAAGTGACCTATTTTCCATTCCTCTATAAAAAGAAAAGGATGGGAACGAACCAACCAGAGCACCATACCTCCCAACACTTGTATCTTTAGCTAGTAACACATCTCCCTCTCATCCAAACCATCTATACTCAATCAAAGGCAACTAGGAGACTTGGATTCAAGCTTCAAGGAAGGAGATCAATCTTCAAGGGTTATCTCTACTCTCTCTCTCAGTTATTAGTTTGTAATAGAACTTGAGTAGCTAAAATACCCCACTATGGGGTTGATGTTATTTGTTTGATGGATATTTTGGGCTTGGTAAATAAACTCTATGTGTTATATTTATTCTATCTCTATATTTCATTCCATAACTTGTATTGATTGCCATTACTGACTTGCTTGGATACACCCTCTTTGCATGTTGATTTGGATTACTTGAGTAGGCAATTAGGTTGTCTAATGCTCCATTGAATGGAAGGATTTTCAGAAATCCGGCTCTATAACCATGCCCTTAATCTAATCTCGAATTAGTGGCTTTCACTATACATCCTAGGTTAGCCACTTGTGAGAGAACTAGAAGCCTCCACTATACACCCTAGGTTGGCTACTTTAGTGATTTTACGAGAACTAACCTTCGAGTAGAATTCGGTTGATAACCTCGAGCCTCATCCAATCCCAAACGGGTGGCCTTCACTATACATCCTAGGTCGGCCACTTGTGAGGGAATTGGAAGCCATCACTATACATCCTAGGATGGCTACATTAGTAATAGGTTGAGCCATAACTAGATAGATGAGCATTCATGGAACAAGTCCCAATTGAGTAACTAGCCACTGTTGGTTGCTTAAGAGGGATTAATCGCTAGTAGGAGGTCTTCACTATACATCCTAGGTTGACCTCTTGCTAGAGATATATGCCAACACTATACACCCTAGGTTGGTTACATTTGTCAAAACGTACTTACTTGAGAGTTTGTTGCAATTGCCCCAATATTCACTTACGAGTCCATCAACTCCATAGTTCCATCATCATTCATTCATCCCTCCATTGTCATCCATTTATTTGCTTTCATAGTTTATTTTATATTGTATCTTCATTCACTATCATTTTACTTTTATGCTTGCTAGTTATATTAATCCTAATCTTATCACCGCTACCCCGATCTCAGTGGATGACACCCGTGCTTGCCGCTTTGATTTTATTTATACTTGTGAACGCATCGCATAGGTTTTATAAATTGTTTTGACGAACGGTATTCTGACGGCAAAAACCTTCCCATCAAATGGCGCCGCTGCCGGGGATCGGTGTGCATAGTCTTAATACTATTAGTTTTAATACTATTAGTTTATTAGTTGTTTTTAGTTTTGTTAGTTTCTTTTTATTGCTTTGGTAGTTTTGTTTTTGTTTGTTTCATGACTCTATGGATTCCTTTTGGCCAAATTCAGGGTCAAGCTACGAGCCTAACGAGAATACCTACATCTCATCATTCCAGTCAAATTCAGTTGAAGATCAACTACGAAATTTCATGAAGAATCATGTGCGGGAGACTGAGCAGATGATAGCTTCTCAACAAGAGACTCAAGCCTTCATAGAAGAGAAAACCACCCAAATGCTCGAATCCGTCCAGCAGTCCACCCCGGTAAATCAGAGTTGTTTCCAAGTTAAAGCAACCAAGCCGGTGGATTCCTCCAATTTCTCAAAAGAAGACATGTTTAAGCTCCGAATAGAATTTGAAGTGGAGCGAAGCAAGAGATTGGACGAGATGGACAGGATGATCAAGATGAACCAGCAGCTTATGAGCGTGAGCATAGAGCTAGTGTTGGAAAGGGGTGTGTTGAAGGACGAGTATGAAGCACTTCAAGAGAGAGAAGCCTTGGGAATGGAAAAGGCGAGTAATCTCCAAGAGTTGAACAAGAAACTATTATCTGAAGTGAAGATGCTCAGGGTTGAGAATGGTACTCTCAAGAAGACAAATGGTGAAGTCTCCGACAAGAACAAAGAATTGGAAGAACGAATTGAGAGATTTGAAGCCGAAAAGAGTACCGCATCGAAGGATTTGGAGAACTTAGTGAGGCTATCAAAAGATTTTGAAGATGAGATAGCTAACAAGTCCATGAAGATGCAAATGGAGGTTGACCAAAAAGCCAATGCCTTAGAGGAAGCAAAGGTAGCACTAAGCAAAAAGGAGGCAGAGGTCAAGGTGTTACAAGTAAAACAAATCAAACGTCCTCAAGACCACGCATCAAAGGGGAGTTTCTCTAACTCTCATATCTTTTGCTATGCATGTTCTAAGATAGAACACTTTAAGGCTAAAAATTACAAGCCAAATCAACATAGGAAAACTAGAGGTCCTAGGAATAGATGGAGTCCACCTAGGGTCAAGCAAATATGGGTAAGGAAAGACCAAGTACACTTATATAGAAACATGTTAAAGGAAAAGATAATGAAGTCACCTAAATTTATTTGGGTAGTGAAAAATAGTCAATTTCCTAACTTGGTCAAACCACCCTTAGAGGACCCTAGCCTCTCCATGAATGCATCCCATTGAGTAATTTTGATGCATGTAGTTAGTTTTATGTTTTATGTTGTTTAAATTCAATAAATTGTGATGTTGGGATAGCTTGGTTAGAATGTTATATTTTGTGGTTATTTGCACATTGAATTTATTGATTATATTTGTGGATGAAAGAGCCGGAGGCTCTTGTGCAAGTAGGAATGCATGTGCTTTATATTGTTTAATTCAGTTTGGGGGTTCATGCCCCATTCCGTCATTTTTGATAAAATGCACGATGTTAAGCTTGACTTGTGCTTCAATGGTATATTGCATGAATTGCCTTTATTTTGTGAGCCTTGTTTGAGTCATTTTTTTTATTTTGTTGGGGCAATGATTGTGTTTGATTAGTGCCTAGGTTTGTTTGAGTCATGTTGGGTGCGTGCCGCTAGGCCAGATTCTCTTGTCTTCAACATTTGGGACAATGTTGGGTTCTGGTTTGGGGGTGTTAACGCCTTTTTGAGTCGTCTTTTGTGTCTTGAGTCATTTTTGTGTCTTATTTTCGAAAAAGTTGCTGCTTAGCCAGAATTTTGATCTTATTTAGCTTGGTGAGATACCTTGAGCATAGTGTTTGTGGCGAATGTGTGTATGCTTTGTGTGCTTATTCAATAACTCTTAGTCACTTTAGGGGTCTCACTTGCACTTCATGGGCTAGTCTCATCTTCTAGTGTCCAAGTTTAGGGAACTCGGTGCTCAAGCGCCTTGTTCTAATAGTGAAGATTTCCCTTGTGAGATCACAAACACAAGCCAAAAGCGTGTATATTTGAGAGAAAATGTTTTTCAAATCTGTAAACACTATTCAAACACCATGCATAGTCTCACTACATCAAAAATCATCATTTGTCATTGAACATGCATCATATACGTGGACTGCTTGATAGAAACTTTTATTCCCTTGGTAGATTGATCCTTTGAAATGATATTAGGCAATGTGTGTTTTAGCCACTCAAAAAGAAAGCCTAAATACTTCCCATTCCCGTAATATGTGTGTTCCCAAGCCAATTTTGAAGCCAAACACATATAGACTTTTCCTTTCTACACCCACGTTATCCATAACCCAAGCAACCTAAACACTTAGCCAACCCTCTCTTAATTGATCTTGTGGGGGCTTAGGAATGTAGAGTTGTGCTTTAATTTGATAAATGGCGTGTACCTAGGCAAGAGTAATGAGTTGTGAATATGTGCATAGTAAAAAGGCATGAAAAGAAAAGAAAAGAAAAGAAGCAAACAACAAAAGAAAAATATGCTTCAAATGCCTTGTGTAAATTGTAAATGCTACTCAAATGTAACATGAGTAGTTAAAGATTGCACGTAGAGTCTAATTGTATGCCTGGACGCCATATTGTATTTGGAAGTGGGGTTGCACGAGAAATTAAATGCTTAAAGTGTAGAATGTATTGCCTTAACTTGGTTGATTAGTGCTTGTGCCTAAATTTCTCATTCTTCTAATCACCATTCACCGTGGCCACGTTACAACC
Source organism: Dipteronia sinensis (assembly GCA_033220585.1). Lineage (NCBI taxonomy): Eukaryota > Viridiplantae > Streptophyta > Magnoliopsida > Sapindales > Sapindaceae > Dipteronia > Dipteronia sinensis. Next base: position 31,251,224 of record CM065638.1, read on the forward strand.
AAATGGAAAAGACCTAGTTGATCTTAGGGGACGTCTATATTGGGAATATTAGTTAATGAATGCTCTTTCCACGTTCATGACACATGATTCTTTCATGAGACTCACTCACTGAAAACAGCATTTATTCTACACTAAATGTATGCAATTAAGTTGATTCAGTTACATAAATTCATTGGCATACATGTTGCATGAGTGTGAACCTAGGTTCTGAGAGGAAAGATAAGAGAGAATCCATGCGAGAACCTTGTTTCGAAGCGAATTATGCTCGAGGTGTGAGAGTGAGTAGTTTCTGAGGCGAGGGCATTTTAAGTGTGGGATTCGTGTTGTGCCAGTTTCCCTTAGGGTGTCTTCGAGTTGTTTAGAACATTTCGCATATGCTCATTCCTCACTTCCATTTGCTTTTGGGTATCTCTCTGCTAGTTGGTTCTACAGCAGGTTTTTCTTTGTGTCTAGGAAAGTTTTTAGTTCGAGTCATTTTTAGTTTGTGTCTTATTTGTTTCATTTTATGTTTGCTCGAGGACGAGCAAGGGTATGGTTTGGGGTGTTTGATCGTGCCTAAATTGTTGTATATTTCGGCCCTCATTCATATTCCTTTGTCTCATTCTTGTGTGTATTTTCTATATATTTTATGTATAATAGGCTCATTTGTGCTAATTGCAGGCAATAGATGTAATTCTGGTGTTAGAAGCTAATTGCAGTGGTTCCGGCAGAAAATGGGCAAAAGGGAAGACAAGGAACATAAGCAGCTCAAAAGTGCGGGTCAAGTGCGGGTCGCAACCGCACTCCAACCGCACTCCTTCCCACAGCCGGGACCTGAAGCATGAAGGAAGTATAAAGTACGGGTAAAGTGCAGGTCATCCAACCGCACTCCACCAGCACTATTGCTCAAGACAGAGGAGCTGAGTCGTACCTGACAGATAAAGTGCGGGTAAAGTGCGGGTCATCCAACCGCACGCCACCCGCACTGTTGCTCAAGACAGAGGAGCTGATTCGTACCTGACAGATAAAGTGCGGGTAAAGTGCGGGTAATCCAACCGCACTCCACCCGCACTATTGCTCAAGACAGAGGAGTGGATTTACACCTGACACCAGAGTGCGAGTACAGTGCGAGTATAGTGCGGGTAAAGTGCGGGTAATCCAACCGCACTCCACCCGCACTGTTGCCCAGATCAGAGAACTGAAGATGAAGAAAACCTTTGCAGTGCGGGTAATTCAACCGCACTCCACCCGCACTCTGCGCGCGACAGCTTCTGGTTTCAAGCTTAAGTGACCTATTTTCCCTTCCTCTATAAATAGAAAAGGATGGGACCGAACCAACTAGAGCACCATACCTCCCAACACATGTATCTTTAGCTAGTAACACATCTCCCTCTCATCCAAACCATCTCTACTCAATCAAAGGCAACTAGGAGACTTGGATTCAAGCTTCAAGGAAGGAGATCAATCTTCAAGGGTTATCTCTACTCTCTCTCTTAGTTATTAGTTTGTAATAGAACATGAGTAGCTAAAATACCCCACTATGGGGTTGATGTTATTTGTTTGACGGATATTTTGGGCTTTGTAAATAAACTCTATGTGTTATATTTATTCTATCTCTATATTTCATTCCATTACTTGTATTGATTGCCATTATTGACTTGCTTGGATACACCCTCTTTGCATGTTGATTTGGATTACTTGAGTAGGCAATTAGGTTGTCTAATGCTCCATTAAATGGAAGGATTTCCGGAAATCCGGCTCTATAACCATGCCCTTAATCTAATCTCGAATTAGTGGCTTTCACTATACATCCTAGGTTAGCCACTTGTGAGAGAATTAGAAGCCTCCACTATACACCCTAGGTTGGCTACTTTAGTGATTTTATGAGAACTAACCTTCGAGTAGAATTCGGTTGATAACCTCGAGCCTCATCCAATCCCAAACGGGTGGCCTTCACTATATATCCTAGGTCGGCCACTTGTGAGGGAATTGTAAGCCATCACTATACATCCTAGGATGGCTACATTAGTAATAGGTTGAGCCATAGCTAGATAGATGAGCATTCATGAAACAAGTCCCAATTGAGTAACTAGCCACTGTTGGTTGCTTAAGAGGGATTAATCGCTAGTAAGAGGTTTTCACTATACATCCTAGGTTGACCTCTTGCTAGAGATATATGCCAACACTATACACCCTAGGTTGGTTACATTTTTCAAAACGTACTTACTTGAGAGTTTGTTGCAATTGCCCCAATATTCACTTACGAGTCCATCAACTCCATAGTTCCATCATCATTCATTCATCCCTCCATTGTCATCCATTTATTTGTTGTCATAGTTTATTTTATATTGTATCTTCATTCACTATCATTTTACTTTTATGCTTGCTAGTTATATCAATCCTAATCTTATCACCGCTACCCCGATCTCAATGGACGACACCAGTGCTTGCCGCTTTACTTGTATTTATACTTGTGAACGCATCGCATAGGTTTTATAAATTGTTTTGACGGACGGTTTTCTGACGGCAAAAACCTTCCCATCAAAACCGCAGTAAGCGGGGCTTTGGCAAAGGATTGTAGCGATAGTTTTCAAAGACCCATATACTATGTGAGTCATGCTTTGACCAAATCAGAAAGGAATTACATTCTCCTGGAAAAGCTCGCTTATGCTCTGGTTATCTCAGCGAGGAAACTCCGTTCCTATTTTCAAGCTCACACAATAGCAGTGGTGACGGACCAACCCCTCCGCCAATTCTTGCAAAGACCAGACGTGTATGGAAGGCTAGTCTTATGGGCCCTAGAGCTCACTCAGTTCGACCTAAAGTATAAGCCTCGTACTACGATTAAGGCACAGGCTTTGGCCGACTTCGTGGCAGAATTCTCAGCGATCCAAGATCAAGATGATCCCTCAGTATCAAATGAGGTCCCTGAGAAGATATCCGAGGTCGACAATTCACTGGAAGGCTGCAAGCATGGACCCTCTTTGCAGATGGAGCATCCGGGCAAGCCGGGGGAGGAACTGGCATAATTTAAATAGATTCGGAAGGGACTGAATTCTGTCACTGTTTCAGATTCGAGTTTAAAGCTACCAATAACGAAGCGGAATATAAAGCCCTCCTAGCCGGGATGAAGGTAGCCATTGAACTAAATGCAGATTACCTGTAAATCAAGAGCGATTCAATGCTTGTTGTAAACTAGGTGACTGGGGTCTACCAGGCAAAGGGAGATAATATGGCTGCCTACCTAAAGCTAGATGATCGTGCCTAAATTGTTGTAAATTTCGGCCCTCATTCCTATTCCTTTGTCTCGTTCTTGTGTGTATTTTCTATATATTTTATGTCTAATAGGCTCGTTTGTGCTAATTGCAAGCAATAGATGTAATTATGGTGTTAGAAGCTAATTGCAGTGTTTCCGGCAGAAAAAAGGGCAAAAGGAAAGACAAAGGATCATAAGCAGCTCTACAGTGCGGGTCCAGTGCGGGTCGCAACCGCACTCCAACCGCACTCCTTCCCGCAGCCGGGACCTGAATCATGAAGGAAAGATATTGTACGGGTCATCCAACCGCACTCCACCCCCACTATTGCTCAAGACAGAGGAGCTGATTTGCACCTGACACTAAAGTGCTGGTAATCCAACCGCACTCCACCGCACTGTTGCTCAAAACAGAGGAGTGGATTTATACCTGACACCAGAGTGCAAGTACAGTGCGAGTACAGTACGGGTAAAGTTCGGGTAATCCAACCGCACTGTTGCCCAGATCAGAGAACTGAAGATGAAGAAAACCCATATTGTGCGGGTACAGTGCGGGTAATTCACCCGCACTCCACCCGCACTCTGCGCGCGACAGTTTCTGGTTTCAAGCTTAAGTGACCTATTTTTCCATCCTCTATAAATAGAAAAGTATGGGAACGAACCAAAACATCACCATATCTCCCAACACTTGTATTCTAAGCTAGTAACACATCTCCCTATCATCCAAACCATCTCTACTCAATCAAAGGCAACTAGGAGACTTGGATTCAAGCTTCAAGGAAGGAGATCAATCTTCAAGGGTTTACTCTCTACACTCTCTCTTAGTTTATTGGTTTGTAAGAGAACATGAGTAGCTAAAATACCCCACTATGGGGTTGATGTTATTTGTTTGTTGGATATTTGGGCTTTATAAATAAACTCTATGTGTTATATTTATTCTATCTCTATGTTTTATTCCATTGCTTGAATTGATTTCCATTATTGATTTGATTGGATACACCATTTTTGCATGATTGATTTGGATTACTTGAGTAGGCAATTAGGTTGTCTAATGATCAATTGAATGGAAGGATTTTTGGAAATCCGGCTCTACAACCATGTCTTTAATCTAATCTTGAATTAGTGGCTTTCACTATACATCCTAGGTTAGCCACTTGTGATAGAATTAGAAGCCTCCACTATACACCCTAGGTTGGCTACTTTAGTGATTTTACGAGAACTAACCTTCGAGTAGAATTCGGTTGACAACATCAAGCCTCATCCAATCTCAAACGGGTGGCCTTCACTATACATCTTAGGTAGGCCACTTGTGAGGGAATTGGAAGCCATCACTATACACCCTAGGATGGCTACATTAGTAATAGGATGAGCCATAGCTAGATAGATGAGCATTCATGGAAAAAGTCCCGATTGAGTAACTAGCCATTGTTGGTTGCTTAGGAGGGATTAATCGCTAGTAGGAGGTCTTTGCTATACACCCTAGGTTTACCTCTTGCTAGAGATATATACCAACGTTATACACCCTAGGTTGGTTACATTTGTCAATACGTGCTTAATTGAGAGTTTGTTGCAATTGCCCCAATATTAACTTGCGAGTCCATCAACTCCGTAGTTCCATCATCATTCATTCATCACTCAATTGTCATCCCATTTTATTTGCTTTCACAGTTTCGTTTATATTGTATTTTCATTCACCATCACCTTACTTTTATGCATACTAGTTATATTAATCCTAATCTTATCACCGCTACCCCGATCTCAGTGGACGACACCCGTGCTTACCGCTTTACTTGTATTTCTACTTGTGAACGCATCGCATAGGTTTTATAAATTGTTTTGATGGACGGTTTTCTGACGGCAAAAACCTTCTCATCACTAGCTCAGCTGCTAAAAATAAAATTTACGGGACTCAAGATCGATCAGGTGCCTCGACACCAAAACCATCGCACAGATGTTCTAGCTAAAATAGCGGCGAACGGAGGCCAGTCCCTACCACGGGGAATTCTCCTCCAACTAATCACTCAATCAAGCATAGCCACAAATGGAGAAATTTGTTCCCTGGATCGCCTGCCTTGCTGGATGGACCCAATTGTCACCTACCTCCTTGAAGGAGAGCTTCCCGAAGGGCCCGACCAAGCCCGAAGAATTAAGAGACTCTCAGTCTGATACTGTATGGTGGACGGGTACCTCTACAGGAGGGGCAGATCCCTCCCCTTACTTAGGTGCTTGCATCCCGATGATGCTAAGTGGGCATTGAGAGAGGTCCACTCTTGGGACTGTGGGAACCACATAGGTGGGGAAGCTCTAGCCTATCAAGTGCTTCGTATGGGGTACTATTGGCCGACCATCCATCAAGAAGCAAAGAGTTTTGTGCAATCTTGCGAACCTTGTCAAAGAACTTTAAACTTGAACCACCAGCCACCCGAGCGACTGTCGACCCTCAGTTCACCTTACCCCTTTGCCATGAGGGGAATCAACCTAATTGGGCCACTCCCTACAGCTCCCGGACAGATGAAACATGCTATCTGTAGGGAAAAATTGCTTAAAACCGCAGAGGAAGGCGAAAAAATAATTTTCGTATAGTTTAAAATTTTTCTAAAGATTTGAACCTTAACCCTTTAATTAATTAAACTCAAATATACGGTTAGAGTTAAATACCTCTTGTCGCGTGATCCGATTGACTTACGTCGATGGTAATCCGCAAGATCTTCAATCCTAGCACGTACGTGAATCACCTAGGAGTGTGGTCTCCCTTTTTCTTTGAATTGCTGACCTTAGAATGGATGTATGGAATTTCTGATCTTGATCTTCAATAGTAAAACACCAAGAGCCTAAAAAAATAGTTCCGGTCACTTTTGAATTTACAATCAATATGATTGAAACTCGCGTAATCCTAAATCGAAAGTGTGCACATAACCTTTTGATGTTTAAGGCTTGTAAGTGCACTATCGAATGAGAACTTATTTTCTTTTTCTCTCTTGGCCGAAAATCTATGTGTATAGAGTAGGATTTTTTATTTTCAAAACAAACAAAAATCTCTCTCTATTTTGCTTCTTGGTGGCCGAAAATTCATAACCTTATATTTATAGGTTGGCCGAATTTTCTCCTTCACCAAGTAGGGTTGGCCGAAATTCATTGAATAGGAAATCTAGGGTTGGTTAATTTCCTTACTTGAAAAGGAATTGTCCTTTTCCCTAATTCCTATCAATTCAAGAATCCTAACCCTTGTAGGACTAGTGGTGGCCGAATTCTTTGTATAATAAGGAGTGTATGTGGATTTAATCCTTACCACATTAGGACTCCTATCACTTAAGAGAATTCCAACCCTAATCCAACACATAGTATTTAATTTACTGATCAGGAAAAGATTTTGATTTAAACTATTAATTAATTAATTCCCATTTAATCAAAACAATAAAATAAAATAATATCTTGGGCTATTTTATTTAGCCTTGCCGCCCACACCATATATATATGGGCCCAATATTATTTTTTTTATTTTATTTAATCCATTAGACTTTAAATAAAAGCCCACATGTGAACCAGACTTATTCTTACTAAAAGAAACAAGCCTACATGTCTCCTTTGAATATATTAATATAATAGTGCAGCCCATTAAATAAATAATAGACATATTATATTCTTAATATATTAAATGCAATTCTAGGTGGACCCATAAATTGGTCCGGTAGAATATATCAAGTGATCCATGCAAGTACGTGTGGATTGTGGATCTTGGCGGGCTATCTAAATTTAAGCTTCAATAGACATAACCTAATCACAATCAACAAATGATTCACTTTGGTCCGATCTATTAATTTTAACTCATTCCACTAAAGAGCTAAAATTGAACTCTTAAATAAAGATAGAATAAGGAGATGTTTCTCATTCATACCCTAGACAATCTTATAGGAGATGGTGTATCCTCGTGAATAATACCATCATACCCATGAGCTCATAGACCACCTATATCTCTCCAAGTTACCATATTTCCTCATATGACCACATTTTGAACTTGGATATTTTGAATTGTCCAGAAGCCATGTCTTCAATAATCATTATTGAAAACTCAACGTTGAGATTTAGTATCCAATACCTCAAAACATCCATATGATGATATTATACTCTCATTTAATAAATGGAGCCACGATGTCCATATCTATAAATGAAGTCCTCTATCGATTAACAAATGAATACCACCAAACTATCGAGGATAGACTATGCTATATAATCGTACTCATTGATAGCTCAAATGATAACACTTGCAACCATAAGTCCATCATTTATCTCAGGATTTAAATAGACTCTCCGATTGTCCTGATAATGAAAAGACTTATATCTAGTGACGGTTCTAGATAAAGTATTTCATTGTGATCCAGTTCAATGCACCCAGTGCACTAGATTCTTTTACTCGAAAACCTTTCGATGATTTTAGACTCATCATAACTCATTTGATCCCACTCAAATGCTAGTAAAAGAATTCTACAACTTTATCAAGATAGAGGTGCCCAACCTTTAACTTAAGTTGTGAACGTTATTCAAGACTAACTAAAGAATTGTGTCTACCTCATACATATCTGGATGTACAAACAATTCTTCATATCTCATAGTCTTTTGACCTTATGATTATTTACCTTGACAATTATAATTATAAATGCTATAAGATTTTGCAGAATCAAAAATCACTTTATTTATATGAAAAGATTGTCAATTACAATATTACACTCTTGCTATTGAGCATAATCCTAACACTATCGTGGCTATCGACTACTTCACAAGATGGGTCGAGGCAGGACCTCTTTCTCGAATATCAGAAAAGAATACAACCAAGTTCATTAAGACTAACGTTGTATGCATATTTGGGACCCCTCTCATCATCATAGCTGACCTAGGGAAGCAATTCGACAACGCCCGATTCAAAGACTTCTGCAAGGGATTGGGGATCGACCTCAGGCTCGCTTCAATGGCTCATCCCCAGACTAACGGGCTGGTAGAATCCACCAACAAGACTATCAAGAAACTTCTGAAAAAGAAGCTACAGCAGAAGAAAGGTAAATGGGCCGAAGAACTGCCAGAAGTCCTCTAGGCATACCGGACTACAAAGAGAACAGCTACCGGGGAGTCACCTTACTCCCTGGCCTTCGGGGTTGAAGCAGTCCTCCCCATCGAGCATAAATTAACCTCGTTCAGGGTACATCACTTTGAGCCCGAAAGTAACGAAGTCAAGCTCCGGGCTAATCTAGACCTCTTAGAAGAAAAACAAGACCGGGTAGCAGAGAAAGTAGCCATCTACCAGAGCAAGATCGCTAGATACTTCAACCGAAAGGTTAGAGCCCGGGAATTCAAAGAAGGGGATCTGGTACTTAGGAAAGTGACCCTGAACACTCGGAAAAGGTCGGATGGAGTCTTAAGTCCCAATTGGGAAGGGCCATATTTGATAAAGCTAGTTGTTCGTAATGGAGCTTATAAACTCGAAGACATGGACGGACGATCCATCGACCACACTTGGAATGCAGATCATTTGAGGAAATTCTACCCTTGAAGGGAATTCTCAAGCAGACTACCCCCATTTAGTTTTCATTACAGACCCTAATAAAGATGTACTACATCTCGATCATCAATAAAGTCATTTTCCTTTTCTCTTCCATCTTTGTCTCCACTATGTTCAACATTAGTGACTATACCCTTGTGTGGGAAACTCAACATAAACACTTTGAGGCCAGGAAATATCTCAATAGCCCTCCTGATGCCTTGGTCGGGCTACAACCCCCAAGAAGGGTCTGAGTGTAAGAGCATAGTTGCCCTCCAGATCTCGAGACCAGGAAATAGCTCAATAGCCCTCCTGATGCCTTTGTCGGGCTACCACCCCCAAGAAGGGTTTGAGTGTAAGAGCATAATTGCCCTCCAGATCTCGAGACAAGGAAATAGCTCAATAGCCCTCCTGATGCCTTGGTCGGGCTACCACCCCCAAGAATGGTCTGAGTGTAAGAGCATAGTTGCCCTCCAGATCTCGAGACCAGGAAATAGCTAAGTAGCCCTCCTGATGCCTTCGTCCGGCTACCACCCCCAAGAAGGGTCTAAGTGTAAGAGCATAGTTGCCCTCCAGATCTCAAGACCAGGAAATAGCTAAGTAGCCCTCCTGATGCCTTCGTCCGGCTACCACCCAAAAAAAAATTATATATATATATATATATATATAAAATGTTTGTTTTCGTGTGCAGGATCAAAATCATCATAATCCCCTACACGAGTCTTAATTGTTACTACAGATGTCACTCTGGTTCCTATTCAAACCAAGAAATGAAACAAGAGTTCTCAAAAGTGATTCGATTTCTCATTAAGAACAAGGGGAGCCTATCCCCCGATAAGGCTACATCCACCAAACAGGGAGCCCTACCCCCGAGCTCGGGCTTAAAAAAAGAAGAAGCTAATAATGGCAAAACGGGGTGCCCACCCCCTTTTCCGGGCCATAAAAAACAAGTCAAGATGAACTGCTTCAAGCTTTGGGACTCTCTTGGCTCTCCTCCGCTGGCCCTCCTCCTTCTTGCTGATCTTCGCCATCAACCCCCTCTACAGATAGCAGTCCATCTTGGTTATCCTCGCCGACCGCTCCTCCATTTAGAGGCTCCATTGGTTGATCAGCAGGATCTTCCTCCAAAACCTCATTAATCACATCCATAACCTCAGGCGGGATAGCCGCACCAAGAAGGGCAGCCATGGACCCCGTCTGGCTCCTATCGACCTCCATCTCTGTTAAAGGAGGATCCTCAGACGGGCTCCTAACCCCTTCACCAGCTCCCTAGTGGTCCTCCTCGGATCGAGAGGATAACACTTTACTGGAAGACTCCCCGGGACCTGAGGTAGTAAAGGTAGGAAGAGGGAATGGAGGATCTGTCTGGGCAGGCTGTTTCCCAGTTCCTGCTTGGCTCGAAGGGACCACCTTGTCGCCTTAAGATGAGATAGCTCGGCAGCCTTGAGCATTATCTCCTGTCTATCCCAGCCGGCAATAGATGACAAATCAAAGGGAGGAGGAAGAGCTTCTGCGGCCTGAAAAGAAGCATAGAAATATCCGTCGCTGTAGGAGGTCTCCGCGTCAGCTTGCAGCTTGGTCACCTGAGTAATCAGAGACTGATTCTCGAGGTCTAACTTTTTAGCCTCAGATCTCCAGAAATCCCGCTGTCTAGCCCGTCGGAGAGATTGAAGACGCTCCTGATCATAAGATTGCTTCATCCTCTCATGATCGCAGCGAAGCTCAGCCATCTCGACCCCGACCTTTCCCTGGCTGGAAGTCATCTCTTCCACTAAAGACTATGCCTGCTTGAGCAATTCCCTGGCTTTCACGGCTTCGGCTTCGGCTTTTGCAGCCCGGTCACGGAGAAGGGCTACCTGCTGGCCCATCGTAACATTAAACTTGAAGGCCTAGAAAATACAGAACACGAGTTAGAAACTGAACGAATTAACAAGAGTAGCACGAAGGAAATACAATTACCTCAGCTAAAATAGCAGACCCCTTGGTAATAAGGACGTCCACAGGCATGGAAGCCATCTTGGATATCCCACCGCCCTGACAAGACGCTATGAATTGCTCTAGGACTTCATCCCGCCCTGCCGAGCTCGATTGAGGCCGGGAGCAGCTGGAAGGAACCCTCGCGACACCTTTCCCAGAAACCTCTGAAGCTTTGGTTGTTGGAAGCGCAGCAGAATCAGGAGGTTGAGTCGAGGGGGTAGCAACTTTAGAGACCACAGCCGAAGGGACGAAAGCAGCCAGACCAACCACCTGGGGAGCTTTACCCAAAGCCTGGAAAGCCCGTGAAGCAAGAGTGGCCATCTTGGACCCAGTTGGAGAGATAGATAAAGCAAGAGTAGGTTCGACCTCAGTGGAGGGAAGAGAAACTCTACCTTGAGGAGAGCGTGAGACGTGGCGGGTGGCCGGTTCCACGACGAAAACTGTGACTAATCAGATTAAAAAGGAAAATGTTAGAACCGAGCTGAGTAAAAAGGCAAAGCAACTCAATGACACTTACGAGGAATAGCGTCTGAGATCCGCAAATATTTGTTCACCCTACGAGGATCAAAGGCTTCAGCAGTAGGGAACTTCAGGTTCAAATAATTTCGGGCTAGAATAGCCTTCAAGATGGCTTCGGACTCAAAAGGCAGGGAGTCCCGGTCCCATGAGGGCTTGTCACTGAAAGCCGTGGGAACCTCGAATTCATGCCCTCCAATGAAAATCGAGCTCCCCCAGTCATCCCCCGTAAGGATCCATTCTTCTTTCCAAGCGGGGTCCTTTTTCGAAGCACCGAGAATGATAAAGTTGAGCTTGTTCTTGGCCTTGGCATAGAACTGGCCTCGATGAGCGGCAGACAGGCTCCAAATCTGGAAGAGATAGGCCAACCCCTCTGCACCTGGCTCCCTCATCACCTTACTCATCTGACATTGTTCCCTCCATAGTACAAGGAAACCAATCAGATGCCTCCAGAAGCCAGGCGTCAACTGGAGGGGAGCAAGCTGGATGGCGTTAAGAGCCCGCCAAAGAGTCAGATGAAGGGGAAGCCTGACCCCATTCTCGAGAGCGGCCACGTGAATCGGAAGCATGCCTTTTGGGGGGTTGAAGAACTCGTAATTTTTAGGAGGCACCGAGATGGATACGCTGTCGGGGATGCCAAACTTTGACCTCAAGCGGTCAATCGAAACCGGGTCGACGATGGAATCTGGGACAACCCGAAAATCATAAAGAGAAAGCCTCTCCAAAAGGGGACCAGGAGTCGAGACCCGATGCTCTCCCGCGGCGGCACCGCCCACTTCTTTGATGGAATCTTCGTCGACGATATCCAAAGGATGGTCAGGATAGTTGGAGAACCAAGTCTCAATGGATACATTCCTACTTGACCGTCGACGTTGCGAGGTGGGCGGGGAATCGTCTCCGTCAGAACTCCTCCTAGCCCGTTTCCCCATAGCAAGACTGACGACCTCCTCACCGTCAATTATGGAGTCAACTGAATCGCGACTGGTTTTCGACATAGTAAAAGCCAGTAAGGATGAAGAATGAAGAAAAAGGCAAGCTTCGAGGAAAGGCAATGAGAGAAAATATTTCTTAGCAAAAAATTTTAGTTCGAGAGATGTGAGGAAGACGAGGAGAAAAATAGATATATATATATATATATATATATATATAGGCAGGAGGGCAACAGCACGAGCTATCGAGATCCTCGTTTGGTAACGGTAACAAGATTAACTCAGAAGCAGGCTAATCATCTCACGCCACATCACTTACGCAATTAAGATGGAGATCTCCCCAAGATTCTGGTAACGGTAAAAAATCTCAGGGACTGCCGTAACACAATCAGATTAATTCAGAGATAAATTAGTCGGTTTGCATCACGTCACTCTAATGAGGAGATTTCCCCAATATTTCGGTAACGTAAAAAAAGGAAGATTTCCCAAATAAAGTAAAAATCTGACCCCAACCCCAAGCTGGACGTCTGGTGTTCAAGTCAGAGGGGACTTCTGTTAATAGCCAAAATTGGCTAAGGACCAAAGGAAAATTTTCCACCTCCCAGACCTGGCTCCATACCCCAGAGTTTCCACCAAGAGACCATTCTATCCAGAGCCGAGCTACGATACCACCCCAGGACAAGGACTGGCTCCGGAAACATCCGAGATAGAGCCCGGGACGATCAGATCTAGCCTGCATCACCAAAACTAGAAATTCCCCGAAGTCGAGGTCACCTCGCAATTGCTCCAGAGACTCGCCTATACCTCGCTGACACAGGAGAATGTTCCTAGGAAGCCGCATCTAGCTTCGAAAGGTCTGGGGAAGCCGCACCTAGCTTCGAAAAGGTCAAGGGAAGCCAGATCTGGCTCCCAGATGGATGAAACTTCTCAGATATCGAGGTCGGAACACTGATCGACCTCACTAGTTGATGCCCCACACCTTGCCATATTCAACGACCTCTATAAAGGATCATATCTGAAAACGTTACCTACATGCAGAACAAGTAATAGAGTCCAAAGAGGAAACAAACTGTTCTCCACCAAGATATTCTCAATTCGGCTATTAAACTCAAAGTCAATGACATTTTTCAAGGAGAAATCCCGCCCGATAAGGAGGGGAGAGACTCAGAAAATCAAGGGGAGAATCAGTTGATTTAACCTACAAAACTATGTATAAATAGAAAGAGAGAAAAAGAAAAGAGGAGACGACTATTCGACAGGCATACGACAAACACTCGACCATACCATAGAAAGAATTGAGAGCAAAAATAAAGAAATTTGTATTTGTATACCATGCACGTTCAATAAAGAAAATATTATTGCTTTCTGTTGGGTGATGAATTGTATCATTTTTCCTTGTCATTTTATAAATCATTGCTACACATACGATCAATCTTGGCCACCACCTACGTGGTAGTGGTCTCGAGGATGTTAACTGAGATTTCTCGTCCCGAGCAAAATTTCCGTTAACAGGACAAAAGGAGAATTTTCCAACTAGTATCAACCTGATGGACGCCAGTCCTAGCTTCCGGGTGACCAGCAAGGTCAATGCCACTACCAAGATGGATCCGATACTTGGTAAGGCCAGCACCACGATTACCTATCCATCTAGATAGAGCACTAGTACCGCGAGCTAACGAAGGTACATACCTCACCCTACTGAAGCTCCTGATATCAACTGAAGACTAGTACAATGGTAGATCACACACCTAGCACCCCTCAAGTGCCTCGACATCAGTCAAGGTACCCAGTACCCTGATGTCGCCTTGGTACTACCTCGACTTCCACCTGGTACCTAGTACCTTGATGTATATATTCAGAGCCCCCCCCCCCCCCAAGACAAGTACCTAGCCTACCAAGCAATACGAAGATGATCGCGAAGACACAACCACCACTCCATCAAGAGACAGAACAAGCTCCATGCCGGGAAGATCCTACTGGTATACCAGCATTTCGTCCTACCAAAGAATTCAGAATCAGAGTTTCCCTCCAAGCTCCATGAAGAAGGAAAGTTGACTCCATCGCCAAAATAAAGCGCCATTAATGAGACCTAATTAGAATTCAGATTCGACAGTAATTAACGGGATCAAATCCCGCGCCTTTAGCCCTACACAATCCCTTTCAACGCCTAAAATAGGACACTCGATAATCCTCATTAAAGGAACCCAATTTCATGGGGATTTTTTGAAGAACTATATATACGGCATTGAAAGGTGGACAGAAAAAGGCTTTTTGAATTATAGAGATTATCTTCCAGCAGAATTCCCTTCTAAAATTTTCTGAAGCTAATGAGAGTCCATTGACGATCATTGGGTGGAAATATCCACTTATCGACATAAACGTTTTCTCCACCATCACCCTGTGTAAGAGATTGAGAAGCGAGAGAAGAGTGTATATCGTGTAATTTCGTTTTAGTATTCTTGAATAAAACAGTGTTATTTCATATCTCCTAGATCTTTCCTATACTGCTTCTTATTTACATTACGAGGAAGGATCGTGGTACCGAAGGTACCTATCCCGCTACTGGCTACTAGTAGTGGGTGAGGGTGCTAATCGAGATTTCGTTCCCTGAGTGATTTTTCTGTTAACAGAGACCTTAGCCAACTTTAGAAGAAATTTATGGGCAGGCAGGTTGTTCAGATCCTTTGCCAAGCATCCACCAGAGACATATAAGGAGGCCTACGATAGGGCTCTTGAGCAGGTGGAAATAGATGAATAGCTCCGTGTCAAGATGGAGCATGACACCATGAGATCTGCCAAGCACCAAAAGAAAGAGGTGCCCAAGCCCGCTCAAATTCAGAAGAACCAGAATAAACCTCCCAACAAGTTTATGTACCGGATACCACCTTACCAACCTCAGCGTAACCGATACCCAGCTAGGCGTTCTCCTCTTAGAGCTACACCTCAACCCTGGGAAGTGGCATGGATAGCTAGAGAAGAAGGAGGGGTACACCCATTATACCCCTCTGAACGCGTCCCGTGAGACTATCTTCCTCTTCATCCGTGACAATGGACTATGAAGGAAGCCTGGTCCAATAAAGGCACCAGCCGATCAACGGAACCGCTACAAGTACTGTGACTTCCACGAGGATATGGGGCACAACACCTCAAAATGCTAAGTTTATGCAACCAGATAGAGGCACTGGCAAGGGGAGGTTGCTTGACAGAATTTCTCCAACAGGTGTATGATAGCATTCAAACGGGGAAGGAGGTACAAGTAGACATTAGAGCAACATAAGAGAGAATGAAAGTGAAAGGAAAGGATCTGATAGAGCAGATCCACATAGTCCACACCATCAGTGGAGGTCCCACCCTGGCAGGAACCTCCAACAATTCCAGAAAGAACCACTCCAGGAAGGTGCCTAGGCTAGATGCAGGCCAAGATGTCTTCAAGGTCACCATAGAATTGCATAGATCTCCTCCTTTAGCATAGATTATCTTCAGTGAGGAGGATGTGTACAACACGGTGCATCCCCATGATGACCCCATGGTTGTCACTCTACAAATTGAAAATTGTCTGGTCCACCATGTCCTGATCGATACCTGTAGCAGTGTGGACATTCTTTTCAAGGGTGCCTTAGAGCAGTTCAAGTTAAAGAATCGCTGTTACAACAGCTACACCACCCCGTTGTATGGATTCACAAGGGACTCACAGATCCCCACCGGGTCCATGATCCTACCGATGATGGTAGGTACAACACCGCTCTAGCAAAATCTCATGATAGATTTTGTCGTAGTAGACACTCCATCATCCTATAACGCCATCCTTGGGAGACCTTACTTATCTGCCATCAAGGTTGTCCTGGCAATCTACCACAATGTCTTGAAATTCCCGGTAGGGGACAAGGTAGGCGAGGTATGGAGAGACCAGCAAGCAGCGTACAAGTGTTACGCAGTGTTTGCCAACCCCACGGTGCTTTCCAAGAAGTGTGCATAGATAACTATTATGCAGGATCAGACCTTACTTTTGGAGGACCTTGAAGATGAGATAGGTGTAGTAGAACTCGAGGTAGAAGTTCCAGATGAAGAACACAGAGATGAGGAAGACATGGGGTGGGCCAGTGGTCGCCTTGTAGACGATTTGGAAGAGATACCAATTAGGAAGGATGATCATTCGAAAGTGATCAAGATAGGGGCAAAGTTGGAAGCAGGAGTGAATGAGGGATTGATAGGACTCCTTCAGGAGTACATCGACATCTTTGCCTGGAGCCATGAGGAAATGCCAGGAATTCCTATCACCCTGGCGGCTCCCAGATTGGCGGTTGATCCCACCTGTAAGCCGGTCGAATAGAAGCAGATGCATTTCAACCAAGAACGAAATGTCACGATTCAAGACGAAGTTGATAAGTTTCTAAGGGCGAAATTCATCAGGGAATCCCGGTACCCAGCTTGGATCATCAACGTAGTGATAGTTACCAAGGAAAATGGGAAGTGGCTTATGTGCATTGATTACACTAATTTCAACCGCGCCTGCCCGAATGATAGCTTCCCTCTGCCAAAGATTGATCAGCTGGTAGATTCAACTTCAGGGGTAACAAGCTCCTAAGCTTCATGGACGCATTCTCGGGGTGTAATCAAATAATGATGCACCCCGCCGATCAGGATACGACCAGTTTTATCACCGGGCAGGGTCTATATTGCTATAGGGTAATGCCCATTCGGACTCAAGAATGCAGGTGCTACCTACCAATGCCTGGTCAACCGTCTATTCAAAGAGCTGACAAGGAAGCCAATGGAGGTGTACATTGATGATATGATCACCAAGTCCTAGGTAGCCGAGCAGCACCCGGACCACATTCGCCAGACTTTCCAGATAATCAGAGAAAACCAGATGCAGTTAAACCCCGCTAAATGCGCATTCGGAGTAACAGTCAAGAAATTTCTCAGGTTTATGGTCCATGAGAGAGAAATAGAAGCGAATCCAGAGAAGATCAAAGCCATCCTAGATCTATAGTCTCCTACTTCACTCAAGCAAGCACAAGGCTTGACCGAACGGATAGCAGCACTGAACTGCTTCATATCACGATCCACGGATAAGTGCATCCCTCTTTTCAATGCTATTAAACAAGGGAGGATTATGAAGTGGGACCAAGATAACGAGCTGGGTTTCCAATCGTTAAAGGGATACCTCGCTAGCCCACCACTGCTAGTTAACCCGTTACCAGGAGAAAAATTACAACTGTACTTGACTGTATCCAAAACAGCTGTTACAAGGGCCTTGGTAAAAGAATGTGAAGATGGAATTCAATGACCTATCTACTATGTGAGTCATGCCATGATCAAGTCAGAGTAGAATTACACTCTCTTAGAGATGCTCGCCTTCACGTTGGTAACCGCTGCCATGAAACTCAGCCCTTATTTCCTAACTCACACGATCGTTGTGGTCACTGATCAACCCCTGCGCCAATTTCTCCAAAGGCCGGATGTATCAGGGAGACTAGTACTATGGGCCCTCGAGCTCAACCAGTATGATATCTTGTACAAGGCTAGGACCACCATCAAGGCCAAAGCTCTGGCAGACTTTGTAGCTGAGTTCAGCGCAATACCTGATCATGATGCTACCCCGAGCTTGGACCAAGCTCCCCAGAAAAAGTAAGAATCAGTAGGTTGGTCCACCAACCAAGAAACCTGGACTCTATATATTGATATAGCTTCCAGCCAAGTAGGAAGTGGGGGGTTTGGGGGGGGGAATCGTTCTAATTGATCCTAAGAAGGTGGAATGCTGTCATTGCTTCAAATTCCAATTTAGTACCACCAATAACGAAGCTGAGTATGAGGCTTTGTTAGCAAGAATTAGGACAACAGCGAAGCTTGGAGCTAGTTATCTCCTTGCTAGTTGTTACTCGCAACTGGTAGTTAATCAGATAAAAGGTATGTACCAGGCCAAAGTAGATAACATGGAAGCCTATCTCAGAAAGGTTTTAGAACTTGTGGCCTGATTCAAGGGATTGAAAATTGAGCATATACCTAGGCAGCAGAATCATCGGGCTGATGTCCTAGCAAAGATAGCTGCCAACGGAGGACAGGCACTGCCAAAAATGGTAGCTATCCAGGTAATATCCCAATCAAGCATAGCTCAAGGAAAGGAAGTCAGTCTTGTGGATCACCTTTAATGCTGAATGGATCCCATTGTAGATTATCTCTGAGAAGAAAAGCTCCCTGAAGACTCCGATCAAGCTCGCAAAATCAAGAGAACCTCAATTCGATACTACCTAGTTGAAGGACACCTTTATCATAGAGGAAGATCTCTCCCCCTACTCAGATGCTTACAACTTGATGATGCAAGTTGGGCACTCAGAGAGGTACATTCAGGGGAATGTGGAAATCATATCGGAGGAGAAGCGCTAGCTTACCAGGTCCAACGCATGGGATATTACTGGCCAACCTTGCACTACGATGCGAGGCGTTTCGTACAATCTTGTAAACCATGCCAGAAAATGGCCAACTTGCACCACTTACCTCCAGAGCGACTGTCCTCAATCAGCTCACCATATCCCTTTGCCTACTGGGGAGTAGGCATAATTGGACCTCTACCAACCTCACCTGGTCAACAGAAGCTTGCAATAGTGGTTATTGACTCTTTTACCAGGTGGGTGGAAGCGGAGCCCCTCTCCAATATCACTAAGGCAAACACGACTGAGTTCATTAAGAAGAACATGGTCTGCCTGTTCAGTACCCCGATGGTCATTATCATGAATTTGGGCAAATAATTTGACAATGCCAGATTCTAGGATTTCTGTGAGAACCTGGGAATCGAGCTTCGTTTTGCATTCGTAGCACATCCTCAAACTAATGGCCTGGTAAAGGCCACAGACAAGACTATCAAAAGGCTCCTAAAGAGGAAGCTCCAACAGAAGAAGGGTAGATGGGCAGATGAACTCCCAGATGAGCTATGGGCCTACTGTACCACCAAAAGGACTGCTACTGGAGAAACCCCATATTCACTAGCTTTCGAGGTAGAAGCTATCCTTCCTATCGAGTATAAACTTACCTCCTTTCGGGTCAACGCTTTGACCCAGAAGGAAACGAAGATAAGTTGAGGGCCAACCTAGACCTCCTAGAGGAGAAACATGAAAGGATTGTAGAAAAGGTAGCAATCTGCCAAAGCTAGATTGCCCGATACTTCAACAAGGAAGTCAGAAACCGAAGCTTCAAAGAAGGGAATTTGGTTCTTAGGAAAGTAACCAAGAATACCAAGAAGAGGTCTGATAGGGTACTATTGCCCAGTTGGGAAGGTCCATACTTGGTTAGAACGGTAATCCGAAGCGGGGCTTACAAGCGGGAGGACATAGAGAGACGACCTATTGACCACACCTAGAATATAGATCACCTGAAGAGGTACTACCTGTAAGCCATGCAGTAAAGACCGGTCGATGTCACCCCGAGATTGATACTAGAAGATGTTGGTACTCATGAGTATTTGTATCCCCTCTTGATTCATCAATAAAGAAGATTTTTTCTCCATCTGCGTTTGTCTACATTTGTCTACATTTTATCTACATTTATATACATTATATCACCACAATTCGCCACGTAAACTCATCGCGTTCGCCTTAAGACAAGGAGAGCTACATAGCTCTCCTGATGCCCTGGACCAGATCAATCCCTCTAGGAGGATCGCCTTAAAACCAGGAGAGCTACACAGCACTCCTAATGTCCTAGACCTGATTAATCCCTCCAGGAGGATTTACTCAAGACCAGGACTAGCCATATGGCAGTCCTGATGCCCTGGCCAGGTACTACCCCCCGCTAGGAAGGATCTGGTACGTAATAGCATAGTTGCCTGACAAGACACGTTTTTCCCTTATGTCGTTTTAAAAGATCAGTCCATCAATAATATTTTAAGAAACCTCACAAAGCCTAAATCAGTTTGCAAACATAAATATAGCGGCAAGTGGGTGTCGTCCACAGGGAGCGGAGTTAGCCAAATTAGTTAAAGCTAAAGCAATGGTATGTATATATATATATATAATAGAAAAACATGAATTGGTGAAAATGTAGATTGTGAACCAACTCTAAATAACACTAAATTAAATAAGTAAATAAAATGAAGGGGGAATATGGAGTGAAGGATATATAGATGATGGAAACTAAGGAGTTAATGGATTCGAAAGTGAATACTGGGCAATGTAACAAACTTGCCAATAGAACGGCTCTTCAAGGTAACCGACCTAAGATGTATAGAGTCGGTTATTTATCCCTAGAAGGTGGCCAACCTAGGATGTATAGTGCGGACCACCTAATAGGGATTAATCCTTGTAAACTACCAACCTAGGATGTATAGAGTTGATTGTTTACCGGATTCTAGAAATGAAGCTCGTCTACCTAACATTGACTCAACCAATTACAAATAGTCACCCTAGGATGTATAGTGATGACTTCTAACTCTCTCACGGATTCTGACCTAGGATGTATAGTGCCGGAAATACGATCGAGGTTAGATTAAAACCGTGGTTCAAGAGTCGGAATTCATGACTTTTCCGTCTATTCTTTAGAGCATTAAACAACTAAATAGGATGTATATCTAGATGCAATACTCATACATAATACAAAGACATCTTGCAAAGATCATGTATCTACACAAGAAATCAATGATAAACATTCACAACAAGAATAGATCAATGGAAGATAGACATGAATATCAATATAATATCAAGTTTATGTACAAGCCCAATATTAAACTAACTTTTCCATCAACCCCTTAGAGGGGATTTAGCTACTCATTACAACTAGGAAATTAGTAGAGAGGAGAAAGAAATAACCCTTGGAGAACATCTCCTTCCTTGAAGTGGCTCCAATCTCCTAACTTCCTTGAAGTTGAGTAGAGAATGTAAGGATGAGAGGTAGAGAGAGAAACTAGATCGAAGAATGCTTAATATGTTCTAAACGGAGTCAAAAGCTACTTAAAATGTTTCTATACTTTTCTATTTATACTAAATACAAAAATAGGTCACTTAAGCTTTGAAAATCAGACTGGCGCGCTCGGAGTGCGGGTGGAGTGCGGGTGATTTACCCGCACTGTACCCGCACTGCAACTTCAGTTTTCGGATCAGGACATTAGTGCGGGTGGAGTGCGGTTGAATTACCCGCACTTGACCCGCACTTGGCCCGCACTTGGCATCGCACTGTGACCGCACTTCCCTCTCAGGTGCAAAATCTACCTTCTGTCTTGAGCAACAGTGCGGGTAGAGTGCGGTTGGATGACCCGCACAGTACTCGCGCTCTAATGTCAGGTGTAATTCTGCTCTTCTGTTCTTGATGCAAGTGCGGGTAGAGTGCGGTTTGATAACCCGCACAGTGCCCGCACTCTAGTGTCAGGTGCGATTCTGTTCTTCTGTTCTTGGTGCAAGTGCGGGTGGAGTGCGGTTTGCTGACCCGCACAGCACCCACACTATAATGTCAGGTGTCTGAGTAGCTTCTCTGGTTTGGCAATAGTGCGGATGGAGTGCTGTTAGCTGACCCGCATTGTACCCGCACTTTATCTCTGTACTTGCATTCTACCCCGGCTATGCATATGAGTGTGGCTGGAGTGCGGCTGGAGTGCGGTTGCGACCCGTACTGGACCCGCACTAGACCCGCGCTGTAGACCTGTTTGTGCTTCTTTGCCTTTGCTTTCGCCCCTTTTCTGCTGGAATCACCACAATATGCTTCCAAGCCTGTCTCTGCATCATTTCCTTCAAATAAGCACAAAACAACCCATAAGAGACACAAAAATGCAGGAAAACAAGAACATAAGGTAAGGATCTGAGGGCCTAAATAAAGTACATATTTGGCCCGATCATTGCCTGCCGGATCTAGGCCTTGGCCAGGTACCACCCCCCACCAAGAAAGGCATGGCACTAAAGTGGCCTTAGTTGCCTACCAGGATCTTGTTGCCAATATGTTCGCCTTGTTTTCGCCAATGTACCTAGATTTCTGAGAAACAGAAGGCTAAGTACCTTGATTCACCAGTGTCTTCACCTAAATGCCTAGGTTCCTTGAAACAAGAAGGCTAGGTACCGCTATTTTCGCCAGAATAACAAGATTCCTAGAACAGGAATGCAAGGTACTTAGATTAGACAATGTTTTCGCTAGTGTGTTCACCAAAAGTACCAAGATTTCTAGAACAGGAATGCGAAGTACTTAGATTTGATAATGTTTTCGCCAGTATGTTCACCAAGGTGCCGAGATTCCAAGAACAAGAATGCGAGGTACCTATATTCGCCAACGTGTTCGCCTTGTTTCCGCTAATATACCTAGATTCTTGGAAAATGAAAGGCTGGGTACCGCGATTCTCCAGGATTTTCGCCTATGTACCTAAATTCCTGAATGATGGAAGATTGGGTACCATGACTCACCAACATTATTAGCTATGTACCAGGGTTCCTGATAAAGGAACGCGAGGTACCCTAATCATGGTATCAACTAAGATCCATGATACCATGTACACGGGAGTGCTTACACCTAGAAAAGTGTCATGAGATCCATTGACTAGGTACCCTGGTACCAGTCACCTATCACGTTACACTCATGTTCATATCAAGTCCCTCATGTTACCAGATATTGGTTAAAACAAATTTATGTTGGGGAATCCTATTCGAATTTTATGCTACAGTTAGAAGCATGCAACAGAATTCAATTAAGAAAATCATAAAGGATAGCCAGACAGATATAGAAAGAGGGGATACTTCATTGATCAAATCAGGGAGCCCAACCCTTTTTTCTGGCTACCTAAAGAAAACAAGAAAGAAAAATAACAAGAAATGGGCTGAAAGTTCAGACATGCTAGCTTCCTCCCCGACTTCCAGCCCTCCTTCCTAGCCTGCCCACCTAACGACATTGATCTCCACCAAGACAAATGTCGATGGCACCATCACGACCGTGGGAGGTAGGAACAGATGCCGTGTTGGAACCATCAAGTATTAGAGGGATAAAAAGGCAGCTTCGAAACCATCCACGTTAAAGATGCAACCGGACTCAAGATTGCAACTCGACTAAGCAACGTGTACACCATCGACCAAGGTACGAAGCCGTGAGCCACCCTTCTCCCTGGTACCAAGAATTATAAACCGGTCAAGCAATGTTTCTCCAGTGACTCGACCCATCTCGCACTGCTCCTTCCACAATACCAAACACCCTACCAGTCAGAGAGATCATTATAAGAACCTCACTTTTGTGATTGGCTTGTTTCATGAAAAATCACATTGGGGATGTTTATGTAACGGGTAGCATAAGTTCTCGAAGACTTGCTTCCGATCATCCCAAAGAGCTTCAAGAGAGGTAGTTCACTTGTCCTTAACTCTTGAAGAGATTTAGTTGCACACACTCACATTCTATGCATTTGTATTGACATGCATGTATGGTTGAACACACACACATACTTCTTGCATTTTGGAGTTGATGGGCTACACAGTGGGTTAGGCGACATGCAATGCCACTTGTACATGTCGCCTGACAAGTCACCTTAGACTTGAGTTTTTCCCACAGTGTGTTAGGCGACATGCAAGGCCACTTGTGCATGTCGCCTCCAATGTCGCCTTAGTCTTGTTATTTTTCTCCAGTGTGTAAGGCTACATACCAGGCGACTTGTGCATGTCGCCTCACATGTCGCGTCAAGCTGCTCGATTTTTGTCCAGAACGAAAGGCGACATTCAAGGCGACTTATGCATGTCGCCTTAGATGTCGCCTAGCACCAAAACAGGGACATTTTCATCTTTTCATGGCTGCTCGTTTTTTCTCCTATATATATGTCATCTTCTCCACCATTTAACCCTAGAGCTTTAGAAATTGATTTTTAGAGAGAGGAAGTGGTTCCTTAGTGAGAGAAGCTCCAAGAGTTGTCTTAGACTCTTAAAACCCAAACACCTATCATCCATTCATGATTCAAGCATCATCTAGCTTCATCTAGGATGTTTCTAAGCATGGGTCTTCATCAACATATTTGACTTGGTAAGTAGAACACCATTCTCATACATTCTTGTGTTCTTACTTAGCAAGAAATCTCTCTTATAACTTGTTTGCATCTAGATTTAGTTTCTTAATTACAAGTTGAGATATTTGTTGATGTTTGGGTTGTTGTATTGTGATAGCTAATATTTAGGACATATTTGCCCTCTAGCTAATTAGGACTCATTGATTGCATTTGTTAATTGCATTTATTGTCCTTGCCATTTTATGTGACAACAAGTGTTGATATGGCTTTGTGTTGATGACTAGATTTTAGACTTGCATATCTATATCTAGTTAGGTCTTTATGAGCATTCATATAGACATTGATATCTAGGATTTGTACTTATTGTCATCTTAAATTCCTAGATAAGCATTTAGTGTTGCCTAACATTATTTGCATTTTGAATATTCATATATTCACTTAGGTTTTTAATCTCTTCTTGAGAGTTAAGTCTTGTGACTACAAGGTGTAGTGCACAAGCAAGTGAAGTCTTGCAACCAAGGTGTGGTTGGCAAGCAAAGTGATCAATGATTCACTATAAAGGCCCATTGGGTAGTAGTGGTGGGTTAGTGATCGAGAATGGTGTGACTAGAGGTCAACCTAGGTTATAAACATCATTACAATAGTGGATTTGAGGATCGTGTGTGGCTAGAAGGATAACCCATGGTTTTTCCCTTGTTGAAGGGTTTCCAAGTAAAAATCAAGTGTTATTTATATTCCGCACTTTTACTTGATTTTGTATGTATGTTTATGTTGGGTTATATTATTAATATTGACTAATCAAAAAATTGGTAATAATCGATTAACAACCCATTCACCCCCCCCCCCCCCCCCTCTAGGTTGTTAGACACACGCTTAGAGTGTATTTTCAATCATATCTCCTCTTCTTTTCGCGTTGCTAACCATAGCGACAATCATCGATCAATCTGGAGAAATTTTCTACTCCATTGAAGAACTAGGAACGATGTGAAGGACTGTCAAACAAGTTGGGGTATTTATGGAAGGAGAAAATGAGTATCGAGAACAAAAAGATAAGGTCATTAATGAGGCGTTACACCCGAAACATGGGAAAAGACAGCTTTGTGAAGCGTGCACCACCAAGGTTTAATGTCTGAAGCAAATGAGCCTACCCTGAGTTGACACATGGAAAGAGCAATTGAGTATAGTGTCCAAACCAAAAATTCCTAAGTAAGATATCCAAGAAGAGGTTTTCACTAGGATAACCTCGAATAGGGCATGAACCATGGCAATCTCGATTACCAAGTATCGCGATCTGTGTTCAACTGAAGTAAACGTGGTTGGTCCAGGATTGGTGAAAGATATATCACCAAGTCTACACCTAGGTACCAGGTTCCACATGAGACGAGTATCCCTGGTACCAGGATTCTTTCAACTGAAGTTTCACCTATATACCAGGGTTCTCAGAACAAGAATGCTTGGTACCCTGTTTCTTCCCAAGTGAGGCCTTTTGCTAGGTCCCATGAGATCCTCATACCGCTTACAAGCTATACTACGTGTTAACAGAAATCTTGCTCGGGGCAACAAATCTCAGTTAGCACCCTTAAGATCATTACCACGTAGGTGGTGACCAATGGTAGAATATATATGTGTATTAAACAATGCCTAATGAAATGATATGGAGATAACAATTTCGTTAGGTACTCAAAAGGAATAAAAATCTCTCTTTATTGATAACATATGATATACATTTCTCTATATGTCTTTCGAATTGCTCTCACTTTTTTTTGGGTGATCGTTGGGTGTTTGTTGTATGCATGTCGAATAGTAGTCTCCTCTTTTCGAAGGAGGAAGTCCTTCCTTTATACAGTGTCTTCATAGGGTTAAACTCATTGATTTCCCCTTGATTTTCTCATCCCTCCCCTCCTTATCGGACGGGATTTTTACCTTTAAATGTCGTTGACTTTGAGTTAATTGCTCAGTTGAGGATATCTCGGTGGAAATCAATTTGTTTACCGTTTAGATTCTATTACTTGTTCTGCACGTGTATAATGTCTATAGATGCGATACTGTGTATCTTCGGGTCTAGCATGATTCCCATAGGGGTCGTAGAATGTATTAAGGTGTTGTGCATCAGTTAGTGAGGTCGATCATTGTCCCGGCCCCGATATTGAGAAGCTTCATCCAGCTAGGGGATAGGTCTGGCCTCGCTTGACTTTTCGAAGCTAGGTACGACCTCCTATGGACACCTCCCTGTATCAGCGAGGTATAAGCGAGCTTCTGGAGGAATTACGAGGTAACCTCGACTTCGGGAGGATTTGGTGACGCGGGCTTGATCTGACCATTCCGGGCTCTATTCCGGATGTTTCTGGATCCTGTCCTTGTTCCTGCGTGGCGGTATCGTAGTTCGGCTTTGGGTAGAATGGTCTCCTGGTGGAAACTTTCGGGCATGGAGCCAGGTTTGGAAGGTGGAAAATTTCCCTTTGGTTCTTAGCCAATTTTGGCTATTAACACTACGATTTTCAACCTCGCCAAGTTTCAGAGCTCCTTCTG
Organism: Dipteronia sinensis; assembly: GCA_033220585.1. Lineage (NCBI taxonomy): Eukaryota > Viridiplantae > Streptophyta > Magnoliopsida > Sapindales > Sapindaceae > Dipteronia > Dipteronia sinensis. The sequence continues at coordinate 31,277,887 of CM065638.1, forward strand.
TTACCAGGAATTTATTAAGTCAGGTTTTCACTAGATCAAGGCGAAATTCAACTAGGTAATCAGTAAACAAAACATGCACATAGGATGAAAGAGCAAAAGGAAACAATTTCATTACTAAAACTGGGGAGCCCAACCCCCGGTTACTAGCTACAAGGTTGAAGTAAGAAAAAAGAAAAGAATAAATAACGGGTTGAAGGGCGAAGCTTGGTCATGCATCCCCTTGCTCCTGGTTGGTCGCCTTCTCTCCAGCTCCACCAGTGAGGACCTCACTTTCTCTCTGACTAGCTGGGGCCTCACCTACTACTTGGGTATCCATCACGACCAAAGGCTGCACTTGTCGCTCCCATGTTACCATCTGGTCCGACTGCTCCCCTACCTCATTGGTTGAAGCAGCTTGATCTTCCACTTTCTTGGCAGACTCCTTCTCTTTTAGAGTAGGTTAATCCTCCCTCAACTCAACAGAGTCGGGTATAGAGATAGGTGGGTCAGAAGCCCCACCTTCAACTTGAGCCACAACAGCTTCAGGAGCCTTCGAATTGAGATCTACCCCAATATCGCCCGGAAGAAGAGAGGAGACAGGTAGCTGAACCCCATCATTTCTTTCAACGTTTGCACTCGTTCCTGAAAGGGACCAGCTTCACCATACAGAGTAATCTTAGCTAGCTCGACTGCTTAAGCCATGATCTCCTCTCTGCTCCACCCATCGATGACCTTCATATGAAACGGAGGAGGGAGTGCCAGAGCTACCTGATAGCCAGCGAAGAAGTAACCATCCCCAAAGGTAGTTTTCACCTGGGCTTCCAAGCTGGCCACGTTATTAGTAAGAATTTGAACCTCTTTCTCCAGCTTTGCCGCCGTTTCTATCTCGGCATCCCTTTACGTCTTGTGGTGCACAGATTAGAGTTTCTATGTGTCAAAAGCATACTGCATTCACACCCTATCTACCCTTGCTTCATCCGGTACCTTATCAGCCTCCTCCATGGATTGATGCAGGATTACTACGCCCTAGGTAGCCTTTGCCAATTCTTCCTTAGATTTCTCCAGCTCGGCGGTAGCATCCTTGGCATGCTTCTAGAGAGAGCCTACTTAATGGCTTGTTGCTACGTTGAACTTGAAGGCTTGCCAAGTACAAAACATGAGTTAGAATGTTGTAAATTATGAAATCGCGATAGAAGACCAAACGAAATAGCTTACCTCTACTAGAAGAGCAGATCCTTTGAAGATCATATAGTCGACAGGCATGGAAGTCATGGCCTCTAAACCCCTACCAAGACAGGAAGCTGCAAACTTAGCCAAGACTTCATCCTGGTTTTTGTCTCTCGACCTTGATCGTGACCTATTACGAAGAGCAACCTGGGCAGTAGCGGCAGGATCAGGACACCTTTCAACCAGGGAAGATCGCTCGGTCACCACAGCAGGAGAGGCAGAAGGGGTAGATTGAGCAATAACGGCAACAGTAGTGGTAGTAGCTGGGGCATTAGGTGATAGACCTTGCGCTTGGCTGGAAGCACCCCAGACCCGACCCACCAGAGCTGTAAAAGTTTCAAGCGACCTAACTAAATGAAGTAGAGGTAGAGCAGAAGCCCCAGGGACCACGCTAGGAATCCTACTAGATCCAGCAGGGGTACCAACCCATCAATCAAGGTAGAGTCAGCTGGAAGCCTGATAGGGGAGACCGGTGGGGAATCATCTGTACCACCAGCCTGGGTGAGTTCCACCTCTGGAATCGATAGAACCACTGCAGAGACTACCAAGATAGCTAGAGTTAATGTCTATAGAAAAGCAGTATAATTGAAGCTAAGTCAAGAACGGTTTCTACCTGGGGAAGCATTCGAGACGTGGAGATAGCGGTCTACCCTCCTTGCTCCGAAGGCCTCCGACGTAGGGAATTTCGTGTTGACGTAATTTTGAGCCATGATAGCTCTCAAAATCTTCTCTGATACAGTGGAGAGATGTCTTTTCTCAGATTAAGGCCTACTGCTAAAACAGATGGAGACTCTGAATTCAGATCCTCCTATATGAACCGAGCTGCCCCATTTACTTTTATCTATGATCAACTCCTTTTTCCAAGAAATGTCTTTCCTCATGGCCCCCGGTACCATGAATTTTCAGGCTATTCCTGGTACGAACATAGAATTGCCCTTTCGGGCAATGAGCATTGGCACCAACTTGAAAAACAAACCCAAATTCATTAGGCCCTGGTTCCCAGTCAATTTGGTCCATCTCGCATTGCTCCCACCATAACCCTTTGAACCTAACCAAGTGCCTCCAGAACCCAGGTGTCAGCTGGAGGGGTACTAGCTGTATGGTGCAGCACCTTACGCAAGGTATTATGTATGGGTAGCCTAACACCGCAATCAAAGGCCACCATATAAATTGGAAGCTCGCCAGGATTGGAGGTGTATACATCATACCCATGAGAGGGTACGATGATCATGATATCTTTGGAGATTCTAAAATCTCTCCGCAAGCGCCTGATGGTATCTTGAGTACAAGTAGAGTCAGGGATACATCTATACTCATAGGGAAAGGCGAGTACCCTCCCCACGGTGTCCGTGACTTCGCCAACCCGAGGAGCGTCATCTCCATTCTCATCGTCAACACGAACCCTTTTCCTAGGGACAAGACTACCGCTAGCGGTCTCATCACCATCGAATAGCTGCTCAACACTGTCACTAATGGGGGAAGACATTATAGCAAAATTGAAGCAGGAATTGTTAGGATTATGCTGAATAGCAAGAGTGTAATATTGTAATTGACAATCTTTTCATATTAATAAAGTGTTTTCTGATTCTTACAAATACTTATAGCATTTATTATTATAATTGTCAAGGTAAATAATCGTAAGGTCAAAAGACTATGAGAAATGAAGAATTGTTCATACATCCGGATATGTGTGAGGTAGACACAATTCTTTAGTTAGTCACTAATAACGTTCACAACTTAAGTTAAAGGTTGGGCACCTCTATCTTGATAAAGTTGTAGAATTCTTTTACTAGCATTTGAGTGGGATCAAATGAGTTATGATGAGTCTAAAATCATCGAAAGGTTTTCGAGTAAAAGAATCTAGTGCACTGGGTGCATAGAACAGGATCACAATGAAATACTTTATCTAGAACCGTCACTAGATGTAAGTCTTTTCATTATTAGGACAATCGGAGAGTCGACCTTAATCCTGAGATAAATGATGGACTTATGGTTGCAAATGTTATCATTTGAGCTATCAATGAGTACGATTATATAGCATAGTCTATCCTCGATAGTTTGGTGGTATTCATTTGTTAAGCGATAGAGGACTTCATTTATAGATATGGACATCGTGGCTCCATTTATTAAATGAGAGTATAATATCGTCATATGGATGTTTTGAGGTATTGGATATTAAATCTCAACGTTGAGTTTTCAATAATGATTATTGAAGACATGGCTTCTGGACAAGTCAAAATATCCAAGTTCAAAATGTGGTCATATGAGGAAATATGGTAACTTGGAGAGCTATAGGCGGTCTATGAGCTCTTGGCGATTACTAATATTATTCACGAGGATACACCGTCTCCTATAAGATTGTCAAGGGTATGAATGAGAAACATCTCCTTATTCTATCTTTATTTAAGAGTTCAATTTTAGCTCTTTAGTGGAATGAGTTAAAATTAATAGATCGGACATAAGTGAATCATTTGTTGATTGTGATTAGGTTATGTCTATTGAAGCTTAAATTTAGATAGCCCGCCAAGATCCACAATCCAAACGTACTTGCATGGATCACTTGATATATTCTACCGGACCAATTTATGGGTCCATCTAAAATTGCATTTAATAAATTAAGAATATAATATGTCTATTATTTATTTAATGGGCTGCTCTATTATATTAATATATTAAAAGGAGACATGTGGGCTTGTTTCTTTTAGTAAGAATAAGTCTGGTTCACATGTGGGCTTTTATTTAAAGTCTAATGGATTAAATAAAATAAGAAAAATAATATTAGGCCCATATGTATATGGTGTGGGCGGCAAGGCTATAAAATAGCCCAAGATATTATTTTATTTTATTGTTTTGATTAAATGGAAATTAATTAATTATTTAATTAATTAATAGTTTAAATCAAAATCTTTTCTTGATCAGTAAATAAAATACTATGTGTTGGATTAGGGTTAGAATTATTTTAAGTGATAGGAGTCCTAATGTGGTAAGGATTAAGTCCACATACACTCCATACCACACAAAGAATTCGGCCACCCTAGTCCTATAAGGGTTAGGATTCTTAAATTGATAGGAATTAGGGAAAAGCACAATTCCTTTTCAAGTAAGGAAATTGGCCAACCCTAGATTTCCTACACAAAGAATTCGGCCAACCCTATTTTGAGAAGGAGAAATTTCGGTCACCTTATAAATATAAGGTGATAAATTTCGGCCACCAAGAAGGTTGAGTGAGAGAGATTTTTGTTTGCTTTGAAAAATAAAAATCTTACTCAATACACGTAGAATTTCGGCCAAGAGAGAAAAAGAAAAATAAGTTCTCATTCGATAGTGCACTTGCAAGCCTTTAACATCAAAAGGTTTTGTGCACACTTTCGATTTAGGGTTACGCGAGTTCCAATCATATCGATTGTGAATTCAAAAGTGACCGGAACTATTTTTCTAGGCTCTTGGTGTTTTGGGGTTGAAGATCAGGATCATAAGTTCTATACATCCATTCTCAGGTAAGCAATTCAAAGAAAAAAGGGAGACCACGCTCCTAGGTGATTCACGTACGTGCTAGGATTGAAGATCTTGCAGATTACCATCGACGTAAGTCAATCGGATCACGCGACAAGAGGTATTTAACTCTAACCGTATATTTGTGTTTAATTAATTAAAGGGTTAAGGTTCAAATCTTTAGCAAAATTTTAAACTATATGAAAATCTACTTTTCGCCTTCCGCTGCGGTTTTAGTTAATTTTTCCCTACAGGAATAAAAGAGATTGTGGCTGAAGGATGAAGAAGAAGAAAGCTAGGATTGGCATATATGTGAAAGGTTTAGGAAATTTGCTTAAAGGAGAAGTGAGTACGCCGTGGAGGAGCGAGGTTTATATAGAAGCAGCTACTTGTAACGGGCAGATAAGGTAATCAATGTCGCGGGATAATCGGTGACGTGAGAAACGCACGCCTCTGAGATATTTCCTTTTTTGAATTCGGCCTACCCAGCCAGCCACATGGAAGACCCATTTAAGTCATAGTGCAAGGGGAGGATTCCATTCTACGAAACGGTTACGAAAATTCTCCAAGTGTTTTAAATCCTGACTCTAACCTCGACCTTGTATCGGTGTTCAAGTCAGGGGGAACTTCTGTTAATAGGGTGTTCTGGCAAGGGATCAAAGGAGAATTTTTGAACTAGTATCTACTTGGGAGGGACTAATCTCAGCTCCCCGATACCTAGCGGGATCGGTGCCACGACCTAGAGGAAATCAATATCTGGTAAGGCCAGAACCTCGACCACCTACTTACCCAGATGAAGCACCGGAAGTACGAACCAGGAAGAGCAGGTACCATGCTGAGCATCCACTCTGACACCTGGTACCGCGATATCACATACCACGCAGGTACCTGGTTCATATCTTGTACGCCGGTACAATGACATGTACCCGGTATCCCAGAGCACCTCGACATCAGCCCAGAATCTAACCAATACAGGCGTCCTATCTACCCAGCAGGACTAATATCACCACGAAGTCACCAGTAGGATAGAACAAGCACCACGCCAGTAAGCCAGTATATCTCTCCAAGCAACACGATCGCGGATAGTTGACTCCTTCGCCATTTAAAGTGCCATAAACGAGACCAAACAGTCAACCGAATCAGAGTTTAAACACAATAATGATTAACAAGATCAAATCCCGCGCCTTTAGCCTCACTCAACTCCTTTCAACTCCTAAAATAGGACTTAAAATAATCTTCATTAATACAACCGGATTCTGAGGGATGTGGGAGGCCTATATATACGGATGTGAAGGACAAAGTGGAGGTCGGATTTTTGATCACCAGAAAGGGAGACTTAACCCCAAAGAATCTCCTTCTAAATTCTTTGAAGTCAGTGAGAGTTTGAGATAATTAGTGGGAGGACAATAGCCACTTACCGACATAAACGTATTCTTCACCACCATCCTGTGTAAAAAAGAGAGAAAAGAGAGAAAAAAAGTGTGTTGTAACATCGATATAGCAAAACCATCAGTAAAACAGTATCTTTCATATCCTTCTGGTTCCTTTGTATTTGTTCGACTTAATCTCCAATATAAGAAAGGAACCTCGGTACCGAAGGTACCTACCCCGTTACCACCTACCGGTAGTGGACGAGGGTGTTGATTGAAATTTCTCTCCCTTAGCGGATTTTCCGGTTAAAAATTAGTAATTATAAGAACATTTAGTTATTTTTAATTATGTGTACTAAACACGACTAAATTAAATTTTTTTTAAAAAAAAGAATGCACTAAAAATGTTTAATTTTTCTAAAAAAAGAATGCTCTAAAATAATCACAAATTTTACTGAAATAAGTTTCAATTATTAATTAATAAAAAATATTTATTTTTCATTAAAATGTTGATCATAAAAAAAATCAACATGGATATAATATGCATTACCTATTAAAATATGTAGTTGTAGCAAAATGGTAAAAACAAATTATACTTTTCTTTTAGATAAGAGAATATTTTAATTAAATATTAATTTGATAAACAATATCAAAACATAGATTCAATTGAATAATGTGTAAAATATATTAATATTTTATATATAAAGAGTATGCAAAATAGATCAGATATAAAGTTATAGTAAAATGGTAAAAGCAACACTTACCATCTTCAAGGTCCAAGGTTCGAATTATGTAAGTTGCATGAATTATATGGGATTTAACAATGGATCTGGGTGATGTGGGGTGTACCTGGTTGATCTTGGGGTTCCTTGAGAAGGGCCTATGAGGTGGTGGAGCGTCAAAAATACATCTAATTTTATAATTTTTTACTACTATTATCGGCGGTCAGTGACTGTAGAAGAAAGTGGTATTTTCAATGGCTCGTCACCCATTTTTAATACTATTACCGACGATCATTTTCTTTTTTTGCGACGACCATTACAGTCAAAAAAGGTGGTACTTTCGACAGTCCGTCGATGAAATTTTATTTCCGACGAGCGTATTTTCGATGGTATTCGACTGACTTTTCTAGTGGAAAAAGCATATTTTCGACGGGAAACCATTGTTTTCGACGGCATTTAGCCCTCGTTGTTAACCACTTTTTTGTAGTGTATATCTCTATATATTTAAAATAAGATAATTAGTATTTTAGTGACAAAGTTAGTGTTAACAACCTTTTTTGCAGGGGTCCAAAGAAGAATTTTCCATTTGCCTAGAGCCTGGTAGAACGTAGATCGGGACTGATACCCAGATACCATGGATACTCGATACCATGAACCGGGAAGAAGTCAGTACCACATTGCACGTTTTACCAGGTATCAAGCAGGCCAGAGACCGCGATACCTCCCACATGGTACCTAGGTACCGCGACATTTACCTGGTACCCTGGTACATCGATACCTGTCCTGGACTGGTCCATCAAGTATCGGCCATCTACCTAGCATGAGAAATGGCAGTGGGAAGGTTCCCACACATCGATGCAACTGATGCACCAGGGAATCAACCTTGAACCAGACCACGCCAAAGGAACAAAGCCTGCAGAAGCCTCCGACTAAAAGAAGAGAAAGTTGACCTCTCTAGTTATTAATGAGAATCAAGTCAACGCCATTAAAGGGGTCAACTCTTTAATGGCAATTTACAGTTCCATTAATGAGAAATTAGTCAACTTCTTAACGGCCATTCACAATGCCATTAATGAGAAATCAGTCAACTCTTTAATGGCCATTCATAATGCCATTAATGAGTAAATATTCAGTCAACTCTTTAATGGCCATTCACAATGCCATTAATGAGTGAATATTCATTCAACTCTTTAATGGTCATTCACAACGCCATTAATGAGTAAATATTCAACTCCATCAATGCTAAATGAACGGAGTGGGCAGTAAGAATGAGAAGATATAAATATGACAAAGCTCTCTCAAAGAAGGGGAGCCCGAATCTAATCCAAACCCGATGGAAAATGAGACTATAGAATTCACCCACTTTTCCACCAGAAATACAGTTCGACATCTCCTACCATTGTATCGTCCACTACACATATCAATTTTCACCAAGAATGTACAGGTACAAAGTGGTACCCCTCTAACTGTGGCTTACCAGGTAGCGGTTTGTACTTATGTAAGCTGTCTGGAGCATTTCTTGTGATATATAAATAAAGAAGAGTCTCTCTCCTTCCTCTCGATCATGCCTAGGGGTTTTTCATCATAGGATCATTCGTGATGCTTTTTCCCCCTAGGTCAGTCCGATTCTATCAAAGAATTGTCATACTTTTATCTATCTCTTTTATTATGCATGTATGGAAGCTAGATCTGACCCCACTGGTCCTAGCTCTCTCTTATCCACCTATCTGCATGCCAAGTCACGTATAAAGGAGGTAGAAAACCATCTGGACCACCTAGAAGAATCGGGACAAGTATCGGAAAAACCTAGAGGTGAATGATCGCTACCGGGTGGTCCCATTGTTAGGTCGATAAATGTTTATATTTGAGACCCCTTATTCCTATGTTTTATGTTATGTTCTTGAGTGAAATTGAATATTTTAATGTGTTTGTTGAGATTATGTAGAAGAGAGTGCTTGAAGTAAATTTGAAGACAAAAAGGTGATTTTGAAAGATTGAAAGGATTAAAATGTAATTGTCACAACAAGGGACAAAAGCGTAATTGACCAAGTCAAAAAGCAAAAGGCAACAAAAATTGCTTTTGATCTCACTTTCACAGCGCCTCTTATGGCGTATACACACAGCGCTAAATTTGGGTGGACCGCTGTCACTTGTGCTGTGCATTTTGGCAGCGGTACACACAGGCCTCCAATATCAATATGTGATACGTTGTGCATACGCTGTGGGATCGCTGCACTTTTGCACATCGATGTTTCTCCAGTATTGTTACGTTGTCAATTGCGCTCTAAATTATTGCAGCGGTCCCACAGCGGTCGCTGCTTATTTTTGACAGATTTCTACTCCGAAATGGTTCCAAATTGGTCTAGAATTATCCCAAAACTTCCCAAATCAAATCCAAAAAGACTCTAAAAAATCAAGACATGCTTGGAAAATTTCCTAAACTCAAATTAGGAATTAATTTCCAAAGAGGAAATCCAAGTTAGGAAAGAATTTTCATTCCTTAATTAATTCGATTTTCCTACTTGGTATATTTCCTACAACAAAGCAAATTGGGATTTTACAAGGAGTAGTCACCTATAAATACCAAGAGTTTCTTCAAGAGCTGGGGAAGATTAATTATTGAAGATTGAAGACCGAAGATCCTTCATAGTTTTTATTTTCTCTCTTCTTCTACCTTTCTTTAATTTTAATGTTTTTATTTGCTTTTATAATTATGATGTGTAACAAAACTTTTCATAGCTAGGGCTAACTTGAAGCCCTAGACATGATTTCAATTTCATAGACATATTGTTTTAATACAGTATTATTTTCCTTACATGATGAATTCAATTTCCCCATAAAAATTGTGTTTCTTTGATTGATCACCTTAGGAGCATGATTTTAGGATTTATGTTGCAAGGATACAAGTCGGAAACCATACAAATCTATCCTTGGTTGCAACAATTGATTGAAATAAGACTCAATTAAGGGAAGTTGTTTCATAAATTACCTAGAATAGATACCATGTTCAAGGGTTTATGTGATGTTCATATTCTCTTCATTCTTAATGAATTTTAATTATTAAATCTAAGTAGACACCATGCTAGGTTATAATTTGGAGTATAAGTATTTATGCAGACACCATACAATTTACATACCAACTAAGAGAGAATCATACGACTTGAGTGAGACACCATCACCTTGTCGTGAATATCTGCATCATGTTTGACTTCTTTAACTATATTATTGTCTATGGATTGGATGAATGTTTAGTGGCGGATAGGAAATTCTAGCTAGTTTTTCTCTATTGATTTTTCCAAATAATCTTTCTGCTGCGTTTCTTAATTTTAGTTTAATTTAAATTCTTAGTTTTTAATAATCAATTCAAAAACCCCCATCGTGTGTGTGAGTTGTGTTTTATTTAAGTTGTCTTAGAATCTTAGAGTGTCTTAATTTATTGTTTTTAAATTCTTAACTTCCGTAGGTAATTCATTCCTCGTGGGAACGACCCTTGCTTGCCTATTGTACTATCGTTTACGATTTGTGCACTTGCAAGGTTTGATAATATTTTTGTTTGCTATTTTGCAACCAACAAGTTTTTGGTGCCGCTGTCGGGGAATAAATTGCTTACTTTAGTTTTGAGTTTGTTTTTGTTTTTATTTTTCTCTTAGGTTTATTTGGTAATTTTTCATTTAATTTTTTTTTTAGGTTTATGAACGGTCGTCGTTCTGTGGATACTCATCCTATAGAACAAGATCCTGAGATCGAGAACTCTTCATCATTTGCGGAGAAATCAAGAAAGAAACATGGATGAAGAAATTCCACCAAATCAAGCGGTTGTCCAAGTGGCATTGAACAATCTCACTAGACCTCTCAAGGAGTTCACAATCCCTAAGGCTTTGGACCAACCATCATGCATCATTCTTCCGCCCAACATCAATTTCAAGATCAAGAGTGGTACAATCCATCTTCTTCCAACATTCTATGGAAAATCGGGAGAGGATCCTCACATTCACATCAAGGAATTCTTTGCGGTGTGCACCACTATCACTAATGGAGGTGAGAATGATGAGGGAATTCGTTTGAGACTTTTTCCCTTCTCACTCAAGGACAAAGCCAAAGAGTGGCTTTACTTACTACCAAGTGGATCCATCGCATCATGGGTCGATCTAGCAGCAAAGTTCCTTTCAAAATTCTTTCCAGCTCAAAGCACAAACAAAATTTGAAAAGAAATTATGGGGGTGCAGTAACTCGATGGTGAACCATTCCATGAATATTGGGAGCGTTATCAAAGGCTACTCAATTCTTGCCCGCATCATGGGATAGAGCAGCATTACCTCGTACAATACTTCTATGAAGGGTTACTTGACTCTGAGAGGATCATGGTTGATGCTACAAGTGGAGGGGGATTGATGAATAAGAATGCATTGGAGGCTCAGGAGATAATCGAGAGGCTTACAGAGAATTCTCAACAATTCAACTAATGAAGAGCCCCTCCGAAGAAAGCTGGAGTTTATGAGGTGAGCACAAATGATTATGGACCCCAAATCGCACAATTGACAAAGTTAGTTCAACAATTGATCCTGAATTCTCAAGTGTGCGCGGTATGCACGAATCCAGGACACTCTTCGGAGTCAAGTCCGAGTCTAGGCGACAATAGGGAGGAGATGGCAAATTATGTGCAACAACAAAGGCAAAGGAATTATTCATTCTCCAACTCATATAATCCGGGTTGGCGACAACATCCAAACTTTGGATGGAAGAACACTCAAAATGCATTAATGCCACCACCGGTTCAAAATCAATTTGTACCTCAATAACCTCCGAGACAAGGTAAGTCCCTCGATGAACTCGTGGAATCTTTAGTGCTAAGTATCCAATCTTTTATGCAGGAAAGGAGGCAATCTATTAAGAACATAGAGAACCAAATTGGGCATATAGCATCCTCGTTGAGTCAAAGAGACCAAGGTAGACTTCCAAGCCAAGTTATCCAAAACCCAAAGGGAAATCAAGAATCCGCAAAGGCAATCACTCTTCGAAGTGGCAAGGAACTGAGAGAAGGAAAGGAAGAGATGGAAGTAGACATGGAGGCCAAAGAAAAAGAAGAAGACGTCTCTCATAAAAACCAACAACAAAAAAAGAAGGAAACGGTGGTTAAGGAACCAAGTGCTGAAATCTTAGCACAAGTACCATATCCGGGAAGACTTGTAAATGGAAAGAGAGAGCAAAGCACAAAAGACATCCTTGATACCTTTCGAAAAGTACAAATCAACATTCCTTTACTGGATGCTATTCAACAAATTTCAAGGTATGCAAAGTTTCTCAAGGAATTGTGCACAAACAAGAGAACATTCAAGGAGAGGGAGATAGTGGCTCTAAATGACGAGGTCTCTGCTGTGCTCTTGCGCAAGCTACCTCCAAAACTCAAGGATCCGGGGAGCTTCACGATCTCGTGCATCATTGGAACCCAAAGGTTTGAAAGGGATTTACTTGATTTAGGTGCTTCTATTAATTTAATGCCATTTTCTGTGTTTGAATCTTTGAAGATAGGCGAACTCAAGGAAACCTCTATGAGTATACAACTTGCAGATCAATCCATTCGATACCCAAGAGGAGTGCTAGAAGACGCACTAGTCAAGGTCAATGAATTGATTTTTCCAGCAGATTTTCTAGTACTCGAGATGGAGGATGATCCCACTCCGGGAAGAGATCTTCCTTTGATCCTTGGAAGACCATTCATGAGGATGGCAAAGACAATGATCAATGTTTATGAAGGCACACTTACAATGTCAATGAGTGAGGAGACGGTAAAATTCAATGTATTTGATGCTTTTAAGTTTCCTAATGATTAGGGTGCTTGTTTTTCTATAGATATCATGGATAAATTGGTTCGAGAGGTAATTGAAACATCACAAGAAGAAACTCCTTTGGATATGGTGTTAATTCATGGGTTAAAAACAGAGGAAGATGCATCCACCATTCTTTTTGATGAAGACGTGATCCCAAAATTTTTGAGGCCATGAACATATTGGATGCATCTTCGAAACACCAAGGTAAGTACTTCAACTCTTTTGAAACTCTTCCATTATCTACTAATGAGTTTGTTCCATCTATTGTCCAAGCACCAAAGCTAGAATTGAAGATCTCTTCCAGACACTTTAAGCTATGAGTACTTGGGAAAGGAAGAGACATTACCGGTGATTATTGCATCGGATTTGAGCAAAATGGAAGAAGACAAACTCATTCGAGTCTTGAGAGAGCATATTACGGCTATTGGGTGGACAATTACCAATATTAAAGGAATAAGCCCCACCAAATGCATGCATCAAATTTTCATGGATGGGGAAGCCAAACCATCAAGGGAAGCATAAAGAAGGCTCAATCCGGTAATGAAAGAAGTGGTGAAGAAAGAAGTTCTCAAGCTTTTAGACGTGGTAATCATCTACCCAATCTCAGATAGCAATTGGGTTAGCCCCGTCCAAGTTGTGCCAAAAAAGTCCGAAATCACCGTGGTAAAGAATGAGAACAATGAGTTGATACCCCAAAGATTACAAACCAGATGGCGAGTTTGCATCGACTATAGGAAGCTCAACACTACAACACGTAAGGATCACTTTCCCTTACCATTCATTTATCAAATGCTTGAGCGCCTCGCTGGCCATAGTCATTATTGCTTTCTCGATGGATACTCGGGGTATAACCAAATTGCCATTGCACCGGAGGACCAAGAAAAGACCATTTTCACTTGCCCATTTAGCACCTTTGCCTATAGGCTCATGCCTTTTGGGCTGTGCAATGCACTTGCCACCTTCCAAAGATGCATGATGTCCATCTTCTCTGACATGGTTGAGACATTATCGAGGTATTTATGGATGATTTTTCTCTTTTTGGTGATTCTTTTGATAATTGTCTTCACAACCTCTCTCCAGTGTTGCAAAGATGTCAAGAGTGCAACCTTGTTCTCAATTGGGAGAAGTGCCACTTCATGGTACAACAAGGCATTGTGCTTGGACATGTTATTTCTTGTATGGGTATAGAAGTGGACAAAGCCACGACCGAAGTCATGAAGAGCTTACAACCACCTAAGACAGTGAAGGACATCCGCTCATTCCTGGGACATACGGGTTTCTATCGAAGATTCATCAAGGATTTCTCAAAGATCTCCAGACCGTTGTGCCATTTACTCCAAAAGGATGTGGTATTTGATTTTAATGAAGAGTGCTTGAAGGCTTTCAACACATTGAAGGAGGCCTTAACTTCAGCACCTATCATGATACCACCTGATTGGAGTCTACCATTCGAGCTCATGTGTGACGCTTCCGATTATGCTGTGGGAGTCGTACTTGGACAAAGAGTGAACAAAGTACCTCATGCCATCTACTATGCATCAAGAACTCTAAACGATGCTCAACTGAACTACTCAACCACGGAAAAGGAGTTGCTAGCTGTAGTTTTTGCTTTAGAAAAATTTCGATCATATCTTGTTGGAACTAAAGTTATTGTTTTCTTTGACCATGCAGCTCTTAGGTATTTATTACAGAAAAAAGATGCAAAACCAAGGTTGATTAGATGGATTCTCTTGCTGCAAGAGTTTGATCTAGAGATCCGAGAAAAGAAGGGAAGTGAGAATGTGGTTGCCGATTACTTGAGTCGATTGGTACATGGATCCAATGATGATGAAGACTCACTTCCGCTAAGGGAAAGCTTTCCGGATGAACAACTCTTCGTGATCAAGATGAAAGAGCCTTGGTTCACCAACATTATAAACTACCTTGTCTGAAGGCAATTTCCTTACGACTTCTCTCGAGCTCAAAAGGACAAGTTGAAGAAGATAAGTAAGTATTTTGTTTGGGATGATCCATACTTATGGAAATTTTTCCCCGATCAAATCATTCGAAAGTGCGTACCTGACACTGAATTTTATTCTATTCTCTCCTTCTGTCATTCTTCTCCGTGTGGTGGCCACTTTGGTGCCAAAAAGACGGCCCTCAAAATTCTTCAAAGTGGTTTTTATTGGCCTACCTTATTTAAGGATGCTCACACTTTTTGTGTTTCATGTGATAGATGCCAAAGGATGGGTAATATCAATTCAAGAAATAAAATGCCATTAACATCTATTCTTATTGTTGAAATTTTTGATGTTTGGGGCATTGATTTCATGGGACCTTTTCCCACATCTTTTGGTTTTCTTTACATACTTGTTGCTGTGGATTATGTTTCTAAATGGGTGGAAGCAATCCCAACCCGTACTAATGATGCTAAAGTTGTCTTAAGTTTTGTGAAGGATAACATCTTTTCTAGGTTTGGGACACCAAGAGCAATCATCAGCGATGGAGGGAGCCACTTTTGCAACAAATCATTCAATGCTCTCTTAAAGAAGTATGGAGTCACACATCGAGTATCCATACCTTATCATCCTCAAACAAGTGACCAAGTGGAGATAAGCAACCGAGAAATCAAGAACATCTTGGAGAAGACCGTCAACCCAACAAGAAAATATTGGAGTGTGCGTCTCAACGATGCACTTTGGGTATATAGGACAGCCTACAAGACACCTATTGGGATGTCTCCTTTTTGGTTGGTGTATGTCAAGGCATGTCATCTTCCGGTTGAGCTTGAACACAAAGCATTTTGGGCAATCAAGAAGTTCAATTTTGACATGAAGGAGGCCGGAGACAAGAGAAGATTTCAGCTGAAAGAACTTGAGGAAATAAGGGATGATGCTTATGAGAGTGCCCGAATTTACAAGGAGAAAATGAAGGTTTTTCATGATAAATCTATTCACCGCAAGGAATTTGTTATTGGACAGAGAGTATTACTCTATAACTATCGCCTTTGACTCTTTCCGGGCAAGCTTGGCTCTCGTTGGTGTGGTCCTTTTGTAATCACCAATGTTTTTTCACATGGAGCAGTAGAAATTCACAATGAGAACAAAGGGGATACATTCAAAGTAAATGGGCATCGGTTGAAAATATACTTTGAACCATTTAGAGAACAAAAAGAAGGTGTCGATTTGATCACACCTACCTCGGGGATGGATGGTTGAGTTGAGCTAAATGCGTCGGGCCGAGACGTTAAATCAAGCGCTAGGTGGGAGGCAACCCATCCAGGTTTTTCTTTCATTTTTGTTTTTATTTTTATTTTTGTTTGTGTCTCTCCTCTTTCCATAATTATTTCATTCTATTTCTTGTTTATACATTGAGGACAATGTTTATATTAGGTTTGGGGGTGTGGTTTAATTTTTCGTTTTTGTTTTTTGTGTGTTTTTTAGTCTTTGAGTTTTCTTGTTCTGCTGGAGACATTTTTGGACAAACTTTTTCTTTCAAACTGTATCTTTTGGCAAGGAAATAATTTTTTCCGTCCATGATGGGTTCTTTAATTTTTCGATACGAATCCAACGGTATAAAGAACGAAAAATTCTGGGCGGTATTTTTAAAGTTATGATCATTTCTTTGACCAAAGGTCAGAAGCGATGCTCTGTTTCGCGAATCCGTGAGTGAGCTGTTTTCATCGCTTGTTTTCACATCTTTTCAAATCGATTTTTGAAATTTTTTCTGTGTTAAAAGTGTTTGTTTGCATGTCTATTTTATTTTTTAAAAAATTAAAGAAATTTATTTTGAGTATTCTAAGAGATATGCTCCAATTGACGGATAAATGTCGATTTCGAAAGTCTCCAGTTTTTGGAATTGTTGTCCTCCATATTGAGATTCTTCTTTTGTGTGCTTTAAGTGCCGTAATGTATGTTTTATTCACTAAGTTTAGACTAACGTCTTGCCACTTCCAGTAGTGCATTGTATTTGTCAAAACTTATGACATGCTCTTGATGTGATAGTGGATAGGATGCTTAGTTGGATTGCCATGATTAATAGTGGAGACTACCCTTGTGAGTTAACTAAGCCAAAAAGAGTACAATAAATGTCATTATATGAGGGTTTTGTTTTTTCTACTCCTAAACACTTTTTAGGTTCTTAGTATTAGAATTGATCTCAATAGGTTATGCATTGGACATTAAAGAACATTCATCATAAAAAGATATCACATGTGGACTTTGATCTTGTTTTGGTTGAACCATTAGAAGTGATATAGGCAATGTGTGTTTAACCTACATAAAAGGCCGTAAATTTCCCTACCCATGCGTGTGCTCCATTAGCCCTTTTGAAGCCAAACACTTATGAGCCTTTTTCTTTCATCACCCACATAATCCCTATCCCTTATACCCTGTATATATTGGCCGTACCCTATAGCTTGGGATCATGTCGAGTGGAAGAAGTTCAAGAAGAAAATGAGGTTCAAGTTCAAGATAAAGATGAAGAAAAGAAGATAAACATGGGTAAGCTCTATGGAATGCATGTACTAAGGTATAGAAAGGAATCAAAAATGCTCTTCCTTAAAGAAAAAAAGAAAGAAAGTAGAATGATGGGAAAAGAAGATGAATTCAAGTTGAATTTTGCTTGAAAAATAAGTTGAAGAAATCGATGAAGAAGCTCGGATGCAATTACAAAGAAGATTCAAAGGAGAGATGTCCACGCATCGACATATCATGATACATCTCTTGGCATGATCTTAAGCTCTTCGAATTTCCTTTTTCCGTTATTTTGTATTAACCCTTCACCCAATGGCCCCATTACAACCAAATAAAAGACATAATTGATCTTTTGGGAATGCTAGTTTGAGAGTAAAGGTAAACACGTGCTCTATCTTGTTCTTAATGTCTGATTCCATTCATGAGATCTTTTACATATAATTCAAATGTTCTTTCAATGATATATTCATATGCGATTATAACTTGAAATTTCTTGTGCATAACTTCATTCGCATATGCTTGATGAGTGTATTTGCCTAGGTTCTATGTGAATTAATGAGTGACATCTTGTGAGAATTAGAGTCGAGGCAAATTATATCTATGGCATTTGACGATGTGTTTTTGAAGCTAGAGTGTCTTGAGTATGGGCTTTTCATTCAAATAAAGCAATGCATTCAAATTTGTGGCATAATTTTAGTCTTTATTCAGTGGCTTTAGCATGCATTGGCTTTGAATGGTACATTTGAGTTGCATCTTGATTACTTGATTTTTCGCAGAAATATATGTTTGTGGGTAGCATTGTTGTAAACCTTAAGGGGACTATAACTCCTCCTACTAGGGACACCTAGAGGTTTAAAGGCTTGTAGCATACGCTCAATGCTATCGTGTTTCTCTACGAAAATGGCCTAGTTTAGATTAGTTTGTTTTTATTTTTTTATTTTTTTTTATTTCGATTTTGCTCAAGGACTGGCAAAAGCTAGGTTTGGGGGTATTTGTTAGGTCGATAAATGTTTATATCTGAGACCCCTAATTCCTATGTTTTATGTTATGTTCTTGAGTGAAATTGAATATTTTAATGTGTTTGTTGAGATTGTGTAGAAGATAGCTCTTGGAGTAAATTTGAAGACAAAAACGTGATTTTGAAAGATTTAAAGGATTAAAATGTAATTTTCATATGTTTTATTCATTGGTTTCAATTGATTTCATATGTTTTATTCTTATATTAAATCTATCTCATATGTTTTATTCATTGGTTTCAATTGATTTCAAGAGCAATTTGTATTTGATTGTACATGACTCTCTTTACAAATTGTTTTAGAAATTATATGTGTAGAGAATTGAGTATACATGATGCTTAACTTTTTTAAGCTCACTTGAATAGAAGAATTTAACAAGAGTACATGACTCAAGTAAATCCGGGCTCATTAATCTCATCTATATATAATCTTTAATGAGTAGCCAAAACTATACATCCTAGGATTGGTTGCTTGTGATGGATTAAGCATCGAACTATACATCCCAGGTTGGTGAAATTAATTAAGAGATCAGCCCCATATGAGATAGATGTTCATTATTTGCATAACCATTTGTGGATGGCCAATGCTACACATGATAGATTGGACAACCATATGTGGGAAATAACCAATCATATACATCCTAGGGTGGTTACATTTGTTATTGATCATTAATGTGAGTTCATTCTTTGCACATTGTTTGCTAAGTGAATCTATCAACTCCTTAATCTACACATCATCCATCTACACCTTCTTAAATCAGTGCATTTAGTTAGTTTTAGCTTAGTTTAAATTTAGTTTACATTCTTCTCAAAGATCATATCAATTTACTTTTCTCACATTTTTCTTATTAAAGTAGTAGTCTAATCATAGCTATTGGTCAATCCATGTGGAACGATACCCCTATTTGCCATATACTCAGTTTTATTTTTGCTTAGTGCATTGTGGGATTTTATAAATTTGTTTTTATATTGCATACCACGGCAAAATGCATGTCAACCCACAGTCTTGAGATCCAATAATCCTTAGAAAAAATTAAATAAACTCTTTAATTAATATTTCATGATTATTAGCCTCAGAGTTATTCCACTAAAAACTCGAGGCTACACTGCCGTAACTGTAGATGTTTTTACACAAATAATTCATTGTCCATCGATATATCTATTACATATGGTACGATCATCCACAAGTAGTTCATAATTAGAGCTGGGTCATAAAGTCCGTTATACCCCTCTAATTATATCTTTTCCAATAAGTACCATTGATTCTCTAATAAACAATTATATCCTTCAATCCTTTATGAAAGAAGAAGAGCACTCTTAATTGTTCAAGCCTTGAATCAACCCTTAAGGTCTCTGATTCTCGTAAAAAGGAGTATATTCCACTATTGTGTACAGACCTTCCCAGCCACAAGCCAAGCCGCGATTCCAAGATAAGGAGATATTGATCGGGTATGCTACTCCGATCTCACCCATGGTAAATCAAAAACCACAATCTAACCTGAAGGAGTCAGTAAGACACTCAGGATTAAGATCACTCATATACAGCCATCGTTTGTCGATATATATGAATCTCCTCATGTAACGGATATTGGTGAGAGATTCATATAGATTGTGGTCCAGTCTTATATGATCACATCATATAAGGTGCCTCCATTCTCATATCACCATATAAGTAGTCTAGGATAAGACCACCGTACATTACGAAATGGACCGCAGCTGTAGATTAACCACAAATAAAGTACCCAATTTTATTTGCTCTCTACGGACTTTTTAGATTGCACGTCTCAAACTTAATTCCTCTGTATATGACACTCATATACTTGGTTCGATATTACATCCGGCAATCTTGGATATTTAGCACACATGATATAAAAGCATGAGACATATAAATTACAATGAAAAACTACTTCTTTTATTTATAATTTATCTTTATTTACATATTGCAACCTTCAAGGCAAAGACCCCAACACTTCCGCCGTGATACTTTTGGTTAACATGTCATCTATGTATACCTCCATGTTCCCTCCAATCTTCCAAGCAAAAGTCTTATTGACTAACCTCTGGTAAGTGGCTCCGGCATTCTTTAAGCCAAATGGCATCACTCTGTAGCAATATAACCCCTGATCGGTTGTGAACGTCGTTTTCTCCTCATCTGATTTATGCATTCGTATCTGATTATATCCCAAATAAACATCCATAAAGCTAAGCAGTTCATGACCTACGGTGGCGTCCACCAATTGGTCGATCTACGGAAAGGGAAAGTTATCCTTGGGACAAGCCTTGTTCAAATCAGTGAAGTCCACACACTTCCTCCACTGATTTTTGTTTTTCTTTAGGAGCACCACGTTCGCTACCCACTGTGGATACTTGACTTCCCTGATTAACCTTGAGGTGAGTAACTTTTCCATTTCTTCTTTTATAACTGCGCTTCTGTCCAGGTTGAACAGACGCCTCTTCTGAATCACGGGCTTAAACTCCTGATCAACGGCCAAGTAATGCGAAATCACCCTCGTGTCAATCCCCGGCATGTCCTCATGACTCTAAGCAAACACGTATTTGTACTCTCTCAGCAATCTAATCAGATATCCATTAATATGTGTACGTAAATTAACGCATACTATGACCACCTTCGTCTGCTCATCTTCTCTAAGGACCACAACCTCTGTTGGCTTGTTCTTATGAGCTTTAGGTTCTTCCCTCGGGCCAAGCTCAAATCCATTTGGTGCTTCTGCTCGGGGTTCTACCTCATCAAGTCCCATCAATTGAATGGTGCACACTTGGTGATCATCCTTCTCTACCTTGTCCTGGTACACTGCTAGGTTCGCTCTTCAAGCAAGTTCCTGTAACCTTTTGATCATACCTACAGTTGATTCAGTCATAAATTTCATCATTAGTGCATAAGTTGTTGTGACCGCTTTAGTCTTGTTTGGAAAGGGTCGACTGAGTAAGGCGTTGTAAGGCTAATTTTCAGTATCTATTACCACAAAGTCGAGTAGTACTATCTTCTCGCATGGAGCCTCTCCGATCTTTACCAGTAGCTTTAACATCCCTAACGATCTCACCTCTGCTCCCCCTAACCCTCTAAGAGGTATGTGAAGTGTTAGGATTATGCTCAATGGCAAGAGTGTAATATTGTAATTGACAATCTTCTCATATTAATAAAGTGAATTCTGATTCTTACAATTACTTATAGCATTTATTATTATAATTGTGAAGGTAAATAATCATAAGGTCAAAAGACTATGAGACATGAAGAATTGTTCATACATCCGGATATGTATGAGGTAGACACAATTCTTTAGTTAGTCTTGAATAACGTTCACAACTTAAGTTAAAGGTTGGGCACCTCTATCTTGTTAAAGTTGTAGAATTCTTTTACTAGCATTTGAGTGGGATCAAATGAATATGATGAGTCTAAAATCATCGAAAGGTTTTCGAGTAAACGAATCTAGTGCACTAGGTGCATTGAACTGGATCACAATGAAATACTTTATCTAGAACCGTCACTAGATATAAGTCTTTTCATTAAAGAGGACAATCGGAGAGTCTATCTTAATCCTGAGATAAATGATGGACTTATGGTTGCAAGTGTTATCATTAGAGCTATCAATGAGTACGATTATATAACATAGTCTATCCTCGATAGTTTGGTGGTATACATTTGTTAATCGATAGAGGACTTCATTTATAGATATGGACATCGTGGCTCCTTTTATTAAATGAGAGTATAATATCGTCATATGGATGTTTTGAGGTATTGGATATTAAATCTCAACGTTGAGTTTTCAATAATGATTATTGAAAACATGGCTTCTGGACAAGTCAAAGTATCCAAGTTCGAAATGTGGTCATATGAGGAAATATGGTAACTTGGAGAGCTATAGGCGGTCTATGAGCTCTTGGCGATTACTGATATTATTCATGAGGATACACCATCTCCTATAAGATTGTCTAGGGTATGAATGAGAAACATCTCCTTATTCTATCTTTATTTAAGAGTTCAATTTTAGCTCTTTAGTGGAATGAGTTAAAATTAATAGATTAGACCTAAGTGAATCATTTGTTGATTGTGATTAGGTTGTGTCTATTGAAGCTTAAATTTAGATAGCCCGCCAAGATCCCCAATCCACACGTATTTACATGGATCACTTGATATATTCTACCGGGCCGATTTAAGGGTCCATCTAGAATTGTTTTTAATATATCAAGAATATAATATGTCTATTATTTAATTAATGGGCTGCACTATTATATTAATATATTAAAAGGAGACATGTGGGCTTGTTTCTTTTAGTAAGAATGGGTCTGCTTCACATGTGGGCTTTTATTTAAAGTCCAATGGATTAAATGAAATAAGAAAATAATATATGGCCCATTTATATAAGTGGGGCGGCAAGGTGTATATATTAACCTAATATATTATTTTGTTTCATTGTTTTAATTAAATAAGAATTAGTTAATTTATTAATTAATTATTTAATTAAGAAACAAATCTTTTTCTGATCAGGAAATATATTTCCTAAAGTTATACTATTGGTAGTAGTATATTAAAAGTAAAAAACTTGTTTGATAAGAAAATAAATAATTAATTTTATTTATTTAATCAAATAAGAAGTCTTTTTATTTAATCAATAAAAGAATAAAATTATCTATGAGTTGGATTAGGTTTTCAAGTCTAAAGGTTGATGGAAATTAGGGTGCAACACAAACTCTTTTTGGTATGTGATTTGCGGCAACCCTAGTCCTAGAATTCGGCCACCATAGTTGATTGAATGATTCAATTTTTCTTCTTCTTCTCAATTCATAGAAAAGGATAATTTTTATTCTACTAAACATAAAAGAGAGAAGAGATTATTCTTTGATAGTACACTGATTGCTTGTTCATCAATAAGCTTGTGTGTACAACATCGAATTAGGTTCACGCGAGTTTCGATCATTAGATTGAGAACTCAAAAGTGACCGGAATAATTTTTGTCTTCTTTTGATTGTTTTGTGACTAACAAAAGAAAAAGAAAACTTTGTTCATTCATTCTCAGGTTTGCAATTCAAAGAAAAAGGGAAGACCACGCTCCTAGGTGATTCACGTACGTGTTCGGATTGGAAGATCTCACGGTACTGTTCACAGCGGGGGTACTGTTCACGCGGGTACTGTTCACGGGCATCGGAAAAGATTTTGCTGATTACCAATCAACGTAAGTTAATCGGATCACGCGTCAGGAGGTATTTAACTCTAACCGTATATATTTGAGTTTAATTAATTAAAAGGTTAAGGTTCAACTTTGAGAAAAATTTTAAAACCATACGAAATCTATTTTTCGTTTCTTCCGCTGCGTTTTATATCGATTTTTCCCTACAATTGGTATCAGAGCCTTGGTTGTACCTTTTAATTAATTAACGTATATATACGTGAATCTATTTCTTTTTTATTGTGATTATACATGTTTTAGAAAGAGATGGCACTCTAGGTATTCGCATATATAATTACATGTTGAATGTATGGATTTATATATGTTTTATAAAGTGAATTGTTATTGCTCGATTTTGGTCCTAGAATTTCAATGTAATTTTTGTTTCGGATTTGTAACAAGAAGGGTGGTCTATTATTGCCATAATTCCTTCTTGGTAGTTGCTAGGGTTTTATTTTATTTTTGTATGTAAAATAAGTGCAGTATTTTTTTTGTAATCAGGTGCAGTATTTTTTTTTTGTAAATCTTATTGCAGTAAAATAAAAAAAAAATTTGCTGAGTAATTTATTCGGAATATGATGTAATGTATTCGGGTATTGAAAATTCGAAGACACGATGAAAAACGAAGCAACCGGAACCGAGAACGAGCACCGTGCGCACCCTAGGACTGGATTGGGCTACGCATGGCAAGCCCAATCCTTGGTGGGCTGCGCACGGCAGCCTTGTGTGGCCTTATGGGCTGCGCAAGGCAGCCCCTTTGTGGGGTTGTGGGCTGTGCACGTCCATGGGAAAAGGCCGAGGGATGAGCGTATGGTTGATGACCACCAAGAACGTCCCTATGCATAATCCGAGCACTAATGACCAGTGTGTCGTTAGGTTTGACATCCACACCATGGAAATTAGCCTCTATGAATGATGGGGTCCCAATCTTCTTTGATCATTTTTGGGTCGGGTTCCACTGAATTCAAGTCTAGATCCCTTCTAGCCTCCATCAGTGTCGCTCTTTCTCTGTTGCTCTTTCCTGTTGAAGGTCCATAAAAAATGGTATTTATGGCCCCTTCATTAGCTTTCTTTGGGCTTGATTTCTTTGCTTAGCTCTCTTTTAACTGATCGTCTCGGTAGGACTGGGTGTCAGTCTTTCTGAGGACGCTATAATTAAAGTGACTTTCCCAGATAAAAGTTTCAATCTGATCTTTGAGTTGATAGTGTTTAGAGGTCTCGTGTCCGTCATCCTTATGGAAATGGTAGTACTTGGTAGTATCTCGATGAGAATAGTGTGACTGCCTAGGTGGTTCCTTCTACAGGTTTCTTCAAGGATTGCGAGAACTTCTTCCTGCTTCTTCTACAAGAAGTATTATTACTGTATTTTCCTTGAATCCTGGAGTTAGCCCGATCACCTTTGGAGTCATTATCCAGATTACTACCCTGGGTCTTGCTCTTCTGCTTATCTCTCTTCTGGGTCTTACCCCCGTTATCTTTTGGTTTGGCTTCTTCCGGGCGACCTCCGTGCTTGAAACTTTCTCATGTTGCAATTTTTTCCTTCTCGTCTAGTGTGTATCCCCCTCCCATATCCATCATGTATGTGTAGTTGGTCAGCCATGCTCTTCTTAGGTCAGAAGAAAGTCAGTTGTTCTGTAGGTTGTTAATGAACGCTGCTATGATGGCCTCATCATTTGCACTATCGATCTCTAACACTTCTAGACCAAATCAGTTCAGGTATTTCTTCAGTGATTCGTCCTTCCCTTGCTTGAGCTGAGAGAGATGTGCTAGCTACTTCTTCCTGTGCATATTTTTAAGAAATTGCCTCAAAAACACCTTGTTGAGCTCCTCAAAATTCCCTATACTACCAGGGGGAAGCTTCCCAAACCATATGGAACCTAAATCCCTAAGTGTCCGAGGGAAATTGAGGGATAACAGGAAATCGTCCCTAGCATACTGGGCCATTGCACTCTTGTATCTCCTTACATGATCCTTTGGATAGATATCCTTTTTGAATTGTTCCACAAGTGGCATCCTGAATCTTTCAGGGAACACTGTCTGAAGGATGTCACTAATGAAGGGGCTGTCTGACTTGTCATCCGAAAGATAGTTGCATCTGTATCATCTGACTAAGGCATCCATCTGCCATTTGTTACTTTTGTAGGGAAAAACTGCTTAAAACCGCAGCGGAAGGCGAAAAAATAATTTTCGTATAGTTTAAAATTTTTCTATAGATTTGAACCTTAACTCTTTAATTAATTAAACTCAAATATACAGTTAGAGTTAAATACCTCTTGTCGCGTGATCCGATTGACTTACGTCGATGGTAATCCGTAAGATCTTCAATCCTATCACGTACGTGAATCACCTAGGAGCGTGGTCTCCCTTTTTCTTTGAATTGCTTACCTTAGAATGGATGTATGGAATTTCTGATCTTGATCTTCAATAGTAAAACACCAAGAGCCTAAAAAAATAGTTCCGGTCACTTTTGAATTCACAATCAATATGATTGAAACTCGCGTAACCCTAAATCGAAAGTGTGCACAAAACCTTTTGATGTTAAAGGCTTGTAAGTGCACTATCGAATGAGAACTTATTTTCTTTTTCTCTCTTGGCCGAAAATCTATGTGTATAGAGTACGATTTTTTATTTTCAAAACAAACAAAAATCTCTCTCTATTTTGCTTCTTGGTGGCCGAAAATTCATAACCTTATATTTATAGGTTGGCCGAATTTTCTCCTTCACCAAGTAGGGTTGGCCGAATTTATTGAATAGGAAATCTAGGGTTGTTTAATTTCCTTACTTGAAAAGGAATTGTCCTTTTCCCAAATTCCTATCAATTCAAGAATCCTAACCCTTGTAGGACTAGTGGTGGCCGAATTCTTTGCATAATAAGGAGTGTATGTGGACTTAATCCTTACCACATTAGGACTCCTATCACTTAAAAGAATTTCAACCCTAATCCAACACATAGTATTGAATTTACTGATCAGGAAAAGATTTTGATTTAAACTATTAATTAATTAAATAATTAATTAATTCCCATTTAATCAAAACAATAAAATAAAATAATATCTTGGGCTATTTTATTTAG
The DNA here is from genome assembly GCA_033220585.1 of Dipteronia sinensis. Classification (NCBI taxonomy): domain Eukaryota; kingdom Viridiplantae; phylum Streptophyta; class Magnoliopsida; order Sapindales; family Sapindaceae; genus Dipteronia; species Dipteronia sinensis. The sequence goes on from CM065638.1 coordinate 31,304,233, forward strand.
CCTTGCCGCCCACACCATGTATATATGGGCCCAATATTATTTTTCTTATTTTATTTAATCCATTAGACTTTAAATAAAAGCCCACATGTGAACCAGACTTATTCTTACTAAAAGAAACAAGCCTACATGTCTCCTTTTAATTTATTAATATAATAGTGTAGCCCATTAAATAAATAATAGACATATTATATTCTTAATATATTAAATGCAATTCTAGATGGACCCATAAATTGGTCCGGTATAATATATCAAGTGATCCATGCAAGTATGTGTGGATTGTGGATCTTGGCGGGCTATCTAAATTTAAGCTTCAATAGACATAACCTAATCACAATCAACAAATGATTCACTTAGGTCCGATCTATTAATTTTAACTCATTCCACTAAAGAGCTAAAATTGAACTCTTAAATAAAGATAGAATAAGGAGATGTTTCTCATTCATACCCTAGACAATCTTATAGAAGATGGTGTATCCTCGTGAATAATATCAGTAATCGCCAAGAGCTCATAGACCGCCTATAGCTCTCCAAGTTACCATATTTCCTCATATGACCACATTTTGAACTTGGATATTTTGACTTGTCCAGAAGCCATGTCTTCAATAATCATTATTGAAAACTCAACATTGAGATTTAATATCCAATATCTCAAAACATCCATATGATGATATTATACTCTCATTTAATAAATGGAGCCACGATGTCCATATCTATAAATGAAGTCCTCTATCGATTAACAAATGCATACCATATGTTTTTTATACAAAGCACCCTTCAGGAAGAATTCTTAGGTACTATATCCTAAATAGCGACCATCACCAGTAACGTGCATGGATCCAACTATTTTTTTCAGCATTACTAAAATATGTTTATATTTGTGCAAATGTTACTCACGTGTTTGATAGAGTAAGATCAGCTGAAAGAAGTCTGGTGTATGAGAAAGACCAGCCTAAAAAAAAAATATTCGCAGTGCAATAAACTTGAATATGAATGTCCTCAGCGACATAAAGCAAAGAGGCTAAAAGGCCAAAATATTCACCAACAAATGCCAAAAGAGCCATCTTCGGAGCATAAGCTCGAAGATAGAACTCAGGCACCATGAAACCGTGACGAGCAGACAGAAAGTGCCCCGAGAGGCGGAGTGCCTAAATTGTTGTATATTTCGGCCCTCATTCCTATTCCTTTGTCTCGTTCTTGTGTGTATTTTCTATATATTTTAAGTCTAATAGGCTCGTTTGTGCTAATTGCAGGCAATAGATGTAATTCTGGTGTTAGAAGCTAATTGCAGTGGTTCCGGCAGAAAAGGGACAAAAGGAAAAGACAAAGGATCATAAGCAGCTCTACAGTGCGGGTCAAGTGCGGGTCGCAACCGCACTCCAACCGCACTCCTTCCCACAGCCGGGACCTGAATCATGAAGGAAAGATAAAGTGCGGGTAAAGTGCGGGTCATCCAACCACACTCCACCCGCACTATTACTTAAGACAAAGGAGCTGATTCGTAAATGACAGATAAAGTGCTGGTCAAGTGCGGGTCAAGTGCGGGTCAAGAAAGAGTTGGATTCATTAAAGTGCGGGTCATCCACCCGCACTCCACCCGCACTATTGCTCAAGACAGCTCCACCTGACACTAAAGTGCGGGCAATCCAACCGCACTCCACCCCCACTGTTGCTCAAGACAGAGGAGTGGATTACACCTGACACAAGAGTGCAAGTACAGTACGAGTAAAGTGCGGGTAAAGTGCGGGTAATCCAACCGCACTCCACCCGCGTTGTTGCCAAGATCAGAGAACTGAAGATGAAGAAAACCCATATAGTGCGGGTAATTCACCCGCACTCCACCCGCACTTTGCTCGCGACAGTTTCTGGTTTCAAGCTTAAGTGACCTATTTTTCCATCCTCTCTAAATAGAAAAGGATGGGAACGAACTAAATCATCACCATATCTCCCAACACTTGTATTCTTTTCTAGTAATACATCTCCCTATCATCCAAACCATCTCTACTCAATCAAAGGCAACTAGGAGACTTGGATTCAAGCTTCAAGGAAGGAGATCAATCTTCAAGGGTTATCTCTCTACTCTCTCTTAGTTTATTGGTTTGTAATAGAACATGAGTAGCTTAAATACTCCACTATGGGGTTGTTGTTATTTGTTTGATGGATATTTGGGCTTTGTAAATAAACTCTATGTGTTATATTTATTCTATCTCTATGTTTTATTCATTGCTTGAATTGATTTCCATTATTGATTTGCTTGGATACACCCTATTTGCATGATTGATTTGGATTACTTGAGTAGGCAATTAGGTTGTCTAATGCTCAATTGAATGGAAGGATTTCCAGAAATCCGGCTCTACAACAATGCCCTTAATATAATCTTGAATTAGTGGCTTTCACTATACACTCTAGGTTAGCCACTTGTGAGAGAATTAGAAGCCTCCACTATACACCCTAGGTTGGCTACTTTAGTGATTCTACGAGAACTAACCTTCGAGTAGAATTTGGTTGATAACCTAAAGCCTCATCCAATCTCAAACGGGTGGCCTTCACTATACATCCTAGGTCGGCCACTTGTGAGGGAATTGGAAGCCATCACTATACACCCTAGGATGGCTACATTAGTAATAGGTTGAGCTATAGCTAGATAGATGAGCATTCATAGAAAAAGTCTCGATTGAGTAACTAGACACTGTTGGTTGCTTAGGAGGGATTAATCGCTAGTAGGAGGTCTTCGCTATACACCCCAGGTTGACCTCTTGCTAGAGATATATACCAACACAATACACCCTAGGTTGGTTACATTTGTAAATACGTGCTTAATTGAGAATTTGTTGCAATTGCCCCAATATTCACTTACGAGTACATCAACTCCGTAGTTCCATCATCATTCATTCATCACTCCATTGTCCTCCCATTTTATTTGCTTTCATAGTTTAGTTTATATTGTATCTTCATTCACAATCACTTTACTTTTATGTATACTAGTTATATTAATCCTAATCTTATCATCGCTACCCTGATCTCAGTGGACGACACCCGTGCTTGCTGCTTTACTTGTATTTATACTTGTGAATGCATCGCATAGGTTTTATAAATTGTTTTGACGGATGGTTTTCTGACGGCAAAAACCTTCTCATCAAATGGCGCCGCTGCCGGGGACCGGTGTACGTAGTAGTGATTAGATTAGTTTTAATACTATTAGTCTATTAGTTGTTTTTAGTTTTGTTAAGTTTCTTTTTATTACTTTGGGAGTTTTTGTTTTTGTTTTTTTCAGGTCTCTATGGATTCCTTTTGGCAAAATTCAGGATCAAGCTACGAGCCTAACGAGAATGTCTACATCTCATCATTCCACTCAAATTCCGTTGAAGATCAACTAAGAAATTTCATGCAGAATCATGTGCGGGAGACTGAGCAGATGATAGCTTCTCAACAAGAGACTCAAGCCTTCATAGAAGAGAAAACCATGCAAATGCTCGAATCCGCCCAGCAGTCCACCCCGGTAAATCGGAGTTGTTTCCAAGTTAAAGCAACCAAACCGGTGGATTCCTCCAATTTCTCAACAGAAGACATGTATAAACTCCGAATAGAATTTGAAGTGGAGCGAAGCAAGAGAATGGACGAGATGGACAGGATGAACAAGATGAACCAAGAGCTTATGAGAGTGAGCACAGAGCTAGTGTTGGAACGGGGTGTGTTGAAGGAAGAGAATGAAGCACTTCAAGAGAGAGAAGCCTTGAGAATGGAAAAGGCGAGTAATCTCCAAGAGTTGAACAAGAAACTATTATTTGAAGTGAAGATGCTCCGGGTTGAGAATGGTACTCTCAAGAAGACAAATGGCGAAGTCTCCGACAAGAACAAAGAATTAGAAGAACGGATTGAGAGATTTGAAGCCGAAAAGAGTACCGCATCGAAGGATTTGGAGAACTTAGTGAGGCTATCAAAAGATTTTGAAGATGAGATAGCTCACAAGTCAATGAAGATGCAAATGGAGGTTGATCAAAAAGCCAATGCCTTAGAGAAAGCACAGGTAGCACTAAGCAAAAAGAAGGAGGGGGTCAAGGCGTTACAAGTGAAACAAATCAAACGTCCTCAAGACCAGGCATCAAAGGGGAGTTCCTCTAACTCTAATATCTTTTGTTATGCTTGTTCTAAGATAGATCATTTTAAGGCTAAAAATAACAAGCCAAATCAACATAGGAAAACAAGAGGTCCTAGGAATAGATGGAGTCCACCTAGGGTCAAGCAAGTATGGGTAAGGAAAGACCAAGTGCACTTATATAGGAACATGAAAAAGAAAAAGATAATGAAGTCACCTAAATTTATTTGGGTAGTGAAAAATAGAGAATTTCCTAACTTGGTCAAACCACCCTTAAAGGACCCTAGCCTCTCCATGAATGCATCCCATTGAATAATTTTGATGCATGTAGTTAGTTTTATGTTTTATGTTGTTTAAATTCAATAAATGGTGATGTTGGGATAGTTTTGTTCGAATGCTATATTTTGTGGATATTTGCACATTGAATTTATTGATTATATTTGTGGATGAAAGAGTCGGAGGCTCTTGTGCAAGTATGAATGCATGTGCTTTATATTGTTTAATTCGGTTTGGGGGTTCATGCCCCATTCCATCATTTTTGATAAAATGCATGATGTTAAGCTTGACTTGTGCTTCAATTATATATTGCATGAATTGCCTTTATTTTGTGAGCCTTGTTTGAGTCATTTTTATTTTGTTGGGGCATTAATTGTGTTTGATTAGTGCCTAGGTTTGTTTGAGTCATGTTAGGTGCATGCCGCTAGGCCGGATTCTCTTGTCTTCAACATTGAGGACAATGTTGGGTTTTGGTTTGGGGGTGTAGACGCCTTTTTGAGTCGTCTTTTGTGTCTTGAGTCATTTTTGTGTCTTATTTTCGAAAAAGTTGCTGCTTAGCCAGAATTTTGAGCTTATTTAGCTTGGTGAGATACCTGGAGCATAGTGTTTATGGTGAATGTGGTATGCTTTGTGTGCTTATTCAATAACTCTTAGTCACTTTAGGGCTCTCACTTGCACTTCATGGGCTAGTCTCATCTTCTAGTGTCCAAGTTTAGGGAACTCGGTGCTCAAGCGCCTTGTTCTAATAGTGGAGATTTTCCTTGTGAGATCACAAACACAAGCCAAAAGCATGTATATTTGAGGGAAAATGTTTTTCAAATCTGTAAACACTATTTAAACACCATGCATAGTCTCACTACATCAAAAATCATCATTTGTCATTGAACATGCATCATATATGTGGACTACTTGACGGAAACTTTTATTCCCTTGGTTGATTGATCCTTTGAAGTGATATTAGGCAATGTGTATTTTAGCCACTCAAAAAGAAAGCCTAAATACTTCCCATTCCCGTAATATGTGTGCTCCCAAGCCAATTTTGAAGCCAAACAGATATAGACTTTTCCTTTCTACACCCACGTTATCCATAACCCAAGCAACCTAAACACATAGCCAACCCTCTCTTAATTGATCTTGTTAAGGCTTAGGAATGTAAAGTTGTGCTTTAATTTGATAAATGGCGTGTACCTAGGCAAGAATAATGAGTTGTGAAAATGTGCATAGTAAAAGGCATGAAAAGAAAAGAAAAGAAAAGAAGCAAAAAGTAACAAAAGAAAAATATGCTTCAAATGCCTTGTGTAAATTGTAAATGCTACTCAAATGGGTAACATGAGTAGTTAAAGATTGCACGTAGAGTCTAATTGTATGCCTGAACGCCATATTGTATTTGGAAGTGGAGTTGCACGAGAAATTAAATGCTTAAGTGTAGAATGTATTGCCTTAACTTGGTTGATTAGTGCTTGTGCCTAAATTTCTCATTATTCTAATCACCATTCACCGTGGCCACGTTACAACCAAATGGAAAAGACCTAGTTAATCTTAGGGGATGTCTAGATTGGGAATATTAGTTAATGAATGGTCTTTCCACGTTCATGACACGTGATTCTTTCATGAGACTCACTCACTGAAAACAGCGTTTATTCTAAACTAAATGTATGCAACTAAGTTGATTCAGTTACATAAATTCATTGGCATACATGTTGCATGAGTGTGAACCTAGGTTCTGAGAGGAAAGATAAGAGAGAATCCGTGTGAGAACCTAGCGTCGAAGCAAATTATGCTCGAGGTGTGAGAGTGAGTAGTTTCTGAGGTGAGGGCATTTTAAGTGTGGGATTCGGGTTGTGCCAGATTCCCTTGGGGTGTCTTCGAGTTGTTTAGAACATTTCACATATGCTCATTCCTCACTCCCATTTGCTTTTGCGTATCTCTCTGCTAGTTGGTTTTGCAGCAAGTTTTCCTTTGTGTCTAGGAAATTTCTTAGTTCGAGTCATTTTTAGTTTGTGTCTTATTTGTTTTGTTTTATGTTTGCTCGAGGACGAGCAAAGGTTTGGTTTGGGGGTGTTTGATCGTGCCTAAATTGTTGTATATTTTCTATATATTTTATGTCTAATAGGCTCGTTTGTGCTAATTGCAGGTAATAGATGTAATTCTGGTGTTAGAAGCTAATTGCAGTGGTTCCGGCAGAAAAGGGGCAAAAGGAAAGACAAAGGATTATAAGCAGCTCTACAGTGCGGGTCAAGTACGGGTCGCAACCGCACTCCAACCGCACTCCTTCCCACAGCCGGGACCTGAATCATGAAGGAAAGATAAAGTGCGGGTAAAGTGCGGGTCATCCAACCGCACTCCACCCGCACTATTGCTCAAGACAGAGGAGCTGATTCGTACCTGACAGAAAAGTACGGGTCAAGTGCGGGTCAAGACAGAGTTGGATTCATTAAAGTGTGGGTCATCCACCCGCACTCCACCCGTACTGTTGCTCAAGACAGCTCCACCTGACACTAAAGTGCGGGTAAAGTGAGGGTAATCCAACCGCACTCCACCCGCACTGTTGCCAAGATCAGAGAACTGAAGATGAGAAAACCCATATAGTGCGGGTAATTCACCTGTACTCCACCCGCACTCTGCGCGCGACAGTTTCTGGTTTCAAGCTTAAGTGACCTATTTTTCCATCCTCTATAAATAGAAAAGGATGGGAACGAACCAAATCATCACCATATCTCCCAACACTTGTATTCTAAGCTAGTAATACATCTCCCTATCATCCAAACCATCTCTACTCAATCAAAGGCAACTAGAGGACTTGGATTCAAGCTTCAAGGAAGGAGATCAATCTTCAAGGGTTCTCTCGACACTCTCTCTTAGTTTATTTGTTTGTAATAGAACATGAGTAGCTAAAATACCCCACTATGGGGTTGATGTTATTTGTTTGATGGATATTTGGGATTTGTAAATAAACTCTATGAGTTATATTTATTCTATCTCTATGTTTTATTCCATTGCTTTAATTGATTTCCATTATTGATTTGCTTGGATACACCCTCTTTGCATGATTGATTTGGATTACTTGAGTAGGCAATTAGGTTGTCTAATGCTCAATTGAATGGAAGGATTTCCAGAAATTCGGCTCTACAACCATGCCCTTAATCTAATCTTGAATTAGTGGCTTTCACTATACACTCTAGGTTAGCCACTTGTGAGAGAATTAGAAGCCTCCACTATACACCCTAGGTTGGCTACTTTAGTGATTCTACAAGAACTAACCTTCGAGTAGAATTCGGTTGATAACCTAAAGCCTCATCCAATCTCAAACGGGTGGCCTTCACTATACATCCTAGGTCGGGCACTTGTGAGGGAATTGGAAGCCATCACTATACACCCTATGATGGCTACATTAGTAATAGGTTGAGCCATAGCTAGATAGATAAGCATTCATGGAAAAAGTACAAATTGAGTAACTAGCCACTGTTGGTTGCTTAGGAGGGATTAATCGCTAGCAGGAGGTCTTCGCTATACACCCTAGGTTGACCTCTTGCTAGAGATATATACCAACACTATACACCCTAGGTTGGTTACATTTGTCAATACGTGCTTAATTGAGAGTTTGTTGCAATTGCCCCAATATTCACTTACGAGTACATCAACTCCGTAGTTCCATCATCATTCATTCATCACTCCATTGTCTTCCCATTTTATTTGCTTTCATAGTTTAGTTTATATTGTATCTTCATTCACAATCACTTTACTTTTATACATACTAGTTATATTAATCCTAATCTTATCATCGCTACCCCGATCTCAGTGGACGACACCCGTGCTTGCCGCTTTACTTGTATTTATACTTGTGAACACATCGCATAGGTTTTATAAATTGTTTTGACGGACGGTTTTCTGATGGCAAAAACCTTCTCATCAGCATACCAGTCAATGAAATGGCAAACCCGAGGCACCAGGCTACCTAGCAAACGACTCGGGACTGTTAGGATTATGCTCAATAGCAAGAGTGTAATATTGTAATTGACAATCTTTTCATATTAATAAAGTGTTTTCTGATTCTTACAAATACTTATAGCATTTATTATTATAATTGTCAAGGTAAATAATCATAAGTTCAAAAGACTATGAGATATGAAGAATTGTTCATACATCCGGATATGTGTGAGGTAGACACAATTCTTTAGTTAGTCCTGAATAACGTTCACAACTTAAGTTAAAGGTTGGGCACCTCTATCTTGATAAAGTTGTAGAATTCTTTTACTAGCATTTGAGTGGGATCAAATGAGTTATGATGAGTCTAAAATCATCGAAAGGTTTTCGAGTAAAAGAATCTAGTGCACTGGGTGCATTGAACAGGATCACAATGAAATACTTTATCTTGAACCGTCACTAGATATAAGTCTTTTCATTATTAGGACAATCGGAGAGTTGATCTTAATCTTGAGATAAATGATGGACTTATGGTTGCAAGTGTTATCATTTGAACTATCAATGAGTACGATTATATAGCATAGTCTATCCTCGATAGTTTGGTGGTATTCATTTGTTAATCGATAGAGGACTTCATTTATAGATATGGACATCGTGGCTCCATTTATTAAATGAGAGTATAATATCATCATATGGATGTTTTGAGGTATTGGATATTAAATTTCAACGTTGAGTTTTCAATAATGATTATTGAAGACATGGCTTCTAGACAAGTCAAAATATCCAAGTTCAAAATGTGGTCATATGAGGAAATATGGTAACTTGGAGAGCTATAGGCGGTCTATGAGCTCTTGGCGATTACTGATATTATTCACGAGGATACACCATCTCCTATAAGATTGTCTAGGATATGAATGAGAAACATCTCCTTATTCTATCTTTATTTAAGAGTTCAATTTTATATCTTTAGTGGAATAAGTTAAAATTAATAGGTCGGACCTAAGTGAATCATTTGTTGATTGTGATTAGGTTATGTCTATTGAAGCTTAAATTTAGATAGTCCGCCAAGATCCACAATCCCCGCGTACTTGCATGGATCACTTGATATATTCTACAGGACCAATTTATGGGTCCATCTAGAATTGCATTTAATATATTAAGAATATAATATGTCTATTATTTATTTAATGGGCTGCTCTATTATGTTAATATATTAAAATGAGACATGTGGGCTTGTTTCTTTTAGTAAGAATAAGTCTGGTTCACATGTGGGCTTTTATTTAAAGTCTAATGGATTAAATAAAATAAGAAAAATAATATTAGACCCATATATATATGGTGTGGGCGGCAAGGCTAATAAAATAGCCCAAGATATTATTTTATTTTATTGTTTTGATTAAATGGAAATTAATTAATTATTTAATTAATTAATAGTTTAAATCAAAATCTTTTCCTTATCAGTAAATAAAATACTATGTGTTGGATTAGGGTTAGAATTCTTTTAAGTGATAGGAGTCCTAATGTGGTAAGGATTAAGTTCACAAAGAATTCGGCCACCCTAGTCCTATAAGGGTTAGGATTCTTAAATTGATAGGAATTAGGGAAAAGCACAATTCTTTTTCAAGTAAGGAAATTGGCCAACCCTATATTTCCTACACAAAGAATTCGGCCAACCCTATTTTGAGAAGGAGAAATTTCGGTCACCTTATAAATATAAGGTGATAAATTTCGGCCACTAAGAAGCTTGAGTGAGAGAGATTTTGGTTTGCTTTGAAAATAAAAATCTTACTCAATACACATAGAATTTCGGCCAAGAGAGAAAAAGAAAAATAAGTTCTCATTCGATAGTGCACTTGCAAGCATTTAATATCAAAAAATTTTATGCACACTTTCGATTTAGGGTTACGCGAGTTCCAATCATATCGATTGTGAATTCAAAAGTGACTGGAACTATTTTTCTAGGCTCTTGGTGTTTTGGGATTGAAGATCAGGATCAGAAGTTCCATACATCCATTCTTAGGTAAACGATTCATAGAAAAAAGGGAGACCACGCTCCTAGGTGATTCACGTACGTGCTAGGATTTAAGATCTTGTGGATTACCATCGACGTAAGTCAATCGGATCACGCGACAAGAGGTATTTAACGCTAACCATATATTTGTGTTTCATTAATTAAAGGGTCAAGGTTCAAATCTTTAGAAAAATTTTAAACTATACGAAAATCTACTTTTCGCCTTCCGCTGCGGTTTTAGTTAATTTTTCCCTACAGGGACGCCTCTGGGATATACCCGGTGAGATGTGCAGCTGTGTCGGCCATTACACACTACCCTAACGATTCGGCAAACCCCTACAGTAGATAAAATCAGGAGACGTCCTTGGTGACTTGTGTAGGGACCCGGGTGTGTGATCAAGGCAAGCCTTGATGTAACACTTGGGTAAAAAGAGCCCCTCAAAGAGAGGGTTTGGAAAAACAAGAAGACCTCGCTTGGGTTGAGGGAAATAAAGTGCAAAGCAAGAAAAATCCATACTAAAGTGAACACTACTTGGTAAATATTAGGACTGATTGAGGGCAGCCGAGCGGATAAACTCAAAGACTGATCATCTAGCAAAGCAAAACTGGTCAGTTTAATAAGACACTTGATCAGAATAAGGTAAACAAGTCAAGTCTAACAAAAACATGACCCAATTAAGCCAATGAATTAATCAAACTTAATGCCATTTAATGAAATACTTGGGTAAATTAAGTTAAATGAGGTATTCAGCTTAAACAGAGAAACCAATGATACACTCGGTAATATTAAAATACTTAAATATTTTTATTATTTATATGTTTATGAGTGTGCATGTATACAAAATTAATCAAAAGGATCAGCCAAAGATATCACTGCTTGGCCAAACGATAGATAAAAAAAGATCGAAGAACGGGTCAAAATCAATACAAAGAAAGGCCAAAGGATCCCGAACGGGTCAAAATCAGGACGAAGAACCAATTCAGGCTAAGTGTCGTAGTTGTCCTGGTAAAAAAAAAAGAGACTAATCTACAAGAAAGATCCGCTAAAAAGAAAAGTTGACCGGGTGCAAATAAAGCAATGTTAGCTCAATAACTGACTGGGTGTGAATGAAGCACTGTCAGTGATCCGGCCTTTTAAAAAGAAAAAGTGGGTAAAGACTCTACTACTTAAATTACATTGGTATTATGTTTAAAATGTGCTAGTACAAAGCTCCAATGGGCAAGTACACATAAAAGCAGTCAGGTAGCTTTCAAGCGCAAGATCTGGGCCACTTGAGCCGAACGCCTTGAGGTTGGCTTGGCTCGCTAAAAATCATGTAAAAACCCGAAAGTGGGTAGAAACTTAGATACGGTGAGTCGGGACCCCCCATGATGCAAAATAAACACTCAGGTTATCCTGACCTAGAGCCTAAATCCTTGTCTGTCACCGAGGGAGCAATTACAAAAGAGCCAATAATGGTTGAAATCAAATACAAGTCAAAAGTCTTAATTGTATTTATACACATAAAATGTCTTTTTCTTTTACATAAATATTAGTTGGAAGGTCTAAAAAAAATTACCTATCTACAAGAAAGATCGGCCAAAAAGAAGACTGAGCTATAAAAAAGATCGGTCCAAGGCAGAATCTGACTAGTAAAAAAAAAATTAGCTAAGAAAAAGTTCAATGGGCAAGAAAGAACCAAGTCGGAGGCTTGGAATGTCCCAACTAAAAAAAGAGAAGAAAAGAAACTTTACTCGGGCCAACAAACAAGGGAGACAGTTTACCAGAATGAACGAAAGGAAAAGAAAAACGAGCTTATGTGCCGAAAGCATGGTTCTTACCCTGCACATCGACATCAACTCATAAATGACAACGATGTTAGGGGTAGATTCTAAGCAACATGAACCCTTGAAGAACAAGAGCCCCCAACTTGCCATGAACATGTATATATATATATATATATATATATATATATATGGTAGTGGCCTTTGGGGGTGGATACTAAGAAACACGATATCCACATAGTGCTAGCTTACTTTCCCAAGAGCAATGACATCTAACACATTCTTCTTAGCTTGCGAGGAAAGACGATACTCAGGGAAACCTTAATCAGTCCCTCTTATGGTTTTAAACCTTGAAATTTTCAAGCTGTCTTAAGCACTAAAACTTTGAAAGATCATCAGAACCTACCTTAGAAGGATATTCTATGCATGGCGATAAAAGCATTGAATAATGAAAAACTGCACGGTCAGAAGAAAACGCTAGAAAGATAAGAGCATGATGATTCCAAACACAATGCTCGTGTAAAAGGAATGTAATGAAAGCAAGCGAAGCAAAAAAAAAACAAACACTGCTTGGTCGGGTATATATGAAGAACAGCCGAAAATACAATCCTGACCAAGCACTGAAGGATGCTTCATAGCTGAATAAGAACTTACTACGAGAGGATCCGAGCGTTAGTAAGATCCGCTCAAAGAAAAAGATCTAAGCAAAGCCAAGAAGAAGATCCGAGCGTAGTAAGATCCATTCAAAGATGGATCCAAGTGAAGTTGAACCTGGTTGAAAGATGATTCGAGCATCAAAGATTAAAGGACCCAGGCAAAATTGAATAGCACTAAAAAGGGTCTCAGATTCGCCCAAATGAGAGAGAGAATATGAGCGTCAGCTGAAAAAAAGAAAAGTCAAGTGAAGCCAAATAGCGTGAAGTCAAAATTAGCTGAACAGAAAAATGTTCATTCTATACATGGTAGTGAGACATGGCCCCAATCGCAATAAAAAGACCCCTATCTAGGTGAACAAAAAAAAATTTATCACTTTAATGTCGTGAACATTTTTTTCGTTAGAAAATGTATGTCAAAGAAGTTTATAAAAGACATTAGCTATGTGCTTGAAATTGCTCTAAACAAGTACAGCGATGAGCTAGGGTATCGTCCACAGGGATCGATCTAACTAGTAATGATTAAATCAAACTCTAGTACTAAAAATGTGATAAAGTAAATTGATTGACTAAAGGTAAGCCCACAAGAAACTAATACTAAAATGAAAATGCAACTAAGTTAGTAGGTGTGTAAATGAATGATAATGAACTAAAGAGTCGATGGATCCAATAAGCAAACAATGGGCAAATTAAGAACTCTCATGAATGTACATTAATCTATTATAACCAATCTAGAGTGTATAGAATTGGTTGTCTATCCCTTATGGGTGTCCAATCTAGAGTGTATAGCTTGACCACCCACAAGTGATTTGCACCTTAATGCACATCTATCAAATTAAGGGACTAATCTTTTTATCAATCCTAGAGTGTATAGAATTGGTGCTTAATCTCTCACAAGTTATCAACCTGGACTATATAGAATTGATTACCCATTTGAGATTAGATAAAAATTGAGATTATTAAGTCCGGATCTCACTTGAGGAGTGTACTCTTGTTTGATCCTTCCATTGAATTGAGCTTAAGAAACCAAATAGAGTGTATACCTATTCATCTACTTAAATCATTTCTCCATAAAAAAACAAAGAGAGGAGTGTACAATCAAATACCCATATGTTTTGAAATCAATTAAATCAAAGAATGAAACATAATTGATAAATTCAAATATGGATAGAGTTCATTACAAAGCCCAAAGTTCACAAATGAATTTGTTATCCATAAACATCCAGTTAGGACTTTCCTTACAGCATTTAGACCAGATGGAGTGGTAATCCACGGTTCTAAGTGGAGGGATACGGGTACCCCACCCGTCAGTGCTTCGAGGATAAGGGGAATAGATGGTGCTTCAGGTTTCCTTACTGGTGATAGGGGCTGGTCTTGGTCCTTGGTCCTGATACCCGGTCTCTTCTCTAAGTCTCCTCTGTAGTTTTCCAACTCAAATAACATGCAAGGATGAGGGATTGGTGCATCCAAAAAGTTACAAAATGAGGATTTCCAGCTAACACTTTTAAACCGTAACCTGGTAGGTCACAGTTGGAGAGGTACCACCTGGTACTAGTAAAATTCCTGATAAGAAAAAGGAGGAATTGATCGAGATGACAATCAAAATAGGATGCAATATGTGAAAATTCTTTAATACAAACTATAGGAAGATTTCTTTATTTATAATACACTACGGTACATGATGTAGCAATACAATGGAGGTGTAGAGGGAATTTGGGCAAGGTATTTTTGACACTTTAGGTGATGGCAAATTCGTGCTAGTAGATAAGTAGAACTTGGCTTGATAGGAGAAGATGTTTGTATTTTTTGTAGAAAAGTGGATCTCTCCTCTTTCTCGCCCCCCCCCCCCCCCCCCCCCCCCCTTCTTCAAAGAGAGATTTCTGCAACATTTATTCCATTTCTTGATAGGTTTCAATCCCGATGTCCATTCCGTTAATTGGGTCAATCATTTAGTAATTAACGGAATATGAATTTGGCATTGACAGTGGTCGTATTTAAGTGCGGGAATTTTCCTCATAATTAGATAAATTGACTATCTTCATTAATGGAGTTGTGAATGGTGGGAAAATTTCAACTTTCTCTCCCTTCTACTGGAGGTGCAATGTTATTACACGTTTCTTTCCTAAAGACATGATCTTACTTCCCTTGTTGACGCTATTTATGCTAGATGGACAGGAAGTGCTTGGTGGACTAGTCCAGGAAAGGAATCGTGGTACTAGGGTATCGGGTAGCCTAGACTGTGGTACCGATGCTTGATCGTGCATTTTTATATGTCGTGAATGCAAGCCAAACAAATTTAAAGATCCAGATATGCGCTAATTGAACTAATTTAGTATAAGGCAAATATGCGTATCGTTCCACAGAGATCGTGAAATAGTTGTGACTAAATTTGACTCTAGTACTAAATACAAGGAAGTAAAATGGAATTAATGTTGATAGAAATTAGTTTGGAATTTCAATTACTACTTGTTAACTGAAAATTTGCTCGTGGTGAGAAATCTCAATTAACACCCTCGAGACCACTACCACGGAGGTAGTGGCCAGGGTTGGATATACTTTATACCAAGCTTGTTCAGATGATAATTTGAAAATGCTAATATTGGTACAATCGAAAGAGAATAAAGATGATTTTATTATCAATGGTATATCATGTACAAATATCTCTCAAATGCTCTCAATTTCTCTGGGGTGTAGTGGGGTGGTTCTCGTATGCCTGTCGAAAAGTAGTCTCCCTGGAGGTTCTTTTTTTTCCTCCTATTTATACATAGTTTTGGTAGGTTCAATTTGCGATTCTCCGCTTGATTTTCTCAATCTCCTCCCTCCTTATTGGATGAGATTTCTCTTTTAAAAGTCATTGACTTTGTGTTAATGACCGAGTTGAGAATATCTTGGTGGAGATCAGTTTGTTTCCTCTTTAGACTCTATTACTTGTTCTACACGTACGTAATGTTTCCAGATATGATTCAGTGTATCTTCGTATCTTCACAGCGTGATTCCTCATAGAGGTCGTTGAATATGGTATTTATTGTCTTGTATAGCGAGGTGGATCAGTGTCCCGACTTCGGTATTCAGGAGCTTAGTCTAGCCAGGAGCTTGTTCTGACCTCCCTTGGTCTCTTGGAGCTTGATGCGGCCCCCTACGGACACTCTTTTGTGGCAGTGGGGTTTTGGCGAGCTTTCCGATTTCTGCTTTGGTGACACGGGCTCGATCTGATCGCGCCAGGCTCTATTCCGGGTGTTTCTGGAGCTCGCCTTTATTTCTATGGGGTGGTATCGTAGCTCGGCTTCAGGAACCGTGGGTCCTTGGTGGATAACCTCGGGCCTGGAGTCAGACTAGGAGGGTGGAAAATTTCCCTTTGGTCCCTAGCCAAATTTTGCTATTAACACAACTAAACTAAGAATACTAAAATAAACTAAGATAGAAATGGTGTGTGTATGTAATGTATGATGATAAAAATGGGAGTTGATGTAATATAGACATAAATCATGGGAATTCCACTTTTGAATCCTGACTCGATTTAAACTTATGGCTTATCTCCCTAGCTTGAGTTTTCGGAATGGCTCGGATTGGAATGATCACGATCCATTCCTTTCACTTTTGCTTTGGATAGATATAGGGAAACCGGGATGGCTTGGATTGGAATGCTCACAATCCACCCCTTTTTCCTAGCCAAGTTATGTGGGATTGGGATGCTCACCACATACCTTTTCCAATTCAATTGAGCTTAATTAACACCTAGAGTGTAGATGGTTAGAACAAAGATTGGTAACCAATGTAAACCAAGAGTTAGAATGCCTACTTGGCTCATAAAGTTCTCATAATTCAATCTCAGCAAAGGGTTAGGAGTTGGAATGCTTACCCAACCCAAGGTGAGTATCAAATGCAACTGAAAGCACAATCAACCACTAAGCTAAATGAGACTTGGAATGCCTACTCATTTTCACAAAGATTCCATTTAATGCTTAATAACTCTAATAAATTCAATCAATCCACAAAATCAAGAGTTGGAATGCCTACTTGATTTAAGGGAGAATCAAACACAATGAAGTAAATTGAATGAAGATGTATTAATCAAGTAAAAATGGTGGAAATCCCACAATCATGAATTAATTACATCAATCCCAAATTGGGTTTAGCTACTCATGACAATATGAAATACAAAGATAAGGAGAAGGGAATAGAAGAAACCCATAGCAGACCTTCTTTCTTCAACCTTATTCACACCTCCAATGTCCTCTTGAGTAACAATTAGATGAAGTAGAATGGATGGGTTTGATGGGTTTTTGGGAGAGAATGGTTTTTAAGATTTTGAGAGAGAAATAATGAATGGAATTGGTGTATGGTCGTGGGTCTCTCTTCAAAAATCAGATTTGAAAAGTATTTATACTTCCTTAAAAAACTAGGCCAAAATGCTGATGTGGGGAGTTAGGTATCCCGTATAGCACAGGTAGGTTACCCATGCTGTTACCTGTGCAGTCTTTAATTCCCTTCAGATTTGCACAATGTGCACGAGTGGATGACCCGTGCACCACTCGTGCAGTTGTTCCTTGCATTAGGCTCTGCTCACTGGGTTGTGGATTGCACGGGTAAGTGCACGGGTCATACCCGTGCAGTTCCCCGTGCATTGAGGATCTTCAACAATTCATCTTCCGGTACACGGGTAAGTGCACGGGTAGTGCACGGGCGTGCTACCCGTGCACTGTTGCCTTTTTCACTTCATTTGTGCATAAATTTGTCCTTTTTATCCCAGTTCACGCCTTTTTACCTATTGCCTGCAAAAACGATCAAAAGAGCCATAAATACACCTAAAAACACTCAAGAACAGCGCAAGGGAAAAGGATGTGAGGGCCAAAATATATAACATATTTGGTTCGATCAATGCTTATAGGTATCAGGAGACCGGTGTGCCATAACATCGGGGCTGTCTCGATCGTGATATCAACGTTTCTTGGTACCAGGGAACCAAGATAACCTCAATCCTTGATCTGGTTTGCATGTGGCTGGTTGAGGACAATCTAATCTGGGTCATTTCATGGGAAGGCCCAATACTTCCTATAGTGCTCCCTACCTTAAGCAGTTTTGATGTGAGAGAAAAATTCCTTCTTGGACCTCCTGCCTTTTTAAGAGGTTAACAGAAGTCCCCCTAACTTGAACACAGCTAGCTGGTTTGGATTGGAGTCAGGATATTTGTAGCACTTGAAGGATTTTATTCATCCTGCATTGATGCTACCCTGTAGCTATGTTAAGATGACTTAAAGTGTGAATCCCAGTAGGCACCCCACTCCACTATCTTTAGAAATGGCTTGGGAGGTAGTCCCTTAAGGGTACTTAACCCAAAGCATTAGAGGACCTCTATAGGTTGTTGAATAACTGTGATTAAAAGCCCTTTCTTTGCACGTGGTCAAGTCTGCCTAAGTACCGTATCCCCCCTTTGGAGGGTTCATTTGTCATTTAGGGTGATGACCGTGGTAGGCAACTAAGGCCACCTGTGCACCCGGTCTTCCTTGGAGATGGTCTATGATATCAGGTATTCCTGCACCAAGAATCCCGGTTTTAAGGCGAGGATCCTGGTAGGCAACCAAGACCACTATAGAACCAGGTCCTCCTTAGAGGCGATCCAGTGTATAGGACATTCCTGCACTAGGAATCTCGGTCTTCAGGTGAGGATCCTAGTGAACGTGCATTTTTATATATGTCGTGACATGCAATATTCAAACAAATTTATAAGATATGCACTCAAACAAGTAAAAAACTTAGCATTTGGCAAGTATGGGTATCGTTCCTCAGAGATCGAGTGACAGTTATGATTAAACTAATGCTTTAGTTAAAAATGCAAGAAAAGTGAATTGATGTGGTTTTAGAGAAAAAAGTAAAACCAAAATGTAAACTTACCTAAAATGCACTAATCTAAAAAGTGTGGATATGTGATATGTGGATTAAGGAATTGATGAATTCAACTAGCAAACAATGGGTAAAGAATGAACTCACATTAATTGTCATTAACTAATGTAACCACCCTATGATGTATAGGAGTGATTATTTACCACTTGTGAGTGCCCAAACCATCATGTATATACCATTGGCCACCCACAATTGGTTATACAATGAAAGAACATCTATCACATAAGGGACAAATCTCTTTGTTAAAAATCACCAACCCATCATGTATAGGTTGATGCTTAATCTATCGCATGCAAACAATCCTAGGATGTATATAGCATTGGCCCAAACCATCATGTATATAGCATTGGCCACCCACAATTGGTTATACAATGAAAGAACATCTATCATATAAGGGACAAATCTCTTTGTTAAAAATCACCAACCCATCATGTATAGGTTGATGCTTAATCTATCACATGCAAACAATCCTAGGATGTATAGTCTTGATTACCCATGAAAGATTAGAATTAGGTGAGATTAAAAAGTCTGGATATTACTTGGGTCATGTACCCTTGTTCAATCCTCCTATTCAGTTGAGCTTAGAGGGCCAAGCATCATATATACTTGATTCTCTACACATATAATTTCTCAAACAACTCATGAAGAGAGTCACGTACAATCAAACACAAATTGCTTTTGAAATCAAGTAAAACAATGAATAGAACAAATAAGATATATTTTAATACAAGTTATTGAGTTCATTACAAATACCCATATTTACATGTGAATAACATCAATCCCTTAATGAGATTTAGCTACTCATAACAAATGGAATACAAGAATAAAAAGGAGGGAAGTAGAAAAGACCCATGTAGAACCTTCTTTCTTCAAGCTTCAATCCACCTCCTCTGTCTTTATGAGTAGCAATTGATGAAGATGATGATGGGTTTTTGGTGAGAAAGGTTTTTGGGATTTAGAGAGAAAAAGAATGAATGGAATGGTGTATGGTCGTGGGTCTCTCTCTTCAAAAATCAGATTGAAAAGTATTTATACTACCTTCAAAAAAACTAGGCCAAAATGCTAATGTGGCGAGCTGGGTATCCCGTATAGCACGGGTAGGTTACCCATGCAGTCTTCATTTCCCTTCAGATTTGCACATTGTGCACGGGTATATGTATAGGTGGATGACCCGTGTACCACTCGTGCAGTTGCCTTCGCCCGTAGCCTTGCTCCTGGTCTGGTGAACTCTACGGGTGGGTGCACGGGTGTTACCCGTGCAGTTTGTTCTTCTCAAAATCCACCTTCCGGTGCACAAGTGAGCGCACGGGTAGTGCACGGGTCTGCTACCCGTGCACTATTGTTACCTTCACTTCATATGTGCACTAATTGGCCCATTTTGCCCCCTTTCATGCCTTTTTACCTAATGCCTGCAATAAAAACCAAACGAGCCATAAAATACACATAAAAATACTCAAGAACAAAACACAAAGAAAGGATATGAGGGCCAAAATGTATAACATTTTTGGCTCGATCAAATACCCTCAAACCAAACCTTTGCTCGTCCTTGAGCAAACTCCAAACAAAACCAAATATAACTCTAAGCACGCAAACATGACTCGATCTAAAAACACTTAGACTCAAACAAATAAGCTGCAAGCCAACTAACTGAGAGATAAGTAAGAGATAATAGAAGTGAGGAAGATGCTAATGCAAAATGTTCTAAACAACTCCAAGGCACCACAAGAGGGAAACTCGCACAACATGAATCCCACACTTTAAATGCCCTTGCCTTGGAAACTACTCACTCTCACGCCCTGAGCATAATTCACTTAGATATAAGTTCTCATATGGGTTCTCTCTGGTTTTTCCTCTCAAAACCTAGGTTTGCACTCATGCAACATGTATGCAAAAGAATTTGTGTAATGGAATAAGAGTTGTTGCATACATTTCATACAAAATAAACGCTTTTTTTTAGTGAAAAAGTCTCATGAAAGAACCAAGTGCCATGAATGTAGAAAGAGCATGCATCGACAAATATTCCCAAGTTAGATTTCCCCTATGATCAACTAGGTCTTTTCCATTTGGTTGTAATGGGGTTAAGGTGATTGTTGATTAGAAATAATGGGAATTTAAGCACAATGCACCAATCAACCAAGTTAAGGCAATACATTTTACGTTTAAACATTTAATTTCTCATGTAACACCACTTCTCAATACACGTATACATTAAAACGTCCAGGCTTACATAAATTCCAAGTGCAATCACTAACTACTCTTGTTACCCTTTTGAGTAGTGTTTACAATTTAAACAAGGCAATTAAAGCATATTCCATTTCTAAATTTTTTTTTTATTTTCATTTGCTTCTCTTTTCTTTTCTTTTCTTTTCTTTTGATTGTTGCTTTCCTCTATTTTCTTGCCTTTGACTTTTGCACATATTTTTACACTCAACACTTATTTGCCTCGGTACACACCATTTGACAATAAGAGCACATTTACATTTATTCCTAAGCCTTAACAAGATCAATCAAGTGAGGGTTGGCTTAGTGTTTGGGTTGCTTGGGTTATGGGTACCATATAGGTGTAGAATGAACAAGTCTAAATGTGTTTGGCTTCAAAATTGGCTTGGGAGCACACACATTATTGGATGGAAAGAATTTGGCATTTTAAGGTGGCTAAACATACATTGCCTAATATCACCTTGAAGAATCCATCTACCAAGGGAATAAAAGTTTCAGTCAAACAGTCCACTTTAATGATGCATGTTCTACGACACATGATGATTTTGGTGCAATGAGACTATGCATGGTGTTTGAAAAGTGTTTAAAGAATTGAAAAACATTTTCCCTCAAATTGCGCACTTTTGGCTTGTGTTTGTGAAACTCACAAGGGTTGTCTCCACTATTAGAACAAGGCGCTTGAGCACCGAGTCCCCTCAACTTAGACACCAAAAGATGGGACTAACCCATGTAGTGCAAGTGAGACCCCTAAAGTAACTAAGAGCTATGAACAAGCTCACAAAGCATACACAAATTCGCCACAAACACTTTGCTCAAGATTATCTCACTAAGCCAATTAAAGCTCAAAATTTTTGGCTAAGCAGCAAATTTGAAAAATTGACACAAAAAATGACTCAAGACACAAAAAGATGACTCTACAAAGGAGTCTACACCCCCAAACCAAAACCCAACATTGTCCTCAATGTTAAAGACAAGAGAGCCCGGCCTAGTGGTGCGCACCTAACTAGACACAACACAAACACTTAGGCACTATTCAAACATAATCAACGCCCACAAACTAAAAGACACAACAATGGCTCATCACAAAATATGGCATCTTGTGTAAATTTGGCAATTAAACTTTAAAATTCACCCACATCAAGCATCTATCTATTAAATTTTCAGAAAATGGGTATTAACCCCAAAACCGATTCCTATCAGCTGCTCAATCCTGTACAGGTATATGCACGCAATCAAAACCCCCAAACCGTGTTGGGCTATATAAAAAAAACTTGTATATCCACAAAAGCTTCGGCTCATCCAATCATGAAAGAATAAATCAATAAACTTAGCATTCATGCAACCCAAAATTTATATGTACCACAAAATATTCACATTCATTCAAATATCCACATATGCTCAAAAAGAAAGATAGAAAATTAAGTGCAAGGGTTAAAGTTGAAAAGAATAAACCAATGTGGAAGCTAGTTGTAGACTCAAAATGAGTAGGTTCTCGCCCGTTTTATGAGCACTCTTGGCTTGCTCGTCCTTCCAAGACTTGCAAGTGGTCGGTGTGTTGAATCCAAGAGATAAAGAATCTAGCATTAAGCACCATTTCTGACCGCAAAGGTTAACATTTCAAATTATCACAAGCTAAATATCTCAAAAAACAAAATATTGTCCATCATCATCCAAACTAAAACATCCTAAAATAAAACAAAACAAGAAAATCATACTGAAATGAAAATGTTAAAGTTTAAATGGGTTGCCTCCCATGAGCGCCTTAGTTATCGTCTTGTTAAGACATTGCTGGTTGCTTTAATCATCATTCATAGCCAATGATCCAACTCCCTCAAGATTTTCTTCCACACCTCTGTATGGTTTTAATCTTTGTCCGTTAACCTTAAATTTTCCATAATTTCTTAGACTTTGGATCTCCACTGCCCCATTTTGTAGAACATCAACCACCCAATATGGCCCAGACCATCGTGATTGCAATTTTCATGGAAAAAACCTTAGCCGAGAGAGATATATTAGTACAAACATTCCTAGGTGGAACTCTTTCCTCATCAAATTCATGTCATGGATTAGCTTGGTATTTTCCTTGTAAATCCTTGCGTTCTCATAAGCTTGTAGTCTAAATTCTTCCAATTCATTCAACTGGAGGCTTCTCTCTTCTTCTGCTTTGTCATATTCCCAATTTAGCTTCCTGATAGCCCACCAAGCACTGTATTCCAACTCCACAGGGAGATGGAACGTTTTTCCAAACAATAACCTATAAGGACTCATCCCAATCGGAGTTTTGTATGCTGTCCTATATGCCCATAGAGCATCATTCAACCTTGTTGCCCAGTCCTTTCGTGTAGACTTCACTATTTTCTCCAAAATCTGCTTGATGTGCCTGTTGCTCACTTCTACTTGCCTGTATGTCTATGGATGGTACGGGGTGGCTACCTTGTGACGGACTCCATATTTCTTCATCAAGTTTTTAAATATCTTGTTGCAAAAATGACTCCCTCCATCACTGATTATCACTCTCGGAGTTCCAAATCTGGCTAGAATGTTTTCTTTCACAAATTTCACCACAACCTTACTATCATTTGTCCTTGTTGCAACTGTTTCAACCCATTTCGAAACATAATCCACTCCTACAAGGATATAGCTCTTCCCTTTTGATGGTGGAAAAGGTCCCATGAAATCAATTCCCCATGTGTCAAAAACTTCCATTACTAAGATTCCTGATTGAGGCATCTAATTCTTTTTTCCAATATTCCCGGTGCCCTGGCACTTATCACATGCTGCATAGAATTTGAGAGCATATCTAAACAAGGATTCCCAGTAAAATCCTGATTGAAGCACTTTAAACGCAGTTTTTCTTGCCCTAAAATTGCCTCCACACTATAATTCATGGCAAAATCTAAGAATATCTCCTTGTTCTGATCCTGGTACACACCTATGGATAACCTGATCAGGCCCATGTTTAAACAAATATGGTTCATCCTAGAAAAACTGTCTAGCTTTTGCTATGAACCGTTTCCTTCCCTGCGAGTCTAACTCTGGCGGTGGAATTTCATGGGTCAGATAATTAGCCAGATCGGCATACCACGGTTCCTCGTTGTGTACTACCCACAACTGCTCATTTGGGAATTTCTCTCTTAATGGAACCTCTTCCTTTCCAGATGGAGACTCATGAACCAGTCTACTAAGATGGTCTGCTACCATATTCTCACACCCCTTCTTATCTCAGATTTCTAAGTCAAACTCCTGAAGTAATAAGATCCATCTAATCAACCTAGGCTTAGCCTTCTTTTTCTGCAATAAATATCTAATAGCTGAGTGATCCGAATATACCACCACCTTGGTGCCCACCAAATATTGTCGAAAATTTTCAAGCATAAACACTACTGCAAGCAATTCCTTCTATGTTGTAGAGTAATTCAACTGAGCATCATTCAAAGTTCGTGATGCATAGTATACCACATGAGGGACCTTGTAAACTCTTTGTCCCAATACTGCACCTATAGCATAATCCGAGGCGTCACACATCAATTCAAAAGGTAGCTCTCAGTTAGGTGGTGCTATCACAGGTGCTATGGTCAATGCTTCCTTCAATGTTTCAAATGCCACCAAGCACTCTTGATTCAGCTTAAATTCTCTGTCTTTCTGAAGGAGCACACATAATGGTCTAGAAATTTTTGAGAAATCCCTAATGAACCTTCTGTAAAACCCATCATGTCCTAGAAAAGATCTTATATCTTTAAGGCCCCGAGGTGGTGGTAAGCCCTTGATAACTTCCACTTTGGCTTTGTCCACTTCTATGCCTCTGCAAGAAATGACATGCCCCAAGACTATTCCCTGTTGAACCATGAAATGGCATTTTTCCCAGTTGAGTACTAAATTGTTCTCTGAGCATCTCTCAAGTACATTAGCCAAATTTTGAAGACACAAACTAAATGAATCTCCATACACTGAGAAATCATCCATAAAAACTTCTATGATATCCCCAATCATATCTGAAAAAATAGACATCATGCATCTTTGGAAGGTTCCCGGAGCATTACAAAGCCCAAATGGCATTCTTCTGTAAGCGTATGTCCCAAATGGGCATGTAAATGTTGTCTTCTCTTGGTCTTCTGGGGCTATCACTATCTGATTGTAACTCGAATAGCCATCTAGGAAACAATAGAAACTGTGTCCCGCCAATCGTTCCAAAACTTGATCTATGAAGGGCAACGGGAAATGATCCTTTTTGGTCATGGCATTCAATTTCCTATAGTCTATGCACACACACCACCCTGTTTGAAGTCTCTGAGACACCAACTCATCCCTTTCATTCTTAACTACTGTGACTCCTGACTTCTTAGGTACCACATGAATTGGACTCACCCATTTACTATCAGGGATAGAATAAATGATTCATACATCTAGTAACTTGAGGATTTCCTTCTTCACTTCCTCCTGCATAATAGGATTTAATCTTCTCTGTGGTTCTCTGGATGGTATAAAGCCTTCCTCTAATGAGATTCTATGCATTCAGATAGTATGACTGATTCCTCTTATGTCTTCAATTGTCCATCCCAATGGCATTCTTATGCTTCTTCAATACTTCAAGCAGCTTTCTTTCCTGACTGTCATCCAAATTTGCACCAATAATCACTGGGTTCTTCTTGTCCTCATCCAAAAAATCTTACTTTAAATCTTATGGAAGTGGCTTTAACTCGAGAATTTGGGAAGGTCTTCCATGTTGCTCATACTCTCCTCCCTCTGACTTCCTCAAACTATCCCCTACATCCTCATCTCCTTGTTCTGGACTCTCCTCCATGTCTCCAAGGCTCATTTCCTTATTAACTTCTGTCCTACCAAACTCTTCTTCCACTGCCCTTTCAACTTCTTCCTCTAATGCATCCAACATATAGCAGTCATGAGACCCCACCGGATAAGAAATAGTCTCAAATATGTTAAACTCCACCATCTCATCTAATACCTTCATAGTAAGTTTCCCCTTGTGCATATCGATCACTACTCTAGCTGTTGCCATAAACGGTCGCCCTAAAAGCAATTTCACATCCTTTTCATCCCGGCCTTCATCCATGTCAATGACAACAAAATATGTGGGAATGATTAACTCCTTAACTTGAATCAAGATGTCCTCCAAAATTCCCTTAGGGTTTCTCGATGACGAATCTGCTAGAATTAAAGACATGGTGGTGGATCTGAGGTCATTTAATCCTAACTTCTTGTAAACTGAGAATGGCACCAGGTTAATGCTTGCACCCGAATCCAGCATTGCCTTTTCTTGGTTCACCCCTACAATGGTGATATCGATGATGAAGCTATCGGGGTCCTTCATTTTCTGAGGCAATGTCTTCTGAATTACTGCACTCACATTCATGTTTAACCTTTCTTGCTGCCTTGGCCAAAATCTTTCTTTATCCTTACTCAGTTCCTTGAAGAATTTCCCATAAGCTGGCATCCTTTGGATAGCATCCAACAGTGGTAGATTGATACTCATTTTTGATAGGATGTCAAAAATGTCTTGGAAAGATTTTTCCATCTAGGAATTCTTCAACCTCCTGGGAAAAGGTATAGATGAAATATGAGGGTTGGATGGCTTGTGAAATTGTTTCCTCTGTTCTAGTGGCATATCTTCATTCTTACTTTCATCTTCTACCTCTTTCTCAACTGTGTCTTCTTCTTGTGCCTTTCCTTTTTCTTCTTCAGTGCTCTCTTTGTTTCCATTCCCTAGTACCCGTCCATTTCTTATGACTGCCTTTGCTTGCTCTGGTTGGCTTGGAAATCTTCCTTTCTCCTTTTCTGGTAACTTATCAGCTAGCTGTCCAATTTGTCCCTCGAGTTTATGTATGGCAGCATCAATTTCTCTTGATCTTCTATCATTCACTTGCATGTAATCCTCCAGTATCCCTCTGATTGCTTGTTGTGAAGCTATGAAATCCTGTGTCCTTTGCTTAGTTGACTGCATGAAACTTCTAATCTCCTCATCCAATAGCCCATCATCAAATTCACTAATGTCGTAGCACTCTTCATATGTTGGTTGTGATGCCTGCAAAGCCTGTAACGTCCTCTACTATGACGACATTATATCCTTCTTTATTTGAAAACGGTTTCTCATAAAATCCCTCATTTCTACTTCTAGAGTTAAGGCGTCACCCTCAAAACATTCTGGTTGAAACCCTTGGTATTGATCCCAATCTTGATAACTCTGGTCTTTAAATGATCCAAAACTTGGTCCTGGATAGTAATCCATGTATCCTACCACAAGATGCACAACACAACCCAATCACACGAAACTAAGACAACTAGAATAAGATCAATATAGTAATGGTACAATAAAGACAAAACTCAAAACTCAAATAAAAGAAAAGAAACAACAATGCATTTTGAACGTGCATTTTTATATATGTCGTGACATGCAATATTCAAACAAATTTATAATATCCCAAGATGCACTTAAACAAGTATAAAACTTAGCATGTGGCAAGTATGGGTATCGTTCCTCAGAGATCGAGAGATAGTTATGATTAAACTAATGCTTTAGTTAAAAATGCAAGAAAAGTGAATTGATGTGGTTTTGGAGAAAAAAGTAAAACTAAAATGTAAACTTACCTAAAACGCACTAATCTAAAAAGTATGGATATTTGATATGTGGATTAAGGAATTGATGAATTTAACTAGCAAACAATGGGTAAAGAATGAACTCACATTAAATGTCATTAACTAATGTAACCACCTTAGGATGTATAGGAGTGATTATTTACCACTTGTGAGTGCCCAAACCATCATGTATAGCATTGGCCACCCACAATTGGTCATACAATGAAAGAACATATATTACATAAGGGACAAATCTCTTTGTTAAAAATCACCAACCCATCATGTATAGGTTGATGCTTAATCTATCACACGCAAACAATCCTAGGATGTATAGTGTTGATTACCCATGAAAGATTAGAATTAGGTGAGATTAATAAGTCTGGATATTACTTGGGTCATGTAGCCTTATTGAATCCTCCTATTTAGTTGAGCTTAGAGGGCCAAGCATCATGTATACTTGATTCTCTACACATATAATTTCTCAAACAACTCATGAAGAGAGTCATGTACAATCAAACACAAATTGCTTTTGAAATCAAGTAAAACATTGAATAGAACAAATGAGATAGATTTTAATAAAAGATATTGAGTTCATTACAAATACCGATACTTACAAGTGAATATCATCAATCCCTTAATGGGATTTAGCTACTCATAACAAATGGAATACACGAATAAAAAGGAGGGAAGTAGAAAAGACCCATGTAGAACCTTCTTTCTTCAAGCTTCAATCTTCAATCCACATTCTATGTCTTTATGAGTAGCAATTGATGAAGGTGATGATGGGTTTTTGGTGAGAAAGGTTGTTAACGGAAATTTTACTCGGGGTGAGAAATCTCAGTTAACGCCCTCGAGACCACTACCACGTAGGTGGTGGCCAAGATTTATTGTATATGTAACAGTAATTTATAAAATGACAAGTAAGCAAGGATGTTTGTATTGAGCGTGCATGGTGTACAGATACAGAGATTCTTGTCTCTTTGCTCTCAACTCTCTCTAGAGAATGGTTGAATATTTGTCGTTTGTCTGTCGAATAGTAGTCTCCTTTTTTATTTCTTTTCTTTTCTATTTGTACATAGTTTGTAGGTCAACAGACTGATTCTCCCTTGATTTTCTCAGTCTCCTCCTTATCGGGCGGGATTTCTTGCTTTAATGTCATTGACTTTTGGATTAACGTCCGAATTGAGAGTATCATGGTGGAGACCAGTTTGTTTCCTTTTTGGATTTTGTTACTTGTTCTGCATGTAGGTAACGTTTCCAGATATGATTCAATGCATTCCTCGTATCCTTTCAGTATGATCCTTTATAGAGGTCGTTGGATATGACGATATGGTGTGGTGCATCAACCAGGGAGGTTGATTAGTATTTCGACCTTGATATCTGAGAAGTTTCATCCAGCTTGGAGCCAGATCTGGCTTTCCTTGACCTTTTCGAAGCTAGGTGTGGCCTCGACTGACCTTTTGAAGCTAGGTGTGGCTTCGACTGACCTCGCGGCCTTTTAGGGACATTCTTCTGTGTCAATCGAGGTACAGACGAGTCTCTGGAGCATTTGTGAGATGACCTTGACTTCGGGGAGCTTCCAGTTTTGGTGATGCGGGCTAGATCTGATCGTTCCGGGCTCTATCCCAGATGTTTTCAGAGCCCGTCCTTGTTCCTGGGATGGTATCACAGTTCGGCTCTAGATAGAGAGGTCTCCTGGTGGAAGCTCTCGGGTCCGGGCTCTATCCCGGATGTTTCCAGAGCTCGCCCTTATTTCTGGGATGGTATCGTAGTTCGGCTATGGATTGAGAGGTCTCTTGGTGAAACTCTCGGGTATGGAACTAGGTCTGGGAGGTGGAAAATTTCCCTTTGGTCCTTAGCCAATTTTGGCTATTAACAGAAGTCCCCTCTGACTTGAACACCAGACGTCGAGCTCGGAGTTGGGGTCAGATTTTTACTTTATTTGGGAAATCTTCCTCTTTTTACCGTTACCGAAATATTGGGGGAATTTCTTCATTTGAGTGACGTGTTGCGAACCGACTAATTTATCTTCAATTTAATCTGATTGCGTTACGGTAGTCCCCGAGATTTTTTTACCGTTACTAGCATCTTAGGGAGATCTTCCTCTTAACTACGTAAGTGATGTGGCATGAGATGATTACCCCACTTTCGAGTTCAATCCGGTTACGTTACTGTAATCGATTTTTTTACCTTTATCAAACGAGTATCTCGGTAACTCGTGCTGTTGCCCTCCTGCCTATATATATATGTCTGTTTTCCTCCTCATCTTCCTCACATCTCTTCGAGCTAAAAACTTTTTACTGAGAAATATTTCCATAGCTTTTCCTCCAAGCTTGCTTCTTTCTTCATTCTTCGTCTTCTATAATGTCAAAAAATAGTCGTGACTCAACTGATTCCATACTCGACGGCGAGGAGGTCGTCAGTCTTACTCTGGGGAAGCGGGCTATGAGGAGTTCTGACGGCGACGATTCCCCATCCACCTTACAACGTCGGCTGTCAAGTAGGAATGTATCTATCGGGAATGGGTTCTCCAACCATCCTGACCACCCTTTAGATATCGTCGATGATGACTCCGACAAAGAAGCTGACGGTGGCGCTGCGGGGGAGCATCGGGTCTAGGCTCCTAGTCCCATTGGGGGAGAGGCTCCCTCCCTACGATTTTCGGGTTATCCCAGATTCCACCGTTGACCCGGTGTCGATTGATCGCTTGAGGTCGAAGTTTGGCATCCCCGACAGCGTATCCATCTCGGTGCCTCCTAAAAATTTCAAGTTTTTCAACCCCCCTAAAGGCGTGCTTCCGATTCATGTGGCCGCTCTTGAGAACGGGGTCAGGCTTCCCCTCCATCCAACCCTTCGGCAGGCTCTCAAGGCCATCCAGCTCGCTCCCCTCCAGTTGACGCCTGGCTTCTGGAGGCATCTGATTGGTTTCCTTGTATTATAGAGGGAACAATGCCAGATGAGTAAAGTGACGAGGGAGCCAGGTGCAGAGGAGCTAGCTTATCTCTTCCAGATAGGGAGCTTGTCTGGGGCTCCTCGAGGCCAGTTCTATGCCAAGGCCAAGAATAAGCTCAACTTCATCGTTCCTGGTGCCTCGAAGAAGGACCCCGCGTGGAAAGAGGAATGGATCCTAGCGGGGGATGACTGGGGGAGCTCGATTTTCATCAGAGGGCATGAATTCAAGGTTCCTACGGCTTTCGATGACAAGCCCTTCTGGGACCGGGACTCCCTGCCTTCTGAGTCCGAAGCCGTCTTAAACGCTATTCTAGCCTGGAAGGCTTTCCGGGCTTTGGGTAAAGCTCGCCAGGTGGTTGGCCCAGCTGATTCTGCCCCTTCGGCAGTGGCCGCTAAAGTCGCTACCCCTTCGACTCAAACACCTGATTCCGCTGCGCTTCTAACAACCAAAGCCTCGGAGGTTTCTAGGAAAGGTGTTGCTTCTGGGAAAGGTGTCGCGAAGGTTCCTCCCAGTCGCTCCCGGCCTTAGTCAAGCTCGACAGGGCGGGATGAGGTCCTGGAGCAGTTCATAGCGTCCTGTCCGGGTGGTGAGATCTCCAAGATGGCTTCTATGCCTGTGGACGTCCTTATAACCAAGGGGTCTGCTATTTTAGCTGAGGTAATTGTATTTCTTTCACGCTACTTTTGTTAATTCATTCAGTTTCTAACTCGGGTTCTGTATTTTGTAGGCCTTTAAGGTTAATGTCGCGATGTGCCAGCAGGTAGCCCTCCTCTGTGATCGGGCTGCAAAAGCCGAGGCTGAAGTGGAGAAAGCCTGGGGACTGCTCAACCAGGCTCGGTCTTTAGTGGAAGAGGTGACTTCCAGCCAGGGAAAAATCGAGCTCGAGATGGCTGAGCTTCGCTGCGATCATGAGAGGATGAAGCAATCTTTTGATCAGGAGCGTCTTCAATCTCTTCAATCTCTCTGGAGGGCAACTATGCTCTTACACCCAGATCCTTCTTGGGGGTGGTAGCCCGACCAAGGCATCAGGAGGGCTATCTAGCTATTTCCTGGTCTCGAGATCTGGAGGGCAACTATGCTCTTACACTCAGATCCTTCTTAGGGGTGGTAGCCCGACCAAGGCATCAGGAGGGCTATCGAGCTATTTCCTGGTCTCGAGATCTAGAGGGCAACTATGCTCTTACACTCAGATCCTTCTTGGGGGTGGTAGCCCGACCAAGGCATCAGGAGGGCTATCGAGCTATTTCCTGGTCTCGAGATCTGGAGGGCAACTATGCTCTTACACTCAGATCCTTGTTGGGGGTGGTAGCCCGACCAAGGCATCAAGAGGGCTATCGAGCTATTTCCTTGTCTCGAGAGGTTTATGTCTAATTCCCATACAAGGGTATAGTCACTAATGTTGAACATAGTTAGAGACAAAGATGGGAGAGAGAAGGAAAATGACTTTATTGATGATTGAGATGTAGTACATCTTTATTAGGACCTGTAATGAAAACTAAGTGGGGGTAGTCCGCTTGAGAACTCCTTTCAAGGGTAGAATTTCTTCAAATGATCTGCATTCCAAGTGTGGTTGATGGATCGTCCGTCCATGTCTTCGAGTTTATAAGCTCCATTGCGAACGACTAGCTTTATCAAATATGGCCCTTCCCAGTTTGGACTTAAGACTCCATCCGACCTTTTCCGAGTGTTCAGTGTCACTTTCCTAAGTACCAGATCCCCTTCCTTGAATTTCTGGGCTCTAACCTTTTGGTTGAAGTATCTAGCGATCTTGCTCTGGTAGATCGCTACTTTCTCTGCTACCCGGTCTTGCTTTTCTTCTAAGAGGTCTAGACTAGCCCGGAGCTTGACTTCATTACTTTCGGGCTCAAAGTGCTGTACCCTGAACGAGGTTAATTTATGCTCGATGGGGAGGACTGCTTGAAATCCGAAAGCCAGGGAGTAAGGTGTCTCTCCAGTAGCTGTTCTTTTTGTAGTCCGGTATGCCTAGAGGACTTCTGGTAGCTCTTCGGCCCATTTACCTTTCTTCTGCTGAAGCTTCTTTTTCAGAAGTTTCTTGATTGTCTTGTTGGTGGATTCTACCAGCCCGTTAGTCTGGGGATGAGCCACTGAAGTGAGCCTGATGTCGATCCCCAATCCCTTGCAGAAGTCTTTGAATCGGGCGTTGTCGAATTGCTCTCCTAGGTCGGCTATAATGATAAGAGGGGTCCCGAACCTGCATACCACGTTAGTCTTGATGAACTTGGTTGTATTCTTTTCTGATATTCGAGAAAGAGGTCCTGCCTCGACCCATCTTGTGAAGTAGTCGATAGCCACGATAGTGTGTTTCATCTGTCCAGGAGCGGTAGGAAGTGGACCAATTAGGTCGATTCCCCACATGGCAAAGGGATAAGGTGAACCGAGGGATGATAGTCGCTCGGGTGGCTGGTGGTTCAAGTTTGAGGTTCTTTGACAAGGTTCACAGGATTGCACAAAACTTTTTGCATCTTGATGGATGGTCGGCCAATAGTACCCCATACGAAGCACCTGATAGGCTAGAGCTTCCCCACCTATGTGGTTCCCACAGTCCCAGAGTGGACCTCTCTCAATGCCCACTTAGCATCATCGGGATGCAAGCATCTAAGTAAGGGGAGGGATCTGCCCCTCCTGTAGAGGTATCCCTCCACCATACAGTATCGAACTGAGAGTCTCTTAATTCTTCGGGCTTGGTCGGGCTCTTCAGGATGCTCTCCTTCAATGAGGTAGGCCACAATTGGGTCCATCCAGCAAGGTAGGCGATCCAGGGAACAAATTTCTCAATTTGTGGCTATGCTTGGCTGGGTGATTACTTGGAGGGGAATTCCCCTTGTTAGGGACTGGCCTCCGTTGGCCGCTATTTTAGCCAGAGCATCTGCGCAATGGTTTTGGTGTCAAGGCACCTGATCAATCTTGAGTCCCTTAAATTTGCTTTTCAGCAGCCGAGCTAGATTTAGGTAGGCAACCATATTATCTCCCTTTGCCTGGTAGACCCCAATCACCTGGTTTACAACAAGCAATGAATCGCTCTTGATATGCAGGTATTCGGCCTTTAGTTTGATGGCTACCTTCATCCTGGCTAGGAGGGCTTCATATTCCGCTTCGTTGTTGGTAGCTTTAAACTCGAATCTGAAACAGTGACAGAATTCAGTCCCCTCCGGATCTATCAAAACTATGCCAGCTCCTCCCCCAGCTCGTCTGGATGCTCCATCTGAAAAGAGGCTCCATGGCTTGCAGCCTTCCGGCAAATTTTTGACCTCGGATACTGGAAGAACCTCAGTTTTATGATTGGCTTATTTCATGACAAATCACAATGGGGATGTTTGTAATGGGTAGCATAGGTTCTCCATGTGCGGTGTTCTCGAAGACATGCTTCTGGTCATCCTAAAGATCTTCAAGAGAGGTAGTTCACTTGTTCTTAACTCTTGCAGAGATTTAGTTGCACACACTCACTTCTCATGCATTTGTATTGACATGCATTGATTGTTGCACACTCACACACTTACGTGCATTTGTATTGTTATGCATTTGTTTCATGATTGCTCATGTGTGCATTTTTTCACACTCCACACTTGCACATATTGCACATTAATTAGTGTGTTGAGTCTGCCTGGAAAAGAGAGTTTCTTCTCTTACCACGGCCTAGACCGCTTGGCAGGCGCTGCTTGCACCGCGGCATATAGAGCGGTATACATCAGTTGGCACATGCTGCCTTGACCGCGTCCTGCACACATGTACGCCCAGTGGTCCCTGAAGCGGTAGACTTCAGTAGGCCCATGCTGCCTGGATCGCGACCTGTGCACTTGCACGCACAGCGGTCCCAACCGCGGTGTTGTCCAGACGGTGCACTGCTGCATGTACCGCGGTCTGGGCATTTACCCGAGCCGCGGTCCAGCAAGCAGTATTGACGGGATTTTTATTTCTCAAACCCAAAACGACGCAGTTTTGTCTAGGGTTTCTATATATATGTTCTCTTCTTCCCCAACTCGTTAGAGAGCTTCATGAACCCATTTTTATGAGAGAGAACAACCCTTAGAGAGAGAAAGCTTCAAGCTTTGTTCCTTGACTCTCCAAACCCAAAACCCATCACCTTCATGCATTTCTAAGCATCTTTAAGGCATGGGTCTTCATCATTAGTTGACTTGGTAAGTTGAACAAAAACCTCATATTTATCATTTGTTCATACTTTCCAAGATTGTGTTTTTATTGCATTTATTAGTTGATTAAATGCTAGGACTCTATTTAATGCATATATTTATGAGTTCCTTTGTATGATTGGGTTTGTATTGTGATAGCTTGCATTTAGGACATATTTTCCCTCTAGCTAATTAGGACTCATTGATTGCATTTGTTAATTGCATTTATTGTCCTTGCCATGATTAATGACAACATATGTTGATATGGCTTTGTTTGATGACTAGAGTTTAGACTTGCACATCTATATCTAGTTAGGTCTTTATGAGCATTCATATAGACATTGATATCTAGGATTTGTACTTAGTGTCATCTTAAATCCCTAGATAAGCATTTAGTGTTGCCTAGCATTATTTGTATTTTGAGTATTCATATATTCACTTAGGTTGTTAATCTCTTCTTGAGAGTTAAGTCTTGTGACTACAAGGTGTAGTGCACAAGCAAGTGAAGTCTTGCAACCAAGGTGTGGTTGGCAAGCAAAGTGATCAAGGATTCACTATAACGGCCCGTTGGGTAGTAGTGGTGGGTTAGTGACCGAGAATGGTGTGACTAGAGGTCAACCTAGGTTGTAAACATCATTACAATAGTGGATTTGAGGATCGTGTGTGGCTAGAAGGATAGCCCGTGGTTTTTCCCTTGTTGAAGGGTTTCCACGTAAAAATCAAGTGTTATTTATATTCCGCACTTTTACTTGATTTTGTATGTTTGTTTATGTTGGGTTATATTATTAATATTGACTAATCGAAAAATTGGTAATAATCGATTAACAACCCATTCACCCCCCCTCTAGGTTGTTAGACACACGCTTAGAGTGTATTTCCAGATACCTTCTCAGGGACCTCGTTTGATACTGAGGGATCATCTGGATTTGGGATCGCTGAGAATTCTGCCACGAAGTCAGCCAAAGCCTGTGCCTTAATCGTAGTCCAGGGCTTATACTTTAGGTCAAACTGAGTGAGCTCTAGTGCCCATAAAACTACCCTTCCTGACACGTCTGGTCTTTGCAAGAATTGGCGGAGGGGTTGGTCTCTCACCACTGCTATTGTGTGAGCTTGAAAATAGGGACGGAGTTTCCTCGCTGAGATCACCAGAGCATAAGCGAGCTTCTCCAGGAGAATGTAGTTCCTTTCTGATTTGGTCAAGGCATGACTCACATAGTATATGGGTCTTTAAAAACCGTGGCTATAATGCTTGGCCAAAGCCCCGCTTACTGCAGTTTCTGATACAGCCAGGTAAATCTGCAACTCATCTCCTAGAACCAGCTTGACTAACAAAGGGGGGCTTGTTAGGTACTCTTTTAAAGCTTGCAACGCCTGCTCGCTTTCCTGGTTCCATTTCATGTTCTTCCCTTGTTTGATGGCCTTGAAGAAAGGGAGACACTTATCGGTGGAGCGAGAGATAAACCTGTTGAGTGCCGCCACCCGTCCAGTCAGAATCTGTACTTGCTTGAGCGAGGTCGGGGATTCCAGGTCCAAGATAGCTTTGATTTTTTTCTGGGTTGGCTTCTATACCTCTCTCATGAACCATGAAGCCCAGAAACTTCCCCGCCGTTATCCCAAAAGCACATTTGGAGGGGTTCAAACGCATCTGGTTTTCCCTCAATATGAGGAAGGTTTTGCGAAGGTCTTCCTGATGTCCCTTTGTGGTTGGGGATTTCGTGATCATGTCGTCGATATACACTTCCATCGTCCTTCCTATCTCGGGCTTGAACAGTTTGTTAACCTGCCGCTGGTATGTGGCCCCTGCATTCTTCAAACCAAACGGCATCACCTTGTAGCAGTATAAGCCTCTGCCCCGTAATGAAACTGGTCTTATCTTGGTCAGCCGGGTGCATTTTAATTTGGTTGTTGTTAGGATTATGCTCAATGGCAAGAGTGTAATATTGTAATTGACAATCTTCTCATATTAATAAAGTGAATTCTGATTCTTACAATTACTTATAGCATTTATTATTATAATTGTCAAGGTAAATAATCATAAG
The DNA here is from genome assembly GCA_033220585.1 of Dipteronia sinensis. Classification (NCBI taxonomy): domain Eukaryota; kingdom Viridiplantae; phylum Streptophyta; class Magnoliopsida; order Sapindales; family Sapindaceae; genus Dipteronia; species Dipteronia sinensis. The sequence goes on from CM065638.1 coordinate 31,340,806, forward strand.
GTCAAAAGACTATGAGACATGAAGAATTGTTCATACATCCGGCTATGTATGAGGTAGACACAATTCTTTAGTTAGTCTTGAATAACGTTCACAACTTAAGTTAAAGGTTGGGCACCTCTATCTTGTTTAAGTTGTAGAATTCTTTTACTAGCATTTGAGTGGGATCAAATGAATATGATGAGTCTAAAATCATCGAAAGGTTTTCTAGTAAAAGAATCTAGTGCACTAGGTGCATTGAACTGGATCACAATGAAATACTTTATCTAGAACCGTCACTAGATATAAGTCTTTTCATTAAAGAGGACAATCGGAGAGTCTATCTTAATCCTGAGATAAATGATGGACTTATGGTTGCAAGTGTTATCATTTGAGCTATCAATGAGTACGATTATATAGCATAGTCTATCCTCGATAGTTTGGTGGTATACATTTGTTAATCGATAGAAAACTTCATTTATAGATATGGACATCGTGGCTCCATTTATTAAATGAGAGTACAATATCATCATATGGATGTTTTGAGGTATTGGATATTAAATCTCAACGTTGAGTTTTCAATAATGATTATTGAAAACATGGCTTCTGGACAAATCAAAGTATCCAAGTTCGAAATGTGGTCATATGAGGAAATATGGTAACTTGGAGAGCTATAGGCGGTCTATGAGCTCTTGGCGATTACTGATATTATTCACGAGGATACACCATCTCCTATAAGATTGTCTAGGGTATGAATGAGAAACATCTCCTTATTCTATCTTTATTTAAGAGTTCAATTTTAGCTCTTTAGTGGAATGAGTTAAAATTAATAGATTGGACCTAAGTGAATCATTTGTTGATTGTGATTAGGTTGTGTCTATTGAAGCTTAAATTTAGATAGCCCGCCAAGATCCCCAATCCACATGTATTTGCATGGATCACTTGATATATTCTACCGGGCCGATTTAAGGGTCCATCTAGAATTGTTTTTAATATATCAATAATATAATATGTCTATTATTTAATTAATGGGCTGCACTATTATATTAATATATTAAAAGGAGACATGTGTGCTTGTTTCTTTTAGTAAGAATGAGTCTGGTTCACATGTGGGCTTTTATTTAAAGTCCAATGGATTAAATGAAATAAGAAAATAATATATGGCCCATTTATATAAGTGGGGCGGCAAGGTGTATATATTAACCTAATATATTATTTTGTTTCATTGTTTTAATCAAATAAGAATTAATTAATTTATTAATTAATTGTTTAATTAAGAAACAAATCTTTTTCTGACCAGGAAATATATTTCCTAAAGTTATACTATTGGTAGTAGTATATTAAAAGTAAAAGACTTGTTTGATAAGAAAATAAATAAATAATTTTATTTATTTAATCAAATAAGAAGTCTTTTTATTTAGTCAATAAAAGAATAAAAATATCTATGAGTTGGATTAGGTTTTGAAGTCTAAAGGTTGATGGAAATTAGGGTGCAACACAAACTCTTTTTGGTATGTGATTTGCGGCAACCCTAGTCCATTTAGAGGAAGATTTCGGCAATCCTAAATAGAAGAGGAAGCAAAATTTCGGCCACCTATATAATACCACATATAGAATTCGGCCACAATAGTTGATTGAATGATTCAATTTTTCTTCTTCTTCTCAATTCATAGAAAAGGATAATTTTTATTCTACTAAACATAAAGGAGAGAAGAGATTATTCTTTGATAGTATACTGATTGCTTGTTCATCAATAAGCTTGTGTGTACAACATCGAATTAGGTTCACGCGAGTTTCGATCATTAGATTGAGAACTCAAAAGTGACCGGAATAATTTTTGTTTTCTTTTGATTGTTTTGTGACTAACAAAAGAAAAAGAAAACTTTGTTCATCCATTCTCAGGTTTGCAATTCAAAGAAAAAGGGAGACCACGCTCCTAGGTGATTCACGTATGTGTTCGGATTGGAAGATCTCGCGGTACTGTTCACGATCACTGTTCACGGGGGGGGGGGGGGGGGGGGGGTACTGTTCACAATCACTGTTCACGGGCATCGGAAAAGATTTTGCGGATTACCAATCGACGTAAGTCAATCGGATCACGCGTCAAGAGGTATTTAACTCAAACCGTATATATTTGAGTTTAATTAATTAAAAGGTTAAGGTTCAACTTTGAGAAAAATTTTAAAACCATACGAAATCTATTTTTCGTTTCTTCCGCTTCGTTTTATATCGATTTTTCCCTACAATTGGCATCAAAGCCTTGGTTGTACCTTTTAATTAATTAAAGTATATATACGTGAATCTATTTCTTTTTTATTGTGATTATACATGTTTTAGAAAGAGATGGCACTCTAGGTATTCGCATATATAATTACATGTTGAATGTATGGATTTATATATGTTTTATAAAGTGAATTGTGAAAATACAGCTCTTAACGTGTGTCTACAACCTAGAGGGGGGGGGGGGGGGGGGGGTGAATGGGTTGTTAATCGATTATTACCAATTTTTCGATTAGTCAATATTAAACAAATAACCCAATTAAATCAAACATACAAAATCAAGTGTAAAGTGCGGAATAATAAATAACACTTGATTTTTACCTGGAAACCCTTAAACAAAGGGAAAAACCATGGGCTATCCTCCTAGCCACACACGATCCTCAAATCCACTATATGAGTAAAACGTTACACCCTCAAGTGATGCTCGGACTCTCACTCTAGATAACCTCAGGCTATGGACACTACCACTCGCCACTCTTGGTTCAATCCCTAGTGATATCCACTGATACACTACTATTGGCGTGAGCACCTCCTACTCTACCCGCAGGCCTTTTACAATGGATTCTTGACCAATGCTTGCCAACCACAACTTGGTTGCAAGACTTCAATGCTTGTGCAACTTCACCCCGAAGCCACAAGACTTTGACTCAATGAAGAGTATAGGGTCTAAGTGAACAATCAATGAATGCTCAACACAATATATGTTAGACCAAACATACAATGCTTAACTAGATGTAGATAGTGCAATACAACATCAGCCTACATGTACACACATGAGGTCTCAATTAGTTGTAGAGAAATTCTAACAACCTAATTGTCAATTAAATTCACATAAACATTCATAAACTTGACTCGATGCACAAAGTCAACATAATCATCAATTAAGCATACATGAATATTTATGGATTAGCTATTTAGGCATATATGACCTAATAACGCAAGCTATCACAAACAAACACAATCAAATATTCATGAACATTAACTAGTTGATTAAAACACAATTTCTCAACCTAGTTATCAATTTATCACACATGAATATTTATGACCTAGCTTTTAGGCAAAAAGACCTAATCAATTAAGCTATCAAAATGCAAACCCAATCATGTTGACAAGACTCATAAATATGCAATAATAGAGTCTAGGTATTTAATCATGCAATAAATACCTAATCTAGAGTAAGAAGAACAATAAATGATATTCAAAGAAATTCTTGCTTACCTAGTCATGAAACAATGAAGACCCATGCTCAAATGATGTTGAATGATGCAAGATGGAGATGGGTTTTGGGTTTGGAGAGTCAAAGATGCTTTCTTGAAGCTTTCTCTCTCTAGGAGCTCTAACCTCTCTCTAAAAATGAATTTTTGAGCTCTTGGTCGGCCAAGAAGAGAAGAGGAAGAATATATATGAAGCCCTAGTTAAAACTACATTGTTTTGAACTTGGGAACCAGAATCCCGTCAAAACCGCTTGCTAGACCGCGGCTCGGGTAAGTGTCCAGACCGCGGTACATACAGCAGTGCACCGTCTGGACAACACCACGGTTGGGACCGCTGTGCGTGCAAGTGCACAGGTCGCGGTCCACGTCGCGCATGACGCACTGGAGAATACCTCTCTGTGCGCCGCGGTGCAAGCAAGGCCTGCCGAGCTGTCTAGGCCGCGCCAAAGGGAAAAATCCCTTTTTAACACTCAAGACAAAAGTCAATCTTACATGAATGTTGTGCAAGTGTGAAGTGAGTGGGATGCACACAATGAAGCACAATTAACATGTCAAACATGTTATCAACTAAGATACAATGCAAGATATGATATCTAATGTAAGCTAGTGAGAGTTTTAGAAAAGGATGCACACTTATACAAACAATAAAGAACACAAATGCAAGATAAAAAAACATGCATGAAGTGTGTGTGTGCACCTAAACTCTTCAAGAGACAAAGTCAAGTGAACATACCTTTTGCTCTTGAAGTCATGGAGATGCTTGGAAGCTTGCCAATACGGACCTAAGCTACCCATTACACAATCATCCCCAATGTGGTGGTTTGTCATGAAATAAGCCAATCATAAAATCGAGGTCCTTACAATCTCCCCCTTTGGCTATTTCATGACAAAACAACCACTCACAAATATTCCTCACAAAATAAAATAAAGCTACTGTCCATGATCACTTCTACAATACCAAAGAGATTCCTAGAATCTAAATATTCAATATCTTCTTGTAGAATCATCAATGTACCTACACACAATAGCAAGTAGCACTTTCCAAGAACAAGTGCAAGTGAGGTGAACAAATAAAAACAAGCATTGCACTCAATAACAAATAAAGCAATACATAGAATGCATGTGCAATGCTCCCCCTAAAAGGTTACTCTCCCTCATGATTTTTCCCCCAAAGCATAGCATAAATAATGCTCCCTTACATCACTCACTCCCCCTATTTCTCTCAAGACTTCTCCCCCTTTTTTGTCATGAGATAGGCAAAGGAGCTCCCCCTATCGGGTTGCTTTAGCAAAGAGAGCTATTCGCACAGATACATTGCATAATCATATACACAAACTTTATACAACTTAAATAATTGAAAGAGATTCAAGGAGATTATATTCAAAAAAAAATATGTGTGCGTGTGAAAGGTTGCTTAGCATGTAATACAAAAAACTATTATTCTCATGCATAAAAATCAATCAAAGCAACACTCAACAGGATTTCCAAATGAAGTCAAACCAATTAAGACCCTGTTGTTATGATAAGAAGATATATATCCAAGCATTTGTGTGCAAGTGTACTAATCACAACAAAAGTATATCATCTTTTCTTCATTGCAAGATACATCATCAATCAACAATTTTGATGTCAAAAATAAGCAATGCAACACCACACATAACAGTCATATAACAATATTTTCTGTTTTTCTCCATATTCCTAGCAAGCATGTATTTCTGTTTATCATGCTAATGTAACTCTCTTGATGACTTTCACTCGGTTTCAAATGAGTAGCCTTTTCCAACATTGGGCGGCTCCACGTCATATTGCCAGTAGCCCTTTTCAAGAGAGAGCTTAAGAATGCATATCTAGGAATCATGAACATGGAGAATAATTTGAGGTCAATCGAATGTACTAACAAGTAGAACATTCCTCAGAAAGATAAGCATGCTCAAGCAATAATAGAAGTCATGCATTATCATACAAAGCAACCGTGCAATGGTGTAATCAAAAACATTATACAATTATTAATCAATGTTATTCACCAAGCACACTCAAGCAATCATAAAAGAGCATAAAATAAGCCAACTTTTTGCATATAGCAAATCATGCAAGATCGCTCTCTTTGCTTGAGCTCCCCTCATGGGGTCAATTCCAACCAAGTCAATAGGAGATATGAGCTCCTATAGACCTATCAAGTCCAATGGACCTAATTGCATCTACGGGAGTCACATGGGCACTAAGGCAAGCGGGTTCATTCTTTCTAACCCACATAGGTTCCACTTTAACATTTTTAGTGGTCATAGACATGTTTCTAGGTTCCTTAAGTTTATGCAAACTTGCCCCCTTTTTCAACCTTTTTTCTTTCATGCTCTTTAATCTACACCTCTTAATGTAATTCAAGCAATTTGGTCTTAAGTGACCAATCATACCACAATAATGACAAGTAGGTACAAAGTAAGGATTTATACCATAGCATTGAGATCTCATCGAGGCATCGCCATGTTGATGAGGTTGTCTTTGATGGTGCATCGGTTTGCTTTTCCTTGGAGCTTGAGCCGATTTGTGGCACCTTTGTAGTTTTGCTTGTAGAGGTGGTTGAGTCGGTTGATCATGCCTCTTGAGATCACCTCCTTTCTCCGTAATTGGCTTGTTGGAGGAGGTGATAGACTTCTCAAGGACTTGTCCTTTCTTCTTGGATTGCCTAGGCTTTGGTTGGGATGCCAAGGCTTGTGTGGACTTTCCTTGAGTGGAAGATTGCTTGGATGAAGGTTTGCTCTTGCCTTGAGCTTGAGGTTGTTTGACCTTGGCCTTCTTTAATTCTTCAAGGCACTTCATCTCTCTTTCCTTGACAATCTTCAAGGAGTTTTCATTGTTGGCAAGTTCTTCTTTCATGGCCTTCATCCGTTGATGGCAATCTTTAATCTCCTTCTCATATTCGAACATATCAATCACGTCCGACTTCAAGGAGTCATTTAACTTAGCCTTTAATCGAAGATTATCCTTTTCCAATTTAAGGATATCATTTTCTCTCTCCTTTAAGGACTTTTGAAGAAAGTCAATGAACTCTTGGTTGTGCACATTGTTGTCACAAGAGTTCCCAGAGCATGATCCATCACTATCAAGGCTTCTCCCACTTGTGCTTGTGAGAGTCATATCATCAAGGCTTGCTTCACTCAAGCATGCTCCTCTTTGGTTTCCAAGTTCAAGGCCACCCATCTTGAAATCTTCAAGTGATAAACATTTGGTGATGGCTTGAGTTTCTTCATGGTAGGAACCCGGAAATGCGAAGTAGTTGATCTCACTAGCAACCGAGCTTGTGGAGCACTCTTCAACTACTTCAACTTCGCTATCACTCCAAGTAGCGATCATAGTTTCTCCTCCCTTCTTGTACTTCAAGTTACCACACATGGAGGCAAGGTGGCCAACTCCACCACACTCAAGGCAAGGGTCATCTTTCCTTGACTTTTTCTTTTCCTCCTTCACGCTGGAGGTCATACACTTCTCCTCCTTCACTTTGGAGGTCAAACCCTTCTTTTGAGATTTTGTAAATCTCTTAAATCTCTCAACCATGAGAGTCATCTCCTTATCGGAGTCACTTTCCTCCCTCTCAATTTTGGAGGTCAAATCACCTTTATCACTTGAGTTCTTGGAGCTTGAACTTTCTTCATCGAAGCTTCTACCACTTGTGCTATCGTGGCAATCATCATCTGAATTAGCTTCTTCATTATTGACTTTGAGTGATGGGTGTCTTGTGGCCGCCATTAAGTTGTCATCATGTAAAGCGGGGAAGACTATGTGATTCCTTTCACATCTCTCGAAACCCGAAGATCTTTCTTCACCTTCATCCCAAGAGTAGGCCTTTGATTTGCCTCTTCGATTCTTGGTCTTCGAGTTTCCACAGTCCGTGGAGATGTGCCCATAGCCACCACAATCATGATATTGAAGCTTTATCTTCAAGGTACCCAAATTCTTATCTTCTTCCTTCACGGTGCCTTCGTGGGTGATTCTTAGAATCTCCCAAGCTTCTCGAACATCTTGAGAGGTTTGGATGAGTTTGGCTTGATTCTCATCCACTGCACAAGATAAGGCATGGATGCCCTTTGAGTTCCACTCTGCAGCCTCGAGTTCGTCATTGGTCAACTTGGACTTAGGCTTAGGCTTAGAAGCCCCATTCTCTAACTTCTTGGTGGGAGGTGAATATCCCTCTTCCATACACATCCACACATGCTCATCGAGGTCCATCAAAAATACTTCCATCCTAACTTTCCAAGAGGAGTAGTTATCCTTGGTGAGCAATGGTGGTTCAGAGATCAACGCACCCTCTAACATCTCAATGCCACTCATAGTGTTTAATGAATGAGATGAATGCAAATGAATGCAATGATCAAAATGCACACAAATGCAAGACACACAAACAAGAGCAAGGATCACCTAAGTATGTCTAGGAACCCGCTTTGATACCAATTGAAAATACAGCTCTTAACGTGTGTCTACAACCTAGAGGGGGGGGTGAATGGGTTGTTAATCGATTATTACCAATTTTTTGAATAGTCAATATTAAACAAATAACCCAATTAAATCAAACATACAAAATCAAGTGTAAAGTGCGGAATAATAAATAACACTTGATTTTTACGTGGAAACCCTTAAACAAAGGGAAAAACCACGGGCTATCCTTCTAGCCACACACGATCCTCAAATCCACTATATGAGTAAAACGTTACACCCTCAAGTGATGCTCGGACTCTCACTCTAGATAACCTCAGGCTATGGACACTACCACTCGCCACTCTTGGTTCAATCCCTAGTGATATCCACTTATACACTACTATTGGCGTGAGCACCTCCTACTCTACCCGCAGGCCTTTTACAATGGATTCTTGACCAATGCTTGCCAATCACAACTTGGTTGCAAGACTTCAATGCTTGTGCAACTTCACCCCGAAGCCACAAGACTTTGACTCAATGAAGAGTATAGGGTCTAAGTGAACAATCAATGAATGCTCAACACAATATATGTTAGACCAAACATACAATGCTTAACTAGATGTAGATAGTGCAATACAACATCCTAGTTATCAAATAATGCCTACATGTACACACATGAGGTCTCAATTAGTTGTAGAGAAATTCTAACAACCTAATTGTCAATTAAATTCACATAAACATTCATAAACTTGAATCGATGCACAAAGTCAACATAATCATCAATTAAGCATACATGAATATTTATGGATTAGCTATTTAGGCATATATGACCTAATAATGCAAGCTATCACAAACAAACACAATCAAATATTCATGAACATTAACTAGTTGATTAAAACACAATTTCTCAACCTAGTTATCAATTTATCACACATGAATATTTATGACCTAGCTTTTAGGCAAAAAGACCTAATCAATTAAGCTATCAAAATGCAAACCCAATCATGTTGACAAGACTCATAAATATGCAATAATAGAGTCTAGGTATTTAATCATGAAATAAATACCTAATCTAGAGTAAGAAGAACAATAAATGATATTCAAAGAAGTTCTTGCTTACCTAGTCATGAAACAATGAAGACCCATGCTCAAATGATGTTGAATGATGCAAGATGGAGATGGGTTTTGGGTTTGGAGAGTCAAAGATGCTTTCTTGAAGCTTTCTCTCTCTAGGAGCTCTAACCTCTCTCTAAAAATGAATTTTTGAGCTCTTGGTCGGCCAAGAAGAGAAGAGGAAGAATATATATGAAGCCCTAGTTAAAACTACATCGTTTTGAACTTGGGAACCAGAATCCCGTCAAAACCGCTTGCTAGACCGTGGCTCAGGTAAGTGTCCAGACCGCGGTACATACAGCAGTGCACCGTCTGGACAACACCACGGTTGGGACCGCTGTGCGTGCAAGTCCACAGGTCACGGTCCACGTCGCGCATGACGCACTGGAGAATACCGCTCCGTGTGCCGCGGTGCAAGCAAGGCCTGCCGAGCGGTCTAGGCCGCGCCAAAGGGAAAAATCCCTTTTTAACACTCAAGACAAAAGTCAATCTTACATGAATGTTGTGCAAGTGTGAAGTGAGTGGGATGCACACAATGAAGCACAATTAACATGTCAAACAATGTTATCAACTAAGATACAATGCAAGATATGATATCTAATGTAAGCTAGTGAGTGTTTTAGAAAAGGATGCACACTTATACAAACAATAAAGAACACAAATGCAAGATAAACAAAACATGCATGAAGTGTGTGTGTGCACCTAAACTCTTCAAGAGACAAAGTCAAGTGAACATACCTTTTGCTCTTGAAGTCATGGAGATGCTTAGAAGCTTGCCAATACGGACCTAAGCTACCCATTACACAATCATCCCCAATGTGGTGGTTTGTCATGAAATAAGCCAATCATAAAATCGAGGTCCTTACAAATTGTTATTGCTCGATTTTGGTCTTAGAATTTCAATGTAATTTTTGTTTCGGATTTGTAACAAGAAGGGTGGTCTATTATCGCCATAATTCCTTCTTGGTAGTTGCTAGGGTTTTTTTTTTGTATGTAAAATAAGTGCAGTATTTTTTATGTAATCAGGTGTAGTATTTTTTTTTGTAAATCTAAATGCAGTAAAATAAAAAAAATAAAAAACAATTTGCTGCAGTAATTTATTCGTAATATGATGTAATGTATTCGGGTATTGAAAATTCGAAGACACGAAGAAAAACTAAGCAACTGGAACCGAGAACGAACACCGTGCGCACCCTAGGACTGGATTGGGCTGCACATGGCAAGCCCAATCCTTGGTGGGCTGCGCACGGCAGCCTTGTGTGGCCTTGCGCAGCCCCTTTGTGGGTTTGTGGGCTGTGCACGTCCATGGGAGGAGGCCGAGGGATGAACGTATGGTTGATGGCCACCTGAAGATCTTGTATTCCTAACAATTGTAATTTACTTGCTTTTCTAGGATGGGCCAAAATTGTTGCTATTTAATTGTTGCTATTTAATTTTTGCTTAAATATTACAATATTTGTTGTTGTATGATAACATGACATTTTAGAATAGGAGTGCCACTCATATATCTCTTTTGGTATGAACATGCATTTAATGATTTAGGTATCTAATTGGCATCTAGATAACTTGGTAAAAATCATTCTTTGGGATTTAATCACACGCCTTAAATAATTGAGTGGGAGAAGGTGTGCAAGAACGCCTATGGCCTCCAAGATTAGTTGAGTTTTATTATTTTTGGTAATCCCCCCAAGGGGCGTCCATAAATGGAATTTAACAATATACTTACTTACAAGGATAAACTGGACAATTGACTTAAACGAAATCTACTCCCCAATGAGGGATTTTCGTGAGAGAAAATTGAGGGTCGATATCTTGGTAACACACTCAATGTAATTTTATTAATATCCTCTAAGAGTTCTTGTTAATAAAAATTACAAGGCTAAAATTAAAAACGCTGGTTGTTATGTTAACAATTAGGTGGGACCTAGTCTAACTAGTAAATAGTGCGAACTCCCAAAGGAGGCGTAATATTTATGGGTGTTGGATCACCGTTGAATTTTTATGATTGAATTATTTATTAGCCTTGCCGCCCACACCATATAATATATGGGCCTAATATTATTTTTCTTATTTTATTTAATTCATTAGACTTTAAATAAAAGCCCACATGTGAACCAGACTTATTCTTTCTAAAAGAAACAAGCCCACATGTCTCCTTTTAATATATTAATATAATAGAGCAGCCCATTAAATAAATAATAGACATATTATATTCTTAATATATTAAATGCAATTTTAGATGGACCCATAAATTGGTCCGGTAGAATATATCAAGTGATCCATGCAAGTACATTTGGATTGTGGATCTTGGCGGGCTATCTAAATTTAAGCTTCAACAGACATAACCTAATCACAATCAACAAATGATTCACTTAGGTCCGATCTATTAATTTTGACTCATTCAACTAAAGAGCTAAAATTGAACTCTTAAATAAAGATAGAATAAGGAGATGTTTCTCATTCATACCCTAGACAATCTTATAGGAGATGGTGTATCCTCGTGAATAATATCAGTAATCGCCAAGACCTCATAGACCGCCTATAGCTCTCCAAGTTACCATATTTCCTCATATGACCACATTTTGAACTTGGATATTTTGACTTGTCCAGAAGCCATGTCTTCAATAATCATTATTGAAAGCTCAACGTTGAGATTTAATATCCAATACCTCAAAACATCCATATGATGATATTATACTCTCATTTAATAAATGGAGCCACGATGTCCATATCTATAAATGAAGTCCTCTATCGATTAACAAATGAATACTACCAAACTATCGAGGATAGACTATGCTATATAATCGTACTCATTGATAGCTCAAATGATAACAATTGCAACTATAAGTCCATCATTTATCTCAGGATTAAGATCGACTCTCCGATTGTCCTAATAATGAATAGACTTATATCTAGTGACGGTTCTAGATAAAGTATTTCATTGTAATCCCGTTCAATGCACCCAGTGCACTAGATTCTTTTACTCGAAAACCTTTCGATGATTTTAGACTCATCATAACTCATTTGATCCCACTCAAATGCTAGTAAAAGAATTCTACAACTTTATCAAGATAGAGGTGCCCAACCTTTAACTTAAGTTGTGAACGTTATTCAAGATTAACTAAAGAATTGTGTCTACCTCACACATATCCGGATGTATGAACAATTCTTTATATCTCATAGTCTTTTGACCTTATGATTATTCACCTTGACAATTATAATAATAAATGCTAAAAGTATTTGTAAGAATCAGAAAACACTTTATTAATATGAAAAGATTGTCAATTACAATATTACACTCTTGCTATTGAGCATAATCCTAACAGAAGGAACTTAATCAACCTCACGCTAGGAGGTTTTGGTTGTAACTACAACTACTATCAATATCAACAACTATCAACCCCAAATTAGGAAGAATAAATTGCCAACACATTCATACAATTATTTCAATATAGATCTCATGCATTCTTATCATTCAATTATTCTAAACGATCAATATGTCAACATATAACAAAGCAAATCATGTGAACATATCATAAGAGAGAACAAAAGTTTAAGATACAATGCTCCCCCTTGATAAATACTCTATCTAGGATCAAGATAGAATATTGTTCACAATGATATCCACACAATCACACATTCAAGCAATTTTAGAATAAATTCAACAAGATAAGCTCTATAAACTATTAGAGATACACCAAGATTTTCAATCCCTCTCATAATTCTTCTCAAATTGCTAGAATATCAAAGTACTTATAAACAAAAGTGTGTGTGTGAGATTTGCTCCAAGCATATGTAGAGGAGTAATTTGATAATCAACATGCAAATCACATCAACATCTATTCATCTTAAGCTTTTCCATAAAAGGTCAAACCGATTATCATCTGGAATTTTTGCTTTAAAGAGAATAGATTTCAACATATGAGCATGTGTGTGCATGTGGCTCGTCATCCCATTTCTATTTTTACACCCGAGCATTCATGATTTTCTACTATACTCCTTTAAGCATCTTTTTTATTTAGGCTTTTAACCAAAGATTTTTTTTATTGATTCTTTTCAACACTTCTTTGATTTTTCTACCATAAACATATACTCTTCATGACGGCTTTCACACATCACAATGGTGTAGCCCTTTCCTACATTGGGTGGCTTCACAACCAAAGTGTGTAGCCCTTTCCATAAAGGTGCTCGTTGAATTCTATGTTGTTGCCGAACCAAAATGGATACTAACCATAGGTCATCTCTAAGGAACTGGTTATAAGACTTCAAGGTGTATCCATAACCTACATATTTTCAAATTCAACTTGCTACATCAAAACATACAAGAGAAGCAAAGTGCATTTTTGAAAACCAAGATTTATGGCTTATAAGCACATTATCTAAAAGCAATATAAAGAGATATACTTAAGATGATTACTTATCAAGAGAGTAGCATTCAAAGAATATGAAGTTCATATTTTTTTTAAACTTATGTCACTCATCATTCAAACAAACATTTCACACATCATATATAAAACCTCTATGAACAACATCACTATAAGATCTTTAGAGAGCAAATGTCAATGAGAACCATATGCATATTATACTAAGTTCTCTAGAATGACATGCTACATGATGTAGTGCAAACAATGAGCTGAGAGATGAAAATTCAAGAATGCAAGCTTTAGGATATAGGAATACCTTAGCAGGAAATTTTCCATCAAATGCTAAGCTTTGCCCTTTTTATGAGCTCTCTTGGCTTGTTTTTCCACATGACAACAAGTTATTGGTGTGTCATCCCAAGAGAATAAAACTAAGCATTTTCAACTCATACAAACATACAAAAAAAATGACTTTCTCTAGAAGTCTTAACAACAATCAACACCATATAGATTCCAAAAATAAACTTCTCATAAAATTAATCAATAGATTTCGACTATCATAACAAATATGTGAGATAGCTAAGTTCATGTCAAGTTATAAAGAGACAAAGCTAGCTAGCTAAATTTCTCAACAACTTGACACTAATCTTGAGGCTAACTCACATGTGCACCTTACACTAATGATAAGAGCACTCATCATTCTTGACTTTAAAGTTAAACCAAGAGTGAAGACTTTCAACAATTTGATTCATAAGAATATCATCGATACTAATCTTCTTAACATTATTAGCAACACATGCTTTTTCAAGATTCACATAACTATCACATTTTTTCATCCAATTCTTTCTAACATGCATCTTTGGAACATCATGCCTTTTAACATCTAAAGTCCTAGCATGCTTCAATTTAAGTTCAATCTCCTTATCTCTAGAAGCATTTCTTATTTTACAAAATTCAATGTACTTATAACACCTTGGTTTGATGTGACCAACAATACTACAAAAATGACAAATAGGAATAAAAGATGAGATTGTACCTTGTGGATTTGAAGAAGTTATGAGAGTTTGTGGAGAGACTTTGTCTTTCTTTTTACCTTTAGCTTTGGGAGGACCATTTTTGGGAGACTTCTTGACATTAGCGTTCTTTGAAGGAGGTGAGGCTATCACAAGCTTTTCATTTCCTTTCATGATGCTAGGTTCTCCTTGTGGTTGAGCAAGGTGCATGCTACTCATCATGTTGATCGAACCATTGACTAAGTCTTTGATAGCTTGCTTAGCAATGTCCATCTCTTCAATATATTCTTGCTCTTTAACCTTCATCTTTGAAATAATCTTCATATGCTCAAAGAAAAGTCTCTCAACCTCAACATATCTCCTCATGATCTCATTCTTCTCACACATGAAACTATGTGAGGTCTCAACAAATTCATCCACTTAAGTTTTGATAAAATCAACTTTCTCCTTAACCTCTCTTAATGCTTCATCTCTTTGCTTCTCAAGATTCTTAACCTTGGCCATTAGATCGAGATTGGTTATGTTTGATCTTGTATCTTCTAGATGACTTTGATCAATCTATTTATCAACGGAAACTATATAATCATCTTCTAGCTTTGTGAGAGAAGCCAAAAGAGCAACAGAGCTACTAACATGTTTTTCTTCTTCACTTGAGGACTCATAACTAGAGCTCTCCTCATTGCTAGAATCACTCTCACTCCAAGTGGCCGCCATAGCTTTTCCGTTCTTGTCTTTCTTGGACTTCTTTTTAGTACATTCATTTGAAAAATGGCCAAATCCTTGACAATCACAGTATTGAACGTTTTTCTTGCTCTTGACTTGACCATTCCTATCAACTCTTGGAGAAGATGGTTTCTTGATTTTCTTTTCCTTAGAAAAGCTACCTCTAGGCTTGGTACGTCTTCTTAGAGACTTCTTAAATTTTCTAACCATGAGAGCAATTTCTTCACTCTCTTCTTCAATAACTTTGAGAGCAATTCCCATACTCTTGGCTTTTGGCTTCAAGCACATCTCATAAGTTTGGAGTGACCCAAGCAATTCATCATTACTTAAGCAATCTACATCCTTGCTTTCTTGTATGGTCGTGACCTTGGCCTTGAATCTCTTTGGGAGAGACCTTAAAATCTTCCAATTGAGACACTCTCTAGAGATTGGTACTCCAAGTGCTTGACTTTGGTTAGCAATGTTAAGAAGATGAAATTGGAAATCTTCAAATTTGTCTTCATTACTCATTTGCAAGCTTTCAAATTGTGATGTCAACATTTGAAGCCTAGACATTCTCACCGCCAAAGTGCCTTCATTGGTTACTTGAAGTGTAACCCATGCTTCTTTGGCCGATTCAAGATTTTGTATGTAGGAGAATTGATATCCATCAACTCCTCTAAATATAGCATTCATAGCACGATAATGCCACTTAGAAACTTCAAAGTCATTAAGCGTTCATTCACTTCTAGGTTTGGAGACTTCGGTTCCATCCTCTAGAACCTTACTAGGAGGAGAATAGCCTTCTTCAACTAACATCCAAGCTCTTTCATCTATAGAGCGAATGTATGCCTTCATCCTCAATTTCCAAAACCCATAATTGTTACCACAAAGTAATGGTGGCATAATATTTGAAGCTTCTTCTGCCATTACATCATCTTGAAGTCCCATTGCTTCAATAGCTATACAAATCACCGTGAAAGTATACCGGGATCTCACTAAGTGCAATCTAGTGACCTGCTTTGATACCAAATGAAAAATACAAATACGATTAATTTGCTAGAGAGGGGCTGAATAGGTTAGTACACCTTTTTCACTTCCTTGAAACAAACAAAAGTTTGTCCCTCCAAGTTGCTTGTATCACACTTCAAAACAATCACAAGCAATATCAATTCAAATTAAAGATATGCTTATTCAAACAAGGTCAATGTAAACATTAACTTGTATGTGATACAAACACAAATAATCACTTGGCTTTAATTCATAAAGCTCTAACACAAACAAAGTTGATATGATATGATTATCACTTACAAAGATATCTACTAAGATATATATATATATATATCAACATATACACAAATATAGGGAGATAAGGATAGAGAAAATCAACACATGATTTTTACGTGATAAAACCTCCTAAGAGAAAACATCCACGGGTTGATTCTATAACCATCGGCAAACAAATCCACTTAAGATAAAAGATAGAATCTCTCAAGTGACCACTTCATGTACAAACCTACCCTTTGATCCTACACAATGAATATGATGCCACCTTGCACAAATTGAAGATTCACTCTTCAAATGTGACTTCCAATGCACAATCCAAAGAATCACTCTAAGGAATGTAACTTCCAATGCACAACATGAAGATTCACTCTCCAAGTGTGACTTCCAATGAACAAATCAAAGATTCACTATGAGAAATGTGACTTCCAATGCACAACATGAAGAATCACTCTCCAGGTATGACTTACAATGCTCAAGTCAAAGATTCACTCTAAGCCATGAGACTTCCAATGCACAATTTGAAGATTCACTCTCCAAATGTGACTTCCATGCACAAATCAAAGATTCACTCTATGAAATGTGACTTCAAACCTTTTCAAAAGGCATGTGATCTAAGTGATTGCAAATGATGCAAACACATACAACATAGTATATATGATCAATATATCCTATGGAAACTAGAAGTGAAAAGTTAAACACATGTCATATGTTTTCTAGTTTATAATCCTAAAAAACAATGTAATCACATTCAATGATGCATGTACATATGAAATGTGTGGATTAGGCACAAATCATGAAGAACTAGATTTTTATCATCAATAGCACAAATCAATTATATCTAGAACTTGTAACATGAACAAACAACCTAGAGTATGTGAAACACCTAACACACACAAAAGTCTAGATTATGTTCAATCACATAAAAATGCTAGAATCAATTTGATAAAATCAAATACACATCTCTAGCAAAATAATAGAACTTAGATTCTCAAGTTAATCAGTTAAATCCAATCAAGTTCTAAATCATCAATCAAATATGCTATTTCAATAAATCTTAAATTAAAATGACCTAGCATATGAAAAGACTATCAATCAATAAAATCATGTCAATAAACACACAAAATTGTCCTAGATTTGAAGCTAGCACAATACAACATCTCAAACATGTGAAAACATAGATTTTTAAAGAAAACCTAACTCAACATGTTAATCAATTGAAGCTCAAACTAGCTCTATTAGAGATCATTTCTCTAATCAATAAAAACACATCAAACATACATATATATGAGAAGAAATCCCAAGGCAATTGAAGACTTGAAGATCACGAACAAAATAGAAATCAATACCTTGAAGAAAAACTGTGTTGTCACCAATTGTGAATGTAGCTACCAGAAATATCAAACAAATGACTCCAAAATCTTGTGGAAATGATAGAGAACTGGTAGACAAATATTCACAAACTTGATTCACTCAAAACGGAGTTTGTATAAGTGAGTTATGGTGTTCGGAAGGTGATAAAGTTTGAGAGAAAAATATTCTGCACAAGTTTTTGAGTTTTCTTTCTTGAAATGAAAGTGAGAGGGAAATGGAGTATTTAAAGGAGGGAAACAAGAAGAATTAAAACAACCAATGAGAGGCTGCCATGCTGGCTTCCCGTGGAGGCGCATGGACTCCACGGGACCAGCAGCACTCCCTTCCCGTGGAGGCCACGCGCTTCCACGGGAAGGAGGTGTTTGGCACCTCTCATCCCTCTTGCGCACTCGTTTTTCTTCCGCCATATCTTTGGCCTCCGAACTCCGATTTCAAATCCGTTTTTGGATTACAAACCGAAATACCCTCACGCACAAAAGACATCAAGAAACCATTTCTAAAACATATATAATTCATCATGAAAAACAAGGATGAAAACCATATACGATAAAATCACGGAAAGTTTCTTAACTACCTAATTTGAACTCGAAACTTAATGAATGAGCAACCAAATTAATCGTAAGTCAATGAAGGATTATATAAGCTCAAAATCAAGTTCAATAACATATAAAAAAAACACATAAACACAAGAACACACAAGTATGGTATTTCCTAGAACTAGTCTTAGAGCATGCAATTTATGAAATTGTCAATATTAAGTCTAATGCATGTGCATACAATAATAAGTGTGTGTATTGTGTTAAACCAAATTATGCACAACTATGCAGGGACACATATGAATGCAATGTATGTGTGTGCCTAAGTCTTTCAAGAGGAAGGATATCTTGATATACCTTTTGCTAAGCAATTTAGCTTTGTCCCTCTTGAAGCCATCACATTGCTTGAAAGTTGTCCAATCTTCTTGAAGCTTGATTATCCACAAATCCGAAACAATTAATCAATACAAAGTAAATGTCGTTTTGATATAGAATAATGCCAACACAAGACTCAAGAACTAACAATCTCCCCCTTTGGCAAATTCTATGTCAAAACACCTATACAAATACTAAAACATACTTAATGAAGATTGGTCACTTAATCACACCCTCACATTACAATGAGTTACTTCCATTAAACTATTCTTCATCTTGTGTTGAATTCTTCTTCAATGTGGTCTTCTCTTGTCATCACCTAAAATCATCTTGAAACACAAGGCATGTACAAGAGAAACATATATATATATATATATATATATATATATATATATATGGCAAGATAATATTTAGATACATATCACTTGAAGTTCAAATGGATACACATGTCTCCCCTAAAAATAAATGCATACTATCCATCAACAAAATATTATCAATATCCAAATATTACAAACCGAGAATTCAAGATACCAAATGAAACAAAAACAAAATATACCAAAAACTTAACAATTCCTAAGATTAAGAGCATATTAAAGAACAAAGAGTTTTTAGTTATCATTGTCTTTCTCCCCCTTTTGATATAAAATGAAGCCAAAAAGTTAAGAAATACAATACCTCAAGGTCATGCATCACCAAAGAAAATTCTTCGAGTTCTTGATCTTACATAAAGCTTTGTAGTAGATGAATTGATAAAAGCAAGCTTATCTCCCAAATACTTGATCTTCTCATCTTGTTGAATCACCTTTGCTCCTAGCTCCAGCCATTTTAATATCAGGCTCTCCAATCTTAGTCATAAGCCCCTCTTGAAATTGCATGGCCTATTCCGGTAAAGGATTTGTGCTTGTCACAACACATGGCTCATGGTGCTTACCAAAAAGCCTAAAAGTGTCACTTGCCTTCCCCTTATCTTTGTATGATATGGACACCAAGAGCTTGTTACAAAATTTCTCCAAAGGAGGTAGAACCACATCATCATCAAGTGTGGGAACTCCTTGCTTCATGCAAAAACAAGTAAGAAACCCCAGAAATGATAACTTCTTATCCAAACTAGACGAAGTAGCTACACTCTCAATATGTTTAATCTGTAGGGAAATACACGCGGCAGAAGCGAAAAATTGGTTTGTATATTTTAAAATTTTTCCTTTTAAAAGAAAGAACCTTAACCCTTGATTAATTAACATATAGAAAAAGTATCGTACCTTTTTCAGGTGACGATTGATTTTGCATCGATTTGAATCCG
Organism: Dipteronia sinensis; assembly: GCA_033220585.1. Lineage (NCBI taxonomy): Eukaryota > Viridiplantae > Streptophyta > Magnoliopsida > Sapindales > Sapindaceae > Dipteronia > Dipteronia sinensis. Next base: position 31,360,744 of record CM065638.1, read on the forward strand.
CTGGCTTCAAATTGAATCTGTAAGATCTTCCAATCCAATCACGAACGTGAATCACCTGGGAGTGTGGGCTCCCTTTTCTTTGAATTGTAAACCTGAGGATGGAAAAAACAAACCTTTTTCTTTTGTTAGTCACAATAATCCTCCTAGAGAAAATAAAGAACGTTTGGTCACTTGTGAATTCTTAATCTTTTTAATCAAGAACTCACGTGAACCCTAATTCGATCTTGTGCACAAAGCCTTTTGATGTAAAAGCTTCTATTGCACTATCGAAAATAAAACGCTCTTCATTCTTCTTCTCATTGGTCGAATTCTACACCCCTTTCATGAGTTGGAAGTTTTTTTTTTACTCAAAAGCAAGAGAATAAAAATTTTCTAAAAAAAAACTTCTTCTTTTAACTACCATTATTAATTTCGAATTTAATAATATATATATAGGTGATGGCCTAATCCTCACTCAAGTAGGATTTCTACCTTGTAGTCAAATCCTCACACAAGTAAGATTACATTTTCACCAAGTCTCCTATTAACATTGAGTTTTAACCATATTCCAACTTATGAGTGTATTATCCAATAATAAATTATTGAATATAATATTGTGACTATATCAAAAACTTCATAATTTGACTAAATAAATAAAATACTTTTATTTATCTACTTATCAAATATAGCCTTTAATACTTATCATGTAGGGATAAATCGATATAAAACGCAGCGGAAGAAATGAAAAATAGATTTCGTATGGTTTTAAAATTTTTCTCAAAGTTGAACTTTAACCTTTTAATTAATTAAACTCAAATATATACGGTTAGAGTTAAATACCTCTTGACGCGTGATCCGATTGACTTACGTCGATTGGTAATCCGTAAAATCTTTTTCGATGCCCGTGAACAGTACCCCCCCCGGTGAACAGTGATCGTGAACAGTACTGCGAGATCTTCCAATCTGAACACGTACGTGAATCACCTAGGAGCGTGGTCTCCCTTTTTCTTTGAATTGCAAACCTGAGAATGGATGAACAAAGTTTTCTTTTTCTTTTGTTAGTCACAAAACAATCAAAAGAAGACAAAAATTATTCCGGTCACTTTTGAGTTCTCAATCTAATGATCGAAACTCGCGTGAACCTAATTCGATGTTGTACACACAAGCTATTGATGAACAAGCAATCAGTGTACTATCAAAGAATAATCTCTTCTCTCTTTTATGTTTAGTAGAATAAAAATTATCCTTTTCTAAGAATTGAGAAGAAGAAGAAAAATTGAATCATTCAATCAACTATCGTGGTCGAATTCTATATGTGGAATTATATAGGTGGCCGAAATTTTGCTTCCTCTTCTATTTAGGATTGCCGAAATCTTCCTCTAAATGGACTAGGGTTGCCGCAAATCACATACCAAAAAGAGTTTGTGTTGCACCCTAATTTCCATCAACCTTTAGACTTCAAAACCTAATCCAACTCATAGATATTTTTATTCTTTTATTGACTAAATAAAAAGACTTCTTATTTAATTAAATAAATAAAATTAACTATTTATTTTCTTATCAAACAAGTCTTTTACTTTTAATATACTACTACCAATAGTATAACTTTAGGAAATATATTTCCTGATCAGAAAAAAATTTGTTTCTTAATTAAACAATTAAATAATAAATTAACTAATTGTTATTTAATTAAAACAATGAAACAAAATAATATATTAGGTTAATATATACACTTTGCCGCCCCACTTATATAAATGGGCCATAAATTATTTTCTTATTTCATTTAATCCATTGGACTTTAAATAAAAGCCCACATGTGAACCAGACCCATTCTTACTAAAAGAAACAAGCCCACATGTCTCTTTTTAATATATTGATATAATAGTGCAGCCCATTAATTAAATAATAGACATATAATATTCTTGATATATTAAAAACAATTCTAGATGGACCCTTAAATCGGCCCGGTAGACTATATCAAGTGATCCATGAAAATACGTATGGATTGGGGATCTTGGCGGGCTATCTAAATTTAAGCTTCAATAGACACAAACTAATCACAATCAACAAATGATTCACTTAGGTCCAATCTATTAATTTTAACTCATTCCACTAAAGAGCTAAAATTGAACTCTTAAATAAAGATAGAATAAGGAGATGTTTCTCATTCATACCCTAGACAATCTTATAGGAGATGGTGTATCCTCGTGAATAATATCAGTAATCGCCAAGAGCTCATAGAGCGCCTATAGCTCTCCAAGTTACCATATTTCCTCATATGACCACATTTCGAACTTGGATACTTTGACTTGTTCAGAAGCCATGTTTTCAATAATCATTATTGAAAACTCAACGTTGAGATTTAATATCCAATACCTCAAAACATCCATATGATGATATTATACTCTCATTTAATAAATGGAGCCACGATGTCCATATCTATAAATGAAGTCCTCTATCGATTAACAAATGTATACCACAAAACTGTCGAGGATAGACTATGCTATATAATCGTACTCATTGATAGCTCTAATGATAACACTTGCAACCATAAGTCCATCATTTATCTCAGGATTAAGATAGACTCTCTGATTGTCCTCTTTAATGAAAAGACTTATATCTAGTGACGGTTCTAGATAAAGTATTTCATTGTGATCCAGTTCAATGCATCTAGTGCACTAGATTCTTTTACTCGAAAACCTTTCGATGATTTTAGACTCATCATATTCATTTGATCCCACTCAAATGCTAGTAAAAGAATTCTACAACTTTAACAAGATAGAGGGGCCCAACCTTTAACTTAAGTTGTGAACGTTATTCAAGACTAACTAAAGAATTGTGTCTACCTCATACATATCCGAATGTATGAACAATTCTTCATGTCTCATAGTCTTTTGACCTTATGATTATTTACCTTGACAATTATAATAATAAATGCTATAAGGAATTGTAAGAATCAGAATTCACTTTATTAATATGAGAAGATTGTCAATTACAATATTACACTCTTGCCATTGAGCATAATCCTAACAATCTCCCACTTGCTCTATAGCAAGTGTGTCATATCTCTCATTCCCATGTTCTCTAGATGTCCATCAAAGCTATTCTGAAATAGAGCCTTTATGAAAGGATCCGCTAGATTTTCTGCTGACGCGATTTTGGTGATCGTCACGTCTCCCCTATGAACAATTTCCCTCAAAAGGTGATACTTCCTTTCAATGTGTTTACCTCTCTTATGACTTCTTGGTTCTTTCGAATTATCCACTGCACCACTGTTGTCACAGTGTATAGTGATCTGCTTATTCGCACTAGGAACCACTTCTAAGTCAATCAAGAATTGGCGGATCCAAACAGCCTCTTTGGCAGCTTCGCATGCAGCAACATACTCAATTTCCATGGTGGAATCAGAAATACAAGATTGCTCGATACTCCTCCATATGACTGCTCCTCCTCCAATGGTAAACACAGATCCTGATGTGGATTTTCTGGAGTCAGAATCCGACTGGAAATCAAAATCTGTATACCCAACGGGAATTAAATCCCCTCCAGAGTATACAAGCATATAATCTCTTGTTCTCTTGAGATACTTGAAAATATGCTTGACTGCCATCCAATGATCAGGACCAGGTTTCGATTGAAACCTGCTAACTATGCCAACAACAAAACAAATATCTGGTCTAGTACAGAGCATTGCATACATGTGACTTCCAACTGCCGAGGCATATGGAACTCTACTCATGAATTGCTCTTCATGCACATTCTTAGGTGCTTGACCCTTAGAAAGTTTGATTCCATGTCTAAAAGGTAACATACCTTTCTTGGAATCTTGCATGGTGAATCTAGACAAGATTTTATCAATGTATGAAGCTTGGGATAATGCAATCGTTCTATTCTTTCTATCCCTTATTACTTGGATACCAAGAATATAACTTGCTTCTCCTAAGTCCTTCATATCAAATTGTTTTGCTAACCATTCTTTCACTGATGTCAATACACCTACATCGTTTCCAATGAGTAGTATATCATCAACATCAAGCATGAGAAAAACCAACTTGTCGCCTTTGATCCTCTTGTATACACAAGGTTCGTCAGGGTTCTGAATAAATCTAAAACCCTTTACAGCTTGATCGAACCTTATGTTCTAGGATCTGGATGCTTGGTTTAGTCCATATATGGACTTTTGCAACTTGCATACTCTTTCTTCTTGGACTTTTTCAATGAATCCCTCTGGTTGCATCATGTAGATGCTCTCGTCAAGACTTCCATTGAGGAAAGCTGTCTTGACGTCCATTTGCCAAATCTCTAGGTCTAGAGATGCTGCAATGGATAAGAGTATCCTAATGGATTTAAGCATGGCCACAGGTGAGAAGGTTTCCTCGTAATTGATACCTTCTTTCTGTGTATAACCTTTAGCTGTTAGTCTAGCTTTAAAGGTTTCCACCTTACCATCCATACCTCTTTTCCTCTTGTATACCCACTTGCACCCAATTGGTTTTATCCCTTTAGGCAAGTCTACAAGGGACCAGACTTTGTTATTAAACATCGATTCAATCTCGGATTGCATTGCCTTTTGCCAATGACGACAATCAACATCCTCCATAGCTTCCTTGTACGTGTAGGGATCATCGTCGTCCGGGAGATTCTCAACAGATTCTCAACAGATTCTCCTAGACTGATATATCTTTCGGGTTGTGTTCTAACCCTCCCACTACGACGAGGAATGGTAGGTTGTTGATCTTGTGTTGGAGTGGAACTTACAATTGAGCTGGGTTGTGAAACCTCTTGTGGAATTGTATCTCCTGACATCTCATTCAGGACAATTCTACTTTTGAGCACAAAATTATTCATATAGTCCTTTTCTAGAAATGAAGCATTTGTTGAAACAAATACTTTTAGATCTGAAGGACTATAGAAATAATATCATTTAGTTCCTTTTGGATACCCTACAAATATACATGTTTCCGAACGAGACTCCATCTTTTCTATCTTTCCTTTCAACACATGTGCAGGACAACCAAATATCCTCATGTGTTGTAAACTAGGCTTTCGCCCAGTCCACAATTCATGTGGGGTTTTAGGGACAGATTTAGATGGTACATCGTTTAGAATATATATTGCTGTTTGTAGAGCATATCCCCAAAAAGAAATAGGAAGTGTTGAATAACTCAACATTGATCTAACCATCTCTAAAAGAGTCCTATTTCTCCTTTCTGCTACCCCATTTTGTTGAGGTGTACCTAGTGCAGAAAGCTGAGAAACTATCCCATTATCAATAAGATATTGCTGAAACTCTCCAGATAGATATTCTCCACCACGATCAGATCTCAAGATTTTTATATGTTTCTCAAGCTGATTTTCTACTTCAGCTTTGAATGCTTTGAACATATCAAATGCATCCGACTTATGTCTCATGAGATACACATAACCAAATCTTGAGTAATCATCTGTGAAGGTGATGAAGTACTCATATCCACCTCTAGCTTGAATGCTCATAAGACCACATACATCAGTGTGTACTAGTCCTAAACATTCAGTGGCTCTTGCACCTTTGGTATTGAACGGCCTGTTGGTCATTTTACCTTCCAAACAAGATTCACAAGTTGGTAGATCATCAACCTTTAAGTCACTTAAAGGTCCGTCACATACCAATCTTTTAATCCTACTAAGGTTAATGTGACCTAGGCGTAAATGCCAAAGATAGGTTTCATCTTTTGATAATTTTACTCTGTTATGATTAGGTTCCGTTATTTCTTTGTCTACCGAGTGAGAGATATTTCTATGCAAAAAGAATAAACCGTTTTCCAATGTACCTTTGCAAACAACTTTGTCATTCTTACTAATAATAAAAGTTTCATTGAAAGTAACCGAATATCCAAACTTATTTAAACAAGAAACTGAAATTAAATTCCTCTTGAATTGAGGTACATAATAAACGTCTATTAAATCTAAATGCCTACTAGAATCTAAAATAACTCTAATATCTCCCACTGCACTTGCAAACACTAACGTTTCGTTGCCCAAGCGCAAATTGACTTCATCTTCATTCAACCTTCTCTTTTCCTGAAACCCCTGCAAGGAATAACAAACATGATTAGTGGCTCCAGAGTCTATGATCCAAGAATCAGTAGAATCTGCCAGAAAACATGTTTCTAGATAATTAACATTACCTTCTTCCTTCTTTTTCTGGGACTTTGGGCAATCTCTTTTCCAATGTCCCTTTTCACCACAAAGGAAGCATTTCCCTTTGATCTTGGTTACTTTCTTGGTTTCCTTCTTGGTAGGCCCAAGTTGCTTTTTCTTCTGTTGTTTCTTGACCTTTTTACGGGTCTTAACAGTAGCAACTTTACCAACCAAATGAATCTCTTGACCTTTGTTTTTCACAAGGATCTTTTCAGTGCTTTGAACATCTTGCATCAGGCCCTGCAAGGTGTATTCCTTTTTGTTCAAGGTGTAGTCCAACTTGAACTGATCAAAGGAATCTGACAGTGAGTTAACTACCATATCAGTTTTGGTCTCACCATCAATCTCAGCACCATTTAGTTTAGCAATATTGAGATGTGCTATGACTTTCATCATGTTATCTTTCACAGACTGTCCAGGTTTCATCCTAAGATTCATAAAAGCAGTCACTGCCTCTCTCTTAGTCATCCTAGACCTCATAGCAAACATTTCCTCTAGAGACATCATTATATCAGCAGCGGACTCCATTCCTTCATGTTGTTGTTGCACACGTCGGAGATAGTGGCCATAATGTAACATTTTGCCATATCATCAGAAGTCTTCCACTGCTCATACTCATCTCTTTGCATCACATTAGATTCATTATTAAGAAGGGGTGGTTTAGGAGTGGTCAGAACAAATTTATGTTTTTCACTTTGCAGCAACAACCCAATTTTCCTTTTCCATGTTACGTAGTTATCTCCAGTTAAGGTGTTATCTTTCAGGATGTTCATAAGTGATGGGGTCATGATTTTCTGATTAAAAGAAAAACATATATAAGTAAATAATTATGATAATAGCACTTTTAAAAATTTATCTTGAATTAAAATAAATAATTCAATCATAAAAATTCAACGGTGATCCAACACCCATAAATATTACGCCTCCTTTGGGAGTTCGCACTATTTACTAGTTAGACTAGGTCCCACCTAATTGTTAACATAACAACCAGCGTTTTTAATTTTAGTCTTGTAATTTTTATTAACAAGAACTCTTGGGAGGATATTAATAAATTTACATTGAGTGTGTTACCAAGATATCGACCCTCAATTTTCTCTCACGAAAATCCCTCCTTGGGGAGTAGATTTCGTTTAAGTCAATTGTCTAGTCTATCCTTGTAAGGAAGTATATTGTTAAATTCCATTTATGGACGCCCCTTGGGGGGATTACCAAAAATAATAAAACTCAACTAATCTTGGAGGCCATAGGCGTTCTTGCACACCTTCTCCCACTCAATTATTTAAGGCGTGTGATTACATCCCAAAGAATGATGTTTACCAAGTTATCTAGATGCCAATTAGATACCTAAATCATTCAATGCATGTTCATACCAAAAGAGATATATGAGTGGAACTCCTATTCTAAAATGTCATGTTATCATACAACAACAAATATTGTAATATTTAAGCAAAAATTAAATAGCAACAATTTTGGCCCATCCTAGAAAAGCAAGTAAATTACAATTGTTAGGAATACAAGATCTTCAGGTGGCCATCAACCATACGCTCATCCCTCGGCCTCCTCCCATGGACGTGCACAGCCCACAATCCCACAAGGGGCTGCCTTGCGCAGCCCATAAGGCCACACAAGGCTGCCGTGCGCAGCCCACCAAGGATTGGGCTTGCCATGCGCAGCCCAATCCAGTCCTAGGGTGCGCACGGTGCTCGTTCTCGGTTCCGGTTGCTTCGTTTTTCTTCGTGTCTTCGAATTTTCAATACCTGAATACATTACACCATATTATGAATAAATTACTGCAGCAAATTTTTTTTATTATTTTACTGCAGTAAGATTTACAAAAAAAAAAATTACTGCACCTGATTACACAAAAAAAAAAATACTGCACTTATTTTACATTCAAAAAAAAATAAAACCCTAGCAACTACCAAGAAGGAATTATGGTGATAATAGACCACCCTTCTTGTTACAAATCCGAAACAAAAATTACATTGAAATTCTAGGACCAAAATCGAGTAATAACAATTCACTTTATAAAACATATATAAATCCATACATTCAACATGTAATTATATATGCAAATACCTAGAGTGCCATCTCTTTCTAAAACATGTATAATCACAATAAAAAAGAAATAGATTCACGTATATATACGTTAATTAATTAAAAGGTACAACCAAGGCTCTGATACCAATTGTAGAGAAAAATCGATATAAAACGCAGCGGAAGAAACGAAAAATAGATTTCGTATGGTTTTAAAATTTTTCTCAAAGTTGAACCTTAACCTTTTAATTAATTAAACTCAAATATATACAGTTAGAGTTAAATACCTCTTGACGCGTGATCCGATTGACTTACGTCGATTGGTAATCCGTAAAATCTTTTCCGATGCCCGTGAACAGTACCTGCGTGAACAGTACCCGCGTGACCAATGATCGTGACACAGTACCCGCGTGAATAGTGATAGTGAACAGTACCCCCCCCCCCCCCCCCCCCGCCGTGAACAGTGATCGTGAACAGTACCGTGAGATCTTCCAATCTGAACACGTACGTGAATCACCTAGAAGCGTGGTCTCCCTTTTTCTTTGAATTGCAAACCTGAGAATGGATGAACAAAGTTTTCTTTTTCTTTTTCTTTTGTTAGTCACAAATCAATCAAAAGAAGACAAAAATTATTCCGGTCACTTTTGAGTTCTCAATCTAATGATCGAAACTCGCGTGAACCTAATTCGATGTTGTACACACAAGCTTATTGATGAACAAGCAATCAATGTACTATCAAAGAATAATCTCTTCTATCTTTTATGTTTAGTAGAATAAAAATTATCTTTTTCTATGAATTGAGAAGAAGAAGAAAAATTGAATCATTCAATCAACTATTGTGGCCGAATTCTATATGTGGAATTATATAGGTGGCCGAAATTTTGCTTCCTCTTCTATTTAGGATTGCCGAAATCTTCCTCTAAATGGACTAGGGTTGCCGCAAATCACATACCAAAAAGAGTTTGTGTTGCACCCTAATTTCCATCAACCTTTAGACTTCAAAACCTAATCCAACTTATAGATATTTTTATTCTTTTATTGACTAAATAAAAAGACTTCTTATTTGATTAAATAAATAAAATTAATTATTTATTTTCTTATCAAACAAGTCTTTTACTTTTAATATACTACTACCAATAGTATAACTTTAGGAAATATATTTCCTGATCAGAAAAAGATTTGTTTCTTAATTAAACAATTAATTAATAAATTAACTAATTCTTATTTAATTAAAACAATGAAACAAAATAATATATTAGGTTAATTTATACACCTTGCTGCCCCACTTATATAAATGGGCCATATATTATTTTCTTATTTCATTTAATCCATTGGACTTTAAATAAAAGCTCACATGTGAACTAGACCCATTCTTACTAAAAGAAACAAGCCCACATGTCTCCTTTTAATATATTAATATAATAGTGCAGCCCATTAATTAAATAATAGACATATTATATTCTTGATATATTAAAAACAATTCTAGATGGACCCTTAAATCGGCCCGGTAGAATATATCAAGTGATCCATGCAAATATGTGTGGACTGGGGATCTTGGCAGGCTATCTAAATTTAAGCTTCAATAGACATAACCTAATCACATTCAACAAATGATTCACTTAGGTCCAATCTATTAATTTAACTCATTCCACTAAAGAGCTAAAATTGAACTCTTAAATAAAGATAGAATAAGGAGATGTTTCTCATTCATACCCTAGACAATCTTATAGGAGATGGTGTATCCTCGTGAATAATATCAGTAATCGCCAAGAGCTCATAGAGCGCCTATAGCTCTCCAAGTTACCATATTTCCTCATATGACCACATTTCGAACTTGGATACTTTGACTTGTTCAGAAGCCATGTTTTCAATAATCATTATTGAAAACTCAACGTTGAGATTTAATATCCAATACCTCAAAACATCCATATGATGATATTATACTCTCATTTAATAAATGGAGCCACGATGTCCATATCTATAAATGAAGTCCTCTATCGATTAACAAATGTATACCACAAAACTATCGAGGATAGACTATGCTATATAATCGTACTCATTGATAGCTCTAATGATAACACTTGCAACCATAAGTCCATCATTTATCTCAGGATTAAGATAGACTCTCTGATTGTCCTCTTTAATGAAAAGACTTATATCTAGTGACGGTTCTAGATAAAGTATTTCATTGTGATCCAGTTCAATGCACCTAGTGCAGTAGATTCTTTTACTCGAAAACCTTTCGATGATTTTAGACTCATCATATTCATTTGATCCCACTCAAATGCTAGTAAAAGAATTCTACAACTTTAACAAGATAGAGGTGCCCAACCTTTAACTTAAGTTGTGAACATTATTCAAGACTAACTAAAGAATTGTGTCTACCTCATACATATCCGGATGTATGAACAATTCTTCATGTCTCATAGTCTTTTGACCTTATGATTATTTACCTTGACAATTATAATAATAAATGCTATAAGTAATTGTAAGAATCAGAATTCACTTTATTAATATGAGAAGATTGTCAATTACAATATTACACTCTTGCCATTGAGCATAATCCTAACATATCATACTACCAACAATAGTATGACACTAGGAATCATTCTCCTAGTTAGAAAAAGATTTTGACTTTAAATCAAACATTTAATTAATTAATAAATTAATTAATTTCCATTTGATTAATAAAATAAAATAAAACAACATATTAGACAAATTAATTTAGCCTTACCGCCGAAGTAAATACTTGTGCAATCTATTATTTTTCCATTTTATTAAATCCATTGGACTTTAATAAAAAGTCCACATGTGAACTAGATCTACTCTTACTATAAAAGAAACAAGTCCACATGGCTTAAATTTAATACATTAATATCATCTAGCAGCTCATTTAATTAAAATGTGCAAATTATATTCTTAATGTATTAATGGAATGCTAAACGCACCCCATTAGGGCCACCCTTGGATTCCTACATCCTTGGCTGCCCATTCCAGGCCTTTTTGAAGAGTTACCACGTGTCTTGATCACACATGACCACACCTCTCCAAAACTTTTGGATTCCGAAATCCAAAAACAATTCTAGATGGACCCAGAAATTGGTCCGATAGAATATATCAAGTGATCCATGCAAGTTCGTGCGGATTGGGGATATTGGCGGGCTATCTAATTTAAGCTTCAATAGACATAACCTAATCACAATCAACAAATGATTCACTTAGGTCCAATCTATTAATTTTAGCTCATTCCACTAAAGAGCTAAAATTGAACTCTTAAATAAAGATAGAATAAGATAATATTTCTCATTCGTACCCTAGACAATCTTATTGGAGAGAGTGTATCCTCGTGAAGAATATCAGTAATCGCCAAGAGCTCGTAGACCGCCTATAGCTCTCCTAGTTACCATATTTACTCATATGACCACATTTTGAACTTGGATATTTTGACTTGTCCAAAAGCCATGTTTCAATAGACACTATTAAAAACTTAACATTAAGATTTAATATCCAATACCTCAAAATATCCATATGATGATACTCTATTCACATTTAATAAATAGAGCCACGATGTCCATATCTATAAATGAAGTCCTCTATCGATTAACAAATGAATAACATCAAACTATCGAGGATAGACTATGCTATATAATCGTACTCATTGATAGCTCAAATGATAACACTTGTAACCATAAGTCCATCAATTATCTCAGGATTGAGATAGACTCTCCGATTATCCTCAAGTGAAAACTTTTATCCATTGACAGTTCTAGATAAAGTATTTCACTGTGATCCTATTCAATGCACCTAGTGCACTAGATTCTTTTGCCTAAAGACACTACACTTTGATGATTTAAGACTCATCATAACACATTTGATCCCACTCAAATGCTAGCAAAAGAATCTACAACTTTAACAAGGTAAAGGCACCCAACCTTTAACTTAAGTTGTAAACATTATTCAAGACTAACTAAAGAATTGTGTCTACCTCATACATATCCAGATGTACAAACAATTCTTCATCTCTCATAGTCTTTTGACCTTATGATTATTTACTTTTGACAATTATAATAATTAAACTATGAATGCTATAAGATTTGTTAAACTAGAAATCACTTTATTAATATGAAAAAGATTGTCAAATACATCATTACACTCTTGCTATTGAGCATAATCCTAACACAATCAAGAGATCACCAAGGTTCAAAGGCTTGTTTGTCACCAAGGCATACACAATCTTGATCTTTTCTTTGTTCAACTCGGATGCATTAGTAGAACCAACAAGATTGGCACATACAAAGATATGCCAAAAGGCACTAACCTTGGTCAACTCACCTTGACTAATATAAGCTCTCTTCCCCCACTCAAATCCATCATCCTCACATAAAGTCCTCCCGATAAGATTTAGTTGATCAATATTATCTATGTCAAGAAATTTCAAAACAATCTCATTTGATAACCCAAGGAACTTATTGATACTATCCGAGGAGACTCTAAAAGTTTTTCCTCTCACATTCACCAAGGCATTTTCAAAGGTTGAGCTCTCTTTATACTCAAAGTATAATTCTCTAATAAGACACTCATTAGTAACCCAATGGAATTAATCCATGAATTCCAATGCCTATCACATATAAAATGATGAATGTAAGAACCCTCAACCAAGTCTACACCACTACCTTGGATAAGCTTTTTGGTTCCCATAACTCCTAAAGATTTTAACTTGTTGGGTTTGGATTTCCTAGAGTTGGTAGGAGTAGATTTGGATTTGGCTATAGGTTTTGATGGATGGATAGAGTTAGAAACTTTGTTTCTTCCCATGATTTGTTGTCAACACTACAAAACAAAACATTTGAGTGGAAAAGAGACACAAGTGAGTGTTAGTTTACACATATACAAACAAATGACATATGATGAAATAATGAATAATAAATGCATAAATGTTATTTTTAAGCACATTGGTACATTTTACCAAGTTCAACAAATGCATTTAACTACAAGATTCGTCCACAAATGGAGGAATTGGTGTCAACCACAATTACTATCAACCTCAAATCATGAAAGAATTGGTTATAATAACAACTACTATCAAATCAAAGCAAGAAGGAACTTAATCAACCTCACGCTAGGAGGTTTTGGTTGTAACTACAACTACTATCAATATCAACTACTATCAACCCCAAATTAGGAAGAATAAATTGCCAACACATTCATACAATTATTTCAAGATAGATCTCATGCATTCTAATCATTCAATTATTTTAAACAATCAGTATGTCAACATATAACAAAGCAAATCATGTGAACATATCATAAGAGAGAACAAAAGTATAAAATAAAATGCTCCCCCTTGATAAATGCTCTATCTAGGATCAAGATAGAATATTGTTCACAATGATATCCACACAATCACACATTCAAGCAATTTTAGAATAAATTCAACAAGATAAGCTCCACAAACTATGAGAGATACACAAAGATTTTCAACCTCTCTCATAATTCTTCTCAAATTGCTAGAATATCAAAACACTTATAAACAAAAGTGTGTGTGTGAGATTTGCTCCAACATATTTAAAGGAGTAATTTGATAATCAACATGCAAATCACATCAACATCTATTTATCTTAAGCTTTTCCATAAAAGGTCAAGCCGATTATCTTCAGGAATTTTTGCTTTAAAGAGAATAGATTTCAACATATGAGCGTGTGTGTCCATGTGGCTCGTCATCCCATTTCGATTTTTCAACCCGAGCATTCATGATTTTCTACTATACTCCTTTAAGCCCTTTTTTTAAGGCTTTGAATCAAAGATTTTTTTTTATTGATTCTTTTCAACACTTCTTTGATTTTTCTAACATAAACATATCATCTTCATGACGGCTTTCACACATCACAATGGTGTAGCCCTTTCCTACATTGGGCGGCTTCACAACCAAAGTGTGTAGCCCTTTCCATAAAGGTGCTCGTTGAATTCTATGTTGTTGCCGAACCAAAATGGATACTAACCATAGGTCATCTCTAAGGAACTAGTCATAAGACTTCAAGGTGTATCCACAACCTACATATTTTCAAATTCAACTTGCTACATCAAAACATACAAGAGAAGCAAAGTGCATTTTTGAAAACCAAGATTTATGGCTTACAAGCACATGATCTAAAAGCAATATAAAGAGATTTACTTAAGATCATTACTTATCAAGAGAGTAGCATTCAAAGAATATGATGTTCATAATTTTTAAAACATATATCACTCATCATTCATACAAACATTTCACACATCATATATAAGACCTCTATGAACAACATCACTATAAGATCTTTAGAGAGCAAATGTCAATGAGAACCATATGCATATTATACTAAGTTCTCTAGAATGACATGCTACATGATGTAGTGCAAACAATGAGCTGAGAGATGAAAATTCAAGAATGCAAGCTTTAGGATATAGGAATACCTTAGCAGGAAATTTTCCATCAAATGCTAAGCTTTGCCCTTTTCACGAGCTCTCTTGGCTTGTTTTTCCTCATGACAACAAGTTATTGGTGTGTCATCCCAAGAGAATAAAACTAAGAATTTTCAACTCATACAAACATACAAAAAAAATGACTTTCTCTAGAAGTCTTAACAACAATCAACACCATATAGATTCCAAAAATAAACTTCTCATAAAGTTAATCAATAGATTTCGACTATCATAACAAATATGTGAGATAGCTAAGTTCATGTCAAGTTATAAAGAGACAAAGCTAGCTAGCTAAATTTCTCAACAACTTGACACTAATCTTGAGGCTAACTCACATGTGCACCTTACACTAATGGTAAGAGCACTCACCCTTGACCCATTTGGTCTTGGGTTAACTTACACAAAAATCACCATCATTCTTGACTTTAATGTTGAACCTAGAGTGAAGAATTTCAACAATTTGATTCATAAGAATATCATTGATACTAATCTTCTCAACATTATTAGCAACACACGCTTTGTCAATTCACATAACTATCACATTTCTTCATCCAATTCTTTCTAACATGCATCTTTGGAACATCATGCCTTTTAACATCTAAAGTCCTAGCATGCTTCAATTTAAGTTCAATCTCCTTATCTCTATATGCATTTCCTATTTTGCAAAATCCAATGTACTTATAACACATTGGTTTGATGTGACCAACGGTATTACAAAAATGACAAATATGAATAAAAGATGAGATTGTACCTTGTGGATTTGAAGAAGTGATGAGAGTTTGTTGAGATACCTTATCTTTGTTTTTACCTTTAGCTTTGGGAGGATCATTTTTGGGAGACTTCTTAACCTTAGCCTTCTTTGAAGGAGGTGAGGTTATCACAAGCTTTTCTTTTCCTTTCATAATGCTAGGTTCTCCTTATGATTGGGCAAGATTCATGTTGATCGAACCATTGACTAAGTCTTTGATAGCTTGCTTGGCAATGTCGATCTCTTCAATATATTCTTGCTCTTTAACCTTCATCTTAGAAATAATCTCTTTATGCTCAAAGACAAGTCTGTCAACCTCAACATATCTCTTCATGATCTCATTCTTCTCAAACAAGAATCTATGTGAGGTCTCAACAAACTCATCCACTTGAGTTTTGATAAAATCATCTTTCTCCTTAACCTCTCTCAATGCTTCATCTCTTTGCTTCTCAAGATTCTTAATCTTGGCCAATAGATCAAGATTGGTTATGTTTGAACTTGTATCTTCTAGATGACTTTAATCAATCTCCTTATCAACGAAAACTATATAATCATCTTCGAGCTTTGTGAGAGAAGCCATTAGAGCAACAAAGTTGCTAACATGTTCTTCTTCTTCACTTGAGGACTCATCACTAGAGCTCTCCTCATTGCTAGAATCACTCTCGCTCCGAGTGGCAGCCATAGCTTTGCCCTTCTTGTCTTTCTTGGACTTCTTTTTAGTAAATTCATTTGCAAAATGTTCAAATCCTTGACAATCATAGCATTGAAAGTTTTTCTTGCTCTTGACTTGACCATTCCTATCAACACTTGGAGAAGATCGTTTCTTGATTTCCGTTTCCTTAGAAAAGTGAACTCGCATTTGCCGTGGTATGCAATATTCAAACAAATTTATAAAATCCCAAGATGCACTCAAATAAGTATAAAACTAGTATGCAGCTTGTATGGGTATCCTTCTACAGAGATCGAGTGATAGTTATGATTATACTAACGCTTTAGTAAAAATGTAAGAAAAGTGAATTTATATGGTTTTAAAGAGAAATGAAACTAAAATGCAAGCTAAGCTTAAACTAGCTAAAATGCACTAATCTAAAAAGTATGAATATAAAATATGTGGATTAAGGAATTGATGAATTCAACTAGCAAATGATGGGTAAAGAATGAACTCACATTAATGATCATTAACTAATGTAACCACCCTAGGATGTATAGGATTGGCTATTTACCACTTGTGAGTGCCAAAACCATCATGTATAGCATTGGCCACCTACAATTGGTTATGCAATGAAAGAACATCTATCACATAAGGGACAAATCTCTTTGTTAAAATCACTAACCTATCATTTATAGTGTTGATGCTTAATCTATCACAAGCAACCAATCTTAGGAGGTACAGTCTTGGTTACCCATTAAAGATTAGAATTAGGTGAGATTAATAAGTCCGTATCTCACCTGAGTTATGTACTCTTGTTTGATCCTTCTATTCAATTGAGCTTAGAGAGCCAAGCATCATGTATACTCAGTTCTCTACACATATAATTTCTCAAACAACTCATGAAGAGATTCATGTACAATCAAACACAAATTGCTTTTGAAATCAAGTAAAACACTGAATAGAACAAATTAGATAGATTTTAATAAAAGATATTGAGTTCATTACAAATACCCATGTTTACATATGAATCACATCAATCCCTTAATGGGATTTAGCTACTCATAACAAATGGAATACAAGAATAAAAAGGAGGGAAATAGAAAAGACCCATGTAGAACCTTCTTTCTTCAAGCTCAAATCCACCTCCAATGTCCTTGTGATTAGTAATTGATGAGATGATGATGGGTTTTTTGTGAAGTTTTTGGGAGAGAAGGTTTTGAGATTTAGAGAGAGAGAGAAAGAATGAAGTGAATGGGTGTATGGTTGTGGGTCTCCTTTGAAAAATCAGATATGAAGCTATTTATAGTTCCTTCAAAAATTAGGCCAAAATGCTGATGTGGCAAGCTAAGAATCATGTATAGCATGGGTAAGGTACCCGTGCAGTTACTCGTGCAATCTTTATTTCCCTTCAAGTTTGTGAAATGTGCATGAGTTATTGCACGGGTAGGTGACCCGTGCAGTATCATTGCCATAGGCTTTGCTCCTGGTCTGGTGGATTGCACTGGTAGTGCACGGGTAATACCCGTGCAGTTACCCGTGCACTGAGATCTTCCCAAATTCCATCTTCTGGTGCATGGGTAGTTGCACAGGTGTGCTACCCGTGCACTATTGCCTTCTTCACCTCATTTGTGCACCAATTTATCCTTTTTGCCCCTCTTCATGCCTTTTCTCCTAACGTCTGCAATATTGACCAAAAGAGCCATAAATACACATAAAAACACTCAAGAACAAAGCAAAGAGAAATGATATGAGGGCCAAAATGTATGACACTATTGGCTCAATCAAATATCCCCAAACCAAACATTTGCTCGTCCTCTAGCAAACTCTAAACACAACCAAGACATAGACACTAAACACACAAACATGACTTTATCTAAAAACTTTCCTATATACGAAAACATATAATTCAAACTGCCGCATGACCAACCGGTGATGGGATGCAAGGATGTGTGATAAAGAGAAGTAGATATATGCAATATGTTCTAAAGCAACTCGAAGGCACTAAAGGGATACTCGCTCTATCACGAATCCCACACCTAAAGGGCTCTCATATCAAGAACTACTCACTCTCACACCTTGAGCGTATTTCACTTCCACCCTAGCCTCACATGGAGCCTCTCTTTTCTTTCCGCTCAGAGTCATAAGTTTACACTCAAACTGTAGGGAAAAATTAACTAAAACCGCAGCGGAAGGCGAAAAGTAGATTTTCGTATAGTTTAAAAATTTTCTAAAGATTTGAACTTTAACCCTTTAATTAATTAAACACAAATATACGGTTAGAGTTAAATACCTCCTGTCACGTGATCCGATTGACTTACGTCGATGGTAATCCACAAGATCTTCAATCCTAGCACATACGTGAATCACCTAGGAGCATGGTCTCCTTTTTTTTCTTTGAATTGCTTACCTGAGAATGGATGTATGGAACTTCTGATCCTGATCTTCAATCCCAAAACACCAAGAGCCTAGAAAAATAGTTCCGGTCACTTTTGAATTCACAATCGATATGATTGGAACTCGCGTAACCCTAAATCGAAAGTGTGCACAAAACCTTTTGATGTTAAAGGCTTGCAAGTGCACTATCGAATGAGAACTTATTTTTCTTTTTTTCTCTTGGCCGAAATTATATGTGTATTGAGTAAGAATTTTATTTTCAAAGCCAACAAAAATCTCTCTCACTCAAGCTTCTTGGTGGCCGAAATTTATCACCTTATATTTATAAGGTGACCGAAATTTCTCCTTCTCAAAATAGGGTTGGCCGAATTCTTTGTGTAGGAAATCTAGGGTTAACCAATTTCCTTACTTAAAAAAGGAATTGTGTTTTTCCCTAATTCCTATCAATTTAAGAATCCTAACCCTTATAGGACTAGGGTGGCCGAATTCTTTGTGTGGTATGGAGTGTATGTGGACTTAATCCTTACCATATTAGGACTCCTATCACTTAAAAGAATTCTAACCCTAATCCAACACATAGTATTTTATTTACTGATCAGGAAAAGATTTTGATTTAAACTATTAATTAATTAAATAATTAATTAATTTCCATTTAATCAAAACAATAAAATAAAATAATATCTTGGGCTATTTTATTAGCCTTGCCGCCCACACCATATATACATGGGCCTAATATTTTTTTTTTTAATCCATTAGACTTTAAATAAAAGCCCACATGTGAACCAGACTTATTCTTACTAAAAGAAACAAGCCCACATGTCTCCTTTTAATATATTAATATAATAGAGCAGCCCATTAAATAAATAATAGACATATTATATTCTTAATATATTAAATGCAATTCTAGATGGACCCATAAATTGGTCCGGTAGAATATATCAAGTGATCCATGCAAGTACGTGTGGATTGTGGATCTTGGCGGGCTATCTAAATTTAAGCTTCAATAGACATAACCTAATCACATTCAACAAATGATTCACTTAGGTCTGATCTATTAATTTTAACTCATTCCACTAAAGAGCTAAAATTGAACTCTTAAATAAAGATAGAATAAGGAGATGTTTCTCATTCATACCCTAGACAATCTTATAGGAGACAGTGTATCCTCGTGAATAATATCAGTAATCGCCAAGAGCTCATAGACCGCCTATAGCTCTCCAAGTTACCATATTTCCTCATATGACCACATTTTGAACTTGGATATTTTGACTTGTCCAGAAGCCATGTCTTCAATAATCATTATTGAAAACTCAACGTTGAGATTTAATATCCAATACCTCAAAACATCCATATGATGATATTATACTCTCATTTAATAAATGGAGCCACGATGTCCATATCTATAAATGAAGTCCTCTATCGATTAAATACCACCAAACTATCGAGGATAGACTATGCTATATAATCGTACTCATTGATAGCTCAAATGATAACACTTGCAACCATAAGTCCATCATTTATCTCAGGATTAAGATCGACTCTCCGAGTGTCCTAATAATGAAAAGACTTATATCTAGTGACGGTTCTAGATAAAGTATTTCATTGTGATCCTATTCAATGCACCCAGTGCACTAGATTCTTTTACTCGAAAACCTTTCGATGATTTTAGACTAATCATAACTCATTTGATCCCACTCAAATGCTAGTAAAAGAATTCTACAACTTTATCAAGATAGAGGTGCCCAACCTTTAACTTAAGTTGTGAAAGTTATTTAAGACTAACTAAAGAATTGTGTCTACCTCACACATATCCGGATGTATGAACAATTCTTCATTTCTCATAGTCTTTTGACCTTCTGATTATTTACCTTGACAATTATAATAATAAATGCTATAAGTATTTGTAAGAATCAGAAAACACTTTATTAATATGAAAAGATTGTCAATTACAATATTACACTCTTGCTATTGAGCATAATCCCAACACAAACAAGGTATGCAACGATGGAATTTATGTATAAAAATCAAATGCGTTGCATACAAGTAACTTGAAAAACAGCTCATGTGTGTGAACTAACATAGGAAAGATTCACTTATGCCATGAACGTGGAAGATCATGCTTCAGCAAGCATTCCCAATCTAGACTCATCATGGATCAAAAAGGACTTTCTCTTTTGTTGTAATGGGGTCATGGGGTTTAATGTGGTGAACAAAGAAATAGGAAATATTTGGAGTTCAAAAATCACTAATCATGCTTAAACATACTCACACACACCCCATACCAAGCTCTACTTAACACAATTTATACATAAGTGTCTAGGCATTCAAATAAACACATTTGTGCTCCAAATTTTGTATTTCACATTGTGAGTACTTTACCATCACATTTCAAGGCTCTTATTTTGCCTTTTTGCATTGATATTTTTTTCTTGTTTTTTTCTTTTTACTTTTGCTTTTGCACATATACATTTGACAATTTGGCTCTAAGTGCAACGTTTAGCACTTTTACATTTTTGAGCCATTTCTTGCACTATTTACACAATTGCCTAAATACATGCTATTTCCACATTAGAGTGTACACTTTTCCCACCACTTACACACACACACACACCACCCACATGATTAGAAATTAAAGGGTTGGTTTTTGTTTGGCTTATGGCTATAAGGTTAATTGTGGTTTTAAAAGAAAGGATAAGTGTTTGGCCGCAAAATTGGCTTTGGAGCACACGTAAGGGACTAGGGATGTGTTTAGGCTTTTTAAGTAGCTAATTGCACGCACATTGACTAAGATCATTACCAAAACAAGTCTATCAAGGGAATGAAAGCATCCATCATGCAGTCCATTATATGTATGAGCTGTATGTTCTATGGCATGTGACACATATGATGAGAAGAGTCTTTAAAGAATACAAAAAAAAATAAAAAATTGTACACTCAATGTGCTTTTTATAGTCTTGTGTTTGTGAACTCAATGGTATCTCCACTATTAGAACAAGGTGCAAGAGCACCGAGTCCCCTCAACTTAAGCACAAAAAGGATGGGACTAGCCCATGACGTGCAAGTAAGACCCAAGAGTGACAACGATTTACTACTAATGGGCATATTTTATATCATATTTATAACCCTTAATTTGGATTTGTTAGCTATTTGATTTAATTATTTTGGTTTAATTTGAGTTATTTTTATGTTTTAGGCAAAATGGCATGGAACTTGGAAAATAATCATTAAGATGTGGCCTTATTTTAATTATTTGAATATTTGAAGATTCAAGCCCAAATTCAAAGCCCAAGTCTCATATTAGCTTTAATCAAGTTCAAGTCAAAGCAAAGTCACGTAAAGCCAAAATGGTGAACCACAAGTGGACAAAAAGTCAAGCCCAAATAAAGTTCAAGTCAAATGAAAACAAAACAATGAAATAAAAGCATCACGTTGGCCAATTTGATTAAAAGAAAATTTGACTTTCCTATTTGATTTGGGAAACCGACTTGGAGAGTTGGAGGAGATATAAAATTCCTCATGTTGTGCCAATTGAAGCAGTTCGTGGAAGACTGGGAGGAGGAGTGCTCATTTGGTGGAGGCGTGATTGGGAGCTGTGACTTTGGTTCGTGCGAACAGTTTGTTTCGTGCGTGACAGAATCGGAGCTTCGATGCATCTTTCGGGTTCCATTGTTATTTTATTTTTAATGTTTTTCTAATTTTCTTGGTACTAGGGAAGACGATGAAACCCTGTGTTATGGAATAATTTTCAGATATTTTTATTAATTCCCAAATATTGTTCTTTAATGTTTATGGTTTTCGCTTCTATTGATTTTTAAATATAAAACCCTTTCATCTCTAATATCATGTATTTTGATAGTTAGGTATATATTTTAATCAATGCTTGGTTTCGTAATGTTAATTATAATTCATTTGATTCTTTGTTTTTCATTAATTTTGATACATAGAATGCTTAGGGATTATATTTTAAAGCGAAGGAAAACCAACTTAAGATTTTTATTAATGTGCTTATTGTTAAATTCATGGGTAGACAATAAATCGATTTTTAATTGTCACTCTAATTTGGGGAATTAATAAATTATCGGAAGTTATGAAATTTCACAGTGGTGGATTCGAATACCTTAGTATTCTTTAATTGATTACTTTCTTTTAGTTTAGTTTAGTTTAATTTTGGTTTTAATTCATCACATTCGTTTAACTAGGTTAGGATTAAATTAAATTTAGATTCGATTAGTTTTTCACAATCTTTGTGGGATCGACCTCGTACTCGCATTAGCTATTCTACAATAGACTAGTGCGCTTGCGAGTAAAATATTTTCAAAATTTAGCACAACAACTACACAAGCTCAAAATGCATTCACACACTCGCCAAAAGCACACGCTCAAGGCATCACATCCAAGCTAGTTAAAGCTCGAAATTTTGGCCAATGCAACAATTTTGAAAAAAATTGACACGTAAAATGACTCAAAAACAAAAAAAAAAATGACTCAACAAGGCGTCCACACCCCCAAACCAAAACCCAACATTGTCCTCAATGTTGAAGACAAGTAAGTCCGGCCTAGCAGCATGCACTTAACAAGACTCAAAACATAACAAACTAGGCACTAATCATGCACAATCAATGCCCAACAAAATAAAAAATGGCTCTTAATAAAATGGCTCTCAATAAAATAAGGCATTAAAGAACATATGGCAAATAATCTCATAATTTTTCCACATCAAGCATTCATTAACAAAATTGTCGGAATGAGGTTAATGACCCCCAAACCGATTTCTACTATATGCTCATTCCTGTACATGTATATGCATGAATTCAAAAACCCCCAAACCGAGTTGGGCTATAAGAAATGAAAACCTATAATTCATGTGCAATATTCACAAGGGCCTTCAACCCATCCAATCAAGAATTAATAAATCAATAAATGCAAAATTGAGAGATCAAAATTTTCATCCATTCATAACTATCCACACATTCATTCTCAAATATATGCAAAAAGTATATTCTCATTCATCAAATAACCACACTTGTCTATACACAGAGATAAAGAAAATGAAATTCATGAGTTTGAGATGAAAAGATTAAACCAATGTGATTGCTATCTTGCGGTCACAACATGAGTAGATTCTCACCCGTTTTATGAGCACTCTTAGCTTGCTCGTCCCTCCAAGACTTGCAAATGGCCGGTGTGTTGAATCTAAGAGATAAAGAACCTAACAAGAAGCACCATTCCTACCCACAAAGATTAATCAACCACATAAAATATCTTAAACTAAAATATCTCTTAAATAGAAATTATCCACAATCATCCCAAAACTAAATTATCCTAAAAATTAAACAAACTACCAAATTAAAATATGGAATGAAAATATTAAAGTTCACTCCTACATAACTACAGGATTCCAAATAAAAGTTAATAATAAAGGCAAGCAAAATATAGATCAGTCCTCATCAGAATCGGAATCAGAATCATCCTCCTCTACCATGGGTCCCTTCTGTTTCGGATCCAGCTATGCCTTCAGCCTCTCCTCATGCTCTCTCCTCGACACCTCCATGGCTGCCTGTAGGTCAGGATCAATGGTAGGCCCTTCTAAAGTGTACTCTCGATGGGTGGTCTGCTTCTTCCATCTCTGATATGGAATTATATTCAAATCTTTTCTCATTCCTGTCACATTTTCCCATAGGCCTTCAACGCTATCCTTGGCATCCCTGGTCTCTGTGGTGAATGTGGATCTCATTGAGTCCATTGAGGTCTGAAGGCTCGACATCCCTAATATCAACTGCTGCCAAGGTACTTGATCACTCCCTACTGCTGGCTCTGGCATTAGACCCTCCTGGTAGTACTCTTCGTGTTATTCATCCATAACCATGTCCTCATGTTGTTGAGTACTTGAACCCGCTCCAGTCTTGCTCTTCCTTCTCCATGTTTTCCTTCTGCTGCTTGTCATATCCCTTCTACCTCCAAAGGGCGCCATGTCCTGATATCCAATCAACTTGTGTCAACTCAAACTTTTCATTGCTAAGATCCACACCTTACCGCTTACAAAATTTGGTGATTAAGCACGGGAAGATCAATGTCTGCTTGTCTAATCTCTTGTTCCCTAATGCCAAGATTTTTGACTTCATTATCCACACCAATTTGATTGGCTGGTTATGTTGTATGCAGTGCAGTATGGTAGCCGTCTCAAAAGATACATTCATCATGTAAGTCCTCGGCTTAAGGGAGTGTGAGATGAACACATGCTAGAATCCCAATTCAGTCTTCAAGTTGTTATGTTTGATCGGGAATGTTGGATTCACCCGGAAGTCCATTGGGTTGATGACCAGATCATTTGCAAGGTCCAGGTTCTTCTTGATGAAGCAATCATTCCATGTAACTCCATCTCTCATTCTACTCAGAACTTGTAGGTCTTCCGGAAGCTCTGTTCTTAGGTACCTTTGAATGTTGTCTATATTAATCTGTACCTCTACTCCTCTCACTATCACAGCTAGTCCTCACATGAAGTCGTCAGGAACCATTCCGGTGTAAAACTCTTGCACTATTCTTCTGTAAAAACATGGAGGTGAGCTAACAAAAGCCTTCCATCCTCTTTCATTCACTCTAGTAGAGATTATAGTGTCTTCAAGTTCTGCTAGGGCTACTCCCCGCTCTTCGACGATGTCCTTTTTGATTAAAGTACTCCAATCATCTGTCAAAGTCTCTGTTCACGGTGCATAGAGGGAGAAGAGGTAGCTTTTTCTTCTTGCTTTCTCTTGTTCCCTGCTTCTTTGCAGTGGCCTTTGTTCTTCCTAACATCTGTAAAAGAAAGCACTCATTTAGAAATATATCGTTCCAAGAAACAACAAGGATAATCAAAAATTTGATGGGCAAAATTTAGGCCTATTTGCCTAACTGCACGGGTAAGGCACCAGTGCAATTACCTGTGCAATCTGTCAAAATGAGAATTGCCCTTTCAATGCACGGATATAGCACAGGTAAGGCACCCATGCAGTTACCCATGCAGACACTGAAATCTATATTTTTCCTTCGACACATTGCCACTTCCTTACATTCAAAACATTCCAATCAATCAATTAATTCGCCAAAATACCTTCAAACACTAATAGCACATATAATGGCACCCCTAACACACTTTCATGGATTTAAATACTCAGAATAAAGCAAACCCTAGAGTGTCCAATTTTATGCAAAAAGTGGTCATATTCCATTACCAATTCATTCACAACACTCATACATAAGTATTCACACAAACCCATTGCAAATCATCAAAGAATAAGCATCAACACTTTAAAATTTTTGTGGGTTGTTCAAAACATGTATTGCATACCTATTTGAGTGTTTGGAGAGGAGGAAAGAAGATGCAATTTATGCTTTATCAATTAGAAACAAGTTTAGGGAGAGAAAATCCATACATTAGTGCTGGAAATCAAAAACGTGGGTCTTACGGAATATCTTAGGGTTTCAAGATAGGAAGCGGTTGATTTTGTGATCCCTACCATGATAGTGACACATGATATATATATATATATATATATATATATATATGCTCACGATAGCACGGGTAGGTTACCCGTGCAGTTACTAGTGCTAATCCCTCAAGGCAGACTTTTTCCTCTCTTATGCATGGGTATAGCATGGGTAATACCCATGCATTTACCCATGCATGTGCAATCAATGCTCCACCCTTGCCCATATGCATGGGTAGTGCACGAGTAAGATACCTGTGCACTGGCCTTTTTGCCACCTATTTGCACATTTTCTTGTCTTTCTTGAATTTCTGTGCCTTGAGTGGACTCCCTGCACATGAAAAATCACATCATAAACTACACTTGCCTTATTCATCGAATAAAAATTGTAATCACTTAAAACATAAACAATTAGATTTCATAAAATAAAATACTTAACGAATCCACAATAAATTTTCTATAGACTAAGAACCACATACACCTTTAAATGCTCATGTGAATAATTCACAATCAAGGTGACTCAAAATGCATGAGAAAATGAATTGTGACATCCAAAAATACTTAAGAATTAATCAATGTAATGCATGTGAGGTGGGACTTGGGTAAACCAAGGGTGATTTGACCGAGTGAAGGTGATCGGACTATTTTATACCTGTTTTAGGTACCCATTTTCCTATCGTTTGTTTTCGTTTGTGAGTGTATTTTGTATATAATATGTTTGTTGATCCATGTGTAGGTACATATTCCTTAAATTTTGGTTTTGAGCTTAAAGAACAGTTTGGGAGGCAAAATGGTGCAAAAAGAGTAAAAACTGTAAAAGCTTGTGCAGAACGGCCAACTTGCAAGGGTCATATCTTCCTCTTTTGATCCAACCAAGTTGATATATTTATATATTCAGAAAGCTCCAAAAGTCTGGTTTCCAGAACATTTCACGGATTGTGATTCCGAGCTTTCTGCAGGAAGTTATGCCCATTTCCGTAACAGCGCGCGATGCTAAAATGCTGAATTGATGTCAGGTCCAAACGGCTACTTCAAACGGCGGCCAGGTCGTAGAAACAAACTGCCGATTACCTCCAGAAGGTCTTTTTTTGCCTAAAAATTGAAGGGCAATCTTGTCCTTTCACCCAGCCTTCAGCCCTAACCTCCTCACACTATTTAAACACCTTCTTATCTTCTTTCCCAACAGACTTCTTCTTCCCCAGACTTCTTCTTCCCCAAACTTCTTCTTCTTTATCTTCTTCAATTCAAAAGAGAGAGAGAAGCTTTCAAAGCTTCCATGGAGGTTTTCCTCCATGGAAGGCTTACCACTACCATTTCTACCCATCCTTCCCCACATTTGAGAGTTGATTGCAGAGATTAGGAGTGGTCTTTGGACCAATTTCGTGCTAGGCAAAGGATGGAGCTCTTGGAGGGTTCTTCAAGGGTTGTATCTACTTACTCTTCTCTTGTATTTCATGTTTTCTCTTATGTGTCATCCCCCATTTGGGAATATTTGTAATCCTACATTTTGGTTATTTATATATGATGATTTTATATTTATTTGGGTCTTGTTTCATTCTTGTTATTGTTATTATGAATTAATCTCTTATTGTTAATTACATGTGTATGGATGATTTGAAATCAATATGTATTCAAGATTGGGATTAGGAGTAGATTAGTGTAATTTAGGAGTAGATTAATTAAACATCCCATGATTGTGTGTATGTTGATGGATAATTAGAAATGCTATGTTAGGATCAATTTGAGTGTATGAGAATTAGTTGGGGTTATGCTTTTGGAAGGGCCTTTCCGGGTATGATCTTGATTAATAGCTCACAAGAGTGGAAATAACTTGTTTTATGCATGGCTTTCTAGAATAGGTTTTGGTTATTTCTTTTGTGCTAAAATGGGTCATTGGCTATGTCTCACGCTAGGGGCTCTAGGTGAGTTATGGTTGGGGACAAATTTAGTATATCCACTTGTGGAATTTTTATCCAAGTCATTGGACCTAGCGTTGCCATTTTACATTACCTAGTTAGTATTAGGGCTCAATCTAGCTTTGGTTTGTAGAATTGGTTCACAAATGTCGGTTGCGGTTTCGTGCTTGAGAGGATCTCGACACACTCTTCAACTTTTAGCTCAAATGAATGGATACCCTAAGTTGGATTTAGGCTTGAACAAACCCTTGACTTGAGTGAATGTGCTTAAGTGTTCAACCATCTGATAGATATGCCTTTGTGTTTGGTGAACTTATTGCCCCTTGTGTGACCATTTTCATACATCTCTCATATCCACCATTTTATTATTTCGCATTTAAACACAGTTCTCACCCTTCCATATTCTCTTTGTTTTTATATTTTCATTTTCATTTTCTTTGCTGCACACATCACACAACACACACAAACACCATTCTCACCACATCCACATTCTATTTACATTGCTTTCCCTAAACTCTAGAACTTGAAACGGTTAACAACACATCCCTGCGGAACTATACCCTTGCTTGCACGTTGTACTAGTTTTATTTCTATCTATGTCTTTTGACACGTGCCTTATTAGCGAGGTTCATTTTATAAATTCTTGACGATGTTATCAACAACGCTAAAAATCCATTCGTCAGAAGGGATCCATTTCTCTTGACCACCCATATGGGTGTCAAAGTTCTTCCTAGAAATCCCTTCTCCTTAGCCCTCACTTCATCCACTAGGTCATTTCTAACCCATATCTTCCTAACTTCACTTGGGTTCCTCCTAGACCTATTTTGATTGTTCTTAACCCTTTGAAACTTATAACAATGGGCTTTAATGTGCCCCAGCTTTGAACAAAAATAACAAGTTGGAAGGGTATAAGGAAAACTCCCTCTTTGTTTGAAGCTTTGAGGTTCCCTTGAGTGTTGCACCTTGAGTGACTTGACGTCCTTCTCCACTTTGTCTAACTACACTATGTAGTCACACTCCTTTACTTTTGCAATCTTCAAGGCCTCCTCCTCCTTCTTCAGTGCTTCCCTCACCTCTCCCAAAGCATTTGACTTATTTTCAACCTCTATCAAAAGCTTCATAGTTTTTCTTGCATATTCTTCTTCAAACTCTTCCGAGAGCTTAGCTAACTCAACTAGGTCTCACGAAATCGCCTTCTTTTCACCCTCAACCTTTACAACTTTCTTCTCAATCTTTTTGTTGAGGTAAGAGAGTTCTTGCACTTCATTTTTCAAATTCTCATTCTCATTCTTAAGAAGTTTGATCTCTTGATGAAGCTTTTTGTTCTCATCCTTCGACTCATTCTCTTTTTCTTGCTCAAAATCTCTTGATATCTCTTCAAGCATTTCCTCATTAAAAAATGTTTCTTCCATTTTTAAGGCTTTTTTCTCTTTAATGCCGTCTTGATGCCCTTCTTCTATCTCTGCGGCTAACTCAAATGCTTTTACAATGTCACAAACTCTGTTTTTCTTCTTTCGGCCCTTTGGCACTTCCAAAACAAAACATCCTTCAAATAGTCTTTCATCAGGTCGGTCGACATAAAATTCAACCCTACACCCACCACAGCTAAAAGATAAGTGCCTCGAAACTACATTTACCTCCATCCCAGTTGTGGCCATAAACGACCTTTCTAAAAGCATCTTCCACTCACTGTCATGGGATTCATCATCCTTCACTTCTAACACAATGAAGTCCACTGGAACTTTCAGTCCATGCAAAACCCATAATTGTTACCATGAAGTAATGGTGGCCTATTATTTGAAGCCCCTTCCGCCATTACATCATCTTGAAGTCTCATTGCTTCAATAGCTCTACAAATCACTGTGAAAGTATACCAGGATCTCACTAAGTGCAATCTAGTGACCTGCTCTGATACCAAATGAAAAATTCAAACACGATTAATTAGCCTTAAGCAAACCTAGAGGAGTGGGTGCATAGGTTAGTACACATTTTTCACTTCCTTGAAACAAACAAAAGTTTTTCCCTCCAAGTTGCTTGTGTCACACTTCAAAACAATCACAAGCAATATCAATTCAAATTAAAGATATGCTTATTCAAACAAGGTCAATGTAAACATTAACTTGTATGTGATACAAACACAAATAATCACTTGGATTTAATTCATAAAGCTCTAACACAAACAAAGTTGATATGATATGATTATCACTTACAAAGATATCAACAAAGATATATATATATATATATATATATCAATACATACAAAAATAAAGGAGATAAGGATAGAGAAAATCAACACATGATTTTTACGTGGTAAAACCTCCTAAGAGGAAACATCCACGAGTTGATTCCACAACCATCGGCAAACAAATCCACTAGTAAGATAAAAAGATACAATCTCTCAAGTGACCACTTCACCTAGAAACCTACCCTTTGATCCTACACAATGAATATGATGCCACCTTGCACAAATTGAAGATTCACTCTTCAAATGTGACTTCCAGTGCACAATCCAAAGAATCACTCAAAGGAATGTGACTTCCAATGCACAACATGAAGATTCACTCTCCAAGTGTGACTTCCAGTGCACAAATCAAAGATTCACTCTAAGAAATGTGACTTCCAATGCACAACATGAAGATTCACTCTCTAAGTGTGACTTCCAATGCTCAAGTCAAAGATTCACTCTAAGACATGAGACTTCCAATGCATAATTTAAATATTCACTCTCCAAATATGACTTCCAACCTTTTCAAAAGGCATGTGATCTAAGTGAATGCAAATGATGCAAACACATACAACATAGTATATCAATATATCCTACAGAAACAAGAAGTGAACAACTAAGCACATGTTATATGTTTTCTAGTTTATAATGCTGAAAATAATGCAATCACATTCAATGATGCATATACATATGAAATATGTGGATTAGGCACAAATCATGAAGAACTAGATATTTATCATCAATAGCACAAATCAGTTATATCTAGAACTTGTTGTTAGGATTATGCTCAATAGCAAGAGTGTAATATTGTAATTGACAATCTTTTCATATAAATAAAGTGATTTCTGATTCTGCAAAATCTTATAGCATTTATAATTATAATTGTCAAGGTAAATAATCATAAGGTCAAAAGACTATGAGATATGAAGAATTGTTTGTACATCCGGATATGTATGGGGTAGACACAATTCTTTAGTTAATCTTGAATAACGTTCACAACTTAAGTTAAAGGTTGGGCACCTCTATCTTGATAAAGTTGTAGAATTCTTTTACTAGCATTTGAGTGGGATCAAATGAGTTATGATGAGTCTAAAATCATCAAAAGGTTTTCGAGTAAAAGAATCTAGTGCACTGGGTGCATTGAACTGGATCACAATGAAATACTTTATCTAGAACTGTCACTAGATATAAGTCTTTTCATTATCAGGACAATCGGAGAGTCTATCTAAATCCTGGGATAAATGATGGACTTATGGTTGCAAGTGTTATCATTTGAGCTATCAATGAGTACGATTATATAGCATAGTCTATCCTCGATAGTTTTGTGGTATTCATTTGTTAATCGATAGAGGACTTCATTTATAGATATGGACATCGTGGCTCCATTTATTAAATGAGAGTATAATATCATCATATGGATGTTTTGAGGTAGTGGATATTAAATCTCAACGTTGAGTTTTCAATAATGATTATTGAAGACATGGCTTCTGGACAAGTCAAAATATCCAAGTTCAAAATGTGGTCATATGAGGAAATATGGTAACTTGGAGAGCTATAGGCGGTCTATGAGCTCTTGGCGATTACTGATATTATTCACGAGGATACACCATCTCCTATAAGATTGTCTAGGGTATGAATGAGAAACATCTCC
Source organism: Dipteronia sinensis (assembly GCA_033220585.1). NCBI lineage: Eukaryota > Viridiplantae > Streptophyta > Magnoliopsida > Sapindales > Sapindaceae > Dipteronia > Dipteronia sinensis. The sequence goes on from CM065638.1 coordinate 31,392,444, forward strand.
TTATTCTATCTTTATTTAAGAGTTCAATTTTAGCTCTTTAGTGGAATGAGTTAAAATTAATAGATCGGACCTAAGTGAATCATTTGTTGATTGTGATTAGGTTATGTCTATTGAAGCTTAAATTTAGATAGCCCGCCAAGATCCACAATCCACACGTACTTGCATGGATCACTTGATATATTCTACCGGACCAATTTATGGGTCCATCTAGAATTGCATTTAATATATTAAGAATATAATATGTCTATTATTTATTTAATGGGCTGCACTATTATATTAATATATTAAAAGGAGACATGTAGGCTTGTTTCTTTTAGTAAGAATAAGTCTGGTTCACATGAGGGCTTTTATTTAAAGTCTAATGGATTAAATAAAATAAGAAAAATAATATTGGGCCCATATATACATGGTGTGGACGGCAAGGATAAATAAAATAGCCCAAGATATTATTTTATTTTATTGTTTTGATTAAATGGGAATTAATTAATTATGTAATTAATTAATAGTTTAAATCAAAATCTTTTCCTGATCAGTAAATAAAATACTATGTGTTGGATTAGGGTTGGAATTCTTTTAAGTTATAGGAGTCCTAATGTGGTAAGGATTAAGTCCACATACACTCCTTATTATACAAAGAATTCGGCCACCACTAGTCCTACAAGGGTTAGGATTCTTGAATTGATAGGAATTAGGGAAAAGGATAATTCCTCTTCAAGTAAGGAAATTAACCAACCCTAGATTTCCTATTCAATGAATTCGGCCAACCCTACTTGGTGAAGGAGAAAATTCGGCCAACCTATAAATATAAGGTTATGAATTTTCGGCCACCAAGAAGCAAGATAGAGAGAGATTTTTGTTTGTTTTGAAAATAAAAAATCCTACTCTATACACATAGATTTTCGGCCAAGAGAGAAAAAGAAAATAAGTTCTCATTCGATAGTGCACTTACAAGCCTTTTAACACCAAAAGGTTTTGTGCACACTTTCGATTTAGGGTTACGCGAGTTTCAATCATATTGATTGTGAATTCAAAAGTGACCGGAACTATTTTTTTAGGCTCTTGGTGTTTTACTATTGAAGATCAAGATCAGAAATTCCATACATTCATTCTAAGGTAAGCAATTCAAAGAAAAAGGGAGACCACGCTCCTAGGTGATTCACGTATGTGCTAGGATTGAAGATCTTGCGGATTACCATCGACGTAAGTCAATCGGATCACGCGACAAGAGGTATTTAACTCTAACTGTATATTTGAGTTTAATTAATTAAAGGGTTAAGGTTCAAATCTTTAGAAAAATTTTAAACTATACGAAAATTATTTTTTCGCCTTCCGCTGCGGTTTTAAGCAATTTTTCCCTATAACATGAACAAATAACCTAGAGTATGTGAAACACCTAACACACACAAAAGTCTAGATTATGTTCAATCACATAAAAATGCTAGAATCAATTTGATAAAATCAAATACACATCTCTAGCAAAATAATAGAACTTAGATTCTCAAGTTAATCAATTAAATCCAATCAAGTTCTAAATCATCAATCAAATATGCTATTTCAATAAATCTTCAATAAAATGACCTAGCATATGAAAAGACTATCAATCAACAAAATCATGTTAATAAACACACAAGATAGTCTTATATTTGAAGCTGGCACAATACAACATCTCAAATATGTGAAAACATAGATTTGTAAAAAACCTAACTCAACATGTTAATCGATTGAATCTGTTAATAGCCAAATTTGGCTAGGGACCAAAGGGAGATGTTCCACCCTCTTTGTCTGGCTCCATGCCCGAGGTTATCCACCAGGAGACCACGTTACCAGAAGCCGAGCTACGATACCACCCCATAGAAATAAGAACGGACTCCAGAAACACCCGGAGTAGAGCCCGGCTCAGTCAGATCGAGCCCGCATCACCAAACCTGAAACCAGGAAATCCCCCATGAAGTCAGGATTACCTCGTAACCTCTCCAGAAGCTCGCCTATATCTCGCTGACATAGTGGGGTGTCCATAGGAGGCCGCACATAGCTCCAAAAGATCAAGGGAGGTCAGACCTAGCTCCTGGCTAGACTAAGCTCCTGAATATCGGGGCTAAGACACTGATCGACCTCACTATCTGATATACCTCACCATAATATACACCATATTCAATGACCCCTATGGGGGATCATGCTAACAAGACATGAAGATGCATTGGATCATATCTTAAGATGTTACATACGTATAGAACAAGTAATAGAGTCCAAGCAGGAAACAAGGGGAGAATCAATTAGTTTAACCTATGAAGACAATATATAAAAGAAGGACTTCGGCCTTTAGAAAGAGGAGACTACTTTTCGACAGGCATACGACAAGAACCCGACTACACCCTAGAGAAATTTAGAGCAATTTGAGAGAGATCTGTATATCACACACTATTAATAAAGAAAGCATTTTTGATTCTCTTTGGTGGATAATAGTACCAATATTCCTTGTCATTTTACTAAGCACTGTCAAACATACATTCAACCTTGGCCACCACTTACGTGGTAGTGGTCTCGAGGGTGTTAACTGAGATTTCTCACCCTGAGCAAATTTTCTGTTAACAGAATCTCAAACTAGCTCTATTAGAGATAATTTCTATAATCAATGATAACACATCAAACATACATATATATATATATATGAGAAGAAAACCCAAGGCAATGGAAGACTTGAAGATCAAGAACAAAATAAAAATCAATACCTTGAAGAAAAACTGTGCTGTCACGAAATTGTGAGTGTAGCTACCAGAAACTTCAATCAAATGACTCTAAACTCTTGTGGAAATTATATAGGACTGGTAGAAAAAGATTCTCAAACTTCAATCACTCAAAACGGAGTTTGCATGAGTGAGTTATGGTGTTTGGAAGGTGAGAAAGTTTGAGAGAAAAAATTCTGCACAAGTTTTTGAGTTTTCTTTCTTGAAATGAAAGTGAGAGGGAAATGGAGTATTTAAAGGAGGGAAACAAGAAGAATTAAAACAACCAATGGGAGGCTGCCATGCTGGCTTCCCATGGAGGAGCATGGGCTCCATGGGACCAGCAGCACTCCCTTCCCGTGGAGGCCACGCGCTTCCACGGGAAGGAGGTGCTTGGCACCTCTCATCCCTCTTGCGCACTCTTTTTACTTCAGCCATATCTTTGGCCTCCAAACTCCGATTTCGAATCCATTTTTGGATTACAAACCGGAACTCCCTCACGCACAAAAGACATCAAGAAACCTTTTCCAAAAAATATATAATTCATCATGAAAAACATGGATGAAAACCATATATGATAAAATCACGGAAAGTTTCTTAACTACCTAATTTGAACTCTAAACTTAATGAATGAGTAGCAAAATTAATTGAAAGGCAATGAAGGATTATATAAGCTCAAAATCAAGTTCAATAACATATAAACAAAAATACATAAACACAAGAATACACAAGTATGCTATTTCCTAGAACTAGTCTTAGAGCATGCAATTTATGAAATTGTCAATATTAAGTATGATGCATGTGCATACAAGAATAAGTGTGTGTATTGTGTTAAACCAAATTATGAAAAACTATGTAGGGACACATATGAATGCAATGTATGTGTGTTCCTAAGCCTTGCAAGAGGAAGGATATCATGATATACCTTTTGCTAAGCAATTTAGCTTTGTCCCTCTTGAAGCCATCACTTTGCTTGAAAGTTGTCCAATCTTCTTGAACCTTGATTATCCACAAATCCTAAACAACTAATCAATACAAAGCAAATGTCATTTTGATATAGAATAATTCCAACACAAGACTCAAGAACGTAACAGGTTGGCAGTGCAGCCAAATACCCTCACCGAGCCAAAGTTATCATTTTGCCCTTCTTTTTGCTCCTAAACTCCAAATTGGTCCAAAAGACCATTGATGCACTGAAAATACCGGAAAACACTTATTTTCAACATTAGATACCTAAAATGCTCTTAAAACAGTTACAAAAGCTTGGTAAATGATGCACAAAATGTGAACATTTATGGCGCGATTAGCGAGCACTCACCCAAGCCTGACCTTTGACGGTCGGGTTTGGGTGGTAATTTTACAACTCGTGGGCGGATTTGGGTTTCAATTTTAAACCCATAGCGGGTTCAGGTGTGGGTGCGGGTTTGACAAAAAAAAAACTGCACCCGCAGAATCTACGAACCCGCTAGAACTAAAAAAACAGGTATTCAAAACTACGTCGTTTTGAGTAATATTTTTTTTCCTCAAAACGATGTAGTTTTAAGTAAAAACCCTAACAATCTAACATATCTCCTATTCCCTCATTTTCAATTTTCCCAGCCGTTATCTTTGTCTCTTGTCTCGACTCTCTTGCAAGTTTCCCACTGATATTGATTTAATTGTGATCTCCTTCATTCACAACAGCCTGCGCCACGCTCGTCTAGTCGTCTACCATCCAGCCAACGCCGTTGTCATCTCCGTTCACAGTAACTTTACTATTTGAGATATAAATATAATATTGGTTTGATTTCTGATATGTTTCGCTTGTCCGAAATGATGTATAATGAAAATACTATAAAGCGTGTGTCTACTAACCTAGAGGGGGGAGGGATAGGTTTTAGTTGATTTATTACCAATTTTACGACTTAATCAATTTTAATAATGCTACCCCATATTAGCAATCAACCAATCAAAAATAAACATGCGGAAAACAATAAAAACACAAAGATTAATTTACCTGAGAAACCCTCCAACTGGGCAAAACTCACGGGCTATCCTTCTAGCCACACACGGTCCTCAAATCCACTATTTGAATGAAAGGTTACAACCTAGGTTGACCTCAAGTCACACCATACTTGGTCACTAACTTTTTCACTCTACTCAACAGGCCTTTAATAGTGATCATAAACTAACAAGCTTGTGCACTAATCCACTTAGTCACAAAGCTTAATAATCAATAAAGAGATTAAGCAACCTATGTGAATATGTGACAATATTCTATCATGAAATTAATGCTAGGCTACACTAAATGCTTATCTAGGGATTTAAAGATGTCAATAAATGCAAATCCTAGATATTAATATCTAAATGCAAATACATGAAGATTTAGCCAAAGGGCAAAATTGTCCTAAATGATAACTATCAATTATCAATGTTCTCAACCAACAAACAACAACTCAATCATGTTATAAATGTCATTAAACATAAAGATATGCATTAAATCCACATAAAAGAGCTAAACCTAGGCATACATGAACATAAAAGATGCAATGGAGATTTAGAACATGTTCAAGTTACCTAGTTAACAAAAGCATGATGAATTCGTGGTGAGATGATACTTGGAAGAAGCTAAATGCACATGGATTGGAGTTTGGTTGAGTAAATGTGAGTTCTTGGAGCTCTCTCTCTCTTGGAGCTCTCTCTCTCACTCTTGGAGTTACTTTCTCTCACTAAGGGAATAAATTTCAGAGCTCTAGGTCAGATTTTAGGAAGAAGATGACATAAATATAAGAGAAAAAAAATGAGATGTCATGAAAAGACGAAACTGTCCCTGTTTTGGTGACAGGCGACATATAAGGCGACATGCACAAGTCGCCTTTAATGTTGCCTTTTGTTCTGGAGAAAAAGAGTTGCCCGAGGTGACATGTAAGGCGACATTCACAAGTCACCTAGGAAGTTGCCTTACACAATGGACAAAAATAAAGTTGCCCGAGGCGACATGTAAGGTGACATACACAAATCGCTTGGGAAGTCGCCTTACACACTGGAGAAAAATAAAGTTGCCCGAGGTGAAATGTAAGGTGACATACACAAGTCGCCTGGGAAGTCGCCTTACACACTAGGAAGAAATTCAGATATCTGAGGTGACATGTAAGGCGACATGCACAAGTCGTCTAGGAAGTCACCTTACACACTGGAGAAAAATATCAAGACTAAGGCGACTTCAGAGGCGACATTCACAAGTGACCTAGCATGTCGCCTAGCACACTCGACAGCACATCAACTTAAATGCATGTGAGTGTGTATGTGTGTGTGTGTGTGTGTGTGTGTGTGTGTGTGTGTGTGTGTGTGTGTGTGTGTGTGTGTGTGTGTGTGTGTGTGTGCAACAATAAATGCAAGACAAGACAAATGCATAAGATTCGAGTGTGTGCAACTAAAAACCTCTTCAAGGAGAATTAAGCATGTGATATACCTTTGAAGTGCTCTTAAGAATGATGATGCTCTTGAAGCTTGATCATAACCAGTGAGGCCTAATCTACCCTTACAAGCAAATCCCCTAATGTGGTTTGTCAACGAAATGAGCCAATCAAAACAAGGAACTTATAATCTCCCCATTTGGCTATTTCGTGACAAAACCACCACTCACAAATCATCCTCACAAGAAACAAATAAAACAAGAGGACAACAAAAGTTATTCTACATTACAAAGAGATGCCTACAAACTATGTCTTCAAGTCTTCGATCTCTTGTAGAATAGCCATCCCTACAAATCAATGAAACTACACTTTCCAAGACAAGTGTATGTGAGGTGATCAAGTGAAGACAAATACAAGTGTTTGCATTAACGAACACAATAAACCATGCAATGAAGTGCAATGCAAATGCTCCTCCTAAATGGGTTACTCCCCCTTAACAAGACAATCTCCAAATATTCAACACTACTCATTTCTCCCAACACTACTCCCCCTTTTTTGTCATGAGATAGGCAAAGGAGTATTCCCCAATTGGGTCACTTTAGAAAAGAGAGATATTTGCAAGACAAGTGCATAATCATATACAACAACCTTATGCAACTCAATTAACTGAGAGAGAATCAAGGAGGTTTTATTTAAAAGAAATGTGTGAAATTTTTGCTTTTGATGCAAGGCATGCAACATCAAGGCTCAAGCAAATGGTATTTGGCAAAGTGAACATCAAAAGGATTCCAAAGGAATTCAAACCAATTTGTTCCCGTTTGCCATAATTAAATAAGATATAGCTTTAAAAATTTGTAGCACATACAAGCAGCCATGTCAATCCTTAGGTCAATTAAGACATGGATATAAAATCCTTATTAATTGAATGGATATAGAATCCTTATTGGTTGTTGTCTTGTCCAACCATTAAGAAAGAGACAAAGCTAAATTGGATGAGACATCCTTATTTATTGCATGGACACAAGGTCCTTATTGAGTTTAGCCTTGTCAAGATGCTTCCACACACATTTGCACACACATAACTCATGCATAGTATTTTAGCATATCAAAATCAAGTTCACATGTCATGAGATAAATTAAGGGTCATTCAATTGTACTTCTCAATCAATTCTCCTAGTCCAAAAATGCACGTTTGAACATAAATGTGACATGGATTACAAACAAAGAAAATGGCACACTTATTGAATAAAAGGCCATATAGTCATATATATGCACAATCAAAATGCTCAAGCAATTAATAAAGAAGCATAATGTTGATCAAATTTTTGCTCATTTCAACTATTCAAGGTTGCTCTCTTTGCTTGAGCTCCCCATATGGGGTAAATCACTAAAGCATATCAAGGCATATGACAAATCCCAATAGACCTACTAAGTGCCATGAACCTAGTTTAATCTAAAGGCTTTGTGAATAAATCCGTAGTTGATCATTTGTGCCAACATGTTCAAGTGCAATGCATTTGTTTTCAACTAGCTCTCTGATGAAGTGATGCCTAATGTCTATATGTTTTTTCCTAGAGTGCTGAACCGAATCCTTTGAAATGTTAATTGCACTCATGTTATCACAATAAAGGGTTATAGAACCTTGATAAAAGTCGTAATCCACAAGCATTTGCTTCATCCAAAGGAGTTGTGTGCAAGCACTCCAGGCGGCTATGTATTCCGCTTCAGCTGTGGAAAGAGAGATGGAATTTTGCTTCTTGCAAAACCATGAGACCAAGTTGTTGCCTTGGAAGAAGCAACCGCCCGATGTACTCTTCCTATCATCACAATTCCCTGCCCAATCTGCATCACTAAAGCCAACTAAGCTAGCATTAGTGTCAAAAGAGTACCATATCTCATAGTTGGATATCCCATTCACATATCGAATGATTCTCTTCACAGAGGAGAGATGAGACTCCTTAGGATTCTCATGGTACCTAGCACACACACCCACACTAAAGGTAATATCAGGCCTACTTGCATTCAAGTAAAGCAAGCTACCAATCATGCCACGATAAAGCCTTTGGTCAACACTTTTCCCACTAGGATCCTTGTTTAGTTTCAACGTGGTACTCATGGGTGTGTCACAATGTTTGGCATTCTCAAGACCAAACTTCTTCACTAGGTTCTTCGCATACTTAGCTTGGGAAATGAAAATCCCATATTGCAATTGCTTAATTTGCAAACCTAGGAAGTAATTAAGCTCACCAACTAAACTCATCTCAAATTCATGAGATATCACATCAACAAATTGTTGAACTTTGGATTTGTTGGTGGAGCCAAACACAATATCATCAACATAGATTTGAGCTATAAATAACTCATCTTTGTTACTCTTGATGAACAAGGTCTTATCAACACTACCCCTAGAGTAGTCATTGTCAACAAGGAATTGAGTGAGGAGCTCATACCAAGCCCTCAGTGCTTGTTTCAACCCATATAGAGTCTTCTTGAGGTGATAGACATGATTGGGGTGGTGTGGATCCACAAACCCCTTGGGTTGCTCAACAAACACTTCCTCATGCAAAAAGCCATTGAGGAAGACACTCTTAACATCCATTTGGTGCAATTTGAACTTGTGCACACATGATATGGACAGAAGAAGCCTTAGGGACTCAAGACGGGCAACCAAACCAAAAGTCTCCACAAAGTTGACACCCTCAATTTGAGAGTATCCTTATGCTACAAGTCTAGCCTTGTTGTGTACAATGCCATTCTCATTCGACTTGTTCCTATACACCCATTTGGTGCTTATGACATTGGTTTATTGGGTCTAGGAACTAGAGTCCAAACCTCATTTTTTTCAAATTGGTTTAGCTCTTCTTGCATGGCAAGAACCTAAAACTCATCATTCAAGGCTCCATCAACCTTTTTGGGTTCAATTTGAGATGTATAACAGGTGTAGCTAATTTGATTAGTTATTTGATGCCTAGTCCTAACACCTTCATTCACATCTCCAAGAATATCATTCTTGTTGTGGATATGTCTAACCCAGGAGCGGGTTCTTTGGAGTCTAAAAATGGATCTCTATCAAGAGGTTGAATAACCTCTTCATCTTGATTTGACTTCACATCAATAGAAGTCTCACCATATTTCTCCAACGGAGAATCATGAATCACATCAACCTCCTCATCATGGTTAGTAATTCTAAGCCTACAATCATCCATAACAACATTGGATGATTCCATGACACTATGAGTTTTTAAATTCAATACTCGGTAAGACTTACTATTAAGGGCATAGCCAATAAAAATTCCCTCATCACTCTTGGCATCAAACTTGACAAGTTGATCACGGTCATTAAGTATGTAGCATTTACCTCCAAATGAGTGGAAGTAGCTAACATTTGGCTTCCTACTCTTCAAAAATTCATAGGAGGTTTGCCTAATACCGGGCCTTAGGAAGACTTTATTTCCTATGTAGCAAGCCGTATTGACGGCCTCAGCCCAAAGGTTCCTAGAGACATTGTTGCTAAGCAACATCACACGGGCCATCTCTTGAAGGACCATATTTTTCCTCTCTACAACCCCATTTTGTTGAGGAGTTCGAGGTGCCGAGAACTCATGGGAAATGCCAAAGCTATTACAATAGCTTTCAAAACAAGCATTTTCAAATTCCTTCCCATAGTCACTTCTAATTCTTTTAATGCTTTTAATGTGTGAGTTCTTTTCATTTTGAATTTTAGTGCAAAGCATTTAAAAATTTTCAAACGTTTCAGATTTTTCTCTAAGAAAATATGTCCATGTAAATCTAGAGAAATCATCAACACAAACAAAAATATATCTCTTGCCACCGAGACTCTCAGTTTGCATGGGACCCATAAGGTCCATATGTAGAAGCTCTAGTGGCTCCTTCGTGGCGAGATACTTGTTTTTCTTGTGCATGCTTTTGGTTTGTTCTCCTTGTTGATAAGGTCCACAAACACCTTCGACTTTCTTCCCAAGCTTAGGGAGGCTACGCACAACCTTGAACTTATCTAAGATCCTCAAATCTCGATAGTTCATGTGGCCAAATCTTTGATGCCACAACTCAACTTCCTCACACTTGGACATATTACAAGAGATAGCACTAGCTTGAAGACAATAGCAATTGTCGCTAGATCTTTTTCCTTTAAGCAAGGTTTGTCCATTTGGCATTAAAATAGAGCAATCATTTTTATCTAACAAGACAGAGAGTCCATCATCATTCAGATGAGAAATGCTTAAAAGATTGGCTTACAAGCCATCAACAAGTAAAGCATTGGACAAGGAGGGTAAATCGGGAATGGAAATGGTTCATTTCCCTATAACTTTCTTTTTAGATCCATCACCAAAGGTGACAAATCCTCCATCCTCCATTACAAGAGATTCAAAGAAACTCTTGTTCCCCGTCATGTGCCTAGAGCACCCACTATCCAAATACCAAGTGTTAGAGGCATTTGCCTTCAAGGCAATTAAAGCCACATGGCAAAAGTATTCATCTCTTCTAATCCACCTGGGTGAAATGCTCTCTCTCTCTTAGTGGTTTTAGTCACATTGGCTCTAGATTTCCTAGGATCATGCAAATTGGCTCTATGTTTCCTAGGAACATGCATTGTGGCTCTAGCCCTACTTCTTTCAATCATGCTTCTAGTTCTACACATGTCAATATACTTAAAGTAATTTGGTCTAATATGACCATCAACACCACAAAAGTGACATGTAGGAATGAAGTAGGAGATCATACCATTACTTTGTAAGTATAAAGGAGCTTTCCCATGCCTTTGAGCTTGTCTTTGATGTTGAATTGTTCTCTCTTACTTGGTTGTTGAGTTGGAGTAGATTTCTTCCTTGGTTGAGCTTGCATGAATTGCTTCTTAGCTTGGTCGTATTTGGGTTGAGGAAAACTTGCTTGATTAACCATTGTTGGTTGAACTTGAGCTTGTTTCCCTTGTGCCACATTGACTTGGGAATCCTTAGAGCACTCTCCTAGTTCAATCTTCTTCCTAGGATCTTGTGGAAGTGGAGGCTCTTTGATGTCCAAGCTCTTGACAAACACTGTCTTGCTTGAGGATGAGGTCTCCTTGTCATCTTCATAGCCAAGACCTTTCTTATCACTTGGCCTCTTGCCAACTCCCAACATGTGGTCAAGTTTCTTAGTATTTGAAGTCATCTTAGCAATGATCTCTCTTGCTTCTTCAAGCTCATTTTCCATCAATGCCTCATTCCTTTTTGCTATATTCACTTCTCCATTTAGGTGAGTAACTTCGGTAGATAGCTTGAGATTCTCTCCCTTTAACCTTAGAATCTCTTTCTTCATTTTCAATCTTGAACTTTGAAAATGCTCAATGAACCCTTCAAGGTCCATTCCTTCTACATCCATATTTGTTGAGTGGGATGAAGAGTCACCATCACTTGAGTCATCTTCACTTTGTTTCTCTTTCTCTTCATCATCTATTGCTACCTTACTCTTGAGAGAAGATGCAAAGGCAATAAAATTTGCCACATGGTCTTCATCATCCGAGGATTCTACTTCCTCTTCTAGGTCATCACTATCACTCCATGTGGCGGCCATTGCCTTTCCTTTCTTCTTGTTCTTTAAATTGCCACTCTCCGTGAAGATGTGTCCAAAATCTCCACATTCAAAACATTATATCCCTTTCCTTGTGGGCTTATCTTGACTTGATTCAACCTTCTTGAAAAGAGTCTTCTTCTTCATTTCCTTTCATTTGGATCCAAAGCCCTTCTTTTCAAATTTGATGAATTTCTTGAACTTTTTGACCATGAGGGCAATCTCCTTCATCCGAGTATTCCTCCTCCTTCTCAACCTTAGAGGTCTTCAACGTAATACTCTTATTCTTCTTTGGAGGTGTAAGTGTGGGGGTCCACCTAGACTCATATGCTAGAAGTCTTCCAATAACTTCACTTGGCTTCATGTTCTTGTAGTCACTATTTTCTTCTAGTGCTGTCACCTTGGACTCGACCTTTCGGGAAGTGACCTCATGATCTTTTGCTTAATACTCCTATCGGAGTAAGGGTCGAGTAGATGGTGGCTTTCATTGACGATGTCCATCAACTTCACTTGAAAATCGTTGAAGCACTCATGATCCTCCATTCTAATTTGCTAGAATTGTGTTTGGAGAACTTGAAGCTATTACCTCGATTCCTTCATGAGCCATCTATATAATCTCTCATGCCTCTTTTGCAATCCTAGTTGTTTGAATCAACTTGTATTGATTGTCATCCATTGCACAAAGAATGGCATGCGTGGCCTTGTTGTTCCACTTGGAAGCTTTGAACTCTTGAGATGACCATTCCGACTTTAGCTTGGGAGCTACATTATCGTCTTCAAGAGTTGTTTCCGGAGGAGTGTAGCCGTCTTCCATTGTCATCCATGCTCGGTCATCTATTTGGAAAATGTATGATTCCATCTTGCCTTTCCATGAGGCATAGTTCACCCCGGTAAGCAACTGGGGTCTTGTGCTTGAGGCTTCTTCATGCCCACCTCCGTTCCCACTCATAGTGTTTGGGTATGAATGAGATGAATGCTAATGTATGCAGCAAACAAAATGCAAAACTGCAAAACACACACACAACAAGAGCAAGGATCACCTAAGTATGTCTAGGAACCCGCTTTGATACCAATTGAAAATACTATAAATCGTGTGTCTACTAGACTAGAGGAGGGTGAATAGGTTGTTAGGATTATGCTCAATGGCAAGAGTGTAATATTGTAATTGACAATCTTCTCATATTAATAAAGTGAATTCTGATTCTTACAATTACTTATAGCATTTATTATTATAATTGTCAAGGTAAATAATCATAAGGTCAAAAGACTATGAGACATGAAGAATTGTTCATACATCCGGATATGTATGAGGTAGACACAATTCTTTAGTTAGTCTTGAATAACGTTCACAACTTAAGTTAAAGGTTGGGCACCTCTATCTTGTTAAAGTTGTAGAATTCTTTTACTAGCATTTGAGTGGGATCAAATGAATATGATGAGTCTAAAATCATCGAAAGGTTTTCGAGTAAAACAATCTAGTGCACTAGGTGCATTGAACTGGATCACAATGAAATACTTTATCTAGAACCGTCACTAGATATAAGTCTTTTCATTAAAGAGGACAATCGGAGAGTCTATCTTAATCCTGAGATAAATGATGGACTTATGGTTGCAAGTGTTATCATTAGAGCTATCAATGAGTACGATTATATAGCATAGTCTATCCTCGATAGTTTGGTGGTATACATTTGTTAATCGATAGAGGACTTCATTTATAGATATGGACATCATGGCTCCATTTATTAAATGAGAGTATAATATCATCATATGGATGTTTTAAGGTATTGGATATTAAATCTCAACGTTGAGTTTTCAATAATGATTATTGAAGACATGGCTTCTGGACAAGTCAAAGTATCCAAGTTCGAAATGTGGTCATATGAGAAAATATGGTAACTTGGAGAGCTATAGGCGGTCTATGAGCACTTGGCGATTACTGATATTATTCACGAGGATACACCATCTCCTATAAGATTGTCTAGGGTATGAATGAGAAACATCTCATTATTCTATCTTTATTTAAGAGTTCAATTTTAGCTCTTTAGTGGAATGAGTTAAAATTAATAGATTTGACCTAAATGAATCATTTGTTGATTGTGATTAGGTTGTGTCTATTGAATCTTAAATTTAGATAGCCCGCCAAGATCCCCAATCCACACGTATTTGCATGGATCACTTGATATATTCTATCGGGCCGATTTAAGGGTCCATCTAGAATTGTTTTTAATATATCAAGAATATAATATGTCTATTATTTAATTAATGGGCTGCACTATTATATTAATATATTAAAAGGAGACATGTGGGCTTGTTTCTTTTAGTAAGAATGGGTCTGGTTCATATGTGGGCTTTTATTTAAAGTCCAATGGATTAAATGAAATAAGAAAATAATATATGGCCCATTTATATAAGTGGGGCGGCAAGGTGTATATATTAACCTAATATATTATTTTGTTTCATTGTTTTAATTAAATAAGATTTAGTTAATTTATTAATTAATTGTTTAATTAAGATACAAATCTTTTTCTGATCAGGAAATATATTTCCTAAAGTTATACTATTGGTAGTAGTATATTAAAAGTAAAAGACTTGTTTGATAAGAAAATAAATAATTAATTTTATTTATTTAATCAAACAAGAAGTCTTTTTATTTAGTCAATAAAAGAATAAAAATATCTATGAGTTGGATTAGGTTTTGAAGTCTAAAGGTTGATGGAAATTGGGGTGCAACACAAACTCTTTTTGGTATGTGATTTGCGGCAACCCTAGTCCATTTAGAGGAAGATTTCTGCAATCCTAAATAGAAGAGGAAGCAAAATTTCGGCCACCTATATAATACCACATATAGAATTCGGCCACCATAGTTGATTGAATGATTCAATTTTTCTTCTTCTTCTCAATTCATAGAAAAGGATAATTTTTATTCTACTAAACATAAAAAACAGAGAAGAGATTATTCTTTGATAGTACATTGATTGCTTGTTCATCAATAAGCTTGTGTGTACAACATCGAATTAGGTTCACGAGAGTTTCGATCATTAGATTGAGAACTCAAAAGTGACCGGAATAATTTTTGTCTTCTTTTGATTGTTTTGTGACTAACAAAAGAAAAAGGAAACTTTGTTCATCCATTCTCAGGTTTGCAATTCAAAGAAAAAGGGAGACCACGCTCCTAGGTGATTCACGTACGTGTTCGGATTGGAAGTACTCGCGGTACTGTTCACGATCACTATTCACACGGGGGTACTGTTCACAATCACTGTTCACAGGCATCGGAAAAGATTTTGCGGATTACCAATCGACGTAAGTCAATCGGATCACGCGTCAAGAGGTATTTTACTCTAACCGTATATATTTGAGTTTAATTAATTAAAAGGTTAAGGTTCAACTTTGAGAAAAATTTTAAAACCATACGAAATCAATTTTTTGTTTCTTCCGCTGCGTTTTATATTGATTTTTCCCTACAATTGGTATCAGAGCCTTGGTTGTACCTTTTAATTAATTAACGTATATATACGTGAATCTATTTCTTTTTTATTGTGATTATATATGTTTTAGAAAGAGATGGCACTCTAGGTATTCGCATATATAATTACATGTTGAATGTACGGATTTATATATGTTTTATAAAGTGAATTGTTATTGCTCGATTTTGGTCCTAGAATTTCAATGTAATTTTTGTTTCGGATTTGTAACAAGAAGGGTGGTCTATTATTGCCATAATTCCTTCTTGGTAGTTGCTAGGGTTTATTTTATTTTTTTGTATGTAAAATAAGTGCAGTATTTTTTTTGTAATCAGGTGCAGTATTTTTTTTGTAAATCTTACTGCAGTAAAATAAAATATATATATATATATATATTTGCTGCAGTAATTTATTCGTAATATGATGTAATGTATCCGGGTATTTAAAATTCGAAGACACGAAGAAAAACGAAGCAACCGGAACCAAGAACGAGCACCGTGCGCACCCTAGGACTGGATTGGGCTGCGCATGGCAAGCCCAATCCTTGGTAGGCTGCGCACGGCAGCCTTGTGTGGCCTTATGGGGTGCGCAAGGCAGCCCCTTTGTGGGGTTGTGGGCTGTGCACGTCCATGGGAGGATACCGAGGGATGAGCGTATGGTTGATGGCCACCTGAAGATCTTGTATTCCTAACAATTGTAATTTACTTGCTTTTCTAGGATGGGCCAAAATTGTTGCTATTTAATTTTTGCTTAAATATTACAATATTTGTTGTTGTATGATAACATGACATTTTAGAATAGGAGTGCCACTCATATATCTATTTTGGTATGAACATGCATTGAATGATTTAGGTATCTAATTGGCATCTAGATAACTTGGTAAAAATCATTCTTTGGGATTTAATCACACGCCTTAAATAATTGAGTGGGAGAAGGTGTGCAAGAACGCCTATGGCCTCCAAGATTAGTTGAGTTTTATTATTTTTGGTAATCCCCCCAAGGGGTGATCGTGCCTAAATTGTTGTATATTTCGGCCCTCATTCCTATTCTTTTGTCTCGTTCTCGTGTGTATTTTCTATATATATTATGTTTTTTATGTCTAATAGGCTCATTAGTGTTAATTGCAGGCAATAGATGTAATTCTG
Source organism: Dipteronia sinensis (assembly GCA_033220585.1). Taxonomy (NCBI): domain Eukaryota; kingdom Viridiplantae; phylum Streptophyta; class Magnoliopsida; order Sapindales; family Sapindaceae; genus Dipteronia; species Dipteronia sinensis. The sequence continues at coordinate 31,408,739 of CM065638.1, forward strand.
GTGTTAGAAGTTAATTGCAGTGGTTCCGGCGGAAAAGGGGCAAAAGGGAAGACAAGGATCATAAGCAGCTCAAAAGTGCGGGGTCGCAACCGCACCCCTTCCCACAGCCGGGACCTGAAGCATGAAGGAAATATATAGTGCGGGTAAAGTGCGGGTCATCCAATCGCACTCCACCCGCACTATTGCTCAAGACAGAGGAGCTGATTCGTACCTGACAGATAAAGTGCGGGTCAAGTGCGGGTCAAGTGCGGGTCAAGACAGAGTTTAATTCATTATAGTGCGGGTCATCCACCCGCACTCCACCCGCACTCACCCGCACTCCACCCACACTATTGCTCAAAACAGCTCCAACTGACACTAAAGTGCTGGTAAAGTGCGGGTAATCCAACCACACTCCACCAGCACTGTTCCTCAAGACAGAGGAGTGGATTTACACCTGACACCAGAGTGCGAGTACAGTGCGAGTAAAGTGCGGTAAAGTGCAGGTAATCCAACCGCACTCCACCCGCACTGTTGCCTAGATCAGAGAACTGAAGATGAAGAAAACCTTTGTAGTGCGGGTACAGTGAGGGTAATTCACCTGCACTCCACCCGCACTCTGCGCGCGACAGCTTCTGGTTTCAAGCTTAAGTGACCTATTTTTCCATCCTCTATAAATAGAAAAGGATGGGAATGAACCAGAACATCACCATACCTCCCAACACTTGTATTCTAAGCTAGTAACACATCTCCCTCTCATCCAAACCATCTCTACTCAATCAAAGGCAACTAGGAGACTTGGATTCAAGCTTCAAGGAAGGAGATCAACCTTCAAGGGTTATCTCTACTCTCTCTCTTAGTTATTAGTTTGTAATAGAGCATGAGTAGCTAAAATACCCCACTATGGGGTTGATGTTATTTGTTTGATGGATATTTTGGGCTTTGTAAATAAACTCTATGTGTTATATTTATTCTATCTCTATATTTCATTCCATTGCTTGTATTTATTTCCATTATTGATTTGCTTGGATACACCCTCTTTGCATGTTGATTTGGATTACTTGAGTAGACAATTAGGTTGTCTAATGCTCCATTGAATGGAAGGATTTCGGAAAATCCGGCTCTATAACCATGCCCTTAATCTAATCTTGAATTAGTGGCTTTCACTATACATCCTAGGTTAGCCACCTGTGAGAGAATTAGAAGCCTCCACTATACACCCTAGGTTGGCTACTTTAGTGATTCTACGAGAACTAACCTTCGAGTAGAATTCGGTTGATAACCTAAAGCCTCATCCAATCTCAAACGGGTGGCCTTCACTATACATCCTAGGTCGGCCACTTGTGAAGGAATTGGAAGCCATCACTATACATCATAGGATGGCTACATTAGTAATAGGTTGAGCCATAGCTAGATAGATGAGCATTCATGGAACAAGTCCCGATTGAGTAACTAGCCACTGTTGGTTGCTTAGGAGGGATTAATCTCTAGTATAAGGTTTTCGCTATACACCCTAGGTTGACCTCTTGCTATAGATATATACCAACACTATACACCCTAGGTTGGTTACAATTGTCAAAACGTGCTTAATTGAGAGTTTGTTGCAATTGCCCCAATATTCACTTACGAGTCCATCAACTCCATAGTTCCATCATCATTCATGCATCCCTCCATTGTCATCCCATTCATTTGCTTTCATAGTTTAGTTTATATTGTATTTCCATTCACCATCATTTACTTTTATGCATACTAGTTGTATTAATCCTAATCTTATCACCGCTACCCTCGATCTCAGTGGACGACACCAGTGCTTTCCGCTTTGCTTGTATTTATACTTATGAACGCATCGCATAGGTTTTATAAATTGTTTTGATGGACGGTTTTCTGACGGCAAAAACCTTCTCATCAAATGGCGCCGCTGCCGGGGATCGGTGTGCGTAGTAGTGATTAGATTAGTTTTAATACTATTAGTTTGTTAGTTGTTTTTAGTTTTGTTAGTTTCTTTTTATTGCTTTGGTAGTTTTTGTTTTTGTTTGTTTCAGGACTCTATGGATTCCTTTTGGCAAAATTCAGGGTCAAGCTACGAGCCTAATGAGAATGCCTACATCTCGTCATCCCAGTCAAATTCCGTTAAAGATCAACTAAGAAATTTCATGAAGAATCATGTGCGGGAGACTGAGCAAATGATAGCTTCTTAACAAGAGACTCAAGCCTTCATAGAAGAGAAAACCACCCAAATGCTAGAATCCGCCCAGCAGTCCACCCCGGTAAATCAGAGTTGTTTCCAAGTTAAAGCAGCCAAACCAGTGGATTCCTCCAATTTCTCAAACACTAACGTTCTGTTGCCCAAGCGCAAATTGACTTCATCTTCATTCAATCTTCTCTTTTCCTGAAACCCCTGTAAGGAATAACAAACATGATTAGTGGCTCCAGAGTCTATGATCCAAGAATCAGTAGAATCTGCCAGAAAACATGTTTCTAGATAATTAACATTACCTTCTTCCTTTTTTTCTGGAACTTTGGGCAATCTCTTTTCCAATGTCCCTTTTCACCACAAAGGAAGCATTTCCCTTTGATCTTGGTTACTTTCTTGGTTTCCTTCTTGGTAGGCCCAAGTTGCTTTTTCTTCTGTTGTTTCTTGACCTTCTTACGGGTCTTAACAGTAGCAACTTTACCAACCAAATGAATCTCTTGACCTTTGTTTTTCACAAGGATCTTTTCAGCGCTTTGAACATCTTGCATCAGGCCTTGCAAGGTGTATTCCTTTTTGTTCAAGGTGTAGTCCAACTTGAACTGATAAAAGGAATCTGATAGTGAGTTAACTACCATATCAATTTCGGTCTCACCATCAATCTCAGCACCATTTAGTTCAGCAATATTGAGATGTGCTATGACTTTCATCATGTGATCTTTCACAGATTGTCCAGGTTTCATCCTAAGATTCATAAAAGCAGTCACTGCCTCTCTCTTAGTCGTCGTAGACCTCATAGCAAACATTTCCTCTAGAGACATCATTATATCAGCAGCGGACTCCATTCTTTCATGTTGCTGTTGCAACACGTCGGAGATAGTGGCCATAATGTAACATTTTGCCATATCATCAGAAGTCTTCCACTGCACATACTCATCTCTTTGCATCACATTAGATTCATTATTAGGAAGGGGTGGTTTAGGAGTGGTCAGAACAAACTTATGTTTTTCACATTGCAGCAACAACCCAATTTTCCTTTTCCATGTTACGTAGTTATCTCCAGTTAAGGTGTTATCTTTCAGGATGTTCATAAGTGATGGGGTCATGATTTTTGATTAAAACAAAAACATATATAAGTAAATAATCATGATAATAGCACTTTTTAAAATTTATCTTGAATTAAAATAAATAATTCAATCATAAAAATTCAACGGTGATCCAACACCCATAAATATTACGCCTCCTTTGGGAGTTCGCATTATTTACTAGTTAGACTAGGTCCAACCTAATTGTTAACATAACAACCAGCATTTTTAATTTTAGCCTTGTAATTTTTATTAACAAGAACTCGATATTAATAAAATTACATTGAGTATGTTACCAAGATATCGACCCTCAATTTTCTCTCACGAAAATCCCTCCTTGGGGAGTAGATTTCGTTTAAGTCAATTGTCTAGTCTATCATTGTAAGGAAGTATATTGTTAAATTCCATTTATGGACGCCCCTTGGGGGGATTACCAAAAATAATAAAACTCAACTAATCTTGGAGGCCATAGGCGTTCTTGCACACCTTCTCCCACTCAATTATTTAAGGCGTGTGATTAAATCCCAAAGAATGATTTTTACCAAGTTATCTAGATGCCAATTAGATACCTAAATCATTCAATGCATGTTCATGCCAAAAGAGATATATGAGTGGCACTCCTATTCTAAAATGTCATGTTATCATACAACAACAAATATTGTAATATTTAAGCAAAAATTAAATAGCAACAATTTTGGCCCATCCTAGAAAAGCAAGTAAATTACAATTGTTAAGAATACAATATCTTCAGGTGGCCATCAACCATACGCTCATCCCTCGGCCTCCTCCCATGGACGTGCAAAGCCCACAACCCCACAAAGGGGCTGCCTTGCGCACCCCATAAGGCCACACAAGGCTGCCGTGCGCAGCCCACCAAGGATTGGGCTTGCCATGCGCAGCCCAATCCAGTCCTAGGGTGCGCACGGTGCTCGTTCTCGGTTCCGGTTGCTTTGTTTTTCTTCGTGTCTTCGAATTTTCAATACCCGAATACATTACATCATATTACGAATAAGTTACTGCAGCAAATTTTTTTTTTGATTTTACTGCAGTAAGATTTACAAAAAAAAAATTACTGCACCTGATTACACAAAAAAAAAATACTGCACTTATTTTACATACAAAAAAAATAAAACCCTAGCAACTACCAAGAAGGAATTATGGCGATAATAGACCACCCTTCTTGTTACAAATCCGAAACAAAAATTACATAGAAATTCTAGGACCAAAATCGAGCAATAACAATTCACTTTATAAAACATATATAAATTCATACATTCAACATGTAATTATATATGCGAATACCTAGAGTGTCATCTCTTTCTAAAACATGTATAATCACAATGAAAAAGAAATAGATTCACGTATATATACGTTAATTAATTAAAAGGTACAACCAAGGCTCTGATACCAATTGTAGGGGAAAATCGATATAAAACGCAGCGGAAGAAACGAAAAATAGATTTCGTATGGTTTTAAAATTTTTCTCAAAGTTGAACCTTAACCTTTTAATTAATTAAACTCAAATATATACGGTTAGAGTTAAATACCTCTTGACGCGTGATCCGATTGACTTACGTCGATTGGTAATCTGCAAAATCTTTTCTGATGCCCGTGAACAGTACCCGCGTGAACAGTACCACGTGAACAGTGATCGTGAACAGTGCCCCGCCGTGAACAGTGATCATGAACAGTACCGCGAGATCTTCCAATCCGAACACGTACGTGAATCACCTAGGAGTGTGGTCTCCCTTTTTCTTTGAATTGCAAACCTGAGAATGGATGAACAAAGTTTTCTTTTTCTTTTGTTAATCACAAAACAATCAAAAAAAGACAAAAATTATTCCGGTCACTTTTGAGTTCTCAATCTAATGATCGAAACTCGCGTGAACCTAATTCGATGTTGTACACACAAGCTTATTGATGAACAAGCAATCAGTGTACTATCAAAGAATAATCTCTTCTCTCTTTTATGTTTAGTAGAATAAAAATTATCCTTTTCTATGAATTGAGAAGAAGAAGAAAAATTGAATCATTCAATTAACTATGGTGGCCAAATTCTATATGTGGAATTATATAGGTGGCCGAAATTTTGCTTCCTCTTCTATTTAGGATTGCCGAAATCTTCCTCTAAATAGACTAGGGTTGCCGCAAATCACATACCAAAAAGAGTTTGTGTTGCACCCTAATTTCCATCAATCTTTAGACATCAAAACCTAATCCAACTCATAGATATTTTTATTCTTTTATTGACTAAATAAAAAGACTTCTTATTTGATTAAATAAATAAAATTAATTATTTATTTTCTTATCAAACAAGTCTTTTACTTTTAATATACTACTACCAATAGTATAACTTTAGGAAATATATTTCCTGATCAGAAAAAGATTTGTTTCTTAATTAAACAATTAATTAATAAATTAACTAATTCTTATTTAATTAAAACAATGAAACAAAATAATATATTAGGTTAATATATACACCTTGCCGCCCCACTTATATAAATGGGCCATATATTATTTTCTTATTTCATTTAATCCATTGGACTTTAAATAAAAGCCCACATGTGAACCAGACCCATTCTTACTAAAAGAAACAAGCCCACATGTCTCCTTTTAATATATTAATATAATAGTGCAGCCCATTAATTAAATAATAGACATATTATATTCTTGATATATTAAAAACAATTCTAGATGGACCCTTAAATCGGCCCGGTAGAATATATCAAGTGATCCATGCAAATACGTGTGGATTGGGGATCTTGGCGGGCTATCTAAATTTAAGCTTCAATAGACACAACCTAATCACAATCAACAAATGATTCACTTAGGTCCAATCTATTAATTTTAACTCATTCCACTAAAGAGCTAAAATTGAACTCTTAAATAAAGATAGAATAAGGAGATGTTTCTCATTCATACCCTAGACAATCTTATAGGAGATGGTGTATCCTCTGTTGGGGTTTTTGCCCTAAAGCTTGTAATATGTAAATAGAATTTGAACATAAATAAAAGAAGTAGTATATTCATTCATTTTGTGTCATACTTTATATAACATGTGCACTTAACATCCAAGATTGCCAGATGTAATTTCGAACTGAGTATATGAGTGTCATATATAGATGGATTCAGTTTGAAACGAGCAATCTAAAGAGTCCGTAGATAGCAAATAATGCTGGGTACTTTATTTGTGGTTAATCTACAGCTGCGGTCCATTTCGTAGTGTACGGTGATCCTATCCTGGATCATTCATATGTAGATATGAGAATGGAGGCACCTTGTATGATGTGATCATATAGGACTGGGCCATGATCTATATGAATCTCTCACTAAGATCCGTTTAACGATGAGATTCATATATATATATATTAACTAATGATGGCTTTATGTGGGTGATCTTAATCCTGAGTGTCTTATCGACTCCTTCAGGTTAGATCATGGTCTTTGATATACCATGGGTGAGGTCAGAGTTGCATTCCCGATCAATATACTCCGTATGTTGGGATCACGGCTTGGCTTGTGGCTGGGAAGGTTTATACACAGTAGTGGAATCCACTCCTTCTTGTGAGAAGTAGATGGTAGTTCCCTTAAGGGTTGATTCAGGGCTTGAACAATATGAGCGCTCTCCTAATTCCGTAAGGAATGTAGGATTTATTGTTCATTAGAGAATCAATGGTACTTAATGGAAAGATATGATTAGAGGGGTATAACGGACATTATGACCCAGCTCTAATTATGAACTACTTGTGGAGGATTATACCATATGTAATAGCTATATCGATGGACACCGAGAGTTATTGGTTTGTGTAAAAACGTCTACAGTTGAGAGAGTGCAGCTTCGGGTTTTTAGTGGAATAACACCGAAGTTAATAATCATGAAATATTAATTAAAGAGTTTAATTAATAATTTCTAAGGATTATTGGAGCTCAAAATACTGTGGGTCCATTAGGTCCCCTTGCTAGCCCGATCGATTTAGGTAACAAGGGTCACGGTTAATTAATTGGTTTGTCCAATTAATTGTGTTACGAAAGTGACACGTATTTATTCGGGAATTAATTGAATAATGAGATTATTTAATTAATGAATAATGGTGATTAAATAAATTAAATAATAAGATTATTTAATTATGTTGTTAATCACTAAATGGAGGGTGTTAGTTGATATTTGATTTTGAATAAAATAAGATAATATGATTATTTTATTTTATTAAATTAAATATTTGAAATTGAATTTGAAATGTTTGAATTCAAAAATAAATATTTAATTTAAAAAGATATGAGATATTTTTTTTAAAATCAAATAAGATTTTGGTTTGATTTTATTTGATATATATGAGATATATATTTAATTAAAATAATGATAACCGAATCAGTGAAATTAACACAATAAAATAAAAGAAAGAAGAAGAGAAGTGATCGTGGATCACAAAACACACAGCAACGAAAAAACAAACAAAAAGAAGAAAAAAAAATTAAGGTGTGGTGAGACCACATATGCTGCACTTCTAGTTTTGGTTTATGTGTGTGTTCTTCTCTTCTTCCTCCATACAGGTCCTGAATATCGTGACGCGCCCACACGCTGTTACCAGTTCCGGGAGATAGTGAGGAAGATTACGTGGTTCAAACCAGGAGCAGTTCGTATCAGAGTGAAGGAGCCTCCTATGTAGGTATGAAAAATCTTCACTTTAATATTGCATTTGATTATTACTGTACAAATGGGTTAATTTAATGATTGCATTAAAAATTTTAAAACCTTCCGCTGCGCAATCTGTAACCCTAGGTTCCAACAATTGGTATCAGAGCCAATTTTTGTACAGTATAATCGAATTCGATTACTCCTGATATGTATGAATGTGTAGGCACATATATTTTGATGAGTGTATGATGTTTTTTTTTAATTAAATTGTTTAATTTAAAAAACATGGTTGATCGTAATTTTTTATGGTGTTGTGGATTTAGAGTGTTTCTGGGTTGTATAATATTTTTTTTATTTTTTTTACTGTTGTATTATTAAAAAAAATGTAAAAGAAGACCTGGTAGCTCACGAACTGCGCGCATCGCAGACTAGTGCTGCCTCCATCAGTGCATGCATCCACGCAGCGCCTACCAGCGCGCACCAGCACACACGCCATCAGCGTCCTTCCAGCGCTACGCGCATCACAGACCAGCAGCGCCCTCCAGCGATTGCCTGCCTTCCAACGCGCACCCAGCGCTTCCCACCAGCGCGCAACAACCCACCTGCGCGCATGCAGTCCAGCGACGCCTACCAGCGCCCAATGTCCAGTGCATGCTACTAGCGCACATGACCTGAAGAGATTGGAAGTCTTGGAAATTACAAGAAGACCAAGGGATGCCTTGGGAATATTTTTTGTAATTAGATTCCAATTTTTAGGTTAAATAATCCACAACACTCGGTCAACTCATGTATGTTTTAATTATTTGATGATTAAGCATTGCCATGCATATACATGTCATTTAAATTAGTTGTGCCTACATATATATATATATATATATATATATGTTGATATATCATACATGCATAATAGCCATCCATATTATGTGTTTAATTTTTTTTTAATTTGATTAAAATGGGTTATTCACATAATTGGCTATTTTTAATGGGATTAGTTTTTTAGGAGTAAAAACTTGGTAAATCTCATTAATTACTAATCTTTTTATTAAAGAGTTTTAATACTTAGATTAGTAGGGTCCTTAAAATATATATTAGGATTAATTTGATTAAGCTCCTAATAATAATTGGACCTAATAATGTGTTTAGTTTTAATAGTTAAAACTTGGTAAATACACATTTAATAATAATTCTAGTCTTAGTAAACAGTTTACATAGATTTGAATTATCACTAATGAACTAAATTTTTTAAGTGTTAAAAATCAATTTATTTTATTAATTATTGGAATAGGATTCTAATAATTTGTGATTAATGCACTTGACGCTTAGATTAAAATTAGCCGTTTAATCTAGTTTAATCTAGGTGCATTAATATTAATAGAAAACCCTTAATATAAAATAGTGAGTGGGAGAGGGATATATGACATTATATCCCGCGGTCTCCATCATTAGTTCAACACCGTGAGATTCGAGTGGGCCCTCGTGACGGCTTTGTTTTCGTCCTCCCTAAGGAGGGTTTCCATAAGAATCAATACCAAGGTTGACTTCGTAACAGATAGGATTTCAGAGGGGATTTCGGGATTGACTGACCCTAAGGCGGCAATTCTCGAGTTAAGCTCTTGAGATCTGAAATGATGGGTTACACTCACAAGGTTTTAATTAAATTGGTTAATTAAAAACCTGACCTAATAAACGATGGTTGAATGATATTGGCATAAGAGTTATTCTGGTATATCCTTTGACTGAGAAGGTCTCGATCCAACATGCAAGAATTTGACCGACCCTAAGGCGTCACTTGCTTGTGGTATGTTGGATTGTCGTGGCATAGAAACATTGTTTTTAGGGTTGTTCTTGTTCATTAAACATTTTCATGCATCATGTTTAATTTTATGCCGAACATTAGCACATGTTTAGAATGTATGACTGAATGAATCTTTAATTTATGTTTTTTCAGCCATGTCATCTGCACTATTACAAATACTTGCAAACGATAAATTAACTGGTGATAACTACACAAAATGGAAACTTAACATTAATGCAATACTGGTCACAAAAGACCTCAAGTTTGTGCTTACGGAGGAATATCCTCCGGTGCCTACTGCCAATGCCACACGAACTGTTCGTGAGGCATACCAGCGATGGGTCTCATCTGATGAGAAGGCCCGAACATATCTGTTAGCTTCTATGACAGACGTGCTTGTAACAAAGCACAAAGCAATGACTACAGCATTCGAAATTATGGAGTCATTGCAAGCTATGTTCGGGCAGCCCTCCGAGCAAAAGCGACACGAAGCTGTTCGTTCCGCTATGCTCGCTAGCATGAAGGAAGGTACATCAGTTCGGGAACATGTCCTGAGCATGATGTCCTACTTCAACACGGCAGAAGTCAATGGCGGGGCCATTGATGAACCCAGTCAAGTGAGCATCATACTGACGACTCTTCCGAAGAGTTTCGATCAGTTTAAGAACAACTACGGGATGAACAAGTTAAGGTTTAGTCTCACACAGTTGCCCAATGAGCTCGCTACTTTTGAGTCCATGACCAAGGACAGCAAAAGTAAGACCGGTGAGGCAAATGTTGCCGAACCATCTTCCTCCAATAATAAGAAGAGGAAGAGGTCTGCTGGAAAGGCGAAGGGTAAGCCCAAACCCAAGAAGGTCCAAAGCAAAAAGAAGGGCACCTCCACCGACCAAGACAAAGGAAAATGTTTCCATTGTAACAAGGTCGGGCATTGGAAGAGGAACTGTCCTCAGTACCTGGAGGAGGTAGCCAAGAAGAAGAAGAAAGGTAAATATGATTTACTTGTTCTTGAATCTTGTTTAGTGGAAGATGATTCTTCACCTTGGATTGTTGATTCGGGGGCCACTAACCATGTTTGTTCTTCTTTGCAGTGGACTGATTCTTGGACACAGCTAGAGGAGGGAGCCTTCTCTATGCGTGTGAGGTCGGGGGATGTCGTGTCGGCCAAAGCAGTGGGAGCAATAAGATTGCAATTTTGTAATAATAATAGTTTTTTATTATTGAACAATGTTTTTTATATTCCTGGATTTACACGGAATTTGATTTCCGTTTCTAAGTTGTTAGAACAATTGTATTATATTTCTTTTAATAATAAGTTTGTTATTATTGGAAAGAATGGTCTGAATATTTGTTCAGGAATTAATGAAAACAATTTGTATGTGTTAAGACCGTTAATACATACTACACTGCTTAACACCGAAATGTTTAAGGTTGAAAAACCTAAAACTAAACGACATAAGATTTCTCCAGATAATGACACGTATCTTTGGCATCTAAGGCTTGGTCATATCAACCTTGACCGAATAGACAGACTAGTAAAAAGTGGACCTTTAAGTGAGTTAAAGGTTGGCACCTTACCTGTCTGCGAATCCTGTTTAGAAGGTAAGATGACTAAGAGACCTTTTACTGGAAAAGGGCTTAGAGCTATAGAGCCACTAGAACTTATACATACAGACGTCTGCGGACCGATGAATGTTAGAGCTAGGGGCGGCTATGAGTATTATGTCACCTTTATAGATGACTACTCAAGATACGGATATGTCTACCTAATGCAACGAAAGTCAGAAACATTTGAAAAGTTCAAAGAATTCCGAGCTGAAGTTGAGAATCAATTAGGTAGGACTATCAAGTCACTACGATCAGATTGTGGAGGTGAGTACCTTGACCAAGAGTTTGAAGACTTCATGGTCGAGCATGGGATAGTTTCCCAACTCACAGCTCCTGGTACACCTCAGCAAAATGGTGTAGCGGAGAGGAGAAATAGAACCCTGATGGAAATGGTGAGATCTATGATTAGTTTCTCATCATTACCAAATTCCTTCTGGGGATATGCGTTACAAAAAGCGGCATACATTTTGAATGTAGTGCCATCCAAATCTGTTTCTGAAACTCCCCTAGAGTTGTGGAATGGTCGTAAAGCTAGTTTACGACATTTTCGCGTATGGGGGTGTCCAGCACACATGCTGAAGAACAGAACTGGAAAGCTAGATCCCAAGTCTGTGGTCTGCTTGTTTGTAGGATATTCCAAGGAGACCAGAGGTGGATACTTCTATAGTCCTGAAGATAACAAAGTAATTGTATCGACAAATGCAACGTTTCTTGAGGATAACTATATAAGTGATCATAAACCTCGTTCTAAAATTGTATTAAATGAGTTGGAGCCTGGTGAGACCAGTACTCAATCAACTAGAGTTGTTAATCCATTAACATCTGAAAGTCAGATAATTCCTAGTCAGGATACACTACCACCTAGACGTAGCGAGAGGGTTGTGAGACAGCCTGAACGCTATTTGGGTGTAAGTGAGGGACAAGATCTTGTCTCTGCTGATAGTGTGGATGATCCATTGACATTTAAGAATGCAATGGAAGATCCTGATAAAGTGGAATGGCTTAAAGCCATGAATCTTGAGATGGAGTCTATGTACTCTAACTCAATCTGGGAACTTGTAGACTTACCGAATGGGGTCAAACCCATAGGATGTAAGTGGATCTACAAGAGGAAGAGAGGAGTAGACGGGAAGGTAGAGACCTTCAAGGCAAGGCTAGTGGCCAAGGGTTATACCCAAAAAGAGGGGGTCGATTATGAAGAGACCTTCTCGCCAGTAGCCATGTTTAAGTCTATTCGGATTCTCTTATCTATTGCTGCCTATTTAGATTATGAAATTTGGCAAATGGACGTCAAGACTGCATTCTTGAATGGCAATCTTGATGAAAGCATGTACATGATGCAACCAGAGGGATTTGTGTCTCCAGATCAAGAGCAAAAGGTTTGCAAGTTGCAAAGGTCCATTTATGGACTTAAGCAAGCATCTAGATCTTGGAACATAAGGTTTGATGATGTGATCAAAACCTATGGCTTCGAGCAAAACGTTGATGAGCCTTGTGTCTACAAGCGCATCATTGACAAGAAAGTAGTTTTCTTGGTCCTATACGTAGATGACATCCTACTCATTGGGAATGATGTAAGAGTGTTGTCTGATGTAAAGGGCTGGCTGGCTAGCCAATTCCAAATGAAAGATTTGGGAGAGGCGAGTTATGTTCTAGGGATCCAACTTATAAGGGATCGTAAGAACAAACTCATAGCATTGTCTCAGGCATCATATATCGACAAGATTCTTATTCGATTTTCGATGCAGAACTCCAAGAAAGGTAATTTACCTTCTAGACATGGGGTTCACTTGTCTAAGGAACAGTGTCCTAAGACACCTCAAGAAGTTGAGGATATGAGACGTGTGCCATATGCATCAGCAGTAGGTAGTCTCATGTATGCTATGTTATGCACGAGACCGGACATCTACTATGCAGTGGGAGTAGTCAGCAGGTACCAGTCCAACCCAGGATTAGATCATTGGGTTGCTGTCAAGACTATTCTCAAGTATCTTCGGAGAACGAGAAACTATATGCTAGTGTATTCCGGACAGGATTTGATCCCGTTAGGATACACAGATTCTGATTTTCAGTCAGACAGGGATTCTAAAAAACCCACGTCTGGATCAGTATTCACCCTAGGTGGTGGAGCCATTGTGTGGAGAAGTATAAAGCAATCTTGCATTGCTGACTCCACCATGGAAGCCGAATATGTAGCCGCTTGTGAAGCTGCTAAAGAGGCTGTTTGGCTCCGTAAGTTCTTGAATGATCTGGAAGTTGTTCCAGATCTGGATAAGCCCATCACACTTTATTGTGATAACAGTGGTGCTGTGGCTAATTCCAAAGAACCAAGAAGCCACAAGAGAGGGAAGCATATAGAGAGAAAGTATTATCTCATTAGAGAGATAGTGCAGAGAGGAGATGTGATCGTCACCAAGATAGCCTCACAAGACAGTCATGCTGATCCATTTACGAAGACCTTACCGGCTAAAGTGTTTGAAGGTCACCTAGAAGGTCTAGGGTTACGAGACATGACTCACATGCTTTAGTGCAAGTGGGAGATTGTTAGGGGTTTTGCCCTAAAGCTTGTCATATGTAAATAGAATTTGAACATAAATAAAAGAAGTAGTATATTCATTCATTTTGTGTCATACTTTATATAACATGTGCACTTAACATCCAAGATTGCCGGATGTAATTTTGAACTGAGTATATGAGTGTCATATATAGATGGATTCAGTTTGAAACGAGCAATCTAAAAAGTCCGTAGATAGCAAATAAAGCTGGGTACTTTATTTGTGGTTAATCTATAGCTGCGGTCCATTTCGTAGTGTACGGTGATCCTATCCTGGATCATTCATATGTAGATATGATAATGGAGGCACCTTGTATGATGTGATCATATAGGACTGGGCCATGATCTATATGAATCTCTCACTAAGATCCGTTTAACGATGAGATTCATATATATATATTAACTAATGATGGCTTTATGTGGGTGATCTTAATCCTGAGTGTCTTATCGACTCCTTCAGGTTAGATCATGGTCTTTGATATACCATGGGTGAGGTCAGAGTTGCATTCCCGATCAATATACTCCGTATGTTGGGATCACGGCTTGGCTTGTGGCTGGGAAGGTTTATACACAGTAGTGGAATCCACTCCTTCTTGTGAGAAGTAGATGGTAGTTCCCTTAAGGGTTGATTCAGGGCTTGAACAATATGAGCGCTCTCCTAATTCCGTAAGGAATGTAGGATTTATTGTTCATTAGAGAATCAATGGTACTTAATGGAAAGATATGATTAGAGGGGTATAACGGACATTATGACCCAGCTCTAATTATGAACTACTTGTGGAGGATTATACCATATGTAATAGCTATATCGATGGACACCGAGAGTTATTGGTTTGTGTAAAAACGTCTACAGTTGAGAGAGTGCAGCTTCGGGTTTTTAGTGGAATAACACCGAAGTTAATAATCATGAAATATTAATTAAAGAGTTTAATTAATAATTTCTAAGGATTATTGGAGCTCAAAATACTGTGGGTCCATTAGGTCCCCTTGCTAGCCCGATCGATTTAGGTAACAAGGGTCACGGTTAATTAATTGGTTTGTCCAATTAATTGTGTTACGAAAGTGACACGTATTTATTCGGGAATTAATTGAATAATGAGATTATTTAATTAATGAATAATGGTGATTAAATAAATTAAATAATAAGATTATTTAATTATGTTGTTAATCACTAAATGGAGGGTGTTAGTTGATATTTGATTTTGAATAAAATAAGATAATATGATTATTTTATTTTATTAAATTAAATATTTGAAATTGAATTTGAAATGTTTGAATTCAAAAATAAATATTTAATTTAAAAAGATATGAGATATTTTTTAAAAATCAAATAAGATTTTGGTTTGATTTTATTTGATATATATGAGATATATATTTAATTAAAATAATGATAACCGAATCAGTGAAATTAACACAATAAAATAAAAGAAAGAAGAAGAGAAGTGATTGTGGATCACAAAACACACAGCAAAGAAAAAACAAACAAAAAGAAGAAAAAAAATTAAGGTGTGGTGAGACCACATATGCTGCACTTCTAGTTTTGGTTTATGTGTGTGTTCTTCTCTTTTTCCTCCATACAGGTCCTGAATATCGTGACGCGCCCACACGCTGTTACCAGTTCCGGGAGATAGTGAGGAAGATCACGTGGTTCAAATCAGGAGCAGTTCGTATCAAAGTGAAGGAGCCTCCTATGTAGGTATGAAAAATCTTCACTTTAATATTGCATTTGATTATTACTGTACAAATGGGTTAATTTTAATGATTGCATTAAAAATTTTAAAATCTTCCGCTGCGCAATCTGTAACCCTAGGTTCCAACATCCTCGTTAATAATATCAGTAATCGCCAAGAGCTCATAGACCGCCTATAGCTCTCCAAGTTACCATATTTCCTCATATGACCACATTTCGAACTTGGATACTTTGACTTGTCCAGAAGCCATGTTTTCAATAATCATTATTGAAAACTCAACGTTGAGATTTAATATCCAATACCTCAAAACATCCATATGATGATATTATACTCTCATTTAATAAATGGAGCCACGATGTCCATATCTATAAATGAAGTCCTCTATCGATTAACAAATGTATACCACCAAACTATCGAGGATAGACTATGCTATATAATCGTACTCATTGATAGCTCTAATGATAACACTTGCAACCATAAGTCCATCATTTATCTCAGGATTAAGATAGACTCTCCGATTGTCCTCTTTAATGAAAAGACTTATATCTAGTGACGGTTCTAGATAAAATATTTCATTGTGATCCAGTTCAATGCACCTAGTGCACTAGATTCTTTTACTCGAAAACCTTTCGATGATTTTAGACTCATCATATTCATTTGATCCCATTCAAATGCTAGTAAAAGAATTCTACAACTTTAACAAGATAGAGGTGCTCAACCTTTAACTTAAGTTGTGAACGTTATTCAAGACTAACTAAAGAATTGTGTCTACCTCATACATATCCGGATGTATAAACAATTCTTCATGTCTCATAGTCTTTTGACCTTATGATTATTTACCTTGACAATTATAATAATAAATGCTACAAGTAATTGTAAGAATCAGAATTCACTTTATTAATATGGGAAGATTGTCAATTACAATATTACACTCTTGCCATTGAGCATAATCCTAACAGATCACTGTTCACGGCGGGGGTACTGTTCACGATCACTGTTCACGCGACTGTTCACGATCACTGTTCACGCGGGTACTGTTCACTGGCATCGGAAAAGATTTTGCGGATTACCAATCGACGTAAGTCAATCGGATCACGCGTCAAGAGGTATTTAACTCTAACCGTATATATTTGAGTTTAATTAATTAAAAGGTTAAGGTTCAACTTTGAGAAAAATTTTAAAACCATACGAAATCTATTTTTCGTTTCTTCCGCTGCGTTTTATATCGATTTTTTCCTACATAGGTTTTAGTTGATTTATTACCAACTTTTCGACTAAATCAATTTTAATAATGCTACCACATATTAGCAATCAACCAATCCAAAATAAACATGCGAAAAACAATAAAAACACAAGGATTGATTTACGTGAGAAACCCTCAAACTGGGCAAAACTCACGGGCAATCCTTTTAGCCACACACGGTCCTCAAATCCACTATTTGAATGAAAGTTTACAACCTAGGTTGACCTTAAGTCACACCATACTTGGTCACTTACCCTGTCACTCTACACACTGGCCTTTAATAGTGATCCTAGACCAACAAGCTTGTGCACTAATCCACTTAGTCACAAACCTTAACAATCAATGAAGAGATTAAGCAACCTATGTGAATATGTGACAATATTCTATCATGCAATTAATGCTATGCTACACTAAATGCTTATCTAGGGATTTAAAGATGTCAATAAATGCAAATCCTAGATATTAATATCTAAATGCAAATACATGAAGATTTAGCTAAGGGAAAAATGGTCCTAAATGATAGCTATCAATTATCAATGTTCTCAACCAACAAACAACAACTCAATCATGTTATAAATGTCATTAAACATAAAGATATGCATTAAATTCACATAAAAGAGCTAAACCTAGGCATACATGAACATAAAAGATGCAATGGAGATTTAGAACATGTTCAAGTCACCTAGTCAACAAAAGCAAGATGAATCCATGGTGAGATTATGCTTGGAAGAACCTAAATGCACATGGATTGGAGTTTGGTTGAGTAAAGGTGGGTTCTTGGAGCTCTCTCTCTCTTGGAGTTACTCTCTCTCTTGGAGTTACTTTCTCTCACTAAGGGAATAAATTTCAGAGCTCTAGGTCTGATTTGGGGAAAAAGATGACATATATATAAGAGAAAAAAATGAGCTGTCGTGAAAAGAAAAAAATGTCCTGTTTTGGTGCCAGGCGACATCTAAGGCGACATGCACAAGTCACTTTTAATGTCGACTGTTGTTCTAGAGAAAAAGAGGTGCCCGAGGTGACATGTAAGGCGACATTCACAAGTCGCCTGGGAAGTCGCCTTATACACTGGAGAAAATATAAAGTTGCCTGAGGTGACATGTAAGGCGACATACACAAGTCGCCTGAGAAGTCGCCTTACACACTGGAGAAAAATAAAGTTGCCTGAGGCGACATGTAAGGTGACATACACAAGTCGCCTGGGAAGACGCCTTACACACTGAGAAGAAAACAAGATGTCTGAGGCGACATGTAAGGCAACATGCACAAGTCGCCTAGGAAGTCACTTTACACACTGGAGAAAAATATCAAGACTAAGGCGACTTCAGAGGCGACATGCACAAGTGACCTAACATGTCGCCTAGCACACTGGATAGCACAACAACTTAAATGCATGTGTGTGTGTGTGTGTGCAACATTTAATGCATGTCACTACAAATGCATAAGATGTGAGTGTGTGCAACTAAAAACCTCTTCAAAGAGGATTAAGCATGTGATATACCTTTGAAGTGCTCTTAAGAATGATGATGCCCTTGAAGCTTGATCACAACCAATGAGGCCTAATCCACCATTACAAGCAAATCCCCTAATGTGGTTTGTCAACGAAATGAGCCAATCAAAACATGGAACTTACACATAATATAAGGTAGAGAATCTCATTAACCATCTCTCTAGGATTTGTTCACACACAAACACAAAAACGCACACCATAACCACCCATTTCAAGTCTCTCTCTTTCTCTTTCTTATTTATGGGTTAGGGTTTCACTTAACAAGAAAAAATAATAATTAAAAAATGTTGCAGAAAACTCTCTTCTCTCTCAAAGTCACCTAATTTCTCTCTCTAACTTCTCTCCAGTTTAAGCATGGCCTAATTTTATTCGTCTTTATTTGTTAGTAATTTTTTCTACACTATTTGACATCTGTGAGCTTTTAAGAGTATTTTCTTACATTAAACCCGGATTCGTTTGTTTTGTTGATATTTTAGGGTTTTGTAAACTTGAATTCATGAGTTTTGATGATGTTTATCATTTTAGGGTTGCGGATTCACGTGTTGACTCATGGATGAAGCACCCACCTGTGAAACTATGAACTTTCGTTGGCACGAGTATGGGTGGAGCTATAACCCTCGGATTTGCACCCGAACCCGAATGCCCTAACTTTCACGGGTTCAGGGCGGGCATGTGCTTCAAAAATTTGCACAAGAATTTTCACAAGGTCAAGTGCAAATTTCACATAATCCACCCGAACCCAACCCATTGACGATGTTATTTATTGTTTAAGGGTCACGGGGTTCACGTGTTGACCCGTGGGTGAAGCACCCACCCGCGAACCCGTGAACTTTTGCAGGTTCACGGGCACGAGTATGGTGCAGCTATAACCAGCAGATTTGCACCCTAACCCGAACCCGCTAACTTTTGCGGGTTCACAGGCGGGCATAGGTTTCAAAATTTTCTGCGGGTGAGGGTGAGGATTTCTTAGAATCCTCCCAAACCTGACCCATTGCCATCCCTAGTCTCTCTATTAGGCAACAGTTAGTCAAAATTAACAAAAACAATGATTTTTACGTCTTCATACATAATGAATATACACCTGTGACGTGTACGAATTAAAAAATAAAAAATTGTAAAATAGTTATGGGACATTTTGGTATTTTCAAGGGCATCTTTTTTGTATTTTTGGCAAAACTCAATTTTGTCTCATGTATGTGTTAAATTCGGGGAATGTTTGTGCAATTTTCCCAAAAAAAATCAATTCAAGGTTAATTTGGACATTTAATATTTTATGGTTAGTCAAACAGCGGTCAATTTTTTTCAGGGAAAGTTTGTACAATTTCAGAAAAAATTGCTGCTTAGAGCAATATTGTATAACCTCAAGGTTTGTAGAATTTTTTTCAGGGAAAGTTTGTACAATTTCGGCAAAATTTCTCGCTTAGAGCAATATTGTATAACCTCAAGGAAGGTGTGCAATTTGCCCATAAAAAAAGGTGGGCCTGAACAAGAGCGGGCCCGAGCCCCAATCAGTGAGTCTAATGTGGCCCCATAGAGAACCCTCCCGTTGTCGGCAAACAAAAAAAAAAGCAGAAAAAGAGAGAAGAGATTTGATCTCATGCTACCGGTGACGTCGCAGACTTTACAGCTGGATCACTGGTTGTATTGTACTTCCTAGAATCCAACGGATGATCAGTTAAACGACAGAAAAATAACGTGGGACCTCACATCCAACCGTATATCACGGTCTCCTGCTGTCTTTTTCTCTATGAGCTGTCTAGTTCTTTCTTATCAATCAATCGAGAAAACTATGTATCTTCATCTTATCTAAATTGGAAAATTAGAATATAAATTAAGGGACAATAATTAACTTAGAAAAATAATTCAAATAAAAAAACGAATAAACAAAGAATTAGTGTTGGGCCAGAACATCTTTTCGTTTTACTTACACAAGAAATAAAACAAGCAAACCACTTGAGGAGAGAAGCCACAGATTTCACAGCTCTCCCAAGAAAAGAATAAATGTGTTCCTTTCTCTTTTTTTCTTTTTTTTTTTCATTTTTCTTTTCTTTTCTTTGTCACTAGGATTTCTTTTCCCATCCTTTTATGATTTTTATCTGGGCAAAAACAAAACCCTAAATTTTAAAAGAAAAACCAAAAATAAAAAAAATAGCAATATATATATATAAAGAATTATTAATTTACAACTTTGCCGTGATTGTAGCCGTAATAAGAAAGATACCACCTAACAAACTTCTTCAACCCGGTTTGCAAATCCGTCGTGGGTTTGTACCCGAATTGTTTCTGGGCCGAGCTTATATTCGCATGAGTGAACGGAACGTCGCCGTTTCCTGGCATATCCACTATATTTTTCTTCGCTTTCATTTTCAAATGCTTCTCCAAAATGTTCACAAGCGTGGGTACTGTGACGGGTGAGGTGTTTCCCAGATTAAAGATCCTGTAAGGTGCGGGGCCCCGTTTCTTCCCACCCGACCCGGTACTCTTACCGGAAGTGTCCAACGAGCCCAAACAACCTTTGACAATATCGTCAATGTAAGTAAAATCTCGTGCCAAATCGACGTGATTCTTCCCGCGATATACGGTGATCGG
The DNA here is from genome assembly GCA_033220585.1 of Dipteronia sinensis. Taxonomy (NCBI): domain Eukaryota; kingdom Viridiplantae; phylum Streptophyta; class Magnoliopsida; order Sapindales; family Sapindaceae; genus Dipteronia; species Dipteronia sinensis. The sequence goes on from CM065638.1 coordinate 31,429,620, forward strand.
CTTCCCTTGAAGGATGTTTCTCGTAAACGAGAAATAAGCCATATCGGGTCTTCCCCAGGGTCCGTAAACCGTGAAAAATCTCAACCCGGTAATCGACAACCCGTAAATGTGGTTGTACGTATGCGTGAGTTCCTCACCCGCCTTTTTCGTAGCCGCGTAGAGACTCGCGGGCTGGTCCGTCCGATCGGATTCGGAGAAAGGCACCTTCTCGTTGAGACCGTAGACAGAGCTGGAGGAGGCCCAGACGATGGACGGTTGAGGATTGGCCGATTTGCAGGTCTCGAGGAGCGTGACTGAGACCAGCAATGTTGCTGTGGACGTACGATTGTGGATTCTCCATAGCGTACCTAACGCCGGCTTGAGCGGCCAAATGCATCACGTGCGTGAATGACACGGTGTCAAACAGCTTCGCGAGTAGCTTCGCATCGTTGATATCTCCTTCAATTACGAAAATGCCATGGTTGCTCAAAAGCGTCTTGCGTGCCTTCTTCAGCGACGGGTCATAGTAGTTGTTAAAGTTGTCGATCCCCACCACGCCGTCCCCTCGTTTTTTCAAAGCAAGCGACACGTGCGTCCCGACGAAACCGGCAGCGCCGGTCACGAGCACCGACATGCCTCCGGAGCGGTGGATCTGGGCCGAGTTCCGCACCTGCTTCTCCCACTGGATTCCGCCCCACGACGCCGAGAAGTATCGGCTACCGGAATCTACGAAGCTCTGGAAACTTAAATACGACGCCGTCAAAGCCACCAAGAACAGAGCCCACAGGAACATGGTGCTGGTGGACGCGAAGCATCGGTGGAACTGCCGGTTCATGGTGTGCCCCCGGTCGATCTTGAACTTACCTGGCGTTGACGGAAACAGCTCCTCCTCTAATGAAGGCATTTTTAATCAAGTTTGAATCTTGTTTGTTTTCTGATTTTTCAAGATTGGATTTTCTTTGTCGATTGATTTGGGCTAGAATTTTGAGTTGAAGAACAGAGAAGAATAGAAATGAAAAATTGTACAGATGCAGAGAAAATTAAGGGGTGCACCTGCTAAGAGACGATTCTTAACAATGGTTAAATATAGTGGTCACCCACAAACAAGCCACAAGTATAGAGACGCGTGAACGCGTTAAAGGACGGCCAGATTGGAAGAGAGAGGACACACGACAATTGTTATTTAATTTATTTAATTTATAACCAAATTAACTGTTTAATACTCCTAATTCCTAAAACAGATAATAATAAAATATTATCATTAAATATACTATACATACAGGTATTTTAAGGTTGGACTTTCTAAGAAACAGAGTGAAGACTGCGAAAAATTGTTGCTTACTGTTTTTGACTTTTTTTTTTCTTTCCAATTTTATAATTATAAATATTAACACGCTTTTGTTTTATTCAGTGTTCTAGTAAACGTACGGCGCTGGTCGGTCTGCAGACCAGCGCCTAGGCAGATTTCTAGGCGGCCGAATTTTTTTTGTTTTTTTTTGTTTTTCCTATCTATAAAACCAATAATAAAACTCATGGTATGACCAAGTTCAATCAAAATCATAACATTTAGTCAAAATCTATAAAATCCAAATGAAATCCATCACAAATTGTCAATTTCACAATTCATATTTCATATTTCACATTTAACAATAGTCACAAACTCACGATACAATATTTCAACAACAAAATCATCAAAATCTACTCCAAATCCACAAACCAAATGGAATCCAATAACAAATTGTCAATTTCACAATCCAATATTCCAACAACAAAAGCATCAAAATAATAAACATAGTCCAAATCCACAAAACCGAATGAAATCCAATCACAAAGTATTGGACATTTAAAGTTTCAAACACAAATCAAAATATCTAAGATAGAATTTCTAATGCTTCGTCTTCAACTACATATTCGTCTAATTGAAAGACAACGTCATCATCCGATTCAAACTCAACATTTTCTTCGGCCGCATCATTGTCAGATTGAAAATCATCTTCAAGATCTCTCACTTCACCATCTTCTATCCCCGAGCCGGGCTCGACTTCATCATCACCATCATCAACAATCCATCCTTGTGCATTACTAGCATCATTTGCTAGTAGTATATCTACCTTTTTATCGGTCCCCCATTTTCTCTTGTCCATCAATCTAGAATTAAATTGGACGTACACTAGATTGTTCAACCGATTCGTGTCTAGTCGATTCTTTTTCTTCGTATGTATCTAAATCAAAGTAAAATAAATAGATATTTAAAATTGAAACTTTGAAAGTAACTTCCTAGTTAAGTACGTATCAATATTCAATATACAAATAATCTATAAATCTAACATAGTAACTTACCCCCTCAAACGTGCTCCAATTTCTTTCACAACCGGATGAACTAGCCGTTAAGGAGAGGATCCTTTTTGCTATTGTTTGCAAGTTTGGTGTGTCAGATCCATAGTTAGTCCACCAAGTTACTGCATCAAAAATAGTAAAATACATAAGCTTTTAAAAAAATACTAACCACTGAAAAGTAAAAACTAAAAACAAATGAAATAATTTAAATTTATTTTTTTTACCTGGATTGTAGAACTCATCATTCTTCTCACATCCTTTCAACGCCAATGGCCTTCTGAAAGGACCTTCTTTGTTCAAATACTTCCCAAACTCAATATTCACGAAGAGGTTTTGCTTTTCAAGGTCATCGGGATATAAAATATCTGTAAAAGTACAAAACCCATTAGAAACTTCATTAGTATAAATGCTTGAAGTTGACCCGTTGAAGAAATAGTAGGGATTTAATACATAGGCCGCCATATGTAATGGAGAATCAAGCCGACCTTTGGATTTCTCATCAATAATCTCAAATATTGGCCGATAATTACTCTCAACATTTTTCAACCCGTCTCTAATCTCTTCCTTAGCTTTTTTTAGCTCCCCATATAAAAATCCCATAGATGGCTTTCGGTCCCCATCAACTAATCGAAGCACCCTTACTAATGGAGAAAAAAACCCTTAGGCAATATTTCACACCATTCCAAAACACTGTACTCAATACAGTGTTGTAGGCCGCTTTCCCATTAACACTCTTTCGACCATTTGCATTTCTCCCAATCGGTGCTAGTAAACAATGCCCTCAACTTATCTTTTTTCTCCAACAAAGATTGCAATGTTAAGAAAGCTGAAGCAAACCTAGTAACTCTCGGCCTCACTATGTCCCTCTTCCTTGTAAATGTCCTCATTAACGCCAATGTGGTGTGGTGGGCATAAATGAAGATAGTGAAACTCTTGGCTTCCTCAAGTGTATTTTTAAACTTTGGTTGCTTGCCAATACCTTCAAGCATGAGGTTAATGGTGTGAGTAGCACACGAGCTCCAAAATATTGATGGCATCTTCACCTTCAACATCTTCGCCGCGGCCATATTGTTGGAGGCATTGTCGGTCACCACTTGGACAACATTTTCAGGGCCAACTTCTTCAATCGCACTTAACACATATTTTAAAATGTTTTCACCTATATGTGCCTCAGCGGAGCTATATTTGGAGGAAAGGAAAGTGGTGCCTTCCTTGCAATTCACACACAAATTCATAATGCTCCTCTTTTTCCTATCCGTCCAAGCGTCCGTCATAATTGAGAACCCATCAACTTTCCATGATTGTTCTTGTTTTTTGAGTGCCTCTTTGGTTGTTTCAAACTCCTCCTTCAGTAGTAGTTCCCTCAATTGCCATTGACTTGGAGGTTTGAAGCTCGGTCCAAATTGACCTATCGCCTCTACCATTTGCAAGAAACAATCATTATCAATGGCATTAAAAGGAATGCCTGCTTGATACACCCATTTGGCCACATATCTTTGAGTAACATGTGTCCTCTCTTTAAGGATGGTATCATTGAGGGACTGTTGCTTCATAGTATTTCGACTCTTCCCAGAGGCGGAGGAATTAGGGTTGATAGGATTAGCAAATTTATCCATAGGGCCAAGAAGCTTAGAGGTTTTCCTTGGCCCTAACCCTTCCATTTCCTCTAAATCTTCTTCACAACCAATATTCACTGCAACTCTTAACTCATCTTCTTCCTTTTTCTTGTTTTTTTTCTTGTTTTTTGCATCCATTATTGCTTGTCTACACCTCAGTTGCATATCTATTGATGCCTTTCGACATTGCGCAACATTTCCCTGTATGTTGGCAACATGTTCTTTCAAACGGTAAACCCCCCCAGAAAAGACCTGTTCACACAAAATGCATTTCACTTTATCTGGATTATTCTCATCAATCAAAATTCCAAACTCCCACCCAACATCATTGGATTTTCGTTTCCTTCCGACAGGAACCGAAGTGGCATTAGAGGCACCCGAAGATACATTAACATTGCCGGTTGGATTAGGAGCGGCACTATTATCGGGCAAGGAAGTCATGTCTACTGTCTAAGTGTGTAGATAAATTCTGAATTCTGAATTCTAAAATAAAAATACTAAAACACATCATCAAACTACCAAACATGAGTAAAAAACTAAAAATTAAAAAACTAAAAATTATTGAAATAGTGTTTTACTTTTTTTCACACAAATATTCTATTATTCTTCGCTGTCCTCTTTGATTTTTTTGGTGTTTTTTTTTGTTTTTTGCAACCACCAACAAATTCAATAGAATTTATTTTCACACAATTCAACCGGCCACCAACAGATTCAACAGAATTCATTTTCACACAATTCATCCAACCCCCAACATATTCAACAGAATTCATTTTTTTGTTTTTTATTTTTTTTTCACACAATTCTCACACAAAATTCATTTTCATAATTCATAATAAATTAACATAACAGATTTTTTCACACAATTCTCACACAAATTTCATCCTCACAATAGATTTTTTCATTCTCACATAACATATTTGACAACAAGTGTTTAGAAAGAATTCAAGACATTCTTAAGAGCTATCAAAGCGATTATTAGAGATACAAGCTATTCAAATGTCGTGGTAATATGCAGCGGGGCTTTGTTAAATAAGTAGAATTGAGTAAGGTTGACATGCATAGTGCTGCAAGGATGCATGTATGCTTAAATTTCTTAATTGTAGAAGATCATACAGCCAAGCATTTTGCAACTTTGGAGTTTAAGCAGAAAAAGGGAAGCTTGGCCAAATTTCTTTAAGTGCATGTTTTCTAATCAGGAATAAAAATAAAAGAGAATCAAGTTCTTGTGGAAATGGAATGGAGAGCAATTGGAATTAATTAGCAAGTTTCCATTCAAGTGTTTACTAACTTTTAGGAATTGAAAAGGGAATTAAATTAAATCATTTTCCAGTGTTTACTAAACTAAAGAATAAGGAATGAAACAAAGTTGATTACAAAAATACACTATGCATTAACATTGGTCTTATTCCACAAGTTTCATACAAACTATGGATTTTAAAACCTTCCAAATGTCATAAATCACCCAAATTTGATTTCAATACAGTCTTTTGTTAGTCTCATTTGTGTTTATTTAAACAATAAATCAAAAGGAAAGGAAATGTATACGCATGAGAAGTCATGAACCCAACCCAGGAGTCCAGGACACACTCATTTTTCAACCCACCAACCCAAGGTAGAGCTTTCAGCTTATTTTCAAAAACTCAAAGCTAGACTCTTAGATTGGGCATTCAAAATTACTAAATCTACTACCTAAATCAACTAAATATATCATGTTGAATTTATTATCACTTTTTTTTTTCATTTCCAAGTGTGCATTATTTATTAGGGCCAATTTCAATTGAAATCAATTTCAAATTCTAGAAATAAAACAATCTGTTGAAAACTGCTGTTTGATGAATTGAGAAGAGAATTAAATCAAATAAAAACAAAAGCCAAAATAGTAAATGCATTTGAGCCGATACAGAGAGAAAACGATGAATCAAATCAAGCATTTTCATGTCCATAATTCATTTTCATGTCCCATATACATATTCTTGTCAAAATTGCTTTAATGAAAAGGAAAACATAATCTGGGCAACCAACAACAACAGATTCAATAGGAAAAAATCAAAAATTGCTTCATTTTGTTATACTATACTAATCTACTTCAAACTTCAAATTATGGGCAACCACCAACAGATTTAAGTCATTCAACCAAACAAATATTCCACCAATGACCAACCAAACAAAAAACTGAAATAAAAAACCAAAAAAATGAAAAATGAACCTTTTACGACGGCGACCACACTTCGATCTGGAGACGAGGAGTGACGACGGCCGACGACGATTGCTTCTGAGTTCCGGCAGCGAGGAGCGGTGGTGGTCGGCGACGACAGGAGAGGTTGTTGGTGGGTCTAGGGTTGTAAATTTGGGAATTTTCCAATTTGGGAATTAGAAAAGTGGTAGAGTCCGGGAGAAAGGAAAACTGGAAAAGTAGAAATTGAATTGTTGTAATCAGACAAAATTTTTTTTTGCTTAAACGGTGAGTTTTTGGGCCAACTTTTTTTAAAATTAAACCTCCTATTCGGGTCAAACCCGACTTTGACCCGCCCAGCCCAAATAATCGGTCCAATTCGGTCCAACTCGGCCGAATAACTATTGACCCGCCTGGAATGGCCGATTTGGTCTATTTCGGGTCGGCCAGGCGCCGCTTGGTGCCTAGGCAGCTTTTTCGAACACTGGTTTTAATCAGTAACTAGTGACCTTTCCTGTTTGTAACTATTTTTAAGCAAGTGCTTACACTATGATTTTTTTTAAGGGAATTCATAGCAGAAAAGTAACCGGTTACAAAGAACTCGGGGTTATCTGCTAAGATTTTGAGTTATATTGGTATTATTCTATATCAAAGCAACATTTTCCTTTGTATTGATTAGTTGTGTAGGATTCATGGTTTATCAAGCTTTAAGGAATTTGGATAACGTTTCAAGCAAAGTGATGGTTATAAGAGGAACAAGTTTTATAGCATATTAAAGGTATATCTAGACCTCTTTCCTCTTGCATGGCTTAGGCATACACACACATTGCATACATTTGTGTTCCTGTATCATTGCGCTAAATTTGTATAACACATTCACACACATATTGTTGTATGCACAAGCATTATACTTAATTTGACAATTTTTGTAAAATTATATGTTCTAGGACTATTTCTAGGAAATGACATACTTGTGTGTTATTGTGTTTATTTGTTTGTGTCTTTGTGATATTGGACTTGATTATGTTCTTATATTATTCTATATTGAGTTCCAATCGTTTCGGTTACTCATTCATTAGTTTTCAAGTTCCAAGTTGGAAGTTACGAAACTTTCCGTATCTTTATTGTACATGGTCTTCATCTTTGTGTTTTGAGTCCAATTTTATATTTTTTTCTGAAAGTTTTGTTGACGTCTATGTGCGTGAAGGAGTCCCGATTCGTAGTCTGAAAACTTATTCGAATTTAGGAGTTCGGAGACCGAAGAACGGTCAAAGAACACGAGAGGTGCGCAAAAGGGAACAAAAGGGGAAAATATGGTAAATTGCCATTTGGTCCCTTGCCAACGTAGGCGCGTGGGCTCCACGCCGAATACAATTCTCTTTTCATGTGAGCTGCTCGCTAGAAATTCATTTCATGATTTAAGGGATTTTGTTACGTGCATTGCATGTGCATAGATTTTGGTGAGCCATACTCAATCAAATGCATGTGTTGTCTTGGCATGTCTTCCTATTGGCTGTGAGTGTTTTCGTGTGTGAGCTTACCACACTGGATAACCCTCTTTCTCTTTATATTCCCTCCCTCATCGAAAATTCAAAATTGAGGAAGACAATGTAGTGTAGATTTTTTCTGAAATTTTCTCTCAACTTTGAATCACCATACCTCTCTCATTTCTTATCCGATTTGAGTAATTCAAGTTGGAGAAGTTTCGTCTTGAATTCCTCTATCATCTCCAAGCAACCTTGAAGTCTTTTGTTCAAGTTTTCTAGTGGTTCTTACCATTTTCGCGGCTGCACTTGAGTTTGACAAGGTATTTGTTTATCTTTTGATTTCTTTGATTCTAATGCTTAAATATCTTAGGTCTTCTTCCTATTTTAGTATATGTTGCTTGAACAAATGTTGATGAGTGATAGAGCTTCAGTTATAAGCTAGGTGTTCTTAATTAGAAACTTGAATGTGAGTTTTTATTAAAACCTATGTTTTCACATGCTTGTGTTTTGTATTGTGCTAGCTATCAATCTAGGACTATTTGTGCTTCAATTGATTGATTTGTGATGATAAATAATCTCTACATGTGCTAGGTCTTTTTAGTTGAATATATATATATATATATATAGAATTAGCACAGTTGATTTTGTATTTAGAGCTAGTTAGGTTTAATTGATTATTTTGTGAATACATGCTCTAAATATTTGCTAGAACTTTGATTGATCATATCTTGTGAATCTAGCATGTTCTTGTTTGTTACTAAAACTTTGAATATGTGCATAATATAAATACTTTGATTGAAGTTTTAGTTACATGAATATATTTAGGAATTAAATGTGTTTTTAGCGTTTCAAATGTTCTAGAATATTATTCATGTATAGTAACTAGACAACTTTGATTTATGTACTTTGATGCCTATGTCTAGTTTCTCATGAAGTGTAATTGATCCATGCATTTCATATGTTCATGCATCATTAGTGTGATTGCATCATTTTTAGGGCTGCAAATTAGAATACATGTGACATGTGCATATTAATTCAATTCTTGTTTCCATATGATATATTAATCATATATACTATGTTGTGTGTGTTTGCATCATTTGCATTCACTTATATCACATGCCTTGTGAAGAGGTTTGAAGTCTCATTTATTAGAGTGATTATTTGATTTGAGCATTGGAAGTCTTGACTTGAGACGTGAAGTCTTGGATAGCTAAGCATTGGAAGTCTTGGCTAGATACGTGAGGTCTTGGTTAGCTAAGTGTGGAAGTCTCATATTGGAGAGTGATTCTTCGATTTGAGCATAGAATTCACATTTTGGAGAGTGATTCTTCGATTTGTGCATGGAAGTCTTGACTAAGATCGGAGTGATCCGGATAGTTAAGCAATGAGGCATCTCTTTCATTGTACAGGGTTGAAGGGTAGATTTCTAGGTGAAGTGGTCACTTGAGAGATTGTATCTTTTTATCTTACTAGTGAAAGGTGTTTGCCGGTGGTTATGGAATCAACCCATGGATGTTTCCTCTTCGGAGGTTTTATCATGTAAAAACAATGTGTCAAATGTCTCTAACTCAAACTCTTTTATATTTGTATATGTGATTGATTGTATCTTGTTGTATCTATATTGAATATATTTGTAAACAAGATTTTTGACTAGTTTGAGTAGAAAACACTTTGTTGATTCCATATTTGTCTCTTGTATCTTTTTAGTGTTTGAACATTGTATTTTGTGAAATTCTATTTCAAGTTGTAAGATTCTATTTAGTGAATTTACATTGTAATATTTGAAGTACAACTTGTGGAATTTGCTTTGCATTGAATATACTTGTATATAAGATACATTGTTTCTTGTTTTCTATATGTGTTAAGTGTATCACATACTTTCATATTTGTGAATGTATGTTTGTAGACAATGGGTCGTGTATTGAGCATACATGTGTGAATTGCTTTCTCATAACAATCATGTTAAAGGTTAATTTGTATGTTCACCAAGATTTTGACAGAAGTCTCAAAAGAGTTTTAAGAATATAGTGTCAACCTATTCACCCCTCCTCTCTCTAGGTTGTTTAGTTCATAATCTTGTACTAATTTCATTATCACCCAAGCCCAGACTCTCCACGGACAAAGGACAGTCTTCTAGCCACACAAACTCACACCTACTATCAAGAGCAAGCTTGACAAAACTATGAGCAACTTTATTTGCTAACCTAGGAACATAATTAATAGAAGAAAAATAGGGGTTTCTAGGAGACTAAGAATATCATGAATAACCACCCCCCACATCTGAACAATGAACAGATTTAGACCCAATCATATTCACCACCGCTAGAGCGTCTGATTCCAAAGAAGTCGGGACCAAACCAGTCTCCAAAGCAAACCGCAAACCTCTAAGAATGGCCATGGCTTCAGCGATTTGGGGCTGACAACAAGGCTCAAAATAATGGCAAAGGGAAGCCATTACATAACCATTACAATCCCGAATAATGACACCATCATCTGAAACCTTCTGACAATTGTTCAAATCCACATCTGCAGTAATTTTAAAAGTCCCTACATCCAGCACCTTCCAACACTGGGAAAGCATATGCTTTGACACACCAAACCCCTCTCTCTGATTAAAGTGCTTACACTATGATTGCTTTCAAATAATTGTGTTTTATTTTTATTTTTCAAATATAATCTATGAAACAAATACATGGGGAATTCATTTACTACACGGCCACGTTGTAAGGTGATTATTTTGTTTTATTATTATTATTTTGGGTTAATTTGAATTAATGTGAGCTTGCTCCCATAAGCATAGCTCAACTTATAAATTGATGAATTTGATATTTGGATAAATGATTTCTAAATCAATAGTTAAAATCTTACCAAAACAAAAAATTTCAAAAATAATAGCAGGTCTTAAATAGATAGATACCTTTTAAAAAAAAAAACAATTTAACGTGAGCTTTAAGTGTGGTCCGTAAGCTTTAATAATTAGCTTTATAGCGGTAAGTTGCGATAAATCTTGATTCTATTTCAGTTTCAAAAAACGATTTTAATGAATAAATGAATAAATGGATGAATTGGTTTGAAATGTTTTGATAAGGACGAGAAAATAGGGTGGCATAACATTAGGTCTTTGAGGAAAGTGAAAATCTGGGTCTGCAATAGAATAAATAACAATATATCCTCTCAACACTTGACCCCATTAAAGAAAATCAAAAATCAAAAAAAGAAATAAGAATAATAATAAACTGAAACACTGACCACCGGAAGAAGCTGTCATGACTGATAAGAGAAATTGTGAGTTGTTGACTAGATACTATATTTGGGGAAACTGGGATTAGCCGGCGTACGCGGTGGATTCGGTTGTTGGTCCTTTTAGCGTTTCAGCAATACATATGGAAATTGGGCGGTTCTCCTTCATTTAATATATATATATATTTTTTTTTTCTGTTCAATCGTTTCAAGTCTTAGACCGACTTTATTTTTAAAAATATATATTTATTGGTGCTTTACCCCTATAGTACGCGAATTTACAATGTGCCGCATAAATGTTTTTTTTGACGTTAAACCCTATAAACTCTCATTTTTTGGTAAAACCTTTATGTAGATGTCCTTTTAAATAGGCGATCACGGGGGGGGGGGGGGGGGAGGGGGGGATTTTTTTTAGACGTTAAACCCCATAAACTCTCATTTTTTGGAAAACCTTTATGTAGATGTCCTTTTAAATAGGCGATCACGCGAGGGGGTGTGGGGGTGTGTGTGTGGCAAATTCGCGTACAATTCAAGGGAGTCTAGTGCCAATAAGTCATATATATATATAGTATTTCTCTTGTCAGTTCGACTTAATATAAAATATATCAGTGCTTTGAATGTGGATAATTAGATTCAAATATTTTGACTCAGTATGTATGCATTTGTCAGTGTTTAACAATATTATATGGCCAACATTCAAGGCACTGATGTATTTTATATCATGTCAAATTGACAGGAGGATGACTATACATATAGTCATTTTCTCCTCAGTGCGTACTGATATAAAATAAATCAGTACATTGCATATGGGGCATAGATTATGGATAAACACTGACAAATGCATACAGACTTGGTTAAAGCAATTAAATCTAATGGTCCACATGCAAGACACTGATAAATATTTATCAGTGTGCACTGAGGAAAAAAGTAAGAATATAAAATAAAATAATAATCAAGAGAAAGAATATAGAGAGAAACATTTCAATCAATCTTATTAATTCTTCATGAATGATTACTGTAAGAACCTCATTTTTTTGATTGGCTTATTTCGTAACAAACCACGTTGGGATTATTTGTAATGGGTAGCTTAGGTCTTCAATCATGATTCTTCATCAACAAGCTTCCAAGATCCCAAAGAGCTTCAAGAGAGGTAGTTTACTTGTTCTTAACCTCCTGAAGAGATTTAGTTGGACACACACACACTTCATACATGTTTTATTCATCTTGCATTTGTGTTGAAATTGTTTATTTGTGTGCTTCCATTTCTCACTTCACACTTGCACAACATTCATAATAGGTGAGGTGTGTTTGTTAGCCTAGAAAAGAGATTTTATCTCTTACCGCGGTACATGTTGCTTTCTATGCACCTGTCTATACCGCAGTCCTAATAGAGGTTGGTACCAGTGTGCTTCACGCGTAGGGTACCGCGGTTGGTGCACTTGTCAACACAGCGGTTCCTACTGCAGGTTTCTCCAGAAAGTCTCCTGCTGTTGTACCGTGGCTGGTGCAATTACCTAACATGCGGTCTAAACCGTGGAAGTCTCCAGAATGTGTCATGTCTTGTGCACCGCGGTCTGGACACTTACCTATACCGCGGTACACACAGTGGTCTGACGAGTTTTTTTACAGCATCTTTGCCAAAACGACGTCTTTTTGTCTAGGGCTTCATATATATTGACCATCTCTTTCTCTTAGTCATTTTCAGAGCTTCAAGAACCAATTTTTAGTGAGAGAGATTAACTTCCAGAGAGAGAGCTCCAAGACTTGTTCTTTAACTCTCTAAACCCAAAAACCCATCATTTTTCATGCATCATTAAGCATCTTTAGGCATGGGTCTTTATCATTAAGATTGACTTGGTAAGTTGAACAAAAATCTCATCTTTGTTATTTGCTTATACTTTCCAAGATAATGTTTTTATTGCATTTATTAGTTGATTAAATGCTAGGACTCTATTTATTGCATCTATTTATGAGTCATTTGTATGATGGGGTTTGAATTGTGATAGCTAGCATTTAGGACCATTTTTCCCTCTAACTAAGTCTTTATGCCTTGCATTTAGACATTGATGTGTATGACTCATTGATTGCATTTGATGATTACATTTATTGTCCTTGCCATGTTTAATAACAACTCTTGTTGATTGGCTTTTGTTTGATGACTAGATTTTAGATGTGCATATCTTCATCTAGTTAAGTCTTTATGAACATTCATATAGGCATATTGATATCTAGGATTGTTGTTTGTTGCCATCATTAAATCTCTAGATAAGCATTTAGTGTTGCCTAGCATTAGTTGCATGTTTGAATATTTTTACATATTCACATAGGTTGTTTATCTCTTCCTTGAAAGTTAAGTCTTATGACTACGGGTGTGTAGTGCACAAGCAAATTGAACTAGAATCACTATAAAAGGCATGTGGGTGGTAATGGTGGGTTAATGACCGATAATGGTGTGATTAGAGGTCTGTTAGGATTATGCTCAATAGCAAGAGTGTAATAATGTATTTGACAATCTTTTCATATTAATAAAGTGATTTCAAGTTTAACAAATCGTATAGCATTTATAGTTTAATTATTATAATTGTCAAAAGTAAATAATCATAAGGTCAAAAGACTATGAGAAAAGAAGAATTGTTCGTACATCTGAATATGTATGAGGTAGACACAATTCTTTAGTTAGTCTTGAATAATATTCACAACTTAAGATAAAGGTTGGACGCATTTATCTTGTTAAAGTTGTAGATTCTTTTGCTAGCATTTGAGTGAGATCAAATGTGTTATGATGAGTCTAAAATCATCAAAGTGTGGTGTCTTTGTGCAAAAGAATCTAGTGCACTGGGTGCACTAAATAGGATCATAGTGAAATACTTTATCCAGAACCGTCAATAGATAAAAGTTTTCACTTGAAGATAATCGGAGAGTCTATCTCAATCCTGAGATAAATGATGGACTTATGGTTGCAAGTGTTAGCATTTGAGCTATCAATGAGTACGATTATATAGCATAGTCTATCCTCGATAGTTTGGTGGTATTCATTTGTTAATCGATAGAGGACTTCATTTATAGATATGGACATCGTGGCTCCATTTATTAAATGAGAGTAGAATATCATCATATGAATGTTTTGAGGTATTGGATATTAAATTTAAATGTTAATTTTCCAATAGTGTCTATTGAAATATGGTTTCTGGACAAGTCAAAATATCTAAGTTCAAAATGTGGTCTTATGGGTAAATATGGTAACTTGGAGAGCTATAGGTAGTCTATGAGCTCTTGGCGATTACTGGTATTCCTCACGTGGATACACTATCTCCATTAAGATTGTCTAGGGTATGAATGAGCAATATTAACTTATTCTATCTTTATTTAAGAGTTCAATTTTAGTTCTTTAGTGGAATGAACTAAATTTAATAAATCGAACATAAGTGAATCATTTTTTGATTGTGATTAGGTTATGTCTATTGGAGATTAAATTTAGATAGCCCGCCAAGATCCTCAATTAACACGAACTTGCATGGATCACTTGATATATTCTATCAGACCAATTTATGGGTCCATCTAGAATTGTATTAAGGCATGTGAACTTGTTTCTTTTAGTAAAAATGAGTCTAGTTCACATGTGGACTTTTTATTAAGGTCCAATGGATTTAATAAAATAGAAAAAACAATATTGACCCTTATATACTGGCTTGGGCGGCAAGGGGCTATTTATTAGTCTTATATATTGTTTTTATTTTATTATTTAATTAAATGGAAATTAATTAATTAATTAATTATTTAATTAAAAGTCAAAATCTTTTTCCTGGTAGGAGATGGTCTCCTAGAGTCATATTATTGTTAGTAATATGATAAGTATCAAATACTATATTTGATAAGTAGATAAATAATAGGAATTTATTTATCTAGTCAAATTAGAAAGTATTTGATTTTTATTAGGAAGTTTTTGATTTAGTCACAATTTAATTATATTCAGTAATTGGTTATTGTATAAATATACTAGTTGAGTTGGATTAAGAGTCTTGGTGTGTAAGAGAAATCTTTTTTGAAAAAAGATTCTTTGTCACCAAGTAAATTCTCTTTAGGAAAGGATTTGTATACGTATATATACACCAATTAATTTTGGCCAAGCACATAATTTTTTGGTTGAAAATTTCGGCTAAGCTAGAGAATTTTGAGAGAAAAAAAATTAATTAGTTTGTTTTTTGCTCTAGAAAAATTCGGCCAACTCATAGATATTGTGTATTGAATTCAACCAAAAAGAAGAGAAAAGGGGAACGTTTTTTTTTCTCGATAGTACACTAGTATCCTTTACATCAAAAGGATTTTGTGTACAAAATCGAATCGGGTTCACGCGAGTTTCAATCAAATGAATTGATAATTCACAAGTGACCGGACGTTCTTGGGTTTTCTCTTGGAGGATTATTTGACTAACAAAGAAGAAGATTTGGTTTGCTTCATCCTCAGGTATACAATTAAAGAAAGGGAGCCAACACTTCTAGGTGATTCACGTTCGTGATTGGATTGGAAGATCTTACAAATTCAATTCGACGCTAGTTCAATCGTCATGAGAAAATGTACGATACTTTTAATTATATGTCAGTTAATCTAGAGTTAATGTTCTTTCTTTTAAAGGAAATTTTTTTAAAATATACTACCCAATTTTTCGCTTCCTGCCGCGTTTTGAACCGTTTTTTCCCTAAAATTGGTATCAGAGCCTGGTTGAACCCTTGATTAATTGATATATATATATATATATATGTGAATCTTTTTCTTTTTATTGTATATATGCATGTTTTAGAAAGAGATGGTACTCTAGGTATTCGCATATATATATATATATATATATTTACATTAGAATGTATGGATATATATATATATATATATATGTTTTATATGTGGATTGTTATTGCTCAATATTGGTCCTAGAATTTCAATGTATTTTTTTGTTTTGGGATTGTAACAAGAAGAGTGGCCTATCATCGCCATAATTTCCTTCTTGGTAGTTGCTAAGTTTGTTATTTATTTTGCTATTGTAATAAAAATACTGCAGAAAAATATTGTATTAAAAAAAACTGCAGTATTTTATTATTTAAAATTTTTCTGTAATACATTCAAGTATCGAAGACTCGAAGGTTTGAAGAATTGGAAACAACCGGAACAAGTTTGGGACTGTGCGAGCCATAGCAACAAACGTGCATGCGAATGAGCACGCGGCCACAATTGTTATGGCATGGGCTGCGCACGGCAGCCCTATGGAAACCATGGGTTTCACATGGCAGCTCTTTATGGGGTTGTGGGGTGCGCACGCCCATGGGAGGCAGCCAAAGGGTGGGCAAACGATGGACGCATGAAGACTTGTTCGCAAAGAAAGAATTTTTTTTTTTGTATTACAAATATTGTAATTTACTTGTTTTTCTTGGATGGACCAAAATTGTAGCTATTTATATTTTCGTAAATATTGCAATGTTTGTCATTGTTTGATAACATGTCATATAGAATAGGAGTGCCACTCATATATCTCTTTTGGTATGAACATGCATTGAATGGTTTGGGTATCTAATTGGTATCTAGATAACTTGGTAAATCATTCTATGGAATTCGATCACACGCCTTAAATAATTGAGAGGGAGAAGGTGTTTTGGAACACCTATGGCCTCCAAGTTTAGTTCAGCTTTATGTTTCGTGTAATAACCCCCAAGGGGTATTCACGAATGGAATTTAGCAAGATACTTCCTTACAAGGACAGACTAGACAATTAACCCAAACGATATCTACTCCCAAAGGAGAGATATTCGTGAGGGAATATATTGAAGGTCGAAAACTTGGTAACACATTCAATGTGATTTTATTAATATCCTCCTAAGAGTTCTTGTTAATAAAATTGCAAGGCTAAAATTGAAAACGCTGGTTGTTATGTTAACAATTAGGTGGGACCTAATCTTACTAGTAAATGGTGCGAACTCCTAAAGGAGGCTTGACATTTACGGATGTTGGATCACCGTTGAATTTTATGATTGAATTACTTAATTTAATTCAAGATAAATATTCGAAAGTGTTTTATCATGATTGTTTACTTATATAATTTTTATTTTATTCATAAATCATGACCCCATCCCTAATCAACATCCTGAAAGATAATACATTAACTGGTGATAATTATGTCACATGGAAAAGGAAAATTGGGCTATTGTTGTAATCTGAAAAGTATAAGTTCGTTTTGACAACTCCTAAACCACCTACTCCTACTAATGAATCTACTGAGCATCAAAGAGACGAGTATAAGTAGTGGGAGACCTTAGATGAGATGGCCAAATGTTACATTATGGCCACCATCTCCGACGTGTTGCAACAGCAACATGAAGGAATGAGTTATGCTGCCGATATAATGATGTCTCGAGAGAAAATGTTTGCTATGAGGTCTAGGATTATTAAGAGAGAGGCAGTGACTGCTTTCATGAATCTTAGGATGAAACCTGGACAGGCTGTGAAAGATCACATGATGAAGGTCATAGCACATCTCAACATTGCTTAACTCAATGGTGCTGAGATAGACGGTGAGACGAAAATTGACATGATTGTCAACTCACTGTCAGATTCCTTTGATCAGTTCAAGTTGGACTACACCTTGAACAATAAGGAATACACCTTGCATGGACTGATGCAAGATGTTCAAAGTGCTAAAAAGATCCTTGTGTAAAGCAAGGGTCAAGAGATTCATACTGTAGGTAAAGTTGCTACTGTTAAGACCCGTAAGAAGGTCAAGAAACAACAGAAGAAAAAGTAACTAGGACCTACTAAGAAGGAGACAAACAAAGTAACCAAGATCAAAGGGAAGTGTTTCCTTTGTGGTGAAAAGGACATTGGAAAAGAAATTGCCCAAAGTCTCAGGACAAGAAGGAACAAAGGTAATATTAATTATCTTGAAACATGTTTTTTGGCCGATTCTATGGATTCTTGGATCATAGACTCTGGAGCCACTAATCATGTTTGTTTTTCTATGCAGGGGTTCAAGGAAAGGAGAAGGCTTAATGAGAACGAATTCAACTTGCGTTTAGGTAACAGAGCGTTAGTGTCTGCTAGTGCAGTGAGAGATATTAGAGTTAGTTTAGATTCTTATAGGCATTTAGATTTAATAGACATTTATTATGTACCTCAATTCAAGAGGAATTGAATTTCAGTTTCTTGTTTAAATAAATTTGGATATTCGGTTACTTTTAATAAAACATTTATTATTAGTAGGAATAACAAATTTGTTTGGAAAGGTACATTGGAAAATGGTTTATTCTATTTGCATAGCAATATCTCGCACTTGTTAGATACAGAATTAACGCAACCTAATCATAAAAGAGTAAAATTATCAAAAGATGCAACCTACATATGGTATTTGCGCCTAGGTCATATTAACCTACATATGATCTACCAACTTGTGAATCTTGTCTGGAAGGTAAGATGACCAAAAGGTCGTTCACAACCAAAGGCACAAGAGCCATTGAATGTTTAGGATTGATACACACTGATGTATGTGGACCTATAAGCATTCAAGCTAGAGGTGGATATGAGTACTTCATCACTTTCACGGATGATTACTAAAGATTTGGCTATGTGTATCTCATGAGACATAAGTTGAATGCTTTTGACATATTTAAAGCATTTAAAGCTGAAGTAGAAAATCAGCTTGAGAAACACATAAAATTCTTGAGGTCTGATCGTGGTGGAGAATATCTATCTGGTGAGTTTCAACAATATCTTATTGATAATGGGATAATTTCTCAGTTTTTTGCGCCAGGTAAGCCTCAACAAAATGGGGTGGCAGAAAGAAGAAATATAACTCTTTTGGACATGGTTAGGTCTATGTTGAGTTATTCAACGCTCCCAAATTCTTTTTGGGGATATGCTTTACAAACCGCTATGTACATTCTAAACGATGTACCATCTAGGTCAGTTCCTAAAACACCGCATGAGTTGTGGACTGGGTGAAAGCTTAGTTTACAACACTTAAGGATATTTAGATGTCCTGCGCACTTGTTAAAAGGAAAGACAGAAAAGATGGAGTCCCGTTCAGAAACATGCATATTTGTAGGGTATCCAAAAGGAACCAAAGGATATTATTTCTATAGCCCTTTAGATCTTAAAGTATTTGTTGCGACAAATACTAAATTTCTGGAAGAGGACTATATGAATAATTTTGTCCCTAAAAGTTGAATTGTCCTGAATGAGTTTTTAGGAGATACAATTCTACAAGAGGTTTCACAACCTAGCCCAATTGTAAGTTCCGCACCAACACAAGATCAACAATCTACCATACCTCGTTGTAGTGGGAGGGTTAATAAACAACCTGAGAGATACATCAGTCTAGGAGAATCTGTAGAGAATCTCCCGGATGACGATGATCCCTACACATACAAGGAAGCCATGAGAGATGTTGATTGTCACCATTGGCAAAAGGCAATGCAATCCGAAATTGAATCTGTGTTAAAAAATAAAGTCTGGTCTCTTGTGGACCTACCTAAAGGGATAAAACCCATTGGGTGCAAGTGGGTATACAAGAGGAAGAGAGGAATGGATGGAAAGGTGGAAACCTTTAAAGCTAGATTGGTAGCTAAAGGTTACACACTAGAAGGAAGGTATCGATTATGAGGAAACCTTTTCTCCTGTGGCCATGCTTAAATCCATTAGGATACTCTTATCCATTGCGGCATCTCTAGACTTAGAGATTTGGCAAATGGATGTCAAGACAACTTTCCTTAATGGAAGTCTTGATGAAAGCATCTATATGATGCAACCAAAAGGATTCATTGAAAAGGGCCAAGAGGAAAGGTATGCAAGTTGCAAAGATCCATTTATGGATTGAAGCAAGGATCCAGATCTTGGAACATAAGGTTCGATCAAGCAGTGAAAAGTTTTGGATTTATTCATAACCTTGACGAACCCTGTGTATACAAAAGGATTAAAGGTGACAAGTTGGTTTTCCTAGTTTTTTACGTTGATGATATACTACTCATCAGAAACGATGTAGGTGTATTGACATCAATAAAAGAATTGTTAGCAAAACAATTTGATATGAGGACTTAGGAGAAGCAAGTAATATTCTTGGTATCCAAGTCATAAGGGATAGAAAGAATAGAACGATTGCATTATCCCAAGCTTCATACATAGATAAAATCTTATCTAGATTTTCCATGCAAGATTCCAAGAAAGGTATGTTACCTTTCAGACATGGAATCAAACTTTATAAGGAACAAGTTCCTAAGAATGAGCATGAAGAGCAATTCATGAGTCGAGTTCCATATGCTCGGCAGTTGGAAGTCTCACGTACGTAATGCTTTGCACTAGACCAGATATTTGTTTTGCAGTTGACATAGTTAGCAGATTTCAATCGAAACCTAGTCCTGATCATTGGACGGCAGTCAAGCATATTTTCAAATATCTCATGAGAATGAGAGATTATATGCTTATATACTCTGGAGGGGATTTAATTCCCGTTGGGTATACATATTCCGATTTCCAATCAGATTCTGACTCCAGAAGATCAACATCAGGATATGTATTTACACTTGGAGGAGGGGCAGTCATATGGAGGAGTATCAAGCAATCTTGTATTGCTGATTCCACCATGGAAGCTGAGTATGTGGCCATATGTGAAGCTGCTAAAGAGGCTGTTTGGCTCCGCCAATTCTTGATTGACTTGGAAGTGGTTCTTGATGCGAATAAGCATATCACTATCTATTGTGACAATAGTGGAGCAATGGCTAATTTGAGAGAACCAATAAGTCATAAGAGAAGCAAACACATTGAAAGAAAGTATCATCTTCTAAGGGAAATTGTGCATAGGGGTGACGTGACGATTACGAAGATCACGTCAGCAGAAAATCTAGCGGATCCATTCACAAAGGCTCTTCCACATAAGAGTTTTGATGGGCATTTAGAAAACATGGGGATGAGAGATATGGCACATTTGCTATAGAGCAAGTGGGAGATTGTTAGGAGTATGCTCAATAGCAAGAGTGTAATAATATATTTGACAATCTTTTCATATAAATAAAGTGATTTCTAGTTTAATAGATCTTATAGCATTTATAGTTTAATTATTAAAATTGTCAAAAGTAAATAATCATAAGGTCAAAAGACTATGAGAAAAGAAGAACCGTTCGTACATCTGGATATGTATGAGGTAGACACAATTATATAGTTAGTCTTGAATAATATTCACAATTGAATATAAAGGTTGGGTGCCTTTATCTTGTTAAAGTTGTAGATTCTTTTGCTAGCATTTGAGTGGGATCAAATGTGTTATGATGAGTCTAAAATCATCAAAGTGTGGTGTCTTTAGGCAAAAGAATCTAGTGCACTAGGTGCCTCAATCCTGAGATAAATGATGGACTTATGGTTGCAAGTGTTAACATTTGAGCTATCAATGAGTACGATTATATAACATAGTCTATCATCGATAGTTTGGTGGTATTCATTTGTTAATCGATAGAGGACTTCATTTATAGATATGTACATCGTGGCTCCATTTATTAAATGAGAGTAGAATATCATCATATGGATGTTTTGAGGTATTGGATATTAAATCTTAACGTTAAGTTTTCAATAGTGTCTATTGAAATATGGCTTCTGGACAAGTCAAAATATCAAAGTTCAAAATGTGGTCATATGGGTAAATATGGTAACTTGGAGAGCTATAGGCAGCCTATGAGCTCTTGGCGATTACTGGTATTCTTCACGAGGATACACTATCTCCATTAAGATTGTCTAGGGTATGAATGAACAATATTAACTTATTCTATCTTTATTTAAGAGTTCAATTTTAGTTCTTTAGTGGAATGAACTAAAATTAATAGATCGAACTTAAGTGAATCATTTGTTGATTATGATTAGGTTATGTCTATTGGAGCTTAAATTTAGATAGCCCGCCAAGATCCCTAATTCACACGAACTTGCATGGATCACTTGATATATTCTACCGGACCAATTTATGGGTTCATCTAGAATATTATTAAGGCATGTGAACTTGTTTCTTTTAGTAAGAATGGGTCTAGTTCACATGTGGACTTTTTATTAAGGTCCAATGGATTTAATAAAATAGAAAAAACAATATTGGTTTGGACGGCAAGGGACTATTTATTAGTCTTATATATTATTTTTATTTTATTATTTAATTAAAAGTCAAAATCTTTTTCCTAGTAGGAGATGGTCTCCTAGAGTCATATTTTTGTTGGTAATATGATAAGTATTATAAACTATATTTGATAAGTAGATAAATAATAAGAATTTATTTATCTAGTCAAATTAGGAAGTATTTGATTTCTATTAGGAAGTTTTTGATTTAGTCAAAATTTAATTATATTCAATAATTTGTTATTGAATAAATACACTATTTGAGTTGGATTAGGAGTCTTGGTGTGAAAAAGAAATCTTTTTTAAAAAAGGATTCATTGTCACCAAGTAAATCCACCTAGAGATAGGATTCTTGACCACCAAGTAAATCCTCTTTAGGAAAGGATTTGTATACCTATATATATACACCAATTAATATCGGCCAAGCATATAATTTTTTGGTTGAAAATTTCAGCCAAGCTAGAGAATTTTGAGAGAAAAAAAATTAATTAGTTTTTTTTTTGCTCTAGAAAAAATTCGGCCAACTCATAGATATTGTGTATTGAATTCGGTCAAAGAGAAGAGAAAAGGGGAACGTTTTTGTTTTCGATAGTAAACTAGTATCCTTTACATCAAAAGGATTTTGTGTATAAAATCGAATCGGATTCATGAGAGTTTCGATCAAATAGATTGATAATTCGCAAGTGACTGGACGTTCTTGGGTTTTCTCTTGGAGGATTATTGTGACTAACAAAGAAGAAGATTTTGTTTGTTTCATCCTCAGGTATACAATTAAAGAAAGGGATCCCACACTCCTAGGTGATTCACATTCGTGATTGGATTGGAAGATCTTGCGGATTCAATTTGACGCTAGTTCAATCGTCATGAGAAAAATGTATGATACTTTTAATTATATGTCAATTAATCTAGGGTTAAGGTTCTTTCTTTTAAAGCAATTTTTTTTAAATATACCACCCAATTTTTCGCTTCCACCGCGTTTTGAACCGTTTTTTTCCCTACAAGATCAACCTAGGTTGTAAACATCATTACTATAGTGGATTCGAGGACCGTGTGTGGCTAGAATGATAGCCTGTGAGTTTTGCCCAGTTAGAGAGTTTCTCACGTAAATCAATCGTGCGTTTTTTATTGCTTTCTGCACTTTAAATTGTCGATTGATTGCTTGTTGTATTTGGGTAATTTTTAATATTGGTTCATCAAGAAAAGTTGGTAATTAGCTTGATTAAAACCTATCCCCCCCCCCCCCCCCCCCTCATTTAGGTTGTATTTAGACAAGCTTAGTTTATTTTCAGTTGATATCATAGCGGGTTCCTAGACATATTTAGGAGATCCTAGCCATTTTTGTGTGCATTTTGTTCATTGCATTCATTAGCATTCATTTCACCCAAACACCATGAGTGGTTTTGAGATGAGTAGAAAGGGAGCTTCTAGCGTAAGACCTCCATTGCTTCATAGTGACAATCACTCCTCATGGAAGGGGAAGATTGAGTCATATCTTTCGGCAATTGATGACAAGGTGTTGATGATAATTGAAGATGGGTATACTCCACCCACTTAGACTCTTAAAGATGGAAGCATTGTTGCCAAGCCGAAGTCGGAATGGAGTGCTCAAGATTTCGAAGCCTCCAAGTGGAACAACAAGGCGATGCATGCCATTTTTTGTGCCATGGATGTCAACTAATACAAGCTCATCCAAATTACTAAGAATGCCCATGAAGCATGGAAGATTCTTGAGACGGCACATGAGGGGACGTACACAGTCAAGGACTCTAATCTTCAAATGTTGCAAGCCAAGTTTGAGACCATCAAGATGGAAGAAGATGAGTGCTTCAATGACTTCCAAATCAAGTTGATGGACATTGTCAACCAAAGCCATTAACTTGGGGATCCTTACTTAGACATGAGGATCAAGCAAAAGATCATGAGATCTCTTCCCAAAGGTTTGAATCAAAGGTGACCGCTATAAAGGAGAATAGCGAGTGTAAGAAAATGAAGCCAGGTGAGGTTATTGGGAAGTTATTGGCCTATGAGGTGATGAAGCTAACTTCTCAACCAAAAAGGGAAAAAAGGATTGCCTTAAGGACTAACAAGGATGAGAAGAGATATAGTAATTCCGATGAGGAGATGGCCCTCACCATGAGGCGATTCAAGCAATTCTTGAAGCTTAAGAAGAAAGGCCTCAACTCAAGAGAAAATGACTTCAAGAAGAAGACCGGATTCAAAACCGGTGAAGATAGCTATGACAAGCATTCAAGAAAGGATGTTCACTGCTATGAATGTGGTGGAATTAGGTACACCTCACCGGATTTTGGTAACTGAAAGGATAAGAAGACAGGAAAGACGATGGCCGCAACATGGAGTGCCAGTGATGGCACTGAAGATAATGATGACTCCTCGAGTGATGAAGAAGATGTGGCCAAATTTGTAGCATTTGCTACCTCTCACAAGTGACGAGGTGGTCGTTGGCACCTCACAAAAAAAGATATTTCTAATTTAATCTACCTTGCAAATGCAACGAGTCAAAGGACTAGTATAGCATGTAAGCAAGGGTCGTTCCAACAGAGAGGTGGTATCCATCTAACTGTCTCTAGCTAAAGCGTTATTGAAAGTGATGTAAGCAGAACATGGAATTGGTGAGAATGGTGTGTGTGAAGTGTATGCATAATGTGGAAAGTATGTGAGGTGTGAATAAACTAAACTAAAATAAATTACACTAAGGATAGAAATGTAACCGGGTGCTTGCCTTTCTAAATCTAGCTAAAGAGGGAAATCAATTACACTACAAAGCAATAAAAATTAGTCTACTCCTAAAGGCAAAGCACCCTAGCTACGAAAATAAATGTGGCTTGGAGAGATGCAAGATAGTGGTTACAATAGGTACAAAAGTTCACCAAACACACAAGCTAGTCATGTTGATTATAAACATTCAAGCACCATTCGAAACGGATTCAAGGGCTAGTTCTCTTGATTAAGGATTCTGAAACCAAATCATCTATTATTAAGAATCATTTGTTGATTAAGGAATACCGAAATCAATTCTCATCACTCAACCAAAGGCATGGAATGAACAATTGTGTCTAGGTCTAGACCTATTGAGCACAAGGACAACACACCAAACAACCTAATCTAGCATAAGAATGCATTAATCAATTTCCCTCTATTTAAGAGTTAACAATCAAGATCCATTCACAATTAATCAATCGGAACACGGATGTGCTCTTTCACTCGAATCAATCCATACATATCGATTCCCTTTCGTCACCAACATGCAAACAGGAGTGAGACTTTACTTTTACACTACATCATTTGTTTACACTAAGTTACACTACATCATTGTTTTAATCTAAAGTCTCACTTATGCAAACATATCAATTTCTACTCATTCACCAACACACATGTCAAGAAAAGAGAGATATAGCATAAGCTCAAAGAATATAGTCAAGATCCAAGTTGAATATCAGTAAATACCATATATAACAAGCTCAAGTATTGGTTTACAAATATTCCCTAATGGAGATTACACATCAAAGAAATAGAAAATAAAACAAAGAAAAGAGTTTAGAGATAACCAAGATCTCTATTTCGTTTTGCCCTCCTTTCTTCTTGGATCTACTTCAAAGATGGATGGAAGAAGTTTAGAGGTGGTGGTGGTGAGACATCCATGGAGGAATACCTCCATGGAAGCCTTTGAAGATCATCTCTCTCTTTTGTGGTGTAAGATCTAGAATCTAGGGTATTAGGTTGTTGTGTACACTTTTATCTAATATTGGATATTTGAGAGATATCTTTAAAGACCAACAAGGTGGGATATTTATAGTGTTTGAAGGTTAAATATTTAATTGGGTGTGAACAGTCAAGTTTACCCTTAAAAATCACGTGATCTGCAGGTGGATAAAGTTCTACCGACCTAAATCTGCGAGTTGGAACTCGCAGTTCCATCTAGCAGTTTGATTTTATTGGTTGTAACTCGCAGATCTATCTAGATGGTAGAAGGTTCTAGGAAAGTCTTACAAGCAAAATTTGCGAGTTTGATCTGGCAGTTCCAACTCGTAGTACAACTGCTACTTCATTCTGCGAGGTCTAACTCGCAGTTCCATCTAGCGGAAGGTTCTGGGAAAGTTTTGCGAGCGACCTCTGCGACTTCATATACTTAGTTCAAAATTACATCTGGCAATCTTGGATGTTAAATATAAATGTTATATAAAAGTATGAAACAATTTGAATGAATAAACTACTTCTTTTATTTATGTTCAATTCACATTTACAAATTACAAGCTTTAGGGCAAAAACCCCAACAATCTCCCACTTACACTAAAGCATGTGAGACATGTCTCGTAAACCTAGACCTTCTAGGTGACCCGTAAACACTTTAACGGTAAGGTCTTTGTAAATGGATCATCATGATTTTCCTGTGACGCTATCTTGGTCACGGTTACATATCCTCTCTACACTATCTCTCTGATGAGATGATATTTCCTATCTATACGCTTCCCTGTCTTTTGGCTTCTTGGTTCCTTGGACTTAGCCACAACACCACTGTTATCACAATAAAGTGTGATGGGCTTATCCTGATCTAGAACAACTTCCATATCACTTAAGAATTTTCAGAGCCAAATAGCTTCTTTAGCAGCTTCAATAGTGGCTATATATTCGGCTTCCATGGTGGAGTCATCAATACAGGATTGCTTAATACTCCTCCATACAATGGCTCCACCACCAAGGGTAAATATTGATCTAGATGTGGATTTCCTAGAATCCCTGTCTGACTGAAAATCAGAATTCGTGTATCCTAACGGGATAAAATCCTATCTAGAATACGCTAGCATATAGTTTCTCATTCTTCGAAGATACTTGAGAATAGTCTTGACAGCAACCCAATGATCCAATCCTGGGTTGGACTGGTATCTGTTCGCTACACCCAGTGCGAAACAGATGTTCGGTCTCCTGTATAACATAGCATATATGAGACTACCTATTGCTGACGTATAGGGAACACGTCTCATATCCTCAACTTCCTAAGGTGTCTTAGGACATTGTTCCTTAGACAAGTGAACTCTATGCCTAGAAGGTAAATTACCTTTCTTGGAGTTCTGCATCGAAAATCGTAAAAGAATCTTGTCGATATACGATGTCTGAGACAATGCTAGGAGTTTGTTCTTACGATCCCTTAAGAGTTGGATCCCTAGAACATAACTCGCATCTCCCAAATCTTTCATTTGGAATTGGCTAGCTACCCTGCACTTTATTTTCGATAATACCCCTACATCATTCTCAATGAGTAAGATATCATTGGGAAAACTACTTTCTTGTCAATGATGCGCTTGAAGACACAAGGATCATCAACATTTTGCTCGAAGCCATAGGTTTTGATCATATCATCAAACCTTATGTTCCAAGATCTAGATGCTTGCCTCAGTCCATAAATGGACCTTTGCAACTTGTAAACTGTTTGATCTTGTTATGAAGACATGAATCCCTCCGGTTGCATCATGTAGATGCTCTCTGACACGCATTTTGCCGTGGTATGCAACATCAAAACAAATTTATAAAATCCCAAGATGCGCTCAAACAAGTATAAAACTAGTATGTAGCAAGAATGGGTATCGTTCCATAGGGATCGAGCGATAGCTATGATTAAATCCTACTTTAATGCTAACTACAAACAAGAATTAAATGAAATTATTGATGATTGATGATTAAAGATTAACTAAAATGCAAGCTAAATATAAACTAACTAAATGCACTAAGATAGTAGGTGATAATAGATGATAAATGACTAAGGAATTGATGGATTCATTAAGGCAAACTATGGGCAAGATGATCTCTCATTAGTGAACATTAGTCAAATATAACCAAACTAGACTGTATAGCTTGATTGTATATCACTTATGGGTTTCCAATCTAGGGTGTATAGTGTTGGCCATCCATAAATGTTTGTTCATGAATGTGCATCTAGCAAAATAAGGGATTAATCTCATGTAAAGTCACTAATTCTACAGTGTATAGAATTAATGCTTAATCTCTTACAAGTAACTAATCGTAGAGTGTATAGTGTTAATTACTCATTCAAGATTAGAAAATGATAGAGATTAGTCAATCCGGAATTCACTTGAGGAGTGTACTCTTGTTCAATCCTTCTATTCAATTAAGCAGTAGAGAATCAAATAGAGTGTATATCTAATTCCCTACTCAAATAATTTCTCAACCAACTTGTTAAGAGATGAGTGTACAATCAAAACAAATCATTATTGAAAACAATTAAAACATTAAATGAAACATATTTGGTTGATTGATTTTATAAAAATAGAGCTCATGACAATACCCACAATTTACATAAGAATCACATCAATCCCTTGGTGGGATTTAGCTACTCATGACAAAAGTATTAAAATGAAAGAAAAGATGGAAATAGAGAAGACCTATATGAGACCTTCTATCTTCAAGCTTGATTCCACCTCCTATGTCCTCTTGAGTAGCGAATTGAAGAAGATAATGATGGGTTTTTGGATGATTTGGGAGAGAATGGATTTTGAGATTTAGAGAGAGAAAATGATGTAAGGATGAGTGTATATCGTTTTTGAAAAATCAGATGTGGTTCCTTATATACCCTCTCAAAAAATAGGTAATATTACTGATGTGGATGTGCCTGATGCTCATATAGCATGGGTAAGGTACTCGTGCAGTACCCGTGCAATCTTCATTTTCCTTCCTGGTTTGTGCAATGTGCAGGGGTTGTGCACGGGTATGTGACCCGTGCAGTACCTGTGCAGTTGGGTCTCTTCCGAGGCTTTGCTCCCTGGTTTGATGGATTGCACGGGTAGTGCATGGGTCATACCCCTGCAATTACCTGTGCATTGAGGTCTTCTCCAATTTTATCTTCTGGTGCACGGGTTGATGCACGGGTA
Source organism: Dipteronia sinensis (assembly GCA_033220585.1). Classification (NCBI taxonomy): domain Eukaryota; kingdom Viridiplantae; phylum Streptophyta; class Magnoliopsida; order Sapindales; family Sapindaceae; genus Dipteronia; species Dipteronia sinensis. Next base: position 31,458,475 of record CM065638.1, read on the forward strand.
GTGCACGAGTGTGCTACCCGTGCACTATGGCTTTCTTCACCTCATTTTTGCACCATTTGTCCTTTTTGCCCCTCTTTATGCCTTTTCACCAAATACTTGCAATATCAACCAAAAGAGCCATAAATACACATAAAAACACCAAGAACGAGATAAAGGGAAAGGATATGAGGGCCAAAATGTATGCCATTTTTGGCTCGATCAAATACCCCAAACCAAACCTTTGCTCGTCCTCGAGCAAACTCAAAACAAATCAAAGACACAAACAATTAACACACAAACATGACTCGATCTAAAAATTCCTAAACTCAAACAAATACGCTGCAAGCTAACTAACTAGGAGATAAGCAAGAGATAATAGGAGTGAGGAATAGGCTAATGCAAAATGTTCTAAATAACTACATGGTGGCAACCCAAGGGAAACTCGTATAACACGAATCCCACACTTATATAGCCATCGCCTTGGAAACTACTCACTCTCACATCCTGAGCATAATTCGCTTCAACACTAGGTTCTCACATGGGATCTCTCTTATTTTTCCTCTCATAACCTAGGTTCACACTCATGCAATATGTATGCAAAAGAGTTTATGTAATGGAATCAAAGTAGCTGCATACATTTCATACAAAATAAACGCTATTTTTAGTAAATAAGTCTCATGAAAGAATCAAGTGTCATGAACGTTGAAAGAGCATGCATCGACTAATATTCCCAAGTTAGATTTCCCCTAAGATCGACTAGGTCATTTCCATTTGGTTGTAATGGGGCTAAGGTGATTGGTGATTAGAAAGGATAGGAATTTAGGCACAATGCACTAATCAACCAAGTTAAGGCAATACATTCTACACCCAAACATTTAATTTCTCATGCAACACCACTTTTAGATACAAATATACAATAAGGCGCCCAGGCTTTCATAACTTCCAAGTGCAATTACTAACTACTCTTGTTGCCTTTTTTAGTAGTGTTTACAATTTAAACAAGGCAACAGAAGCATATTTCTTCCTTTTTTTTTCTTTTCTTTTGATTGTTTCTTTGCTTGTATTTTTTCTTTATTTTCTTGCCTTTGACTTTTGCAAATACTTTTTACAATACATCACTTACTTGCCTAAGTACACGCCATTTGAAAATTAGAGCACATTTTACATTCAATCCTAAGCCTTAACAAGATCCATCAAGTGAGGGTTAGCTTAGCATTTAGGTTGCTTGGGTTCTGGATAATGTAAGTGTAGAATGAACAAGTCTAAATGTGTTTGGCTTCAAAATTGGCTTGGGAGCACACAGATAGGATGGGAAGTATTTGGCATTTTAAGTGGCTAAAACACACATTCCCTAATATCACCTCAAATAATCCATCAACCAAGGGAATAAAAGTTTCAGTCAAGTAGTCCACTTTTATGATGCATGTTCTATGACATATGATGATTTTGGTGTAATGAGACTATGCATGATGTTTGAAAAGTGTTTAAAGATTTGAAAAGCTTTTTCCCTCGAATTGCGCACTTTTAGCTTGTGTTTGTGAAACTTTCAAGGGATGTCTCCACTATTAGAACAAGGCGCTCAAGCACCGAGTCCCCTCAACTTGGACACTAAAAGATGGGACTAACCCATGCAGTGCAAGTGAGACCCCTAAAGTGACTAAGAGCTATGAACAAGCTCACCAAGCATACACAAATTCGCCACAAACACTTTGCTTAAGATTATCTCACCAAGCTAAATAAAGCTCAAAATTTTTGGCTAAGCAACAAATTTGAAAAATTGACACAAAAAATGACTTAAAAACAATGAAAATACACTATAAAGCATGTGTCTAAACAACCTAGAGAGGAAGGGGGGGGGGGGGGGGGGGGGGGGGGGGGTGAATGAGTTTTTTAATCGATTATTACCAATTTTTCGATTAGTCAATATTAATAACAATTAACCCAACAAAACAAACATGCAAAATTAAGTAAAGTGCGGAAATATAAAGAACACTTGACTTTTACGTGGAAACCCTTCAACAAGGGAAAAACCACATGCTATCCTTCTAGCCACACACGATCACATAAATCCACTATATGAATAAAAGGTTACACCCTCAAGTGATACTCGGACTCTCACTCTCGACAACCTCATGCTATGAACACTACCACTCGCCACTCTTGGTTCAATCCCTAGTGATATCTCTTGATCCATTACTCTTGGCATGAGCACCTCTTACTCTACCCCTTAGGCCTTTTACAGTGGCACTTGACCAATGCTTGCCAACCCACCCTTGGTTGCAAGACTTCATTTGCTTATGCAACTTATCCTAGAAACTTCAAGACTTTGACTCTATGAAGAGAATAAAAAGTCCAAGTGTATATATGACAATATACTCATTGCAATAAAGTGCAAGACCTAAACACTAAATGCTTAACTAGTTGTTATAATGCAATTTAACAACCTAGTTATCAACCAATCCTACATGTACACACATGAGGTCTCAATTAGATGTAGAGAAATTCTAACAACCTTATTGTCAAATAAAAACTCACATAAATATTCAAGAACTTGACTAGATGCACAAAGTCAACCTAATCATCAATTAAGCATACATGAACATTTATGGATTAGCTAGTTAGGCATAACTGACCTAATGATGCAAGCTATCACAAACAAACCCAATCATACAATTTAGACTCATAAATCTATGCAATAAAGTGAGTTAAAGTATTTAATCAAGCAATAAATACCTAATATAGAGTAAGAAGAACAATAAATGATATTCAATGAAGTTCTTACTTACCTAGTCATGAAACCATGAAGACCCATGCTCAAATGATGATGAAAGATGCAATATGGAGATGGGTTTTGGGTTTGGAGAGTCAAAGATGCTTTCTTGAAGCTTTCTCTCTCTAAGAGCTCTAACCTCTTTCTAAAAATGATTTCTAAGCTCTTGGTCGGCCAAGAAGAGAAGAGGAAAAATATATATGAAGCTCTAGTTAAAACTACATCGTTTTGAACTTGGGAAACAAAATCCCGTCAAAACCGCTCTGTGTACCGCGGTACAGGCAAATGTCCAGACCGTAGTACATATAGCATAACAGAAGAAAATAATCTTCTGGAATGAACCGCTGTTGAGACTGTTGTGCATGCAGGTGCACAGGCCGCGGTACAGGCAACATGGGCCATCTAGAGAATACTATTGTATGGACCTCCGTGTAGACATGTGCACCAACCGTGGTCCACATTACGCATGACACACTGGAGAATACCACTCTAAGAGAAAAAATTCTCAATTCCAGGCATTCAAACACACGTTCAAGCACACCTAACCTATGTGAATATTGTGCAAGTGTGAAGTGTGATGAAAGACAAAGATGCACATAGCAATGATACACAAATGCAAGATAAGTAAATATGCATGCAAGTGTGTGTGTGTGTGTGCACTTAAACTCTTCAAGAATCAAAGTCAAGTGATATACCTTTAGAGCTCTTGATCTTGAAGTCATAGAGATGCTTGGAAGCTTGCCTTAATAATTATCAAGAAGACCTAAGCTACCCATTACACAATCATCCCCAATGTAGTATGTCATGAAATAAGCCAATCATAAAAATAGAGGTTCTTACAAACAAAAAGACGACTCGACAAGGCCTCTACACCCCCAAACCAAAACTCAACATTGACCTCAATGTTGAAGACAAGAGAGCCCAGCCTAGCGGCACACACCTAACTAGACACCAAAACATAAAATCCTAGGCACTAATCACACAATCAATGCCCACAAAATAAAAGAATCAACATTGGCTCACAAAAATAAGGCATTTAGGGAAACATGGCAATTAACCTCTAAATTCAACCACATCAAGCATCTATTCACCAAATCATCGGAATGTGGGTAATAACCCCCAAACCGATTCCTACTACATGCTCTTTCCTGTACAGGTATATGCATGAATTCAAAAAACCCCTAAACTGCGTTGAGCAATATAAAATGAAAACTTGTAAATCATATGCAATATCTATAAAGGCCTTTGGCCAATCCAATCAAGAATGAATAAATCAATAAATTCATCATTTGAGATTCAAAATTGTATCAACAGTTATAAACATATTCTCTCATTCACAGTTATCTACTCATTCAACCCAAAATTGATGTTTACTAAGAATATTCACATTCATCAAATATCCACTCTTGTCTATAAACAAAAATAGAACAAATTAAGTGCAAGAGTTTGAGTTGAAAAGATTAAACCAATGTGGTAGCATTGTTGTAGACTCAAACTGAGTTGCTTCTCGCCCGTTTTATGAGCACACTTGACTTGCTTGTCCCTCCAAGACTTGCAAGTGGACGGTGTGTTGAACCCAAGAAATAAAGAACCAAACAATAAGCACCATTCCTAACCACAAAGGTTAACAATTATAGAATCTATCTCAAACCAAATATCTCTCAAACAAAATAATATCCATGATTATCCCAAAAACTAAATTATCCTAAATACTAAACAAGCTAAACAAATTAAAGTGCAATGAAAGTTCTAAAGTTCAAACCTAAATAACTAATGAAATTCCAAATAATTTCACAATTGCAAGTTAAATCAATCAATCATCATCAGAGTTTGACTCTTCCTCCTCTATCATTGGTCCCTTCTGTTTTGGATCCTGCTGTGCTCTGAGCCTCTCCTCATGCTCTCTCATTGACATCTCTATAGCTGCCTGGAAATCTGGATCAATGGTAGGCCCTCCTGAAGTGTACTCTCGATGGGTGGTCTGCTTCTTCCTTCTCTGATATGGAATCATGTTCAAATCTTTTCTCATGCCTGTTACATTTTCCCACAGATCTTCAATGTTGTCCTTGGTGTCCCTGATCTCTATGGTGAATGTGGATCTTAGTGAGTCCATTGAGGTCTGAATGCTTGACATCCCTGATATCAACTGCTACCAAGGTACTTGAACACTCCCCATTGCTGACTCTGGCATTGGATCCTCCTGGTAGTACTCTGCCTATTCTTCATCCATAAACATGTCCTCATGTTGTTGAGTACTTGAACCCGATCCAGTCTTGGTATTCTTTCTCCTTGTTTTCTTTCTGCTGCTTGTCAAATCTTGTTCTACGTCCAAAGTATGCCATGTCCTGAGGTCCAAATCAGCATGTGCCCATTCGAACTTCTCATTGCTAAGATCCACACCTAACTACCTACAAAATTCAGTGATTAGGCACGGGAAAATCAATGCATTCTTGTCTAATTTCTTGTCCCCTACTGCCAAGATTTCTGCCTTAATGATCCACGCCACATTGATTGGCTGGTTATGTTGTATGCAGTGCAATATGGTGGCCGTCTCAAAAGATACATTCATCCTGTAAGTCCTTGGCCAGAGTGAGTGTGAATTGAACACATGCCAGAATCCCAATTCAATCTTAAGGTTTTTGTGCTTGATTAGGAATATTGGATTCACCTAGAAGTCCATTGGGTTGATTACCAGATCATTTGCGAGGTCCAGGTTCTTCTTGACGAAGCAGTCATTCCAATTGACTCCATCTCTCATCATACTTAGAACTTGTGGGTCATCAGGAAGCTCTGTTATGAGGTATCTTTGCAAGTTGTCTATGTTTATCTGAACTTCCACTCCTCTCACCATAACATCGACTCCTTGCATGAAGTCATCCTGAAACCATCCCAGCGTAAAATTCCTACATTATCCTTCTGCAAAAGCGGGGAGGTGAGCTAATAAAAGCCTTCCATCTTCTATCATTCACTCTGGTTGGGATCAGAGTGTCTTCAAGCTCTGATAGAGCTATGCCACGCTCTTCCACAATTTCCCTCTGACTAAAATACTCCAATCTTCTATTAAAGTCTCTATTCAACATGCATGGAGGTAGTGGGGGTAGCTTTTTCTTCTTGCTCTCTCTTGTTCCTTGCTTCTTTGCAGTAGCCTTTGTTCTACCTGACATCTGCAAAAGTAAAACAACCTTAATTAAAGCTATATCATGGCGAAAAATATGCATTTGATCAATTGAAAGAAGGCAAAATTTCAAAGGTAAATTTCAGGCCTAATTGCCCCAGTGCACAGGTATAGCACGAGCAGGTTACCCGTACAGTACCCATGCAGTTTCTAAGAACAATGAGCTGACTTTCAGTGCATGGATAAGTTGCCCGTGCATTACCTGTGCAGTCGCTGATATCTACATTTTAGCACACTTTCTTCAACACATTTCCATTTTCATGCATTTAAAACATTCCAATCAATCAATTGATTCACCCAAAATACTTTCAAACACAAATAGCACATATAATGGCACGTCTAGCACACTTTCATGGTTACAATAAACTCAAAATAACACAAACCATAGATTGTCTAATTATATGCAAAAAGTGGTCATAATATTTTTAAAAATTATTCACAACACTCCTACATGCAATAATCACACAAACTCATCATCAATCATCAAGGGCCATGCATTAAGCTTGAAAAGTCTCATGGGTTGTTCATAACTTAGGGTTCATCCATCTTTTAGAGAATTTGGAGAAGAGAAGAATGATGCATTCCGTGCTCAATCAATGAGAAACAAGTTATTGAACGAAGAATCCATACCCTTTTGTCAGAAAATTGAAAACGTGAGGCACACAAATTAACTTAGGGTTTTCAAGGGAAGAGGGGAGATAAATGTTCTTTGTTTGGGATTTGGTAAGCCCTACCATGAATGTGACGTGATATATATAGATTTACGCCTAGCACGGGTATAGCACATGTAGGTTACCCGTGCAGTTACCCGTGTAAATCCCTCAAAGTGGCCTGTAACCTCTCTTTTGCATGGGTATAACACGGGTGTGTTACTCGAGCAGTTACCTGTGCATATGCACTCCAAGTTCAGCCCTTTCCCGGTGCACGGGTGTATGCATGGGCAGTGCACGAGTGTGATACCAGTGCACTGACAATTTTTGCCACCCTTTTGCATCGGTCCTTGCCCTCTTGAATTTTCGTTCCCTAATTGGATTCCCTGCACATTGAAAATCATTTCAGAAACTACACTTGCCTTATTCATCAAATAGCTACTATAATCACTAACACTCAAACAATCAAATTTTAATAACTAAAACACTCAAGGATTTCACAATAAATTTTCTCTAGACTCCAAACAACCTACACATTAAAAAGCTCATGAGATTAATTATAATAAAGGTAGCTTAAAATGCATGAGAAAATGAATTGTGAAGTCCAACCACACCTAAAAATTAATCAATGCAATGCATGTGAGGTGGGACTTGGGTCAACCGAATGTGGTTTGACCGGATGGGGAAGTCCATTTCTTTTGACCACCCATATGGGTGTCAAAGTCTTTCCTAAAAACCCCTTCCCATTACTCCTCACCTCATATACTAAGTCTTTCCTAACCTAAATTTTCTTGATCATTGATGGGTTCTTCCTAGACCTAACTTGATTTTTCTTAAACTCTTGGAATTTAAAGCAATGGGCCTTAATGTGCCCTTCCTTAGAGCAAAATAAACAAGAAAAGGATTGATGAGAAAGACTCCCTCTTTGGTCATTGTCTTGAGGTCCTAGGTGTTGCCTCCATTAAAGGGTCTTCACTTCCCTCTCCACTTTGTCAAGTTGGACTAAGTAGTCACATTCCTTGACCTTGGTGATTTTCAACTGCTCTTCCTTCTTATCTAATTGTTCCTTGATATCTTTCAAAGCACTTGCTTTTTGCTCCACCTCTAGCATCAACTTTCTAGTCTTCCTAGCATATTCTTCTTCAAATTCTTCAGAGAGTTTGGCTAGCTCTACTAGGTCATGTGAAGTGGACTTCTTTTCTTCCTCAACCTCCTCAAGTTGCTCCCCTAGTACCTTGTTCAAGGCTGAAAATTCTTGCACCTTTTTCCTAAGAATCCCATTTTCTGCCTTGAGAAGTTTTACCTCAAGCTGTAGCTTCTTATTCTCTTCTTCAAGCTCATAGCTTCTTACTTCTTCTTCAAGCATCTTATCATCAAAGATTATTTTTTCCATATTCGTTTCTTCCTCTTTTTCCTAGATTCCATCTTGATGTCCTTTCTCCATTTCAGATGCTACTTCAAAGACTCTCACAATGTCACAAACCTTATTTTTTCTTCCTGCGGCTCTTTGGCACCTCTAAAACGAAGCATCCTTCAAGGAGTCTTTCATCAGGTTGGTCAACATAGAATTCAACCTTGCTCCCGCCACAACTGAATGATAAATACCTAGAAACTACATTCACCTCCATCCAACTGTGGCCATAAATGATCTTCCAAGAAGCAACTTCCACTCCCTCTCACAAGATTCATCAACCTTTACTTCCAACACCACAAAGTCCACTGGGACTTTGAGTCTATAGATGTCCAGCTGCACATCCTTAATTACTCCACAGGGAGTCTTTAGAGAGTTATCTGCCATCTTGAGTTCAATCAGAGTGGCCTTCATAGACTGTAGATTCATCTGCCTATATACCTTTAAAAGCATCATGTTGATACTAGATCCCATATCTAGCACTGCTCCTAACTTTTCTGGCTCTCCTATGGTGACTGGATTGATGAAATAACCTGGATCCTTTAGTTTCAATGGACTTGCTTCTTTTAGCTTAACAGACTTCTCTTTTACAATATCCTCAACAACAGCTTGAGTATCTTGTGTTGCCTCACTCTATGCCAACTCCTCACTCTTCTTTTGACATACCTCCATCACCTTAATATGCTCATTATTGCTCTGAGATTTTCCCTTGTCCTGTCTATGCAGGGCCTCTGCAATTTGAGTGACTTGGGTCTCCAATCTCCTAATATAAGCATCCATGCTATTTGCCCTCTGGTCATTGGATTGGATGTAGTTCTTCAACATTTGCTCATTTGCACTTTGGGAGTTTCTGATGGCTATCGAAGCCTCATCCATGGCCTTGATAAAATCCCTCAATTCTTCCCTAAGTGATTTGACCTTCGATTGATAAGCATTTGCCTGAGTGTTAAGGTTGCCTTGTGGGTTGTTACTTGAGCTCCCCCACTGGTTGTTGTTTGATCCTTCTTGATTGTTGTACCTATTATATCCCTGGTTCTAATAACCTTGGTTGTTTGCACTGTTGTTGTTGTTGCTCCATGAGAAATTAGGGTGATTCCTCCACTTAGGATTGTATTGGTTGGAGTAGGGATCATTCCTCTGCCTTTGGAATCCTCTTAACATTTGAGCTTCATCATGCTCCAACTGTCCCCCTACTCCATTCAATGTATCTTCTAAAATTTGGTTCACTTGAGTAGTTGGCTTGAACATATTCGTCATCAAATCTTTCACTGACTGTATTTCCTTAGCCATTCTGTATATTTCTATAGCTATTCATGTGTTCCCATCAATTTCTAGCTTTTCACCCCTCCTTATGTTTGAGGACCTTTGTTGTGAATTTTGGGCTAGCTTCTTCATGATCTCATATGCCTCTTGATCTCTCTTATCGGCAATTGTACCTTCACAAGCATTGTCCACCATCATCTGAGTGATAGTGGAGAGACCTTAGTAGAAGGAAGTGACCTTCAATTCCTTAGGATAGGTGTGTGGTGGAACCTATGCGAGCAATAGATGAAATCTTTCCCATGCTTCATGAAATGGCTCACCGTCTTCCTCACTAAAAGTGGCGATCTTGATCTTCAATTCTCCTACGTTTGCCGTTGGGAAAAACTTGTTGTAAAACACCTTACAAACTTGGGGCCATAATGTGAGTGTACCTGACTCCAATGCCATGTACCACAGCTTGGCACGATCCTTCAAACAATACTGGAAACAACTCATCTGCAGCTGTGCCCTTGTCAATACTCGATCTCGGAAAACTATAGGAAATGTCTCCAACACTACGTTGTACTACTTCATGAATTGAAGGCAATCCTCAGTTGGAAGCCCATGAAAAGATGGCAACAAGTTCACATACATTCCCTATTGGGGTTTATGCCCTAAAGATGTAATTTGTAAATGGATTTATGAAATAAATAAAAAAGAAAAGTTCAATTCATTCTTGTTGTGTTGTTTATTTTATAACTTGTGCATATATTAACATCCTAGATTGCCGGATGTAATCTCGAACTGTGTATATGAGTGTTATATACGGATGGATACAGTAAGAGACGTGCAATCTAAAGAGTCCATAGATAGTAAATAGAGCTGGGTACTTTATTTGTGGTTAATCTATAACTGCGGTTCATTCCGTAATGTACGGTGATTCTATCATGAATCATTTATATGAGATATGGGAATGTAGGCACCTTGTATGATGTGATCATATAGGACTAGGCCATGATCTATATGAATCTCTCACCAAGATCCATTTACTGATGAGATTCATATATATATATATATATATATATATATATATCAACTAATGATGGTTATATGTGGGTGATCTTAATCCTGAGTGTCTTATCAACTCTTACAGGTTTGATCGTGGTCTTTGATATACCATGGGTGAGGTCGGATGCAGTTCCAGATCAATATGCTCCGTATGTTGGGATATCGGTTTGGCTTGTGGCTGGGAAGGTATGTACATAATAGTAGAATCCACTCCTTCTGGTAAAAAGTAGATGGTAGTTCCCTTAAGGGTTTATTCAGAGCTTGGACAATATGAGCGCTCTCCTGATTCCGTGAGGAAATAGGATTTATTGTTCATTAGAGTATCAACGGTACTTAAAGGATATATGTAATTAGAGGGGTATAATAGACATTATGACCCAGCTCTAATTATGAACTACTGTGGAGGATCACACCATGTGTAATAGCTATATCGTTGGACACCAAGTTATGTCGGCCTGTGTAAAAGCGTCTGCAGTTGAGAGAGTGCAGCTTCAGGTTTTTAGTGGAATAACACCAGAGTTAATAATCAAGGAATATTAATTAAAGAGTTTAATTAATAATTCTGAGGATTATTGGAGCTCAAAATACTGTGGGTCCATTAGGTCCTCTTGATAGCCCGATCGATTTGGATAACAAGGGTCACGGTTAATTAATTGGATTGTCCAGTTAATTGTATTGTCCAATTAATTGTGTTATGAAAGTGACACGTATTTATTCGGGAATTAATTGAATAATGAGATTATTTAATTAATAAATAATACTGATTAAATAAATTAAATAATAAGATTATTTAATTATGTTATTAATCACTAAATAGAGGGTGTTAGTTGATATTTGATTTTAAATAGAATAAGATAATATGATTATTTTATTAAATTAAATATTTGAAAATGATTTTAAAATGTTTAAATTCAAAATAAATATTTATTTATCTTTTAAAATAAAAGATATGAGATATCATTTTAAAAGATTTAGTTTTAAAATTGAAAACATATCAATTAAAGAGTTATAGTTATAATATATATATATATATATATATATATATATATATATATATATTAGATAACAAAAACCAAGCACACTTGTGATCAGTTATTTCAATTTGTATCCAATACAAATTGTGGTGGGTGGTGAATCAATTTTTTTATACATATATATTTGACAAAACCGAACCTGATAGTGAGATATTTTTTACGCACAAAAGAGACAATGCTCGGTGAAGAAAAATTGCATCAGATGCAATTGGTATGTGCATGAAAAAGTATTATTGATCAACGCATTTAAAAGATAGTGCAAGTGTGTGCAATTGGTGGCGTGAATTGAAAAGAGAAAAGGGTGTGCAATTGGAGGCGTGCACTATTAAAGAAAGAAAAAAAAAACTATAATATTTTTTCATTGAAAAACTATAATTTTTCTAGGTTTGTTTTCTTTTGGAAGAAATTGTTTCTTCTTCTTTTCTCTACATCCTCCTAAGTTCCTGAGTACGTGACGCGCCCACGCGTAGTTATTAATTCAGGGAATAGCTAGGAAGATCGGTGGTACAGACCAAGAGCATATCATAAAGTGAAGGAGCCTCCAAACGTTGGTAAGGTTCTAATTTTTTTTAATATATTGATTACAATTTCCTGTGTTTTCATATTGTATGTATTAGTTCCGGAAAAAATAATTACGATCCCAAGTTCACTGGTCCAGATCGTTTATGATCTGTATAAAAATTTAAAAACTTATTTCCGCTGCGTTATCAGTGAACGGGGTTCCAACAATTGGTATCATAGCCAATTTTTTTTTCAGAAAAGGAAATTGTTTTTGATGCTCCTGTATGTATGATTGTGTAGGCACTATTTAAATTTGTTAATTTACAAAAACATGATTGATCGTTAATTACATGGTACTGTGGATTTAGGGTTCATGGGTTGTATTAATTTTTTTTTCTTCTGTTATTGTATTGTAAAAAAAAAATGTAACCTCTATTGAAGACCTGGAAAAATTGACGGAGGGCACTGTTCATGAATACTGTTCACTGGGCACCGTTCACACAGTAATGTTCACGAACACTGTTCACTGGGTACTATTCATGAGGTACTGTTCATGCGGACAGTTCATGGGTACGGTTCACATCGTCTTGCACTGTTCCGTTAGCAAGTGTTGCCGAGTGCGTTCCGTGCAGATTTCCTATTTTGGATTAATGAGATGAATCAGAGTGACCTGAAGAGACTGGAAGACTCGAAAATTACAAGAAGACCAAGGAATGCCTTGGGGATATTTTTATAATTTTATATAATTTTTTAGGTTAAATAATCCACAGTACTCGGTCAATTCATGTATGCTTTATATTATGTGATGATAAAAGCATTGCCATGCATACGTATGTCATTTAGATTAGATGTGCCTACACAAATATATTTGATATGTCATACATACATCATAGCCTAATATTTTATGTATTTTCTTTTAATATGATTAAAATAGGTAAATACATTATTGGCTATGAAAATGAGATCAGTTTTTTAGTAGTTAGAAAACTTGTTAATTCTCATTAATATTAATCTAGTTATTAAAGTGTTTAATAAACTATATTAATAGGGTCATTTATTGTAATTAGTATTAATTGATTAATGACCTAATAATAAATGAACCAAATAAAGTGTTAGAGTTTTAATATTTAATACTTGGTAAACACTATCATAATAATCTGACCTTAGTAAATAGTTTACAAAAGCTTAGATTATTCACTAATAGATTAGATTTTTAATTGTTTAAAACCATTAATAATTTATTAGTTAATTAGAATTTATTTCTAATAATGAATTTGTTAATGCGCTAGATAACTTGATTAAAGTTAGCCGTTTGATCCTGTAGAGTCTAGGTGCGTTAACGGATAATAGAAAACCCTATTTTTTAAATAGTAAGTGGGAGAGGGATATATGACATATATATCTCGCAGTCTCCATCATTAGTTCAACACCGTGAGATCTGAGTGGGGCCTTGTGACGACTTTGCTTTCGTCCTCCCTAAGGAGGGTTTCCACAAAGATCAATACCAAGGTTGACTTCCTAACGGATAGGATTTCTGAGGGTATTTTGGGATTGACCGACCCTAAGGCGGCAATTCTCGAGTTAAGCTCGTGAGATCTTAAATGGCGGGTTACACTAACGAAGGTTTTGATTAAGTTTTGTTAATTAAAAACCTGACTGAATAAACGATAGTTGAATGATATGGAATAAGAGTTATTCTAGTCCATATCATTTGATTGAGAATGTCTCGATCCAACATGCAAAGAATTGACCGACCCTAAGGCGGCACTTCTTTGTGGTATGTTGGATTGTCGTGGTATAGTAACTGTTTTTTGGGTATTTCTAGTTCGTTAAACATGTTCATGCATCATGTTTAAATTTATGCCAAAGCACTCGCACTTGTTTTTTAATAAATTGCTGAATGAATGTTTTATTTATTTCAGCAATTATGTCTTCTGCATTACTTCAAATTCTCGCAAACGACAAATTAACTGGTGATAACTACACTAAGTGGAAACTTAATATTAATGCAATATTGGTCACCAAAGACCTCAAGTTTGTGCTTACGGAGGAATGTCCTCCGATGCCTACTGCCAATGCCACATGAACTGTTCGTGAGGCGTACCAGCGATGGGTCTCATATGATGAGAAGGCTTGAACATATCTGTTGGCTTCTATGACAGATGTGCTTGTCACAAAGCAAGAAGCAATGACTACATCATTCGAAATTATGGAGTCATTGCAAGCTATGTTCGGGCAGCCCTCCGAGCAAAAGCGACACGAAGCTGTTTGTTCTGCTATGCTCGCTCGCATGAAGGAAGGTACATCAGTTCGGGAACATGTCCTAAGCATGATGTCCTATTTCAATATGGCAGAAGTCAATGGTGGGGCCATTGACTAACCCAGGCAAGTGAGTATCATACTGACGACTTTTCTGAAGAGTTTCGATCAGTTTAAGAGCAACTACAGAATGAACAAGTTAAGGTTCAGTCTCACACAGTTGCTCAATGAGCTCGCTACTTTTGAGTCCTTGACAAGGACAGTAAAAGTAAGACCAGTGAGGTAAATGTTGCCAAACCATCTTCCTCCAATAATAAGAAGAGGTAAAGGTCTGCTGGGAAGGCAAAGGGTAAGCCCAAACCCAAGAAAGCGTAAAGCAAAATGAAGGGCACCTCCACCGACCAAGACAAAGGAAATGTTTCCATTGTAACAAGGTCGGGCACTGGAAGAGGAACTATCCTCAGTACTTGGAGGAGGTAGCCAAGAAGAAGAAGACGAAAGGTAAATATGATTTACTTGTTCTTGAATCTTGTTTAGTGGAAGATGATTCTTCACCCTGGATAATTGATTTGGGGGTCGTTAACCAGGTTTGTTCTTCTTTGCAATGGACTGATTCTTCGACACAGCTAGAGGAGGGAGCCTTCTCAATACGTGTGGGGTCAGGGGATGTCGTGTCTACCAAAGCAGTGGGAGCAATAAGATTGTAATTTTGTAATAATAATAGTTTTTTTTTATTGAGCAATGTTTTTTTATTCCTGGATTTACACTGAATTTGATTTCCGTTTCTAAATTATTAGAACAATCGTATTCTATTTCTTTTAATAATAAGTATGTTATTATTGGAAAGAATGGTCTTAATATTTGTTCAGGAATTAATGAAAACAATTTGTATGTGTTAAGACCATTAATACATATTACACTACTTAACACCGAAAGGTTTAAGGTTGAAAAACCAAAAACTAACCGACATAAGATTTCTCCAGATAAGAACATGTATCTCTGGCATCTAAGGCTTGGTCATATCAACCTTGACCAGATAGACAGACTAGTAAAAATCGGATCTTTAAGTGAGTTAAAGGTTGCACCTTACCTGTCTGTGAATCCTGCTTAGAAGGTAAGATGACTAAGAGTCCTTTTACTGGAAAAAGGCTTAGAGCTATAGAGCTACAAGAACTCATACATACAGACGTTTGTGGACTAATGAATGTTAGAGCTAGGGGCGGCTATGAGTATTATGTCAGATTTATAGATGACTACTCAAGATATGGATATGTCTACCTGATGCGGTGAAAGTCGGAAACATTTGAAAAGTTCAAAGAATTTCTAGCTGAAGTTGAGAATCAATTAGGTAGGACTATCAAGTCACTACGATCGGATCATGGAGGTGAGTACCTTGACCAAGAGTTTGAAGACTTCATGGTCTAGCATGATATAGTTTCCAAACTCACAGCTCCCGGTACACATCAGCAAAATGGTGTAGTGGAGAGGAGAAATATTGTATTTTCATTCACCATCACTTTTACTTTTATGCATACTAGTTATATTAATCCTAATCTTATCACCGCTACCCCGATCTCAGTGGACGACACCCGTGCTTACCGCTTTACTCGTATTACTACTTGTGAACGCTTTGCATAAGTTTTATAAATTGTTTTGACGGACTATTTTCTGACGGCAAAAACCTTCACATCAAATGGCGCCGCTGCCGGGGATCGTTGTGCGTAGTAGTAATTAGATTAGTTTTAATACTATTAGTTTATTAGTTTTTTTTAAGTTTTGTCAGCTTCTTTTTATTGCTTTGGTAGTTTTTGTTTTTTGTTTGTGTCAGGACTCTATGGATTCTTTTTGGCAAAATTCAGGGTCAAGCTACGAGCCTAACGAGAATGCCTACATCTCATCATTCCAGTCAAATTCCATTGAAGACCAACTAAGAAATTTCATGAAGAATCGTGTGCGGGAGACTGAGCAGATAATAGCTTCTCAACAAGAGACTCAAGCCTTCATAGAAGAGAAAACCACCCAAATGCTCGAATCCACCCAGCAGTCCACCCCGGTAAATCAGAGTTGTTTCCAAGTTAAAGCAACCAAACCGGTGGATTCCTCCAATTTCTTAAAAGAAGACATGTATAAGCTCCGAATAGAATTTGAAGTGGAGCGAAGCAAGAGAATGGACAAGATGGAAAGGATGATCAAGATGAACCAAGAGCTTATGAGCGTGAGCACAGAGCTAGTGTTGGAAAGGGGTGTGTTGAAGGAAGAGAATGAAGCACTTCAAGAGAGAGAAGCCTTGGGAATGGAAAAGACGAGTAATCTCTAAAAGTTGAACAAGAAACTATTATTTGAAGTGAAGATGCTCAGGGTTGAGAATGGTACTCTCAAGAAGACAAATGGCGAAGTCTTCCACAAGAACAAAGAATTGGAAGAACGGATTGAGAGATTTGACGCCGAAAAGAGTACCGCATCGAAGGATTTGGAGAACTTAGCGAGGCTATCAAAAGATTTTGAAGATTAGATAGCTCACAAGTCAAAGAAGATGCAAATGGAGGTTGACCAAAAAGCCAATGCCTTAGAGGAAGCAAAGGTAGCACTAAGCAAAAAGGAAGAGGAGGTCAAGGCGTTACAAGTGAAACAAATCAAACGTCCTCTAGACCACGCATCAAAGGGGAGTTCCTCTAACTCTAATATCTTTTGCTATGCATGTTATAGGATAGAGCATTTTAAGGCTAAAAATTACAAGCCAAATCAACATAGGAAAACTAGAGGTCCTAGGAATAGATGGAGTCCACCTAGGGTCAAGCAAATATGGGTAAGAAAAGACCAAGTGCACTTATATAGAAACATGCAAAAGGAAAAGATAATGAAGTCACCTAAATTTATTTGGGTAGTTAAAAATATAGAATTTCCTAACTTGGTCAAACCACCCTTAGAGGACCCTAGCCTCTCTATGAATGCATCCCATTGAATAATTTTGATGCATGTAGTTAGTTTTATGTTTTATGTTGTTTAAATTCAATAAATTGTGATGTTGGGATAGTTTTGTTCGAATGCTATATTTTGTGGACATTTACACATTGAATTTATTGATTATATTTGTGGATGAAAGAGCCGGGGGCTCTTGTGCAAGTCTGAATGCATGTGCTTTATATTGTTTAATTCGGTTTGGGGGTTGTTCATGCCCCATTCCGTCAATTTTGATAAAATGCATGATGTTAAGCTTGACTTGTGCTTCAATGATATATTGCATGAATTGCCTTTATTTTGTGAGCCTTGTTTGAGTCATTTTTATTTTGTTGGGCATTGATTGTGGTTGATTAGTGCCTAGGTTTGTTTGAGTCATGTTAGGTGCATGCCGCTAGGCCGGATTCTCTTGTCTTCAACATTGAGGACAATGTTGGGTTTTGGTTTGGGGGTGTAGACGCATTTTTGAGTCGTTTTTTTATATCTTGAGTCATTTTTGTGTCTTATTTTCGAAAAAGTTGCTGCTTAGCCAGAATTTTGAGCTTATTTAACTTGGTGAGATACCTGGAGCATAGTGTTTGTGGCGAATGTGTGTATACTTTGTGTGCTTATTCAATAACTCTTAGTCACTTTAGGGGTCTCACTTGCACTTCATGGGCTAGTCTCATCTTTTAGTGTCCAAGTTTAGGGATCTTGGTGCTCAAGTGCCTTGTTCTAATAGTGGAGATCTCCCTTGTGAGACCACAAACACAAGCCAAAAGTGTGTATATTTGAGGGAAAATGTTTTTCAAATCTGTAAACACTATTCAAACACCATGCATAGTCTCACTACATCAAAAATCATCATTTGTCATTGAACATGCGTCATATATGTGGATTGCTTGACGGAAACTTTTATTCCCTTGGTAGATTGATCCTTTGAAGTGATATTAGGCAATGTGTGTTTTAGCCACTCAAAAAGAAAGCCTAAATACTTCCCATTCCCGTAATATGTGTGCTCCCAAGCCAATTTTGAAGCCAAACACATAGACTTTTCCATTCTACACCCACATTATCCATAACTCAAGCAACCTAAACACTTAGCCAACCCTCTCTTAATTGATCTTGTTGAGGCTTAGGAATGTAAAGTTGTGCTTTAATTTGATAAATGGCGTGTACCTAGGCAAGAGTAATGAGTTGTGAAAATGTATAGTAAAAAGGCATGAAAAGAAAAGAAAAGAAAAGAAAAGAAAAGAAGCAAAAAGTAACAAAAGAAAAATATGCTTCAAATGCCTTGTGTAAATTGTAAATGCTACTCAAACAGGTAACATGAGTAGTTAAAGATTGCACGTAGAGTCTAATTGTATGCCTGGATGCCATATTGTATTTGGAAGTGGAGTTGCACTGAGAAATTAAATGCTTAAGTGTAGAATGTATTGCCTTAACTTGGTTGATTAGGGTTTGTGCCTAAATTTCTCATTCTTGTAATCACCATTCACCGTGGCCACGTTACAACCAAATGGAAAAGACCTAGTTGATCTTAGGGGATGTCTAGATTGGGAATATTAGTTAATGAATGCTCTTTCTACGTTCACGACACGTGATTCTTTCATGAGACTCACTCACTGAAAACAGCGTTTATTCTACACTAAATGTATGCAACTAAGTTGATTCAGTTACATAAATTCATTGGCATACATGTTGCATGAGTGTGAACCTAGGTTCTGAGAGGAAAGATAAGAGAGAATCCATATGAGAACCTAGCGTCGAAGCAAATTATGCTTGAGGTGTGCGAGTGAGTAGTTTCTGAGGCGAGGGCATTTTAAGTGTAGGATTTGTGTTGTGCCAGTTTCCCTTGAGGTGCCTTCGAGTTGTTTAGAACATTTTGCATATGCTCATTCCTCACTCCCATTTGCTTTTGCATATCTCTCTGCTAGTTGGTTCTGCAGAAAGTTTTTCTATATGTCTAGAAAAGTTCTTAGTTCGAGTCATTTTTTAGTTTGTGTCTTATTTGTTTTAGATTATGTTTGCTCGAGGACGAGCAAAGGTTTGGTTTGGGGGTGTTTGATCCTGCCTAAATTGTTGTATATTTTGGCCCTCATTCCTATTCCTTTGTCTCGTTCTTGTGTGTATTTTCTATATATTTTATGTCTAATAGGCTCGTTGGTGCTAATTGCAGGCAATAGATGTAATTCTGGTGTTAGAAGCTAATTGTGGTGGTTCAGGCAGAAAAGGGGCAAAAGGAAAGACAAAGGATCATAAGCAGCTCTACAGTGCGGGTCCAACCGCACTCCAACCACACTCCTTCCCACAGCCGGGACCTGAATCATGAAGGAAAGATAAAGTGCGGCTCAAGTGCGGGTAATCCAATCGCACTCCACCCGCACTGTTGCTCAAGACAGAGGAGTGGATTTACACCTGACACCAGAGTGCGAGTATAGTGCGAGTAAAGTGCGGGTAAAGTGCGGGTAATCCAACCGCACTCCACCCGTACTATTGCCCAGATCAGAGAACTGAAGATGAAGACAACCCATATAGTGCGGGTACAGTGCGGGTAATTCACCCGCACTCCACCTGCACTTTGCGCACGACAGCTTCTGTTTTCAAGCTTAAGTGACCTATTTTTCCATCCTCTATAAATAGAAAAGGATGGGAACGAACCAAATAGCTCCCATATCTCCCAACACTTGTAGTCTAAGGTAGAAACACATCTCCCTATCATCCAAACCATCTATACTCAATCAAAGGAAACTAGGAGACTTTGATTCAAGCTTCAAGAAGGGAGATCAATCTTCAAGGGTTTACTCTCTGCACTCTCTCTTAGTTTATTGGTTTGTAAAAGAACATGAGTAGCTAAAATACCCCACTCTGGGGTTGATGTTATTTGTTTGATGGATATTTGGGCTTTGAAAATAAACTCTATGTGTTATATTTATACTATCTCTATGTTTTATTCCATTGCTTGAATTGATTTCCATTATTGATTTGCTTGGATACACCCTCTTTGCATGATTGATTTGGATTACTTGAGTAGGCAATTAGGTTGTCTAATGCTCTATTGAATTGAAGGATTTTCGGAAATCCGGCTCTACAACCATGTCCTTAATCTAATCTTGAATTAGTGGCTTTCACTATACATCCTAGTTTATCCACTTGTGAGAGAATTAGAAGCCTCCACTATACACCCTAGGTTGGCTACTTTAGTGATTTTACGAGAACTAACCTTCGAGTAGAATTCGGTTGATAACCTCGAGCCTCATCCAATCTCAAACGGGTGGCCTTCACTATACATCCTAGGTTGGCCACTAGTGAGGGAATTGGAAGCCATCACTATACACCCTAGGATGGCTACATTAGTAATAGGTTGAGCCATAGCTAGATAGATGAGCATTCATGGAAAAAGTCCCGATTGAGTAACTAGCCATTGTTGGTTGCTTAGGAGGGATTAATCGCTAGTAGGAGGTCTTCACTATACACCCTAGGTTGACCTCTTGCTAGATATATATACCAACGCTATACACCCTAGGTTGGTTACATTTGTCAATACATGCTTAATTGAGAGTTTGTTGCAATTGCCCCAATATTCACTTACAAGTCCATCAACTCCGTAGTTCCATCATCATTCATTCATCACTCCATTGTCATCCCATTTTATTTGCTTTCATATTTAGTTTATATTGTATTTTCATTCACCATCACTTTTACTTTTATGCATACTAGTTATATTAATCCTAATCTTATCACCGCTACCCCGATCTCAGTGGACGACACCCGTGCTTACCGCTTTACTTGTATTACTACTTGTGAACGCATCGCATAGGTTTTATAAATTGTTTTGACGGACGGTTTTCTGACGGCAAAAACCTTCACATCAACACCAGAGTTAATAATCAAGGAATATTAATTAAAGAGTTTAATTAATAATTCCGAGGATTATTGGCGCTCAAAATACTGTGGGTCCATTAGGTCCTCTTGATATCCCGATCGATTTGGGTAACAAGGGTCAAGGTTAATTAATTGGATTGTCCAATTAATTGTGTTACGAAACTTACACGTATGGAATTAATTGAATAATGAGATTATTTAATTAATGAATAATAGTGATTAAATAAATTAAATAATAAGATTATTTAATTATGTTATTAATCACTAAATGGAGGGTGTTAGTTGATATTTGATTTTAAATAGAATAAGATAATATGATTATTTTATTAAATTAAATATTTGAAATTGAATTTAAAATGTTTAAATTCAAAATAAATATTTAATTATCTCTTAAAATAAAAGATATGAGATATCATTTAAAAAGATTTAGTTTTAAAATTGAAAAGATATCAATTAAAGAGTTATAGTTATAATAATATATATATATATATATATATATGATATATATATTTAGATAACAAAAACCAAGCACACTAGTGATCAGTTATTTCAATTTGTATCCAATACAAATTGTTGTGGGTGGTGAATCAATTATATATATTTGACAAAACCGAACCTGATAGTGAGATATTTTTTACGCACAAAAGAGACAATGATTTGTGAAGAAAAATTGCATCAGATGCAATTGGTATGTGCATGAAAAAGTATTATTGATCAACGCATTTAAAAGAATGTGTGCAATTGGTGGCGTGAATTGAAAAGAGAAAATGTGTGCAATTGGAGGCGTGCTCTATTAAAGAAAGAAAAAAAAAATATAATATTTTTCTTTGATAAACTAGAATTGTTCTAGGTTTGTTTTTTCTTGGAAGAAATTGTTTCTTCTTCTTTTCTCTATATCCTCCTAAGTTCCTGAGTACGTGACGTGCTCACACGCAGTTACCATTTCAGGGAGTAGACAGGAAGATCGGTGGTACAGACCAGTGGTACAGACCAGTGGTACAGACCAGGAGCATATCATAAAGTGAAGGAGCCTCCAAACGTTGGTAAGGTTCTAAATTTTTTTTTAATTTATGATTATAATTTCCTGTGTTTACATATTGTATGTATTAGTTCCAGAAAAAATAATTACGATCCCATGTTCACTGGTTCCAGATCATTTATGATATGCATAAAAATTATAAAATTTTTAAAATTTTAAAACTTATTTCCGCTGCGTTACCAGTGAACGGGGTTCCAACATTCCCTTCAGCTTATATAGCCTAGCACTGTCATCCAAGCCAATAGCTGTTGGTTGCTCATCTCCCAGTGATGAAAGATTATACTCCCAGATTATAAGTCCCAAATCTTCCACATTAGTTCTTGGTTCCTTAACTGGAATATTAGGTGGCTTTTTGATACACACTTTTTGTGCCGTTACCAAATTGCAATTATCAAAAGATATTTATATTTATACACACGCAATGTGCTCTAAAGTTTGAAAACAAGTAAAGCGGTAAGCGAGGGTATCGTCCACAGGGAGGTGGAATCCTTCTAACTGTCTCTAGCTAAAGCGTTATTGAATATGATGTAAATAGAACATGGAAGAGGTGAGAATGGTGTGTGTGAAATGTATGCATAATGCGGATGGTGTGTGAGGTGTGAATACAACTAAACTAAATTAAATTACACTAAGGATAGAAATGTAACCGGGTGCTTGCCTTTCTAATTCTAACTACATGGAAATCAATTACACTACAAAGCAATTAAAAGAGGCAAATCAATTAAACTACAAAGCAATATAAATTAGTCTATTCATAAAGGCAAAGCACCCTAGCTACGAAAATAAATGTGGCTTGGAGAGATGCAAGATAGTGGTTACAATAGGTACATAAGTTCACCAAATACACATGCTAGTCATGTTGATTATAAACATTTAAGCACTATTCAAAATGGATTCAAGGGCTAGTTCCCTTGATTAAGGATTTCGAAACCAAATCATCTATTATTACGAATCATTTGTTGATTAAGGAATACCAAAATCAATTCTCATCACTCAACCAAAGGCCTGAAATGAGCAATTGTGTCTAGGTCTAGACCTATTAAGCACATGAACAATACACCGAACAACCTAATCTAGCATAAGCATGCATAAATCAAGTTCCCTCTATTCAAGAGTTAACAATAAAGATCCATTCACAGTTAATCATCCGGAACATGGATATGCTCTTTCACTCAAATCAATCCATACATATCGATTCCCTTTCGTTACCAACATGCAAACAAGAGTGAGACTCTACTTTTACACTACATCATTTGTTTATACTAAGTTACACTACATCATTGTTTAATCTAAAGTCTCACTTATGCAAACATATCAATATCTACTCATTCACTAACATACACATTAAGAAAAGAGAGATATAGCAATACTCAAAGAAAAGAGTCAATATCCAGGTTGAATCTAAGTAAATACCATATATAACAAGCTAAAATGTTGGTTTACAAATATTCCCTAATGGGGATTACACATCAAAGAAATAGAAAATAAAACAAAGAAAAGAGTTTAGAGATAACCAAGATCTCTATTTCGTTTTCCTCTCCTTTCTTCTTGGATCTACTTCAAATATGGATGGAAGAAGTTTAGAGGTGGTGGTGGTGAGACATCCATGGAGGAAAACCTCCAAGGAAGCCTTTGGAGCTTCTCTCTCTCTTTTGTGGTGTAAGATATAGAATCTAGGATATTTGAGAGATATTGTAAGATATTAGAGATATCTTTAAAGACCAACAATGGGATATTTATAGTGTTTGAAGGTTAGGGCATTAATTGGGTGTGAAAAGTCAAGTTTACCCTAAAAAATATCTTGATTTGCAAGTGGATAAAGTTTTGTCGACTTAATCTGCGAGTTGGAACTCACAGATCCATCTAGCAGATTGATTTTGCTTGTCGTAACTCGAAGATCTAGATGGCAGAAGGTCCTGGGAAAGTTTTGCGAGTGAAATCTACGAGTTCAATCTCGCAGTTCCAACTCGCAGTACAACTGCTACTTCATTCTGCGGGTCCAACTCGCAGTTCCATCTAGCGGAAGGTTCTGGGAAAGTTTTGCGAGCGACCTCTACGACTTCAATCTCATAGTTCCAACTCACAGTACACTGCTACTTCATTCTGCGAGGTCCAACTTGCAGTTCCATCTAGCGGTAGGCTCTGGAATGGATCTGCTACTTAAATCTGCGAGTTGGAACTCGCAGTGCCATATGGCAGATTTTTTTGCTTCGCGCAGCAGTTGTTAAAATAGGCATAACTTCTTCTACAAAATCTGGAATCATGATCTGTATAGTTCACTGAAAACTAGACTCTCGGGGCTTTCCGAAAACATATGGTTCAATACCTAGTTCAACTTGATGAGGGAGATATGACTTCTGTAAGTTAGACATTCTGCATAAGCCATCTCAATTTCAGCTCTTTTTCCTCCTATTTACCTTCAAACCTTCACTTTAAGCTCAAATACCTAGCTTATTGGAAAATGAACCTACACAAGGCTAAAAAACATATTATATACACAAAAATACTTCAAAACAAGAACAAAAGCTAGGAATAAGGAGCCTAAAATAGGTACATAAATGTACCGATCAATTTTCTTCAGCCATTTCTTCTTCAAAATTGTTGTTCTCAAACTGTCTAATCAATCTTCCAAGTAGGTGGATGTTGTCTTGAACAGGAAAAAGTGTTCCTCTAAGTGAACGCCTCCCGTGCATAAACCTAATCACCTGAAAATTCGAAGAACAACCACCGCGAGGTAAAAGAAACAAAAACAATACAAAAATAATTAACTACTAACTAACTAAAGCAAAAATCAAAGTACAACTATGTACGCCGATCCCCGGCAGCGGCGCCATTTTTTGACACGTATTTTGCCGTGGTATGCAATATCAAAACAAATTTATAAAATTCCAAGATGCGCTCAAACAAATATAAAACTAGTTTGCAGCAAGTATGGGTATTGTTCGACATGGATCGAGCGATAGCTATGAATAAAATCCTACTTTAATGCTAACTACAAACAAGAATTAAATGAAATGATTGATTGATGATTGGAGATTAACTAAAATGCAAGCTAAATATAAACTAACTAAATGCACTACGATAGTAGGTGATAATAGATTATAAATGACTAAGGAATTGATGGATTCATTAAGGAAAACTATGGTCAAGATGAACTCTCATTAGTGAACATTAGTCAAATATAACCAAACTAGAGTGTATAGCTTGATTGTATATCACTTATTGGTTTCCAATCTAGGGTTTATAGTGTTGTCCATCCATAAATGATTGTTCGTGAATGCGCATCTACCAAAATAAGGGATTGATCTCATGTAAAGTCACTAATTCTAGAGTGTATAGAATTAATGCTTAATCTCTTACAAGCAACTAATCCTAGAGTGTATAGTGTTAATTGTTCATTCAAGATTAGAAAAGGATAGAGATTAGTCAATACAAAATTTACTTGAGGAGTGTACACTTTTACAATCCTTCCATTCAATTAAGCATTATAGAATCAAATAGAGTGTATATCTAATTCTCTACTCAAATAATTTCTCAAACATCTTGTTAAGAGAGGAGTGTACAATCAAAACAAATCATCTTTGAAAACAATTAAAACATTGAATGAAATATATTTGGTATATTGATTATACAAAAATAGAGTTCATTACAATACCCACAATTTACGTAAGAATCACATCAATCCCTTTGTGGGATTTAGCTACTCATGACAAAAGTATTAAAATGAAAGAAAAGAGGGAAATATAGAAGACCCATATGAGACCTTCTATCTTCAAGCTTGATTCCACCTCCAATGTCCTATTGAGTAGAAAATTGAAGAAGATAATGATGGGTTTTTGGATGATTTGGGAGAGAATGGATTTTAAGATTTAGAGAGAGAAAATGATGTATGGATTGGGTGTATATCGTTTTTGAAAAATCAGATGGGGTTCCTTATATGCCCTATCCAAAAATAGGTCAAAATGCTGATGTGGACATGCCTGATGCTCATATAGCACGGATATAGCACAGGTAAGGTACCCATGCAGTACCCGTGCAATCTTCACTTTCTTTCCTGGTTTGTGCAATGTGCACGGGTTGTGCACGGGTAAGTGACCCATGCAGTTGGTTCTTGTTCGAGGCTTTGCTCCCTAGTCTGATGGATTGCACAGGTAGTGCACGGGTTATACCTATGCACTGAGGTCTTCTCTAATTTCGTCTTCTAGTGCACTAGTTGATGCACGGGTAGTGCACAAGTGTGCTATCTGTGCACTATGGCCTTCTTCACCTCATTATTTTGCACCATTTGTCCAGTAATATCAACCAAAAGAGCCATAAAACACATAAAAACACCCAAGAATGAGACAAAGGGAAATGATATGAGGGCCAAAATGTATGACATTTTTGGCTCGATCACTCTCATCGTGATTGCCATTCAAGAATGCAGTCTTGACGTCCATTGCCAAATTTCGGAATCAAAATAGGCAGCAATGGATAAGAGAATCCGAATAGACTTTAAAATGGATACTGGTGAGAAAGTCTCTTTATAATCGACCCCCTCTTTCTAGATATAACCTTTAGCCCTCAGGCTTGCCTTGACAATCACTACATTCCCATCTACTCCTCTCTTTCTCTTGTAGATCCACTTACACCCTATGGGTTTTATCCCATCTGGTAAGTCTACAAGTTCCCAGACAGAGTTAGAGTACATAGACTCCATCTCGAGATTCATGGCTTTAAGCCATTTCTTTTTGTCACGATCTTCCATTGCAATCTTAAATGTCAATGGATCATCCACACTATTAGTAGAGACAACAGCTTGTCCCTCACCTATATCCAGATAGCATTCAAGTTGTCGTACAACCCTTCCACTACGTCTAGGTGGTAGTGTATCCTGACTAGGAATCTTCTGACTCTCAGATGTCAATGGATCAACAACTCTTGTTGATTGAGCACTGGTCGTACCAGGCTCCATTTCATTCAATACAATCTTACTACGAGGTTTATGGTCACTGATATAGCTATTCTCAAGAAACGTTGCATTTGTCGATACAAACACTTTGTTCTCTTCAAGACTATAGAAGTATCCACCTCTAGTCTTCTTAGACTATAGGGTCCAGCTTTCCACTTCTGTTCTTCGGCACATGTGCTGGACACCCTCATATGTGGAAATGTAGCAAACTAGATTAATGACTATTCCACAACTCTATGGGAGTCTTAGGAACAGATTTGGATGGCACTACATTCAAAATGTATGCCGCAGTTTGTAACGCATATCCCCAAAAGGAATTTGGTAATGATGAGAAACTAATCAGAGATCTCACCATTTCCATTAGGGTTCTATTTCTCCTCTCCGCGACACCATTCTTTTGTGGTGTACTAGGAGCTATGAGTTGGGACACTATCCCATACTCGACCATAAAGTCTTCAAACTCTTAGTCAAGGTACTCACCTCCACGATCCGATCGTAGAGACTTGATAGTCTTTTCTAACTGGTTCTCAACTTCAGATCGGAATTCTTTAAATTTTTCAAAAGTTTTCGACTTCCGTTGCATTAGGTAGACATATCCGTATCTAGAGTAGTCATATATAAAAGTGACATAATACTCATAGCCACCCCTAGCTTCAACATTCACCGGTCCATAAATGTCTGAATGTATAAGCTCTAGTGGTTCTTTAGCTCTAAGCCCTTTTCCAGTAAAAGGTCTCTTGGTCATTTTACCTTCCAGACAGGATTCACAGACACGTAAGGTGTCAACCTTATCTCACTTAAAGGTCCGCTTTTAACCAGTCTATCTATCCTATCAAGGTTAATGTGGCCAAGTCTTAGATGCCGTATATATGTTTCGTTTTCTAGAGAATTTTCGTTTTGTTTTTGGTTTTTCAACTTTAAACATTTGAGCTTTGAGCAATGTTGTATGTATTAGCGGCCTTAAAACATACAAATTGTTTTCGTTTAATCCTGAACATATATTCAAGACATTCTTTATAATAATAACAGACTTATTATTAAAAGAAATAGAATATAATTGTTCCAACAACTTTGAAACTGAAATCAAATTTCTTGTGAATTCAGGAATAAAAAATACATTGTTTAAAACAATAAAACAATTTCCAAAATGTAGTCTAACTACACCCATTACTCTTGCTGACACAACATTCCTTAACCCAACACGCATAGAGAAGGTTCCTTCCTCAAGCTGTGTCCAAGAATAAGTCTACTGTATAGAAGAACAATCATGGTTAGTGGCCCCCGAATCAATTATCCAGGGTGAAGAATCATCTTCCACTAAACATGACTCAAGAACAAGTAAATCATATTTACCTTTCGTTTTCTTCTTCTTGGCAACCTCCTCTAGATATTGAGGACAGTTCCTCTTCCATTGTCCAACCCTATCGCAATGGAAACATTTTCCTTTGCCTTGGTCGGTGGAGGCGCCCTTCTTCTTGCCTTGGGCTTTATTAGGCTTGGGCTTACCCTTTTCCTCCCCAGCAGACCTCTTCCTCTTTTTATTTTTAGAGGAAGATGGCGACATTCTTCTTGGCGGGAAGGATACCTGTCTGAGGTGGATTCTAGGTTGATGTTGAGGTACCCCCGGGTGCTGGGTACATGTCCCAGCATCTGGGTGTCAGGGAGGAGGTTCCGGATACATGCGAGGTGCTGGGTACGTGGTATCGTTGTACCGGCTTCACTAGGTGTAAGAATAGACACATAGCATGGTACCTGCTCTTCCTGGTTCGTATCTCTAGTGCCTTATCTAGGTAGATAGATAGTCGAGGTTCTGGCCTTACCAGGTGTTGATACCTTCAAAGTCGCGGTATCGATCCCGCTAGGTACGTGGGAGCTGGGATGGGTTCCTACCAGGTAGTAACTTGGTGGAAAATTCTCCTTTGGACCCTTGCCAAAAAACTCTATTCACAAGCCTCACTCAACGTCTTTCAACGCCTAAAAAGTTATTCCAAATAATCCTCATTAATACAACCGGATTCTCAGGAATATTGGAGGTCTATATATACGGCAATGAATGACGAAGAGGGGAAGGGGATTTTTTGGGGAACACTAGAGAGATATTTTTGTCCCAGAGAAACTTCTTATGTTTTCTCTGAAGCCAGTGAGAGTTTTAAACAATCATTGGGAGGTTTTAGCCACTTATCGACATAAACGAGTACGCCATCTCCATCCTATGTAAAACGAGAGAAAAGAGAGTGTATTGTAATACCCATGCAAATAAATATTCAATAAAACAGTGTCTTTTGTATTCATCTTGTCTTTTGCATTCTCCTCTCTCGATCTCCCACAATATTAAATAAACCCGGTACCGAAGGTTCCTACCCCGCTGCCACCTACCGGAAGTGGACAGGGGTGCTAACAGGAATTCTGCTCCGTGAGTGGATTTTTCCGTTAACACTTTTTGGCGCCGTCTATGGGAAGTTTCCACACTGTTAAAAGAAAGCCTAAAAATATCATGTGAACCATGCCAGATGACGGCTAACCTAAATCACCTTCCACGAGAACGAATGTCCTCTATCAGCTTGCCATATCCATTTGCCTTTTGGGGAGTTGACTTAATTGGACCACTCCCAACCGCGCCTGGTCAGCAGAAGCATGCAATAGTAACCATCGACTATATTACTAGATGGGTGGAAGTGAAGCCCTTATCCTAGATTACGGAGGCAAACATAACTGAATTCATCAAGAAGAATGTGGTATACCGGTTCAGCACCCGATAGTCATTATTACAGATCTGGGTAAACAGTTTGACAATGCTAGGTTTCGGGAGTTCTGTGAAAACTTGGGAATCGTGCTTCGTTTTGTATCAGTAGCATATCCCCAAACTAATCGCACCACCAAAAGAACTGCTACTGGGAAAGCCCCTACTCGTTGACTTTCAGGGTGGAAGCTGCCCTCCCAATCGAGCATAAACTTACCACCTTCAAGATCCAGCATTTTGAACCAGGGGGCAATAAAGATAGGTTAAGGGCCAACCTAGACCTCCTAGAGGAAAGGCAGGATAGAGCTGCAGAGAGAGTCACAGTCTATCAGAGCCGGATTGCTAGATACTTTAACAGAAAAGTCAGGAACCGAAGCTTCAAGGAAGGGGATCTGGTCCTCAGGAAAGTAACCCAGAACACCAGGAATAGATCGGATGGGGTACTAGCCCCAAATTGGGAAGGTCCTTACTTAGTTAGTATGGTAATCCGAGGTTGGGCCTACAAATTGGAAGATATGGAGGGACGTCCCATCGACCACACCTGGAATGCAGATCACCTAAAAAGATTCTACCTATAGAAGAACTGAATATTTGAATGGGAATCTACCAGTATCGCCCAAGATAGGTACCGACAGATGCTTGTACCTAGCAAATGATTGTATCACCCCTTTTTAATCTATCAATAAAAAAGATTCTCCTTTTTTTCTCCATCTACATTTTCATTATATCTCCAGTATTTGCCTTGAGGATTTTGCCATGATCGCCTCAAGACCAGGAAAGACCATATGGAATTCTCGTTTCCTTGGCTGGGTACCACCCCCCACTAGGAAGGATCTAGACCGTAAGAGCATAGTTGCCTGACAGATCAAGGCCTCAGCCTGGCACCACCCACTGCTGAGAAGGGTCTGGTTAGTAAAATCATAGTTGCCTGCCAAATCAAGGCCTTGGCCGGGCACCACCCCTTGCTAAGAAAGACCTGGTACTAAAGTGGCCTTAGTTGCCTATCAGGATTTTGTCGCCAATATGTTCGCCTTGTTTTTGCCAAAGTACCAAGATTCCTTGAAATAGGATGGCCTGGTACCGTGATTCACCAAAGTACCGAGTACCAAAACTCCTTGAAATAGGAAGACTAGGTACCACGATTCGCTAGCATTATCAACTAAGTACCAAGATTCCTTGAAATAGGAAGGCTAGGTACCGCGGTTCACCAACGTACCGAGATTATTGAAAAAACAAGAGCGCCAGGTATTGGCACTCACCATTGATTTTCACCTAAGTACTAGGGTGCCTAGATAGGGATCACCTGATACCTCGACCCTCCTAGATGGAGCAATCAGTGCTGACAATGTATCTATGAAAGATGATCTGAGACTCATTGATTGAGTACCTTGGTAACCTGATACCAGTCACCCTTCGCGCTAAGGACCTGTTTTCTTGTGTTACCAAATATTGGTTAGATCAGGTTAATGCTGGGGCTGTCCCTCAGGTTTATGCTACATCAGAGTTAGAAGAATGCAACAAAATTCAACCAAGGGGGTCATAATAAAGGTTAGCTAGACATGTACAGAAAAAGAAGAGGAATGCTTCATCGATGGAATCATGGAGCCCATCCCCCAATCAAACGGCTACAATAATGATGACAAAAAGTGAAGTAAAATAGAAAATGATTGGCTAAATGATTGACCTAGGTAATGCTTCCACTCGCTCCTAGTTAGCCACCTCCTCTCCAACTCCACTGGTTAGAGTTTCTCCTTCCGGACCAGCTGGGGCCTCACCTGCTACTTGGGCACCAACTACCACTAGGTGCCCCACTTGAGAAGGATCAGCTTGAAGCTCCTTTATTGTCACCATATTAGATTGATCCCCACCTCCTCTGTTGTAGTAGCTTAGTCCTCTACTTCCTTGGCAGAATCAGAAAAGGGGACAAGCATGTCATCCTTAGAAGCAGGCTGGTCCCCTATCTCCTCAACGGATCTGGAAGAAGAAACGGGCAGATCAAGAGCTCTACCATCAACTTGAACCACTACAGCATCAGGAGCCTCCAAGTGGGAATCTGCCCCAACATAACCTCTTAAGAGAGAGGAAATTAGTCATTGGTCTTCATCACCTTCTTATACATTCACTCTAGCAGCCCGAGAAGGTACAGCTTCATCATGCAGAGCATTCTTAGCCAGCTCGACGGCTATAGCCATGATCTCCTCCCTACTCCACCCATCGAG
Source organism: Dipteronia sinensis (assembly GCA_033220585.1). Classification (NCBI taxonomy): domain Eukaryota; kingdom Viridiplantae; phylum Streptophyta; class Magnoliopsida; order Sapindales; family Sapindaceae; genus Dipteronia; species Dipteronia sinensis. The sequence goes on from CM065638.1 coordinate 31,490,335, forward strand.
GATGCCCATGTCAAACGGAGGAGGAAGAACCAGAGCTACCTGGTAGCTCACGAAGAAGTAGCCATCCTCGAAGGACGCGTCTATTTGAGCCTCCAAGCTAGTCATGCTAGTGCCTAGAGCCTGGACCTTCTTCTCTAGCTCCTCTGCTTTCTTTTTCATGGAATCCCGCTAGGTTTTACAGCGCAGGGACCTGAGCAGCTCGGTATCATAAGCTTGCTGCATCCGCTCCTTGTCCACCTGCGCCTCAGCGGTAGCCTCCTTGGCATTGGTCAGGGAATTGTTCAGGACCACCACTCATCTGGCAGCTTTAGCTAGCTCCTCTTTGACTTTCTCCAACTACGCAGTAGCATCCTTAACCTGTTTTCTGAGGGAGCTGACCTGGTGGCTCATTGCTACATTGAACTTGAAAGCCTGTCAGGTATTTAGCAAATGGTTAAAAATGCTATCAGCACCTAATCAAAATAGAAGACCAATTAAGGATGTCTTACCTCAGCCAGAAGAGCAAACCCCTTGGATATTAAAATATCTGTAGGCATAGAGGCCATGACGCCCAAGATTCCACCTGGGCATGAAGCAACAAACCTAGCTAGGACCTCGTCTTGGCTACTATCCCTCTCGCAATCGTGATCTAACACGAGGAGCAACCTAGGCAACAGCAGTAGGATCAGTACCTCTCTCGACCCGGGTAGATTGCTCGTTCACCACAATAGGAGGGGCAGAAGAAGCTGGTTGAGCAGCAGCAGTAATAGTAGTGGCAATATCTGGCAGTGGGTGACAGATCTTGCACCTGGCTTGGAGCACTTCGGACCCTGCCTACTCTGGCCATAAAAATCTACAGCGATCTTACCGAGATATGAGGATGAGGAATTGATGCCCCAGGTCTCTCGACCGGGATCCTGCTAGATCCAGCAGAGGAGCCAACCCCTGCATCTAGGTCAGAGCCAGCTAGAAGTCTGACAGGGGAGGCCGGTGGGGAATCATTTGTACCACTAGCCTGGTTGAGCTCCTCCTCTGGAACCAATGGAGGCACTGTAGAGACTACCAAGATAGCTAGAGTTAATATCTACAAAATTGATGAAGCAGTATAATAGAAGCAAAGTCAGGAATATTTTCTACCCGGGAAGCATTAGAAATGCAAAGATAGCGGCCTTCCCTCCTTACTTCAAAGGCCTCCGAGGTAGGGAACCTCATGTTGACGTAATTTTAAGCCATGATTGCTCTGAATATTTTCTCCGATTCAGCGGAAAAATGGCTTTTCTCCAATGCTGGCTTACCATCAAAACAAGTGGGGACTTTGAACTCGGACCCTGCAATGTGGACCGAGCTGCCCCATTCACCTCTAACGACTACCCAGTCCTCATTCTAGGAAACATCCTTCTTTGTGGCCCCCGGTACCACAAACTTCATGTTGTTCTTGGCACAAGCATAGAACTGCCCTTTAGGACCTGGAAGATGAACCCCAGCTCATCTGGTCCCGGTTCCCTATCGACCTTGTCTTTCTCGCATTATTCCTTCCACAGTATAAGAGACCCGACTAGACGCCTCTAGAACCTGGGGGTAAGCTGAAAGTGGCTAGTTGTAATGCATATAGTGCCCTGCGCAAGGTAGGATGGAACAACAGCCTGACTACACTGTTGAAGGCCGCCATATGACTTGGGAGCTCGCCAGGAGGAGGGGAGTACATATTATACCCCCTATGGGGTATGGTGATCTTGATGTCAGAAGGGATCAAAAAATTCTTCCTTAGATCTAGAATGGTATCGGCCGTGCAAGAGGAGTCGGGAATGCACTGGTATTCATAAGGAAGGGCGAGCACCCTTCCTATTGAGTCAATAACTTCGCCAGCCCGGTCTCCGCCTACCCCGGAACCGTCTGAATTCTCGTTTGACTCTTTGTCAACATCAACTGGGGCATCAGGGTCATTCGTGAAACCCTACCCAATCGTGACATTCCGATTCGATCGATCTTGTTAGGAAGCAGAAGCATCTTCGACGCTGTCATCAGTTTGATGATCCCTCTTCCCATAAGCAAGGCTTGTAGAAACGTCACCAAAAATCTGGTCCAGACTGCCAGAGGAAGACATGTTGACTAAATTGAAAGATTGGAGGCTGTCAAATGAAGAAGAAGAAAAGCTTGAGAAGTGAGCAAGATAAGGAGAGACAATTTGAAACCACAATGAAGAAGGGAAAAAGGTCAAGGTTTAAATAGAGGAAAGACAATTTCGGGAAACGCGAGCCCCCAAATCTTGCCTTTTTGAATTTGGCTTACCCAGCCAGCCACGTGGAAGGAACATTAATAATAGCGTGCGAGGGGAAGATTTCATTCTATAAAGCTGTTATGGAAAATTCTCCAAGTAATGGCAAATCCTGACTCCAACTCTAACCTGACACTGGTGTTCAAGTCAGGGGGGACTTCTGTTAATAGGCTTTTTTTAGCGAGGGTCCAAAGGAGAATTTTTTACCAAGTTGCTACCTGGTAGGAACTAGTCCCAGCTCCTAGATACCTAGCGAGATCGATACCGCGACCTTGAAGGAATCAATACCTGGTAGGGCCAGAACCTTGCCCACCTGCCCGTCTAGATTGTGCCCCAGAGTTGAGAGCTTGAGAGAGCAGGAACCAGGTGCAACCAGTACCACAATACCATACATCTGGTACCTCGTAGGAACCCAGTACCTCCTACCTGGCACCTAGGTACAGCGACTTATGCCTGGTACCCGGGTACCTCGATGTCGACATAGAATCTAACCAAGATGGGCATCATATCCTCCTGATGAGAAGAATGTCGATGGAAAGATACCAGCATGTTGGAACAAGAACCAGACCAACAAGAGAAGACCGGTACATTAGTGCACTATAATATCGGAGATACAGAGTAGAACAAGCATCATGCCAGCGAAAGCAGACCAATATCCCAACGTACCTCGCCACCAGAGTATGGAGAGAAGGAACTCCTCCAAGCAATGCAAACAAGGAAAGTTGACTCCTTCGCCAGTTAAAGCGCCATAAATGAGACCAAATGGTCAACCAAGTTAGAGTTTAAATGCGATAGTAATTAACGGGATCAAATCCCGGCCTTTAGCCTCACTCAACGTCTTTCAACGCCTAAAATGAGACTCCAAATAATCCTCATTAATACAACCGGATTCTTAGGAATATTGGAGGTCTATATATACGGCCATGAACGGCGAAGAGGGGGAGGAGATTTTTTGGAGAACACCAGAGAGATATTTTTGTCAAAGAGAAACTTCTTCTGTCTTCTCTAAAGCTAGTGAGAGTTTTAAACAATCATTGTGAGGTTTTTAGCCACTTATCAACATAAACGAGTACGCCATCTCCATCCTGTGTAGAACGAGAGAAAGGAGAGTGTATTGTAATACCCATACAAATAAATATTCAATAAAACAGTGTCTTTCGTATTCATCTTATCTTTTGTGTTCTCATCTCTTGATCTCCCACATAAAAAAAATAAACTTGGTACCGAAGGTACCTACTCCTCTGCCACCTACCGGTAGTGGACAAGGGTGGTAACTGGAATTTTGCTCCCGGAGTGGATTTTCCCGTTAACAAATATGAAACTCATATTTTCAAAAATATGCTACTTATCATTCAAACAAACAACTCACACATCATGTTCAAGACCTTTGTGAACAACATGACCAAAAGAACTTTAGAAAGCAAATGTCAATAGGAACCATATGAATACTATACTTAGTTCTCTAAAATGACATGCTTCATGATGTAGTTCAAATAATGAGTTGAGAGATGAAAAACCAAGAATGCAAGCATTAGGATATATAAATACCTTGGCAAACATTTTTCATCAAATGCAAAGTCTTCGCTCTTTTTATGAGCTCTCTTGGCTTGTTTGTCCTCATGGCAACAAGTTGTTGGTGTGTCATCCCAAGAGAATAAAAACTTAACATTTCAACCGAAGAAAATAATATGACTTTCTCTAAAAGTCTTAACAAACATCAACATCATATAAATTTCAAAATTTGACTTCTCTTAAAGTCAATCAATAGATTTCGACTATCATAACAAATATATGTAAGATAGCTAAGTTCATGTCAAGTTATAGAGAAACAAAAATTTGCAAGCTGAGTCACTCAAACTTGACACTAATGTTAAAGCTAACTCACATGTGCATCTTACACTAATGGTAAGAGTACTCACCCTTGACCAATTTGGTCTTGGGTGTATTAACACAAAAAGCATTGATACTCATCTCCCCAACATTGCTAGTAATTCATGATTTGTCAAGTTTCACATGATTAACATTGTTCTTCACCCAAATCTTTTAACTTGCTTTGAAACAACATCATTCTTATCAACTTCTAACACCCTAGCATGATTCAATTTAAGGTTAACCTTCTTATCTCTAGATGCATTTCCTATTTTGCAATACTCAATATACTTATAACATTTCGGCTTAATATGACCAACGGTATTGACAAATAGGAATAAACGTAGAGATAACACCTTTAGGATGAGAAGAAATACTAGTGGGAGTTTGAGAAGATACCTTGCCTTTGTTTTTACTGTTGGCTCTAGGTGCATATTATGCAACAAGACATTGTGTTGCATCTTTCCTAACCCATACTTTCTTGACAAGTTTCTCATTATTACTTCTATTAACATGCTTTGACTTATTATTAGGCACATTGACTCTATTGGTCACACTTTTAAACATATCAAACAAAGCATTATAAATTTTCTCTTGTATAGTAGAGTGAGGCACAACACTAGTATTTTCAAGAAAGTCATCAACAACATTCTTCTCAGCTTGCTTTTCCAAGGTCTTCACAGGTGTAGTTCTAAATCTATACATGGCTAATTTCCTAAGACCATTCAACCAATACATAACATGCAAATCATTGGCTTGTTTACACTTGCAAATGCATTCAAATCATCTAGGTCTTATACGTCCTACCATATTGCAATAATGACAAATAGGTATGAATTTGAGGAGTTTACCATTAGCTTGAGCATCTAATGCATTTTGCCTTCTCACATATTTACCTCTTTGGTGAACAACCCTTGATGCTTTGCCTTTTACATTTGAGGATGATGAATATTGTCTTTGGCCTTGTTGAGTCTTTTCTTTGACATTAATTGTTGATGTTGAGGCACCTCCGGTAGCATTCATGGCTTTACTGTTAAAGAGTGTACCTACATTCAATTTGCTACTTGCTTTGACAAAAGTAGGTTTGTTAGTAGAAGGAGTAATCTTTTCATTAACATATCCTAAACCTCTTTTGTCACTTGGATGTTTTCCAATCTTAATGAGAGTTTCTACTTTGTTAGAACTAGATGATATCTTGCTTATCACCTTATTAGCCTCATTAAGCTTGTCATTAAGCACTCTCTCTTGATTCTCATACTCACTAAGTTTAACTCTAAGAACATTTTCAAGTCTCTTAGCACAATTAAGAGAATTATATCTTAGTTCAATTTCATGTTTCAAAACTCCTAGTCTTTCATTACTATCTTTCAAGTTATTCTCAAGACTAAGGATTTTGTCTTTAAGCTCTTTACTCTCTTTTAAGCTAAGTTCATGAATTTCTTCTAGCTTCTTATTAAGAGACCTATTCATCATAGAGATTCTCTCATTTTTTTGAACAAGATCTTTCATCTTTTGATTTCCTACGTTAATAGACTTATTTTCAACACTAGAAGACATGAGGGATAAAACTTCCTTACACATGATTAATCCACAAACAAACACAAACACTATAAAAAGATCTATCTAATTACCTCTAGACACCCACTCTAATACCAATTGAAATTCCCGTAATCACTTATAGTGTCAAAAAATCTTACAATTTCTTTTTTCTTCCCAAGTTAGACAATATCACAAGAAAGCTTAAACAAGTATATTGATTCAACAAAAAAATATGAATACAAATAAGCAATAGATGAATCTATACAAATTCAAAGTAAGTAAAGATAATAAAAACAAAAATCAACACAAAGGGTTTTTATGTGGTAAAACCTCAAAATGAAGAAACATCTATGGGTTGATACCACAACCACCGGTAAAAAGTAAATCACTATGTCTAATAGGTGATACACACTCAAGAGGCAATCAGCACAAGATTCACTCTCCAAGACCTCACATCTCTAGGAAGATACCTTACTTGTCTATCCAATTCCTCCGGACTCTAGTCAAGACTTCCATGCTTAGTTGTCCGGATCACCCTTATCCTAGCCAAGACTTCCAATGCACAAATCAAAGAATCACTCTAAGAAATGTGACTTCCAATGCACAGCTTGAAGAATCACTCTCCAAATATGACTCCCAATGCTCAAATCAAAGAATCACTCTCTAATATGAGACTTCTAACCTCTTTACAAGGAAAATGATTTAAGTGAATGCAAATGATGCAAACACAAGAAAATAGAGCAAGTTGATCAAACACACTCTATGACGAATTAGCTTTTGTACAAATCAAGCTCACAAGCAAATGTAACTAATTCTTATGAACATGTGATAGGATATCTAGAATAAGCATTCAAGCTCATTCACAAAAATATCTAGAAACGTAAACATGTCAATCAAAGCTAGTGTAACAAGTTTTTCAATGAAAATCACACAACTAACTTTGAAATCAAGAGAACAAGTTAACACTTCAAGTATTCAACATAATCAACAAACAAAAACAATGATAAGAACTAGGTTTCGAAAAATTGAAATCACAATCAAGAAGTTCTAGTTCTAAAACATGTGATCAAATCTAGAAATCAACAATCAAGATCAAATACACAAAGTAATTCTAGATTAAACTCACATTCTTCAAGACTGGAAAAAATGATATTCAATCAAAACACATGAACTAATCTCAAAAGTTAGTCAAACAAGTCCTAATATTGGAATCGAAAACTTTGTAAACATTTTTCTCAAATCATAAAAGAATATTCATCAAGTAGATCATAGAAGAAAAATGAAAGAAAAATTGATTCACTTACAAACAAAGACTCACGAGTACATATCAGACTATTGATGGGAAGATTTTTTCCGTTAGAAAACCGTTCGTCAAAACAATTTATAAAACCTATGCGATATGTTCACAAGTATAAATACGAGTAAAGCTGTAAGCACGGGTGTCGTCCACTGAGATCGGTGTAGCGGTGATAAGATTATGATTAATATAACTAGTATGCATAAAAGTAAAAGTGATGGTGAATGAAAATATAATGTAAACTAAATTATGAAAGCAAATAAAATGGGATGAAAATGGAGTGATGAATGAATGATGATGGAACTATGGAGTTGATGGACTCGTAAGTGAATATTGGGGCAATTGCAACAAACTCTCAATTAAGCATGTATTGACAAATGTAACCAACCTAGGGTGTATAGTGTGTGTATATATCTCTAGCAAGAGGTCAACCTAGGGTGTATAGTGAAGACCTCCTACTAGCGATTAATCCCTCCTAAGCAACCAACAATGGCTAGTTACTCAATCGGGACTTTTTCCATGAATGCTCATCTATCTAGCTATGGCTCAACCTATTACTAATGTAGCCATCCTAGGGTGTATAGTGATGGCTTCCAATTCCCTCACATGTGGCCGACCTAGGATTTATAGTGAAGGCCACCCGTTTGAGATTGGATGAGGCTCGAGGTTATCAACCGAATTCTACTCGAAGGTTAGTTCTCGTAAAATCACTAAAGTAGCCAACCTAGGGTGTATAGTGGAGGCTTCTAATTCTATCACAAGTGGCTAACCTAGGATGCATAGTGAAAGCCACTAATTTAATATTAGATTAAGGGCATGGTTGTAGAACTGGATTTTCAAAAATCCTTCCATTCAATGGAGCATTAGACAACCTAATTGCCTACTCAAGTAATCCAAATCAATCATGCAAAGAGGGTGTATCCAAGCAAATCAATAATGGAAATCAATTCAAGCAATGGAATAAAACATAGAGATAGAATAAATATAACACATAGAGTTTATTTACAAAGCCCAAATATCCATCAAACAAATAACATCAACCCCATAGTGGGGTATTTTAGCTACTCATGTTCTATTACAAACCAATAAACTAAGAGAGAGTAGAGAGATCACCCTTGAAGATTGATCTCCTTCCTTGAAGCTTGAATCCAAGTCTCCTAGTTGCCTTTGATTGAGTAGAGATGGTTTGGATGATAGGGAGATGTGTTCCTAGCTTATACTACAAGTGTTGGGAGATATCGGAGACCTTTGGTTCGTTCCCCTACTTTTCTATTTATAAGGGATGGAAAAATAGGTCACTTAAGCTTGAAAACAGAAGCTGTCGCGCACAGAGTGCAGGTGTAGTACGGGTGTAGTGTGGGTGGAGTGCGGGTGTAGTGCGGTTGGCTGACCCGCACTTTAATGAATCCACTCTGTCTTGACCCACACTTGACCCGAAATTGACCCGCACTTGACCAGCACTTGACCTGCACTTGACCTGCACTTTATCTGTCAGGTACGAATCAGCTTCTCTGGTTTTGGCAACAGTGCGGGTGGAGTGTGGTTGGATGACCCGCACTTGACCCGCACTTTATCTTTCCTTCATGATTCAGGTCCTGGCTGTGGGAAAGAGTGCGGTTGCGACCCACACTTGACCCGCACTTTAGAGCTGCTTATGATCCTTTGTCTTTCCTTTTGCCCATTTTCTACCGGAACCACCGCAGTTAGCTTCTAAAACCAGAATTACATCTATTGCCTGCAATTAGCACCAACGAGCCTATTAGACATAAAATATATAGAAAATACAAACAAGAACGAGACAAAGGAATAGGAATAAGGGCCGAAGTATACGACAATTTAGGCACGATCAAACACCCCCAAACCAAACCTTTGCTCGTCCTTGAGCAAACATAATCTAAAACAAATAAGACACAAATTAAAAATGACTCGAACTAAGAACTTTCCTAGACACAAAGAAAAACTTGCTGCAGAACCAACTAGCAGAGAGATACGCAAAAGCAAATGGGAGTGAGGAATGAACATATGCAAAATGTTCTAAACAACTAGAAGGCACCCTAAGGGAAACTGGCACAACAAGAATCCCACACTTAAAATGTCATCGCCTCAGAAACTACTCACTCTCACACCTCGAGCATAATTCGCTTCGACGCTAGGTTCTCACATGGATTCTCTCTTATCTTTCCTCTCATAACCTAGGTTCACACTCATGGAACATGTATGCCAATGAATTTATGTAACGAATCAACATAGTTGCATACATTTAGTGTAGAATAAACGCTGTTTTCAGTGAGTGAGTCTCATGAAAGAATCACGTGTCATGAATGTGGAAAGAGCATACATTAACTAATATTCCCAATCTAGACATCCCCTAAGATCAACTAGGTCTTTTCCATTTGGTTGTAACGTGGCCACGATGAATGGTTATTAGAAGAATGAGAAATTTATGCACAAGCACTAATCAACAAAGTTAAGGCAATACATTCTACACTTAAGCATTTAATTTCTCGTGGAAATCCACTTCCAAATACAATATGGCGTCCAGGCATACAATTAGACTCTACGTGCAATCTTTAACTACTCATGTTACCCATTTAAGTAGCATTTACAATTTACACAAGGCATTTGAAGCATATTTTTCTTTTGCTACTTTTTACTTCTTTTCTTTTCTTTTCGTTTCGTTTCATGCCTTTTTACTATGCACATTTTCACAACTCATTATTCTTGCCTAGGTACACGCCATTTATCAAATTAAAGCACAACTTTACATTCCTAAGCCTCAACAAGATCAATTAAGAGTGGGTTGGCTAAGTTTTTAGGTTGCTTGGGTTATGGATAACGTGGGTGTAGAATGGAAAAATCTATATGTGTTTGGCTTCAAAATTTGCTTGGGAGCACACATATTACGGGAATGGGAAGTATTTAGGCTTTCTTTTTGAGTGGCTAAAACACACATTGCCTAATATCACTTCAAAGGATCAATCTACCAAGGGAATAAAAGTTTCAGTCAAGCAGTCCACATATATGATGCATGTTCAATGACAAATGATGATTTTTGATATAGTGAGACTATGCATGGTGTTTGAATAGTGTTTACAGATTTGAAAAACATTTTCCCTCAAATATACACGCCTTTGGCTTGTTTTTGTGATCTTACAAGGGAAATCTCCACTATTAGAACAAGGGGCTTGAGCACCGAGTTCCCTAAACTTGGACACTAGAAGATGAGACTAGCCCATGAAGTGCAAGTGAGACCCCTAAAGTGACTAAGAGTTATTGAATAAGCACATAAAGCATACACACATTCGCCACAAACACTATGCTCCAGGTATCTCATCAAGCTAAATAAGCTCAAAATTCTGGCTAAGCAGCAACTTTTTCGAAAATAAGACATAAAAATGACTCAAGACACAAAAGACGACTCAAAAAGGCGTCCACAACCCCAAACCAAAACCCAACATTGTCCTCAATGTTGAAGACAAGAGAATCCGGCCTAGCGGCATGCACCTAACATGACTCAAACAAACCTAGGCACTAATAAACCACAATCAATGCCCCAACAAAATAAAAGTGACTCAAATAAGGCTCACAAAATGAAGGCAATTCATGCAATATATCATTGAAGCACAAGTCAAGCTTAACATCATGCATTTTATCAAATTGACGGAATGGAGAATGAACAACCCCTAAACCGAATTAAACAATATAAAGCACATGCATTCATACTTGCACAAGAGCCTCCGGCTCTTTCATCCACAAATATAATCAATAAATTCAATGTGCAAATATCCACAAAATATAGCATTCAAACAAAACTATCCCAACATCACAATTTATTGAATTTAAACAACATAAAACATAAAACAAACTACATGCATCAAAATTATTCAATGGGATGCATTCATGGAGAGGCTAGGGTCCTCTAAGGGTGGTTTGACCAAATTAGGAAATTCTCTATTTTTCACTACCCAAATAAATTTAGGTGACTTCATTATCTTTTCCCTTTTCATGTTTCTATATAAGTGCACTTGGTCTTTCCTTACCCATATTTGCTTGACCCTAGGTGGACTCCACCTATTCCTAGGACCTCTAGTTTTCCTATGTTGATTTGGCTTGTAATTTTTAGCCTTAAAATGCTCTATCCTTGAACATGCATAGCAAAAGGTATTTGAGTTAGAGGAACTCCCCTTTGATGAGTGATCTTGAGGACGTTTAATTTGTTTCACTTGTAACGCCTTGACCTCCTCCTCTTTTTTGCTTAGTTCTACCTTTGCTTCCTCTAAGGCATTGGCTTTTTGATCAACCTCCATTTGCATCTTAATTGACTTGTGAGCTATCTCATCTTCAAAATCTTTTGATAGCCTCGCTAAGTTCTCCAAATCCTTCGATGCGGTACTCTTTTCGGCTTTAAATCTCTCAATTCGTTCTTCCAATTCTTTGTTCTTGTCGGAGACTTTGTCATTTGTCTTCTAGAGAGTACCATTCTCAACTTTGAGCATCTTCACTTCAAATAATAGTTTCTTGTTCAGCTCTTGGAGATTACTCGCCTTTTCCATTCCCAAGGCTTCTCTCTCTTGAAGTGCTTCATTCTCTTCCTTCAACACACCCCTTTCCAACACTAGCTCTGTGCTCACACTCATAAGCTCTTGGATCATCTTGATCATCCTGTCCATCTTTTCCATTCTCTTGCTTCGCTCCACTTCAAATTCAATTCAGAGCTTATACATGTATTCTTTTGAGAAATTGGAGGAATCCACCGGCTTGGTTGCTTTAACTTGGAAACAACTCTGATTTATCGAGGTGGACTTCTGGGCGGATTCGAGCATTTGGGTGGTTTTCTCTTCTTTGAAAGCTTGAGTCTCTTGTTGAGAAGCTATCATCTGCTCAGTCTCCCGTACATGATTCTTCATGAAATTGGTTAGTTGGTCTTCAACGGAATTTGACTGGAATGACGAGATGTAGGCATTCTCGTTAGGTTCGTAGCTTGACCCTGAATTTTGCCAAAAGGAATCCATAGAGTCCTGAAACAAACAAAAACAAAAACAACCAAAGCAATAAAAAGAAACTAACAAAACTAAAAACAACTAATAAACTAATAGTATTAAAACTAATCTAATAACTACTACGCACACCGATCCCCGGCAGTGGTGCCATTTGATGGGAAGATTTTTGCCGTCAGAAAACCGTCCGTCAAAACAATTTATAAAACCTATGAGATGCGTTCACAAGTATAAATACGAGTAAAGCGGTAAGCACGGGTGTCGTCCACTAAGATCGGGGTAGCGGTGATAAGATTAGGATTAATATAACTAGTATGCATAGAAGTAAAAGTGATGGTGAATGAAAATATAATGTAAACTAAATGATGAAAGCAAATAAAATGGGATGAAAATGGAGTGATGAATAAATGATGATTGAACTATGGAGTTGATGGACTCGTAAGTGAATATTGGGGTAATTGCAACAAACTCTCAATTAAGCATGTATTGACAAATTTAACCAACCTAGGGTGTATAGTGTTGGTATATATCTCTAGCAAGAGGTCAACCTAGGGTGTATAGTGAAGACCTCCTACTAGCGATTAATCCCTCCTAAGCAACCAACAATGGCTAGTTACTCAATCGGGACTTTTTCCATGAATGCTCATCTATCTAGCTATGGCTCAACCTATTACTAATGTAGCCATCCTAGGGTGTATAGTGATGGCTTCCAATTCCCTCACATGTGGCCAACCTAGGATTTATAGTGAAGGCCACCCGATTGAGCTTGGATGAGGCTCGAGGTTATCAACCGAATTCTACTCGAAGGTTAGTTCTCGTAAAATCACTAAAGTAGCCAACCTAGGGTGTATAGTGGAGGCTTCTATTTCTCTCACAAGTGGCTAACTCAGGATGTATAGTGAAAGCCACTGATTCAAGATTAGATTAAGGGCATGGTTGTAGAGCTGGATTTTCAAAAATCCTTCCATTCAATGGAGCATTAGACAACCTAATTGCCTACTCCAGTAATCCAAATCAATCATGCAAAGAGGGTGTATCCAAGCAAATCAATAATGGAAATCAATTCAAGCAATGAATAAAACACAGAGATAGAATAAATATAACACATAGAGTTTATTTACAAAGTACAAATATCCATCAAACAAATAACATCAACCCCATAGTGGAGTATTTTAGCTACTCATGTTCTATTACAAACCAATAAACTAAGAGAGAGTAGAGAGATAACCCTTGAAGACTGATCTCCTTCCTTGAAGCTTGAATCCAAGTCTCCTAGTTGCCTTTGATTGAGTAGAGATGGTTTGGATGATAGGGAGATGTGTTCCTAGCTTATACTACAAGTGTTGGGAGATATCGGAGACCTTTGGTTCGTTCCCCTGCTTTTCTATTTATAGGGGATGGAAAAATAGGTCACCTAAGCTTGAAAACAGAAGCTGTCGTGCGCAGAGTGCGGGTGTAGTGCGGGTGGAGTGAGGGTGGAGTGCGGGTGGAGTGCGGGTGTAGTGTGGGTGTAGTGTGGTTGGCTGACCCGCACTTTAATGAATCCAACTCTTTCGTGACCCGTACTTGACCCGCACTTGACCCGCACTTTATGTGTCAGGTACGAATCAGCTTCTCTAGTTTTGGTAAAGGTGCATGTGGAGTGCGGTTGGATGACCCACACTCTACCCACACTTTAACGTCAGGTGCAAATCCACCTCTCTGTCTTGAGCAATAGTTCGGGTGGAGTGCTGTTGGATGACCCGCACTTGACCCACACTTTATCTTTCCTTCATGATTCAGGTCCCGGCTGTGGGAAGGAGTGCGGTTGGAGTGCGGTATTGACCCGCACTGTAGAGCTGCTTATGATCCTTTGTCTTTCCTTTTGCCCATTTTCTACCGGAACCACTGCAGTTAGCTTCTAACACCAGAATTACATGTATTGCATGCAATTAGCACCAACGAGCCTATTAGACATAAAATATATAGAAAATACACACAAGAACGAGACAAAGAAATAGGAATGAGGGCCCAAGTATACAATAATTTAGGCACGATCAAACACCCCCAAACCAAACCTTTGGTCATCCTCGAGCAAACATAATCTAAAACAAATAAGACACAAATTAAAAATGACTCTGTTAACGGGAATTTTACTCGGGATGAGAAATCTCTCTTAACGCCCTCGAGACCACTACCACGTAGGTGGTGGCCGAAATTATTTATATATGTGACAATGGTTTATCTAGTGAGAAATAAACGAGTACAAAGATTTTTCTCTCGTTCTCTCAACTTTCTTTGGTAAATGGTCGATTGCTAGTCATATGCCTGTCGAATAGTAGTCTCCTTTTTTGTTTCTTTTCTTTTCTATTTATACATGGGTTGTAGGTCAACAGACTGATTCTCCCTTGATTGTCTCAGTGATTGTCTCAGTCTCTTCCTTATCGGGCAGGATTTTTTGCGTTAAATCATTTGACTTTTAGATTGACGTCCGAATTGAGAGTATCGTGGTAGAGATCAGCTTGTTTCCTTTTGGATTTCATTACTTATGTAGATAACGCTTCCAGGTATGATTTAATTCATTCCTTGTATCCCTCCAGTACGATCCTTATAGGAGTCGTGGGACATGACGAATATGGTATGATGCATCAACCATGGAGGTTGTTTAGTATTTCGACCTTGATGTCTGAGAAGTTTCATCCAGCTTGGAGCCAGATCTGGCTTCTCTTGACTTTTCCGAAGCTAGATGTGGCCTTGACTGACCTTTTTGAAGCTGGGTGTGGCTTCAACTCACCTCGCGGCCTTCTAGGGACATTCTTCTATGTCAATCGAGGTACAGACGGGTTTCTTGAGCATTTGCAAGATGACCTTGACTTCGGGGAGCTTCTAGTTTTGATGATGCGGGCTAAGCCCGATCATTCCGGGTTCTATCTTGGATGTTTCCGGAGCTCGCCCTTGTTCTTGGGGTGGTATTGCAGTTCGGCTCTGGATAGAGAGGTCTCCTGGTGGAAGTTCTCGGGTCCGGGCTTTATCCCAGATGTTTCTGGAGCCCGCCCTTGTGCCAGGGGTGGCATCGTAGCTTGGCTCTGGATATAGAGGTCTTTAGGTGAAACTTTCGGGTATGGAACCAGGTCTAGTAAGTGGAAAATTTCCCTTTGGTCCTTAGCCAATTTTGGCTATTAACAGATTCGAACTAAGAACTTTCCTAGACACAAAGAAAAACTTGCTGCAGAACCAACTAGCAGAGAGATATGCAAAAGCAAATGGGAGTGAGGAATGAACATATGCAAAATGTTCTAAACAACTAGAAGGCACCCCAAGGGAAACTGGCACAACAAGAATCCCACACTTAAAATGCCCTCGCCTCAGAAACTACTCACTCTCACACCGCGAGCATAATTCGCTTCGACGCTAGGTTCTCACATGGATTCTCTCTTATCTTTCCTCTTAGAACCTAGGTTCACACTCATGCAACATGTATGCCAATGAATTTATGTAACTGAATCAACTTAGTTGCATACATTTAGTGTAGAATAAACGTTGTTTTCAGTGAGTGAGTCTCATGAAAGAATCATGTGTCATGAACGTGGAAAGAGCATTCATTAACTAATATTCCCAATCTAGACATCCCCTAAGATCAACTAGGTCTTTTCCATTTGGTTGTAACGTGGCTGATCGTGCCTAAATTGTTGTATATTTCGGCCCTCATTCCTATTCTTTTGTCTCGTTCTCGTGTGTATTTTCTATATATATTATGTCTTTTATGTCGAATAGGCTCATTAGTGCTAATTGCAGGCAATTGATGTAATTCGGGGTTTGGAAGCATGTTGCAGTGATTCTGGCAGAAAAGGGGCAAAAGTAAAGGCAAAAGAGTACAAACAGATCTACAGTGCGGGTCCGATGCGGGTCCAGTACGGGTCGCAACCGCACTCCTTCCGTACTCCAGCCGCACTCATGTTCATAGCCAGGACAAGATGCAGTAAAGAGATAAAGTGCGGGTATAGTGCGGGTCACCAAACCGCACTCCACCCGCACTTGCACCAAGAACAAAAGAGCAGAATTGCACCTGACGTTAGAGTGCGGGTACTATACGGGTCATCAAACCGCACTCCACCCGCACTTGCACCAACAATAGAAGAGCAGAATTGTGCCTGACATTAGAGTGCGGGTACTGTGCGGGTCACCAAACCGCACTCCACCCGCACTTGCACCAAGAACAGAAGGTAGATTTTGCACCTGACAGGGAAGTGCGATTCAAGTGCGATCACAGTACGATTCCAAGTGCGGGTCAAGTGCGGGTAATTCAACCGTACTCCACCCGTACTAATGCCCTGATCCGAGAACTGAAGTTGCAGACAACCCATACAGTGCGGATACAGTGCGGGTAAATCACCTGCACTCCACCCGCACTCCGAGCGTGACAGCTTCTTGTTTCAAGCTTAAGTGACCTATTTTTCCATCCACTATAAATAGAAAAGGATGAGAACGAACCAGAATATAACCAGACCTCACAACACTTGTATTTTTAGCTAGTAACACATCTCCCTATCATCAAAACCATATCTACTCAATCAAAGGCAACTAGGAGACTTGGATTCAAGTTTCAAGGAAAGAGATCAATCTTCAAGGGTTATCTCTACTCTCTCTCTTAGTTTATTTGTTTGTAATAGAACATGAGTAGCTAAATACCCCACTATGGGGTTGATGTTATTTGTATGATGGATATTGGGCTTTGTAAATAAACTCTATGTGTTATATTTATTCTATCTCTATGTTTTATTCCATTACTTGTATTGATTTCCATTATTGATTTGCTTGGATACACCCTCTTTGCATGTTGATTTGGATTACTTGAGTAGACAATTAGGTTGTCTAATGCTCAATTGAATTGAAGGATTTCCGGAAATCCGGCTCTATAACCATGCTTTTAATCTAATCTCGAATTAGTGGCTTTCACTATACATCCTAGGTTAGCCACTTGTGAGAGAATTAGAAGCCTCCACTATAAACCCTAGGTTGGCTACTTTAGTGATTTTACGAGAACTAACCTTCGAGTAGAATTCGGTTGATAACCTCGAGCCTCATCCAATCCCAACCGGGTGGCCTTCACTATACATCCTAGGTTGGCCACTTGTGAGGGAATTGGAAGCCATCACTATACACCCTAGGATGGCTACATTAGTAATAGGTTGAGCCATAGCTAGATAGATGAGCATTCATGGAACAAGTCCCAATTGAGTAACTAGCCACTGTTGGTTGCTTAAGAGGGATTAATCGCTAGTAGGAGGTCTTCACTATACATCCTAGGTTGACCTCTTGCTAGAGATATATGCCAACACTATACACCCTAGGTTGGTTACATTTGTCAAAACGTACTTACTTGAGAGTTTGTTGCAATTGCCCCAATATTCACTTACGAGTACATCAACTCCGTAGTTCCATCATCATTCATTCATCACTCCATTATCATCCTATTTCATTTGCTTTCATAGTTTAGTTTATATTGTATTTCCATTCACCATCATTTTACTTTCATGCATACTAGTTATATTAATCCTAATCTTATCACCGCTACCCCGATCTCAGTGGACGACACCCGTGCTTACCGCTTTGCTTGTATTTATACTTGTGAACGCATCGTATAGGTTTTATAAATTGTTTTGACGGACGGTTTTCTGACGGCAAAAACCTTCCTATTAGTGGCCACGGTGAATGGTTATTAGAAGAATGAGAAATTTAGGCACAAGCACTAATCAACCAAGTTAAGGCAATACATTCTACACTTAAGCATTTAATTTCTCGTGGAAATCCACTTCCAAATACAATATGGAGTCCAGGCATACAATTAGACTCTACGTGCAATCTTTAACTATTCATGCTACCCATTTGAGTAGCATTTACAATTTACACAAGGCATTTGAAGCATATTTTTCTTTTGCTACTTTTTGCTTCTTTTCTTTTCTTTTCTTTTTATGCCTTTTTACTATGAACATTTTCACAACTCATTATTCTTGCCTAGGTACACGCCATTTATCAAATTAAAGCACAACTTTACATTCCTAAGCCTCAACAAGATCAATTAAGAGAGGGTCGGCTAAGTGTTTAGGTTGCTTGGGTTATGGACAACGTGGGTGTAGAATGGAAAAAACTATGTGTTTGGCTTCAAAATTTGCTTGGGAGCACACATATTACGGGAATGAGAAGTATTTAGGCTTTCTTTTTGAGTGGCTAAAACACACATTGCCTAATATCACTTCAAATGATCAATCTACCAAGGGAATAAAAGTTTACGTCAAGCAGTCCACATATATGATGCATGTTCAATGACAAATGATGATTTTTGATATAGTGAGACTATACATGGTGTTTGAATAGTGTTTACAGATTTGAAAAACATTTTCCCTTAAATATACACGCTTTTGGCTTGTGTTTGTGATCTCACAAGGGAAATCTCCACTATTAGAACAAGACACTTGAGCATCGAGTTCCCTAAACTTGGACACTAGAAGATGAGACTAGCCCATGAAGTGCAAGTGAGACCCCTAAAGTGACTAAGAGTTATTGAATAAGCACAGAAAGCATACACACATTCACCATAAACACTATGCTCCAGGTATCTCATCAAGCTAAATAAGCTCAAAATTCTGGCTAAGCAGCAACTTTTTTCGAAAATAAGACACAAAAATGACTCAAGACACAAAAGACGACTCAAAAAGGCGTCTACACCCCCAAACCAAAACCCAACATTGTCCTCAATGTTGAAGACAAGAGAATCCGGCCTAGCGGCATGCACCTAACATGACTCAAACAAACCTAGGCACTAATCAACCACAATCAATGCCCCAACAAAATAAAAGTGACTCAAACAAGGCTCACAAAATGAAGGCAATTCATGCAATATATCATTGAAGCACAAGTCAAGCTTAACATCATGCATTTTGTCAAATTGACGGAATGGGGAATGAACAATCCCCAAACCGAATTAAACAATATAAAGCACATGCATTCATACTTGCACAAGAGCCTCCGGCTCTTTCATCCACAAATATAGTCATTAAATTCAATGTGCAAATATCCACAAAATATAGCATTCGAACAAAACTATCCCAACATCACAATTTATTGAATTAAAACAACATAAAACATAAAAAAAACTACATGCATCAAAATTATTCAATGGGATGCATTCATGGAGAGGCTAGGGTCCTCTAAGGATGGTTTGACCAAGTTAGGAAATTCTCTATTTGTCACTACCCAAATAAATTTAGGTGACTTCATTATCTTTTCCCTTTTCATGTTTCTATATAAGTGCACTTGGTCTTTCCTTACCCATATTTGCTTGACCCTAGGTGGACTCCACCTATTCCTAGGACCTCTAGTTTTCCTATGTTGATTTGACTTGTAATTTTTAGCCTTAAAATGCTCTATCCTAGAACATGCATAGCAAAAGGTATTTGAGTTAGAGGAACTCCCCTTTGATGTGTGATCTTGAGGACGTTTAATTTGTTTCACTTGTAACGCCTTGACCTCCTCCTCCTTTTTGCATAGTGCTACCTTTGCTTCCTCTAAGGCATTGGCTTTTTGATCAACCTCCATTTGCATCTTAATTGACTTGTGAGCTATCTCATCTTCAAAATCTTTTGATAGCCTCGCTAAGTTCTCCAAATCCTTCGATGCGGTACTCTTTTCGGCTTTAAATCTCTCAATTCGTTCTTCCAATTCTTTGTTCTTGTCGGAGACTTTGTCATTTGTTTTCTAGAGAGTACCATTCTCAACTCTGAGCATCTTCACTTCAAATAATAGTTTCTTGTTCAACTCATGGAGATTACTCGCCTTTTCCATTCCTAAGGCTTCTCTCTCTTGAAGTGCTTCATTCTCTTCCTTCAACACACCCCTTTCCAACACTAGCTCTGTGCTCACGCTCATAAGCTCTTGGTTCATCTTGATCATCATGTCCATCTCGTCCATTCTCTTGGTTCACTCCACTTCAAATTCAATTCATAGCATATACATGTCTTCTTTTTAGAAATTGGAGGAATCCACCGGCTTGGTTGCTTTAACTTGGAAACAACTCTGATTTACCGGGGTAGACTGCTGGGCGGATTTGAGCATTTGGGCGGTTTTCTCTTCTATGAAGGCTTGAGTCTCTTGTTGAGAAGCTATCATCTGCTCTATCTCCCGCACATGATTCTTCATGAAATTGGTTAGTTGGTCTTCAACGGAATTTGACTGGAATGACGAGATGTAGGCATTCTCGTTAGGCTCGTAGCTTGACCCTGAATTTTGCCAAAAGGAATCCATAGAGTCCTGAAACAAACAAAAACCAAAACTACCAAAGCAATAAAAAGAAACTAACAAAACTAAAAACAACTAATAAACTAATAGTATTAAAACTAATCTAATCACTACCACGCACACCGATCCCCGGCAGCGGCGCCATTTGATGGGAAGATTTTTGCCGTCAGAAAACCGTCTGTCAAAACAATTTATAAAACCTATGCGATTCGTTCACAAGTATAAATACGAGTAAAGTGGTAAGCACATGTGTCGTCCACTGAGATCGGGGTAGCGGTGATAAGATTAGGATTAATATAACTAGTATGCATAAAAGTAAAAGTGATTACCAAACCTTTGCTCGTCCTCGAGCAAATCTATTCTAAACAGTAAGACGCCAGCTGAAAGTAATTTCTATATACCTAAACAATACATCAACAATGTCGCAAGTCCCATGTGTGATATGATACAAATAGATGTGATAGAGAGGAGAAAAACATATGCACAAGATCAAGAGCAATTTGGAGACACCCAAGGGAGGCTCGTACGAACACGAATCTCACACCTAAAGGCATTCATGAATTTAGGACCACTTACTCCCATACCTTGAACATAATTCGCTTCAATTCTAAAGCTCACATGGATTCCCTCTTTTCTTTCCTCAAGAGTCCTAAGTTCCACACAACAAGTATACAAAGAAGATTCTGCATAAGATTTAAGCAATGAACTATCCTAGGAACGAGTCACCATGCCATGGATGCGAAAGATCGTGCTTCAACCTACATTCCCAAACTAGACTTACATGGATCAAATAGGGCTTTTCAATCGGTTATAGTGTGGCTGTGGGGTTGAATGAGTTTACACAAAAAAAAATGGAAATTTAGGAGTTCAAACTCACCAATCATGCTAGAATATATCCCTACTACCACACCATGTTCTTTTCTTGCTTTAAATGCAACCTTCTAGGAAACCATTTAACCCACATTTTGCCCTCAACGTTTGCATTCCGTTTGGGCGTTTTTAGCATAAAACACTCTCATTATTTCACTTCAAGTACAAACTTTCTTAAATTTTTCTTTTAACAATTTCCAAATAACAATGTTGTACTCCATTTGAGTTGTTACCATTTTCCCTTTCTTAGGCATTTAGAGTGCATAACTTACCCTTTTCTTTCATATTTTCAACATCTATCTCATTTTACCCACTGTGGGACAATTTAAACCCTTTTTCTCACTACCATTTCCCATCCTAACATGATTAGTACAATGGTAGACATGTGTTTAGGCTATTGGGTATATGGTTGAATGTGGTACCAAATGAAAGGGTAAGTGTTTGGCCTCAAATCAGCTTTGGAACACACAATATGAAAAGTGGTGTTTAGGCTATAGAGGTACTTCAATAAACATGCATTCCCTACTATCACTTCCACAACCATCTAAAAAGGGAATGAAAACATCCATCACGCATTCACAAAATAATGCAAGTCCTATGGCACATGACATACATGACGAGAGGCGTGTTTAAGAATAATCAATAATGCACTCAGAAAACGCACTTTCATGCTTGTGTTTGTAATCTCACGGGCATCTCCACTATTAGAACAAGACATGGGAACAATGAGTCCCCAATACTTCATACCAATGGGTGGGACTAACCCATGATGGTGCAAGCTAATCCTTAAGTGGCACCAAACTATATCACAAGGTCAGAGCACATATAAGAAGCTCGTCAAAAACACACTCTAGGAGGCATCATACCCATACTGGATTACAGTTTGAAAAATGGACAAGCGACAAAATTGGACACAAAACTGTACACGGCGGAGGCGTGATGTCCTCATTGTTGGAAAGAATAAGCATAATCGCAATAAATGGCGGAATGAGGGATCAACACCCCCAAACCGAATCTAGACATACATTCGACCAAGCTCATTCATCATAACAAAAACTAAAACGCATTCATTAACTACTTAAGTACAAAACCGAAGGTAGAAAACTCCCTTTAGAAGGAAGATCGGTCGATGTCCATACGTGTTGTTGTGTGCTTCCCAAAAGATGCACAACCTAGCTTAAAACCACACAACAACTCTACCAACGAAAATTAAATGCGAAAAGAAAAGAAAAATAAGTCTAAGCCGTTTAAAAGAAAATACAAATACAAATACAAGCAATAAAAGTTCTGATCAATAATAAAGAACAAGAATGGATGGTTAATGAAATAAAACTCTGAAGGCGAACAGTTTAAAAATGACCTGAGCAGGCTGCCTCTCACCGGTGCTCAGAAATGATAGATGTGCTAGGGTTCAGCAAGTTCCATGGACACAACACCCTTGCAGCAGGTTTCCGGTCCAAAATACGGTTTTAGCCTATGCCCATTAACCTTGAATATCCCATCGTTCCTCAAATTTTGAATGTCTACAGCTCCATTTGGAGAGACATTAATAACGCGATGTGGGCCTGACCATCTTGATTTCAACTTCCCAGGAAACAACCTCAAACGAGACTCATAAAGTAACACCAGCATGCCCGATTGGAACTCCTTCGGTACCAATCGTTTGTCATGAATAGCTTTTGTTTTTTCCTTGTAGAGTCGTGAACTCTCATAGGCTTCCAATCGGAACTCATCTAACTCGTTCAACTGATTGCATCTTTCTTCACCTGCTTTGTCATCCTCCCAATTCAACTTCTTGATTGCCCACCAAGCTTTATGTTCCAGTTCTACTGGAAGGTGACAAGCTTTACCAAAAACCAACCTATACGGGCTCATCCCAATAGGAGTTTTGAAAGCCGTTCGGTACGCCCATAAGGCGTCAGATAGTTTCAATGCTCAATCCTTCCTAGTGGAGGAGACTGTCTTCTCCAGAATCTGCTTGATGTGCCTGTTACTGACTTCAACCTGTCCTGATGTCTGAGGGTGGTATGGTGTGGCCACCTTGTGACGCACTCCATACTTCTTCAATAGATTTCCTAGGACTTTGTTACAGAAATGGCTCCCTCCATCACTAATGATCACCCTTGGGATCCCAAATCGGGTCAGGATATGTTCCTTTACAAATTTAACCACCACATTACTGTCATTGGTCTTTGTGGCGACTGCCTCAACCCATTTGGAAACATAGTCGACCCCCACTAAAATATAGCTGTTCCCACAAGAAGGTGGGAACGGCCCCATAAAATCAAGACCCCAAGTGTCAAATACTTCAACCACCAAAATTCCAGTTTGTGGCATCTCATTCCGTTTACCAATGTTCCCTGTGCATTGGCATCTATCACAAGCCACACAAAACTGATAAGCATCTTTAAACAGTGATACCCAGAAGAAACCTGACTGCAACACCTTTAGTGCTGTCTTCCTTGCGCTGAAATGGCCTCCACACTGTAAGTCATGGCAGAATCGCAACACATCATACTGCTCATTTTCTGGCACACACCTCCTAATCACTTGATCTGCCCCGTGTTTGAAAAGGTAAGGCTCGTCCCAGAAGTACTCTCTTGATCTCCTAGCAAACCTTTTCTTGCCCTGCCAATCTAGCTCAAGGGGGAAAACCCCATGTGTCAGATAGTTTGCCAGATCTGCATACCATGGTTCCTTATCCTGCACTGCCCACAGATGTTCGTCCGGGAAATTTTCTCTCAACGGAATCTCATCCCCATCTATATGACTCTCATGAACTATCCTGCTAAGATGATCTGCAACCACATTCTCGCACCCCTTTTTGTCCCGGATTTCTAAATCAAACTCCTGTAACAGCAACACCCACCTAATCAGCCTAGGTTTTGCATCTTTCTTTTAGAGCAGATATCGCAAAGCTGCGTGGTCTGAGTATACCACAACCTTGGCACCTACCAAGTACTGCCTGAACTTCTCAAGAGCAAAAATGACCGCCAATAATTCCTTCTCTGTTGTTGAATAGTTCATATGTGCGTCATTCAAAATCCGGGATGAGTAATATATGACATGTGGGTCTTTGCCAACCCTTTGACCCAAAACTGCACCTACAGCGAAGTCAGAAGCATCACACATTATTTCAAATGGTAAATCCCAAACTGGTGGGGCAATTACTGGAGATGAGGTCAAAGCCTCTTTTAAAGATTCAAATGCCCCCGCACAATCTGAACTAAACACAAACTCTTTGTCCTTTTGTAGCAACAAGCATAGTGGTCTGGAGATCTTTGAAAAATCTTTGATGAATCTCCTGTAGAAACCTGCATGACCAAGAAACGACCGGATGTCTTTGACATTGCGAGGAGGTGGTAAACTCTTGATAACTTCAATCTTTGCCTTGTCTACTTCAATTCCTTTTTAAGATATTATGTGACCCAAGACAATCCCTTGTTGTACCATGAAATGGCATTTCTCCCAATTCAAAACCAAGTTGTTTTTCATGCATCTTTGAAGCACCAATGATAAGTTATCAAGGCATAACTTGAACGAGTCCCCAAATACTGAGAAGTCATCCATGAAGACTTCAATAATCTCCCCCACCATATCTGAAAACAACGAAACCATACACCTTTGAAACGTACCTGGTGCATTGCAAAGGCCAAAAGGCATTCTTCGGAAGGCATAGGTTCCATAGGGACAGGTAAAAGTGGTCTTCTCTTGGTCTTCTGGAGCGATAACTATCTGATTGTACCCGGAATACCCATCTAGGAAACAGTAGAACTGATGCCCTGCCAGTCGCTCTAGGACTTGGTCGATGAAAGGTAAGGGAAAATGGTCCTTCTTGGTGACTGCATTTAACTTTCGGTAGTCTACACAAACGCGCCACCCTGCTGGAGTCTTTGTGCTACTAACTCACTCCTCTCATTCTTCACTACTGTAACTTCGGATTTCTTTGGGACGACATGAATGGGACTAACCCATCTACTATCTGAAATAGGGTAGATAATACCTGCATCAAGAAGCTTCAATATCTCCTTTTTTACTACCTCTTGCATGATCGGATTTAGCCTCCTTTGTGCCTCCCTTGTCGGTTTGGCGTTCTCCTCTAGCAAAATCTTATGCATACACATTGTAGGACTTATCCCCTTAATGTCATCTATGAACCAACCAATGGCCTCTCTGTACTCTTTCAACACTCCAAGTAGTTCCTCTTCTTGACTTGTCTCCAAATTTGCAGAAATGATCACTGGGTTCAACCTTTCTTTGTCGAGAAACACATACTTCAAGTTCAACGGGAGTGCTTTCAATTCAACTCTTTGAGGAAGTTCTTCTAATGGTACCAGGTCATCTGGATTTCCTTCTCTTTCGAATTCCTCCTCAATAGTGGTATCCAACTCCTCCTCTAAGAAATCCACAGTGTTACAGTCATGGGAACCCACTGGGTATGATAAAGAGTCAAAAATGTTGAACTCCACGGTTTCGTCTACTACCTTCATAGTCAGCTTCCCTGAATGCATATCAATTACTACCCTAGTGGTTGCCATGAAAGGTCTCCCCAAAATAACTTCACATCTCTTTCGTCTCTTCCTTCATCCATGTCAATCACCACAAAGTCGGTAGGTATGATTAACTTTTCAATCTGTATTAACACATCTTCGACAATGCCCTTAGGGCTTCTTACAGAAGCATCTGCTAAGACAAGGGACATAGTGGTTTTTCTGAGCTCATTCAAACCCAGCTTCTTGTAGACCGAGAATGGCATGAGATTAATGCTTGCTCCTGAGTCCAACATCGCTCTTTCGCGATTCGACCCGCCAATCGTAATGTCAATTATAAAACTCCCTGGGTCCTTCATTTTCTGGGGCAATGACCGTTGAATTACTGCACTGACATTCTCATTTAGACACTCCTGTTGTTTCGGTCTGAAACGCTCTTTATCTTTACTTAAGTCTTTGAAAAATTTACCATAAGCCGGCATTTTCTCAATAGCATCTAACAGTGGTAAGTTGACGGTTACCTTGGAAAGGAGATCATAGATTTCCTGATGTGATTTCTCCAACTTAGAGTTTTTCAGCCTCCCTGGGAACGGTATAGGCGGTACATAGGGGTTGGATGACTTATGGAGCTAAGGTCTTGGTTCTGGGTCTGCTACCCGGACATTTTTCTCCTTTTCTAACTCTTTCTCGCTTTTCACTTCCGTATCAACAACCTCGTCTTCTTCTTCTGTGACGGTATCTTTATCCTTTTCTCCCAAAACCTTTCCGCTTCTGAGGACTGTCCTTGCACTAGCCTGTTCCGGTTGACTTGGGAATTTTCCTTTTTCTCTTTCCTGTAATAATTCAGCCAACTGACCTAACTGAAACTCGATCTTGTGAATAGATGCATCCATCTCGTTTGATTGCCTATCATTCTTCCACATGTATGTCTCCCAACTCTCTAAATGTGCCTGTTGTAGCATCTGGACCTCTTGTGTATCCTGGTTGGCTGACTGCATGAACTCTCCTATCCATTCATCAAATGTTCCCATATTCAGCTGGCTTGCATTAATGCCTTCTGGAATCTGTGCCGCTTGCACAATTTCTCTCGTTCTCTACTCTACTAATGTGGTCTCTTCATTCTCTTGTAAGTAGTCCGTTACCAAAACTGCTAGTCTCTTTTCGGTTGAAAGCTCTTCACCCACATTGTAGCCCTCTTGGAAATCTGATCACATCCCCAGTCTTGGTTATATGGGTCAATACTGAGTTCGTACTCGGATCCTGAATTGTTTCAGGGGGCAGCCATGGACCTAGGATATCAAGAAACAAAAACTACCCAAACATAAAACTATACAAACACATAAGTATAAGGATAAATATATATGTAATAAACCTTACTTAAGCGAAACTAATTAAACTAACATGCCGCTCCCCGGCAGCGGCGCCATTTGACGAAGACAAGTTTTTCCCTTATGTTGTTTTAAAAGATCAGTCCGTCAATAATATTTTAAGAAACCTCACAAAGCCTAAATCAGTTTGCAAACATAAATATAGCGGCAAGTGGGTGTCGTCCACAGGGAGTGGAGTTAGCCAAATTAGTTAAAGCTAAAGCAATGGTATGTATATATATATATATATATATATATATAATACCAAAAATATGAATTGGTGAAAATGTAGATTGTGAACCAACTCTAAATAACACTAAACTAAATAAGTAAATAAAATGAAGGGGGAATATGGAGTGAAGGATATATAGATGATGGAAACTAAGGAGTTAATGGATTCGAAAGTGAATACTGGGCAATGTAACAAACTTGCCAATAGAATGGCTCTTCAAGGTAACCGACCTAGGATGTATAGAGTCGGTTATTTATCCCTAGAAGGTGGCCAACCTAGGATGTATAGTGCGGACCACCTATTAGGGATTAATCCTTGTAAACTACCAACATAGGATGTATAGAGTTGATTGTTTACCGGATTCTAGAAATGAAGCTCGTCTACCTAACATTGACTCAACCGATTACAAATAGTTACCCTAGGATGTATAGTGATGACTTCTAACTCTCTCACGGATTCCGACCTAGGATGTATAGTGCCGGAAATACGATTGAGGTTAGATTAAAACCGCGGTTCAAGAGTCAGAATTCATGACTTTCCATCTATTCTTTAGAGCATTAAACAACTAAATAGGATGTATATCTAGATGCAATACTCATACATAATACAAAGACATCTTGCAAAGATCATGTATCTACACAAGAAACCAATGATACACATTCACAACAAGAATAGATCAATGGAAGATAGACATGAATATCAATATAATATCAAGTTTATGTACAAGCCCAATATTAAACTAACTACTCCATCAACCCCTTAGAGGGGATTTAGCTACTCATTACAACTAGGAAATCAGTAGAGAGGAGAAAGAAATAACCCTTGGAGAACATCTCCTTCCTTGAAGTGGATCCAATCTCCTAACTTCCTTGAAGTTGAGTAGAGAATGTAAGGATGAGAG
This sequence comes from Dipteronia sinensis, assembly GCA_033220585.1. Lineage (NCBI taxonomy): Eukaryota > Viridiplantae > Streptophyta > Magnoliopsida > Sapindales > Sapindaceae > Dipteronia > Dipteronia sinensis. Next base: position 31,518,425 of record CM065638.1, read on the forward strand.
GTAGAGAGAGAAACTAGATCTAAGAATGCTTAATCTGTCCTAAACGGAGTCAAAAGCTCCTTAAAAAGTTTCTATACTTTTCTATTTATACTAAATACAAAAATAGGTCACTTAAGCTTTGAAAATCAGACTGGCGCGCTCGGAGTGCGGGTGGAGTGCGGGTGGTTTACCCGCACTGTATGGGTTGCCTGCAACTTTAGTTCTCGAATCAGGACATTAGTGCGGGTGGAGTGCGGTTGAATTACCCGCACTTGACCCGCACTTGGCCCGCACTTCCCTCTCAGGTGCAAAATCTACCTTCTGTCTTGAGCAACAGTGCGGGTAGAGTGCGGTTGGATGACCCGCACAGTACCCGCACTCTAATGTCAGATGCAATACTGCTCTTCTGTTCTTGATGCAAGTGCGGGTAGAGTGCGGTTTGATGACCCGCACAGTGCCGGCACTCTAGTGTTAGGTGCGATTCTGTTCTTCTGTTCTTGGTGCAAGTGCGGGTAGAGTGAGGTTCGATGACCCGCACAGTGCCCGCACTCCAAAGTCAGGTGTGATTCTGTTCTTCTGTTCTTGGTGCAAGTGCGGGTGGAGTGCGGTTTGCTGACCCGCACAGCACCCGCACTCTAATGTCAGGTGTCTGAGTAGCTTCTCTGGTTTGGCAATAGTGCGGGTGGAGTGTGGTTAGCTGACCCGCACTGTACCCACACTTTATCTCTGTACTTGCATTCTGCCCCGGCTATGCACATGAGTGCGGCTGGAGTGCGGCTAGAGTGCGGTTGCGACCGCACTGGACCAGCACTGGACCTGCACTGTAGACCTATTTGTGCTCCTTTGCCTTTGCTTTCTCCCCTTTTCTGCTGGAATCACCACAATATGATTCCAAGCCTGTCTATGCATCATTCCCTATAAATAAGCACAAAACAACCCATAAGAGACACAAAAACGCACAAAAACAGAACATAAGGTAAGGATCTGAGGGCCTAAATATAGTACATATTTGGCCCGATCAATGGTGAATGAAAATATAATGTAAACTAAATTATGAAAGCAAATAAAATGGGATGAAAATGGAGTGATGAATGAATGATGATGGAACTATGGAGTTGATGGACTCGTAAGTGAATATTGGGGCAATTGCAGCAAACTCTCAATTAAGCATGTATTGACAAATGTAACCAACCTAGGGTGTATAGAGTGTGTATATATCTCTAGCAAGAGGTCAACCTAGGGTGTATAGTGAAGACCTCCTACTAGCGATTAATCCCTCCTAAGCAACCAACAATAGCTAGTTACTCAATCGGGACTTTTTCCATGAATGCTCATCTATCTAGCTATGGCTCAACCTATTACTAATGTAGCCATCCTAGGGTGTATAGTGATGGCTTCCAATTCCCTCACATGTGGCCGACCTAGGATTTATAGTGAAGGCCACCCGTTTGAGATTGGATGAGGCTCGAGGTTATCAACTGAATTCTACTCGAAGGTTAGTTCTCATAAAATCACTAAAGTAGCCAACTTAGGGTGTATAGTGGAGGCTTCTAATTCTATCACAAGTGGCTAACCTAGGATGTATAGTGAAAGCCACTAATTTAATATTAGATTAAGGGCATGGTTATAGAGCCAGATTTTTGAAAATCCTTCCATTCAATGGAGCATTAGACAACTTTATTGCCTACTCCAGTAATCCAAATCAATCATGCAAAGAGGGTGTATCCAAGCAAATCAATAATTGAAATCAATTCAAGCAATGGAATAAAACATAAAGATAGAATAAATATAACACATAGAGTTTATTTACAAAGCCCAAATATCCATCAAACAAATAACATCAACCCTATAGTGGGGTATTTTAGCTACTCATGTTCTATTACAAACCAATAAACTAAGAGAGAGTAGAGAGATCACCCTTGAAGATTGATCTCCTTCCTTGAAGCTTGAATCCAAGTCTCCTAGTTGCCTTTGATTAAGTAGAGATTGTTTGGATGATAGGGAGATGTGTTCCTAGCTTATACTACAAGTGTTGGGAGATATCGGAGACCTTTGGTTCGTTCCCCTGCTTTTCTATTTATAGGGGATGGAAAAATAGGTCACTTAAGCTTGAAAACAGAAGCTGTCACGCGTAGAGTGCGGGTGTAGTGCGGGTGGAGTGTGGGTGTAGTACAGGTGTAGTGCAGTTGGCTGACCCGCACTTTAATGAATCCAACTCTGTCTTGACCCGCAGTTGACTCGCACTTGACCCGCACTTGACCAGCACTTGACCCGCACTTGACCCACACTTTATCTGTCAGGTACGAATCAACTTCTTATGTTTTGGCAATAGTGTGGTTGGATGACCCGCACTCTACCCGCACTTTAACGTCAGGTGCAAATCCAACTCTTTGTCTTGAGCAACTGTTCGGGTGGAGTGCGGTTGGATGACCCGCACTTGACCCGCACTTTATCTTTCCTTCATGATTCAGGTCCCGGCTGTGGGAAGGAGTGCGGTTGGAGTGCGGTTGTGACCCGCACTTGACCCACACTGTAGAGCTGCTTATGATCTTTTAGTCTTTCCTTTTGCCCATTTTCTACCGAAACCACCGCAGTTAGCTTCTAACACCAGAATTACATCTATTGCCTGCAATTAGCACTAACGAGCCTATTAGACATAAAATATATAGAAAATACACACAAGAACGAGACAAAGGAATAGGAATGAGGGCCGAAGCATACAACAATTTAGGCACGATCAACTATCACGAAAAATCTAAGCATTGTTTGCCTCTAAAAATGTTTGGGACTTGTTCCTCTCTTCTAGACCAATGATTTCGCCTTCTAAAAATCTAAAAGCGGAGTTTATTTGAGAGAGATATGGTGTTTGGAAGTTGAGAAAAGTAGAGAGAAAATTTCTACTCAAGTTTTCCACACTAACACTTATTTGAGAAAGGGAGGGAAAGTGGTATTTAAAGGTGAGGGATGATCGAGCCAAAATTGTTATATATTTTTGCCCTCATTCCTTATCCCTTGTCTTGTTTTCGAGCATGTTTTCGTGTCTTATGGGCTCTTTTTATCACATTTGTAGGCAATAGGTGAAAATTAGCTCTTGGAGAAGGGAGTGGGGAATTCGGGTGCAAAACGAGCTAAGTCTTTCAAGAAGAAGGAAGCAGTGCACGGGTGAGTGCGCGGGTAACCTTACCCGTACAGTACCAGCACACTTTAAGGTTTCAGACCTTTGCTGGACCACACCAGTGAAGCTACCCATGAACCGTAGATCAGAAGTCACCCTAAAAGACCAAAGTGCCCAGTTTGCTAGTACTACACGGGTTCTACCAGCGCACTTACCAGCTAACTGAAGAAATAAGTTACTGGAGGGGATGTGTGTGGGTCACTGCATGGGTCCCTACCCACACACTTCGTTGTATCAGGTAGCCACATCAGTAGTTCAGACCTAATTTTTGGCCCTCTATAAATATATCTTGTTCTTATTTCGAGGGGGGGGGGGGGGGGGGGGTTATATACACCACAACACTCTTCCAAGAACATTCTTTTCTCTCCCTTATATCACTACCCACTAACCTAGATCTAGGAATCATTCCTCACCAAATCTAACCATCATCCTCATCATCTACTCAATGACACTTGGAGATAGGATTCAAGCTTGAAGGAAGGAGAATGTCTACATGAGTCTTTTCTATCTCTCTTTTCCTTGTTATTTTCTTGTATTTGTCATGAGTAGTTAAATATCCCACTAAGGGATTGACGTGAAACACTTGTGGATGTTGTCTTTGTAATGAACTTTATATTTTCTATCAATCTATCTAATATGTTTCATTCATTGTTTTTAATTGATTACAATAATGATTTGTTTTAGATTATACATGACTCTCTTTGCAAGTTGTTTGAGAAATTATTTGAGTAAGAGAATTGGGTATACATGATGCTTGGTTCTCTTAAGCTATTTTGAATGAGAGGATTGAACAAGAGTACATGACTTAAGTGAAATCCAGACTTATTAATCTTAATTTCTATCTAATCTCAAATGGGTAATCAATCCTGTTGCTTGTAAGAGGTTAAGCATCAATACTATACATCCTAAGATTGGTGACTTTATAAAGAGATTAGCCCCTTATTTTGATAGATGTTCATTCATGCACAACCACTTGCGGGTGGTCAATACTATACATGATAGATTGGACACTCATGAGTGGTATACAACAACCAATCCTATACATCCTTGGTTGGTTACACAAGATTAAAGCACACTCATGAGAAGTTTATCATTTGCCTATCATTCACTTGTTGGATCCATCAATACCTTAGTTCTCACTCTCATATTTTAACACACAATTCTTATTAACATTTGTTGCATGTTAGATTAACTAGTCTAGTTGTACTTGCATCGTAGTTCTTTCTGTTTTATGCGATGTGCACGGGTTGTGCACTGGTAAGTGACCCGTGCAATACCTGTGCAGTTGGCTCTTGCCCAATGATCTGCTCTCTGGTCTGGTGGGTTTCACGGGTAATACCCGTGCAGTTATCCATGCACTTTGGCCTTTTTAGAATTCCACTTCTGGTGCACGGGTAGTGCACTGGTATGCTACCCATGCTATCCGTGCACTATTGCCTTTAATACACCTATTTTGCACAACTTGTCTCTTTTTTATCCCTCTTCTAGATTTTTCATCCAATGCCTGCAATATCAATAAAAAGAGCCATAAATACACATAAAAACACCTAAGAACAAGATAAAGAGAAAGGATATGAGGGCCAAAATGTATGCTATTCTTGGCTCGATCAAATACCTCCAAATAAACCATTTGCTCGTCCTCGAGCAAACTAAAGACAATTAACAAAAACTCACGACACAACAAACATGACTCTATCTAAAAAATTTCCTGTACTTGAAAACAAATAATTCAAACTGCCGCAAGTCCAACCAGTGATGAGATGCAAGGATGTGTTATAGAGAGAAGTAGATATACGCAATATAATCGAAAGCAACTTGATGACACTAAAGGGGAACTCGTGCAATCACGAATCCCACACCTTGGAGAGCTCTCGTATCAAGAACTACTCACTGTCACACCTTGTGCATAATTCACGTCGACTCTATCCTCACGTGGAGTCTCTCTTTTCTTTTTGCTTAGAGTCCTAAGTTCACGCTCAACAAGGTATGCAAAGATGGAGTTTATTCATAGAAATCTAATGCACTGCATACATGTAAATTGAAAGACCGCTAATGTCTGTGAACTAGCCTAGGAAATATTCACTATGCCATGAACGTGGAAGATCAAGCTTCAGCAAACATTCTCAATCAAGACTCATAATGGATCAAAAAAGACTTTCCCTTTTGTTGTAATGGGGCCTTGGGGTTTAATGTGGTGAACCGTGAAACTGGGAAAAATTTGGAGTTCAAAAATCACTAATCATGCTTAACATACTCACACACCCCCCATATTTTTAGCTCTACTTAACACAATTTATACATAAGCATCTATGCATTCAAATAAACACATTTATGCTACACAATTGTACTCAATTTTTGCGAGTACTTAACCATCACATTTCAAGGCTCTTATTTTGCCTTTTTGCATTAATATTCCTTCTTTTTTTTTCTTTTTTTTTCTTTTTTACTTTTGCTTTTGCACATATACATTTGACAATTTGGCTCTAGGTGCAATTTTTGCACTTTTACATTTTTGATCTATTCCTTGCACAACTTACATAATTGCCTAATTACACGCTATTTCAACATTAGAGCTTACACCTTTCAACCACCTTACACAGACACACTCCACATGATTGGCAATTAAAGGGTTGGTTTGTGTTTGACTTATGGCTATATGGTTCATTGTGGTTCCAAAAGAAAGGTAACAGTTTGGCCTCAAAATTGGCTATGGAGCACACATAAGGGACTAGGAATGTGTTTAGGCTTTTTAAGTAGTTAAATGCACACACATAGCCTACGATCATTTCCAAAACAAGTCTATCAAGGGAATGAATGCATCTGACAAGCAGTCCATTATATGTTTGATGAATGTCCTATGGTATGTGACACATATGACGTGAAGAGTGTTTAAAGATTAGAAAAAATTGTACACTCAATGCGCTTTTTAAAAGGCTTATATTTATGAACTCACGGGTGGTCTCCACTATTAGAACAAGGCGCAAGAGCACCGAGTCCCCTCAACTTAAGCACAAAAAGGATGGAATTAGTCCATGACGTGCAAGTGAGACCCTAGAGTGACAACTAGATGCTACATAAGCTCAACATGTATACATACACTCGACAAGAGCTCACGCTCAAAGCATCACATCCAAGCTATTTAAAGCTTGAAATATTTGGCCAATGCAACAATTTTGAAAATTTTTAACCAAAAATGAAAAATAAACGACTCAAAAACAAAATGACGACTCAACAAGGCATCTACACCCCCAAACCAAAACCCAACATTGTCCTCAATGTTGAAGACAAGAGAGCCCGGCCTAGCGGCTCGCACCTGACTCGACTCAAAACACAACAACCTAGGCACTAATCACGCACAATCAATGGTCAACAAAATAAAAGACACTAAAATGGCTCATAATAAAATAAGGCAATTAAGTAAACATGGCAATTAAGCTCATCATTCAACCACATCAAGCATTCATTCACAAAATTGTGAGAATGAGGTTTACAACCCCCAACCGATCCACACTACATGCTCATTCATGTACAAGTATATGCATGATTTCAAAACCCCCAAACCAAGTTTGGCTATATGAAAAGAAAACCTATAAATCATACGCAATATACACAAGAGCCTTTGGCTCATCCAATTCAGGAATGAATCAATCAACAAATTCACGATTTGGAAACCAAAATTGTATCAACAATTATAAGCATATCCTCTCATTCACAATTATCCACACATTCAACCAAAATTGATATTTACTAAGAATATTCACATTCACCAATTATCCACAATTGTTTATAAACATAGATAGAGAAAATAAAGTGCAAAAGTTTGAGTTGAAAAGATTAGACCGAGGTGGTTGCTTTGTTGTGGTCTCAAAATGGGTAGGTTCTCTCCCGTTTTATGAGCACTTGATCGGTCTGTTTCTATACATATTTTAGGTCCCCATTTCCTATTATTTGTGCTTTTTTCTTGGCTGAAATTAGGTATTTTATGTTTTTGTTGAGCATTTGTAGGTCACATTCTATGGAAGAGGAGTGAGAAGTTATTTTGGAGAAAAGGAGCAAAAACACAATTTTCAACCTGTGCAGATCACCCAGATTACGGGGACCATATCTCTCAGCTCCTATTGAATTTTGTGTCCTAATACCTATGGATAGAAAGCTTCAGAAGTCTAGTTTCCGGTGCACTTTTCGGATAGTAATTCCAATATTCCTAGAAGAAGTTATGCCTGTTTTAGTACCTAATGGTCAGATCAGTCATAATTCCGTGAATAGTGACGGGATTTATTTTGCAAGTTATTGGATCGGGAAATGTTACCTTTTTGGACATGAGTGTGAGTCTTGGGAAGTAAATGACATCTAATCCTTATCTTCCTTCAATAAGTAATCAATTTTAATGGTTTAGGAAAGAAATAAAATCCCAAAAAGTTAGAGTCCCAAAAGGAAATTGATTTCCTTATTGTTTAAGGACTTGACTTAACATCTAAAGCATATTTAAACCCCTTTGAACCCTAATTTCGGGATATAGAAGCCAAGGGAGGTCCCAAGCCACCAAGGGGGCCGTCCCCCACCACTCCATCACCATACATCACCTCACAACTTTCACTCATCTTTACACATAGAAGATTCGAACATGAAGAAGAATTTATTAGTAGAAGAACTCATTGAAGGCCAGGATGGGTTTATCTTTTCTTTCTCTTCTCTTTTTATTCTCATCATGTGTAACTAATCTCATAACTAGGGAATCAATGTGAACCTTTTGTGAATGCTCTTGTGTGGATTAATTATTATTTCATCAATTTAATTCTTGATTTATTCATTGTGTTTAATTGCTTGACTCCTCATTAGTTTTAATTTTCATTCACACCATAGACCAAAGGGTGGATGATTATTTGGCATGATTTTAGGGTTAAAACTATCTGAGAGTTAGGGTTACAGTATAGATCAAAACCTAATCCTGATTAATGCTCACTTAAATAAATAAAATTTATCTTTAGCATAGATCAAAGCAAAGTTAAGATTTTGGTTCTTTATTCTTAAACTTAATGGGTTTCCTATTATTGTTCACACCATAGATCAAAGGGTGAATAGTGGTTGGAAATATGTGACTCATCCCGCGATCTTAGGGTAATAGTCATAGTAAAGATAAAGAATGAACCCTTGAATTGATTGAATTTTATTTATAAGTTAATTCCATACATTAAGTGTTCATAATTGGGGATCATTGATGACCTAGTGATTTTTCATTCCTTGATCACAAACCAACTTTCTTTTAAATTTCTTTCTTAGATTAATTTAATTTTTTTAGTTTAATTCAATCACCAACAAATCTTTTGGTTACTTTAATTTAACTTTAATTAGAATTAGTTTTAATTAATAAATTACTTTTCCTCGTAGGAACGATCTTAACTTGACGATGTACTTATCTTCACGATTCGTGCACTTGCGAGTGAGTATTTTATAACACGATTATACACATCAGCACTCTTGCTTGCTTGTCCCTCCTAAACTTGTAAGTGGCCGGTGTGTCAATCCAAGAGATAAAGAATCTAACATTAAAGCACGATTTCTAACCACAAAGGTTAACAATCACATAAACTATCTCAACCAAAATATCACAAGTAAACAAATATCATCCTCAAACATCCAAAACTATATCATCCAACACTAAAAGTAAACTTGCTAAGCAAATTGAAAGTGCAATGAAATAACAGAGTTCAATCCTAAATAAACTAAGTAAATCTAAAGAAAGTTCACACTTCTTGGTAAGAAAATAGATCAATCATCAACTGACTCAGACTCCTCTTCCTCTATCATCGGTCCCTTCTACTTTGGGTCCTGTTATACTCTGAACCTCTCCTCATGCTCTCTCCTAGACATCTCCATTACTGTCTGGAAGTCTGGATCAATGGTTGGCCCTCCTGAAGTGAAATCTTGTCTAGTGGCTTGCTTCTTCCTTCTAGAATAGGGAATCACATCGAAGTCTTTTCTCAAACCTGTCACATTTTCCCACAGTCTTCAATACTTTCTTTGGCCCTCCTGATCTCTGTGGTAAAGGTGGATCTCAGTGAATCCATTAAAGTTTGAAGGCTTAACATTCCTGAGATCAACTGCTGCAAAAGTAATTGGTCACCCTCAAATGCTGGCTCTGGAGCTGGGCCCTCTTGGTAGTATACTATCTGTTCCCTGTCCAGATCCATGTCCACGTGTGGGTGAGTACTTGAGCCTGCTCCTGTGTTGACTTTCTTTCTGCCTGTTTTCCTTTTGTTACTGGTCAATTCCCGTTCCACCTCTAAAGTGCTCCAGGTCCTGAGGTCCAAGTCTCCATGTGTCCACTATGACTGTTCATTTCTAAGATCCACACCTGACTGCCTGTAAAACTCAATGATTAAGCAGGGGGAAATCAGAGCCTGCTTGTCTATCTTCTTTTTTCCCACAGCCAAAATTTCTATCTTTATGATCCATCAAACATTGATTGGCTGGTTGTGCTATAAGCAATGCAATATGGTGGTTGTCTCGAAGGACACGTTTGTTCTGTAAGTACGTGGCCTGAGGGAGTGAGAGATGAACACGTGCTAGAATCCTAACTAGATCTTTAGATTTGTACGCTTGATTGGAAATGTCGGGTTCATCTAGAATTCCATTGGGTTAATTACCAAATCGTTGGCGATATCTAAATTCTTCTGAACAAAACTATCATGCCAAGTGACTATGTCTCTCATTCTGCTCAGAACTTGATGGTCATCAGGAAGCTCTGTTCTCAGACATCTCTGAATATCTACGGAGTTGATTTGAACCTCTAACCCTCTCACCATAACTGGGACTCCTCTCATGAAGTCATCCTAAACCATCCCACCATAAAATTCTTTCACAATCCTTCTGCAATAACGAGGAGGTGACCTAAAAAATGTTTTCCATCATCTTTGCCTCACTTTGGTGGGGATTTGGGTGTCTTCGAGCTTTGGCAGAGCTATTCCTCACTCTTCCACAATGTACCTCTGCCAAAAATACTCCAACCGTCTGTCAAAATCCCTATTTAAGGTGCATGGAGGTAATGGAGTGAACTTTTTCTTCTTACTCCCCTTTGTTCCTTGTTTCTTAGCTACAACCTTAGTTCTCCCACACATCTGGAAAAGAAAATCTTAATTAGAGATGTATGATTGCTTACAAATGTTACATATTTTGAGCATTTAATTCATCTCTTTTGTGTTCATTTATCAGACATTTGTGTGTTTTAAACTATCTTTTTGAGTCCTTTGTAGGTAATGTTGTTATTCAGGTGAAATATTGGAACTTGATGAAGATTAGGGGAGAAAACAAGATAAAAGTTGATTTTTGGAATATTCTGCGAGTTCAACCTAGCAGAACCAAGTCGCAGAACATGTCCAGAAGACACTGCGTCGAATGGCTGTGAGATGAGCCTAGCCAGACTGCACCGCGAGTTACTGCGAGTTACAACTCGTAGAAACAAGAGACATATTAAGAGCAGAGGTTGCTGCGAGTAAGAACTGCGAGTCTGAACTAGCAGAAGTAGGTAGCAGCCAAACCAGATATTTTTCTGCGACTACCTACTGTGAGTTCTATCTAGCAGTTCAGTTCCAAAAAAGTTTGCAATTACAGACTGTGAGCTCCACCTCACAGAATCATCAAGCAGAACATCACTAGAAAGATCTGCGAGCATAGACTGTGAGAGTAACGTAGCAGATTAACATCGTTGAGAAAAGAAGAAAGAAGATTTGCAAGATGTAACCCGCAGAATAACCTAGCAAATGCTGAGCCGACTTAACTGCGAGATGAAACTGTGAGTTCCAAGTCACAGTTTCAAGTCGTAGAAGACTTTACACGTCACTCTGCAAGTGGGTTTCATCCAAAAGTTTTCCTCACTATATAAACACCTTTTTCATTCCAGAGAAGTGTGTTGAAAAAGTGTGTGTGAAAAGTGTGAAAGTAGAAGTTAGTATAAGAACTTTGTAGCTAGAGTTAAAAACACCCTTTTCAAGAATCACTCACTTGCACCTTTAGATTAAACATTTTAGTTTACTTAATTTAGAAGGAGAGTTTTTCTACTTCGTGATAAGTGAATCTACTCTTTGTCATTGAAGCAAAGTTTTGTAGAGAAAGCAAGAGGAGAGCATCAAGAACACCATGAGCTTTCTTCCTCTTTCTCTTTTCTTTACTTGTTTTTATTTGATAATGAGTGGCTAAATCCTTTTGTTGAGGATTTAGTGATTGTATATATGTGAACACCTTTAGTAATGATCTAAGTCTATCTTTTATCTATTTCGAGTTTGCACTTGTGCTTAATTCATTCACGTGCTAATTGTTGAGTATGAACATTACTTAACATCCAAGCATGAGCTGTTGTGCATGAATAGTTAATCTATCTCTCGGTTGACTGATCTTGAGTATTTTACACTTGAAACTCATACATATTGTTAACGGAAATTTTGCTCGAGACGAGAAATCTCAGTTAACACCCTCGAGACCACTACCACGTAGGTGGTGGCCAAGATTGATCGTATGTGTAACAATGTCTTATAAAATGACAAGGAATAATGATACAATTCACCACCCAAAAGAAAGCAAAAATATTTTCTTATTGAACGTGTATGGTATATAAATCTCTCTCAAATTGCTCTGAATTCTCTCTAGGGTATGGTCAAGTACTTGTCGTATGCCTGTCGAATAGTAGTCCATTTTTCTGAAGGAGGAAGTCCCTTCTTTATACAATGTCTTCATAGGTGTCAACTCATTGATTTCCCCTTGATTTTCTCATCCCCCTCTTATCGGACGGAATTTTTCCCTTTAAATGTAGTTGACTTTGAGTTAATTGCTCCGTTGAGGGTATCTTGGAAATCAATTTGTTTCCAATTCAAACTTTATTAATTGTTCTGCACGTGTATAATATCTGTGGGTGTGATGCTGTGTATCTCTAGGTCTGGCATGATTCCCATGGGGATCGCTGAATGTATCATGGTGTGGTGCATCAACTAGTGAGGTCGATCAGTGTTCCGACCTCGATATCTGAGAAGTTTCATCCAGCTAGGAGCCAAATCTGGCTTCCCTTGACTTTTTCGAAGCTAGGTGCGGCTTCCCTTGACCTTTCGAAGCTAGGTGCGGCTTCCTAGGGACATTCTCCTGTGTCAGCGAGGTATAGGTGAGTCTCTGGAGCAATTGCGAGGTGACCTCGACTTCGGGGAATTTCTAGTTTTGGTGATGCATGCTAGATCTGATCGTTCCGGGCTCTATCCCGGATGTTTCCGGAGACAGTCCTTGTTCCTGCTGGGTGGTATCGTAGCTCAGCTCTAGATAGAATGGTCTCTTGGTGGAAACTCTCGGGTATGGAGCCAGGTCTGGGAGGTGAAAAATTTTCATTTGGTCCTTAGCCAAATTTGGCTATTAACACATATAGATGGTTTAAGATTTGAACTTTTGTTGTGAAATTCATCATTAGCATATTGAATCATTACTTCCTCGACATATCTTTAGAATCTTTAAACTTAGATATTAAAAGCAATCTCTCATTAGTTTAACTTTAGTTGAATTATACTAGATCAATCATAATAGAATACATTCCAAAGTTCCTTGTGGAAACGAAACCCTTACTTGTGTCCGCTATACTCGACAGCGATTCATACACTTGCGAAGGGTTAATTAGACTCATGCACACCATTGTCATTCCACCTAGTTTTAAGAGCACCAGTAGTTTAGAGGTACGCTCGGAGTGCGTCAAAAATCTTGGTGCCGCTGCCGGGGAACTTCTCAGTAGCATTTTCTGTTTATTTTTAGTGCATTTGGTCATTTTAGTTGTAGGTGTAATCCATTTATTACTCGATCTTTGATCAGTTTTACTTTTAATTTTTAGGATACCATCTGAAATGACAAGTCGTGATACGTCACTGGCGAGGTCACAGGATAGAGAAAGACATGTCTCACTAGTTAGAGAAAATGAGGGTGAACGGCGTAGGTATATGAAGGATTATTCCTCGCCAAGAGTCGGAGCTCATCCTTCGGCAATCTTGTTGAATACGGCACAAAGGAATTATGAGTTGAAGAACCAACATTATAATACTCTCCCCACGTACTATGGAAAGAAGGAGATGATGCTCTTCGGTTCATGAAAGAGTATTATAATGTTATGACGACCATCCGTCTAGGAGCGTTGTCGGAGGATCAATTAAGAATGCAATGCTTCTCATATTGCATGAAGGATAAGGCTAAGCAGTGGCTTATGGCTTTAGCATTGGGATCACTAACCACACGGGATGAAGTTGAGCAGAAATTGTTATACAAGTATTTTCCTGCGTGGAAGACCAAGGAGATCCGAGGAAATATAGCTACATTTGTGGAAGAGGATGGAGAACCTTTCCACGAGGCATGGGAGAGATTTAAGTTACTCCTAGCTCAGTGCCCTCACTACGAATTTACACTAGTCAGTCGAGTGCAATCATTTTATGATGGACTTCTAGGGCTCACCCAAGCGATAGTTGACAATGCTTGCAAGGGAGCTATAAGAGAAAAGAAGGTCGAAGAAGTGTTAGATAGATAAGAGATGTTGGGGCAGAACTCCCACAACATAGTTCAAGGGGGCAAGATAAAAAAGAGAAGAGGCATACGAAATTGGTGACCCAGTTGGACAATCTCACGAAGGAGATGAGGGGATTTGCAAGAAATTGTAAAAAATAGCAAGTACAAGCGGTATTATGTCAAGTATGTGGGCAGAATAGACATTGGGTGGACATCTGCCCCGGTCATAATTTGCCACCTCAAGAGGAGGAAACACAAGCGTTCTACCAATACAATTATAATCGTTAATGGAATAACCCAAATGGAAATAATTACAACCCTAATTGGAGGAACAATCAGTGGGGTGGTAATTACAATAGAGGGCAATTCCAAGGAGGAAATCAGCAGTATGGAAACAATCAGAATCATTAAGGGTATGGAGGAAACAAATGGGGGAATCAGAGCAATGCTTAATCAAGCCAAAACAATCAACAAGTTCAAGTTTACAATCTGGAGGAGGACCAACAGATAGTCAGCTTGAAGGCTTCCATTAAGAAGATTTATATGCAATTGTCTCAATTGCAAGAAAATTACAAAAGGCAAGAGATGGGAAAAGCGCCCATTAACCACACAAAAGGGATACATATGGTGACCGTGGTGGGAAAGAAGAAGATTCAACCGAACATTCACAAAGCAAAGAATCCTTATAAGCCCCCAAATACCCAAGCAAAGGACAAGCTCAAGATGAGTAAATAGGTTAGCAAGATGGAGTAGGAATAGGGACCAAACCATCAAGAATGTGTGGGATGCAATATCAGTACGGTTATTCAGCAAGGCCTCCAACCAAAGCTTAAGGATCCCGAAAGTTTCACGATTAATATATCTATTGGGGGCACTTCAAAGGAGAAAGCCATGTTAGATTTGGGTTCGGGGATTAACTTGATGCCATCCTCGGTCTACAAACGTTTGAAGTTGGGAGTACTAAAACGCACCTCCATGTCATTGATTTTGGCGGACCAATCTTCATGACACCCTCTTAAGATTATTAAAGATGTGATGTTGGAGGTGGACAAGCTAATTATTTCGACAGATTTTGTTATCCTTGATGTTGGGGAAAAATGCACAGGTAGAGAGCAACTTATATTTCTAGGAAGGGCATTCATGGCTATGGCAAGAACCACCATTGATGTTCATCACGGGAAGCTATCCATGACCGTCTTAGGAGAGAAGGTTGAATTCAATATGTTTGCAAGAAGAGAGAAGAAGAAGTTGAACACTTGTTTCAACGTGACAACTGAGGAAACAAAGGCAACAACCGAAGAACCAATGGATGATTTGGAAGACTTCTTTCAAGCATTTCAAGACAAAGTGAGAATGCTTGAAGAAGAGAAGAAGGTCGAGATAGAGAAGGACCTCATCAAGGAGGATGAGAAGCTAGATGTAATAGATATCAACCTTGCTTTGAGGATTGATACGTTGACAAAGGAGAGGGATGAAGCTCTCAAGAAAGGTGAAGAATTGGTACAAGGTTTTCAAAAGTCAAGAGGAAGAGTTTACTCAAAAATTGGGAGAAATGCATTTGAAGGTGGAGAGGAGAGACAATGAGCACCAAGCTTACAGAGATGTTTTACCCGCAAAAGAACATGTGTGCACAGTTTCTAAAATCAAGGAATCTGATTTGTTAGTAGAACTCGGGGAAGCCAAGCATGCTATCACGGTCTCGATGAAGGAGACAACAAGGAGAAAAGAAGTGTCCATCTCAAAACCTACCAAGGCAAGCAATAATAGAACATACCAACGGAAGACAAAGGGTAATGTTCCCTATTTTTCATTTAAATGTTTTTTCAATCATAAGAAGGGACACAAAAAGATCTAATGCGATGAGTACATCAAGAATCACAAGAAACGACATGAAAAAATCATGGAGGACCAAGTGAGGATCACACCGTTGTGGGTCAAAAAAGATACGGGTAATCAACCCAAGGGGACTTCTTTAGTCACAACAAAGTCAGCATCTTCTCTAAGGGTGTTTATGTTGAAAAGAAGGGAAACCCTTGATTTGTCTTTTCACCCCACTATTAGTCATCAAGGTAGCACTAGTGGAGTTACTCCACCATTGATTACATGAACCTTTTGATTAATTTTGTTTATGTGCAGATAAGAAGCTGCTTGTCAAACAAGCGCAATTTTAGGAAAGCAGGTAATGTTTGAATGGCTAAACGAGCCACGGTAATTGTAAATCTTTTGTTTGTACAGCCTAGGCAGCAAGAAAATCAGGAAGAGTTGCCATGAGAAGGACAAGATCGCATCTGCGAGATATGTCTGTGAGAAGGACCTCGCAGAACAAAGTCGCAGTGCATTCTGGAGAACATCTATGAGTTGAACCTGCAATTAAGAAGTCGCAGCTAGGAGGAACACAAGTAACAATACCTTCTAGAGAACATCTGCGAGTTGACCCTGCAAGAAAGAGGTCACAGTAGGGATATTACGAGATATAACTGCTAGATGTAACTCATAGAATAAGGCAACAAGAAGTCACAGTAAGTTCTGAGGGAACTCTACGAGTAAAGACTGCGAGCATGAAGTAGCAATGTACAAGGCTGCTAGGCAAAACTGCGAGAGGAAACTCACAGATTAAGGGACTAGAAAGTGCAATAAGTTCTGATTGTACTCTGCAAGTGTAGACTGCGAGGTAGACGTCGCATTAGGAAGTCGCAGCACAATCTAGAGATCATCCATGAGTATAGTCTGTGAGAATGAAGTTGCAGATTATATCCTGTTGAATTCTATGATAGGAGGCTACGAGTTAGAACTCGCAATATTGAGTAGTAGTGAGCACTGGACACCATCTGCGAGTTATGACTACGAGTAAGAAGTCACAAAAAAGCCTTAGCACAGTTTCCAATAAGATATTTTAGGTCAGATCAGAAGCCATGTCAACATCTGCGACTTGGAACTGCGAATTTTAACTCGTAGATTTGCAAAATGTCCCCCAAAACAAGGAACCGACTCAGTTCATCTTCTAAGTCCAATTGGTAATCAATTCTTTCACTTTTTCTCAGAAATATCTGCTATCATCTCACCTAAGGTAACTCTTTAACTCAATCTCTTTTTTCTTAAGTCTTCATCAATGACTTGCTTTACCATTTTAATTTATTACTTTGTTCATGAAGGAAGTGTAGAATGTTAATTCTATAGGAGATACTATGCCATTTGAACATTTTACATAAGAAGAGAATGATGATTAAGAGTCTTAAGATATCAATCATGATAAGTACTATGATTAACTCTTGTGTGTTCTAAAAACTTGCACTAATAATTTCCTTTACTTATATTAGCTCATAGTTGTACAAAGATAATTATGTATGCACTCTTTTGACTCCAATATGTTTTGTTTGTAGAGAATGGAAGAATTCTCAGCAGAAGAAATGTTTGATTTTCAACAGCTTTGTTGGATGGGAACATTTATGAGCAAGGAGATAGGCACGGAAATAGATTCAGAAGATCTTTGGATCGAGAGCTTAGTATGGGCAAGTGGTTCAAATGCGTTAGAAGAAAGCAATGAAGAGATTCCTATCAAGGGATCAATTCAGAGTTCTAGTTCTACTTCAACTATAGAATTGAAGCCTCTACCATCTTCATTGAAGTATGTTTTTCTTAGGGAGAAGAAGTCACTACCGATAATTGTAGCATCAGACTTGAGTCCACCAGAAGAAGCAGAGCTCGTAGAAGTTTTGAGGAATTTCAAGGGAGTAATTGGATGGAGTTTGGATGATCTAATAGGAATTAGCCCGACCACGTGCATGCATAAGATACTTCTTGAGGAAGGATCCAAGCCATCGATAGAAGCTCAACGTAGGACTTAACACAATTATGAAGAAGGTGGTTAAGAAAGAAGTTCTCAAGCTATTGGAGAATGGGATCATCTATCCAATTTTGGATAGATAAGTGGATCCAATACATGTGGTACCAAAGAAGTCCAGGATTACAGTCATACGGAATGAGGACAATGAGTTGGTACCTCAAAGAGCTTAAACCGGATGGAGAGTTTAAAAGGAGAGTTTTTCTACTTTGTGATAAGTGAATCTACTCTTTGTCATTGAAGGAAGGTTTGGTAGAGCAATCAAGAGGAGAGCATCAAGAACACCATGAGCTTTCTTAATCTTTCTTTTTTCTTTACTTGTTTTTATTTGATAATGAGTGGCTAAATTCTTTTGTTGAGGATTCAGTTATTGTATATATGTTAACACCTTTAGTAATGATCTAAGTCTATCTTTTATCTATTTCGAGTTTGCACTTGTGCTTAATTCATTCACATGCTAATTGTTGAGTATGAACATTACTTAACATCCAAGCATGAACTGTTGTGCATGAATAGTTAATCTATCTCTCGATTGACTGATCTTGAGTAGCTTACAATTGAAACTTATACATATATATGGTTTAAGATTAGAACTTTGGTTGTGAAATTCGTCATTAGCATATTGCATCATTACTTCCCCAACATATCTTTAGAATCTTTAAACTTAGCTATCAAAAGCATTCTCTCATTAGTTTAACTTTAGTTGAATTGTACTAGATCAATCACAATAGAATACGTTCCAAAGTTCCTTGTGGGAACGAAACCTTTACTTGTGTTTGCTATACTCGACATCGATTCGTACACCTGCGAAGGATTAATTAGACTCGCGCACTCCATTTTCATTCCACCTAGTTTTAAGAGCACCAGTAGTTTAGAGGTACGCTCGGTGTGCGTCAATATATCATGGCAGGAAGTATGCTTTGATCAATCAAAGGTAAGCAAAATTTTAATGGTCAACAGCATGCCTTATTGTTCCCCAGCATGGGTATAGTGTAGGGAAAAATTGCTTAAAACTGCAGCGGAAGGCGAAAAAATAATTTTCGTATAGTTTAAAATTTTTCTAAAGATTTGAACCTTAACCCTTTAATTAATTAAACTCAAATATACGGTTAGAGTTAAATACCTCTTGTCGCGTGATCCGATTGACTTACGTCGATGGTAATCCGCAAGATCTTCAATCCTAGCACGTACGTGAATCACCTAGGAGCGTGGTCTCCCTTTTTCTCTGAATTGCTTACCTTAGAATGGATGTATGGAATTTTTGATCTTGATCTTCAATAGCAAAACACCAAGAGCCTAAAAAAATAGTTCCGATCACTTTTAAATTCACAATCAATATGATTGAAACTCGCGTAACCCTAAATCGAAAGTGTGCACAAAACCTTTTGATGTTAAAGGCTTGTAAGTGCACTATCGAATGAGAACTTATTTTCTTTTTCTCTCTTGGCCGAAAATCTATGTGTATAGAGTAGGATTTTTTATTTTCAAAACAAACAAAAATCTCTCTCTATTTTTCTTCTTGGTGGCCGAAAATTGATAACCTTATATTTATAGGTTGGCTGAATTTTCTCCTTTACCAAGTAGGGTTAGCCGAATTCATTGAATAGGAAATCTAGGGTTGGTTAATTTCCTTACTTGAAAAGGAATTATCCTTTTCCCTAAATCCTATCAATTCAAGAATCCTAACCCTTGTAGGACTAGTGGTGGCCGAATTCTTTGTATAATAAGGAGTGTATGTGGACTTAATCCTTACCACATTAGGACTCCTATCACTTAAAAGAATTCCAACCCTAATCCAACACATAGTATTTAATTTACTGATCAGGAAAAGATTTTGATTTAAACTATTAATTAATTAAATAATTAATTAATTCCCATTTAATCAAAACAATAAAATAAAATAATAGGGCTATTTTATTTAGCCTTGCCGCCCACACCATATATATATGGGTCCAATATTATTTTTCTTATTTTATTTAATCCATTAGACTTTAAAAAAAAATCCCACATGTGAACCATACTTATTCTTACTAAAAGAAACAAGCCTACATGTCACCTTTTAATATATTAATATAATAGTGCAGCCCATTAAATAAATAATAGACATTTTATATTCTTAATATATTAAATGCAATTCTAGATGGACCCATAAATTGGTCCAATAGAATATATCAAGTGATCCATGCAAGTATGTGTGGATTGTGGATCTTGACGGGCTATCTAAATTTAAGCTTCAATAGACATAACCTAATCACAATCAACAAATGATTCACTTAGGTCCGATCTATTAATTTTAACTCATTCCACTAAAAGGCTAAAATTGAACTCTTAAATAAAGATAGAATAAGGAGACGTTTCTCATTCATACCCTAGACAATCTTATAGGAGATGGTGTATCCTCGTGAATAATATCAGTAATCGCCAAGAGCTCATAGACCGCCTATAGCTCTCCAAGTTACCATATTTCCTCATATGACCACATTTTGAACTTGGATATTTTGACTTGTCCAGAAGCCATGTCATCAATAATCATTATTGAAAACTCAACGTTGAGATTTAATATCCAATACCTCAAAACATCCATATGATGATATTATACTCTCATTTAATAAATGGAGCCACGATGTCCATATCTATAAATGAAGTCCTCTATCGATTAATAAATGAATACCACCAAACTATCGAGGATAGACTATGCTATATAATCGTACTCATTGATAGCTCAAATGATACCACTTGCAACCATAAGTCCATCATTTATCTCAGGATTTAGATAGACTCTCCGATTGTCCTGATAATGAAAAGACTTATATCTAGTGACGGTTCTAGATAAAGTATTTCATTGTGATTCAGTTCAATGCACCCAGTGCACTAGATTCTTTTACTCGAAAACCTTTCGATGATTTTAGACTCATCATAACTCATTTGATCCCACTCAAATGCTAGTAAAAGAATTCTACAACTTTATCAAGATAGAGGTGCCCAACCTTTAACTTAAGCTGTGAACGTTATTCAAGACTAACTAAAGAATTGTGTCTACCTCATACATATCCGGATGTACAAACAATTCTTCATATCTCATAGTCTTTTGACCTTATGATTATTTACCTTGACAATTATAATTATAAATGCTATAAGATTTTGCAGAATCAGAAATCACTTTATTTATATGAAAAGATTGTCAATTACAATATTACACTATTGCTATTGAGCATAATCCTAACAATCTCCCACTTGCGTTATAGCAAATGTGTCATATCTCTCATTCCCATGTTCTCTAGGTGCCCATCAAAACTCTTCTGAGGTAGAGCCTTTGTGAAGGGATCTGCTAGATTTTCTGCCGACGCGATTTTGGTAATCGTCACGTCTCCCCTATGAACAATCTCCCTTAAAAGATGATACTTTCTTTCAATGTGTTTTCCTCTCTTATGACTTCTTGGTTCTTTCGAATTAGCCACTGCTCCACTGTTTTCACAGTAGATAGTGATCTGCATATTCGCACTAGGAACTACTTCTAAGTCAATCAAGAATTGGCGAAGCCAAACAGCCTCCTTAGCAGCTTCGCATGCAGCTATATACTCTGCTTCCGTGGTGGAGTCAGCAATACAAGATTCTTGATACTCCTCCAAATGACTGCTCCTCCTCCAAGAGTAAACACAGATCCTGATGTGTGTATTTTCTAGAGTCAGAATCCGATTGGAAATCAGAATCTGTATACCCAACGGGGATTAAATCCCCTCCAGAGTATACAAGCATATTATCTTTCGTTCTCCTAAGATACTTGAAAATATGCTTGACTGCCGTCCAGTGATCAGGACCAGGTTTCGATTGAAACCTGCTAACTATGCCAACAGCAAAACAAATATCTGGTCTAGTACAGAGCATTGCATACATGAGACTTCCAACTGCCGAGGCATATGGAATTCTACTCATGAATTGCTCTTCATGCTCATTCTTAGGAACTTGTTCCTTAGAAAGTTTGATTCCATGCCTAAAAGGTAACATACCTTTCTTGGAATCTTGCATAGGAAAACCTAGACAAGATTTTGTCTATGTATGAAGCTGGGGATAGTGCAATCGTTTTATTCTTTCTATCCCTTATTACTCGGATACCTAGAATAAAACTTGCTTCTCCTAAATCCTTCATATGAAATTGTTTTGCTAACCATTCTTTTATTGATGTCAATACTCCCACATCGTTTCCAATGAGTAATATATCATCTACGTAAAGAATAAGGAAAACCAACTTGTCACCTTTGATGCTTTCGTCAAGACTTTCATTAAGGAAAGCTGTCTTGACGTCCATTTGCCAAATCTCTAAATCTAAAGATGCTGCAATGGATAAGAGTATCCTAATGGATTTAAGCATGGCTAAAGAGAGAAGGTTTCCTCGTAATCGATACCTTCTTTCAGTGTGTAACATTTAGCTACCAATCCAGCTTTAAAAGTTTCCACCTTTCCATCCATACCTCTTTTCCTCTTGTATACCCACTTGCACCCAATGGGTTTTATCCCTTTAGGCAAGTCTACAAGGGACCAGACTTTCTTATCGAACATGGATTCAATCTCAGATTGCATTGCCTTTTGCCAATGGTGACAATCAACATCCTCCATTGCTTCCTTGTACGTGTAGGGATCATCGTCGTCAGGGAGATTCTCAACAGATTCTCCTAGACCGATGTATCTTTCAGGTTGGGTTCTAACCCTCCCACTATGACGAGGAATGGTAGGTTGTTGATTTTGTGTTGGAGTGGAAATTACAATTGGGTTAGTTTGTGAAACCTCTTGTGGAATTGTATCTCCTGACATATCATTCAGGACAATTCTACTTTTAGGAACAAAATCATTCATATAGTCCTTTTCCAGAAATGTAGCATTTGTTGAAACAAACACTTTTAGATCTGAAGGACTATAGAAATAATATCCTTTAGTTCCTTTTGGATACCCCACAAATATGCATGTTTCCGAACGGGACTCCATCTTTTCTGTCTTTCCTTTTAACACATGTGCAGGACAACCAAATATCCTTATGTGTTGTAAACTAGGCTTTTGCCTAGTCCACAACTCATATGGTGTTCCAGGAACCGACTTCGATGGTACCACGTTTAGAATATATATTGCAGTTTGCAAAGCATATCCCAAAAAAGAAATAGGAAGTGTTGAATAACTCAACATTGATCTAACCATCTCTAAAAGAGTCCTATTTCTCCTTTCTGCTACCCCATTTTGTTGAGGTGTACCTGGTGCAGAAAGCTGAGAAACTATCCCATTATCAATAAGATATTGCTGAAACTCTCCTGAGAGATATTCTCCACCACGATCAGATCTCAAGATTTTTATGCGTTTCTCAAGCTGATTTTCTACTTTAGCTTTGAATGCTTTGAACATGTCAAAAGCATCCGACTTATGTCTCATGAGATACACATAACCAAATCTTGAGTAATCATCTGTGAAGGTGATGAAGTACTCATATCCACCTTTAGCTTGAATGCTCATAGGACCACATACATCAGTGTATATTAGTCCTAAACATTCAGTGGCTCTTGCACATTTGGTATTGAATGGCCTTTTGGTCATTTTACCTTCTAAACAAGATTCACAAGTTGGTAGATCATCAACCTTTAAGTCACTTAAAGGTCCGTCACATACCAATCTTTTAATCCTATTAAGGTTAATGTGACCTAGGCGTAAATGCCAAAGGTAGGTTTCATCTTTTGATAATTTTACTCTTTTATGATTAGGTTCCGTTATTTCTGTGTTTAACGAGTGAGAGATATTTCTATGCAAAAAGAATAGACCGTTTTCGAATGTACCTTTGCAAACAATTTTGTCATTCTTACTAATAATAAAAGCTTTATTAAAAGTAACCGAATATCCAAATTTATTTAAACAAGAAACTGAAATTAAATTCCTCTTGAATTAAGGTACATAATAAACGTCTATTAAATCTAAATGCCTACTAGAATCTATAATAACTCTAATATCTCCCACTGCACTTGCAGACACTAACGATCTGTTGCCCAAATGCAAATTGATACCGTTCTTATTCAGCCTTCTCCTTTCTTGGAACCCCTGTAAGGAATAACAAACATGATTAGTGGCTCCAGAGTCTATGATCCAAGAATCTGTAGAATCTGCCAGAAAACATGTTTCAAGATAATTAATATTACCTTCTTCCTTCTTGTTCTGGGACTTTGGGCAATTTCTTTTCCAATGTCCCTTTTCACCACAAAGGAAGCATTTCCCTTTGATCTTGGTTACTTTCTTGGTCTCCTTCTTGGTAGGCCCAAGTTTCTTTTCCTTCAGTTGTTTCTTGACCTTCTGACGGGTCTTAACAGTAGCAACTTTACCAACCATATGAATCTCTTGACCTTTGCTTTTCACAAGGATCTTTTCAATGCTTTGAACATCTTGCATCAGGCCCTGCAAGGTGTATTCCTTTTTGTTCAAGGTGTAGTCCAACTTGAACTGATCAAAGGAATCTGATAGTGAGTTGACAACCATGTCAATTTTGGTCTCACCATTTATCTCAGCGCCATTTAATTCTGCAATATTTAGATGTGCTATGACTTTCATCATGTGATCTTTCACAGCCTGTCCAGGTTTCATCCTAAGATTCATAAAAGCAGTCACTGCCTCTCTCTTAGTCGTCTTAGACTCCATAGCAAACATCTCTTCCAGAGACATCATAATATCAGCAGTAGACCCCATTCCTTCATGCTGCTGTTGCAACACGTCGGGGATAGTAGCCATAATGTAACATTTTGGCATATCATCTGAGGTCTTCCACTGCTCATACTCATCTCTTTGCAAAATACTTGATTCATTATTAGGAGCAGGTGGTTTAGGAGTAGTTAGAACAAACTTATGTTTTTCACTTTGTAGCAACAACCCAATTTTCCTTTTCCATGTGACATAATTATCTCCAGTTAAAGTGTTATCTTTCAGGATGTTCATAAGTGATGGGGTCATGATTTCTGAATAAAACAAAAAGCATATATAAGTAAATAATCATGATAAAGCACTTTCGAATATTTATCTTGAATTAATAAAATAACTCAATCGTGAAAAATTCAACGGTGATCCAACACCCATAAATGTTACGCCTCCTTCGGGAGTTCGCACCATTTACTAGTTGGACTAGGTCCCACCTAATTGTTAACATAACAACCAGCGTTTTCAATTTTAGCCTTGCAATTTTATTAACAAGAACTCTCGGGAGGATATTAATAAAATTACATTGAGTGTATTACCAAGATATCGACCCTCAATTTTCTCTCACGAAAATCCCTCCTCTGGGAGTAGATCTCGTTTGAGTCAATTGTCTAGTCTATCCTTTGTAAGGAAGTATATTGTTAAATTCCATTTATGGACGCCTCTTGGGGGGATTACCAAAAATAATAAAACTCAACTAATCTTTGAGGCCATAGGCGTTTTGCACACCTTCTCCCACTCAATTATTTAAGGCGTGTGATTAAATTCCAAAGAATGATTTTACCAAGTTATCTAGATGCCAATTAGATACCTAAATCATTCAATGCATGTTCATACCAAAAGAGATATATGAGTGGCACTCCTATTCTATATGACATGTTATCATACAATAACAAATATTGTAATATTTATACATAAAAATAAATAGCCACAATTTTTGTCCATCCTAGAAAAGCATGTAAATTACAATTGTACGGAATACAAAAAACTCCTTTCTTGGCGAACAAGACTTCAAGTGACCATCTTGCGCATGTAACTCGCCCGCCCGAAGATCAACAAGCAGCCCATGCCCACGCCTAGCCCATGCAAGGGCAAGCTGCCGCATGGCCAGCCCATGCATGGATTGCTCGCTGCTGCTGCACCGCAACAAGCGCAGCTGCACGCTTGGTTGCATGCGCGCTTGTTGTCTCGGTGCGCGCGGGTGCCAAGCTCGGTTCCGGATGCTCCAATTTCTTCAAATCTTCGAGTCTTCGAATCTTGAATATATTACAACTTATTTTATACAATAAAATACTGCAGAAATATTTTTTTTTAATTTTTTATTTACAAATAAAAAACTGAACTAAAAAAAACTGCAGTATTTTTAATACATTAAAAAAAACTGCACTATTTTATATAACAAAAAAAAAATTAAGCAACTATCAAGAAGGAAATTGTGACGATAATAGACCACCCTTCTTGTTACAATTCCGAAACAAAAATTACATGGAAAATCTAAGACCAAAATTGAGCAATAACAATTCACTTTATAACAACATATATAAATCCATACATTCGACATGTAATTATATATGCGAATACCTAGAGTGCCATCTCTTTCTAAAACATGCATAATCACAATAAAAAGAAATAGATTAACGTATATATACGTTAATTAATTAAAGGGTACAACCAAGGCTCTGATACCAATTGTAGGGAAAAATTGCTTAAAACCGCAACGGAAGGCGAAAAAATAATTTTCTTATAGTTTAAAATTTTTCTAAAGATTTGAACCTTAACCCTTTAATTAATTAAACTCAAATATACGGTTAGAGTTAAATACCTCTTGTCGCGTGATCCGATTGAATTACGTCGATGGTAATCCGCAAGATCTTCAATCCTAGCACGTAAGTGAATCACCTAGGAGCGTGGTCTCCCTTTTTCTCTGAATTGCTTACCTTAGAATGGATGTATGGAATTTATTATCTTGATCTTCAATAGTAAAACACCAAGAGCCTAAAAAAATAGTTCCGGTCACTTTTAAATTCACAATCAATATGATTGAAACTCGGGTAACCCTAAATTGAAAGTGTGCACAAAACCTTTTGATGTTAAAGGCTTGTAAGTGCACTATCGAATGAGAACTTATTTTCTTTTTCTCTCTTGGCCGAAAATCTATGTGTATAGAGTAGGATTTTTTATTTTCAAAACAAACAAAAATCTCTCTCTATTTTTCTTCTTGGTGGCCGAAAATTCATAACCTCATATTTATAGGTTGGCCGAATTTTCTCCTTTACCAAGTAGGGTTGGCCGAATTCATTGAATAGGAAATCTAGGGTTGGTTAATTTCCTTACTTAAATAGGAATTATCCTTTTCCCTAATTCTTATCAATTCAAGAATCCTAACCCTTGTAGGACTAGTGGTGGCCGAATTCTTTGTATAATAAGGAGTGTATGTGGACTTAATCCTTACAACATTAGGACTCCTATCACTTAAAAGAATTCCAACCCTAATCCAACACATAGTATTTAATTTACTGATCAGGAAAAGATTTTGATTTAAACTATTAATTAATTAAATAATTAATTAATACCCATTTAATCAAAACAATAAAATAAAATAATATCTTGGGCTATTTTATTTAGCCTTGCCGCCCACACCATATATATATGGGCCCAATATTATTTTCCTTATTTTATTTAATCTATTAGACTTTAAATAAAAGCCCACATGTGAACCAGACTTATTCTTACTAAAAGAAACAAGCCTACATGTCACCTTTTAATATATTAATATAATAGTGCAGCCCATTAAATAAATAATAGACATATTATATTCTTAATATATTAAATGCAATTCTAGATGGACCCATAAATTGGTCCGGTAGAATATATCAAGTGATCCATGCAAGTATGTGTGGATTGTGGATCTTGGCGGGCTATCTAAATTTAAGCTTCAATAGACATAACCTAATCACAATCAACAAATGATTCACTTAGGTCCGATCTATTAATTTTAACTCATTCCACTAAAAGGCTAAAATTGAACTCTTAAATAAAGATAGAATAAGGAGATGTTTCTCATTCATACCCTAGACAATCTTATAGGAGATGGTGTATCCTCGTGAATAATATCAGTAATCGCCAAGAGCTCATAGACCGCCTATAGCTCTCCAAGTTACCATATTTCCTCATATGACCACATTTTGAACTTGGATATTTTGACTTGTCCAGAAGCCATGTCATCAATAATCATTATTGAAAACTCAACGTTGAGATTTAATATCCAATACCTCAAAACATCCATATGATGATATTATACTCTCATTTAATAAATGGAGCCACGATGTCCATATCTATAAATGAAGTCCTCTATCGATTAATAAATGAATACCACCAAACTATCGAGGATAGACTATGCTATATAATCGTACTCATTGATAGCTCAAATGATACCACTTGCAACCATAAGTCCATCATTTATCTCAGGATTTAGATAGACTCTCCGATTGTCCTGATAATGAAAAGACTTATATCTAGTGACGGTTCTAGATAAAGTATTTCATTGTGATCCAGTTCAATGCACCCAGTGCACTAGATTCTTTTACTCGAAAACCTTTCGATGATTTTAGACTCATCATAACTCATTTGATCCCACTTAAATGCTAGTAAAAGAATTCTACAACTTTATCAAGATAGAGGTGCCCAACCTTTAACTTAAGTTGTGAACGTTATTCAAGACTAACTAAAGAATTGTGTCTACCTCATACATATCTGGATGTACAAACAATTCTTCATATCTCATAGTCTTTTGACCTTATGATTATTTACCTTGACAATTATAATTATAAATGCTATAAGATTTTGCAGAATCAGAAATCACTTTATTTATATGAAAAGATTGTCAATTACAATATTACACTCTTGCTATTGAGCATAATCCTAACATATAGCTCGGGTAGGTTACTCGAGCAATACCCATGCAGTTTCTCAGAACCGTAAGTTGTCTCTCAATGCATGGGAATAGCATGGGTAGTTTACCCGTACAGTACCCGTGCAATCACCGATATCTGCCTTTTTTCCTTCAAAACATTCCTCTTTTATTGTAATCAAAACATTCTAAACAAGCAATTGCTTCACCAGGTTGCATTCAAACACAAATAACACATATAATAGCAACTCTTACATGCTTCTGTGGCTCAAAATAAAATAAACCCTAGAATTCTCAATTTATATACAAGAGTGGTTGTATTTTCATTCACAACTAATCACAACACTTCTACATGCAATAATCACACAAACCCATCAGAAATCATCATAGAATAGTCATTAAAACTTGGAAAATTTCATGGGTAGTTAGTAACTTAGATTTCATGCATATTTAGAGTGTTTGGAGAAGAGGAGAATAATGCAATCCATACTAAATCAATGAAAAACTAAGTTAAATGAGAGAATCCATACCTTTTCTTGTAGAAATTGAAAACTTGAAGCTCACGGAATACCTTTAGGGTTTAACAAGAGAGAAGGGAGAGAGATTTTTGCATTTTTTAACTTGTGAGCCCTACCACAAAAAAGACTTCTTATGTATACACTCGCAATAGCACGGGTACAGCACGGGTAGGTTACCCGTGCAGATTCCCCAAATCAACCAGTAACCTCATAATGCACGGGTACAGCACGAGCAGGTTACCCGTGCAGTACCCGTGCAATTACCTGGAACTGCTCATGCACCTGCACCTTTTCTTTATCCTATGGATTTTCCGTTTCCTCATGGATTCCCTGCACATGAGAAATATTTTCATAAACAACACTTGCCTTATTCATCAAATAACAACTTTAACTACTAAAACTCAAACAATCAAAATTCAAACTAAAACACTAAAAAAGTTCACAATAAATTTTCTTTAGACTAAGAACTACCTATACCGTAAAAAGCTCATGATATTAATTCAAAATAAGGGTAATTCAAAATACACAAGAAAATGGATTGTGAAATCCAACCACACTTAGAACTTGATCAATTGAATGCATGTAAGGTGGGACATTGGTCAACCGAAGGTGGTTTGACTAGATGGGGAAGTCTATTCTTTTTGATCACCCACATGGGTGCCCAAGTCTTTCCTAAAAATCCCCTCCCCTTAATCCTCACTTCATCTACAAGGTCTTTCCTAACCAAAATTTTCTTGCTCATTAATGGGTTCTTACTAGACCTAATTTGGTTTTTCTTAAACTCTTGGAATTTAAAGCAATGGGCCTTAATGAGCCCTTTCTTAGAACAAAAGAAACAACAAAAGGATTGATAAGAAGGACTCCCTTTATAATCATTATCATGAAGCCTTTGATGTTGCCTCCATTGAAGGGTCTTCACTTCTTTCTCCACTTTATCAAGTTGGACTAGGTAGTCGCATTCCTTTACCATGGCAATTTTCAATTGTTCTTCCTTCTTGTCCAATTGTTACTTGATATCCTTCAAGATATCTGCTTTTTGTTTCACCTCTATCATCAACTTGCTGGTCTTCCTACCATATTCTTCTTCAAATTCTTTAGAGAGTTTGGCTAGCTCTATTAGGTCTTGTGAAGTGGTCCTCTTTTCTTCCTCAACCTTCTCAAGTTGCTCTCCAATTTGTTTGTTGAGAACATAGAATTCTTGTACCTTTTTCTTCAAAATCCCATTCTCCTTATTAACAAGTTTTATCTCTAGTTGTAGCTTCTTGTTTTCTGCTTCTAACTCGACCTCTTTTTCTTGCTCAAAGTCTTTGGCTATTTCTTCAAGCATTTTCTCATCAAACTTACTTCTTCCATTTTCAAGGATTATTTTTCTTCCATGTCATCTTGATGTCCTGCTTCTATCTCAGCGGCCAACTCAAATGCAATTACTAGCTCACCAACTTTACCTTTCCTCTTGCGACTTTTTAGTACTTCCATCACAAATCTACCTCCTTCATTCAACTTTTCATTTGGTCCATCCACATAGAATTCGACTCTTCTTCTACCACAGCTGAACGATAAATGGCTAGAGACTAATTCACCAATATTCCTATTGTGGCCATGAATGACCTCCCCCAAAGTAACTTCTAATCAAGATCCCGAGCTCCATCTTCCTTTATGTCTAGAATCACAAAATCAACTGGTACCTTAAGCCCATGAACATCCAACTGAATATCTTATACTATGCCAACTGGAGTGTGTGGTGAATTGTCAGCCATTCTTAGTGTAATTGAGGTAGGCTTAATTGACTGGATATTCAATTGCTTGCACACTTACAAAGGCATCATGTTGATGCTAGCTCCCATATCGAGCACTACCTCTATGATTCTTGAAACCCCAATGCTAACTGGGATGATTAAGCTTCCAGGATCTTCTACCTTTGATGGAATGGTCTCCCTTACCAGCTTCTCATCATCCCCTAGAGTCATCTCCAATTCACCTAGTTCCCCATTCTTAGCCTCTTCACTCAACTTCCATGATTCTAGTGCAACTTCTTCTTTACCCAACTCCTCACTCTCGCTTTGCTCTACTTCGAAAACCTTGGCATGCTTGTTCCCACTCACGGATTTTCCTTTTTCCTGCTTAAATAGAGACTCTGCAATCTGGGCCAACTGAGTCTTTACTCTTCTAAGTGAGGCATTTATGCCTTGGTTACTTTGGTCATTTGAGTCACTGTAGTTCTACAATTTTTGTTGAGTTGCACTCTGAATGTTACTGAAGAACCAATTATTTCATCATGTCTTCAAGTGATTTGACCCTTGTTGAAGTGATTCTCACTGATTGTTAACATTTGTCTAAGGATGATTTTATATGTTTCCCCACTGGTTGTTTGTACTAGAGCCACCTTGATTGTTGTATCTATTGTACCTCTGATTTTGAAATCCTTGGTTCTGGTTGGAGTTGTTGCTCCAAGAGAAATTCAGGTGATTTCTCTACCCAAGATTGTAAGTGTTGGAGTAGGGGTCATTCCTTTGTCTTTGGAAGCCTCCTAACATTTGAGCCTGCTCCTACTCCATTTGACCTTCTTCAATCAATGTATAGCTGATAACTTGACTCACTTGGGCTCCGGACTTGTACAATCTCTGCATTAGATCCTTCATTGATTGCACCTCTTTTGTCACCCTAGACAACTCAATTACCATTCTCGTTTTTCCATCTATTCCATCTTGCCACCTCTCTGTGTGCTTGAGGACCTTTGTTGCCAATTTTGGGCTAACTTCTCTATAATCTCATATGGCTCTTGAGCTCTCTTATCTACAATTTTACCTCAACAAGCATTGTCCATCATCATCTGAGTGATGGTGGAGAGGTCTTGGTAAAAGGAAGTCACCTTCAATTCATCAGGATAGGTATCCGGTGGAATCTGTGCTAGCAAGAGGTGAAATCTTTCCCATGCTTCATGAAATGGTTTCCCATCCTTTTCACTAAAGGTGGTGATCTTGATCTTCAATTCTCTTGCCTTTGCAGTTGGGAATAATTTTTTGTAGAAAACCTTACAAACTTGGGGCCATGATGTAAGTGTCATCGGCCTCAATGCCATGTACCATTGCTTGGCACGGTCTTTCAAAAAGTACTTGAAACAACGCATCTGCAGTTGTGTCCTAGTCAATACTCTGTCCTGTACTACTATTGGGAATGTCTCCAACATTGCACTATACTCTTTCATAACTTGAATACAATCTTCAGTTGGAAGTCCATGGAAGGATGGCAATAGGTTCACATGCATCCCCTTCAACTCATATAGCCTAGCAGTGTCATCAAAAACAATAGTTGTTGGTTTTTCATCTCCTATTTATGGGAGAGTATATTCCCTAGTTGTGAGTCCCAAATATTCCTCATTCGTTCCTTGTTCCTCAACTAGTACATTAGGTGGATTATCTTCAGCCATTTCTTCTTCAAAAATGTTGTTCTCAAATTGCCTAATCAACCTTCCAATCCGGTGAATATTGTCTTGAGTTGGAAAAAGCGGTCCTCTAAGTGAACGTCTACCGTGCATAAACCTGCTCTCCTAAAAATTTCATAAAACAAACACCCATAAGGTAAAAGAAACAAAAACAAGAAATAAGTAAATATCTAACTGACTACTAAAGTAAAATCCAATCACAACTATGTACGCCGATCCCCGGCAGCGGCGCCATTTGAACGTGCATTTTGCCTTGTATGCAATACTCAAACAAATTTAAAATCCCAAGATGCACTTAAACAAGAATAAACGTAGTAAATGGCAAATAGGGATATCGTTCCATAGAGATCGTGATATAGTTATGATTAAACTACTACTTTCGTAAAAATGCAAGAAAAGCAAATTGATATGGTTTTTGAGAAGAAATTAAACTATAAAATATAGACAAAACTTAACTAACTAAAATGCACTAATTTAGAAGGTGTAAATGGATGATGTGGATATTAAGGAGTTGATGAATTCAATTAGCAAACAATGGGTAAAGAATGAACTCACATTGACTATCATTACTAAGGTAACCACCCTAGGATGTATAGGATTGGTTGTATACCACTCATGAGTATCCACTCTATCATGTATAGTATTGGCCACCCTTAAATAGTTATGCAATTAATGAACATCTATCAAATCAGGGACTAATCCCTAGTTAAATTCAGCAACCTAGGATGTATAGTGTTGATGCTTAATCCATCACAAGCAACCAATCCTAGGATGTATGGTTTTGGTTACTCATTAAAGATTAGATATGGATAAGATTAATGAGTCCGGATTTTACTTGAGTCATGTACTCTTGTCAAATCCTTCTATTCAAATAAGCTTAGAGAGCCAAGCATCATGTATACTCAATTCTTTACACATATAATTTTTAAAACAACTTGTAAAGATAGTCATGTACAATCCAAAACAATTTGTTCTTGAAATCAATTAAAACCAATGAATAGAACATATTAGATAGATTTACTAAGAGAAATTGAGTTCATTACAAATACCCATATTTACATGTGAATCACATCAACCCCTTAATGGGGTTTAGCTACTCATGACAAATGAAATAAATATATAAAAATGAGGGAAATAGAAAGTACCCATGTAGAACCTTCTTTCTTCAAGCTCAAATCCACCTCCAATGTCCTTCTTGAGTAGCAATTGATGGGGTAAATGTGTGGGTTTTGGATGATTAGGGAGAGAATGGTTTTTAGATTTAGAGAGAGAAATATGAGGTATGAATGGGTGTATGGTCGTCTTAATGACCTAACAAAGGATTAAATATAAAGCTCTCCCAAAATGAATCAGATTTTGTTGATGTGGCAGTATCTGACGCTCGTATAGCATGGGTAAGGTACCCGTGGAGTACCCGTGTAGTCTTCTTTTCTCTTCCTATTTTGTGCGATGTGCACGGGTAAGTGACCCATGCAATACCCGTGCAGTTGGCTCTTGCCCGAGGATCTGCTCCCCGGTCTAATGGGCTGCATGACTAGTGCACGGGTAATACACGTACAGTTACCCATGCACTTTGGCCTCCTTAGAATTCCTCTTCTGGTGCATGGGTATGCTACCCGTGCTACCCATGCACTA
The DNA here is from genome assembly GCA_033220585.1 of Dipteronia sinensis. Taxonomy (NCBI): domain Eukaryota; kingdom Viridiplantae; phylum Streptophyta; class Magnoliopsida; order Sapindales; family Sapindaceae; genus Dipteronia; species Dipteronia sinensis. The sequence continues at coordinate 31,552,157 of CM065638.1, forward strand.
TGGCCTTCAATACACTATTTTGCACAACTTGTCTACTTTTATCCCTCTTCTAGATTTTTCACATAATGCCTACAATATCAACAAAAAGAGCCATAAATACAAATAAAAACACCCAAGAACGAGATAAAGAGAAAGAATATGAGGGCCAAAATGTATGCCATTCCTGGCTCGATCAGGCAACCACCTCTGCTTCCCGTGGAGGAGCGTGGCCTCCATGGGGATTTAAGGCAGCCCTTCCCATGGAGGCCATGAAACTTCACTGGGGAGAGTTGCATGGCTTCCCTTTTTTACCTTCTTCAACTCCCTTCGCACACTCTAGTGTTCTTCGACCGTTCTCCGGCCTCTGAACTCTAAATTCTAATCCATTATCGGATTATGAACCGAGACTCCCTAATGCACATGGACGTCAAGAAATATTTCATAAAAAAAATATGGAATTCAACTTGAAAATCAAGGATGAAAACCATGTATGATAAAATCATGAAAGTTTCATAACTTCCTATTTTAAACTTGAAACTTAATGAATGAGTAACTGAAATGACCGGAACTCAATGAGGAATTATATAAGCTCAAATTCAAGTTAAATATCACAAAAAACACAAACAAATAAATACAAGAACACACAAGTATGCCGTTTCCTAGATATAGTCCTAGATTAGGCAATTTTACAAAAGTTGTCAAATTAAATATAATGCATGTGCATACTTCAATAAGTGTGTGAATGTGTTATACAAATTTTGCATAACGATGCAGGGACACAAATGTTTTGCAATATGTGTGTTCACTTATGCCTTGCAAGAGGAAGAAGAATCTTAATACCTTAATATTCAAGTGAAGTCGAGCTTTGTATGCAAAGTTGCTTTTCTTCTTTGAAGCTTGATCCAATCACGAACCACCTAAGCAAATAGACATACCAAAGAAATAGAGTTTTGTTATGGAATCAAGCCAACACAAATCTAAAACCTAAAACATTTACTCAATATTAGATAGCAAATGGGTGAGCCATATTCATGTAGTGCTGAAGAAGTCTGGGGTTATAGTGGTAAAGAACGTGAGGAGTGAACTGGTTGCTCAGAGGATTTAGACTGGGTGGCGTGTTTGTATCGATTACAGGAAGTTGAATGCTATGGCCAAGACGGACCACTTCCACTTGCCTTTTATTGATCAGGTATTGGAATGGTCTGGTGGGCATAGTTTCTACTACTTTATGGATGGGTACTCCAGATACAACCAGATAGCAATGCATGGTATCCATCTTCTTAGACATTTGGAATGTATACTTATAGAAGGATACTGTTTGGGCTTTGTAACACCTAGAGATCTTTTAAGAATGCATGGTATCCATCTTCTTAGACATGGTAGGAGAGATTATAGAGGTCTTTAAGGATGATTTTTCAATGTTTGGGGACTCTTTCAGCTTGTTCCTTCACAATTTATCCTTATTGCTCAAGAGATGAAAGACAATAACTTGGTTCTGAACTGGGAGAAGTGCCATTTTATGGTACAGTAGGGGATTGTACTTGGCTATATCTTTTCCAGCAGGGGGATTGAAGTCGATAGAGAAAAGGTTGAGGTCATCAAGAGTTTACCACCACTTCAGACTGTTAAGAATATCTGGTTGTTCCTGGGGCATGTCAGGATTTACAGGAGGTTTATCAGAGATTTCTCTAACATTTCTAGACCTCTATGTGTGCTGCTCCAAAAAGACACAGAGTTCGAATTTGATGCTGAGTGTTTGGCTGCTTTTGAGACCATAAATGAGACCTTGAAGGAGGCATTGACCACAGTGCCAGTCATAGCACAGCCAGATTGGGATCTGTCGTTTGAGCTGATGTGCGATGAGTCAGACAATACATTAGGTGCAATTTTATGGCAGAGGGTCAACAATGTCCCACATGTGATATATTACTCATCACGGACTTTGAATGACGCCCAACTCAATTATTTAACAACAGAAACAGAGTTGCTCGTAGTTATCTTTACACTAGAAACGTTCAGGCAGTACTTAGTGGGGGCCAAGGTGGTAGTGTACTCAAACCACGCAGCACTTATGTGTTGGGGTTTATGCCCTAAAGATGTAATTTGTAAATGGATTTATAAAATAAATAAATAAAGAAAAGTTCAATTCATTCTTGTTGTGTTGTTTATTTTATAACTTGTGCATATATTAACATCCTAGATTGCCAGATGTAATCTCGAACTATGTATATGAGTGTCATATACCGATGGATATGGTAAGAGACGTGCAATATAAAGAGTCCATAGATAGCAAATAAAGTTGGGTACTTTATTTGTGGTTAATCTATAGCTACGGTCCATTCCGTAATGTACGGTGATTCTATCCTGAATCATTCATCTGAGATATGGGAATGGAGGCACCTTGTATGATGTGATCATATCGGACTGGGCCATGATCTATATGAATCTCTCATCAATATCCGTTTACTGATGAGATTCATATATATCAACTAATGATGGCTATATGTGGGTGATCTTAATCCCGAGTGTCTTATCGACTCCTTCAGGTTAGATCATGGTCTTTGATATATCATGGGTGAGGTCGGATGCAGTTCCTGATCAATATGCTCCGTATGTTGGAATTGCAGTTTGGCTTATGGCTGGGAGGGTTTGTACACAATAGTGGATTCCACTCCTTCTTGTGAGAAGTAGATCGTAGTTCCCTTAAGGGTTAATTCGGGGCTTGGACAATATGAGTGCTCTCCAAATTCCTTGAGGAAATAGGATTTATTGTTCACTAGAGAATCAACGGTACTTAAAGGATATATGTAATTAGAGGGGGTATAACGGACATTCTGACCCATCTCTAATTATGAACTACTGTGGAGGATCACACCATGTGTAATAGCTATATCGATGGACACCGAGTTGTATCGGTCTGTGTAAAAGCGTCTGCAGTTGAGAGAGTGCAGCTTCGGGTTTTTAGTGGAATAACACCGAAGTTAATAATCAAGAATATTAAATTAAAGAGTTTAGTTAATAATTATGAGGATTATTGGAGCTCAAAATACTGTGGGCCCATTAGGTCTCCTTGCTAGCCCGATCAATTTATGTAACAAGGGTCACGGTTAATTAATTGGATTGTCCAATTAATTGTGTTACGAAAGTGACACGTATACATTCAGGGATTAATTGAATAATGAGATTATTTAATTAATATATTAATAATTAAATTAATTAAATAATTAGATTATTTAGTTAATGAATTAATAATTATGAATTATTAATTAATTATTAATTGGAGGTTGCAGGTTCAAATCATAACTAAGACATAAAATAATTAGATTATTTTATTCTTTGTTAGGTATAGTATTTAAGTTTAAGTTAACTAGGGTTATGTGGGAGTTAGAATCCTACTCTACCTAGGACACTTAAATACTAATTATCTTTTGAATATATGGAGATATATTTGGAAAGAGATAATGGTCTAGTTTGAAAAAATATATAGAGATATATTTAGTATAACTAGATAATAAATAAAATAGAAAAAACTGATAAAAGCAATCAGTTATCTATTTGGTTTTGAAATTGATTCACACAACAAAACAAAAAAAAAAAGAGAAAAAGAGAAATTGGTGTGCGTGAGAAGCAAGAGAAAAAAAAACAAGTGGGTGCGTCCTGTGCACTATTGAAAAAAGAAAAAGAAAAATAATAATAATAATATATATATATATATATATATATATATATTGAAGAACTAGAATTGTTCTTGATTTTGCTTTCTCTTGGAAGAAATTGTTTCTTCTTCTTTTCTCTACATCCTCCTAAGTTCCTGAGTACGTGACGCGCCCACACGCAGTTACCAGTTCTGGGAATAGCTAGGAAGATCGGTGGTACAGATCAGGAGCATATCGTAAAGTGAAGAAGCCTCCAAACGTTGGTAAGGTTCTAATTTTTTTTAATATATTGATTACAATTTCCTGTGTTTACATATTGTATGTATTAGTTCCGGAAAAATAATTATGATCTCAAGTTCACTGGTTCCAGATCATTTATGATATGTATAAAATTTTTAAAACCCATTTCTGCTGCATAATAGTGAACGGGGTTCAAACATTATGTACCTGCTCCAGAAAGATGCAAAGCCAAGGTTGATCAGATGGGTTATACTGCTACAGGAGTTTGATTTGGAGATTTGAGACAAGAAGGGTTGTGAGAATGTGGTAGTAGACCATCTCAGTAGACTGGTTCATGAGTTTCCAATAGAAAATGATGAGATTCCTTTGAGAGAGAGCTTCCCAAATGAGCAACTGTGGGCAGTGTAGGGTGAGGAGCCATGGTATGCAGACCTAGCGAACTACTTAACTCATGGAGTGCTTCCCTTAGAGTTGAACTCATAAGGGAGAAAGAGGTTTGTCATGAAAGCAAGGCAGTTTTTCTGGGATGAGCTGTACCTTTGAAACATGGTCCGGATTAGGTAATCTAGAGGTGTATGCCAAATTCAGAGCAAGGAGACATCCTTAGGTTCTACCATGAATTGTAATGAGGGGGTCATTTCAGTGTAAGGAAAATTGCATTAAAGGTGCTTCAATCAAGGTTTTACTGGGAATCCCTATTTAGAGATGCCTACCAGTTATGTGAAGCATGTGATAGGTACCAGTGCACCGGAAATATTGGGAAGAGGAATGAAATGCCACAAAAGCGGATCCTCGTTGTAGAGATAATTGACACTTGAGGGATTGACTTCATAGAACCCTTTTCCACCGTCTTGCGGAAACAATTACATATTGGTGGCAATTGACTACGTCTCGAAGTGGATGGAAGCAAGTGCCACAAGTACAAATGATAGTGATGTGGTAGCAAAATTCTTAAAAGATAACATTTTGGCACGGTTTGGCACTCCTCGAGTTATAACCAGTGACGAAGGGATTCATTTCTGTAACAGGACTTTCGAAAAACTCCTTAAGAAATATGGAGTTTGTATTAGGATTTGTAATCATGTTGGAATTAATTCCATATCAAAACAATGTTTCACTTGTATTGATTAGTTGTCTTAGATTGATGATGATTCAAGCTTCAAAGAAGATTTGGCAACTTATAAAGCAAGATGGAGTATTCAAAGAGGAATATGCTTCATTGCTCAGCAAAGGTGAATTTAGACCTCATTCCTCTTACAAGGCTTAAGCACACACACACACACACACACACACACACACACACACACACACACACACACACACATTGCATCGATATGTGTCCCAGCATCATTGTTCTCAATTGGTTTAACATATTCACACACTTGATATTGAATGCTCATGCATTAGATTTAAATTGACAAATTTGTAAATTGCGTGGTCTAGGACTATATCTAGGAAATGGCATTCTTGTATGTTCATGTGTTTGTTTGTTTATGTTTTATAGATTTTAGACTTGAATCTGTTCTTATATTATTCCTTATTTAGTTCCGGTCGTTTCGGTTACTCATTCCTTAGTTTTAAAGTCCCGAGTAAAAAGTTACGAAACTTTCCGGTCACGTACCATGCTTTGTCTTCATTTTCGTGTATCGAGTCGACTTCTTATTTTTTGGTCAAAGTTTCATAGTCTTCCATGTGTATGAGAGACTCAAGTTTCATAATTCAAAAATAGATTCGAATTCAGAGTTTTGAGGCCGGAGAAAGGTCGAAGAACGCGAAGGAGCAAGAGAGAGGAAGCAAACGGCCAAAAGGCCATTTGCCACCCATCTCCGAGGAGGCGCATGGCCATCTCGCGAAGAGAGGCTTCCTGCCCCCGAGATGGCCACGCACCTCCTCAAGGAGCTGAGGTGGCATGATTGGCTGCCCCATTTCACTACCTTTCCCTCTCTTTTAAATATCTCATTCCCTTTCATTTCATTCTAAGAAGAAAATTTGAAAAAACAAGTGCAGAATTTTCTCTCCAATTTTTTCATCTTCCAAACACCATATCTCTCTCATTTCTTATTCAATTTGAGTGTTTCAAGTTGGAGAATCTTTGTATTGAAGTCCCCTACCTTCTTCAAGTTAGTTTGCAGCCATTTTTTCAAGTTTTGTGGCGGTTCTACACTCAAAACAAAAACTGCACGAGATTACAAGTTATTGATCTATTCTTTGTGTTTTGATCTTCGAAGTCTTCAATTACCTTCGGTTTTCTTCTTCTATATGTATGTGTTACTTGGAAAAATGCATTTGAGAAATAGAGCTTCAATTATAGACTAATCTTGTCTAATTAGAGACTTGAATGTGAACTAGTTTTTCTTGAAATCTAGGTTTTCACATGTTTGTGAGTTGTATTGTGATTAGCTTATTATCTAGGGCTATTTGTTCTTTGATTGACTTTATTTTCATGATTGATAGCCTTATCATGTGCAAGGACTCATTATTTGACTCTATCTAGGATTAGCACATATGATTTAATATTTAGAGCTAATTAGAATTTAATTGATTTGTGCATAAATACATGCTCTAAATATTTGCTAGAATATTCATTGGTCATATCTTGTGAATCTAGCATGTTTATGTTTGTTACTAAAACCTTGAATGTGTGCTTAATTTATATGATTGATTCAAGTTCTAGATGCATGAATGATTCTAGGAATTAAATGTGTTTAGGTGTTTCACATGTTCTAGGATTTGTTCTTGTTTAGTGACTAGACAATTTTGATTTATGAACTCACATGCTTATGTCTAGTTCCCATAGAATGTATTGATCTCATATTAAATGTTGAGTGCTTGTTTGCATTTTTCATTCATTGATTACACTAGGAAGTCCTTGTAAAAGTCATGAAGTCTTGGCTAGGACATGTGATCAGGATAGCTAAGCAAGGAGTCTTGGTTAGGACAAGTGGTCTGGATAACCAAGCAAGAAGTCTTGACTAGGATCGGGGAGATCCGGATAGTTAAGCAAAGGAGACTTTCTAGAGGCAAGAGTGCCTTGGATAGAAAGCATACTATATTATTGGTAGACCCGAGATATTGAGTTGACATGGAGTCCAATAAGAGTTTTTCAATGGGTTGATCACTCTTGAGGAATTTCCAACTTCTCAGTGTTGTTGTGTAGAAGTGGAGTCAAATAGAGAGTGTGTCATTTGTTGATCACTCTTGAGGAATTTTCAATCTACCAATAGGGATTTGGTAGACATAGAGTCCAATATGGACTGTGTCATTGAAATTCCCTTAATTTTATAGTGTCAAATATACCTAGAGGGGGGTGAATAGGAATATACTCAAAATTCTTGCAATTTCTTTTTCTTCACAAGATATACAATTTCATAAGCAAGCATTGACAAGTATATTGATTCAACAAAACAATATGATTACAATTAAACAACGGATGAATCAATACAAGTTCAAAGAAAGTAAAGACAATAAAACAAAAATCAACACAAGGGATTTTTATGTGGTAAGACCTCAAAATGGAAACATCCACGGGTTGATACCACAACCACCGGCAAACACCTTTCACTAGCAAGATAAAAAGATACAATCTCCCAAGTGACCACTTCACATAGAAATCTATCCTTCAACCCTACACAAAGGAAGATATGCCTCCTTACTCAACTATCTGGATCACCCCAATCCTAGTCGAGACTTCCATGCACAAGTTGAAGATCCCCTCTCCAAACATGTGACTTCCACTGCTTAGCTATCCATATCACCCAGATCCTAGCCAAGACTTACAATGCTCAACTATCCAAGTTACTCCGACTCTAGTCGAGACTTCCAATGCACAAATTGAAGATCCCCTCTCCAAAATGTGACTTCCGATGCTCAATCCAAAGAATCACTCTAAGGAATGAGACTTCCAACCTCATTACAAAGGCCAATAATCTAAGTGGATGTAAATAATGCAAACACAAGCAAATAGAGCAAGTTGATCAAACACACTCTATAAAGGATTAGTTTTGCACAAATTAAGCTCACAAAGCAAATGTAACTAATTCTTATGAACATGTGATTAGAGATCTAGATTAGGCATTCCAAATCAACCACAAAAATATCTAGAAACCTAAACATGTCAATCAAAGCTAGAACAAGAAGTTTTCAATAGAAATCACAAAACTATCTTTGAAATCAAGTGAACAATTTAATACTTGAAATCCACAACATATTCAACAAAACAAGAACTAGATTTAGATGATAGAAATTACAATAAAAAATATCCTAGTTCTTAGAACATGTGACTAAAACCTAGAAATCAACAATCATGATCAAATCACAAAGATATTCTAGATTCAAGTTCATGTTCTTCAAAATTAGCTAAAACGATATTCAATCAAAAATACAAAAGCTAATTTCGAAACTCATCCAAACAAGTCTAAATTGGAATCAAAATTATTCTAAACATTTTTCTTTAATCAAGTAAGAAGATTCATCAAGTTGATCACAAAAGAAAAATGGAAAGAAGATAATTCACTTACAAGTGATGAACACACGAACTGAGATCAGATAACCATGAATAGCCTGGAAATCATTTGACACTGAAAATGCTTGGGACTAATTCCTCTCTTCAAGACCAACAATTTTAGGTTTTAAAAATCTAAAATCGGTGTTGATTTGAGAGACATATCACAAAAACAAAATTGGACAAGTTGTGAAAAATTTCTGCACGAGGTTTGAATATATATGGAGGGAAATTGATGTGTAGTGAGATAGAGGTAAGACCATCAATCAATACTTGCCACATCAACTCCCTATAGAGGCACATGGCCTCCATGGGAGCAGAATGGTGGCCTTCCCATAGGGGCCACGCGCCTCCACGGGGTGGGGTGGTTTTGGCTTTGCCATCCCACTTCCCTTTTGCTCCCTATCGCGTACTGAAATATTTTTTGACCGTTCTCCGGCGTCAGAACTCCGAATTCAAATCCATTTTTGGATTATGAACTGAGACTCCCTCACATACAAAAGACATCAATTGAAATTTCACAACAAATATGAAATTCAACTTGGAAATCAAGGATGAAAACCATGTACGATAAAATCATGGAAAGTTTCTTAACCAGTTAACTTGAACACGAAACTTAATGAATGAGTAACCAAATTAATTGGAACTCAATGAGGAATTATATAAGCTCATATTAAAGTTAAATAAAACACAAATAAACACAAATAAACACAAGAACACACAAGTATGCTATTTCCTAGAAATAGTCCTAGAACATACAATTTATGAAAATTGTCAACTTTAAATCTAATGCATGTGCATACATGTATAAGTGTGTGTATTGTGTTATACCAAATTTACCAAATTTTGCACAACGATACAGGGACACATATGAATGCAATGAATGTGTGTGCCTTAAAGCCTTACAAGAGGAAGAAAAGTCTCAATACCTTAGTATTCAAGTAAGCACTTTTCCTCTTGAAGACGAGCTTTGCATGAGAAGTTGATTTTCTTCTTTGAAGCTTGATCCAATCACGAACCACCTACGCAACTAAACATTAAAAAGAGAGAGAGTTTTCTTATGGAATCAAGCCAACACAAATTTAAAACCTAACAATTTCCCCATTTGGCTATTCCATGACAAAACCTCAACCTCACCATACAATAATCACTCAAAAACACAAGGTTGATTGCATTCTCACATCCTCACATTGCAAAGAGATCCCTAGACTAAAATTGTCTTCATATCTTCATGAGTCTTCAATAATCTCTTCTTTAAGCATCAAAGTTCTTGTGAGACAAGCACAACCCAAAAAGCAAATAAATCTTCTACAAAGAAGATTGGTGAGATATATACACAAAAATAAGCAATATAAGCAGGAAACAATACCCCCCCCCAATCTCAAATAAACAAGAATTCTTTTCTCCCCCTTAAGACATGATCATGCATGATAACATTTCTCCCAAATGGTGAGGGAATATATTTCTCCCTCTTTCTGACAAGGAATAGACAAGAGATGCATGATTGAAGTATGAGATATTATGCAAACAAGTCATTTAGAGAACTCAGTTAAACATAACTAAGCTCCCCCTTAACATATGCTCCGTATTATGATCACCAAGTATAGTTGTTCACAAGGGAATCACACAATCACACATATCAAGCAATAAGAGAAATTATATTATAACTTTCCAAGTTCAAAGAGAGAATCATAGATTTTCATTAATCTCTCTAAAATAATCTCTCATTGCTAATGAAACAAGCACAATAAGCAAAACCATGTGTGTGTGTATGGAATGCTTCTAGCATATATAAAAATGAGCAATTGTGATATCAATATGCAAACCACTTCAACACCTATCCATCTAAAGCATTTCCAATCAAAGTCAAACCGATTATCATCCGGAATTTTTGCTTTTAAAATAATAGATTTCAACATATGAGTGTGTGTGTGTGCATGTGGCTAGTCAACCCATTTCTGTTTTTCAACCCGAGCAATCACAATTTTCAACTATATTCCATAAGCCTTTTTTATAATTTTTTTATATGCTTTGAATCAAAGATTTTTTTTTATTCTTTTCAACACTTCTTTGATTTTTCTAACATAAACATATACTCCTCATGATGGCTTTCACTCATCACAATGGTGTAGCCCTTTCCTACATTGGGTGGCTTCACAACCAAAGTGTGTAGCCCTTTTCATGAGGGTGCTCGTTGAGTTCTATGTAGATGCTGAAGCAAAATGGATACTAACCATAGGTCATCTATCATGTACTAAGCAATAAAATTTTAGATGCATCCATAATCTACACATTTTAAAACTCAACTACTCAAACTTAAACATATAAAAGAAGCATTAGTGCACTTTTGTAAAAACAAGATTTTAAAGCGCAAGTGCATGATCTAGACACAATACAAGTTATTTGCTCAAGATCATTACTTCTCAAGTGAGTAGCTCTCAAAGAAATTGATATTCAAAATAAGTTTTGCTTATCAAGCCATTCACAATCACACATAGATATCAATCAACACAAATCATGCCAATGGATCTTTTAAGAGATTTAAATCTCTTTTTGGCCAAAGGCTTAGTGAACAAATCCACAAGTTGATTTTTAGTAGGCATATGCTCAAGAGCAACAATAGAATGTTCAACAAGTTCTCTAATGAAATGATGCCTAATATCTATGTGCTTTGTGCGTGAGTGTTGAACCGGATTCTTAGAGATATTAATTGCACTCATATTATCATAATAGAGAGTCATTTTACCTTGTTCAATCTCATAATCCTTGAGAATTTGCTTCATCCAAAGAAGTTGTGTGCATGCACTTTCAGCCGCAATGTACTCGGCTTTGGAAGAAGAAAGAGAGATGGAATTCTGTTTCTTACTTTGCCAAGAAACCAAGTTATTCCCCAAGTAAAAGCAACTGCCTGATGTACTTTTACGATCATCAGTGTTTCCCGCCCAATCCGTATCACAATAGCCAACAAGAATATCATTAGTATAAATGGAATAAAATAAGCCAAGATTATGTGTTCCTTTTATACACCTAATGATTCTTTTAATGGCTTTCAAGCGAGACTCCTTAGGATTAGCTTGAAACCTAGCACACAAACCAACATTAAAACAAATATCCGGCCTACTAGCCGTTAGGTAGAGAAGACTACCTATCATGCTCCTATAGAGACTTTTGGTCAACACTCTTCCCTTTTCATCTTTGTCAAGTTTTAGAGTGGTACTCATGGGTTTTTCAAAATCTTTTCCATTTTCAAGCCCAAACTTCTTAACAAGATTTCTAGCATATTTGGGTTGAGACAACATAATACCATCACTAGATTGTTTCACTTGCATACCAAGAAAGTAATTTAGCCCACCCACCATACTCATTTCAAATTCACTTGACATGACATTTACAAACTCATTAACCTTGGTCTTACATGTAGACCCAAAAACAATGTTATCAACATATATTTGTGCAACAAAAATATCATTATCATGATGCTTGACAAACAAATTTCTATCAATGCTACCTCTCCTATAGTTGTTCTGAACAAGATATTGAGTCAACCTATCATACCAAGCTCTAGGAGCTTGCTTAAGACCATAAAGAGTCTTTTTCAATTTGTACACGTGATTAGGAAAGTGTGGGTCTACAAAACCCGTAGGTTGTTCAACATACACTTCTTCTTGAAGGTATCCATTGAGAAAAATACTTTTGACATCCATTTGAAACAATTTGAATTTTTTTATCAAGTTATATCAAGTTCATATCAAGCTATAGAGAAACAAAGCTAGCTAGCTAAATCTCTTAACAACTTGACATTAATCTTAAAGCTAACTCACACGTACATCTTACACTAATGGTAAGAGTACTCACCCTTGAACAATTTGGTATTGGGTGCATTAACACAAAAATCATTGATACTAATCTCCCTAACATTGCTAGTAATGCATGCTTTGTCAAGTTTCACATGGTTAACAATCTTCTTCACCAAATTCTTTATAACATGCTTTGAAACAACATCATTCTTACCAACTTCTAATACTTTAGCATGCTTCATTTTAAGATTTACCTCCTTATCTCTAGCTGCATTTCCTATTTTGCAATACTCAATATACTTATAACATTTCGGCTTAATATGACCAACAGTATTGCAAAAATGACAAATGAGAATAAATGTAGAGATAACACCTTTAGGATGAGAAGAAATACTAGTGGGAGTTTAAGAACAAACCTTTCCTTTGTTTTTGCTATCGGCTCTAAGTGCATATTGTGCATCAAAACATTGTATTGTGTCTTTCCTAACCCATACTTTCTTGACAAGTTTCTCACTCTTACTTCTATTGATATGCTTTGATTTGTTATTAGGCACATTGACTCTATTGGTCACATTTTCAAACAAATCAAAAAAAGCATTATCAATTTTCTTATGCATAGTAGAGTGAGGCACAACACAAGATTTTTCATGCAAGTCATCAACAACAATCTTCTCAACATGCTTTTCCAAGGTCTTCCTAGGTATAGTTCTATATCCATACATGGATGATTGCCTAGGACCATTCAACCAAGATATATCATGCAAATCATTGGCTTGTTTACACTTACGAATGTATTCAAAACATCTAGGTCTTATATGTCCTACCATATTGTAATAATGACAAATAGGTATGAATATGAGAAGTTTACCATTTGCTTGAGCATCTAATCCATTTTTCCTTCTCACAAATCTACCTATTTGGTGACCAACCTTTGGTGCTTTGCCCTTTGCATTTGAAGATGATGAATATTGTCTTTGACCTTGTTGAGCCTTTTCTTTGACATGCATTATTGATGTTGATGTTGAGGCACCTCCGGTAGCATCCATAGCTTTATTGCTAGAGATTGTGCCTACATTCAATTTGCTACTTGCTTTGACAAAAAATTGGTTTGTTAGTTGAATGAGTAATCTTCTCATTAACATATCCTAAACCTCTTTTGTCACTTGGATGTTTTCCAATCTTAATGAGAGTTTCTACTTTGTTAGAACTAGATGGACATCTTGCTTATCACCTTATTAACCTCATTAAGCTTGTCATTAAGCACTCTCTCTTGATTTTCATGCTCACTAAGTTTGACTCTAAGCACATTTTCAAGTCTCTTAGCACAATCAAGAGAATTATCTCTTAGCTCAATTTAATGTTTCAAAACTCCTAGTCTCTCATTACTATCTTTCAAGTTATTCTCAAGACTAAGGGTTTTGTCTTTAAGTTCATTATTCTCTTTTATGCTTAGTTCTTGCATTTATATTAGCTTCTTGTTAAGAGACCTATTCAACCTTGAGATTTTCTCATTCTCTTGAACAAGACTTCTCATCTTTTGATTTCCTTGGTTAATAGGTTTATTTTCAACAGTAGAAGACATGAAGGATAAAACTTCATTAAACATGATTAATCCACAAGCAAACATAAACACTATAAAAAGGATCTATCTAAATGCCTCTAGACACCCGCCCTGATACCAATTGAAATTCCCTTATTGTTATAGTGTCAAATATACCTATAGGGGGGCTGAATAGGTATGTCCTCAAAATTCTTGCAATTTCTTTTTCTTCACAAGATATACAATTTCACAAGTAAGCTTTGACAAGTATATTGATTCAACAAAACAATTTGATTACAATTAAACAATGGATGAATCAATACAAATTCAAGGAAAGTAAAGATAATTAAACAAAAATCAACACAAGGGATTTTTATGTGGAACAACCTCGAGAAAACATCCACGGGTTGATACCATAACCACCGGCAAACACCTTTCACTAGTAAGATAAAAAGATACAATATCTCAAGTGACCACTTCACCTAGAAATCTACCCTTCAACCCTACACAATGGAAGAGACGCCTCCTTGCTCAACTATCCGGATCACCCCAATCCTAGTTGAGACTTCCCTGCACAAGTTGAAGATACCCTCTCCAAACATGTGACTTCCACTGCTTATCTATCCGTATCACCCCGATCCTAGCCAAGACTTACAATGCTCAACTATCCAAGTCACTCCGACTCTAGTCGAGACTTCCAATGGACAAATTGAAGATCCCCTCTCCAAAATGTGACTTCCGATGCTCATTCCAAAGAATCACTCTAAGGAATGAGACTTCCAACCTCTTTACAAAGGCAAATGATCTAAGTGGATGCAAATGATGCAAACACAAGCAAATAGAGCAAGTTGATCAAACATACTCTATGAAGAATTGGTTTTGCACAAATCAAGCTCACAAGCAAATGTAGCCAATTCTTATGAACATGTGATTAGAGATCTAGACTAGGCATTCCAAATCAACCACAACAATATCTAGAAACCTAAACATGTCAATGAAAGCTAGAACAAGAAGTTTTCAATAGAAATCACAAAACTAGCTTTGAAATCAAGTGAACAAGTCAACACTTGAAATCCACAACATATAAAACAAAACAAGAACTAGGTTTAGATGATAGAAATTACAATAAAAAATATCCTAGTTCTTAGAACATGTGACTAAAACCTAGAAATCAACAATCAAGATAAAATCACAAAGATATTCTAGATTCAAGTTCATGTTCTTCAAAATTAGCTAAAATGATTTTCAATCAAAAATACAAAAGCTAATTTTGAAACTCATCCAAAAAAGTCTAAAATTGGTATCAAAATCATTCTAAACAATTTTCTTTAATTAAATAAGAATATCCATCAAGTTGATCACAAAAGAAAAATAGAAAGAAGAAGATTCACTTAGAAATGATGAACACACGAACTGAGATCAGAACACCGTGAAAAAGGTAGACATCATTTGACTCTAAAAATGCTTGGGACTAGTTACTCTCTTCAAGACCAAAAATTTTAGCTTTTTAAAATCTAAAATCGGAGTTGATTTGAGAGAGATATCAGAAAAACAAAATTGGACAAGTTGTGAAAAATTTCTGCACGAAATTTGAATATATATATAGAGGGAAATTGATGTGTAGAGAGATTTGTAAGACCATCAATAAATACTTGCCACATCAGCTCCCCATGGAGGTGCATGGCCTCCACGGGAGCAGAATAGTGGCCTTCCCGTGGGGGCCACGTGCCTCCACGGGGTGGGGTGGTTTTGGCTTTGCCATCCCACTTCCCCTTTGCTCCCTATCGAGTACTGAAATATTTTTCGACTGTTCTCCGGCCTTCAAACTCCGATATCGAATCCGTTTTTGGATTACGAACCAAGACTCCCTCACGTACAAAATTCGTCAAGAAATTTCATAAAAAATATGGAATTGAACTTGGAAATCAAGGACGAAAACCATGTACAATTAAATCACCGAAAGTTTCTTAACCACTTAACTTGAACTCGAAACTTAATGAATGAGTAACCAAATTAATTGGAACTCAATGAGGAATTATATAAGCTAATATTCAAGGTACATAACACACAAATAAAAATAGATAAATAAAAGAACACACAAGTATGCCATTTCCTAGAAATAGTCCTAGAACATGCAATTTATGAAAATTGTCAACTTTAAATCTAATGCATGTGCATACATGTATAAGTGTGTGTATTCTGTTATACCAAATTTTAAACAACAATGTAGGGACACATATGATTGCAATGTATGTGTGTGCCTTAACGCCTTGCAAGAGGAAGAAAAGTCTCAATACCTTAGTATTCAATTAAGCACTTTTCCTCTTGAAGAGGAGCTTTGCATGAGAAGTTGCTTTTCTTCTTTGAAGCTTGATCCAATCACGAACTACCTAAGCAACTAAAATTACAAAGAAAGAGAGTTTTGTTATGGAATCAAGCCAACACAAATTTAAAACCAAACAACCATTTGTTGGTCACTTTTAAGGAATTTCTTATCTACTTTCCAAAAAAAAAAGTACCCTATGGTTGTAATCAACCCGTGGATGTTTCTTCTTCGGAGGTTTTACCACATAAAATGGATGTGTTAAATGTCTCTATCTCTATCACTTTATATTTGTATATGTGATCAATATATCTTGTTTAAGATCTTCATTTCTTCACATACTTGTAAACAATATTTTTGTAGAGAAAGAAATGCACACATTATTTGTTGAGTCAACATTTGTTTCTTGTATCTTTGTAAGTGTTTGAACATTGTATCTCATAATATTCTATATCAAGTTGTAAAGTTTCACTTGGTGAATTTATAGTGTAATATTTAAAGTACAACTTGTGGAATTTGCTTTGCATTAAACATATTTGTATATAAGATACAATCTATCTTGTTATATGTTGTGTAGACTAAGGGTGGTGAATTGAGCATACATGTGTTAATTATTTTCTCATAACAATCATGTTAAAGGTTAATTTGTATGCTCACCAAGGTTTTGACAAAAGTCTCGAATTTTTTTTTAAGAAATATAGTGTCAACCTATTCACCCCCCCCCCCCCCCCCCCCCCCCCCCCTAGGTTGTTTAGTATAACCTTATAGGTATTTTCAATTGGTATCAGGATCTACAAGGTTATTTACTAACCATGGATAACAACCTGTTTTGTGGAAAAATGCTCATGAAAGACTTCATTAAGTTTAGAGATGAGCAAGCTTGGTTGGTTGTCAAGAAAGGTTTCACTTTTCCAAGTCCTATATTTGATGGAGTAGTTTCTCCTACACCAAAATGTTCATTGAGTATGAATGAGGTTTATTTATAGAAGTTTAAACTTTTAGTTCTTTTTGCCATTCATAGTGGTGAAAGTTTTTAAACACCTTTCTCTTAATAAAGATTCAAATATGGCAAAAGAGGCACGAGAGGCACGGAATGGATTCCGAGCTATTTGTGAAAAAGGTTCTTCTTGTTTTACATTTCATTTGTCTATTAAAAATTTTGTTGATAAGCTTGAAAAAAATGTTAGTGACAAAAGAAATGAAGATGAAGTTTTCCAGGAGGATGATCGATCTAGACATCATCACTTGACTTTGCAACTCAATGAAGAGGATTGCAAATCAAAGACCACCAACTTCAACTTGATGGCAAGAGTTTAAACTCTTGACAAGGAAAAAGATGAAGCATCTGAAGGAAGTTGAAGTGATCAAATGTCAAGAAAATAAGATGGTTGAAGATGCTCTTGTGTTAGATTTTCTAATGAGTGATTTTGCTAATAATTTTTTTTCTTGAAGGAAACGATCAAAGGAAAGGAAGAAGAGTTGGCAATCATGACAGCCAAATAGTTTGGTAATCTTCATGGAGATTCAAGTGACCTAGGCTTCGTAGATGAGCAAGTGGAGTCTCCTACAACTAAAGACAAGTCACTAAGGAACAAAAGGTTTTCAAAGGCTAAGTCTTCCAAGGTCAAGTGCAAACTAGGGAATGAGATGCATGCTAGTGAGATAAGAAAATCTTCTACTGAATGTTTCTTGCACGATAACACTTTGTATTTTGTGCATGATAATGATAATCATGTGAAGAAAATTGTCAAGAAGATTTGGGTGAAAATGAGTGTTTCACATAATCATATGCATAATCTTGATAATATCTTTGTTGATGGCAATAATGATGTGTTTAACATGAGAAATATCTTTATAGAGAAGATAGTAAATGATTTATCTTCTAGATATAATATTGCCATAAGAAATGATCATGGTGGTTTATGTGTTTGTGCACCCAAGACCAAATAGGTCAAGGGTAAGTGCTCTTACCATTAGTGTAAGTTTCACATGTAAGTTAGCTTTAAGATTAGTGTCTAGTTTTAAGTAACTTAGCTAGCTAGCTTTGTTTCTGACTTTGACATGAACCTAGCTATCTCACAAATATCATTATGATTGTCAAAATTAGTTGATTAACTTTAGAGAAGTTGAATTCTTGAAATCTATATGGTGATGAATTGTGTTAAGACTTTTAGAGAAAGTCATTTTTATATGTGTTGAGTTGAAACGTTAAGTCTTTATTCTCTTGGGATGACACACCAACAACTTGTTGTCATGAGGACAAACAAGCCAAGTGTAAGTTCCTCGTTTTGTGATCGGCTTATTTTGTTTGACAAACCACACAGTGACATAGACTAAGTATACTTAAGACCTCAAGATCAAGAGCACACTTCAAAGGTATATCATGTGTGCTTAACTCATTGAAGAGATTTAGTTGCACACACACACACACACACACACACACACACACACACACTATATTCTCATGCTTGTTTACTTATCTTGCATTGTGCCTTTTTTTGCATACATGTGTGCATCCTTTTCTTGTCTCTTGCTTGCTTGTGTGGTGTGTCTTTTAGTCTTGCCTTTGTCCCTTATAACCCTTAGTATATCAGGGGGTGCGTGGGTATGTGCACGGGTCTGCTACCCACACTCTGCGCTGGTATGTTCCGCGCGACTTCTTGTAGTCGTTCCTTCCACGACCTCTCCGCGAAACTTTCTCCAGTAGTTTTTATGGGGTATCTTATCATAGCTCCTCCCGCGACCCCTCCTATGGAAGACACAATTTTTGGGCTGTGCTGTATGGGTGCATGGTAGATTGTGGGAATGTGTACGCGGGTCTCCCACCCGCGCACTGCGCTGATTGAACGCACATTTTTATATATGTCGTGATATGCATTATTCAAACAAATTTATAATATCCCAAGATGCACTCAAACAAGTATAAAACTAGTATGTGCCAAGTATGGGTATCGTTCCTCAGAGATCGAGCGATAGTTATGATTAAACTAATGCTTTAGTTAAAAATGCAAGAAAAGTAAATTGATATGGTTTTTGAGAAAAAGTAAAACTAAAATGTAAACTAAGCTAAAATGCACTAATCTAAAAAGTATGGATATGTGATATGTGGATTAAGGAATTGATGAATTCAACTAGCAAACAATGGGTAAAGAATGAACTCACATTACTTGTCATTAACTAATGTAACTTAGGATGTATAGAAGTGATTATTTACCATTTGTGAGTGCCCAAACCATCATGTATAGCATTGGCCGCCCATAATTGGTTATACAATGAAAGAGCATCTATCACATAAGGGACATATCTCTTTGTTAAAAATCACCAACCCATCATGTATAGGTTGATGCTTAATCTATCACATGCAAACAATCCTAGGATGTATAGTCTTGATTACCCATGAAAGATTAGAATTAGGTGAGATTAATAAGTTCGGATATTACTTGGATCATGTACCCTTGTTCAATCCTCCTATTCAATTGAGCTTAGAGAGCCATGCATCATGTATACTTGATTCTCTACACATATAATTTCTCAAACAACTCATGAAGAGAGTCATGTACAATCAAACACAAATTGCTTTTGAAATCAAGTAAAACATTGAATAGAACAAATGAGATAGATTTTCATAAAAGATAATGAGTTCATTACAAATACCCATATTTACAAGTGAATCACATCAATCCCTTAATGGGATTTAGCTACTCATAACAAATGAAATACAAGAATAAAAAGGAGGGAAGTAGAAAAGACCCGTGTAGAACCTTCTTTCTTCAAGCTTCAATCCACCTTATATGTCCTTATGAGTAGCAAATGATGAAGATGATGATGAGTTTTTGGTTAGGGATAGAATTGTATTAGAGAAGGGAAGAGAGAGTGATTAAGAGTCTTTTAAATGATAAAACTGGTGTATTTATATGCTTGGGAGGCTAGGGTACGAAATAGGCTTGAAATGACAACTTTGCCCTTCTTAAAATGGCTAAAAACAAGTCCTTTGCACAGCTGGATCGCGTAGTGCGCTGGTATCATACCCGCGCACCTACCTGCGCACAGGCTTTTCACAATCTTCCATCACCTGGTGCACGGGTAATTGCACGGGCAGTGCACGAGTGAGAGTGCGCGGGTAGGACCCGTGTAGTTACCTGCGCACAGGCCCTTCTGTCTGATCTTCACCTGGTGCACGGGTTGATGCACGTGCAGTGTAAGGGTATGGGACCCGTGCACTATGCTTTTGGGCACTGTTTCTCTGACTTTTGACTTGTTTTTCGCCTGAAAGTCCCGGTTTCCGCTTCCAGCCCCTGAAATCCACTGAATGCCTGCAATATCAACAAAAGAGCCATAAATACACATAAAAAGACATAAGCACAACACAAAGTGAAAGGATATGAGAGCCAAAATGTATGACATATTTGGCTCGATCACTGATTCCGAGGCAAAATCATCTTTGCCATGGTGCCATTTTTTTCACTATATATATGTCATCTTCTTTCCCATTTAGACCAAGAGCTCTGAAATTTATTCCCTCAGTGAGAAAAAGTGACTCCAAGAGAGAGAGAGAGCTCCAAGAACCCACATTTACTCAACCGAACACCAATCCATGTGCATTTAGCATCATCTCATCATGGAATCTTCTTGCTTATATTGATTAGGTAATTTGAACATGCCCTAAATCTCCATTGCATCTCTTTGCATCTCTTTGTGTTCTTATTTGCCTAGGTTTAGCCTCATATGTTGATTTAATGCTTGTCTTTATGTTTAATGGTATTTATAACATGCTTGGGTTGTTGTTTGTTGGTTGAGAATTTTTTTTGAACAACAAGTTTATTCGTCAGCTAACAACCCAAAACAACAAAAGTACAAAACAGAAGGCAGAGAGCAAAACAAATTAGTCCACCCCATCAACAACGCACCACAACAAAGACAATACCCATTAACAAACAACAAAACAACCTGAGAAAACAAAAAGAACCAACACAAAAGACAACCAAACCCGAAAGCAGAACATAACAGAGCCAGCACCGAGAAGCAGAAGAGGAAGAGAAAGAGAAATGGAAGTCAATGAACCTCCCAAATCAGACAATCCCCTACCCTAGCAGAACCCTTTTTAGCTAAACTATCAGCAAATGAGTTACTTGCTCTTGAGTTGACAGAGACCCTCGAATTACCAAGGAAATTTAGAGCATTGCGGATTTCATAGATGAGCTGCACATGATTTATGCTTCCCAAACCAGCTGAATTAATCCGCGACACCACCACTTTTGAATCGCTAATAATTTTGGTATCCTTATCAGCTAGGTTGGGGGACTCAACACACAAGGATACTGCTCTATGTATGGTTAGGATTTCGGTAGCAATAGAGTCCAGAATCCCCACATGTTAAGAAAACAAACCCATAATCTTGCCATTGTTGTCTCTAAGAACACCACATTTCCCTGCTTCCCTGGATTTCCTTTTGCTGAACCGTCGACGTTAAACTTCAGACCAAAACTGATTGGAGGGGTCCAAGCTTCCACGATTTGTCTTTTTAAAGGCTTTGTATCAATGCAACTTTCTTTTATGTTGAGAAGCATATTAGATATTAGAAGCTTTGAACCATCACCATGATATTTGAACCACCAAGCCACCCTAAATCTCACTGTATCAGCAGCTTGAGTGACCAGAGTCAGAACTTCTTTGAAAATATTTTGATTCCTAGACTTCAATATTGTCTACAAAACAGCTAAAAATAAAGAGTCCCATGCTCTTATGTTCTTGAGTGACAGAGAAAGGCCATATTAGCCTTGAAGCCACAATTTTATAGAGTTATTAATACAGCACACCACACCACACCAATCCATGCAAACCGTCCAAAGGTTCCATGACCACAGACATAGAAGGAAAAAGTGATCAATAGTCTCCGTCTCGGTATTGCACAGTGAGCAGACCATCAAAGATGCTATTACGATACCAAAATTGTGCATCACTTGTCGAACCATAACATACCCTCTCAAGACCTGCCAAATGAAGATCTTCACTTTTGGCGAACAGCTCCTATTTCAAATAAAATTGTGGTCAATTGAACTGGTCTTCCATGCAATGCCTAAACGATCCCACCAAAAAATTGCCGTCTGGTCTATATAGCTAGGCCAAGGAATCTGAAATCTGTCTCGAAATGGTGATGTAGTCCAAAAATCGCAAGAACACCTGCCATTGCTCCTTTTCCCAGTCGAAAAGAGGATGGCGCAGCAGCACTTCCCATACCTAACAAGAGTTCTCCCATCTCCCAAAATCTTGGACAACACTAGTTTTCCTAACAGCTAGAGCATAAATTTTTAGGCAAGCAATCTTAAGTTTGGTCATGTCTCCACCAGTCATATCCCAGAATTTTTCTTTGCTACCATTACCAATTATAACTTTGTAGCCCTCATTTAGAACTCTGCTGGAAATCGTATTCTCCTCAAAAAGGCTAGCAACTGCCTTCAAAAATCCCATATTTGGCACATATAACCTTTCTCCAAAAAGCGTTATCCTCTGTTTCTAATCTACATACCCATTTTACAAGCAAGCTCTTATTTTTATCCAACATTTTGCATATACCTAAGCCTCCAAGATTCTTAGATTTACACATCGTGTTCCAATCGATGACATGAATTTTTCTCTTCTCTACTCCATCTCCCCAAAAAAACGATCTTTGGAACTTCTCTATGGCTTTTGCCACCCCGACTAGAACTTTGAAAACAGACATAAAATAAGAAGGGATACTAGACAAAACCGACTTGATGAGAACGAGCCTACCACCTTTATTCAAAAATCTCCTTTTCCATAGAGCTAATCTACTCTCGATTCGTTTAAGAGAGGCTCCCAAAAAGCTGAAGAATTTGATCTAGCTCCAGGGGGTAAGCCTAAATAAGTGATAGGCAAAGTTGTTTTCTTGCATTTAAATGCATTAGCCCACCCATCCTCCATTTCTTGAAGTTTCCCCACCTTAACAACACAAGATTTGTGGAAATTAATTCTCAATCCAGCTGCCATTTCAAAACATATAAGAATCCTTCTAGCGTTCCAAAGATAATCCAATCTTGGTTTGAGGAATATAATTGTGTCATCCGCAAACTGAAGATGAGAGATGTGAACGTCCTCGCCAAGAATAACACCACTCACCAATCCCACATCAATAGCCTTTTGGAATAAACTTCCCAAGCCTTTCATAACAATGTTAAAATGAAAAGGAGAGAGGGGATGACGGAGGGCTCTCTACATACCAAATTGGGCAGTGGGGTTACCATTGACCAAAACCGAAAGCTTCGGAGAGGATATGCAACAAGTCATCCACTGTCTCCATCTTGCACGAAAGCCCATGTCACTCATCATGGTGTCCAAAAAACCGTGATCCACACTATCATACGCTTTCTCAAAATCCAATTTAACAAGTAGACCACCGACGTTGTCCTTTTTCCACATTTGAGTAATTTCTTCCGCGACAATGTAACTATTCAGAATCTGGCGATTATGTCTACAACAAACAAAATATCAGGTCTTGTGCAGAGCATTGCATACATGAGACTTCCAACTGCCGAGGCATATGGAATCCTACTCATGAATTTCTCTTCATGCTCATTCTAAGGAACTTGTTCCTTGGAAAGTTTGATTCCATGTCTGAAAAGTAACATACCTTTCTTGGAATCTTGCATGGAGAACCTAGACAAGAATTTATCTATGTACGAAGTTTGGGATAATGCAATCGTTCTATTCTTTCTATCCCTTATAACTTGGATACCAAGAATATAACTTGTTTCTCCTAAGTCCTTCATATCAAATTGATTTGCTAACCATTCTTTTAATGATGTCAATACACCTACATAATTTTCGATGAGTAGTATATCATCAACTTAAAAAATACTAGGAAAACCAACTTGTCGCATTCAATCCTTTTGTCGTCAAGGTTTTGTATAAATCTAAAACCTTTCACAGCTTGATCAAACCTTATGTTCTAGGATCTGGATGCTTGCTTAGTCCATATATGGATCTTTGCAACTCGCATACCCTTTACTCTTGACCTTTTTCAATGAATCCTTCTGGTTGTATCATATAGATGCTTTCGTCAAGACTTCCATTAAGGAAAGTCGTCTTGACATCCATTTGCCAAATCTCTAGGTCTGGAGATGCTACAATGGATAAGAGTATCCTAATGGATTTAAGCATGGCCACAGGAGAGAAGGTTTCCTCGTAATCGATAGCTTCCTTCTGTGTGTAACCTTTAGCTACTAATCTAGCTTTAAAGGTTTCCACCTTTCCATCCATATCTCTCTTCCTCTTGTATACCCACTTTAACCCAATGGGTTTTATCCCTTTAGGCAAGTCTACAAGAGACCAAACTTTGTTTATGAACATAGACTCAATCTCAAATTGCATTGCCTTTTGCCAGTGGCAATAATCAACATCTTCCATAGCTTCCTTGTACATGTAGGGATCATCGTCTTCCGGGAGATTCTCCACCGATTCTCCTAGACAGATGTATCTCTCGGGTTGTCTACTTACTCTCCCACTACGACAAGGAATGGTAGGTTGTTGATCTTGCGATGGTACATGACTTACAATTGGGCTAGGTTGTGAAACCACTTGTGGAATTGTATCTCCTGAAAGCTCATTCAGGACAATTCTACTTTTAGGCACAAACTCATTCATATAATCCTTTTCCAGAAATTTAGCATTTGTCAAAACAAATACTTTAAGATCTGAAGGACTATAGAAATAATATCCTTTAGTTCCTTTTGGATACAAATATGCATGTTTCTGAACGGGAATCCATCTTTTCTATCTTTCCTTTTAACACGTGCGCAGGACATCCAAATATCCTTAAGTGTTGTAAACTAGGCTTTCGGCCAATCCATAACTCATGCGGTGTTTGAGGAATAAACTTAGATGGCACATCGTTTAGAATGTACAAAGCGGTTTGTAAAGCATATCCCCAAAAAGAATTAGAAAGTGTTGAATAACTCAACATAGACCTAACCATATCCAAAAGAGTCATGTTTCTCCTATCCACCACTCCATTCTGTTGAGGTGTACCTGGTGCAGAAAGCATAGAAATTATCCCATTATCAATAAGATATTACTGAACTCACCAGATAGATATTTTCCACCACGATCAGATCTCAAGATTTTTATATGGTTCTCAAGCTGATTTTCTACTTCAGCTTTAAATGCTTTGAACATGTCAAAAGCATCTGACCTATGTCTCATGAGATACACATAGCCGAATCTTAAGTAATCATCCGTGAAATGAATGGTCATAGGTCCACACACATCAGTGTGTATAAATCCTAAACATTCAGTGGCTCTTGTGCCTTTGGTCATGAACGACCTTTTGGTCATCTTACCTTCCAGACAAGATTCACAAGTTGGTAGATCATCAACCTTTAAGTCACTTAAAGGTCCATCACTAACCAATCTTTTAATCCTATCAAGGTTAATATGACCTAGGTGCAAATGCCATAGGTAAGTTTCATATTTTAATAATTTTATTCTTTTATGATTAGGTTCCATTGATTCCGTGTCTAACAAGTGAGAGATATTTCTATGCAAATAAAATAAACCATTTTCCAATGTACCTTTGCAAACAAATTTGTCATTCTTACTAATAATAAAACCTTTATTAAAAGTAACCGAATATCCAAATTTATTTAAACAAGAAACCGAAATTAAATTCCTCTGAATTGAAATACATATTAAACTTCTATCGAATCTAAATGCCTACTTGAATCTAAATTAACTCTAATATCTCCCACTGCACAGGCAGACACCAACGCTTTGTTGCCTAAACGCAATTTGAATTCATTATCATTCAACCTTTTCCTTTCCTGAAACCCCTGTAAGGAATAACAAACATGATTAGTGGCTCCAAAATATAAGATCCAAGAATCTGTAGAATCTGCTTGAAAACATGTTTCAAGATAATTAATATTACCTTCTTCCTTCTTTTTCTCAGACTTTGGGCAATTTCTTTTCCAATGTCTCTTTTCACCACAAATGAAACACTGCCCTTTGATCTTGGTCACTTTATTGGTCTCCTTCTTGGTAGGCCCAAGTTGCCTTTTCTTCTGTTGTTTCTTGACCTTCTGACAGGTCTTAACAGTAGCAACGTTTTCAACCATATGAATCTCTTGACCCTTGCCTTTCACAAGGATCTTTTCAGCACTTTGAACATCTTGCATCAGGCCCTACAAGGTGTATTCCTTATTGTTCAAGGTGTAGTTGATACTCGCTTTTTGTGTCATTACCAAATTGTCAATTCAAAAGTTATTTATACTAAAAGTTTCTACGCAATGTGCTCTAAACTAGCAAAAGACTAGTAAAGTGGTAAGTGAGGGTATCATTCCGCAATGAGGTGTTATCCGTTGACCGTCTCTCATTTTAGTGTTTATTGAAAGCATGTAAAATAGAATGAGGATGAGGTGAGAATGGTGTATGTGTGGTGTTGTGTGTGTGAGCAAGGAAAAGGAAAAGAATGAAAATGAAAACAAACAAAAGAATATGGAATGGTGAGAATTGTGATAAAGTGGGAAATACCAAAATGATGGATTGGAGAGATGTAGGATAATGGTCACACAAGGTTCCTAATCTCACCATACATAAGTGATTGTTGGGCATTAAGGACATTCAAATCAAGTTGAGGGTTTGTTCTCTCAATTAAGAGATTTGAAACACAAATCACTCCCCAAAAGGGTCATAGATGGAGCAATTGTGCTGCTAGTCTCTAGTAAGGGTTCGAAACACTAACCACTCCCTAAAAGGGTCATGGAAGAGCAATGTGCCTCTAGTCCCTACCATTAAGCATATGAACATAAGCGAAAACCTACTCTAGTGAAAGTGTCATGCATAGAACAAGTTTCACCCACTCTTAGGAGCTAAGTGATTATGGTTATACCCAGATTGGTCATCCATAGAGGTACAACCGAAACCCACAAACACTCGAACCTATCATACAAGTTAATTTTGACATTCCAAAGACATACACACACAAATGAGATATTTGATTACAACTACTCCTACAATTAAGTTAATCTACTCCTAATCCCATCCATGAATACATATCAATTTCCAATCTCCACACACATGCATATCAAGATAAGAGATTATGAATAATAATAACAATGAATCAAAACCCAAATGAATTTAATAACAAACATCACATTTCTTGAGCACAAATAGGTTTACAAATATTCCCTAAGTGTGGACTACACAATCAAGAAACATGAAATACAAAGAGAATGAGTTTAAAGGAGACAACCCTTGAAGAAATCCATCCTAGTGCTCCATGAATCCTTAGCTCAAAATTGGTCTAAGACCCACTCCTATCTCCTTGCAATCAACTCTCAAAAGTGGTAGAGGATGTGTAGAAATGGTGGTGGTGAGCTTTCCATGAAGGAGAACCTCCATGGGAGCTTTGAAAGCCTCTCTCTCTCTTTGGAAATGAAGAGGATGAAGAAAATGAAGGGCTGCTGCTGTGTTGTCTTTTTTTTTTTGTATGTGTAGAACAGAGAAGAAAAGAGTGTATTTATAGTTAGGGAAAGTTTGGGGATGTATTGGGGTGCGAAAAGACCATTTTGGCATTTCCAGGCTTCGAGGCAAACTCCGGGGCGAGCTGAATGGCCTCCTCAAAAGTCGCCTTGCGTGCTGTGAAAATTGGGTAGAAGATGAGGCGAGTAATTTAGGTCGCCTCACAGGTCGCCTCGCACAGTAGTAAGAAATTGCAGCTTCACACACCGTTAAGCGAGTGTATATCTCCCTCTAGAAAGCCTAGAATTGTGATCCGAAAAAACCGATGGCAAGTAGACTTCTAGGGCTTTCCAAATATATGTGGAACTCATCATGGTTCTATCTGTGGAGGGAGATGTGACCCCCGAAAGTTTGGTGTTCTGCGCAAAGCCTCTGCCACGGTCTGGTTTCCAGCCTCGCGCACCGTTACGAAAACAATCGTAACTCCCTCTAGAAAACCCGAAATTGTGATCCGTAAAAACCGCTAGAAATTATACTTCTGGGGATTTCTAAAAATAGGTGGTACAAAACCCAATTCAATATGAAGAGGGAGATATGAACCCCAAAATTTGTATGTTCTGCATGGGCATTTTCTAATTTCAGCTCACTACCTTTGGAAAACAGAGTTGACATGTGCCGCGGTCTATATCTCATGTTCTGGCTCAACAATGGATTCACCATGGAACTTGCCATAGTTGACCATGAATCATGTTGCTATTTGGGTTGACGGTATGGCCATGACAACTCTGAATACTTCCAATATATTATCTTTTTGGTCCATTTTGCTTCCAAACTAATGGGGAGCTCAAATAGCTACATTTATCTCACCATCTATATACAAAATATGGAATCAAAACCTTGAAATATGGAATATGTACCTACACAAGGCTCAACCAACACTTATATACAAAAATACGCCCGAAAACAAGAACAAAAGCTAGAAAATGGGGAGCTCAAATAGCTACATTTATCGTGCGATCAGTAGTCCAACTTGAACTGATCAAAGGAATCTGACAGTGAGTTAACAATCATGTCAATTTTTATCTCACCATCTATCTCAGCACCATTGAGTTCAACAATGTTGATTTGTGCTATGACTTTCATCATGTGATCTTTCATAGCCTGTCAAGGTTTCATCCAAAGATTCATAAAAGCAGTCACCGCCTCTCTCTTAGTCATCCTGGACCTCGTAGCAAATATCTCTTCTAGAGATATCATTATATCAACAACAATACTCATTCCTTCATGTTGCTGTTGCAACACGTCGGAGATGGTGGCAATAATGTAACATTTGGCCATCTCATTGCTTATACTCGGCTCTTAGAACTTCAGTAGATTCATTAGTAGGAGCAGGTGGTTTAGGGGTAGACAAAACAAACTTATGCTTTTCAGATTACAGCAACAACCTAATTTTCCTTTTCCATATGACATAATTATCACCAGTTAAAGTATTATCTTTTAGGATGTTGAATAGGGATGGGGTCACGATTTCTAAATAAAACAAAAATTATATAAGTAAACAATCATGATAAAGCACTTTCGAATATTTATCGTGAATTAAACAAAATAATTCAATAGTAAATTTCAACGATGATCCAACATCCATAAATGTCATGCCTCCTTTGGGAGTTTGCACCATTTACTAGTTGGACTAGGTCCCACCTAATTGTTAACATAACAACCACCGTTTTCAATTTAGCCTTATGATTTATATTGACAAGAACTCTTGGGAAGATATCAATAAAACCACATTGAGTATGTTACCAAGATTATATTCCTTCACAAAAATCCCTCATTTGAGAGTAGATATCGCTTTAGTCAATTGTCTAATCTATCCTTGTAAGGAAGTATTTTGGTAAATTCCATTCATGGATACCCCTTGGGGGGTTATCACACGAAACATAAAGCTCAACTAACCTCGGAGGCCACAGGTGTTCAAAACACCTTCTCCCACTCAATTGTTTAAGGCGTGTGATGGGATTCTGTATAATGATTTACCAAGTTATCTAGATGCCAATTAGATACCTAAACCATTTAATGCATGATCATACCAAAAGAGATATATAAGTGGCACTCCTATTCTATATAACATGTTAACAAACAATGATAAACACTGCAATATTTACGAAAAATTAAATAGCCAGAATTTTTGTCCATCATAGAAAAGCAAGTAAATTACATTTGTTTAAAATACAAAAAACCTAACTTGGCGATCAAGTCGTCAAGCGGCCTTCCGTCAAAACTCTTGTGCGCCCGAAGCCATATGTTGCTACCCCGTGCTTAGCATGCGTGAACCAGAAAGCTTGCCCGGCCTCTCCGCATGCAGCACCGCGCGCCTGAAGGCTTGTGTAGCTACCCCTCGTGCAGCACATTTGCTGCCTCTCATGGGCTCACCTAGCCTTGCGCGGCTGCAGCAGAACTGCTGCCTACTAGCAGTGCACATGCACGCTGCGGCTTTGGTAGGCCGTGCGTTGTTGCCTTGGTGCGCACAGGCTGCCGCGGCCTTGCTCTGTTGCTTCTTTTTCTGCTCTCAATTCTTCAATTCTATAAATCTTCGAAACTTGAATGTATTACAGCAGTTTTTTTTATTACAACAATAAAATTAAAAAAAAAACTTAACAACTATCAAGAAGGAAATTATGGCGATGATAGAGCACCCTTCTTGTTACTACTCCAAAACAAAAATTACATTGAAATTCTATGACCGAAATTGAGCAATAACAAATCATTTTATAAAACATATATATATATATATATATCCATACATTCCAATGTATATAAACGTGAATACCTAGAGTGCCATCACTTTCTAAAACATGCATATATATAATAAAAAGAAATAGATCCACGTATATGTACATCAATTAATCAAGGGTACAACCTGGCTCTGATACCAATTGAAGGAAAAAAAATACACGACAGAAGCGAAAAATTATATTGGAATATTTCAAAATTTTTCCTTTTAAAAGAAAGAACCTTAACCCTTGATTAATTAACATATAATTAAAAGTATCATACCTTTTTCACGTGACGATTGATATTGTGTTAAATTGAATCCGTAAGATCTTCCAATCTAATCACGAACGTGAATCACCTAGGAGGGTGGGCTCCCTTGAAACTTTCTCCAGTAGTTTTCACGGGACATCTTGTCCTTGCTCCTCCCGCGAACCCTCCCACAGAAGACACAATTTTTGAGCAGTGTTGTGTGGGTGCGCGGTTGATTGCGCAGGTGTGTGCGAAAGTCTCCCACCCACGCATTGCGCTGTTACTAGAGTAAAATCATATTTTCCATGGTGTTGTTTTTTCCCCTATATATATATGTCATTGACGGGACGATTCTCGTGTGTCGTTTTAAAAGATCAATCCGT
This sequence comes from Dipteronia sinensis, assembly GCA_033220585.1. Taxonomy (NCBI): domain Eukaryota; kingdom Viridiplantae; phylum Streptophyta; class Magnoliopsida; order Sapindales; family Sapindaceae; genus Dipteronia; species Dipteronia sinensis. Next base: position 31,583,075 of record CM065638.1, read on the forward strand.
CAACAATAATTGTAAAAACCTCACGAAGCCTAAATTGATTTGAAAAACACAAGTATGGTGGCAAGTGGGGTGTCGTCCACAGGGAGTGGAGCTAGCTAAGGTTAGCTATTGCAAAATTAATGTTAATGTATATATATAATAAACGAAACATAAAATGATGAAGATGTAGATGGTGAATTATCCTATGAGTAACACTAAATTAATTATGCAAACTAGAGGAAAGGGAAATGGGATGAAGGATATATAGTTGATGGAAACTAAGGAGTTAACGGATACGAAAGTAAATATAGGAAATGCAACAAATTTGTCAATAGGCATGTCAATTCAAAGGTAACCGACCTAGGATGTATAGAGTCAGTTATTTATCCCTGGAAAGTGGCCAACCTAGAATGTACAGTGAGGACCACATATTTGGGATTAATCTGTCGTAAACCACCAACCTAGGATGTATAGTGTTGGTTGTTTGTCGGATTCTGAAAATGAAGCTCGTCTACCTATCAATGGCTCAGCTGATTGTAAATGTAGTCAACCTAGGATGTATAGTGATGACTTCTAATCCCCTCACGAGATCCGACCTAGGATCTATAGTGCCTGAAACTCGATCGAGGTTAGATTAAGACCGCGGTTTAAGAGTAGGAATTCATGACGTTCCGTCCATTCATTAGAGCAAGAGATAACTAAATAAGATGTATATCTAGATGCAATACTCATACATAATCCAAAGAGATCTTGCTAAGAGGATGTATCTAAACAAGAAATCAATGGCAACCATTCAAAGCAAGAATATATCAATGAAAGATAGACATGAATATAAATATAACATCAAGTTTATGTACTAGCCCAATATCCAACTAACCACTCCATCAACCCCTTAGAGGGGATTTAGCTACTCATTACAACTAGGAAACGAAGAGAAAGGAAATAGAATGAACCCTTGGAGAACATCTCCTTCCTTGATGTTGCTTCAATCTCGTACCTTCCTTGAAGTTGAGTAGAGAATGTAAGTATGTGAGAGAGAGAGATTCTGGATCTAAACCTCTGAAACACGGAGTCAAAGGCTGCTTAAAACATTTTCATCCTATTCTATTTATACAACATACAAAAATAGGTCACTTAAACTTCAAAAATCAAACTGGCGCGCGCGGAGTGCGGGTGAATTACCCGTACTGTACCTGCACTGTATGGGTTGTCTTCATCTTCAGTTCTCAGATCTGGGAAATAGTGCGGGTGGAGTGCGGTTGGATTACCTGCACTTGACTCGCACTTGACCCGCACTTGATTCGCACTTTACTCGCACTTTACTGTCAGGTGCAAAATCCACTCCTCTGTCTTGAGCAATAGTGCGGGTAGAGTGCGGTTGGATGACCCGCACTGTACCCGCACTCTAATGTAAGGTGCAAATCAGCTTCTCTAGTTTGGCAACAGTACGGGTGGAGTGCGGTTGGATGACCTGCATTATAACGTCAGGTTCAACTTAGCTTCTCTGGCTTTGGCAACAGTGCGGGTGGAGTGCGGTTGGATGATCCGCATTGGACCCGCACTGTAACTCTTCTCCTGTATTAGGTACCGGCTATGAGCATGAGTGCGGTTGCGACCCACACTTTGACCTGCACTTGACCCGGACTGTAGAGCTGCTTATGATCCTTTGTGTTTCCTTTTGCCCCTTTTCTGCTGGAACTACCGCAACATGCTTCCACACCCATCATTGCACCATTCCCTACAATTACGCACATAACAACCCATTAGAGATACCAAAACGCATGAAAACAGAACACAAGATAAGGATTTGAGGGCCTAAATAAACTACATATTTGGCACGATCAAACACCCCCAAACCAAACCTTTGCTCGTCCTCGAGCAAACATAATCTAAAACAATCAGACTCCAAGTGATTGTAAATCCTAGACACCTAAACAATAATTCAACAATGTCGCAAGTCCAATGTGTGATATGATACACATAGTTGTGATAGAGAGGAGAAAAACATATGCACAAGATCAAGAGCAATTTGGAGACACCCAAGGGTGGCTCATACGAACACGAATCCTATACCTAAAGGCATTCATGAATTAGGGACAACTTACTCCCATACCTTGAGCATAATTCGCTACAATTCTAAAGCTCGCATGGATTCTCTCTTTCTTTCCTCACAGAGTCCTAAGTTCCACACAAACGAGTATGCAAAGATGAATTCTGCACAAAATTTAAGCAATGAACTAACATAGAAAAGAGTCACTATGCCATGGACGTGAAAGATCGTGCTTCAACCGAAATTCCCAAACTAGACTTTCTATGGACCAAATAGGGCTTTTCCACCGGTTATAGTGTGGCTATGAGGTTTAATGAGGTTACACAAAGAATATGGACATTTGGAGTTCAAACTTACCAATCTTGCTAGAATATATCCCTACACCCATACAATGCTCTTTTGTCACTCATATGCAAACCTCTAGGCAATCGTTTAACCCACATTCGTGCCTTCAATGTTGCACTCCGTTTGAGCGTATTTAGCATAACACAATAACAATTATGGCACACAAGTACAATTTCCCTTTGAATTTTTACCATTTCACAATCACAATGTTGTACTCCGTTTTGAGTTGTTACAATTTCCCTTTCTTGGGCACTTATGGCACACAAGTACAATTCTTAGCCCTTTCCTTGCATATTTTCAACAATTATTCCATTTTACCCGCTCTTTGACTATTTAGTGCTTAACTCCTTTCATCACCCTTTCACATCCTAACATGATTAGTACAAGGATAGGCATGTGTTTATGCTATTAGGTATATGGTTGAATGTGGTACAAAATAAAAGAGTAAGCGTTTGGCCTCAAGCTTGGCTTTGGAGCACACAATTAGGTATGTGGTGTTTAGGCTAGTAAAGGTAATTCCGTGCACACACATTCCCTAATATCACCTCCACAACCATCTAAAAAGGGAATGAAAGCATCCATCACGCACTTCACAAAATGATATGCAAGTCCTATGGCACATGACATATATGACGAGAGGCGTGTTTAAGAATAATCAATAATAGACTCAAAATACGCACTTTAACTCTTGTATTTATGATCTCACGGGCATCTCCACTATTAGAACTAGACATGGGAACATTGAGTCCCCAATACTTAACAGTAGTGGGTGGGACGATCCCATGGCGGTGCAAGCGAACCCTCAAGTAGCACCAAACAATGTCACAAGGTCAAAACACATACAAAGAACTCGCCAAGAGTACACGCTAGAGGCATCATACCCATACTGCTTACAGTTTGAAAATTGGACAAGCGACAAAATTGAAAAATTGGACACTATAAGACTACAAGGACGACTGTACAAGGTGTAACACACCCCCAAACCAAAACTCAACAATGTCCCCATTGTTGGAATCCACAAGGTATGTCCTAATGGAGGAGAAACACCACAGACGCCAAAAATTATGAACATGCATAAAGCGCAACCAATAACAAGCATAATCACAATAATTTGCGGAATGAGGGTTCAACACCCCCAAACCGGATCTAGAAAAAAGGTCAAAACTCGCACAAGTATATGATCAATATGCACTCAACCATGCTTATTCATGTTAACAAAATCTAAATTCGCATTCATCGAAAACTTAATGCAATGAAGTACAAAATCGAAGGTAGAAATTCCCTTCAGAAGGAAGCTAGTTCGTTGTCCATGCGTGTTGTCGTGTGCTTCCCAAAAGATGCACAACCTAGCTTAAAACACACAATAACTCTACCAAACGAAAATCAAATGCGAAAAGGAAAGAAAAACCAAAATACCAACTGAAATAAAACTAAGAAAGATAAAAGTTTAAATATGACCTGAGCGGGCTGCCTCCCACTAGTTCTCAAACATGATAGATGTTCTATGGCTCAGTAAGTTCCATGGCACCAACACCCTTGCAGCTGGTTTCTGGTCCAAAATACGGTTTCAGCCTTTGCCCATTAACTTTGAATATTCCATCGTTCCTCAAATTCTAAATGTCTATAGCTCTGTTAGGTGAGACATTAATAACACGGTGTGGGCCTGACCATCTCGATTTCAACTTCCCAGGGAACAACTTCAAACGGGACTCATAAAGTAACACAAGCATGCCCAGTTGGAACTCTTTCCTTACCAATCGCTTGTCATGAATAACTTTTGTTTTTTCTTTGTAAAGCCGTGAACTCTCATAGGCTTCCAACCTGAATTGTAGATCCAACTCGTTCAATTGATTGCATCTTTCTTCACCTGCCTGTCATACTCCCAATTCAACTTCTTAATCGCCCACCAAGCTTTATGTTCTAGTTCTACTGGAAGGTGGCAAGCCTTACCAAAAACCAACCTATATGGGCTCATCCCAATAGGAGTTTTGAAAGCCGTTTGGTATTCCCAAAAGGAGTTAGCTAGTTTCAATGCCCAATCCTTCCTAGTTGAGGAGACCATCTTCTCCAAAATCTGCTTGATGTGCATGTTACTTACTTCAACCTGTCCCAACGTCTGTGGGTGGTATGGTGTGGCCACCTTGTGACGCCCCCTATACTTCTTCAATAGATTTCCCAATACTTTGTTACAGAAATGGCTCCCTCCATCACTAATGATCACCCTTGGAATCCCAAATCGGGTCAGAATATGTTCCTTTACGAATTTTACCACCACATTACTGTCATTGGTCTTTGTGGCAATAGCCTCAACCCATTTGTAAACATAGTCAACCCCCACTAAAATATAGCTGTTTCCACAAGAAGGTGGAAACGATCCTATAAATTCAAGACCCCAAAAGTCAAATATTTCAACCACCAAAATTCTAGTTTGTGGCATCTCATTATGTTTACCAATGCTCCATGTGCGCTGGCACCTATCACATGCTACACAAAACTGATAAGCATCTTTAAAAAGTGATACCCAGAAGAAACCTGATTGCAGCACCTTAAGTGCTGTCTTACGTGCGCTGAAATGGCCTCCACATTGCAAATCATGACAGAATCGCAACACATCATATTGCTCATTTTCTGGCACACACCTTCTAATTACCTGATTTTCCCCGTGTTTGAAAAGATAAGGCTCATCCCAGAAGTATTCCATTGATCTCCTAGTAAACCTTTTCTTACCTTGCCAATCTAGATCAGGGGGAAATACCCCATTTGTCAGATAGTTTGCCAGATCTGCATACCAGGGTTCCTTATCCTGTACAGCCCACAGATGTTCGTCAGGGAAACTTTCTCTCAAAGGAATCTCATCCCCATCTATTTGGCTATCATGAACTATCCTACTAAGGTGGTCTGCTACCACATTCTCGCAACCCTTCTTATCCCGGATTTCTAAATCAAACTCCTGCAATAGCAATACCCACCTCATCAGCCTGGGCTTTGCATCTTTGTTTTGGAGTAAATATCGCAAAGCCGCGTGGTCTGAGTATACCACAACCTTGGCACCTACCAAGTACTGTCTGAATTTCTCAAGAGCAAAAATGACAGCCAGTAATTCCTTCTCTGTTGTTGAATAGTTCAACTGTGCATCATTCAAAATCTGGGATGAGTAATATATAACATGCGGGTCTTTTCCAACCCTCTAACCCAAAACTGCACCTACATCAAAGTCAGATGCATCGCACATTATTTCGAATGGTAAATCCCAATCTGGTGGCGTAATTACTGGAGATGAGGTCAAAGCCTTTTTTAAAGATTCAAACTCCACCACACATTTTGCACTAAACACAAAATCCTTGTCCTTTTGTAGCAACAAGCATAATGGTCTGGAGATCATTGAAAAATCCTTGATGAATCTCTTGTAGAAACCCGCATGACCAAGGAACAACCAGATGTCCTTCACAATGTGAGGAGGTGGCAAACTCTTGATTACTTCAACCTTTGCCTTGTCTACGTCAATCTCTTTTTCAGATATTATTTGACCCAAGACAATCCTGTGTTGCACCATGAAGTGGCACTTCTCCCAGTTCAACACCAAATTGTTTTTCATACATCTTTGTAGCACTAATGATAAGTTGTCAAGACACAACCTGAAAGAGTCCCTGAATACCGAGAAATTGTCCATGAAGACTTCAATAATCTCTCCCACCATATCCAAAAACAACGAAACCATACACCTTTGAAACGTACCTGGGGCATTGCAAAGGCCAAAGGGCATTCTTCGAAAAGCATAGGTTCCATAGGGACATGTAAAAATGGTTTTCTTCTGGTCCTCTGGAGCAATAACTATCTGATTATACCCAGAATATCCATCCAGAAAGCAGTAGAACTGATGCCCTGCCAACCGCTCTAGGACTTGATCAATGAAAAGTAAGGGAAAATGGTCCTTCTTGGTAACTGTATTCAACTTGCGGTAGTCTACGCAAACGCGCAACCCTATCTGGAGTCTTTGTGCTACTAACTCACTCATCTCATTCTTCACTACTGTAACTTCGGATTTCTTTGGGACCACATGAATGGGACTAACCCATCTACTATCTGATATGGGGTAGATAATCCCCGCATCGAGAAGCTTCAATATCTCCTTTTTTTACCACCTCTTGCATAATCAGATTCAGTCTCCTTTGTGCCTCCCGTGTTGGTTTAGCGTTTTCTTCTAGCAAAATCTTATGCATACACATGGTGGGACTTATTCCCTTTATATCATCTATGAACCAACCAATGGCTTCTCTACATTCTTTCAACACTCCAAGTAAATCATCTTCTTGAATTTCCTCCAAATTAGCGGCAATGATAAATGGGTTAAACTTTTCTTCGTCTAGAAACACATATTTCAAGTTCGATGGGAGTGCTTTCAATTCAACTCTTGGAGGAAGCTCTTCTAATGGTATCAGGTCATCTTCATTTCCTTCCCTTTCGAATTCCTCCTCAACAGTGATATCTAACTCCCCCTATAAGAAATCCACGGTGTTACAATCGTGGGAACCCACTGGGTATGACAAAGAGTCAAAGATGTTGAACTCCACTATTTCGTCTACTACCTTCATAGTAAGCTTCCCTGCATGCATACAATCACTACCCTAGCTGTTGTAATGAAAGGCCTACCCAAAAGTAACTTCACGTCTCTTTCGTCTCTTCCTTCATCCATGTCAATCACCACAAAGTCAGCAGGTATAATTAACTTTTCTATCTGTATTAACACATCTTCGACAATGCCCTTAGGGCTTCTTGTAGAAGCATCCGCTAAGACAAGAGACATGGTGGTTTTCCTGAGGTCATTCAAACCCAGCTTCTTATAGACCGAGAACGGCATGAGGTTAATGCTTGCTCCTGAGTCCAACATTGCTCATTCGCGATTTGAACCATCAATTGTAATGTCAATTATAAAACTTCCTGGGATCTTTCATTTTCTGGAGCAATGACCATTGAATTACTGCACTGACATTCTCATTTAGACTCTCTTGTTGTTTCGACCTAAACCTCTCTTAATCCATACTCAAATCTTTGAAAAATTTACCGTAAGCCGACATTTTCTGAATAGCAACTAAGAGTGGTAAGTTGATGGTTACCTTGGAAAGGAGATCATAGATTTCCTGATAAGATTTCTCTAACTTAGAGTTTTTTAGCCTCCCTGGAAAGGGTATAGGCGGCATATAGAGGTTTGATGACTTATGGAGCTGAGGTCTTGGTTCTGGGTCTGCTAACTGAACACTTTTTTCCTTTTCTAACTCTTTCTCACTCTCTACCTCTGTATGAACTACCTCATATTCTTCTGTGACTATTTTCTTATCATTTTATTTCAAAACCCTTCAGCTTTTGAGGACTGCCTTTGTACTAGCCTATTTCGGTTGACTCGAAAATTTCCCTTTCTCTCTTTCTTGTAACAATTCAGCCAACTGACCTATTTGGAACTCAATCCTGTGAATAGACGCATCCATCTCATTTGATTGTCTATCATTCTTCCACATGTATGTCTCCCAACTCTCTAAATGTGCTTGTTGTAGCAGCAGGACCTCTTGTGTATCCTGGTTTGCTGACTGCATGAACTCTCCTATCCATTCATCAAATGTTCCCATATTTAGCTGACCTGCATTAATGTCCTCTGGAATCTGTGCCGCTTGCACAATTTCTCTTGTTCTATGCTCTACTAATGGGGTCTCTTCATTCCCTTGCAAGTAGTCCTTTAGCAAAGCTACCAGTCTTTCTTCGGTTCAAAACTTTTCACCCATATTGCATCCCTCCTGGAATTCATGCTCACATCCTCATTCCTGACTAAATGGGTCAATATCAAGCTTGTACTCGGATCCTAAATTTTTTGAAAAGGCATCCATGAACCTAGAATATCGAGAAACAAAAACTACCCACAACATAAAAATATACAAACAATGAAATAGCAGGAATGTAAATAACTATAAAAATTACTCATGCAAAACTATTCAAACTAAACCTGCAGCTCCCTGGCAGCGGCGCCATTTGACGGAACGATTCTCGTGTGTCATTTTAATAATCAATCCATCAACAATAATTGTTAAAACCTCACGAAGCCTAAATTGATTTGAAAAACACAAGTATGGTGGCAAGTGGGGTGTCGTCCACAGGGAGCGGAGCTAGCTAAGGTTAGCTATTGCAAAAGTAATGTTAATGTATATATATAATAAACGAAACATAAAATGATGAAGATATAGATGGTGAATTATCCTATGAGTAACACTAAATTAATTATACAAACTAGAGGAAAGGGAAATGGGATGAAGGATATATAGTTGATGGAAACTAACGAATTAACGGATACGAAAGTAAATACTGGGCAATGAAACAAACTTGTCAATAGGCAAGTCTATTCAAAGGTAACCGACCAAGGATGTATAGAGTCGGTTATTTATCCATAGAAAGTGGCAAACCTAGGATGTATAGTGAGGACCACCTATTTGGGATTAATCCGTCGTAAACCACCAACCTAGGATGTATAGTGTTAGTTGTTCATCGGATTCTGAAAATGAAGCTCGTCTACCTATCAATGGCTCAACCGATTGTAAATGTAGTCAACCTAGGATGTATGGTGATGACTTCTAATCCTCTCACGAGATCCGACCTAGGATGTATAGTGCCTGAAACTCGATCGAGGTTAGATTAAGACCGCGGTTTAAGAGTCGGAATTCATGATGTTCCGTCCATTCATTAGAGCAAGAGACAACTAAATAGGATGTATATCTAGATGTAATACTCATACATAATCCAAAGAGATCTTGCTAAGAGGATGTATCTAAACAAGAAATCAATGGCAACAATTCAAAGCAAGCATAGATCAATGAAAGATAGACATGAATATAAATATAACATCAAGTTTACGTACAAGCCCAATATCCAACTAGCTACTCCATCAACCCCTTAGAGGGGATTTAGCTACTCATTACAACTAGGAAACGAAGAGAAAGGAAATAGAAAGAACCTTTGGAGAACATCTCCTTCCTTGAAGTTACTTCAATCTCCAACCTTCCTTGAAGTTGAGTAGAGAATGTAAGTATGTGAGAGAGAGAGAGATTCTAGATCTAAACCTCTGAAAAACGGAGTCAAAGGCTGCTTAAAACATTTTCATCCTATTCTATTTATACAACATACAAAAATAGGTCACTTAAACTTCAAAAATCAAACTGGAATGCGCGGAGTGAGGGTGGAGTGCGGGTGAATTACCCGCACTGTACCCGTACTGTATGGGTTCTCTTCATCTTCAGTTCTTAGATATGGGAAATAGTACGGGTGGAGTGCGGTTGGATTACCCACACTTGACTCGCACTTGACCCGCACTTGATTCGCACTTTACTCGCACTTTGCTATTAGGTGCAAAATCCACTCCTCTGTCTTGAACAATAGTGCGGGTAGAGTGTGGTTGGATGACCCGTACTGTACTCGCACTCTAATGTCAGGTGCAAATCCACTCTTCTGACTTGAGCAACAGTGCCGGTGGAGTACGGTTGCAAGACCCACACTGTACTCGCACTCTAATGTCTGGTGTAAATTAGCTTTTCTGGTTTGGCAACAGTGCATGTGGAGTGCGGTTGGATGACCCGCACTGTACCCGCACTTTAACATTAGGTGCAACTCAGCTTCTTTGGCTTTGGCAACAGTGCGGGTGGAGTGCGGTTGGATGACCCGCACTGGACCCGCACTGTAACTCTTCTCCTGTATTAGGTCCCGGCTATGAGCATGAGTGCGGTTGGAGTGCGGTTGCGACCCGCACTTTGACCTGCACTTGACCCGCACTGTAGAGCTGCTTATGATCCTTTGTCTTTCCTTTTGCCCATTTCTTGCTGGAACCACTGCAACATGCTTCCAAACGCATCATTGCACCATTTCCTACAATTACGCACATAACAACCCATTAGAGATATCAAAACGCATGAAAACAGATCACAAGATAAGGATTTGAGGGCCTAAATAAACTACATATTTGGCATAATCAGTCATCTTCTTCCCTATTCAGACCTAGAGCTCTGAAATTTATTCCTTTAGTGAGAGAATGTGACTCAAACAGAGAGGGAGATCAAAAACCCACCTTTATGTTAGGATTATGCTCAATGGCAAGAGTGTAATATTGTAATTGACAATCTTCTCATATTAATAAAGTGAATTCTGATTCTTACAATTACTTATAGCATTTATTATTATAATTGTCAAGGTAAATAATCATAAGGTCAAAAGACTATGAGACATGAAGAATTGTTCATACATCTGGATATGTATGAGGTAGACACAATTCTTTAGTTAGTCTTGAATAACGTTCACAACTTAAGTTAAAGGTTGGGCACCTCTATCTTGTTAAAGTTGTAGAATTCTTTTACTAGCATTTGAGTGGGATCAAATGAATATGATGAGTCTAAAATCATCGAAAGGTTTTCGAGTAAAAGAATCTAGTGCACTAGGTGCATTGAACTGGATCACAATGAAATACTTTATCTAGAACCGTCACTAGATATAAGTCTTTTCATTAAAGAGGACAATCGGAGAGTCTATCTTAATCCTGAGATAAATGATGGACTTATGGTTGCAAGTGTTATCATTAGAGCTATCAATGAGTACGATTATATAGCATAGTCTATCCTCGATAGTTTGGTGGTATACATTTGTTAATCGATAGAGGACTTCATTTATAGATATGGACATCGTGGCTCCATTTATTAAATGAGAGTATAATATCATCATATGGATGTTTTGAGGTATTGGATATTAAATCTCAACGTTGAGTTTTCAATAATGATTATTGAAAACATGGCTTCTGGACAAGTCAAAGTATCCAAGTTCGAAATGTGGTCATATGAGGAAATATGGTAACTTGGAGAGCTATAGGCGGTCTATGAGCTCTTGGCGATTACTGATATTATTCACGAGGATACACCATCTCCTATAAGATTGTCTAGGGTATAAATGAGAAACATCTCCTTATTCTATCTTTATTTAAGAGTTTAATTTAGCTCTTTAGTGGAATGAGTTAAAATTAATAGATTGGACCTAAGTGAATCATTTGTTGATTATGATTAGGTTGTGTCTATTGAAGCTTTAATTTAGATAGCCCGCAAAGATCCCCAATCCACACGTATTTGCATGGATCACTTGATATATTCTACCGGGCCGATTTAAAGGTCCATCTAGAATTGTTTTTAATATATCAAGAATATAATATGTCTATTATTTAATTAATGGGCTGCACTATTATATTAATATATTAAAAGGAGACATGTGGGCTTGTTTCTTTTAGTAAGAATGGGTCTGGTTCACATGTGGGCTTTTATTTAAAGTCCAATGGATTAAATGAAATAAGAAAATAATATATGGCCCATTTATATAAGTGGGGCGGCAAGGTGTATATATTAACCTAATATATTATTTTGTTTCATTGTTTTAATTAAATAAGAATTAGTTAATTTATTAATTAATTGTTTAATTAAGAAACAAATCTTTTTCTGATCAGGAAATATATTTCCTAAAGTTATACTATTGGTAGTAGTATATTAAAAGTAAAAGACTTGTTTGATAAGAAAATAAATAGTTAATTTTATTTATTTAATCAAATAAGAAGTCTTTTTATTTAGTCAATAAAAGAATAAAAATATCTATGAGTTGGATTAGGTTTTGAAGTCTAAAGATTGATGGAAATTAGGGTGCAACACAAACTCTTTTTGGTATGTGATTTGCGGCAACCCTAGTCCATTTAGAGGAAGATTTCGGCAATCCTAAATAGAAGAGGAAGCAAAATTTCGGCCACCTATATAATACCACATATAGAATTCGGCCACTATAGTTGATTGAATGATTCAATTTTTCTTCTTCTTCTCAATTCATAGAAAAGGATAATTTTTATTCTACTAAACATAAAAGAGAGAAGAGATTATTCTTTGATAGTACACTGATTGCTTGTTCATCAATAAGCTTGTGTGTACAACATCGAATTAGGTTCACGCGAGTTTCGATCATTAGATTGAGAACTCAAAAGTGACCGAAATAATTTTTGTCTTATTTTGATTGTTTTGTGACTAACAAAAGAAAAATAAAACTTTGTTCATCCATTCTCAGGTTTGCAATTCAAAGAAAATGGGAGACCATGCTCCTAGGTGATTCACGTACGTGTTCGGATTGGAAGATCTCGCGGTACTGTTCACGATCACTGTTCACGGGGGGTACTGTTCACAATCACTGTTCACGCGGGGGTACTGTTCACGGGCATCGAAAAAGATTTTACGGATTACCAATCGACGTAAGTCAATCGGATCACGCGTCAAGAGGTATTTAACTCTAACCAAATATATTTGAGTTTAATTAATTAAAAGGTTAAGGTTCAACTTTGAGAAAAATTTTAAAACCATACGAAATCTATTTTTCGTTTCTTCCGCTGCGTTTTATATCGATTTTTCCCTACAATTGGTATCAGAGCCTTGGTTGTACCTTTTAATTAATTAACGTATATATACGTGAATCTATTTCTTTTTTATTGTGATTATACATGTTTTAGAAAGAGATGGCACTCTAGGTATTCGCATATATAATTATATGTTGAATGTATGGATTTATATATATTTTATAAAGTGAATTGTTATTGCTCGATTTTGGTCCTAGAATTTCAATGTAATTTTTGTTTCGGATTTGTAACAAGAAGGGTGGTCTATTATCGCCATAATTCCTTCTTGGTAGTTGCTAGGGTTTTATTTATTTTTGTATGTAAAATAAGTGCAGTATTTTTTTTGTAATCAGGTGCAGTATTTTTTTTGTAAATCTTACTGCAGTAAAATAAAAAAAAAATTTGCTGCAGTAATTTATTCGTAATATGATGTAATGTATTCGGGTATTGAAAATTCGAAGACACGAAGAAAAACAAAGCAACCGGAACCGAGAACGAGCACCGTGCGCACCTTAGGACTGGATTGGGCTGCGCATGGCAAGCCCAATCCTTGGTGGGCTGCGCACGGTAGCCTTGTGTGGCCTTATGGGCTGCGCAAGGCAGCCCCTTTGTGGGGTTGTGGGCTGTGCACGTCCATGGGAGGAGGCCGAGGGATGAGCTTATGGTTGATGGCCACCTGAAGATCTTGTATTCCTAACAATTGTAATTTACTTGCTTTTCTAGGATGGGCCAAAATTGTTGCTATTTAATTTTTGCTTAAATATTACAATATTTGTTTTTGTATGATAACATGACATTTTAGAATAGGAGTGCCACTCATATATCTCTTTTGGTATGAACATGCATTGAATGATTAAGGTATCTAATTGGCATCTAGATAACTTGGTAAAAATCATTCTTTGGGATTTAATCACACGCCTTAAATAATTGAGTGGGAGAAGGTGTGCAAGAACGCCTATGGCCTCCAAGATTAGTTGAGTTTTATTATTTTTGGTAATCCCCCCAAGGGGCATCCATAAATGGAATTTAACAATATACTTCCTTACAAGGATAGACTAGACAATTGACTTAAACGAAATCTACTCCCCAAGGAGGGATTTTCGTGAGAGAAAATTGAGGGTCGATATCTTGGTAACACACTCAATGCAATTTTATTAATATCCTCCCAAGAGTTTTTGTTAATAAAAATTATAAGGCTAACATTAAAAACGCTAGTTGTTATGTTAACAATTAGGTGGGACCTAGTCTAACTAGTAAATAGTGCGAACTCCCAAAGAAGGCGTAATATTTATGGGTGTTGGATCACCGTTGAATTTTTATGATTGTATTATTTATTTTAATTCAAGATAAATTTTTAAAAGTGCTATTATCATGATTATTTACTTATATATGTTTTTGTTTTAATCAGAAATCATGACCCCATCACTTATGAACATCCTGAAAGATAACACCTTAACTGGAGATAACTACGTAACATGGAAAAGGAAAATTGGGTTGTTGCTGCAAAGTGAATAACATAAGTTTGTTCTGACCACTCCTAAACCACCCCTTCCTAATAATGAATTTAATGTGATGCAAAGAGATGAGTATGAGCAGTGGAAGACTTCTGATGATATGGCAAAATGTTACATTATGGCCACTATCTCCGACGTGTTGCAACAGCAACATGAAGGAATGGAGTCCGCTGCTGATATAATGATGTCTCTAGAGGAAATGTTTGCTATGAGGTCTAGGATGACTAAGAGAGAGGCAGTGACTGCTTTTATGAATCTTAGGATGAAACCTGGACAATCTGTGAAAGATCACATGATGAAAGTCATAGCACATCTCAATATTGCTGAACTAAATGGTGCTGAGATTGATGGTGAGACCAAAACTGATATGGTAGTTAACTCACTGTCAGATTCCTTTGATCAGTTCAAGTTCGACTACACCTTGAACAAAAAGGAATACACCTTGCAGGGCCTGATGCAAGATGTTCAAAGCGCTGAAAAGATCCTTGTGAAAAACAAAGGTCAAGAGATTCATTTGGTTGGTAAAGTTGATACTGTTAAGACCCGTAAGAAGGTCAAGAAACAACAGAAGAAAAAGCAACTTGGACCTACCAAGAAGGAAACCAAGAAAGTAACCAAGATCAAAGGGAAATGCTTCCTTTGTGGTGAAAAGGGACATTGGAAAAGAGATTGCCCAAAGTCCCAGAAAAAGAAGGAAGAAGGTAATGTTAATTATCTAGAAACATGTTTTCTGGCAGATTCTACTGATTCTTGGATCATAGACTCTGGAGCCACTAATCATGTTTGTTATTCCTTACAGGGGTTTCAGGAAAAGAGAAGGTTGAATGAAGATGAAGTCAATTTGCGCTTGGGCAACGGAATGTTAGTGTCTGCAAGTGCAGTGGGAGATATTAGAGTTATTTTAGATTCTAGTAGGCATTTAGATTTAATAGACGTTTATTATGTACCTCAATTCAAGAGGAATTTAATTTCAGTTTCTTGTTTAAATAAGTTTGGATATTCGGTTACTTTTAATAAAACTTTTATTATTAGTAAGAATGACAAAGTTGTTTGCAAAGGTACATTGGAAAACGGTTTATTCTTTTTGCATAGAAATATCTCTCACTCGTTAGACACAAAAATAACGGAACCTAATCATAAAAGAGTAAAATTATCAAAAGATGAAACCTATCTTTGGCATTTACGCCTAGGTCACATTAACCTTAATAGGATTAAAAGATTGGTATGTGACGGACCTTTAAGTGACTTAAAGGTTGATGATCTACCAACTTGTGAATCTTGTTTGGAAGGTAAAATGACCAAAAGGCCGTTCAATACCAAAGGTGCAAGAGCCACTGAATGTTTAGGACTAGTACACACTGATGTATGTGGTCCTATGAACATTCAAGCTAGAGGTGGATATGAGTACTTCATCACCTTCACAGATGATTACTCAAGATTTGGTTACGTGTATCTCATGAGACATAAGTCGGATGCATTTGATATGTTCAAAGCATTCAAAGCTGAAGTAGAAAATCAGCTTGAGAAACATATAAAAATCTTGAGATCTGATCGTGGTGGAGATATCTATCTGGAGAGTTTCAGCAATATCTTATTGATAATGGGATAGTTTCTCAGCTTTCTGCACCAGGTACACCTCAACAAAATGGGGTAGCAGAAAGGAGAAATAGGACTCTTTTAGAGATGGTTAGATCAAAGTTGAGTTATTCAACACTTCCTATTTCTTTTTGGGGATATGCTCTACAAACAGCAATATATATTCTAAACGATGTACCATCTAAATCTGTCCCTAAAACCCCACATGAATTGTGGACTGGGCGAAAGCCTAGTTTACAACACATGAGGATATTTGGTTGTCCTGCACATGTGTTGAAAGGAAAGACAGAAAAGATGGAGTCCAGTTCGGAAACATGTATATTTGTGGGGTATCCAAAAGGAACTAAAGGATATTATTTCTATAGTCCTTCTGATCTAAAAGTATTTGTTTCAACAAATGCTTCATTTCTAGAAAAGGACTATATGAATAATTTTGTGCCCAAAAGTAGAATTGTCCTGAATGAGATGTCAGGAGATACAATTCCACAAGAGGTTTCACAACCTAGCCCAATTGTAAGTTCTACTCTAACACAAGATCAATAACCTACCATTCCTCAGTCGTAGTGGGAGGGTTAGAACACAACCCGAAAGATATATCGGTCTAGGAGAATCTGTTGAGAATCTCCCGGACTGACGATGATCCCTACATGTACAAGGAAGCTATGGAGGATGTTGATTGTCGTCATTGGCAAAAGGCAATGCAATCCGAGATTGAATCAATGTTCAATAACAAAGTCTGGTCCCTTGTAGACTTGCTTAAAGGGATAAAACCCATTGGGTGCAAGTGGGTATACAAGAGGAAAAGAGGTATGGATGGTAAGGTGGAAACCTTTAAAGCTAGACTAGTAGCTAAAGGTTATAAACAGAAAGAAGGTATAGATTACGAGGAAACCTTCTCACCTGTGGCCATGCTTTTATCCATTAGGATACTCTTAGCCATTGCAGCATCTCTAGACCTAGAGATTTGGTAAATGGACGTCAAGACAGCTTTCCTTAATGGAAGTCTTGACGAGAGCATCTACATGATGCAACCAGAGGGATTCATTGAAAAAGGCCAAGAAGAAAGAGTATGCAAGTTGCAAAAGTCCATATATGGACTAAAGCAAGCATCCAGATCCTGGAACATAAGGTTCGATCAAGCTGTAAAGGGTTTTGGATTTATTCAAAACCCTGACGAACCTTGTGTATACAAGAGGATCAAAGGCGACAAGTTGGTTTTCCTCATTCTTTATGTTGATGATATACTACTCATTGGAAACGATGTAGGTGTATTGACATCAGTGAAAGAATGGTTAGCAAAACAATTTGATATGAAGGACTTAGGAGAAGCAAGTTATATTCTTGGTATCCAAGTAATAAGGGATAGAAAGAATAGAACGATTGCATTATCCCAAGCTTCATACATTGATAAAATCTTGTCTAGATTCACCATGCAAGATTCCAAGAAAGGTATGTTACCTTTTAGACATGGAATCAAACTTTCTAAGGGTCAAGCACCTAAGAATGTGCATGAAGAGCAATTCATGAGTAGAGTTCCATATGCCTCGGCAGTTGGAAGTCTCATGTATGCTATGCTCTGTTCTAGACCAGATATTTGTTTTGTTGTTGGCATAGTTAGCAGGTTTCAATCGAAACCTGGTCCTGATCATTGGACGGCAGTCTAGCATATTTTCAAGTATCTCAAGAGAACTAGAGATTATATGCTTGTATACTCTGGAGGGGATTTAATTCCCGTTGGGTATACAGATTCTGATTTCCAGTCAGATTCTGACTCCAGAAAATCCACATCAGGATCTGTGTTTACCATTGGAGGAGGAGCAGTCATATAGAGGAGTATCAAGCAATCTTATTGGGGCCATGAGTTTGAGGTCCCCACAGTTTTCAGTGACAAACCATCGTGGGACCGGGATTCCTTGCCATCTGAGTCTGAAGCTGTTTTGAAGGCTATTCTGGCCAGGAACTACTTGAACCTGAAGTACCCAACTGTAGAAGCCTTCGATCCCCGTAGGGTAAATCAATACCTACGGATCTCCGATACTATTCCTTATAAGTAACACTGAATCGTCTTGCTTTGTCTCGTTGACCAGCTCAATTATGACGTTCCCCTTTTGTTTCGTTTACTTATAGTTTTTGTTGTTAAGCTAGCTTCTCGCGAAGCTCAGCAGCCCTGGCAAGCTCGCACTCCTCCCCCATCCATCGGACGGACGAGGGGGGCTTCTTCTGCTACCTTGGAGAAGGAAAGGCTGATTGTTTCGGCCGGGATTATGCCTGCACCCACTCCATCGCCATCCTAGGAGAAATCCAAGATGGCTACCTTTGCGTCGTGGGCTTCCAAAGTGATAAACAGAGGGGCTCCCATTTCCCGGGTAGCTGGCATTACTGTTCATGCTTCTTCTGCTCCTTCTGCTACTATTGTTGCCCCACCTGCTCATCTATCTGATGTCGGTGCGATTCTAACCCCCCGAGCTTTGAAAGACTTTGAAGTTGGTGTCGTAGGGATTCACTCTAGCCCCCAGTCGAGCTCGACGAGGCATGATGAGATCTTAGAACAAATCATCTCATCCTGCCCGGGTGGTGGGCTCTCTGGGATGGCCTCGATGGCCGTCGATGTCTTGCTCACCAAGGGGTCTGCTGTCTTAGCTAAGGTAATTGTTCTTTCTTAGTACTACTTCTGAGACTGCCCACTTAATCGGTTTCTAACCTTGGCTTTGTATCTTATAGGCCTTCAAGTTTAACGTGGTTATGGGCCACCAGGTAGCCCTCCTTCGTGATCAGGCTGCCAAGGCTGAAGCTGAAGCTGAGAGGGCCATGAGATTACTCAAGCGGGCTCAGATATTAGTGGAAGAGATGTCCTCCAGCCAAGGAAAAATGGAGACCGAGTTGGCAGAGCTTCGTTGTGATTATGAGAGGACGAAACTGTCCTTTGATCAAGAAATTCTCCAGTCTACCCAGAGATCCAAGCAGAGGGACTCTTGGAAAACTGAAGCTAAGAGGTTGGACCTCGAGAATAAGGATTTGATTGCTCTGGTGGCCAAGCCGCAGGCTGATGGGAAGACCTCCTTTATTGACGGATATTTTTATGCTTCCTTTCAGCTTACAGAGGCTCTCCCCCTTCCCTTTTATATATCGACCATCGCTGGTTGGGATAGAGAGGAGATAATGACTAAGGCTGCTGAGTTGTCTCGCCCTGATGATGACAGAGCGGTTCCCTCTAACCAGGCAAGAGATGGAAAGCAGCCCGTCCAGGCAGATCCTCCCCTTCCTTCTCCCATCTTTACTACTTAAGGTCCTGGGAATCTTCACATAAGGTTCTGTCCGCTTAGTCCGAAGGAGATCAACCAGAAGCTGGGGAAGGAGCAAGGAGCTCATCTGAGGGACCCTCTAAAGTTGAAATGGAGGTCGACAGGAGCCAGACGAGATCCATGGCTGCCCTTCTTGATGCAACCATCCCTCTTGAGGTCATGGTAGTTATCAATAAAGTCTTGGAGGAGGATCTTGCTGATCAGCCGGAGGAACTTCTGAAAGAAGAGATGGTTGTGGAGGGTAGTCAAGACGTGCAACCACCCGAAGCTTGAGGGAGAGGGAGCAGCAGGGGGAAATCAAGAGGGCTCCGAAGCTTGACGCTACCTGTTTATGATTGGCTTTGATTGCCCAGAAAAGGGGGTGGGCACCCCGTTTTACTCATGATTAGCTTAGTTGTTCCCTTTTTTTATTAAGCCCGGATTCGGGGGTTGGGCTCCCCATTTTATGGATGTAGCCTTATCAGGGGGACAGGCTCCTCCGTTATTAATGAGAGACTGATATAACTCCCTTCATATTCATTTTGATTGACCATGATTACGAACGTCCACCTTGATTGAGAACTTGTTGCTTTATTCCTGATCCTAACCATGAACCAAACCTGCATCTTTGATGATGATTTGTTCAAACTTCAATCCGGCTTCGCAGGGAACTCTTATTATGATGATTTTCATCTTGTGAACGAAACAAATAATTATGTTTAAATCTGTTTCAGGAGAGGTAACTCTATCGAGGCACCAGGAGAGATGTCTAGCTATTTCCTGATCTCGAAGTCTGGATGGTAACTATGCTCTTACACCCAGACCCTTCTTAGGGGCGGTAGCCCGACCAAGGCATCAAGAGGGCTGTCTAGCTATTTCTCGGTCTCAAGGTCTGGATGTCAACTATGCTCTTACACTCAGACCCTTCGTGGGGGTGGTAGCCCGACCAAGGCATCATGAGGGTTTTTTAGCTATTTCCTGGTCTCGAGGTCTGGATGGCAACCATGCTCTTACACTCGGACCCTTCTTGGGGGTGGTAGCCGGACCATGGCATCAAGAGGGTTATGTAGCTATTTCCTGGTCTCGAGGTCTGGATGGCAACTATGCTCTTACACTCAGACCCTTCATTGGGGGTGGTAGCCCGACCAAGGCATCAGGGGTAACGAGGGGGCTTCCCCGGCTAGTCCCTAGTCTCGAGGTCCTGCTGGCAACTATGTTCTTTCTCTTGGACCCTTCTTGGCTGGGGGTGGTGCCCGGCCAAGGCATCAGAGGCAACGAGGGGGTTTCCCTAGCTCACCCCTGGTCTTGAGGTGATGATGTCGAATTTTCCAGTTGAATATGTAAATACTAATATTGTGCATAATCAGAGAAAAAGAAAAAACGCAGACTTTATTGATGATTGCGATGTAGTACATCGTTATTAGGAATTTTATTAAAACCTAAATGGGGGTAATCTGCTTGGCAGTTCTCTGTTCAGAGGTAGAATTTCCTTTAATGATCTGCGTTCCAGGTATGGTCAATGGGTTGTCCATTCATGTCTTCGATTTTGTAGGCTCCATTGCGAGCAACTACCTTTATCAGGTATGGCCCTTCCTAGTTGAGGCCTATGACTCCATCCGACCGTTTTCGAGTATTCGAGGTCACCTTTCTGAGCACCAGATCTCTTTCTTTGAAATTCTGGGCTCTGACCCTTTGGTTGAAATACCTAGCGATCTTGCTCTGGTAGATCGCAACTTTCTCAGCTACCCGGTCTTTTTTCTCTTCTAGGAGGTCTAGATTAGCTCGAAGCTTAACCTCGTTGCTTTCGGGTTCAAAATGTTGCACCCTGAATGAAGTCAATTTATGCTCGATGGGGAGGACCGCTTCAACTCTGAAATACAGGGAGTAAGGTGTCTCCCCGGTAGCTGTCCTCTTTGTAGTCCGGTATGCCTAGAGGACCTCGAGCAGCTCTTCGGCACATTTGCCTTTTTTCTGCTGTAGTTTCTTCTTCAGAAGCTTCTTGATAGTCTTGTTGGTAGACTCCACCAGCCCGTTAGTCTGAGGATGGGCTACTGAGGCGAACCTAAGGTCAATTCCTAAACCCTTGCAGAAGTCTTTGAATCGGGTGATGTCGAACTGCTTGCCCAGGTCGGCCACAATGATGAGTGTGGTCCCGAATCTACATACCACATTAGTTTTGATGAACTTGGTCATATTCTTTTATGATATTCTAGAAAGAGGCCCAACCTCGACCCATCTTGTGAAATAATCGATAGCCACGACAGCATATTTAACTTATCCAGGAGCGGTGGGAAGCGGTCCAATTAGGTCGATCCCCCACATGGCAAAGGGGTAGGGTGACTAAGAGATGACAGTCACTCTGGTGGCAAGTGGTTCAAGTTTGAAGTCCTTTGACATGGCTCGCAAGATCGTACAAAGCTTCTTACGTCTTGGTGGATAGTCGGCCAGTAGTACCCCATACAAAGCACTTGATACGCCAAAGCTTCTCCACTGATGTGGTTCCCGCAGTCCCCAGAATGAACCTCTCTTCATGGCCATTTAGCGTCATCAGGATGTAAACATCGAAGTAAGGGGATGGATCTACCCATCCTGTAAAGGTACCCATCTATAAGGCAATATCGGACAGAGAGCCTTTTAATTCTTCGGGCTTGATTGGGCTCATCTGGAAGCTTTCCTTCTTAGAGGTAGGCAACGATCAGGTCCATCCAACAAGGCTGACGATCCAGGGAACAGATTTCCTTACTTGTGGCTATGCTTGGTTGGGAGATTACTTGGAGAGGAACTCCACGCGGTAAGGATTGGCTTCCATCTGTTGTTATCTTGGCTAAAACATCCGCGCAGTGGTTTTGGTGTCGAGGCACCTGATCGATCTTGAATCCCTTAAATTTATTTTTAAGCGACTGAGTTAGTTTTAAGTAAGCGGCCATGATATCTCCATTTGCCTGGTACACCCCAGACACCTGATTGACTACAAGTAATGAGTCGCTCTTGATTTGCAGGTAGTCGGCCTCCAGTTCGATGGCTGCCTTCATCCCGGCTAGAAGGGCTTCGTATTCCGCTTCATTATTGGTGGCTTTGAATTCAAATCTGAAGCAGTGACAGAATTCACTCCCCTATGGGTTTATTAAGACCACACCAGCTCATCCCTCAGCTTGCCTAGGTGCTCCATCTATATAGAGGGTCCAAGACTTGCCATCTTCCGACCAATTATCGATCTCGAAAATCTTCTCAGGGACCATGTTCGACGCTGCGGAATTTGCTTTGGCCTGGGAGCGCTAAAAATTCTACAACGAAATCTGCCAAAGCCTGCGCTTTGATCGTGGTCCTAGGCTTAGACTTTAAGTCGAACTGAGTGAGCTCTAGGGCTCATAAGACTAGCCTTCCGGATACGCCCGGTCTTTGTAAGAATTGGCGAAAAGGTTGGTCTGTCACCACTGCTATTGAATGAGCTTGAAAATAGGGATGGAGATTCCTCACCGAGGTCACTAAAGCATAGACGAGCTTCTCTAGGAGAATATAATTTTTTTCTGACCTGGTTAAATCATAACTCACGTAATATATGGGCCTTTGAATCTCGTCACCATACTCCTTGGTCAAAGCTCCACTTACTGCAGTTTCTGAGATGGCCAGGTAGATTTACAGCTTCTCTCTGGGATCTGGCTTGACCAACAATGGCGGGCTTGTTAGGTATTTCTTCAAGACTTGAAAAGCTTGCTCGCTCTCCGAGCTCCATTTCATGTTTCTCCCTTGCTTGATGGCTTTGAAGAACGGGAGGCACTTATCGGTGGAGCAAGAGATAACCCTGTTGAGTATTGCTACACGCCCAGTCAAGATTTGCACCTGTTTGAGTGATGTGGGGGATTCCAGGTCCAAAATAACTTTGATTTTTTCTGGGTGGCCTCTATGCCTCTCTCATGAATAATGAAACCTAGAAACTTCCCCGCTGTTACCCCAGAAGCGGATTTGGAGGGGTTCAAAAGCATTTGGTTTTCTCTTAGGATAAGAAAAGTCTTGCGAAGGTTTTCCCGATGTCCTTCTGCGGTTGGTGATTTTGTGATCATGTCGTCGATGTATACCTCTATCGTCCTTCCTATCTCGGGCTTGAACAGCTTGTTAACCAACCGCTGGTATGTAGCCTCTACATTCTTCAAGCCAAACAGCATTACCTTATAGCAGTACAACCCCTGCCCTGTGATGAAGCTGGTCTTATCTTGGTCAGCCGGGTGCATCTTAATGTAGTTATACCCTGAGAACGCGTCCATGAAACTAAGAAGTTTATTTCCGGACATGGAATCAACCAGTTGATCGATCTTTGGTAAGGGAAAGCTGTCTTTTGGACATGCCCGGTTGAGGTCGGTGTAATCGACACACATACGCCATTTCCCATTCGCCTTCATAGCCATGGCCACATTGGCGATCCACTCAGGGTAGCGCACTTCTCTGATAAACCCTGCCTTGATCAATTTGTCTACTTCTTCTTGCACCGCAGCATTCCTCTCAGCATTAAAATGATGCCTCTTTTGTCTGACGGGCTTGATTGTCGGATCTACCGCCAGTCGATGGGCGGCCAATGATACCGGGATCCCGAGCATCTCATGTGGCTCCAAGCGAAGATGTCGCTGAATTCTCTGAGAATCCTAATCAAGCCTTCTTTCACTTCTGGTTTGAGGGCAGCCCCTACCTTGATGACCTTGGAGGGATCGTCATTCTGATGGGTATCTCCTCTAGTCTATCTACGGGTTGCCCGCTGGCCCATTCCTTACTCTGTTCTTCCTCTTAAGGCATAATGGGTTCCCTCTCTGGATGCTCTGCGGGCTCCATATCATCTTGGATTATCCGGGATGCCTCTATATATTCATGGATTATCTCGGATGCCTCCATGTCCTGGATTGTTGCAACCTGTACGAACTGTTTTGCTAAAGCTGTAGGATTGGCGGACACCTGTGTAACACTTCCTAGCTGTTTGTTGATCTCCGCGTATCTCTCCCACCTTGGTTCCCACTGGGAATTTTAGGACATTGTGGTATATAGACAAGACTCCCTTCAAGGAGGAGAGGAATGGTCTTCCTAAGATGGCGTAATAGGCCGATGGGGTGTTAACCACAACAAAGTCTGTCATAACATTTTATTGGAGAGGTGTTGATCCGAAGATCACTGGAGGATTTTTGATCCCACCGGTATGATCGAATCCCCGGTGAATCCATAAAGCGGAGTTGTACAGCTGTTGTAACACCGTTGCTTCAGGTTCAGTTTTTCCAAGGTATCCTTGAATAGGATATCTACACTGCTGCATGTATCAACGAGCACACGATGGATCATGCAGTTGGCGATCTGTATCGTGATCACCATGGGATCATCATGAGGCTGCATAGTGTTAAAGACATCTACTTCAGTGAAAACGATCTGTGCTGACTGGGAGGGCTCCGCCGGGCTTTGGCTGACCTTGAAGATACCTCGACCTTCTTCTATACGGGGAATCTTTCTTGCATGGTTTTTCCTGGAATTATTTGAGGTACCTGCCAATGTGGGACCTCCACTGATGGTGTGTATCACCTGTATCTGTTGCATTAAGTCAAATTATTCCCCCTTTCTCTTCTCAGCATGTTTGCTGATCTTGGCTTGTACCTCTCTTCGAATCTAAATATTGTCTCTAACCTGCTGTAAGAATTCAATCAAACATCCTCCCCTTATCAAGGCTTCGATCTGGTTACGCAAATTAAAACACTCTGAAGTGTTGTGGCCCACGTCTTAATGGAAGTCGCAGTACTTGTATCGGTTCCTCATGTCGACAAGGGCTTTCATGGGTGCGGGCTTTTGGAGTAGCCCCTTATCCCATATAGCAAGGTAGACTGTTTCCCGGGAGGCGTTCAGGGGGGGTGTAATAATCATACCCCTTCTCCCCTCGTATTATGGGAGCTACAGTCCTAAGAGGACGCGAATCTCGAGGAGGGGTTCATTTTACTGGCTACCTTTCCTGCCTTAGCTGAGCTGATCAGTGGGGAAACAGTATGTCGATCTATTGAGGGGTTTGTTCTTGTATTTCTGAGCTGGCTCATATTTGGGAGCTTCTATTTTCTGATGCTTTACTGTTCTCATATCATCGTGTTCCATCTTGACTTTGAGCTGTTCGTCGATCTCGACCTGCTCAAGAGCCCGATCGTAGGCCTCCTGGTAAGTCTGTGGAGGTCCCTTGGCGAAGGAACGGAAAAGCTTTCCCACCCATAGGTTCCGCCTGAAATTGGCGAGAGTCTCTTTCTCGGCGAAGACTCCCATCTGTATGACTTCTTTGTGAAAACGTTCCAACGATCGAAGTGTTTCACCCGCTCCTGAATCACATATTGGAGGTGTATGGGATCTTTTAGACAAGGTTTGACTCCTTGGAACTACGAACAAAAATCTGTTGATAACTTTGTGAAAGAATCCACGCTACCAGCAGGCAGCTTCCTGAAACAGGTCTTCGCGTAGTCTGTTAGGGTCGTTGGGAACATCCTACACATAGCTGCTCTTGTAGTATTCTGGACCTCTATCTGTTGGACGAAGCTATCCAGGTGACTTAAAGGGTCTTCCATTTCGGAGAACTTATCTGTTGGCATTTTAAATTTTGGTAGGAGCTCCGCTTCCCGGATCCTTCTGGTGAAGGGAGCATTCATCTCGCTCAATGGATCCTTCTTATCCTCATTGTTCTTTCCCTTTCGTATCTGCCTGGACCTCTTTCTGTAACTTCGCCAGTTGATCCCTCAGTCGCTTGTTCCCGGGTTTCTTTGAATTGACCTCTAATTCTACGATATCGGATCCCTCCGATGAACTGGCGACCTCGACCCGATCCTCTTCATGAGCGGGATCTACTCGGGAGGTTTGTCGGCTTCCTTCCTCGTGGGCCCGAGTTTCTTTTCTTGAGATCGTCGGGTGAGGTGCCTCTCATTGCTCCCGATTTAGTGCATCTGTTGCAGACTTAACTAGCCTGGGCTGATATTGTGAAGGTCTTCTCGGAACCGGGGGCATGGGTCCTAGCCTATCCCGGATCGAAGGTTATGGACCAGTCCTGTCGAGAGCTGGCTTTGGAGGAGGAGGTCCCAGGCGGTCGAAGGCATGCTGTCTGGTCTCGGGCCTACTCGGCTCTCCCTGATCATTTGGGTTGGTTGGTTGGATTGTGATGCCTTCGGCGAGCAAGCGGAGGCGAACGGTTTCCACGAAGGCTGCCGCTTGTTGGTCGAGCGCGGCCTGGCTTATCATAGGGTGGCTAGAAGCCCTTGCATTAGTCGTCTGGACCGGAGCTTGACTGCGATGCCAGACTTCTTCCCCTTCCTTAGGGTCTTTCATGTTGGCATCGCCAAAGGTTGTTCTGAAGCTCCGTGATGTCCTAGGGAGGAGCGGATCCTCATGGTTCCTGTAAAACAAATGAAAATGCAAATGGTTGATTTGATTTACTGGGTATGGGTGATTCCCACAGACGGCGCCAGAAAGTGTTAACGAAAATTTTACTCGAGGTGAGAAATCTTAATTAATACCCTCAAAACCACTACCACGGAGGTGGTGGTTAAGGTAGAATGTATTCTAGCCAGTGCTTGTTCAAAATGACAAAAAATACTACTATCAGTACCTTCAAAAAATAACTATTTCTTTATTTTCATTAATGGTGAATCGTGTACAAATGTCTCTCAATTACTCCTTATTTCTCTAGGGTGTAGTAGGGTTGTTGTCGTATGCCTGTCAAAAAGTAGTCTCCTTCTTCTTCTTCCCTTTCTTTCTATTTATACATAGTTTTGTAGGTTAAATCAACTGATTCTCCCCTTGATTTTCTCAGTCTCTCCCCTTCTTATCGGGCGGGATTTCTCATTTAAATGTTATTGACTTTGAGTTAATAACCAAATTGTGCATATCTTGATGGAGATCAGTTTGTTTCCTCTTTGGACTCTATTACTTGTTCTGCACGTATGTATTGTTTCCAGATATGATCCAGTGTATCTTCGTATCTTCACAGCATGATCTTTCATAGAGGTCGTTGAATATGGCATGTATGGCGAGGTAGATCAGATAGCGAGGTAGATCAATGTCTTGGTTCCAGTATTCAGGTGCTTAACCTAGCCAGGAGCTCGGTCGGACCTCCCTTGATTTCTTGGAGCTTGATGTGGCCCCCTGCGGACACTCTTCTATGACAGCGGGGTTTAGGCAAGTTTCTGGAGAGGTTGCGAGGTAATCTCGACCCCGGGGGAGCTCCCTGATTTCAGGTTCGATGACGGGGGCTCGATCTGGTCGCGTCGGACTCTACTCCGGGTGTTTCTGGAGCTCTCCTTTATTTCTGTGGGGTGGTATCGTAGCTTTGGGAAGCATGGTCTCCTGGTGGATGATCTCGGGTCTGGAGTCAGACTAGGAGGGTGGAAATTTTCTCTTTGTTCCCTAGAAAAATTTGGCTATTAACAGTTAGAAAAATTCAAAGAAGTGTTAAAATGAATCAATAAAAAAAAGGCTTAAAGGAGTATAGTTGAAAATCAAAAAACAACCCCCAAACCGAGTGGGGCTATATATGTTCAATATGAACGTGTACACTCACATATGTATCCACAAGAGCCTTCGGCTCATCAAATCTAAAAATGAATGAATCAACAAATGCAAAATTTAGAAATCAAAATTCCATTCATTCTCAACTATCCACACATGTCTATAAACATAGATAAGGAGAAACAAAGTGCATGAGTTTGAGATGAAAAGATTAACCGAGGTGGTTGTTTCCTTGTGGTCTCAAATTGGGAAGGTTCTCGCTCGTTTTATGAGCACTCTTGGCTTCCTTGTCCCTCTGAGACGTGCAAGTGGCCGGTGTGTCAATTCCAAGAGATGAAGAACCTAGCTTTAAGCACATTGTTAACGGAAAAATTCACTCGGGGTGAAAATCTCAATTAACACCCTCAACCCGCTACCCCGGAGGTCGCAACGGAGGGTTGGTACTTCGTACCGTGGTTCTGACAAGGTGATACAGCAAGGTGTGGTAGGTACTTCGAGGTACCGTGGCTCTTGTATAGCTGAGAGAGGCAAGGTGAGGGCGAGGTAGGTAGGAGAACCTTCATCCCGCCCATCTGGTGTAGTAGGCTGGTACCCAATCTAGGTATCTGATCTAGGTACCTGGTTACCTCTCTAGGTGTCATCCATAATTCCCCGACCTAGATAACGTGCAAAGAGAGGTACATAAGGGCTAGGACCAGCGAGGTCGGTACCTAGCTCATATACTTGCATAATGAATGAGATAAAAGGGAGAATGACAACTCATTTGGTAGAGGTGGACTGACCTAGGGGGAAAAAGCATCACAATTGATCACATGCTGAAAAACCCCCAGGCAGTATCCATAGGAAGGAGGAAGATCCTTCTTTATATTTATATATCTCGAGAGGTGCTCCGGAGAGCTTACATAAATACAATCCGTGACATGGTAGGTCACCGTTGGAGGGATACCACTAGGTACCGATACATTCATGGAGAAAATTGACATGTACAATAGTCGATAAAATGGTAGGAGATGTCGAACTGTATTTCTGGTGAAGAAGTGGGCGAAATCTAGGATCGGAGACACCTTGGAGATATGAGAGAGCTTAGAGGTATATTGTTGACCATCAGAGAGTGGAGATATCGGACATGAGTTCTGCGATTGGAGCCCGAGCATGGTGATGAAGTCAGACCCTGAGCTGGTGAACTCTCTTTATCGTTCGAACCCAGCTATAGGCTGTGGTTACTGTCTTTTGGACTCCACCCCTTCCTTGGAGAGAACTCGGTCATATTTATATGTCTCATTATTGTTACCCACTCCATTAATTAATACGTAATCAAACAAATGTTGATACGACATTAATGGAGTTGAATATTCTCTCATTAATGGCGTTGTGAATGGCCATTAATGGATTTGACTGATTCCTTCTTTAATGGCGTTGTGAATGGCCATTAATGTAGTTGACTGATTCCTTCATTAATGGCATTGTGAATGGCCATTAATGGAGTTGACTGATTCCTTCATTAATGGTGTTGTGAATGGCCATTAATGGAGTTGACTGACTCCCTCATTAATGGAGTTATGAATGGCCATTAATGAGGTCAGATGGTGTTGCATGCTTCTTCCCTTCAGACGAGGTATTCTGGTGTACCAGTCCCTTCTCGCTGGCGTGGCACTTGTTCTAGCATGCTAGTATCTTCATGGTACCATTCTTCCTGCTCGACGAGTAGGATACCTATTTCGGGTGGATAGGATACCTATCACTGACGGGTTCCGGGTGGATAGCGAGGTACCCAGGTACCAGGTATATGTCGAGGTACCTGGGTGCTAGGCCGCTATCGAGATACTCAGGTACTAGGAGTGTGTCGAGGTACATGGATTCCATAAGAGAGGTACCAAGTACCGTGAGGTACCAAGTGCGGGGTATCGTGGTACCAGCTTTAGAGTAGATACATAGTGTGATACCTACTCTTTTTGGTTCGTATCTCTGGCGCTTCATCTAGGTAGATAGGTAGTTGAGGTTCTGGCCCTACCATGTATTGATTCCTTCAAGGTCGAGGTATCGATCCCGCTAGATACTTGGGAGCTGGTAATGGTCCCTACCAGGTGGTTACTTGGTGGAAAATTCTTCTTTGGACCCCTGCCAAAAAACACTGTTAACAGAAGTCCCCCCTAACTTGAACACCGCTATTAAGTTGGGGTTGGAGTCAGGATCTTGTACTGCTTGAAGAATTTTTCTCATCGTTTCTTACTTGTAGCTATTACTTGAAAAGATAAAACGCTCCTAACACTCTTGGCTTCGGCGATTCTAGGTACCTGGCACTCCTGTTTACGGGTTCTTGGTACTCCTAGAGTCTGGGTACCTCGCATTCCCGTTAAGGGAACCTTGGTACCCTGGCGAACATATGGCGAACACATTGTAGAATTTGGGTACCTCGCATTTCCGTTCCAGGAACCTTTGTACCCTAGCGAATACATGGCGAACAAATCTGGGTACCTCGCATTCCTTTTCTAGGAATCTTGATACCTTAGCGAATACAAGTCGAACAAACTGGGTACCTCGCATTCCTTTTGTAGGAATCTTGGTACCTTGGCGAACCCATGTCGAACAATCTGGGTACCTCGCATTCCTTTTCTAGGAATTTTGATACCTTGGCGAATACAAGTCGAACAAACTGGGTACCTCACATTCCTTTTCTAGGAATCTTGGTATCTTGGCAAACATACTAGCAACAAGATCCTGGTAGGCTACTAAGGTCACTTTAGCACCAGGTCTTTCTTAGCAGGAGGTGGTACCCGGCAAAGGCATCAGGAGGGCTGTCTAGCTATTTCCTGGTCTCGAGGTCTGGATGGCAACTATGCTATTACACTCAGACCCTTCTTGGGGGTGGTAGCCCGACCAAGGCATCTGGAGGGCTGTCTAGCTATTTCCTGGTCTTGAGGTCTGGATGGCAACTATGCTCTTACACTCAGACCCTTCTTGGGGGTGGTAGCCCGACCAAGGAATCAGGAGGGCTGTCTAGCTATTTCCTGATCTCGAGGTCTGGATGGCAACTATGCTCTTACACTCAGATCCTTCTTGGGGTGGTAGCCCGACCAAGGCATCAGGGGTAACGAGGGGGCTTCCCCGTCTAGTCCCTGGTCTCGAGGTCTAGATGGCAATTATGCTCTTACACTCAGACCCTTCTTGGCGGGGGGTGGTGCCCGGCCAAAGCAACAGGAATGCCAAGTGGCCTTTCCTTGCTTTAAGGAGATGATCATGGTAGGCAACTAAGGCCACTTTAGCACCATAATCATTTCTTGGAAAGGAAGTAGTCTCAATCCAAGGCATCGGGCATTCCTGTGCAAGGAATCCCGGTCTTCAAGTGATGGTCATGTTAGGCAACTAAGGCCACTTTAACACCAGATCTTTCTTGGCAGAGGGTGGTCCCCGGCAAAGGCATCATGAATGTCATGAGGCTTTCCTGGTTTTGATCATAGGTGAAAGTCGATCATATGAGAACTACCAAAGAGATTGTAGGAGAACTACCAAGGCAATCATAGGAGGACACCAAGGCGATCATACTCAAGGCGATACTGATCAATGCTCACCCCGCAGGCTTCATCAGTAGAACCTTTTGAGGTGACCCACATTACGGATATAAGTAATTGAGCGACCTTCCGCAAAGGAGCTTTTATCGAGAACTGGTCATTATGAGAACTTTTCTCATGTTGAGGTCACCACCCTTCCCACAGGAGTACTAGGGAGAACGGTAAGCTTCTAGTCCCCAAGTGATGTAACCAGTTAGAGAGCCTACATGGAGTGGTCGAAAGTCTTCAACAATCATAATGGCGCTCGAGAATCTACTTGAATGAACCAAGACCTCGATAGCTCGCTGGGGCATTGGGTACCCCGATATAAAAGGTTGGGAACCGCTAATCTTGCAACCAAGATCTAGGTAGCTCACATGGGCACTGTGAGGGGGCCCAAGAAAATAAATGAGGAATCATTGATCTTGTAGAAGTGTTGCTGCTCCAGAGGTTTGCTAAGGCATGTAGGAGGACTCAACAATATGGGAATCCTCTGAGCTCTCCCTAAACGGATCAGGACTATGGTGGCTCATTAGGACGTTGTGGAGCCCGGTACGAGGGGTATGGAGCCACTGGTATGATACTGGTCCAAAGGCATGCTTGGGATCCTAGAAGTCCCCAGCAACTGAAATATGGCTCTGTACCATGCTGGAAAGAATCGGGAAACAGTGGCTCACTTGGGCGTTGACAAGCCCGAGTAAAGAAGTGAGTAGCTACTGGGCTATGCAGCTAGGCTGCTGCTCCAGAGGCTTGCAAAACCATGTAGAAGGCCATAGCAATGTAGGAGGCCTCTGAGCTCTCCCTGAAAGGATCAGAATTAGGGTGGCTCACTAGGGCATTGTGGAGCCCGGTATGTGAGGTAGGGAGCCACCGGTATGATACTGGTCCAGAGGCATGCATGGGATCCTAAAAGTCCCCAGCAACTAAAATGTGGCTCTGGACCGTGCTGGAAAGAATCGGGACACAGTGGCTCACTTGGGTGTTGACTAGCCCGGATAAAGAAGTGAGTAGCCATTGAGCCATGCAGCTAGGCTGCTGCTCCAGAGGCTTGCTAAACCATGTAGAAGGCCACATCAATGTAGGAAGCCTCTGAGCTCTCCCTGAACTGATCAGGACTAGGGTGGTTCACTAGGGCATTGTGGAGCCTGGTATGTGAGGTAGGGAGCCACCGGTATGATACTAGGTCCAAAGGCATGCTTAGGATCCTAGAAGTCCCCAGCAAGTGAAATGAGGCTCTGGACCCTCCTAGAAAGAATTAGAATCCGAATCCTAGTGGCTCACTTGGGAATTGAGTGGCCTGGTAAACGAAGTGAATATCCACTAGGCCTCTATCGGTCGTGCTGCTCATACATTTGTGTTGGCTTCTCCGGTACATGGGTGGACCTGCTAGCTAGGAGCTTTCGAAGAGTATCCAGTGACATGAGGGGATCTGTATGAACAGGTGCAAGTCCAATGGATATGCTATATAGGAGATCTGCTGATAGCGGAGCAAATCTTCTGTAAGGAAGCAGGAGAGGTGCATCTCTACTGCATGGGAGCTCTAGATGTACCGGAGCGGATCTACTGTATAGGAGATCGTAGTGGATCTGTTGCATAGGAGATCTGCTGCTAGCGGAGCAAACCCTTTGTATGGTAACAGGAGATGGACAACTCTGCTATATAGAAGCTCTAGATGTACCGGAGCGGATCTGCTGTAGAAGAGATCGTACTGGTACAGAGTTGATGTAGTGGAGCTCCATAAGTGTATGAGTAGGTTCGCTACATAAGGGCGACATAGTAGACCGATTCTGCCAGGAGTCCCATGTACCATCTCGATAGTAGAAAGTCAAGCTTGCATGTAAAAATAAGGAAGCCACGTCGGTGAGCTCCCCACAGACGGCGCCAAAAAGTGTTAACGGAAAAATTCACTCGGGGTGAAAATCTCAACTAACACCCTCAACCCGCTACCCCCGAGGTCACAGCAGGGGGTAGGTACATCGTACCGTGGTTCTGACAAGGTGATACAGCAAGGTGTGGTAGGTACCTCGAGGTACTATGGC
Source organism: Dipteronia sinensis (assembly GCA_033220585.1). Classification (NCBI taxonomy): domain Eukaryota; kingdom Viridiplantae; phylum Streptophyta; class Magnoliopsida; order Sapindales; family Sapindaceae; genus Dipteronia; species Dipteronia sinensis. The sequence goes on from CM065638.1 coordinate 31,616,361, forward strand.
TCTTGTATAGCTGAGAGAGGCAAGGTGAGGGCGAGGTAGGTAGGAGAGCCTTCATCCCGCCCATCTGGTGTAGTAGGCTGGTACCCGATCTAGGTATCTGATCCAGGTACCTGGTTACCTCTCTAGGTGCCATCCATAATTCCCCGACCTAGATAATGTGCAAAGAGAGGTACATAAGGGCTATGACCAGCGAGGTCGGTACCTAGCTCATATACTTGCATAATGAATGAGATAAAAGGGAGAATGACAACTCATTTGGTAGAGGTGGACTGACCTAGGGGGAAAAAGCATCACAATTGATCACATGCTGAAAAACCCCTAGGCAGTATCCATAGGAAGGAGGAAGATCCTTCTTTATATTTATATATCTTGAGAGGTGCTCCGGAGAGCTTACATAAATACAATCCGGGACCTGGTAGATTCACCGTTGGAGGGATACCACTAGGTACCGATACATTCATGGAGAAAATTGACATGTACAATAGTCGATACAATGGTAAGAGATGTCAAACTGTATTTCTTGTGAAGAAGTGGGCGAAATCTAGGATCGGAGACACCTTGGAGATATAAGAGAGCTTAGAGGTATATTGTTGACCATCAGAGAGTGGAGATATCGGATATGAGTTCTGCGATTGGAGCCCGAGCATGGTGACGAAGTCAGACCCTAAGCTGGTGAACTCTCTTTATCGTTCGAACCCAGCTATAGGCTGTGGTTACTGTCTTTTGGACTCCACCCCTTCCTTGGAGAGAACTCGGTCATATTTATATGTCTCATTATTGTTACCCACTCCATTAATTAATACGTAATCAAACGAATGTTGATACGACATTAATGGAGTCGAATATTCTCTCATTAATGGTGTTGTGAATGGCCATTAATGGATTTGACTGATTCCTTCTTTAATGGCATTGTGAATGGCCATTAATGGAGTTGACTGATTCCTTCATTAATGGCGTTGTGAATGGCCATTAATGGAGTTGACTAACTCCCTCATTAATGGAGTTATGAATGGCCATTAATGAGGTCAGATGGTGTTGCATGCTTCTTCCCTTCAGGCGAGGTATTCTGGTGTACCAGTCCCTTCTCGCTGGCGTGGCACTTGTTCTAGCATGCTAGTATCTTCATGGTACCGTTCTTCCTTCTCGACGAGTAGGATACCTGTTTGGGGTGGATATGATACCTATCACGAACGGGTTCCGGGTGGATAGTGAGGTACCCAGGTACCAGGTAGATGTCGAGGTACCTGGGTGCTAGGCCGCTATCGAGATACTTAGGTACTAGGAGTGTGTCGAGGTACATGGATTCCATAAGAGAGGTACCAGGTACCGTGAGGTACCAAGTGCGGGGTATCGTGGTACCAGCTTAACTCTATTAATGGAGATAATCAGCCTCATTAATGAGAAGATCAGTCAACTCTTTAGTGGCCATTCACAACGCCATTAATGAGGGAATCAGTCAACTCTATTAATGGAGATAATCAGCCCCATTAATGACAAGATCAGTCAACTCTTTAATGGCCATTCCCAACGCCATTAATGAGAGAATATTCAACTTCATTAATCCTAGGTCAATGTTCCTTTGATTGCTAATTAATTAGTGGAGTGGGCAACAAGAATCAGAACATATAAATATGACCAAGTTCTCTCCAATACAGAGGTTCGAACATCTCGCCAACAGGTTACAAAACATTATCTCTGGCCCGACATTCTCTCCTACATCTCCATATCTCCTACATCTCTATATCTCCAAGAAGTCTCCAATCCCAGATTTCGCCCACTTCTCCACTAGGAATATGAGTTCGCCATCGTCTGAAGTGTAAAAGGGACCCTGCCCGAATTCCCTCTACACCACCATTGTATCGACTGCTATGTATGTCAGTTTTCGCCATGAATGTACCAGTACCAAATGGTACCCCTCTAACTGTGACCTACCAGGACTCAGTTTGTATTAATGTAAGCTCTCCGGAGCACCTCTCGTAATATATAAATATAAAGAAGGGTTTTTCTCCTTCCTATGGATACTGCCTGAGGGTTTTTCAGCATGTGATCAATCGTGATGCTTTTTCCCCCTAGATCAGTCCACCACTACTAAAAGAGTTGATACTCTCCTATCTATCTTCTTGTTATGAATGCATGTATGCGTGCTAGGCACCGACCATGCTGGTCCTAGCTCTCATGTACTTCTCCTAGCTTATTATCTAGGTCGGGGGAATATTGAAGGCAACTAGAGAGGTAACTAGGTACCAGGATCAAATACCAAGACCGGGTACCAGCCTACTGCACCAAATGGGAGGGATGACTGTTCTCCTACCATGGCATATATCTCGTTTTCACCTTACCAGAACCACGGTACGAAGTACCTACCATACCCGCTGCGACCTCCGGGGTAGCGGGTCGAGGGTGTTGATTGAGATTTTCACCCCAGGTGGATTTTTTTGTTAACACTTACCTTACTACTAACAATAGTATGACACTAAGAGTCCTACTCCTTGTTTGAAAAAGATTTTGACTTTTAATTAAATAATTAATTAATTAACTAATTAATTAATTTCCATTTAATTAAATAATAAAATAAAACAATATATTAGGCTAATATATAAAGTCCTTGCCGCCCAAGACTAATCATGGACTATATATTGTTTTTCCATTTTATTAAATCCATTTGTTAACATGGTTTTTTTGGCAAGGGTATAAAGGATAATTTTCCAACAAAAGCATCTACTTGGTAGGGACCAATCCCAGCTCTCAGGTGCCTAGTGAGATCGATACCATGACCTAGAGGAAATCAATACTTGGTAAAAACCAGAACCTTGACTACCAACCAACCTAGATGAAGCACTAGAGACATTCAACCAGGAAGAACAGGTACCACGTCGGCCATCCATTCTGACACCTGACGAAGGGGGTACCATGATATCGCAGACCTAGTGCCTTGCGGGTACCCGGTCCCTCATGCCTGGAACCCAGGTACCACGACGCATACCTGGTGTTCCAGAACACCTTCACATCGGCCAGGGACCAACAAAGAGAGGGCCTCCGCTTGTCCAGCGGGACGAATATCACTACGAAGCCACCAGCTTGATAGAATAAGCGACACGCTAGTAAGTCAGAACAATACACCAGTGTACCACGCCACCAGTGCGTAGAACCAGTGTACCTCTCCAAGCAATGCAAGCTATGAAAGTTGACTCGTTCACCATTTAAAGCGCCATAAATGAGACCGAACGGTCAACCGAATTAGAGTATAAACACTACAGTAATTAACGGGATCAAATCCCGCGCCTTTAGCCTCACTCAACTCCTTTCAAGCCTAAAATAGGACTCCAAATAATCCTCATGAATGCAACCAGACTTTGAGGGACATTGGAGACCTATACATAGGACCTTAAAGGACAAAGAGGAGGGGATCACCAGATCATATTTGGATCAGAAAAAGAGAGATTTCTATACCCAGAGAAACTTCTTGTGAGTTCTCCGAGGTCACTTATCGAAAAAAAATGGAATTCTCCATCTCTATTTTTGTGTTAGAGAGAGTGAAGAGAGAATGTTGTAACTTTTACACAGTACTTATTTTAATAAAACAGTATCCTTTATATTCCTTTGGGTTCCTTTGTTCTTGTTCGTCTTCATCTCTAATAACCTAAAGGAACCCCGGTACCGATGGTACGTCCCCTGCTACCACCTGTCAGTAGTGGAATAGGGTGTTAATCAAAATTTTCCTCCCTGAGTGGATTTTTCGGCTAACACTTTTTGGCTCTGTCTGTGGGAATCACCACACCCTCAAAAGAAATCCGGTTAGACTCGTTTTCTTGTACCATTACCAGTATGAAACTCCGGTCTTCTCAAGATCATCCCGATCCGTCGGGCACCAATCAAATGCTTCAACCCAGAAGGATCAGAAGCGAAAGAAGGAGGGGAAGAGTCGTATCCTTGCTCCACGCCATCAACTACCGCACGGACTACCCCCAGATACCTGCCACCCCGACAATTAACCCTGCCAATCTGGACCAACTAGTCACGGCCTTCGAAGAGAGTATCCGCCTCCGAATGGTTACGGAAGGTGGAGCCAGTCAACCTGCCTTACCAAATACCAGGGAAGAGGCAAGTCGGCAAGGTACCAGGATACCCCCCCTTTGACCGATTGGGACCACCACGTCCAATACCGGTCTACAATCGACTCAGGCCCATGCCCCCGATACCATCAGTCCGCTACAGACTCGAGCCCATGTCCCCGAATCCGGGACAACCTGAAGGATACCAACCTCGACAGGTAAGATCCGCCATCGACCTCTTCTCTAGGGAGCGCCGTTACCAGGTACAACCGAAAGCTGCTTCTAGAAGACCTCAACTTGAAGCACCAAGGAGGCAACCTCGGTCAGTGGCAGGAGGTATCACTAGAAGCGCCTGGGAAAATCTTCCCCTGGGAGAGAACCAGGATGAAACCTTAGTAGCGTCAAAGGGGTCAGATGATAGAGACTATGAAGTAGAATCCATAAATGATGGCAACAAGCGCCTCCGAGACCAAGTAAATAGGATGGAGAAAGAGATCCAAGAGTTAAAGAAGGGCAAGCACCAAGAAAACCGGAAGGATCCTTTGAGAGAGATGAATGCTCCCTTCTCCAAGAGGATCAGGGAAGCAGAACTACCTCCCCAGTTCAAGATGCCAACGGTTAAATACTTTGGGACTGAAGATCCCCTGAGCCACTTGGAGAGCTTTGTTCAAGAGATGGAAGTCCAGAATGCTACCAGGGCCACCATGTGTAGAATGTTCCCTACCTCGTTAACTGACTATGCCAAGACATAGTTTAGGAAGTTGCCAGTAGGGAGCGTCGACTCATTCACCAAGTTGACTACCGACTTCTCCGCTTAGTTCAAGGGCATTAAACCTCACCCTAAGGATCTCATTCACCTTCAATACGTGATCTAGAAGCAGGTGAGTCACTCAGAGCCTATGTGGAGAGGTTCTACAAGGAGGTAATTCAGATTGGGGTCTTCGAAGAGAAAAAGACCTTGGCTAATTTCAGAAGGAATTTATGGGCAGGCAGGCAAGCATGTTGTTCTGATCCTTCGCAAAGCATCCACCAGAGACGTACCAAGAGGCGTACGACAAGGCTCTTGAACAAGTGGAGATAGATGAACAACTCCGTGTTAAGATGGAGCATGATGACATGAGATCTGCCAAGCACCAAAAGAAGGAGGCCTCTATGCCTGCTCTAGTTGAAAAGAACCAGAATAAACCTCCCAACAAGTCTACATACCAGTTACCACCTTACCAACCCCAGCATAACCGGTACCCAGCTAGGCGGTCTCCTCCTAGAGCTACACCTCCGCCTAGAGAGGTAGCATGGATAACTAGAGAAGAACAGGGATACACCCATTACACCCCTCTGAACGCGTCACGCGAGACTATCTACCATGCCATCTGTGACAAGGGGCTACTCAGGAAGCCTGGTCCAATAAAGGCCCTAGCCGATCAACGGAATTGCTCCAAGTAATGTGACTTCCATGAGGATGCGGGACATAACACCTCGGAATGTTACAGCTTACGAAACCAGATCTAACCACTGATAAAGGGAGGTTGCTTGACAGAATTTCTCCAACAGGTGCGTGATAGCATTCAAACTGGGAAGGAGGTACAAGCAGACATTAGAGCAACCGAAGAGAGAAGGAAAGTAAAAGGAAAGGATCTGATGGAGCATATCCACATAGTCCACACTATCAGTGGAGGTCACACCCTGGCAGGAACCTCCAACAATTTCAGAAAGAACCACTCCAGGAAGGTTCCAAGGTCAGACGCGGCCAAAACATCTTTAAGGTCACCATAACATAGCCTAGATCTCCTCCTTCGACACAGATTATCTTCACCGAGGATGATGTGTACAATATTGTGTAGCCCCACGATGACTCCATGGTTGTCATTGTGCAAACTGCAAATTATCTGGTCCACCTGTGTCTTGAACGATACTGGTAGCTGCGTGGACATTTACAATAGTTATACCACCCCTCTATATGGATTCACCGAGGACTAACAGATTTCCATCGGATCTATGATCCTACCAGTGATAGTAGGGACAACACCACTCCAGCGGAATATCATGACATATTTCATCTTGGTAGACACCCCATCCGCCTACAACGCCATCCTTGGGAGACCTTGCTTGTCTACCTTCAAAGGTGTCCTGTCGATCTACCACAATGTCCTGAAATTCCCTGTAGGGGACAAGGTAGGAGAGGTACGGGGAGACCAGCAAGTGGCGTGCAAGTGTTACGTAATGCTACCAACCCCGCGGTACTGGCCAAGCAGTGTGCATAGATAACTATTTTGCAGGATCTGAACTTACTAGAGAGGGACCTTGGAGATGAGATGGCCGCAGCAGAACCCGAGGTAGTCAGGATAGGTTCAGGGATGGAAGCAGGAGTGAAGGAAGGATTAATAGGACTCCTTTAGGAGTATAGTGACATCTTTGCCTGGAGCCACGAGGAGATGTCTAGAATTACTAACACCCTAGCGGCTCACAGAGTGGCAGTTGATCCCACCTGTAAGCTGGTCAAACAGAAGGAAATGCATTTCAACCCAGAACGGAATGCCACGATTTAGGAGGAAGTTGTTAGGCTTCTCAAGGCAAAATTAATCAGGGAGTCATGATACTCGGAGTGGATCGCTAACGTAGTGATGGTGACTAAGGCAAATAGGAAGGGGCATATGTGTGTTGATTACACTGATCTCAACCGCGTCTGCCCAAAGTATAGCTTCCCCTTACCAAAGATTGACCAACTGGTAGATTCAACTGCGGGTAACAAGCTCTTAAGCCTCATGGACACATTCTCGGGATATAATCAAATCATGATGCACCCCACCGACCAAGATAAGACCAGTTTTATCACCGGGCAGGGTCTATACTGCTACAGGGTAATGCCCTTCGGACTCAAGAATGCGAGTACTACCTACCAACACCTGGTCAACTACCTATTCAAGGAACTGATAGGAAGGTCAATGGAGGTATATGTCGACAACATGATCACCAAGTCCCAGATAGCCGAACAGCACCAAGACCACCTCCAACAGACTTTCCAGATAATCATGGAGAATCTAATACGATTGAACCCTGCTAAATGTGCCTTTAGGGTTGCAGTCGGAAAATTCCTTGGATTCATGGTCCATGAAAGGGGAATAAAAGCAAATCCAGAAAAGATCAAAGCCATCATAGATCTTGAATCTCCTACCTCACTCAAGCAAGTGCAAGGTTTGACTGGACGGATAGCAGCACTGAACCGCTTCATATCCTAATCCACTAACAAATGCACTCCCTTCTTAAAAGCTATTAAACAAGGGAAGAATATGAAGTGGGATTAAGACAGCGAGCTGGCTTTCCAGTCATTGAAGAGGTACCTTGCTAGCCCACCCTTGTTAGCTAACCCAGTACCAGGAGAATAGCTGCAACTGTACCTGGCTGTATCCGAAACAGCTGTTAGCGGGGCCTTGGTAAAAGAATGTGAGATGAAATTCAGTGACCTGTCTATTATGTAAGCCATGCCTTGACCATGTCATAGAAGAATTACACACTTTTAGAGAAGCTCACCTTCGTATTGGTAGTCGCTGCTAGGAAGCTCCGCCTCTATTTCTTAGCTTACACAATCGCGGTGGTCACTGAGCAACCCTTGCACCAATTTCTCCAAAGGTCGGATGTATCGGAGAGACTGGTACTATGGCCCTCGAGCTCACCCAATATGATATCCGGTACAAGGCTAGGACAACCATCAAGGCCTAAGCTTTGGTAGACTTTGTAGCTGAGCTTAGTGCAATACTTGATCATGATCATACCTCGAGCTCGGACCAAGCTCCACAGAAAAAGAAAGAATCATCAAAATAGTCCACCACTCAAGAAACCTGGATTCTGTATACGGATAGAGCCCCCAACCAAGCGGGAAGCAGAGGAGGAATCGTTTAAATTGATCCTGAGAAGGTGGAGTGATGTCATTGCTTCAGATTCCAGTTCAGTATGACTAATAACGAAGCCGAGTATGAGGTTTTGCTGGTAGGAATGAAGACAGCCGCGGAGCTTGGAGCTAACTACCTCCTCACAAAGTGCGACTCGCGACTGGTAGTTAATCAAATAATAGGTCTGTACCAGACCAAAGAAGATAACATGGCAGCCTACCTAGGAAAGGTCAAAGAACTCATAGCCCGATTCAGGGGGTTCAAGATCGAGCAAGTACCTAGGCAACAGAATCATCGATCTGATGTCCTAGCAAAGATAGCTGCCAGCGGTGAACTGGCACTACCAAAAGGTGTACCTCTCTTGATAATAGCTCAATTAAGCATAACACAAGGAAATGAAGTTAGCCTCGTGGATCGTCTTCCATGCTGGATGGATCCCCTTGTAGATTAGCACCAAGAAGAAAAGCTCCCTGAAGACCCTGATCAAGCTCACAAGATCAAGAGAACCTCTGTTCGGTACTGCCTAGTGGAGGGACACCTTTAACGTAGTGGAAAGTCTCGCTCTTTACTTAGGTGTCTACACCCTGATGTTACGAGCTAGGCACTCAGAGAAGTACATTCAGGGGAATGTGGGAATCATATCGGAGGAGAAGCGCTAGCTTACCAGGTGATGTGCATGGGTTATTACTGGCCAACCTTGCACCACGATACGAGGCAGTTTGTACAGTCTTGCGAACCATGCCAGAAAATGACCAACTTGCACCACTTACCTCCAGAACAACTGTTCTTAATCAGCTCAGAAACATGCGATCGTGGCGATCTATTAATTTACCAGGTGGGTGGAAGCGAAGCCCCTCACCAAGATCACTAAAGCAAACACGACTGAGTTCATTAAGAGGAATGTGGTCTGTCAGTTTGGTACACCAATGGTCATTATCACAGATTTGGGCAAACAGTTTGATAATGCTAGATTCCGGGATTTCTGTGAGAACCTAGGAATCGAGCTTCATTTTGCATCAGTAGCACATCCTCAGACTTACAGCCTGGTAGAGGCCACAAACAAAACTATCAAGAGGCTCTTAAAGAGGAAGCTCCAACAGAAGAACGGTGGATGGGCAGATGAACTACCTGATGTGATATGGGCCTACCGCACTACCGAAAGGACTGCTACTAGAGAAACCCCTTATTCATTAGTTTTCGGGGTAGAAGTTGTCCTTCTTATCAAGTATAAACTCACCTTTTTTTGGGTTCAACACTTTAACCCAAAGGGGAACGAAGACAAGTTAAGGGCTAACCTAGACCTCCTAGAGAATAAACATGAAAGGATTACAGAAAGGGTAGCGGTCTACCAAAGCCGGATTGCCCGATACATCAATAAGAAAGTCAGAAACAGAAGTTTCAAAGAAGGGGACCTGGTTCTTAGGAAGGTAACCTAGAATACCCGGAAAAAGGTCTGATGGGGTGCTATAACCTAATTGGGAAGGTCCCTACTTGTTGAAAATGGTAGTCCGAAGCGGGGCCTACAAGTCGGAGTATATGGATGGACGTCCTTTTGACCACACCTGGAATGCAGATCACCTGAAAAGGTTCTACCCGTAAGACACGTAGTGAAGAACAATTGATACCTCTCTGGATAGGTATAGGTAGGTACTCATGAATATTTGTATCGCCTCTTGATTCATCAATAAAGAAGATTTTTTCTCCATCTACAATTGTCTACATCTGTCTACATTATAGCGTCATAATTCTCCACGTAAGTTTGCCATGTTCGCCTAAAGACCAAGATAGCTACATAGCTGTCCTGATGCCCTAGACAAGATCAATCCCTCTAGGAGGATCGCCTTAAAGACCAGGATAGCTACATAGCTTTCCTGATACCCTGGACCGGATCAATCCCTCCAGGAGGATCGCCTTAAAGACCTGGATAGCTACATAGCTCTCATGGTTCCCTGGACCGGATTAATCCCTCTAGGAGGATCTTCCCTAGACCAGGATAGGCTACACTGCATTCTTGATGCCCTAGCTGGGCACCACCCCCCGCTAGGAAGGATCCGGTACATAAGAGCATAATTTCCTGACTGATCAAACCTTGGCCGGGCACCACCCCCCCTCTAAGAAGGGTCTGGATGGTAAGAGCATAGTTACCCATCAGATCAAGGCTTTGGTCGGGCATCACCCCCCGCCAAGAAAGACCTGGTGCCAAAATGGCCTTATTCACCTACCAGGATCTTATTGCAAGTATGTTTGCCTTATTTTTGCCAATGTGACTAGGTTCCTTGAAATAGGAAAGACTAGGTACCACTGTCTTCTCCAAAGTACCAAGATTCCTAAAAACAGGAATGCGAGGTACCTGGATTCGCCAGATTGTTCGCCATGATATTAAGATTCCTAGAACATGGATACGAGGTGCCATGATTCACCAGAATACTCATCTACATGCCAAGATTCATTAAAATATGAAGGTTAGGTACCGTGTGCCGCCTAGGTATCAGAACCTCTAAAGCAAGAGCACCAGGTACTAAGCTCAAATTATGTACTAGAATCCTTGATACAGGGACACTTGGGTATCTCGATCGAAATATCGACTAGGATCAGTGATACCATGTGCAAAGGAGTGCTCACACCTAGAAGGGTGTCCTGAGATCCATTGGCTAGGTACCCTGGTACCAGTCGCTTATCACGCTATACTCCTTTTCCTACCAAGTTCTTCCCATTACCAATCTTGGTTAAAGCATATTTATGCTGAGGACTCCTATTCGAATTTCATACTACAGTTAGAAGCATGCAACAAAAGTCAATCAAGGAAAAAATAAAGAACAGCTAGACAAGCACAGAAAAAGGGGTTTCTTCATTGATCAAATCAGGGAGCCCAACCTTTCTTCCAGGCTACATACAGAAAACAAGAAATAAAAATAATTGGAAATGAGTTAAAGACTCAGACATGCCAGCTTCCTCCCTAGCTTCCTCACCAATTTCCTGTCCACTTTCTCGATTTATTCATCCAACAATATTGATCTCATCCAAGACAGATGTCGGCGACACCATCACGACCATCGGAGATAGGAACAGAGGCCGTGTTGGAATCGTCAAATACAGGAGGGGTAGAAGGATAATCTTGAAACCATCCACGTTCAAGAGGCAACTGGATATGAAGTTGCAGCTCGTCTAGGTAATGTCTACACCTAGGTACCAGGATTTCACCGAAGACGAGTATCCTTGCTACCTAGATTCTTTCAACTACTATTTTTGCCTAAGTACCAGGATTCTCAAAATGAGAATGCTTGATACCTAGAGCCCTCCCAAGTAAGACTGACTGCTTAGTGCCAGAGGATCCTCGCACTAGCAACAAACTATCCTACAAAATTTGATCTCGACAAATTTCAGAGCTCCTTCGGTTACCAGGGATTTGTAAAATCAAGTCTACACTGGGGACTTTTCTTTGGATCAAGGCAGGATTCAACCAAGAAATCAATAAAATACACATGCTGAGAGCTAAAGAAAGACAAGAAATGTTTTCATTACTAAAACTGGGAAGCCCATTCCCCGATCACGATCAATAAAATTAGAGAAAAATAAAGTTGACTGGGTAAAGGATCAAGCTTGTTCATGCATCCCTCTGCTCCTGGTTGGCCTCCTCCTCTCCAGCTCCTACGGTCTGAGCCTCACCTTTAGGTCCAACTGGGAGCTCACCAGTTAATTGCACCACCACCTTGGCTGGAGTCTCGCTTGCTACCTAGACTCCTACTATCACTGCGATCTCCACTTGAGCAGGTCCAACCTAGAGCTCCTCCGTTACCATACCAGATGGTTCCCCCACTTCCTTGGTTGAGGTAGCTTGATCATCTACCTTCTTGTCGGGACTCGGTAAGGAGACTGGTACATCAGACCCTCCATCCTTAGTAGTAGGCTGGTCCCCTACCTCCCTGACGGATTTGGGCAAAGAGACAAGTGGATCAGAAGCCCCACCTTCAACTTGAGCCACTCCAACTTCAGGAGCCTTCAGATTGGGATCTGCTCTAACATTGCCTGGTGGAGGAAGGGAGATAGGTCTCTGGTCTTCACCACCTACAACTCCACTTGCTCTAGCAACCCGAGAAGGTCCAGGTGCATTAGAGGGTGCAACCCCAGCTAGCTCGGCGGCTTTAGCCATGATCTCCTCCCGGCTCTATCCCTTGATGACTCTAATGTCAAATGGCGGAAGGAGAGCTAGAGCCATCTGGTAGCCATCGAAGAAGTAGCCATCCCCAAAGGTGGTATCCACTTGAACATCTAGGCTGGCCACTTTATCACGAAGAGATTGAACATCCTTCTCCTGCCCCACTACTCTATCCTTCACGATCTCCCTCTCCTCCCTATAGTAGAGGGACCCTGAGTCTCTTTGTGTTCAAAGCATGCTGCATCAGCTCCTTATCTACCTTCGCCTCATCTGTTTCCTTCTTAGCGTTGTTCAGAGACTGGTTCAGAACTACCATGTCTCTAGCAGCTTTAGCGAGTTCCTCATTGGTTTTCTCCAGCTCGACATTAGCCTCCTTAACTTGGTTCCAGAGGGAGCTAACCTGATGGTTCATAGCTACATTGAATTTAAAGGCCTGCCAAGTGCAAAACATGAGTTGAAAGATTACCAGTTATGAAATCGAGATAAAAGACCAAACGCGATAGCTTACCTCAGCCAGAAGAGCGGATCCTTTGGAGACTATATAGTCAATAGGCATAGAAGTCATGGCCTCCAAACCCCCATCTGGGTAGGAAGCTACAAACCTGGCCAAGACTTCATCTTGGCTATTATCTCTCGACCTCGGTCGCGATCTATCATGAGATACCACCGGGCTAGCAACAGCAGGATTAGAACCTCTCTCGACCATGGGTAGATCGATCGGTTGCCACAACAGGAGAGGCTGAGGGAGCTGGTTGATTAGTAACTGTAGCAGCAACGGTGGTAACTGGGGTGATGGGTGGCATGTCTTGCACCCGGCTGGAAACGTGATAGCTTACCTCAACCAGAAGAGCGGATCCTTTGGAGACTATATAGTCAATAGGCATAGAAGTCATGGCCTCCAAACCCCCAACTGGGCAGGAAGCTACAAACCTGGCCAAGACCTCATCCTGGCTGTTATCTCTCGACCTCGATCGCGGTCTATCATGAGATACCACCCGGCTAGCAGCAGCAGGATTAGAACCTCTCTCGACCATGGGTAGATCGATCGGTTGCCACAACAAGAGAGGCAGAGGGAGCTGGTTGATCAGTAACAGTAGCAGCAACGGCGGTAACTGGGGTGATGGGTGGCATGTCTTGCACCCGGCTGGAAGCTCCTCGGGGCCCTGCCCACTCGGACTGTAAAAGCATCCAGTGATCTAGCTAAAAGAGGAGTAGAAACCCTAGGGCACCTCAACCGAGATCCTATTGGGTCCAGCAAGAATACCTACCCCTCCAACGAGGTCAGAGCCAGCTGGAGCGGGAATACTGATAGGGGAGGCCGGTTGAGAATCGTTTGAACCACCAACTTGGTTGAGTTCCACCTCTGGAACCGGCGGAAGAGCTGCAGAGATTACCAAGATATGTAAAGTTAATGTCTACAGAATTAATAAAGCAGTATAGTAGAAGGTGAGTCTGAAATGTTTCTACCTAGGGAAGCACTGGAAATGTGAAGATAGCGATCTACCCTCCCTGTATCAAAAGCAACTGAGGTAGGATACCTCAGATTGATATAATTTCGGGCCATGATGGCATTCAAAGCTACCCCATTCGCCCTTGAGAATGACATACTCCTTCTTCCAGGAGGTATCTTTCTTCGTAGCCCCATGCAACACAAACTTCAAGTTGTTTTTGGCCCGGGCGTAAAATTACCCCTTTAGACCCGGGGAATTGGCAGCAATCTGGAACACGTACCCGAACTTGTCCGGCCCCGGCTCTTGATCAAGGTGATCTTTTTAGCACTGTTCTCTCCACAATACCAAGAACCCCACCAGATGCCTCTAGAATCCTGGTGTTAGCTGAAGAGGGGCAAGTTGTAAGGCGTGTAGCACCTTACGCAAGGTAGGGTTAAGAGGTAGCCTGACTCCACTTTCGAAAGCCGCCGTGTGAATCGGAAGCTCGCCAGCAAAGGGGGTATACATGTCATACTATCGAGGAGGAACATTGACAGTGATGTCTTTAGGGATCTTATAATCGCTCAGCAAACGCCTGATCTGTAGGAAAAAATCGATATAAAACGCAGCGGAAGAAACGAAAAATAGATTTTGTATGGTTTTAAAATTTTTCTCAAAATTGAACCTTAACCTTTTAATTAATTAAACTCAAATATATACGGTTAGAGTTAAATACCTCTTGACGCATGATCCGATTGACTTACGTCGAATGGTAATCCGCAAAATCTTTTCCGATGTCCGTGAACAGTACCCGCGGTGAACAGTGATCGTGAACAGTACCCCCGTGAACAGTGATCGTGAACAGTACGGAAGATCTTCCAATCCGAACACGTACGTGAATCACCTAGGAGCGTGGTCTCCCTTTTTCTTTGAATTGCAAACCTGAGAATGGATGAACAAAGTTTTCTTTTTCTTTTGTTAGTCACAAAACAATCAAAATAAGACAAAAATTATTCCGGTCACTTTTGAGTTCTCAATCTAATGATCGAAACTCGCGTGAACCTAATTCGATGTTGTACACACAAGCTTATTGATGAACAAGCAATCAGTGTACTATCAAAGAATAATCTCTTCTCTCTTTTATGTTTAGTAGAATAAAAATTATCCTTTTCTATGAATTGAGAAGAAGAAGAAAAATTGAATCATTCAATCAACTATCGCGGCCGAATTCTATATGTGGAATTATATAGGTGGCTGAAATTTTGCTTCCTCTTCTATTTAGGATTGCCGAAATCTTCCTCTAAATAGACTAGGGTTGCCGCAAATCACATACCAAAAAGAGTTTGTGTTGCACCCTAATTTCCATCAATCTTTAGACTTCAAAACCTAATCCAACTCATAGATATTTTTATTCTTTTATTGACTAAATAAAAAGACTTCTTATTTGATTAAATAAATAAAATTAATTATTTATTTTCTTATCAAACAAGTCTTTTACTTTTAATATACTACTACCAATAGTATAACTTTAGGAAATATATTTCCTGATCAGAAAAAGATTTGTTTCTTAATTAAACATTTAATTAATAAATTAACTAATTCTTATTTAATTAAAACAATGAAACAAAATAATATATTAGGTTAATATATACACCTTGCCGCCCCACTTATATAAATGGGCCATATATTATTTTGTTATTTCATTTAATCCATTGGACTTTAAATAACATCCCACATGTGAACCAGACCCATTCTTACTAAAAGAAACAAGCCCACATGTCTCCTTTTAATATATTAATATAATAGTGCAGCCCACTAGACATATTATATTCTTGATATATTAAAAACAATTCTAGATGGACCCCTAAATCGGCCCGGTAGAATATATCAAGTGATCCATGCAAATACGTGTGGATTGGGGATCTTGGCGGGCTATCTAAATTTAAGCTTCAATAGACACAACCTAATCACAATCAACAAATGATTCACTTAGGTCCAATCTATTAATTTTAACTCATTCTACTAAAGAGCTAAAATTGAACTCTTAAATAAAGATAGAATAAGGAGATGTTTCTCATTCATACCCTAGACAATCTTATAGGAGATGGTGTATCCTCGTGAATAATATCAGTAATCGCCAAGAGCTCATAGACCGCCTATAGCTCTCCAAGTTACCATATTTCCTCATATGACCACATTTCGAACTTGGATACTTTGACTTGTCCAGAAGCCATGTTTTCAATAATCATTATTGAAAACTCAACGTTGAGATTTAATATCTAATACCTCAAAACATCCATATGATGATATTATACTCTCATTTAATAAATGGAGCCACGATGTCCATATCTATAAATGAAGTCCTCTATCGATTAACAAATGTATACCACCAAACTATCGAGGATAGACTATGCTATATAATCGTACTCATTGATAGCTCTAATGATAACACTTGCAACCATAAGTCCATCATTTATCTCAGGATTAAGATAGACTCTCCGATTGTCCTCTTTAATGAAAAGACTTATATCTAGTGACGGTTCTAGATAAAGTATTTCATTGTGATCCAGTTCAATGCACCTAGTGCACTAGATTCTTTTACTCGAAAACCTTTCGATGATTTTAGACTCATCATATTCATTTGATCCCACTCAAATGCTAGTAAAAGAATTCTACAACTTTAACAAGATAGTGGTGCCCAACCTTTAACTTAAATTGTGAAGGTTATTCAAGACTAACTAAAGAATTGTGTCTACCTCATACATATCCGGATGTATGAACAATTCTTCATGTCTCATAGTCTTTTGACCTTATGATTATTTACCTTGACAATTATAATAATAAATGCTATAAGTAATTGTAAGAATCAGAATTCACTTTATTAATATGAGAAGATTGTCAATTAGAATATTACACTCTTGCCATTGAGCATAATCCTAACAATCTCCCACTTGCTCTATAGCAAGTGTGTCATATCTCTCATTCCCATGTTCTCTAGATGTCTATCAAAGCTCTTCTGAGGTAGAGCCTTTATGAAACGATCCGCTAGATTTTCTGCTGACGCGATTTTGGTGATCGTCACGTCTCCCCTATGAACAATTTCCTTCAAAAGGTGATACTTCCTATCAATGTGTTTACCTCTCTTATGACTTCTTGGTTCTTTCGAATTAGCCACTGCACCACTGTTGTCACAGTGTATAGTCATCTGCTTATTCGCACTAGGAACCACTTCTAAGTCAATCAAGAATTGGCGGAGCCAAACAGCCTCTTTGGCAGCTTTGCATGCAGCAACATACTCAGCTTCCATGGTGGAATCAGCAATACAAGATTGCTTGATACTCTTCTATATGTCTGCTCCTCCTCCAATGGTAAAAACAAATCCTGATGTGGATTTTCTGGAGTCAGAATCCGACTGGAAATCAAAATCTGTATACCCAGCGGGAATTAAATCCCCTCCAGAGTATACAAGCATATAATCTCTAGTTCTCTTGAGATACTTGAAAATATGCTTGACTGCCGTCCAATGATCAGGACCAGGTTTCGATTGAAACCTGCTAACTATGCCAACAGCAAAACAAATATCTGGTGTAGTACAGGAGCATTGCATACATGAGACTTCCAACTACCGAGACATATGGAACTCTACTCATGAATTGCTCTTCATGCACATTCTTAGGTGCTTGACCCTTAGAAAGTTTGATTCCATGTCTAAAAGGTAACATACCTTTCTTGGAATCTTGCATAATAATCTAGACAAGATTTTATCAATGTAAGAAGCTTGGGATAATGCAATCGTTCTATTCTTTCTATCCCTTATTACTTGGATACCAAGAATATAACTTGCTTCTCCTAAGTCCTTCATATCAAATTGTTTTGCTAACCATTCTTTCACTGATGTCAATACACCTACATCGTTTCCAATGAGTAGTATATCATCAACATAAAGAATGAGGAAAACCAACTTGTCGCCTTTGATCCTCTTGTATACACAAGGTTCGTTAGGGTTTTGAATAAATCCAAAACCCTTTACAGCTTGATCGAACCTTATGTTCCAGGATCTGGATGCTTGCTTTAGTCCATATATGGACTTTTGCAACTTGCATACTCTTTCTTCTTGGCCTTTTTCAATGAATCCCTCTGGTTGCATCATGTAGATGCTTTCGTCAAGACATCCATTAAGGAAAGCTGTCTTGACGTCCATTTACCAAATCTCTAGGTCTAGAGATGCTGCAATGGATAAGAGTATCCTAATGGATTTAAGCATGGCCACATGTGAGAAGGTTACCTCGTAATCGATGCCTTCTTTCTGTGTATAACCTTTAGCCACTAGTCTAGCTTTAAAGGTTTCCACCTTACCATCCATACCTCTTTTCCTCTTGTATACCCACTTGCACCCAATGGGTTTTATCCCTTTAGGCAAGTCTACAAGGGACCAGACTTTGTTATTGAACATCGATTCAATCTCGGATTGCATTGGCTTTTGCCAATGACGACAATCAACATCCTCCATACCTTCCTTGTACGTGTAGGGATCATCGTCGTCCGGGAGATTCTCAACAGATTCTCCTAGACCGATATATCTTTCGGGTTGTGTTCTAACCCTCCCACTACGACGAGGAATGGTAGGTTGTTGATCTTGTGTTGGAGTGGAACTTACAATTGGGCTGGGTTGTGAAACCTCTTGTGGAATTGTATCTCCTGACATCTCATTCAGGACAATTCTACTTTTGGGCACAAAATTATTCATATAGTCCTTTTCTAGAAATGAAGCATTTGTTGAAACAAATACTTTTAGATCAGAAGGACTATAGAAATAATATCCTTTAGTTCCTTTTGGATACCCCACAAATATATATGTTTCCGAACGGGACTCCATCTTTTATGTCTTTCCTTTCAACACATGTGCAGGACAACCAAATATCCTCATGTGTTGTAAACTAGGCTTTCGCCCTGTACACAATTCATGTGGGGTTTTAGGTACAGATTTAGATGGTACATCATTTAGAATATATATTGCTGTTTGTAGAGCATATCCGCAAAAAGAAATAGGAAGTGTTGAATAACTTAACATTGATCTAACCATCTCTAAAAGAGTCCTATTTCTCCTTTCCGCTACCCCATTTTGTTGAGGTGTACCTGGTGCAGAAAGCTGAGAAACTATCCCATTATCAATAAGATATTGTTGAAACTCTCCAGATAGATATTCTCCACCACGATCAGATCTCAAGATTTTTATATGTTTCTCAAGCTGATTTTCTACTTCAGCTTTGAATGCTTTGAACATATCAAATGCATCCGACTTATGTCTCATGACATACACATAACCAAATCTTGAGTAATCATCTGTGAAGGTGATAAAGTACTCATATCCACCTCTAGCGTGAATGCTCATAGGACCACATACATCAGTGTGTACTAGTCCTAAACATTCAGTGGCTCTTGCACCTTTGGTATTGAACGTCCTTTTGGTCATTTTACCTTCCAAACAAGATTCATAAGTTGGTAGATCATCAACCTTTAAGTCACTTAAAGGTCCGTCACATACCAATCTTTTAATCCTATTAAGGTTAATGTGACCTAGGCGTAAATGCCAAAGATAGGTTTCATCTTTTGATAATTTTACTCTTTTATGATTAGGTTACGTTATTTCTGTGTCTAACGAGTGAGAGATATTTCTATGCAAAAAGAATAAACCGTTTTCCAATGTACCTTTGCAAACAACTTTGTCATTCTTACTAATAATAAAAGTTTTATTAAAAGTAACCGAATATCCAAACTTATTTAAACAAGAAACTGAAATTAAATTCCTCTTGAATTGAGGTACATAATAAACGTCTATTAAATCTAAATGCCTACTAGAATCTAAAATAACTCTAATATCTCCCACTGCACTTGCAGACACTAACGTTCCGTTGCCCAAGCGCAAATTGACTTCATCTTCATTCAACCTTCTCTTTTCCTAAAACCCTTGCAAGGAATAACAAACATGATTAGTGGCTCTAGAGTCTATGATCCAAGAATCAGTAAAATCTGCCAGAAAACATGTTTCTAGATAATTAACATTACCTTCTTCCTTCTTTTTCTGGGACTTTGGGCAATCTCTTTTCCAATGTCCCTTTTCACCACAAAGGAAGCATTTCCCTTTGATCTTGGTTACTTTCTTGGTTTCCTTCTTGGTAGGCCCAAGTTGCTTTTCTTCTGTTGTTTCTTGACCTTCTTACGGGTCTTAACAGTAGCAACTTTACCAACCAAATGAATCTCTTGACCTTTGTTTTTCACAAGGATCTTTTCAGCGCTTTGAACATCTTGCATCAGGCCCTGCAAGGTGTATTCCTTTTTGTTCAAGGTGTAGTCCAACTTGAACTGATCAAAGGAATCTGACAGTGAGTTAACTACCATATCAATTTTGGTCTCACCATCAATCTCAGCACCATTTAGTTCAGCAATATTGAGATGTGCTATGACTTTCATCATGTGATCTTTCACAGATTGTCCAGGTTTCATCCTAAGATTCATAAAAGTAGTCACTGCCTCTCTCTTAGTCGTCCTAGACCTCATAGCAAACATTTCCTCTAAAGACATCATTATATCAGCAGCAGACTCCATTCCTTCATGTTGCTGTTGCAACACGTCGGAGATAGTGGCCATAATGTAACATTTTGCCATATCATCAGAAGTCTTCCACTGCTCATACTCATCTCTTTGCATCACATTAGATTCATTATTAGGAAGGGGTGGTTTAGGAGTGGTCAGAACAAACTTATGTTTTTCACTTTGCAGCAACAACCCAATTTTCCTTTTCCATGTTACGTAGTTATCTCCAGTTAAGGTGTTATCTTTCAGGATGTTCATAAGTGATGGGGTCATGATTTCTGATTAAAACAAAAACATATATAAGTAAATAATCATGATAATAGCACTTTTAAAAATTTATCTTGAATTAAAATAAATAATTCAATCATAAAAATTCAACGGTGATCCAATGCCCATAAATATTACGCCTCCTTTGGGAGTTCGCACTATTTACTAGTTAGACTAGGTCCCACCTAATTGTTAACATAGCAACCAGCGTTTTTAATTTTAGCCTTGTAATTTTTATTAACAAGAACTCTTGGGAGGATATTAATAAAATTACATTGAGTGTGTTACCAAGATATCGACCCTCAATTTTCTCTCACTAAAATCCCTCCTTAGGGAGTAGATTTCGTTTAAGTCAATTGTCTAGTCTATCCTTGTAAGGAAGTATATTGTTAAATTCCATTTATGGACGCCCCTTGGGTGGATTACCAAAAATAATAAAACTCAACTAATCTTGGAGGTCATAGGCGTTCTTGCACACCTTCTCCCACTCAATTATTTAAGGCGTGTGATTAAATCCCAAAGAATGATTTTTACCAAGTTATCTAGATGCCAACTAGACACCTAAATCATTCAGTGCATGTTCATACCAAAAGAGATATATGAGTGGCACTCCTATTCTAAAATGTCATGTTATCATACAACAACAAATATTGTAATATTTAAGCAAAAATTAAATAGCAACAATTTTGGCCCATCCTAGAAAAGCAAGTAAATTACAATTGTTAGGAATACAAGATCTTCAAGTGGCCATCAACCATACGCTCATCCCTCGGCCTCCTCCCATGGACGTGCACAGCCCACAACCCCACAAAGGGGCTGCCTTGCGCAGCCCACCAAGGATTGGGCTGCGCATCGCAGCCTAATCCAGTCCTATGGTGCGCACGGTGCTCGTTCTCGGTTCCGGTTGCTTCGTTTTTCTTCGTGTCTTTGAATTTTCAATACCCGAATACATTACATCATATTACGAATAAATTACTGTAGCAAATTTTTTTTATATTTATTTTACTGCAGTAAGATTTACAAAAAAAAAATACTGCACCTGATTACAAATAAAATACTGCACTTATTTTACATACAAAAAAAAATAAAACCCTAGCAACTACCAAGAAGGAATTATGGCGATAATAGATCACCCTTCCTGTTACAAATCCGAAACAAAAATTACACTGAAATACCTAGAGTGCCATCTCTTTCTAAAACATGTATAATCACAATAAAAAAGAAATAGATTCACGTATATATACGTTAATTAATTAAAAGGTACAACCAAGGCTCTGATACCAATTGTAGAGAAAAATCGATATAAAACGCAGCGGAAGAAACGAAAAATAGATTTCGTATGGTTTTAAAATTTTTCTCAAAATTGAACCTTAACCTTTTAATTAATTAAACTCAAATATATACGGTTAGAGTTAAATACCTCTTGACGCGTGATCCGATTGACTTACGTCGATTGGTAATCCGCAAAATCTTTTCTGATGCCCATGTACAGTACCCACGTAAATAGTGATTGTGAACAGTACCCGCGTGAACAGTGATCGTGAACAGTACCCCCCGTGAACAGTGATCGTGAACAGTGCGCAAGATCTTCCAATCCGAACACGTACGTGAATCACCTAGGAGCGTGGTCTCCCTTTTTCTTTGAATTGCAAACCTGAGAATGGATGAACAAAGTTTTCTTTTTCTTTTGTTAGTCACAAAACAATCAAAATAAGACAAAAATTATTCCGGTCACTTTTGAGTTCTCAATCTAATGATCGAAACTCGCGTGAACCTAATTCGATGTTGTACACACAAGCTTATTGATGAACAAGCAATCAGTGTACTATCAAAGAATAATCTCTTCTCTCTTTTATGTTTAGTAGAATAAAAATTATCCTTTTCTATGAATTGAGAAGAAGAAGAAAAATTGAATCATTCAATCAACTATCGCGGCCGAATTCTATATGTGGAATTATATAGGTGGCCGAAATTTTGCTTCCTCTTCTATTTAGGATTGCCGAAATCTTCCTCTAAATAGACTAGGGTTGCCGCAAATCACATACCAAAAAGAGTTTGTATTGCACCCTAATTTCCATCAATCTTTAGACTTCAAAACCTAATCCAACTCATAGATATTTTTATTCTTTTATTGACTAAATAAAAAGACTTCTTATTTGATTAAATAAACAAAATTAATTATTTATTTTCTTATCAAACAAGTCTTTTACTTTTAATATACTACTACCAATAGTATAACTTTAGGAAATATATTTCCTGATCAGAAAAAGATTTGTTTCTTAATTAAACATTTAATTAATAAATTAACTAATTCTTATTTAATTAAAACAATGAAACAAAATAATATATTAGGTTAATATATACACCTTGCCGCCCCACTTATATAAATGGGCCATATATTATTTTGTTATTTCATTTAATCCATTGGACTTTAAATAACAGCCCACATGTGAACCAGACCCATTCTTACTAAAAGAAACAAGCCCACATGTCTCCTTTTAATATATTAATATAATAGTGCAGCCCATTAATTAAATAATAGACATATTATATTCTTGATATATTAAAAACAATTCTAGATGGACCCTTAAATCGGCCCGGTAGAATATATCAAGTGATCCATGCAAATACGTGTGGATTGGGGATCTTGGCGGGCTATCTAAATTTAAGCTTCAATAGACACAACCTAATCACAATCAACAAATGATTCACTTAGGCCCAATCTATTAATTTTAACTCATTCCACTAAAGAGCTAAAATTGAACTCTTAAATAAAGATAGAATAAGGAGATGTTTCTCATTCATACCCTAGACAATCTTATAGGAGATGGTGTATCCTCGTGAATAATATCAGTAATCACCAAGAGCTCATAGACCGCCTATAGCTCTCCAAGTTACCATATTTCCTCATATGACCACATTTCGAACTTGGATACTTTGACTTGTCCAGAAGCCATGTTTTCAATAATCATTATTGAAAACTCAACGTTGAGATTTAATATCCAATACCTCAAAACATCCATATGATGATATTATACTCTCATTTAATAAATGGAGCCACGATGTCCATATCTATAAATGAAGTCCTCTATCGATTAACAAATGTATACCACCAAACTATCGAGGATAGACTATGCTATATAATCGTACTAATTGATAGCTCTAATGATAACACTTGCAACCATAAGTCCATCATTTATCTCAGGATTAAGATAGACTCTCTGATTGTCCTCTTTAATGAAAAGACTTATATCTAGTGACGGTTCTAGATAAAGTATTTCATTGTGATCCAGTTCAATGCACCTAGTGCACTAGATTCTTTTACTCGAAAACCTTTCGATGATTTTAGACTCATCATATTCATTTGATCCCACTCAAATGCTAGTAAAAGAATTCTACAACTTTAACAAGATAGAGGTGCCCAACCTTTAACTTAAATTGTGAACGTTATTCAAGACTAACTAAAGAATTGTGTCTACCTCATACATATCCGGATGTATGAACAATTCTTCATGTCTCATAGTCTTTTGACCTTATGATTATTTACCTTGACAATTATAATAATAAATGCTATAAGTAATTGTAAGAATCAGAATTCACTTTATTAATATGAGAAGATTGTCAATTACAATATTACACTCTTGCCATTGAGCATAATCCTAACATGATCATATCCGGGGTACTAGTGGAATCAGAGATGCATCTATACTCGTAGGGAAGGGCGAGCACCCTTCCTACGGTGTCTGTGACTTTGCCAGCCCGGTTTCCACCAACCCGGATGGCACCCGATTCTCCGCTCGATTCCTTGTTAACATCAACCGCGCTGTCAGGGTCGTTCAAAAAGCCGGTCCCAATAGCAACAATCCTATTGGAATGGCGACGTTGAAAGACAGGGGCGTCATCTCCACTATCATCATCGACGTGAACCCTTTTCCTATGGACAAGGCCCCCAATTATGGTTGCACCATCATCAAACAACTGCTCGACACTGTCGCTAATAAGGGAAGACATTAGGGTAAAATTGGAGAGGGTGTTCTTGAAAATTGAAGGGATTGAGATTAAAGAATGAAGAGAGAATAAGATTAGGGTTTTGACAAGGTTGAGAAATCTGCTTGAAAGAAGACTGAATACCGCGGGATAATCGGTGATGTAGGGGGAACGGTTTAGAGAAACGCGCGCCTCCAAGATATTGTCTTTTTTGAATTTGGTCTACTACAACCAGCCACGTGAAGGACCCATTTAAGTCAGCGTGCAAGGGGAAGATTCCATTCGACGAGACGGTTACAAAAATTATCCAAGTGTTCTGAATTTTGACTCTAACCCCAACCTGGCACCGGTGTTTAAGTCAAGGGGGACTTTTATTAACAGGGTTTTTTGGCAAGGGTCCAAAGGAGAATTTTTTACCAAAAGCATCTACCTGGTAGGGACCAATCCCAGCTCCCAGGTACCTAGCGGGATCGATACCATGACCTAGAGGAAATCAATACCTGGTAAAAACCAGAACCTCGACTACCAACCTACCTAGATGAAGCACCAGAGACATTCAACCAGGAAGAACAAGTACAACGGCGGGCATCCATTCTGACACCTGACGAAGGGGGTACCATGATATCATAGACCTAGTACCTTGCAGGTACCCAGTCCCTCATGCCTAGAACCCCGGTACCACGACGCATACCTGGTGTTCTAGAACACCTTGACATCAGCCAGAGACCAACCAAGAGAGGCCCCCCGCATGTCCAGTAGAACGAATATCACTACGAAGCCACCACCATGATAGAATAAGCACCATGCCAATAAGTCATAACAGTACACCAGTGTACCATGCCACCAAGGCGTGGAAACAGTGTACCTTTCCAAGCAACGCAAGCTATGAAAGTTTACTCCTTCGCCATTTAAAGCGCCATAAATGAGACCAAACGTGCTATATATGAAAATTTATGTCTGTACACTCGCATGCAACACACACAAGAGCCTTCGACTCATCCATCATGAAAAATAATCAATAAAATCATAAATATATACATCCAAAAATATTCAATTATGCACAAGTCATACCATCCACACAATATACACAAATAATCTCCACCAATTATTCAACAAAGCAAATAAAACAAAAATGAAAAAAAGAAAATTTTGAAATGCAAACTCAGGTGGGTTGCCTCTCATAAGCTCTCTATTTATCGTCTGGGCAAGATGTTGTTGTGGCACTTCAGCTCTTCAAACTCTACTTTGCTACTCTCCTTCATGAAGATGAAGTTCTCGCCTTTTTTATGAGCACTCTTGGCTTTCTTGTCCCTCCCAGACTCGCAAGTCATCGGTGTTTCTTCCCAAGAGATAGAAAACCTCATTGTAAGAACAAGGTGCAAGAATCCGCTTCCTCAAGAAGCTATAGATAATTTGCACACTTATTAAACCTATTAGAAAATTCAGGCAAATATGATTCACTAAATGCATGCAGTTGCCTACAAGAGCTCGAAATACCACTTTATTAAAGAAAAACAAACTAAAACAAACTAAGCAACTCCATAATAGATTTTTCCCCCAAACCTAGCTCTTCCTATACATTCAAACACATAATAAAAAATTGAGGGATAAGGGCTTAGTTTACAAGAGAAAGTAAATTGTGCAATCCTAAGACATTCAAAAGTAAATAAAAATGAAAATGCGCTAGCATTTTAATCTTGAAGCACACAAGCGGTTTACGCCTCAATGTCAACAACCTTACCCACAAGCACAATTCATTACATCAAACCCTTCCAATGTATTTGTAAGGACCTCGATTTTATGATTGACTTATTTCATGACAAACCACACCACATTGGGGATGATTGTGTAATGGGTAGCTTAGGTTCGTATTGGCAAGCTTCCAAGCATCTCCATGACTTCAAGAGCGAAAGGTATACTCACTTGACTTTGTCTCTTGAAGAGTTTAGGTGCACACAAACACTTCATGCATGTTTTGTTTATCTTGCATTTGTGTTCTTTATTGTTTATATAAGTGTGCATCATTTTCAAACACACTCACTAGCTTGCATTAGATATCATATCCTGCATTGTATCTCATTTGATAAACATGTTTGACATGTTAATTGTGCTTCATTGTGTGCATCTCACTCACTTCACACTTGCACAACATTCATGTAAGATAGACTTTTTTTTTAGTGTTAAAAAGGGATTTTTCCCTTTAGTGCGGCCTAGACTGCTCGACAGGCTCTGCTTGCACCGCGGCGCACGGAGCGGTATTCTCCAGTGCGTCATGCGCGTCGTGGACCGCAACCTGTGCACTTGCACGCACAGCGGTCCCAACCGCGGTGTTGTCCAGACGGTACACTGTTGTATGTACCGCGGTCTGGACACTTACCTGTGCAGCAGTCTAGCAAGCGGTTTTGACGGGATTCTGTTTCCCAAGTTCAAAACGACATAGTTTTGACTAGGGCTTCATATATATTCTTCCTCTTCTCTTCTTGGCCGACCAAGAGCTCAGAAAATCATTTTTAGAGAGAGGTTAGAGCTCCTAGAGAGAGAAAGCTTCAAGAAAGCATCTTTGACTCTCCAAACCCAAAACCCATCTCCATCTTGCATCATTCAACATCATTTGAGCATGGGTCTTCATTGTTTCATGACTAGGTAAGCAAGAACTTCTTTGAATATCATTTATTGTTCTTCTTACTCTAGATTAGGTATTTATTGCTTGATTAAATACCTAGACTCAACTTTATGCATATTTATGAGTCTTGATAACATGATTGGGTTTGTATTTTGATAGCTTAATTGATTAGGTCATTTTTGCCTAAACGCTAGGTCATAAATATTCATGTGTGATTTATTGATAACTAGGTTGAGAAATTGTGTTTTAATCAACTAGTTAATGTTCATGAATATTTGATTGTGTTTGTTTGTGATAGCTTGCATTATTAGGTCATATATGCCTAAATAGCTAATCCATAAATGTTCATGTATGCTTAATTGATGATTAGGTTGACTTTGTGTATCTAGTCAAGTTTATGAATGTTTATGTGAATTTAATTGACAATTAGGTTGTTAGAATTTCTCTACAACTAATTGAGACCTCATGTGTGTACATGTAGGCATTGTTTGATTACTAGGGTGTTCAATTGCATTATAACATCTAGTTAAGCATTTTGTGTTTAGTCTTGCACATTATTGCATTCAGTATATTGTCATATACACACTTAGACTTTTATACTCTTCTTGAGTCAAAGTCTTGTGGCTTCAGGGTGAAGTTGCACAATCATTGAAGTCTTGCAACCAAGGTGTGGTTGGCAAGCATCGGTCAAGAGCCGCTATAAAAGGCCCGCTGGGTAGAGTAGGAGGTGCTCACGCCAAGAGTAGTGTATCAGGGGATATCACTAGGGACTGAACCAAGAGTGGCGAGTGGTAGTGTCTATAGCCTGAGGTTGTCGAGAGTGAGAGTCCGAGTATCACGTAAGGGTGTAACTTTTTACTCATATAGTGGATTTCTGTGATCGTCTGTGGCTAGAAGGATAGCCCGTGGTTTTTCCCGTTTGGAGGGTTTCCACGTAAAAATCAAGTGTTCTTTATATTTCCGCACTTTTACTTGATTTTGTATGTTTGATTTAATTGGGTTATATGTTTAATATTGACTAATTGAAAAAGTTGGTAATAATCGATTAACAACCCATTCACCCCCCCCCCCCCCCCCCCCCCTCTAGGTTGTAGACACACGCTTTAATAGTATTTTAAGTATTTAAACACATATATCGGTGCACTCCTATCAACTCACTTACACATGCTTCGACAATATGCACAGTACCCATGAACGTTTAAGCTACACTCACAAAAGTAGGGTAATCTAAAGAGATAGAAACAGCGAGAAGAGTCGATACCGAAGTTCCAAATTTTGAGAAGAAGTCTGTAGAGACACTACCAATAGCTGCGCTCTGACCTCTTTTCCACTTGATGCTCTTTTGCAGCACTCCCCGCGTCCTTGGTTCTATCAACCACATAGGTCATCGTTGCACACCCGTGTTGCTTGGTGAATTTGTTGTAGTGCAATAGGGCACTCATTGTTCTCTTGAGTTGTACGGGGCTTGGCTTTCTCCATTGTTGGTCACTACTCTAACCTTGATTTGATTGCTCGCCAACCAAAAACATTTTCCTTTCTTGCAGAAACACAACTCAAACAACATTACATGCATATGCTTTAAACAAAAATAAAACCATAAAATATTTACATTCCTACATTATTTGCTAAAACAAGAAATAATTAATGCATAGGCCACCTCCCCGGCAGCGGCGCCATTTTGATTACTCGCTTTTTGTGTCATTACTAAATTGCAAATATCAAAAGATATTTATAAAGTTGTTCCTAAACAATGTGCTCTAAAGTTTTGAAAACTTAGTAAAGCGGTAAGCTAGGGTATCGTCCACAGGGAGGTATCATCCATCAATTGTCTCTTGTTTTAGTGATTATTGAAAGCAATGTTAATAAGAACATGGCAAGTGTGAGAGTGGTGTGTGATAAGTGTAAGCATGCTTGTTTGTGTTGTGAGAAAAGAGCAATGAAAAGAAACAAATAAGAAAACATAAGATAACATGGAGGGGTGAGAATAGTGATTAAAATGATAAATATAAAATGGTGGATAGGAGAGATGCAAGAAAATGGAAACATATGGTACTCATGACCACCCAAAACATTCGCGCCACCTACACTAACTAACCGCAAAGACACTCCTAGCATATCGGGCTAATCTTCCTAGCTAGAGTTTCCGGGATGGCTTGGATTGGAATGCTCACAATCCATCCCTTTTACCTAGCCGGGATATGTTGGATTGGAATGCTCACAACATAACCCTTCCAATTCAAATGAGCTTTATTAAACACCTTAGGTGTGGATGGTTAAACTGTAAATTGATATCTAATGTAAACCAAGAGTTGGAATGCCTACTTGGTTCACAAAGACACCACAATTCAACCTCTACAAAGGGTTAGGAGTTCAAATGCCTACCCAACCCACAGTGAGTATTAAATGCATTAAAGACAAAAAATCAACCACTAAGAGATATGGGAGTTGGAATGCCTACCCATTTCACAAAGATTTCAATAAAAGTTTAGTTACTCTAATAAGTTCAATCAATCAACAAGAATCAAGAGTTGGAATGCCCACTTCATTCAAGAGATAATTAAACACAATTAAGCACACTGAATGGAACCAATATAAGAAGAAATCAAATGCAAGTCAATCAAATAAATGGAACTAGTGTTAGGGTTTACATACTTCCCAAATGGAGATACACATCAAATAAAGAAAGTACAAGAGAAGAGTAAGGAAGAAACCCAATGTTGTCAATCCTGGATCTCTTAGCTCGAAGAGGGGCCCAATTGTCATCTCGGATCTCCAAGCTCCAATGAAGCTTCTCCTCCTCATAGACAAGGTAGGGTGCTCTTTCCTCCTGAATCCTCCTCAAATATGGATGGTGATAGTAGTAAATGGTGGTGGAGAGGCAATCCATGGAGGAAAACCTCCATGGATACCTTTTGAAGCTTCTCTCTCTCTTGATTTGGTGGAGAAGATGCAATTTGGAATGGATGGATTAATTGAATAATTGGATCCTGGGTCTTGTGGAAAAATGATTTATTTATAGGTTTGAGAGGCTATGGTACAAAATAGGTGTGAAAAGACACATTTGCCCCGCTAAAATGGCTGAAAACGTGACTTTTGCCTAGCTTGAACACTTATTGCACGAGTATGGAACCCATGCTACACCTGTGCTATCTCTTCTTGCTTTCTTGTCTAGGCATATGCACGGGTCAGTGCATGGGTATTACCCATGCATTGAGCTCTTCCTGATTTCCATCCTCCGGTGCATGGGTAATATCACGGGTAGCGCACGGGTAGGTTACCTGTGCACTATTGACTTCAAGTATCCCTTTTTGCACCATTTGACTTGTTTTTTCTCTAAAAAGTCACGGTTTTCTCCTCCAGCACCTGAAATCCATTGAATATCTGTAATCACTACAAAACGAGTCATTAGACACCAAAATATGCTCAAAAACAAGCTAAAGGATATGGAATTGAAGGCCAAAATATATGACAATTTTGGCACGATCAAGGCTCCTGCTCAAACTCCATATAATCAGTGTCCTCGAGAGGCTGCCTATTAGAACTGGTCTCTCCCCTGACTTTCTTCTTTCCCGTCTTTCTTTTCTTGCTTGTGAAATCTTTCTCTGTTGCAAGAGTCAACCATGTAGCACTCCCAATATCTACCACAGGATCCTCTAAGGGGTCATCCCTAAAATCCACCCCTGCACTCCTGCAGAATGCGGTGATAAGGCATGGAAATACTAATGGCTTCTTGCTGTTTTTCTTCTCCCCAACAGTGAATATGGAATACTTTTCTATGAACCCCACATCAATCGCCCGTCCATACTAGATACAATGTGGTAGGTGGCATTCTCTAGCGAGACCGTGGTAATATGTGTTCGAGGCCTCAGACAATGGGCAATAAATAGATGCCATACTCCTAACTCCATTATCAAATTGGTGTGTTTGATGTGGAAGTCTGGGGTGACCCAAAAGATCATAGGCTTGATGACAAGATCGTTGGCTAGGTCTAGGTTTCTTCCTTTGTATAGGTCGTCCCAAGTAACTCCCTCATGTATGTCCCCCTCTTGGTACTTAGAAAGTTTAGTCCTGAAATACCTGTTGATATCATCCTCGTTTAACCTGACCTCTCTTCATCGAACCATAATGGGAGTGCCAACTTGGTAGTCCATAGGGTTCATACCCGCATAATACTCTTCGACAACTCATCTGCAAAATCTTAGAGGGGTGCCTATGTAGGTTTGCCAACCCATTTGCTCGACCATGTCTAGAATATCGATGCCTGATCGAGCAAAAAATGTCATACATTTTGACCCTCATATCCTTTCTCTTTGTTTCGTTCTTGGGTGTTTTTATGTATAATTATGACTCTTTTTGTTGATTTGCAGGCATTAGGTGAAAAATCAAGAGACGGGACAAAAAGGACAAGTGGTGCAAAAATGGAGTTTTGAACTCCATAGTGCACGGGTAGCACGGGTAGCACAGGTAGCATACCCGTGCACTACTCATGCACCGGAAAAGGAATTTGAAGGAGGCCAAAGTGCACAGCAAAATGCACAGGTATTACCGGTGCACAACCCGTGCACATTGCCCAGACCAGAAGATAAAAAAATGAGATTTGGTGACAAAGGGCTGAATTGTAAAAACAAAGTGTACATATCATCCAAATTCAAAGTGTTATATCTCCCTCCTCGAATTGAACAACATTTCAGATTACATATTTTCATAAATGCCCCTAAAAGTCTAGGTTCCAGTGGTTTTTACGGATTGCGATTCCGAGTTTGCTAGAGGAAGTTATAGCCATTTTAGTAACTATTACACGGCTGTCCATGGAAACTGCAAGGGTACCGCACGGGTATTACCCATGCACTACCCGTGCACATCACTTTCCAGCACCAAAAATGACTAGTTTTAAGCAATTTTTAGAGGGGCAGTGATGTCTTTTCATGCCCAGATCATGCCCTAACCTCCCAAGCCTATAAATACACCATTTTTCTTATTGAAAACTCTCTCTTCCACACTTCAAAACTTCCACCCTCTTCCAAACACGAATTTCTCCCATTTTTATCTCTAATTACTAACCCTAGATCTAGGAATAATTCCCCACCCTATCCTAACCATCCTATATCAGCGTCATCATTTACTACTCAACAAAGGACACTTGGAGATAGGATTCAAGCCTGAAGGAAGGAGAATGTCTACATGAGTGTTCTCTATCTCTCTTCTCCTATTTATTTTCATTTATTTGTCATGAGTAGTTAAACATCCCACTAAGGGATTGATGTGAAACACTTGTGGATGTTGGGCTTTGTAATGAACTTTATATTTTCTATCAATCTATCTTATATTTTCTATTCATTGTTTTTAATTGATTTCAAGAATGATTTGTTTTAGATTGTACATGACTCTCTTTGCAATTTGTTTTAGGAATTATTTGATTAGAGAATTGAGTAAACATGATGATTGGTTCTCTTAAGCTCTTTTGAATGGGAGGATTGAACAAGAGTACATGACTTGAGTAAAATCCGGACATAATTAATCTCATCTCTATCTAATCTTTAATGGGTAACCAAAACTATACATCCTAGGATTGGCTGCTTGTGATAGATTAAGCGTCAACACTATACATCCTAGGTTGGTGAATTTAACAAAGAGATTAGTCCCCTATTTGATAGATATTCATTCATTGCACAAC
Source organism: Dipteronia sinensis (assembly GCA_033220585.1). Lineage (NCBI taxonomy): Eukaryota > Viridiplantae > Streptophyta > Magnoliopsida > Sapindales > Sapindaceae > Dipteronia > Dipteronia sinensis. The sequence continues at coordinate 31,649,031 of CM065638.1, forward strand.
CATTTGTGGGTGGCCAATACTATACATGATAGATTGGACACTCATAATTGGTATACAACCAATCCTTTACATCCTAGGTTGGTTACACAAGATTTAAACACATTAATGAGAAGTTCCTATATTGCCCAGTATTCACTCGTTTGATCCATCAATACTTTAGTTCTCAGTATAATATTTTAACACTAATTGCATGTTAGATTAACAAGCCTAATGGTAGTTGCATTGTAGTTATTAACTTTTCAAATCAATCATTTATCTTTACTTTATTTATGCTTAGTTTAGGTTTAATAGTAGTTAACTAGTTTTAGCCATTTAGTTTCCCTTTCCCTGAGGACGATACCTTTACTTGCCAATGTAATTGTTTTGTAAACATTTTGAGGCATTTGAGGTTTTATAAATATTTTTGCCGGATCTTTTCTAACAACAAAAAAGCTCTTAGGTTTATTTTATTTGTTAGTTTTTGTGTTTTGTCTTTGTCTCTCAAATCTTGATTGTCCATGCACTTCATGTCATATAAATATTGAAGACAATGTTTAGATTAGGTTTGGGGGTTTTGATTTATTATTTGAGTCATTTTTCATTTTACTTTTTCATGTTTTTCTTTGACCTTTGCGAGAAATCCCTGTTTTGTGTGACAAATGTTTCATTTAAGCTGTACCTTTTGGTGAGGAAATAAATTATTTCGTCCATGTTGTATTCTTTGATTTTTTGATACGGTTCCAACGATATAAAGAACGTAAAATTCTGGGTGGGGGTTCAAAAGTTATGAACGTCTCTTCGACCAAAGGTGAGGGGCGACGCCCTGTTTTGAAAATCTGCATGTGAACCATCTTTGACGTCCGTTTCCACACTTTTTCAATTTGGATTTTGAGATGTTTTCTAAATGAAAAGTGTATATTTGCATGTCTATTTTTTTGTACCAAAATTTGATCAAGGTTTATTAACTATCTTTATAAATATACACTAAAAAGCGAACATAGGTCGAATTCCAAAGTCACCAGTTTTTTAAATTTTGTCCTCCATGTTGAGATGTTCTTTCGCATTGTGTCTTTATTAATTTGTTTAGTTTGTTCAAGTTTGTCCTCAAATAAGTGGTATAAGCTTTGGTTGGGCAATTGCATCCATTGAATGAATCTTATTGCCTGAACTTTCTAATAGGTTTTGTGAGTGTGTAGATTATCTATAGCTTCTCAAGGAAGCAACTTTTGCAGCTTGTGCGATAAAGCGAGGTTTCTTAATCTCTTGGGAAGAATCAAAGACAACTTGCGAGTCATCGAGGGACAAGCAAGCCAAGAGTGCTCATAAAAAGAGCGAAAACCTTGTCTACTCTAATAGAAGCAACAATTTGGAGTTCAAAGAGCCAAAATGCCACAACAACGTCTTGCCCAAATGATAAATAGAGCGCTTGTGGGAGGCAACCCACCTGAGTTTGCATTTCTGAATTTTCTTTTTCTCGTTTTCACTTTTACTTGCTTTGGTTGAATAATTGGTGGAGATTTTGGTATATAGTGTGTGGAGTGATATTTGGATGTTATATTGTTGTGAACATATTGATCATATACTTGAATTTTTGCATTTATTGATTTATTCATTTATTCATTCTTGATGAGATGGCCAAAGGCTAATTTTGAATACATATGTGAGTGTACATGTTTTTAATTTTGAATATATAGCCCCATTCGGTTTGGGGGTTGTTTTTTATTACTCACATTTTGTATAGGTTTTGTGCATATAGTGATACTCGGTTTAGGGGTCATCATGCCCTCACTCCGTCATTTTTGTTTAAAGAAATGCATGGTGTTTATTTGTGTTTTAATTTCAAAATTGCATGAATGCCTTATTTTAAGATGAGCCATTTTTGAGTCTTTTATTTTGTGGGCATTGATTGTGCATGATTAGTGCCTAGGTTGTTGTGTTTGAGTCGTGTTAGGTGCGTGCCACTAGGCCGGGCTCGCTTGTCTTCAACATTGAGGACAATGTTGGGATTTGATTTGGGGGTGTAGACACCTTGTTGAGTCATCTTTTTATGTATTGAGTCTTTTTGAGTCACTTTTGGTCTAAATTTTTCAAATTTGTCGCAATGGCCAAAATTTTGAGCTTTAACTAGCTTGGATGTGATGCCTTGAGCGTGTGCTTTTGGCAAGTTTATGAATGCATTTTGTGCTTGTGTAACAAATCGTTTTCACTCTTGGGTCTTACTTGCTTGTCATGAGTTAGTTCCATCCTTTTTGTGCTTAATTTTAGGGGACTCGGTGCTCTTGCACCTTGTTCTAATAGTGGAGACCACTGGTGAGTTCACAAACACAAGCCTATAAAAAGCAAATTGAATGAATAGTTGTTCTATTCTTTAAACACTCTTCTCGTCATATGTGTCACATCCCATAGGACATTCATCATACATATATTGTGGATGTTAGGATTATGCTCAATAACAAAAGTGTAATATTGTATTTGACAATCTTTTCATATTAATAAAGTGATTTCTGTTTTAACAAATCTTATAGCATTTATAGTTTTTTTATTATAATTTTCAAAAGTAAATAGTCGTAATGTCAAAAGACTATGAGAAATGAAGAATTGTTCGTACATCTGGATATGTATGAGGTAGACAAAATTCTTTAGTTAGTTTTGAACAATATTCACAACTTAAGACAAAGGTTGGGCACCTTTACCTTGTTAAAGTTGTAGATTCTTTTGCTAGCATTTGAGTGAGATCAAATATGTTATGATGAGTCTAAAATCATCAAAATGTGGTGTCTTTGGGCAAAAGAATCTAATGCACTAGGTGCATTGAATAGGATCACAGTTAAATACTTTATCCAGAACCGTCAGTGGATAAAAGTTTTCACTTGAGGACAATCAGAGAATCTATCTTAATCCCGAGATAAATGATGGACTTATGGTTGCAAGTGTTATCATTTGAGCTATCAATGAGTACGATTATATAGCATAGTCTATCCTTGATAGTTTGGTGGTATTCATGTGTTAATCGATAGAGGACTTCATTTATAGAAATGGACATCGTGGCTCCATTTATTAAATGAGAGTATAATATTATCATATGGATGTTTTGAGGTATTGGATATTAAATCTTAACATTGAGTTTTCAGTAGTGTCTATTGAAATATGGCTTCTGGACAAGTCAAAATATCTAAGTTTAAAACGTGGTCATATGAGCAAATATGGTAACTAGGAGAGCTATAGGCGGTCTATGAGCTCTTGGCGATTACTAATATTATTCACGAGGATACATTATCTCCAATAAGATTGCCTAGGGTATGAATGAGAAACATATACTTATTCTATCTTTATTTAAGAGTTCAATTTTAGTTCTTTACTGGAATGAACTAAAATTAATTGATTGGACCTAAGTGAATCATTTGTTGATTGTGATTAGGTTATGTCTATTGGAGCTTAAATTTAGATAGCCCGCCAAGATCCCCAATCCACACGGACTTGTATGGATCAGTTGATATATTCTACCGGACTAATTATGGGTCCATCTAGAATTGTATTAAGGCATGTGGACTTGTTTCTTTTAGTAAGAATGGGCCTGGTTTACATGTGGGCATTTTATTAAGGTCCAATGGATTTAATAAAATAGGAAAAACAATATATATGCCCATATATGGACTTGGGCGGCAAGGCTAAATATAATAGCCTATTATATTGTTTTTTATTTTATTATTTAATTAAATGGAAATTAATTAATTAATTGATTAATTATTTAATTAAGAATCAAAATCTTTTTCTGACTAGGAAATATGTTTCTTAGTATTATACTATTGTTGGTAGTATAATAAATATTAAAGACTTTATTTGGCAAGTAGATAAATAAAAAGGAATTTATTTATCTAGTCAAATTAGGAAGTCTTTGATATAGTCACAAATACACTAAAGAGTTGGATTAGGGTTTAAATTAAAAAAGATTTATAGGAGTCTTTTATGGAAATACAAATCCTTTTTGGTAGAGGATTTCGGTCATTACCTAAAAGACTATCAAGGAATTTGGCCAACCCTAAAATAAAAGGAAAGTGATTTTCGGCCAACCCTAAATAGTTTAGGGCAAGAATTTCGGCCACTATATATAACATATAGTGAAATTCGGCCAAAACCCTAAGGCTTGTTTGAGAGTTATTTTTCTTTAGCTTGAAAAATAGAATCCATCTCTTAGACTAGTGTGAGAATTCGGCCAAAAGGAAAAGAGAGAAGAGAACATTTTTTTCGATAGTGCACTAATAGCTTTTACATCAAAAGGCTTTGTGCATAATTTTGAGTTAGGTTCTAGTGAATTTCGATCAAGAGATTGAGAATTCAAAAGTGACCAGAACGTTCTTTGTTATCTCTTGGAAGTTTTTGTGACTAACGAAAAAGAAAAAGTTTTTTTTTTGTTATCCATCCTTAGGTACACAATTCAAAGAAAGGGAGATCATGCTCCTAGGTGATTCACGTTCATGATTAGATTGGAAGTTCTTGCGGAATATCACTGACGCAACTTCAAACCGGGTTCACGCTACAAAGGTACGATATACTTTTTATATATCAATTAATCAAAGGGTTAAGGTCTTCTTCTTTAAAGGAAATATTTTTTTAAATATACTAAGACTATTTTAGTCTCGCTTTCGCTGCATGCACGAGTTTTTCCCTACAAATGGTATCAGATCCTGGTTGCACCCTTGATTAATTGATGTATATATATTCTTGATTCTATTTCTTTAATTGTGATTATGGATGTTTGTTGGAACCCTGTTCACTGGTAACGCAACGAAAATAAGTTTTAACATTTTTATACAGATCGCAAACGATCTGGGGCCAGTGAACTTTTGATTGCAATTACTTTCCTGAACTAATACATACAATATGTAAATACAGGAAATTATAATCAATATAAAAAAATTAGAACCTTACCAACGTTTGGAGGCTCCTTCACTTTACGATATGCTTCTGGTATGTACCACCGATCTTCTTAGCTATTCCGGATCTGGTAACTGCGTGTGGGCGTGTCACGTACTCAGGAACGTAGGAGGATGTAGAGAAAAGAAGAAGAAACAATTTCTTCCAAGAGAAAACAAAACTAGAACAATTCTAGTTGTTAAAAAAAATTAACTTATATTTTTATTTTTTCTTTTCTTCAATGGTGCACGCTTGCACCTTTTTCACTTTTATATCCACGCACCCTATTGCTCTTTCTTTTTATTAGTAAAACCTGATGCCTTTTTTTTTTCTTGTTTTGTGTCAATAGTGCAACGATTGCCAATTTCTCTTTTTCTCTTCTATTGATTCACGCACCACATGTTTGTATCATATACAAACACTTATATATTAGCTTTGTGTGCTTCTCTTATCTATTTGTTATCAAAATATATATCAAATATATATTATTATAACTAAAACTCTTTAATTAATATCTTTTTAATTTTAAAATCTAAATCTTTTAAAATGTTATCTCATATCTTTTATTTTAAAAGATAATTAAATAGTTATTTTGAATTTAAACATTTTAAATTCAATTTCAAATATTTAATTTAATAAAATAATCATATTATGGTATTCTATTTAAAATCAAATATCAACTAACACCCTATATTTAGTGATTAATAACATAATTAAATAATCTTATTATTTAATTTATTTAATCACTATTATTCATTAATTAAATAATCTAATTATTCAATTAATTCCCGAATAAATATGTGTCAATTTCATAACACAATTAATTAGACAATCCAATTAATTAATTGTGACCCTTGTTACCAAATCGATCGGGCTAGCAAGGGGACCTAATGGACCCACAGTATTTTGAGGTCCAATAATCCTTGGAATCATTAATTAAACTCTTTCATTAATATTCCTTGATTATTAACTCCGGTGTTATTCCACTAAAAACCCGAAGCTGCTCTCTCTCAACTGCGGACGTTGTTACACAAACTGATAACTCGGTGTCCATCGATATAGCTATTACACATGGTGTGATCCTCCATAGTAGTTCATAATTAGAGCTGGGTCATAATGTCCATTATATCCCTCTAATTACATATGTCCTTTAAGTACCATTGATTCTTTAATGAACAATAAATCCTATTTCCTCATGGAATTAGGAGAGCGCTCATATTGTCTAAACCCCGAATCAACCCTTAAGGGAACTACCATCTACTTCTCACAAGAAGGAGTGGATTCCACTATTATGTACATACCTTCCCAGCCACAAGCCAAACCACAATCCCAACATATGGAGCATATTGATCAGGAGCTGCATCGGACCTCACTCACGGTATATCAAAGACCACGATCTAACTTGAAGGAGTCGATAAGACACTCAGGAATAAGATCACCCACATATAGCTATCATTAGTTGATATATAATATAAGAATCTCATCAGTAAACGGACCTTGGTGAGAGATTCATATAGATGTTAGCCCAGTCCTATATGATCACATCATACAAGGTGCCTCCATTCCCATATCTCATATGAATGATTCAGGATAGAATCACCGTACATTACGGAATGGACCGCAACAGCTATAGATTAACCATAAATAAAGTACCTCAGGCACGTCTCTTACTGTATCCATCCGTATATGACACTCATATACACAGTTCGAGATTACATCAGGCAATCTAGGATGTTAATATATGCACAAGTTATAAAATAAACAACACAACAAGAATGAATTGAACTTTTCTTTTTTATTTATTTCATAAATCCATTTACAAATTACATATTTAGGGTATAAACCCCAACAATATCCCACTTGCACTAAAACATGTGAGGCATGTTTCGTAACCCTAGACCATCTAGGTGACCCGAAAACACTTTAGCCGATAATGTCTTTGTAAATGGATTAGCATGATTGTCTTGTGAGGCTATCTTGGTGACGATCACATCTCCTCTCTACATTATCTCTCTAATGAGATGATACTTTCTCTCTATATGCTTTCCTCTCTTAAGGCTTCTTGGTTTTTTGGAATTAGCCACGGCACCACTGTTATCACAATAAAATGTGATGGGCTTATCCATATCTGGAACAACTTCCAGATCACTCAAGAACTTATGGAGCCAGACAACCTCTTTAGCAGCTTCACAAGTGGCTACATATTCGGCTTCCATGGTGGAGTCAGCAATGCAAGATTGCTTTATACTTTTCCACACAATGGCTCTACCACCTAGGCGCTCTTAGGTGTGGGATTTGTGATATTGCAAGTTTCCCTCTAGTGCCTTCGAGTTGTTTTAGAACTTTTTGCATATGTCTACTTTTCTTTGTCACACATCCTTGCATCTCATCACCAGTTGGACATGCGACATTTTGAATTATTTATTTTTGAGTTTATGAAAGTTTTTAGGTAGAGTCATGTTGTTATGATGTTGTGTCTTTGTTATTTGTGTTAAGTTTGCTTGAGGACGAGCAAAGGTTTGGTTTGGGGGTATTTGATCGAACCAAAAATGTCATACATTTTGGCCCTCATATCCTTTCTCTTTGTCTCTTTCTTGGGTGTTTTTATGTGTATTTATGGATCTTTTTGTTGATATTGCAGGCATTAGGTGAAAAATCAAGAGGCGGGATAAAAAAGACAAGTGGTGCAAAAATGGAGTTTTGAACACCATAGAGCACGGGTAGCACTGGTAGCATACCCGTGCACTGCCCATGCACCGGAAGAGAAATTTTAAGGAGGTCTAAGTGCATGAGTAACTGCATGGGTATCACCCATGCACAACCCATGCACATTGCCCAGACCAGAAGATAAAAAAAAATGAGATTTGGTGACAAAGGGCTGAATTGTAAAAACAGAGTGTGCAGATCATCCAACTTCAAAGGGTTATATCTCCCTCCTTGGATTGAACCACATTTCGGATTACATATATTCGATAAGCATTAGAAGTCTAGGTTCTAGCAGTTTTTATGAATTGAGATTCTGAGTTTTCTAGAGGAAGTTGTGGCCATTTTAGTAACTGTTACGCGGCTGTCCATGAGAACTGCATTGGTACCGCACGGGTATTACCCATGCCCTACCAGTGCACAACACTTTCCAGCACCAAAAATGATGGGGTTTAAGCAATTTTTAGAGGGGCAATGATGTCCTTTTATGCCTAGATCATGCCCTAACCTCCCAAGCCTATAAATACACAATTTTCTTATTAAAAACTCTCTTTCACACTTCAAAACTTCCACCCTCTTCCAAACACGAATTTCTCCCATTATTATCTCTAATTACTAACCGTAGATCTAGGAATAATTCCCTACCATATCCTAACCATTTTACATCATCTTCATCATTTACTACTCAACAAAGGACACTTGGAGATAGGATTCAAGCCTGAAGGAAGGAGAATGTCTACATGAGTCTTCTATATCTCTCTTCTCCTATTTATTTTCATTTATTTGTCATGAGTAGTTAAATATCCCACTAAGGGATTGATTGAAACACTTGTGGATGTTGGGCTTTGTAATGAACTTTATATTTTCTATCAATCTATCTTATATGTTCTATTCAATGTTTTTAATTGATTTCAAGAATTATTTGTTTTAGATTGTACATGACTATCTTTGCAAGTTGTTTTAGGAATTATTTGAGTAGAGAATTGAGTATACATGATGCTTGGTTCTCTTAAGATCTTTTGAATGGGAGGATTGAACAAGAGCACATGACTTGAGTAAAATCCGGACATAATTAATCTCATCTCTATCTAATCTTTAATAGGTTTCCAAAACTATACATCCTAGGATTGATTGCTTGTGATAGATTAAGCATCAACACTATACATCATAGGTTGGTGAATTGAGTAGTCCCCTATTTGATAGATATTCATTCATTGCACAACTATTTGTGGGTGGCCAATACTATACATGATAGATTGGGCACTCATAATTGGTATACAACCAACCCTATACATCCTAGGTTGGTTACACAAGATTTAAACACATTAATGAGAAGTTCCTATATTGCCCATTATTCACTTGTTGGATCCATCAATACTTTAGTTCTCACTATCATATTTTAACACTAATTGCATGTTAGATTAACTAGCCTAATGGTAGTTGCATTGTAGTTATTAACTTTTCAAATCAATCATTGATCTTTACTTTATTTATGCTTAGTTTAGGTTTAATAGTAGTTAACTAGTTTTAGCCATTTAGTTTCCCTTTCCCTACGGACGATACCTTTACTTGCCATTATAATTATTTTGTAAGCATTTTGAGGCATTTGAGGTTTTATAAATATTTTCGACGGATCTTTTCTAACAACAAAAATGCTCTCGTCAATGACTTCGAGTTCATTTACTGCAATTCCCCTTTCTTTCACTATCCCTCGGCGTTAGAAGCTCTGCAACCTATCCTCAAAATCTCTGTTCAGGAGGGTACAAGGGGGTATTTGGGATCATTTGGACTTTTTCCTATGGCCCACATTTTTGGTTCTCTGTCTGGAAGACATCTGCAAAAGATAGTAGCATAATTAGGAATAGACTAGATGCAATAAGAAGCATGTATAGGAGCATTAGTACGGAAATCAGAAAAACAAAATTTTGTTCTGCAGCTCCCAGTGCGCTAGTCATGCGCGGGTAAGGACCCGACATTTCACCTGCGCACCTACCCCGAATTGTACACATACTGCCAGGTGAAGTCACCCGCGCAGACATACCCGCGCATTTGCCCATAAATTACTCGTGAAAACTTATGGCATACATTCACTATACTTCAATCAAAAACATACAACTTTGCAAAGATTCTTCCCAATTTATACCTAATCAAAATTATGCATGAACCAACACTAATTATCATCCAATTTTATCAATTAATTCAATCTAAACATACAAACCCTAAAATCCACTTTCATGCAAAATCATGGGTAATTTTTACTCTAATTTAATTCAAGATCAAAAGCATTACCCCCACACAGACCAAACACAAATTCATCAAACAAAAATAGAGCACAATTTCGTGGGTCCATCAAAAAACCCTACTCAATTTTTTATTCAAAACAAGATAGAAAGAGGAGAGGAGAAACAATTCTTTAATCACAAAATTGATGAAGAAGTGAGGAAGAGACATACCTTGTTTTGTAATTTGGAGCCCTACTTAGAGAGAAAACCAAAAAGTACCTTGAGAGGGAGAGAGGGAAATTTCGGTTTGAAAGTTTATTTGGTGTAGCCCTAGTGAAAGTGACAGAATCTATTTATATTTGTGCCCAGTGTGCGGGTCTTGCCCAATGTGCTCGGGTGTCCACCTGCGCAGTCAGAACAATGCAAATGTTGTATTACTGCACCTGTTGTGCGCTGGTGGTATCCTCATTCACAGCATCGAGCACTTCTGATAATGTGCTGGTCTTGTGCGGGTGTGTACCCATGTAATGAGACCTGTGCACAACACTGTCTGGTTCTATTATCTTTGCTAGTGCGCTGTTCATTGCACTAGTATGCACCATCGCATAAACCAGCACACTGAGGCCTTATGCCACCTTCAATTCTGGTCCTTTTACCTTAATTTCCTGTCTTCTTTTTGTCTTCTGTCTCTTGACCTACACACACTCGAAAATACCAACTCAATTTGCCTTATTATATTATTAGCAACTAAAACATAAAAACAAAACACAAATTAAAATATATTCCACAATACATTTTCTTCCCCCAAACCTAATTTTACCCACACAATGACAAGCACAAGTCAATCAAATAAAATGGGCAACAATGGGATTAAAAATATAAAATCAATTGTGCAATCCATGAATTGCATCAAAAATATTCAATTAGATGCACTAGGTGAGGGGCTAGGGTCCATTAAGGGCGGTTTGACCAAATTAGGAAATTCACGTTTTTTCACAACCCAAACAAATGTAGATTTTTTCAAGATCTTTTCCTGGCCCATGATTCTCACTTGGTTCATTAAATCTTTCCTCACCCATATTTGCTTTATCCTAAGTGGACTCCTCTTATTCCTAGGACTTCTCATCTTCCTGTGTTGATTGAACTTGTAATTTTTAGCCCTTACATGCTCTCATGTTGAACAAATATAGCAAATCGGGTTTGAGTTAGAGGGACTCCCTCTTGATGAGTGACTTTGAGGCCGTTGGATTTGCATCACTTGTAACGCCTTGACCTCTTTCTCTACCTTATCTAGTTGAGTTATGCAGTCACACTCTTTCACCTTTGCTATCTTGTGGGCCTCCTCTTTCTTGTTGAGATCTTCTTTAACTTCATCCAAAGCATTGGCTTTTAGCTCAATCTCCAATTGCATATTCCTTGATTTGCGAGCTTTCTCTTCTTCAAATTCTTCTAAATGCCTTGCTAATACTTTTAATGCCTCCAATACTTTATCTTTTTCAAATTCAAGACTCTGGAGTTGTTCTTCGAATTCCTTGTTCTTGTTGGAGACTTCTTCATTCTTCCTCATGAGTGTACTATTTTCCACTTTGAGTGACTTCACTTCAAGCAAGAGCTTTTTGTTGAGCTCTTGGAGCTTCTCTATCTTTGACACTTCCAAGGCTTCTTTGCCTTCTAGCTCCTTCTTCAAAAGTTGCATTTCCTTCTCAAAATCCTCCCTCATATCCTCTGTTTCTCTAGAGACTTCTCCTACTTTCATTTGAAGTGCTACATTTTTCTGTCTTCAACAACTCCATCAATGACATTATCTCTTTTCCAGCATTCATCATCTCCTTGCACATCTCTTCCAACATTGCTTCTTCCTTCCTCAGGGGTCCTTTGTGGTTCGTCCCTTTGTAGGTATGAGATGGTCTTGTAGTCTTGACTTGATGCCATTACGGTGGTGTTGAAATTTCCTTCAAAACCCGACTCTATTCCTTGTTCTGGCCAGCTAAGTAGCAAATATTTGATGAAGTTCTGCTCTGCTACAATTTGCTCATTGGTGTGATTGTATTTTTGCATGAGCTCTCTTAACTAATTTTCGTCCAACATGCTCATTTGTTGATAGCTTGGCCTCGAATCTTGCAAGAAGAAATCCAAAGAGTCCTAAAACTTGGAAAATCAAAAGCAAAAATACCACGCGCGGTAAAAAGAAACGAAAAAGACTAAAAACACTAATTAAGAAACTAATACTATTAAAAATAATCTAAACACTACTACGCTCACCAATCCCTGGTAGCAGCGCCATTTTGAACACTCACTTTTTGTGTCGTTAGTAAATCGCGAATTCAAAAGAAATTATAATAAGTCCTAGCAATGTGCTCTAATGTTTTCAAAACAAGTACATCGACAAGCAAGGGTATCGTCCACAGGGATTAGGGGTAGCAATGACTAGAATAGGATTAATAATACTAAAATGCATAAAAGTAAAATGTCATGGTTGGTTGAAGAGGTTAAAAACTAAAATGCAATTAAGTTAAGCTAGACTAAATGCAATTAGGTTAGAATGATATGAGTGAGAACTAAGGTATTGATGGATCCAACAAGTGAATAATGGGCAATCACGAACTGTCATGAATGTTCATTAATCTTATGTAATCAACCTAGAGTGTATAGTGTTGATTATTTATCCCTCATAAATGACCAACCTGGAGTGTTGACTAAAATGAGCCGTTAAACACTCGATTTTACTCGAAATTGAGTCAAAGGAAGAGGAAATGGGGGCTAGATTCTGACGCTAAAATGGCTCGATCACATTCCTCACACTTTTCATTAATCTTCAGTGTGGCTTGGTAGTGCGGTTTGTTGCCCGCACTTTGCTCAAAATAAGCAAATGCTCCCCTTTTTTTCCCTTTTATCTGTACTTTGGTCAAAAAGATCCTTGAAGCTCTGAAAATACCTAAAAACACTTATTTACAATATTAAATGCCTAAAATGCTCAGAAAGCAGTTACAAAAGTTAGATAAGGGGTGTACAAAATGTGAACATTTTTAGCACGATCATCTGTTTCCTATTATTGGTCTACTAATCCCGAGGGTCTTCTCCAACTCTTCTAGACACGACCCCTTAGAGTGGGGATTAAGGTGCTGCTTCGCCAAAAAAATCCTTCTTTAGAGAGATGACAAAATTTCGGTGTTAACACAACCCTGCTGAAAAACCTTTAATAATTTGTCCTTTTTTGCATCCATAGTTAAATTTTCTACAATTGTTTTGGAAGAAACTCGAGGAAGAAGAAAAAGTTTCTAGTCTCCATTTATTATTTTCAAAATAAATAGTAGAAAGCATCAGGTGTCATAATTCTCTGGGCAAAAGCAATGTAATGATACAACAAAAGTGCACTGTGCATCTACAATGATAAAGATCGGTAATTTCCTGCAAAACATTGTAAGCAACACACTTAAATGTAAAAATGTTAACATTATTGCTAATGTAGTCAGCATAAACTCCTCCGATCATAGATGCCACCACCTACCACACTAGTTTCATGGCATGTACCGATAGTTTCACGGTGACCAGGAACGAAGTCAGGATTTTAACTATGGGGGTAAAACATAAACTACATTTACAAGAAATTAAATGAAAAAAAAATAGATTATTTTTTGTTATTGATATATCATTAAAAAATATTCTCCTAACATCTCCCATCTTTTTTTTTCATTTTGACATTTTTTAACTCACTTTTTTTGTTTACGTATATAATTCCTTGATGTCCATTTATTATTTTGCCCTTTAAGGTTAACAACCAATGTGTCTTTTTAACGGTAATGGAGAAAATGACAAATAGTGTGAACTAGAGGGAATAATGGCCACTAATAAAACTAGAGGGGGGTTTGACCAATATGACAAACGTCAAGGGAAATTTTGATAATATCCCAATAAAGAAAAAATATATTAGTAGAACCCCTCTAAATTAATATTTCTAGGACCAAACATTCAATAATAATTTAGAGGGGTTATTAATTTGAAGAGTTTTACCATATAAAGTGTTATTTTGTCTTAGAAAATGTGTAGAAGTCGGTTTTCTTGTTTAGGAAATGTTCATTTTCGGGATTTCTCATTTAGTCAGTTTTCTTCTTCAAGGAAAGTTCCTTATTTTTTTTTCAGGATTTCAAATCACAATGGCACTGCCCATGTACCAATTACAGAGCTACCTAATCATATCCAACTCATTAACACAATAGAGCACCATCTGCCACCATATTTAAAGATGAAGTGTGTTACACTCCAACTGAATATGATATGGTCAATGATATCACGAGGCAGAATAATGATGATGTAGTTGAGATAGATGATGACGATGATGATAGTCGTGAGTACCCAAAATCTCTACTTGTAAGGTTGTTGAAATGCTAATTTAATTGAAGTCATTTGGTTACAACAAGAAGGTGATCACGATAGATTCTTGAGGACAATTCAAAAGATGAATGATGAAGTCAAAATATCAGACATGGTGGGCTAGTGTAAACTAGTATTTTGAAGTATTTTTCTAGTTCTTGAATAATATGTACTATATTTTGTAATTTTATGAAATTATTAATTTATGAGACAGTTGAGACTGAAACTTTATACTAGGTTTCAAAAAGAAATTATTAATTATTACGATAGAGAGGTTTATTAATTTGTTACACTATCCCGAGTCGGGTACTAAGATTTGTTATTAATACAAAAAAGGATATTAATTTATATGAGATTAATTTACAGGAGTTCTACGTATATAAAATGCATTTTTAGGTTAGTCAAAGGTGCCAATAGCACTACTATATTTTGGGCCAACAATCACATAAGATCCCATATCCTAAACATGTATTTAAAAGATCTGTATAACCTTTTTTAGATATGTCTTTCAAAATTTCGAGTTCAATTCCAAGTCTTTTGTTCTAATAATAATTAAAGATTAAAAAATTCTTATTCTCTCTCAAGTTTCTCTCGTTCTCTCTTAAAAAAACTGTCAAAATTGTAAGGATATTATTATCCCAATTTTTTTTTTGAGGTATCAGTAATTTTACACCATCTGGTTTTAGTTTAAGTATCAGTAATAGTAATTTTACATGTTCTATTATCTTATAAATAAAAACACTATTATACCCTTTTATCTCTTTTTTAAATTTTGAATTTTTAAAAAAATAAAACGTTTTAATCAAATACAAAGTACAAAATCAATTAAAAAAATAAACAGTGAGATCTAACGATCTTAATAGACATTAGACATACAATCTGAATCTGCACCAAATCCAAACAACCTCAGCAACCTCCAACTGAAACACGAAAAATGAAGAACATAAAACACCCCCAAATCGCCATCAACCTGACCACAAACCATCATCATATCACAGCCAAACTACAATCATACTAGATTCACAAACAAATAAAAATCCAAATATAGAATCAACACCAAGCCGCCCAAAAAACAAGAAAGAAAAAAAACGAAAAAGAAATTTTGATTTAGTGAATATTTCTAGAAAACCAAAAACACGAAAGAAACAAAAAAAACAAAAACAAAATCCCAAACCTTTGACACGCGAGCTGGTGATGAGCTTCTCGTGATTCTTCGAACAACATGTAAACAATAGAAAATGGTTTCCTTGTTTGAATAGAAATCCAGCTTCAAAGCTAGGAATTTGATTTTCAGATAGATTTCAACCAAATTCAGATTCAACAGTTGACAACAACAAATAAAAGTGTACAAAAAAGGAAGATTTTATTTTATTTTATTAAATCCAAAGATAGATCTACATGGGAGCCTCCTCTTTTCTCGACGGCCTAGTTTTCCACGAACAGGGGAAGCTGGGCAAATCGATCGCCGTTTGCGGCCCCGATCGCGACCTTCTCCATTTCCCAACCACCACACCACCAACAACTCCACCTCCGTTTCCAGCTCTGGCCACCCCATCTCTATCTTCGTCCAGGCAAAACCCACCTACCAAGTCGCCGCCGCCATACCACCACCACCAAACAAGCAAGTACCCATTTTTTCCCTTTTTTTCTTTAACAACACATACAAAATTCCATCAATACCGTAGATGAGATGGGGAGAAGAAAGAAAGATGCATATGAAGAGAGATAATTGGTGAAGAGAGAACGTGATAATCCAGAAAGAGAGTAAAATGATTGGGATGATCCCAATTTTTGTTTAAGTTATTTTTTAAATATTAATTTTTATTAACTGATTTTTTTTTATTTCATTAAGGGCCCTTTTGGAATAACCTTTACTTTTGGTTTTTGTCGGTAGAAGAACATAAGTAAAAGTCTGAGCTTTTCGGTTACTGTTTAGATGGTATATTTCAGAAGAGTTTTTGTATCAGAAAGAGTTTTTAAGACTGTTTGGTTGTAACATTTTAAAATCTCTTCTAATTATAATATGACATTTTTGTAGGGAAAAATTAATTAAAACCGCAGCGGAAGGCGAAAAGTAGATTTTCGTATAGTTTAAAATTTTTCTAAAGATTTGAACTTTAACCCTTTAATTAATTAAACACAAATATACGGTTAGAGTTAAATACCTCTTGTCGCGTGATCCGATTGACTTACGTCGATGGTAATCCGCAAGATCTTCAATCCTAGCACGTACGTGAATCACCTAGGAGCGTGGTCTCCCTTTTTTCTTTGAATTGCTTACCTGAGAATGGATGTATGGAACTTCTGATCCTGATCTTCAATCCCAAAACACCAAGAGCCTAGAAAAATAGTTCCGGTCACTTATGAATTCACAATCGATATGATTGGAACTCGCGTAACCCTAAATCGAAAGTGTGCACAAAACCTTTTAATGTTAAAGGCTTGCAAGTGCACTATCGAATGAGAACTTAATTTTCTTTTTCTCTCTTGGCCGAAATTCTATGTGTATTGAGAGAGATAAGATTTTTATTTTTCAAAGCAAACAAAAATCTCTCTCACTCAAGCTTCTTCTAGTGGCCGAAATTTATCACCTTATATTTATAAGGTGACCGAAATTTCTCCTTCTCAGAATAGGGTTGGCCGAATTCTTTGTGTAGGAAATCTAGGGTTGGCCAATTTCCTTACTTGAAAAGGAATTGTGCTTTTCCCTAATTCCTATCAATTTAAGAATCCTAACCCTTATAGGACTAGGGTGGCCGAATTCTTTGTGTGGTATGGAGTGTATGTGGACTTAATCCTTACCACATTTGGACTCCTATCACTTAAAAGAATTCTAACCCTAATCCAACACATAGTATTTTATTTACTGATCAGGAAAAGATTTTGATTTAAACTATTAATTAATTAAATAATTAATTAATTTCCATTTAATCAAAACAATAAAATAAAATAATATCTTGGGCTATTTTATTAGCCTTGCCGCCCACACCATATATATATGGGCCTAATATTATTTTTCTTATTTTATTTAATCCATTAGACTTTAAATAAAAGCCCACATGTGAACCAGACTTATTCTTACTAAAAGAAACAAGCTCACATGTCTCCTTTTAATATATTAATATAATAGAGCAGCTCATTAAATAAATAATAGACATATTATATTCTTAATATATTAAATGCAATTCTAGATGGACCCATAAATTGGTCCGGTAAAATATATCAAGTGATCCATGCAAGTACGTGTGGATTGTGGATCTGGGCGGGCTATCTAAATTTAAGCTTCAATAGACATAACCTAATCACAATCAGCAAATGATTCATTTAGGTCCGATCTATTAATTTTAACTCATTCCACTAAACAGCTAAAATTGAACTCTTAAATAAAGATAGAATAAAGAGATGTTTCTCATTCATACCCTAGACAATCTTATAGGAGATGGTGTATCCTCGTGAATAATATCAGTAATCGCCAAGAGCTCATAGACCGCCTATAGCTCTCCAAGTTACCATATTTCCTTATATGACCACATTTTGAACTTGGATATTTTGACTTGTCCAGAAGCCATGTCTTCAATAATCATTATTGAAAACTCAACGTTGAGATTTAATATCCAATACCTCAAAACATCCATACGATGATATTATACTCTCATTTAATAAATGGAGCCACGATGTCCATATCTATAAATGAAGTCCTCTATCGATTAACAAATGAATACCACCAAACTATCGAGGATAGACTATGCTATATATGTTAGGATTATGCTCAATGGCAAGACTGTAATATTGTAATTGACAATCTTCTCATATTAATAAAGTGAATTCTGATTCTTACAATTACTTATAGTATTTATTATTATAACTGTCAAGGTAAATAATCATAAGGTCAAAAGACTATGAGACATGAAGAATTGTTCATACATCCGGATATGTATGAGGTAGACACAATTCTTTAGTTAGTCTTGAATAACGTTCACAACTTAAGTTAAAAGTTGGGCACCTTTATCTTGTTAAAGTTGTAGAATTCTTTTACTAGCATTTGAGTGGGATCAAATGAATATGATGAGTCTAAAATCATCGAAAGGTTTTCGAGTAAAAGAATCTAGTGCACTAGGTGCATTGAACTGGATCACAATGAAATACTTTATCTAGAACCGTCACTAGATATAAGTCTTTTCATTAAAGAGGACAATCGGAGATTCTATCTTAATCCTGAGATAAATGATGGACTTATGGTTGCAAGTGTTATCATTAGAGCTATCAATGAGTACGATTATATAGCATAGTCTATCCTCGATAGTTTGGTGGTATACATTTGTTAATTGATAGAGGACTTCATTTATAGATATGGACATCGTGGCTTTATTTATTAAATGAGAGTATAATATCATCATATGGATGTTTTGAGTTATTGGATATTAAATATCAACATTGAGTTTTCAATAATGATTATTGAAAACATGGCTTCTGGACAAGTCAAAGTATCCAAGTTCGAAATGTGGTCATATGAGGAAATATGGTAACTTGGAGAGCTATAGGCGGTCTATGAGCTCTTGGCGATTACTGATATTATTCACGAGGATACACCATCTCTTATAAGATTGTCTAGGGTATGAATGAGAAACATCTCCTTATTCTATCTTTATTTAAGAGTTCAATTTTAGCTGTTTAGTGGAATGAGTTAAAATTAATAGATTGGACCTAAGTGAATCATTTGTTGATTGTGATTAGGTTGTGTCTATTGAAGCTTAAATTTAGATAGCCCGCCAAGATCCCCAATCCACACGTATTTGCATGGATCACTTTATATATTCTACCGGGCCGATTTAAGGGTCCATCTAGAATTGTTTTTTAATATATCAGGAATATAATATGTCTATTATTTAATTAATGGGCTGCACTATTATATTAATATATTAAAAAGAGACATGTGGGCTTGTTTCTTTTAGTAAGAATGGGTCTGGTTCACATGTGGGCTTTTATTTAAAGTCCAATGGATTAAATGAAATAAGAAAATAATATATGGCCCATTTATATAAGTGGGGCGGCAAGGTGTATATATTAACCTAATATATTATTTTGTTTCATTGTTTTAATTAAATAAGAATTAGTTAATTTATTAATTAATTGTTTAATTAAGAAACAAATCTTTTTCTGATCAGGAAATATATTTCCTAAAGTTATACTATTGGTGGTAGTATATTAAAAGTAAAAGACTTGTTTGATAAGAAAATAAATACTTAATTTTATTTATTTAATCAAATAAGAAGTCGTTTTATTTAGTCAATAAAAGAATAAAAATATCTATGAGTTGGATTAAGTTTTGAAGTCTAAAAGATTGATAGAAATTAGGGTGCAACACAAACTCTTTTTGGTATGTGATTTGCGGCAACCCTAGTCCATTTAGAGGAAGATTTCGGCAATCCTAAATAAAAGAGGAAGCAAAATTTCGGCCACCTATATAATTCCACATATAGAATTCAGCCACCATAGTTGATTGAATGATTCAATTTTTCTTCTTCTTCTCAATTCATAGAAAAGGATAATTTTTATTCTAAAAAACATAAAAGAGAGAAGAGATTATTCTTTGATAGTACACTGATTGCTTGTTTATCAATAAGCTTGTGTGTATAACATCGAATTATGTTCACGCGAGTTTCGATCATTAGATTGAGAACTCAAAAGTGACCGGAATAATTTTTGTCTTCTTTTGATTGTTTTGTGACTAACAAAAGAAAAAGAAAACTTTGTTCATCCATTCTCAGGTTTGCAATTCAAAGAAAAAGGGAGACCACGCTCCTAGGTGATTCACGTACGTGTTCGGATTGGAAGATCTCGCAGTACTGTTCACGATCACTGTTCACGGGGGGGGTGGGGGGGGGGGGGGGGTGGGGGGGGTTGTTCACGATCACTGTTCACGCTGGTACTGTTCACGATCACTGTTCACGTGGGTACTGTTCACAATCACTGTTCACGCCGGTACTGTTCACGGGCATCGGAAAAGATTTTACGGATTACCAATCGAAGTAAGTCAATCGGATCACGCGTCAAGAGGTATTTAACTCTAACCGTATATATTTGAGTTTAATTAATTAAGAGGTTAAGGTTCAACTTTGAGAAAAAATTTAAAACCATACGAAATCTATTTTTCGTTTCTTCCGCTGCGTTTTATATCGATTTTTCCCTACAATTGGTATCAGAGCCTTGGTTGTACCTTTTAATTAATTAACGTATATATACGTGAATCTATTTCTTTTTTATTGTGATTATACATGTTTTAGAAAGAGATGGCACTCTAGGTATTCGCATATATAATTACATGTTGAATGTATGGATTTATATATGTTTTATAATGTGAATTGTTATTGCTTGATTTTGGTCCTAGAATTTCAATGTAATTTTTGTTTCGGATTTGTAACAAGAAGGGTGGTATATTATTGCCATAATTCCTTCTTGGTAGTTGTTAGGGTTTTATTTTTTTTTTTGTAATCAGGTGCAGTATTTTTTTTTTGTAAATCTTACTGCAGTAAAAAAAAAATTTGTTGCAGTAATTTATTCGTAATATGTTGTAATGTATTCGGGTATTGAAAATTCGAAGACACGAAGAAAAACGAAGCAACCGGAACCGAGAACGAGCACCGTGCGCACCCTAGGACTGGATTGGGCTGCGCATGGCAAGCCCAATCCTTGGTGGGCTGTGCACGGCAGCCTTGTGTGGCCTTATGGGCTGCGCAAGGCAGCCCCTTTGTGGGGTTGTGGGCTGTGCACGTCCATGGGAGGAGGCCGAGGGATGAGCGTATGGTTGATGGCCACCTGAAGATCTTGTATTCCTAACAATTGTAATTTACTTGCTTTTCTAGGATGGGCCAAAATTGTTGCTATTTAATTTTTGCTTAAATATTACAATATTTGTTGTTGTATGATAACATGACATTTTAGAATAGGAGTGCCACTCATATATCTCTTTTGGTATGAACATGCATTGAATGATTTAGGTATCTAATTGGCATCTAGATAACTTGGTAAAAATAATTCTTTGGGATTTAATCACACGCCTTAAATAATTGAGTGGGAGAAGGTGTGCAAGAACGCCTATGGCCTCCAAGATTAGTTGAGTTTTATTATTTTTGGTAATCCCTCCAAGGGGCGTCCATAAATGGAATTTAACAATATACTTCCTTACAAGGATAGACTAGACAATTGACTTAAACGAAATCTACTCCCCAATGAGGGATTTTCGTGAGAGAAAATTGAGGGTCGATATCTTGGTAACACACTCAATGTAATTTTATTAATATCCTCCCAAGAGTTCTTGTTAATAAAAATTACAAGGCTAAAATTAAAAACGCTGGTTGTTATGTTAACAATTAGGTGGGACCTAGTCTAACTAGTAAATAGTGCGAACTTCCAAAGGAGGCGTAATATTTATGGGTGTTGGATCACTGTTGAATTTTTATGATTGAATTATTTATTTTAATTCAAGATAAATTTTTAAAAGTGCTATTATCATGATTATTTACTTATATATGTTTTTGTTTAAATCAGAAATCATGACCCCATCACTTATGAACATCCTGAAAGATAACACCTTAACTGGAGATAACTACGTAACATGGAAAAGGAAAATTGGGTTGTTGCTGCAAAGTGAAAAACATAAGTTTGTTCTGACCACTCGTAAACCACCCCTTCCTAATAATGAATCTAATGTGATGCAAAGAGATGAGTATGAGCAGTGGAAGACTTCTGATGATATGGCAAAATGTTACATTATGGCCACTATCTCCGACGTGTTGCAACAGCAACATGAAGGAATGGAGTCCGCTGCTGATATAATGATGTCTCTAGAGGAAATGTTTTCTATGAGGTCTAGGATGACTAAGAGAGAGGCAGTGACTGCTTTTATGAATCTTAGGATGAAACCTGGACAATCTGTGAAAGATCACATGATGAAAGTCATAGCATATCTCAATATTGCTAAACTAAATAGTGCTAAGATTGATGGTGAGACCAAAATTGATATGGTAGTTAACTCACTGTCAGATTCCTTTGATTAGTTCAAGTTGGACTACACCTTGAACAAAAAGGAATACACCTTGTAGGGCCTGATGCAAGATGTTCAAAGCGCTGAAAAGATCCTTGTGAAAAACAAAGGTCAAGAGATTTATTTGGTTGGTAAAGTTGCTACTGTTAAGACCCGTAAGAAGGTCAAGAAACAACAGAAGAAAAAGCAACTTGGGCCTACCAAAAAGGAAACCAAGAAAGTAACCAAGATCAAAGGAAAATGCTTCCTTTGTGGTGTAAAGGGACATTGGAAAAGAGATTGCCCAAAGTCCCAGAAAAAGAAGGAAGAAGGTAATGTTAATTATCTAGAAACATGTTTTCTGGCAGATTCTACTGATTCTTGGATCATAGACTCTAGAGCCACTAATCATGTTTATTATTCCTTGCAGGGGTTTCAGGAAAAGAGAAGGTTGAATGAAGATGAAGTCAATTTGCGCTTGGGCAACGGAATGTTAGTGTCTGCAAGTGCAGTGGGAGATATTAGAGTTATTTTAGATTCTAGTAGGCATTTAGATTTAATACACGTTTATTATGTACCTCAATTCAAGAGGAATTTAATTTCAGTTTCTTGTTTAAATAAGTTTGGATATTCGGTTACTTTTAATAAAACTTTTATTATTAGTAAGAATGACAAAGTTGTTTGCAAAGGTACATTGGAAAACGGTTTATTCTTTTTGCATAGAAATATCTCTCACTCGTTAGACACAAAAATAACGGAACCTAATCATAAAAGAGTAAAATTATCAAAAGATGAAACCTATCTTTGGCATTTACGCCTAGGTCACATTAACCTTAATAGGATTAAAAGATTGGTATGTGACGGACCTTTAAGTGACTTAAAGGTTGATGATCTACCAACTTGTGAATCTTGTTTGGAAGGTAAAATGACCAAAAGGCCGTTCAATACCAAAGGTGCAAGAGCCACTGAATGTTTAGGACTAGTACACACTGATGTATGTGGTCCTATGAACATTCAAGCTAGAGGTGGATATGAGTACTTCATCACCTTCACAGATGATTACTCAAGATTTGGTTACGTGTATCTCATGAGACATAAGTCGGATGCATTTGATATGTTCAAAGCATTCAAAGCTGAAGTAGAAAATCAGCTTGAGAAACATATAAAAATCTTGAGATCTGATCGTGGTGGAGAATATCTATCTGGAGAGTTTCAGCAATATCTTATTGATAATGGGATAGTTTCTCAGCTTTCTGCACCAGGTACACCTCAACAAAATGGGGTAGCAGAAAGGAGAAATAGGACTCTTTTAGAGATGGTTAGATCAAAGTTGAGTTATTCAACACTTCCTATTTCTTTTTGGGGATATGCTCTACAAACAGCAATATATATTCTAAACGATGTACCATCTAAATCTGTCCCTAAAACCCCACATGAATTGTGGACTGGGCGAAAGCCTAGTTTACAACACATGAGGATATTTTGTTGTCCTGCACATGTGTTGAAAGGAAAGACAGAAAAGATGGAGTCCCGTTCGGAAACATGTATATTTGTGGGGTATCCAAAAGGAACTAAAGGATATTATTTCTATAGTCCTTCTGATCTAAAAGTATTTGTTTCAACAAATGCTTCATTTCTAGAAAAGGACTATATGAATAATTTTGTGCCCAAAAGTAGAATTGTCCTGAATGAGATGTCAGGAGATACAATTCCACAAGAGGTTTCACAACCTAGCCCAATTGTAAGTTCTACTCCAACACAAGATCAACAACCTACCATTCCTCATCGTAGTGGGAGGGTTAGAACACAACCCGAAAGATATATCGGTCTAAGAGAATCTGTTGAGAATCTCCCGGATGACGATGATCCCTACACGTACAAGGAAGTTATGGAGGATGTTGATTGTCGTCATTGGCAAAAGGCAATGCAATCCGAGATTGAATCGATGTTCAATAACAAAGTCTGGTCCCTTGTAGACTTGCCTAAAGGGATAAAACCCATTGGGTGCAAGTGGGTATATAAGAGGAAAAGAGGTATGGATGGTAAGGTGGAAACCTTTAAAGCTAGACTAGTAGCTAAAGGTTATACACAGAAAGAAGGTATCGATTACAAGGAAACCTTCTCACATGTGGCCATGCTTAAATCCATTAGGATACTCTTATCCATTACAGCATCTCTAGACCTAGAGATTTGGCAAATGGACGTCAAGACAGCTTTCCTTAATGGAAGTCTTGACGAGAGCATCTACATGATGCAACCAGAGGGATTCATTGAAAAAGGCCAAGAAGAAAGAGTATGCAAGTTGCAAAAGTCCATATATGGACTAAAGCAAGCATCCAGATCCTGGAACATAAGGTTCGATCAAGCTGTAAAGGGTTTTGGATTTATTCAAAACCCTGACGAACCTTGTGTATACAAGAGGATCAAAGGCGACAAGTTGGTTTTCCTCATTCTTTATGTTGATGGTATACTACTCATTGGAAACAATGTAGGTGTATTGACATCAGTGAAAGAATGGTTAGCAAAACAATTTGATATGAAGGACTTAGGAGAAGCAAGTTATATTCTTGGTATCCAAGTAATAAGGGATAGAAAGAATAGAACGATTGCATTATCCCAAGCTTCATACATTGATAAAATCTTGTCTAAATTCACCATGCAAGATTCCAAGAAAGGTATGTTACCTTTTAGACATGGAATCAAACTTTCTAAAGGTCAAGCACCTAAGAATGTGCATGAAGAGCAATTCATGAGTAGAGTTCCATATGCCTCGGCAGTTGGAAGTCTCATGTATGCAATGCTCTGTACTATACCATATATTTGTTTTGTTGTTGGCATAGTTAGCAGGTTTCAATCGAAACCCGGTCCTGATCATTGGACGGCAGTCAAGCATATTATCAAGTATCTCAAGAGAACTAGAGATTATATGCTTGTATACTCTGGAGGGGATTTAATTCCCGTTGGGTATACAGATTCTGATTTCCAGTCGGATTCTGACTCCAGAAAATCCACATCAGGATCTGTGTTTACCATTGGAGGAGGAGCAGTCATATGGAGGAGTATCAAGCAATCTTGTATTGCTGATTCCACCATGGAAGCTGAGTATGTTGCTGCATGCGAAGCTGCCAAAGAGGCTGTTTGGCTCCGCCAATTCTTGATTGACTTAGAAGTGGTTCCTAGTGCGAATAAGCTGATCACTATACACTGTGACAACAGTGATGCAGTGGCTAATTCGAAAGAACCAAGAAGTCATAAGAGAGGTAAACACATTGAAAGGAAGTATCACATTTTGAGGGAAATTGTTCATAGGGGAGACGTGACGATCACCAAAATCGCGTCAGCAGAAAATCTAGCGGATCCTTTCACAAAAGCTCTACCTCAGAAGAGCTTTGATGGACATCTAGAGTACATGGGAATGAGAGATATGACACACTTGCTATAAAGCAAGTGGGAGATTGTTAGGATTATGCTCAATGGCAAGAGTGTAATATTGTAATTGACAATCTTCTCATATTAATAAAGTGAATTCTGATTCTTACAATTACTTATAGCATTTATTATTATAATTATCAAGGTAAATAATCATAAGGTCAAAAGACTATGAGACATGAAGAATTGTTCATACATCCGGATATGTATGAGGTAGACACAATTCTTTAGTTAGTCTTGAATAACGTTCACAACTTAAGTTAAAGGTTGGGCACCACTATCTTGTTAAAGTTGTAGAATTCTTTTACTAGCATTTGAGTGGGATCAAATGAATATGATGAGTCTAAAATCATCGAAAGGTTTTCGAGTAAAAGAATCTAGTGCACTAGATGCATTGAACTGGATCACAATGAAATACTTTATCTAGAACCGTCACTAGATATAAGTCTTTTCATTAAAGAGGACAATCAAAGAGTCTATCTTAATCCTGAGATAAATGATGGACTTATGGTTGCAAGTGTTATCATTAGAGCTATCAATGAGTACGATTATATAGCATAGTCTGTCCTCGATAGTTTGGTGGTATACATTTGTTAATCGATAGAGGACTTCATTTATAGATATGGACATCGTGGCTCCATTTATTAAATGAGAGTATAATATCATCATATTGATGTTTTGAGGTATTGGATATTAAATCTCAACGTTGAGTTTTCAATAATGATTATTGATGACATGGCTTCTGGACAAGTCAAAATATCCAAGTTCAAAATGTGGTCATATGAGGAAATATGGTAACTTGGAGAGCTATAGGCGGTCTATGAGCTCTTGGCGAATACTGATATTATTCACGAGGATACACCATCTCCTATAAGATTGTCTAGGGTATGAATGAGAAACATCTCCTTATTCTATCTTTATTTAAGAGTTCAATTTTAGCTCTTTAGTAGAATGAGTTAAAATTAATAGATTGGACCTAAGTGAATCATTTGTTGATTGTGATTAGGTTGTGTCTATTAAAGCTTAAATTTAGATAGCCCGCCAAGATCCTCAATCCACACGTATTTGCATGGATCACTTGATATATTCTACCGGGCCGATTTAAGGGTCCATCTAGAATTTTTTTTAATATATCAAGAATATAATATGTCTATTATTTAATTAATGAGCTGCACTATTATATTACTATATTAAAACGAGACATGTGGGCTTGTTTCTTTTAGTAAAAATGGGGCTGGTTCACATGTGGGCTTTTATTTAAAGTCCAATGGATTAAAAGAAATAAGAAAATAATATATGGCCCATTTATATAAGTGGGGCGGCAAGGTGTATATATTAACCTAGTATATTATTTTGTTTCAATTTTTTAATTAAATAAGAATTAGTTAAATTATTAATTAATTGTTTAATTAAGAAACAAATCTTTTTCTGATCAGGAAATATATTTCCTAAAGTTATACTATTGGTAGTAGTATATTAAAAGTAAAAGACTTGTTTGATAAGAAAATAAATAATTAATTTTATTTATTTAATCAAATAAGAAGTCTTTTTATTTAGTCAATAAAAGAATAAAAATATCTATAAGTTGGATTAGGTTTTGAAGTCTAAAAGATTGATGGAAATTAGGGTGCAACACAAACTCTTTTTGGTATGTGATTTGCGGCAACCCTAGTCCATTTAGAGGAAGATTTCGGCAATCCTAAATAGAAGAGGAAGCAAAATTTCGGTCACCTATATAATTCCACATATAGAATTCGGCCACCATAGTTGATTGAATGATTCAATATTTCTTCTTCTTCTCAATTCATAGAAAAGGATAATTTTTATTCTTAAAAACATAAAAGAGAGAAGAGATTATTCTTTGATAGTACACTGATTGCTTGTTCATCAATAAGCTTGTGTGTACAACATCGAATTAGGTTCACGCGAGTTTCGATCATTAGATTGAGAACTCAAAAGTGACCGGAATAATTTTTGTCTTCTTTTGATTGTTTTGTGACTAACAAAAGAAAAAGAAAACTTTGTTCATCCATTCTCAGGTTTGCAATTCAAAGAAAAAGGGAGACCACGCTCCTAGGTGATTCACGTACTTGTTCGGATTGGAAGATCTCGCGGTACTGTTCACGATCACTGTTCACGGGGGGGGGGGGGGGGGGGGGGGGGGGGGGGTTGTTCACGATCACTGTTCACGTGGGTACTATTCACGATCACTGTTCACATGGGTACTGTTCACGCGGGTACTGTTAACGGGTATCGGAAAAGATTTTACGGATTACCAATCGACGTAAGTCAATCGGATCACGCTTCAAGAGGTATTTAACTCTAACCGTATATATTTGAGTTTAATTAATTAAAAGGTTAAGGTTCAACTTTGAGAAAAATTTTAAAACCATACGAAATCTATTTTTCGTTTCTTCCGCTGCGTTTTATATCGATTTTTCCCTACAATATAATCGTACTCATTGATAGCTCAAATGATAACACTTGCAACCATAAGTCCATCATTTATCTCAGGATTTAGATAGACTCTCCGATTGTCCTGATAATGAAAAGACTTATATCTAGTGACGGTTCTAGATAAAGTATTTCATTGTGATCCAGTTCAATGCACCCAGTGCACTAGATTCTTTTACTCGAAAACCTTTCGATGATTTTAGACTCATCATAACTCATTTGATCCCACTCAAATGCTAGTAAAAGAATTCTACAACTTTATCAAGATAGAGGTGCCCAACCTTTAACTTAAGTTGTGAACGTTATTCAAGACTAACTAAAGAATTGTGTCTACCTCATACATATCCGGATGTACAAACAATTCTTCATATCTCATAGTCTTTTGACCTTATGATTATTTACCTTGACAATTATAATTATAAATGCTATAAGATTTTGCAGAATCAGAAATCACTTTATTTATATGAAAAGATTGTCAATTACAATATTACACTCTTGCTATTGAGCATAATCCTAACAATTTTGACCCTTGAAGAAGAGCTTTTGAGTTTGTTTGGTTGTAATTAATTAAAATCACTTCTAACTATAATATAACATTTTTACCTTAATTTGAATCAATATTATATGTACATTTTCTAAAATAAAAGTTTATTTCATATAGGATAACATTCTTTTGAATCATATTACCATCTCCAGGAATTTAGTTCTCTGATCATACCCTTAAAATGAATGTGGGACTTGCAAGGACAAATTTTCCATTTACTTGCCTCAAAAGATCTCCATAATGTTTTTTTTATTTCCAATTTAAATTTTAATTTTTTTAAAACAAAACAATTAAATTGTTGAAAAAAAACCAACAGATTATTCAACCAAATCCATATTTTTTTTATTAAAAAAGGATATCTAGAGAGCACCAGCAATACAAACAGAGCAGAAAAGAAAGCAACAAACAAATTTTGCTAGAATTTTGTCATTTTTCTTTTGTGCACTTGCTGTGTTTTTTGGCCACCTGGGTTATGGTGGTGTGTGTCCGTGCTCCTTGCTGCGCCTCTACAGCGGTCAAAAAAAAAACAAGCAGAAATTAAAGAACAGACCAGAGAAGACGAAGACCTCAACTAGGCATATCAGCCCCCACTGCGTTTCTCATACAACTTGGAAAACCAAATCTGTAAGGACCTCAATTTTATAATTGGCTTATTTCATGACAAACCACACCACATTGGGGATGATTGTGTTATGGGTAGCTTAGGTCCGTGTTGGCAAGCTTCCAAGCATCTCCATGACTTCAAGAGCAAAAGGTATACTCACTTGACTTTGTCTCTTGAAGAGTTTAGGTGCACACACACACACACTTCATGCATGTTTTGTTTATCTTGCATTTGTGTTCTTTATTGTTTATATAAGTGTGCATCCTTTTCAAAAACACTCACTAGCTTGCATTAGATATCATATCTTGCATTGTATCTCATTTGATAAACATGTTTGACATGTTAATTGTGCTTCATTGTGTGCATCTCACTCACTTCACACTTGCACAACATTCATGTAAGATAGACATTTTTCTTGAGTGTTAAAAAGGGATTTTTCCCTTTAGCGCGGCCTAGACCGCTCGGCAGGCTCTGCTTGCACCGCGGCTCACGAAGCGGTATTCTCCAGTGCGTCATGCGGGACGTGGACCGCGACCTGTGCACTTGCACGCACAGCGGTCCTAACCGTGGTGTTGTCCAGACGGTGCACTGCTGTATGTACCGCGGTCCGGACACTTACCTGTGCCGCGGTCTAGCAAGCGGTTTTGACGGGATTCAGTTTCCCAAGTTCAAAACGATGTAGTTTTAACTAGGGCTTCATATATATTCTTCCTTTTCTCTTCTTGGCCGACCAAGAGCTCAGAAAATCATTTTTAGAGAGAGAGGTTAGAGCTTCAAGAAAGCATCTTTGACTCTCCAAACCCAAAACCCATCTCCATCTTGCATCATTCAATATCATATGAGCATGGGTCTTCATTGTTTCATGACTAGGTAAGCAAGAACTTCTTTGAATATCATTTATTGTTCTTCTTACTCTAGATTAGGTATTTATTGCATGATTAAATACCTAGACTCTACTTTATTGCATATTTATGAGTCTTGATAACATGATTGGGTTTGTATTTTGATAGCTAAATTGATTAGGTCTTTTTTGCCTAAAAGCTAGGTCATAAATATTCATGTGTGATTAGTTGATAACTAGGTTGAGAAATTGTGTTTTAATCAACTAGTTAATGTTCATGAATATTTGATTGTGTTTGTTTGTGATAGCTTGCATTATTAGGTCATATATTCCTAAATAGCTAATCCATAAATATTCATGTATGCTTAATTGATGATTATGCTGACTTTGTGCATCTAGTCAAGTTTATGAATGTTTATGTGAATTTAATTGACAATTAGGTTGTTAGAATTTCTCTACAACTAATTGAGACCTCATGTGTGTACATGTAGGCATTATTTGATAACTAGGATGTTGTATGGCATTATCTACATCTAGTTAAGCATTGTATGTTTGGTCTAACATATATTGTGTTGAGCATTCATTGATTGTTCACTTAGACCCTACTCTTCTTGAGTCAAAGTCTTGTGGCTTCGGGGTGAAGTTGCACAAGCATTGGTTGCCAAGAGCCACTGTAAAAGGCCTGTGGGGTAGATTAGGAGGTGCTCACGCCAAGAGTAGTGTATCGGGGGATATCACTAGGGATTGAACCAAGAGTGGCGAGTGATAGTGTCCATAGCCTGAGGTTATTGAGAGTGAGAGTCCGAGTATCACTTGAGGGTGTAACTTTCTTTTTATATAGTGGATTTCTCTGGCTCAAGTGGCTAGCTTGGCTAGTCCCGTGGTTTTTCCCGTTTGGAGGGTTTCCATGTAAAAATCAAGTGTTCTTTATATTTCCGCACTTTTACTTGATTCTATATGTTTGATTTAATTGGGTTATATGTTTAATATTGACTAATCGAAAAAATTGGTAATAATCGATTAACAACCCATTCAACCCCCCCCCCCCCCCCCCCCCCTCTAGGTTGTAGACACATGCTTAGAGTGTATTTTCAAAATCCATTTAATGTTTACTTTTCACACATCAATCTGTAACACCAACTCTCTCTCTCTCTCTCTCTCTCTCTCTCTCTCTCTCTCTCTTCAATTCGAATTTACAGAGTAAATCTAACGCCTCTCTCCATTCCTTTTTTTTACCATACAAATTCATCCAATCTGGATCCTTCTCAGGACCCTCCCACCCAGTCCCTCTCCAGCACCACCACCACCAACGGCCAGATTCGTTACTAATCCCCCTCTTCCGCCGAGCTTTTCGTGACCAGTCTCATAGCATACTCCTCATCGTATCCATTCCTCTCCTACTCATCGTCTTCATCCTCTTCCTCATGCCGGGTCGGAGCTTATCGGATCCTGTCGATCCCCCTCCTTCTGGATTTGTGGGGTTTTGTGGTGGCGAGGGTCTGTGAATGATGGAGTTTCAGAGATAAATGTTTGTTTTCTATGTTTCATTTTGTTGAATGAGTGAGAGAGATGAGATTGAACGAGAGAGATGAGATATAGATGTGTTAGAGCAGTGAGATAGGATACAATTGGAAATATTAGTTTGTTATTTATACCGATAAGGGTAAAATTGGCAATATGAAAGTTTCATTTAACTGTTGATATGGCTTTGCATGTTTTGCAGAAGCTCTTTCAAGAGAATCACCTATGGTGGTGCTTCTTGTAGAAGAGCTTTCAAAGTCAAGAAGCACTTCTCCTAGTTTACCCAAACAGCTGCAAAACTTGCTTTTGGGTCTTAAAAGAGATTCCAAGCCTCTCAAAAGCTTTCCCAAATAAGCTCTAAATAATATTTATTAACTTGACCAGTCATTTACCATCGTATACCCTCAGCGACATAATAAAAATATCAAAACATTTAACTGAATAGTAATGGTATGGGGTATTTTGACTATTAACTAAAACTAGAGGGTGAATTTTTGCCATTGCTAAGACTAGAGGGGTGCATTTTGACTAATACCTCAAAAGTTAGGGGGAAAATAATAATATCCCAAAATTTTATTGTGGTTGAAAAAAAGAAAGATTTGTTGTGAATTAATTGAAGAACAGATGAATAAGAATTAATTGAAGAACAGATGAACAAATGAAACGAGAGAAGAAAGAGACGAGAGAGATATGATCTGATATATTGAGAGAGCTTAGCTTTTGTATTGATATTCTGGAACCCCTTTTTTTTCATCATCTTTAAAATTAGAGAGAGCACATATATATAGTGAGAAAAACTGATACTACTCACTTGCACCGCTTGCTCTTAGTTTAGTAAATTACTTATGCCACTTGGTGCCTATCAAGCTAAGCAGTGGGATATACCACTTGATGCCTACCAAGTCAATAAAAGAGGCTGATGGGGGATGTGGGGAATCTAAATAAATTACAACACTCCCTTTGGATTTCCCACCACTTATATTTTTTATTTGCTAGGAAAAAACCCTGTGGGATAAAAACCTCGGCAACAATGTATACAATGATCTTCTGGATCTTGTGGAGTTAGACATTCTTAAAACTGTCTTATTAAAAACCTCATTAGGAAAACCAGTGGGATAAAAACCATGATCGAAGGAAACAAGAGTATAGTGAATATATGTTCAGAATTATTGTTTTCTTCAAAAAATTTCTCACATTTATACTTTGCCAGGGAAAACCACCTGGATAAAAACCTGGGCAAAGATATTCATTAATCTATCAGATCAAAGTAATATTTATGATGATCTTCTGGATCAAAGTAACATATATACGATGATTATCAAGATCAAAGTAATATTTACAATGATCTTCTTGATCAAGACAACATATATAAGTTGATCTACTGGATAAATGTAATATTTACGATAATCTTTATGGATCAAATGATTTTTGGGTGTGCTTAGAGAATTGCCTCATTAAAACCTTATCAGGAAAACTCAATAGGATGAAAACCTGATTGAAAGGAAAAAGTGTACAATGTACATATCCCCAATTGATATACTTCATCTGATACGCTCCCTCATATGGGACGCTCCCTCTGATGGGACGCTCCCCTGATAAAAGTTCTTTTGAAGCAATCTTTTGGATTGCTAAAACTGACGCATACAGATGTTTATTTCATGAAATGAAATAATGTCATAAATTATTGGAGGAAGTATAAGCAAAGACTTGTTTTATGAAGTAATATCCATATGGAATCTTTTCATAATCTTTTCAACATATTCTGATTGATGGACAAGTATTCCATATGATCTATGATCGATCTTCAGGTGGAGACAATATTTTCTTTCTCATTTCTTTATGAAGACACATGAGTATATAATATGATTATTATATCCTTATCTTTATCGGATATTAACTGAGATGGTTATACCACATCCGTTCATATTGTTTTTAATCCATATAAGGATTTTTGTAGCTTCATCAAATACAGATTACGAGATCTGGATTTACATGCTTCTAGCATTTTAAATCCATCAGGAATTATAAATATCTGCATTGAGTGAATCATATAGGTAAATGATTACTACGTCTAGAAGACACATTTCAAGCCTTTCAAAGGCAGCTTAATTTATCAAAAATTCGGAACGTAATCATATTCATCAGTAGTGAATACCAAGTTTCTGTACGAAACCTTGTACTAAGAGTCGTGTCTCATATCTCTCGACCTCATTTTTTACATTACATTTATGTATGAAGACCCATTAGTATCCAACTAGTTTGACATCTGTGTAGGGAAAAATTTCTTAAAACCACAGCGGAAGGCGAAAAAATAATTTTCGTATAGTTTAAAATTTTTCTAAAGATTTGAACCTTAACCCTTTAATTAATTAAACTCAAATATACGGTTAGAGTTAAATACCTCTTGTCGCGTGATCCGATTGACTTACGTCGATGGTAATTAGCAAGATCTTCAATCCTAGCACGTACGTGAATCACCTAGGAGCGTGGTCTCCCTTTTTCTTTGAATTGCTTACCTTAGAATGGATGTATGGAATTTCTGATCTTGATCTTCAATAGTAAAACACCAACAGCCTAAAAAAATAGTTCCGGTCACTTTTGAATTCACAATCAATATGATTGAAACTTGCGTAACCCTAAATCGAAAGTGTGCACAAAACCTTTTGATGTTAAAGGCTTGTAAGTGCACTATCGAATGAGAACTTATTTTCTTTTTCTCTCTTGGCCGAAAATCTATGTGTATAGAGTAGGATTTTTTATTTTCAAAACAAACAAAAATCTCTCTCTATTTTTCTTCTTAGTGGCCGAAAATTCATAACCTTATATTTATAGGTTGGCCGAATTTTCTCCTTCACCAAGTAGGGTTGGCCGAATTCATTGAATAGGAAATATAGGGTTGGTTAAATTCCTTACTTGAAAAGGAATTATCCTTTTCCCTAATTCCTATCAATTCAAGAATCCTAACCCTTGTAGGACTAGTGGTGGCCGAATTCTTTGTATAATAAGGAGTGTATGTGGACTTAATCCTTACCTCATTAGGACTCCTATCACTTAAAAGAATTCCAACCCTAATCCAACACATAGTATTTAATTTACTGATCAGGAAAAGATTTTGATTTAAACTATTAATTAATTAAATAATTAATTAATTCCCATTTAATCAAAACAATAAAATAAAATAATATCTTGGGCTATTTTATTTAGCCTTGCCGCCAACACCATGTATATATGGGCCCAATATTATTTTTCTTATTTTATTTAATCCATTAGACTTTAAATAAAAGCCCACATGTGAACCAGACTTATTCTTACTAAAAGAAACAAGCCTACGTGTCTCCTTTTAATATATTAATATAATAGTGCAGCCCATTAAATAAATAATAGACATTATATTCTTAATATATTAAATGCAATTCTAGATGGACCCATAAATTGGTCCGGTAGAATATATCAAGTGATCCATGCAAGTACGTGTGGATTGTGGATCTTGGCGGGCTATCTAAATTTAACCTTCAGTAGACATAACCTAATCACAATCAACAAATGATTCACTTAGGTCCGATCTATTAATTTTAACTCATTTCACTAAAGAGCTAAAATTGAACTCTTAAATAAAGATAGAATAAGGAGATGTTTCTCATTCATACCCTAGACAATCTTATAGGAGATGGTGTATCCTCATGAATAATATCAGTAATCGCCAAGATCTCATAGACCGCTTATAGCTCTCCAAGTTACCATATTAATTAAAGAGTTTAATTAATAATTTCTAAGGATTATTAGAGCTCAAAATACTGTGGGTCCATTAGGTCCCCTTGCTAGCCCGATCGATTTAGGTAACAAGGGTCACGGTTAATTAATTGGATTGTCCAATTAATTGTGTTACGAAAGTGACACGTATTTATTTGGGAATTAATTGAATAATGGGATTATTTAATTAATGAATAATGATGATTAAATAAATTAAATAATAAGATTATTTAATTATGTTGTTAATCACTAAATGGAGGGTGTTAGTTGATATTTGATTTTGAATAAAATAAGATAATATGATTATTTTATTTTAAATTAAATATTTGAAATTGAATTTAAAATGTTTGAATTCAAAAATAAATATTTAATTAATTTTTAAAGATATGAGATATCTTTGTAAAGTTTTTAAAAGTCAAATAGATTTTGGTTTGTTTTTAAT
The DNA here is from genome assembly GCA_033220585.1 of Dipteronia sinensis. Taxonomy (NCBI): domain Eukaryota; kingdom Viridiplantae; phylum Streptophyta; class Magnoliopsida; order Sapindales; family Sapindaceae; genus Dipteronia; species Dipteronia sinensis. The sequence continues at coordinate 31,684,828 of CM065638.1, forward strand.
ATATATGAGATATATATATTTTTTAAATTTAAACCGAATGTCGGTTTGTTTTTTAAGATATATGAGATATATATTTTAATGAAACAAAAGAGAACCGAATGAAAAAAAACTTACACAGCAAAAGAAAAGAAGAGAAAAGTAGTCGTGACACAAGCAAAACAAAAAGAAAAATAATAGGGTGTGGTGAGAACAAGGGCTGCACTTCTAAGTTTTTTTTTGTGTGTGTGTTCTTCTCTTCTTCCTCCATACAGGTCCTGAATATTGTGACGCGCCCACACGCTGTTACTAGTTTCGGGAGATAGCGAGGAAGATCACGTGGTTCAAATCAGGAGCAATTCGTATCAAAGTGAAGGAGCCTCCTATGTAGGTATGAAAATGTTTCATCACTTTATTATTGCATTTGATTATTACTGTACAAATGGGTTAGTTTAATGATTGCATAAAAAAAAATTTAAAACCTTCCGCTGCGCAATCTGTAACCCTAGGTTCCAACAGCTACCCCATTTTGTTGAGGTGTACCTGGTGCAGAAAACTGAGAAACTATCCCATTATCAATAAGATATTGCTGAAACTCACCAGATAGATATTCTCCACCACGATCAGATCTCAAGATTTTTTATGCGTTTCTCAAGCTGATTTTCTACTTCAGCTTTGAATGCTTTGAACATGTCAAAAGCATCCGACTTATGTCTCATGAGATACACATAACCAAATCTTGAGTAATCATCTGTGAAGGTGATGAAGTACTCATATCCACCTTTAGCTTGAATGCTCATAGGACCACATACATCAGTGTGTATTAGTCCTAAACATTCAGTGGCTCTTGCACCTTTGGTATTGAATGGTCTTTTGGTCATTTTACCTTCCAAACAAGATTCACAAGTTGGTAGATCATCAACCTTTAAGTCACTTAAAGGTCCATCACATACCAATCTTTTAATCCTATTAAGGTTAATATGACCTAGGCGTAAATGCCAAAGGTAGGTTTCATCTTTTGATAATTTTACTCTTTTATGATTAGGTTCCGTTATTTCTGTGTCTAACGAGTGAGAGATATTTCTATGCAAAAAGAATAGACCGTTTTCCAATGTACCTTTGCAAACAATTTTGTCATTCTTACTAATAATAAAAGCTTTATTAAAAGTAACCGAATATCCATATTTATTTAAACAAGAAACTGAAATTAAATTCCTCTTGAATTGAGGTACATAATAAACGTCTATTAAATCTAAATGCCTGCTAGAATCTATAATAACTCTAATATCTCCCACTGCACTTGCAGACACTAACGATCCGTTGCCCAAGCACAAACTGATTTCGTTCTTATTCAGCCTTCTCCTTTCTTGGAACCCCTATAAGGAATAACAAACATGATTAGTGGCTCCAGAGACTATGATCCAAGAATCTGTAAAATCTGCCAGAAAACATGTTTCAAGATAATTAATATTACCTTCTTCCTTCTTGTTCTGGGACTTTGGGCAATTTCTTTTCTAATGTCCCTTTTCACCACAAAGGAAGCATTTCCCTTTGATCTTGGTTACTTTCTTGGTCTCCTTCTTGGTAGGCCCAAGTTGCTTTTTCTTCTGTTGTTTCTTGACCTTCGGACGGGTCTTAACAGTAGCAACTTTACCAACCATATGAATCTCTTGACCTTTGCTTTTCACAAGGATCTTTTCAACGCTTTGAACATCTTGCATCAGGCCCTGCAAGGTGTATTCCTTTTTTGTTCAAGGTGTAGTCCAACTTGAACTGATCAAAGGAATCTGATAGTGAGTTGACAACCATGTCAATTTTGGTCTCACCATCTATCTCAGCGCCATTTAATTCTGCAATATTTAGATGTGCTATGACTTTCATCATGTGATCTTTCACAGCCTGTCAAGGTTTCATCCTAAGATTCATAAAAGCAGTCACTGCCTCTCTCTTAGTCGTCCTAGACCTCATAGCAAACATCTCTTCCAGAGACATCATAATATCAGCATCAGACCCTATTCCTTCATGCTGCTGTTGCAACACGTCGGAGATAGTAGCCATAATGTAACATTTGGCCATATCATCTGAGGTCTTCCACTGCTCATACTCATCTCTTTGCAAAATACTTGATTCATTATTAGGAGCAGGTGGTTTAGGAGTAGTTAGAACAAACTTATGTTTTTCACTTTGCAGCAACAACCCAATTTTCCTTTTCCATGTGACATAATTATCTCCAGTTAAAGTGTTATCTTTCAGGATGTTCATAAGTGATGGGGTCATGATTTCTGAATAAAACAAAAAGCATATATAAGTAAATAATCATGATAAAGCACTTTCGAATATTTATCTTGAATTAATTAAATAACTCAATCGTGAAAAATTCAACGGTGATCCAACACCCATAAATGTTACGCCTCCTTCGGGAGTTCGCACCATTTACTAGTTGGACTAGGTCCCACCTAATTGTTAACATAACAACCAGCGTTTTCAATTTTAACCTTGCAATTTTATTAACAAGAACTCTCGGGAGGATATTAATAAAATTACATTGAGTGTGTTACCAAGATATCGACCCTCAATTTTCTCTCACGAAAATCCCTCCTCTGGGAGTAGATCTCGTTTGAGTCAATTGTCTAGTCTATCCTTGTAAGGAAGTATTTTGCTAAATTCCATTTATGGACGTGTGATTGTCTAGTCGACCCTCAATTCCTTAGGGGGATTACCAATAAATAATAAAGCTCAACTAACCTTGGAGGCCATAGGTGCTCTAACACACCTTCTCCCACTCAATTATTTAAGGCGTGTGATTAAATTCCAAAGAATGATTTTACTAAGTTATCTAGATGCCAATTAGATACCTAAATCATTCAATGCATGTTCATACCAAAAGAGATATATGAGTGGCACTCCTATTCTATATGACATGTTATCATACAATAACAAATATTATAATATTTATACATAAAAATAAATAGCCACAATTTTGGTCCATCCTAGAAAAGCATGTAAATTACAATTGTACGGAATACAAAAAACTCCTTTCTTGGCGAACAAGACTTCAAGCGACCATCTCACGCACGTAACTCGCGCGCCCGAAGATCACCAAGCAGCCCATGCGCACGCCTAGCCCATGCAAGGGCATGAGCTGCCGCATGGCCAGCCCATGCATGGGTCGCGCGCGCTGCTGCACCGCAACAAGCGTAGCTGCACGCTTGGTTGCGTTCGTGCTTGTTGTCTCGGTGCGCGCGGGTGCCAAGCTCGGTTCCGGATGCTCCAATTTCTTCAAATCTTCGAGTCTTCGAATCTTGAATATATTACAACTTATTTTATACAATAAAATACTGCAGAAATATATATATATTTTATTTTATATTTTATTTAAACTACTGCAGTATTTTGTACAAATAAAAAACTGCACTTATTTTTTAGTACAATAAAAAACTGCACTAAATTTTAATACAATAAAAAACTGCAGTATTTTTACAATAAAATTTATAAGAACTTAGCAAATACCAAGAATGAATTATGGCGATAATAGACCACCCTTCTTGTTACAATTCCGAAACAAAAAATACATTGAAATTCTAGGACCAAAATCGAGCAATAACAATTCACTTTATAACAACATATATAAATCCATACATTCCACATGTAATTATATATGCGAATACCTAGAGTGCCATCTCTTTCTAAAACATGCATAATCACAATAAAAAGAAATAGATTCACGTATATATACGTTAATTAATTAAGGGTACAACCAAGGCTCTGATACCAATTGTAGGGAAAAATTGCTTAAAACCGCAACGGAGAGCGAAAAAATAATTTTCGTATAGTTTAAAATTTTTCTAAAGATTTGAACCTTAACCCTTTAATTAATTAAACTCAAATATACGGTTAGAGTTAAATACCTCTTGTCGCGTGATCCGATTGACTTACGTCGATGGTAATCCGCAAGATCTTCAATCCTAGCACGTACGTGAATCACCTAGGAGTGTGGTCTCCCTTTTTCTTTGAATTGCTTACCTTAGAATGGATGTATGGAATTTCTGATCTTGATCTTCAATAGTAAAACACCAACAGCCTAAAAAAATAGTTCCGGTCACTTTTGAATTCACAATCAATATGATTGAAACTCGTGTAACCCTAAATCGAAAGTGTGCACAAAGCCTTTTGATGTTAAAGGCTTGTAAGTGCACTATCGAATGAGAACTTTTTTTCTTTTTCTCTCTTGGCCGAAAATCTATTTGTATAGAGTAGGATTTTTTATTTTCAAAACAAACAAAAATCTCTCTCTATTTTTCTTCTTAGTGGCCGAAAATTCATGACCTTATATTTATAGGTTGGCCTGAATTTTCTCCTTCACCAAGTAGGGTTGGCCGAATTCATTGAATAGGAAATCTAGGGTTGGTTAATTTCCTTACTTGAAAAGGAATTATCCTTTTCCCTAATTCCTATCAATTCAAGAATCCTAACCCTTATAGGACTAGTGGTGGCCGAATTCTTTGTATAATAAGGAGTGTATGTGGACTTAATCCTTACCTCATTAGGACTCCTATCACTTAAAAGAATTCCAACCCTAATCCAACACATAGTATTTAATTTACTGATCAGGAAAAGATTTTGATTTAAACTATTAATTAATTAAATAATTAATTAATTCCCATTTAATCAAAACAATAAAATAAAATAATATCTTGGGCTATTTTATTTAGCCTTGCCGCCCACACCATGTATATATGGGCCCAATATTATTTTTCTTATTTTATTTAATCCATTAGACTTTAAATAAAAGCCCACATGTGAACCAGACTTATTCTTACTAAAAGAAACAAGCCTACGTGTCTCCTTTTAATATATTAATATAATAGTGCAGCCCATTAAATAAATAATAGACATTATATTCTTAATATATTAAATGCAATTCTAGATGGACCCATAAATTGGTCCGGTAGAATATATCAAGTGATCCATGCAAGTACGTGTGGATTGTGAATCTTGGCGGGCTATCTAAATTTAAGCTTCAATAGACATAACCTAATCACAATCAACAAATGATTCACTTAGGTCCGATCTATTAATTTTAACTCATTCCACTAAAGAGCTAAAATTGAACTCTTAAATAAAGATAGAATAAGGAGATATTTCTCATTCATACCCTAGACAATCTTATAGGAGATGGTGTATCCTCGTGAATAATATCAGTAATCGCCAAGACCTCATAGACCGCCTATAGCTCTCCAAGTTACCATATTTCCTCATATGACCATATTTTGAACTTGGATATTTTGACTTGTCCAGAAGCCATGTCTTCAATAATCATTATTGAAAACTCAACGTTGAGATTTAATATCCAATACCTCAAAACATCCATATGATGATACTATACTCTCATTTAATAAATGGAGCCATGATGTCCATATCTATAAATAAAGTCCTCTATAGATTAACAAATGAATACCACCAAACTATCGAGGATAGACTATGCTATATAATCGTACTCATTGATAGCTCAAATGATAACACTTGCAACTATAAGTCCATCATTTATCTCAGGATTTAGATAGACTCTCTGATTGTCCTGATAATGAAAAGACTTATATCTAGTGACGGTTCTAGATAAAGTATTTCATTGTGATCCAGTTCAATGCACCCAGTGCACTAGATTCTTTTACTCGAAAAGCTTTCGATGATTTTAGACTCATCATAACTCATTTGATCCCACTCAAATGCTAGTAAAAGAATTCTACAACTTTATCAAGATAGATGTGCCCAACCTTTAACTTAAGTTGTGAACGTTATTCAAGACTAACTAAAGAATTGTGTCTACCTCATACATATCCGGATGTACAAACAATTCTTCATATCTTATAGTCTTTTGACCTTATGATTATTTACCTTGACAATTATAATTATAAATGCTATAAGATTTTGCAGAATCAGAAATCACTTTATTTATATGAAAAGATTGTCAATTACAATATTACACTATTGCTATTGAGCATAATCCTAACAATCTGAGTGTCTAGAGTACTATTAGTTTAAATACATTTTGTTTGGCTTATGAAGTCAATTCTTCTTGAATTCCTTCGTTTCATTTAGGCCAATCATGTCTTTTGTCTACAATAATTGACATTATGAGTTTCATAATCATAAGATACAATTCCAGTAGCGCTATTGTGTATAAAAATACATCATCAATGATTGTTTCCATATGATTCCACATTTTTCTCATATGATTTATAAAATTTTCTCAATTTCTATACTCTTGTATAGTTGAGATTACTTCCATTTCAACGGATTTCGTCATTTCATAGACTTGTATGATTTATAGAATTTCTCTCAATTTCTATATTCTTATATCTCTGTTGAGATTTCTTCAATTTCAATGGATTTAGTCATTTCATAGACTTGTGTCTCTTTAGATATATCAGACTCTTATAGAGATGATTTAGAGAAAGTGGATTTATTTATAACTCGAGTTTTGTTTACTTTTGGGATCTCGATAACAATACTTTTCAAAACGGTTCACAAGCATATTATATGTATCAGATGATTTATTTGTTGCCCTTCGCTCTAATCGTTCTTTAAGAACAATCACCCAGCCGGGGTTTATGAGATGGCAACTTATAAAATCTTGTTACCTTTAATATATTAGGTAATAGATTAATAATCATCTGATGATCAATTATCTGTTGTATTTGAGCGACATGAAGATTGAAATGAGACACATTTATATATAGAGAACTGAACTGGTATCTCTAATTTGTATAAGAATAACTTTTCATTTACTCTTCTTTTCTGGAGAAACTTTCAATTTTGAAATTAATCAATATAATAATTTACAGATTGTGCGTATAAACTATCAGAAGTTTAAATGATCTAATAAAAGATTAATCAAAATCAATATTAATCTCAGAATGATATGGACGTGTTGTCTTAGATCATGCTAAAGATGCAATGGGAAGATATACAACACAGTCAAATATCTTAAATATGTGAGCAAGTCAATGACCAATTACAAGTTGTAATGGTAAATAATAATGATAAGTAGTGGTCATTGATGAATGCAGCAACATATTATATAGAATGTCCCAATATAGAAATTAGTAACTATATCAAAATAATAATACTCTTGTAATTACCTGGAGATGTTTGATGAGTGATTTTGTTGATCCATTATGATTATGAGTACATGTGAAAACTAGATGTTGAACATCATTCCCAACCGGAGATGTTTGATAAGTGATTCCACTGATCCATTATGATTATGAGTACATGTGAAAACTTGATGTTGAATATCGATCCCAGCCACTTTGCCATATTCATCAAATGCCTTGGAAGTAAATTCACTAGCACTACCAAGGAGTATTGACTTAATTGGATAATCGATAAAATGTGCTCGAAGCCTGATAATCTGTGCAAGTAATCTTGTAAAGGCAACATTACGTGTTGATAATAAGCACACATGTGACCATCTGACAGATGCATCAACTAGTACAATAAAATAATGAAAGAGTTCATTTTGGTGGATGAATATATCCACAAACATCCCGTTTTTGATTAGTAATATAATCAAATTGATAAATCACACAACTTTTCTATAATGAGTTTCTAGCCTTAATCATGCACATATATTCAACACTCAATATAACATTAATGAAGTTATATATCTTTGATTTGAGCAGATTTCTTTATGTTTTGCTTGAATGATATAATGTATCATTGATACACAATTTAATACCATCTGGTAATAAGATTGTAGCTCTTTTAGAGCCTTTAATCAGATCAGCGGATAAATGATATAATGTATCATTGATACACAATTTAATACCATCTGGTAATAAGATTGTGGCTCTTCTAGAGCCTTTAATCATATCCGCTAGATCTGATCTGGTATTAACTTTATATGCATTTGAACTAAGCATATTCCTTTATGTTCTGCTTGAATAATATCAAGTATCATTAATACATGATTTAATATTATTGGATAAGGTATTGTTTGATAACAATATCGTGGCTCTTCCTGAGCTTTCTATCAAATCTGTTGGACCTGATACATAATTTAGTATTGTTGGATACCAATATCATGGCTCTTCCAGAGCTTTCTATCAGATCTGTTGGACCTGATGCAATATTAACATTTGCTCAAAGCAAAGTAAAATTCATAAAATATTTATAACACCATAGAACTGTACGAGTCATTGCACTCTCGGCAAGACATAAATATCTCCCTTCAGAAAATTTTATGGACATAATGTCCTTTTATATCTTATTTGATACGATAATAATTCCTTTTAATAGGTTTATTTTATAAACATTTTCTCTTTTAATTTTCCCTTTTTTTAGTACCACCATCATGGCCCCCACCATAATATATATATATATATATATATTTCAATTATTCCATATAGGTATATAACAATTATAGCATGGATCCATGCTTTCAATTTTACAATAAATATATGGAATATCAATAAGTGAAACAAGAAAGAGAATAGTACAAACTTGGATACTCTGTTCGAGGTATATATCTCTCTGCAGAAACTTCCGATCAGCAATCCAACCTAAAGATTGTAGAACCATGGGTGAAAAACGTTCTGACCAAATTTCAACCAGATCAGACCACATATCAAAGAGACATCTCTCGTTGATGAAATCTGCGCAATACTGGAATTTCCTCCCTTTTTTTCTATCTAGCCTTGTTCGGAACTGCATAACTCACCACAAGGAATTTTGATTGACAATCTCACCGTACAAATTTAAGAACTACAATAGCACAATGTGCTGACTAAATTTCAGCCAAAACTGATCTCATACGAATGAGATATCCATGTTTGATCAAGGTTGCGCAGTGGTGTTCTTCACACAATGTCTGCACACACACACCTCTTTTTCTTCTCTCTTTTCTAGTATGTATGAAATGGATAAATTATTTCTAAATTCATTATGTATGATATTAGGATCTTAAATCCTTTTATGATATTCACAGCATCATGTTAGATGTGTATGAAATGGATAAAATATTATATCCAATTTCATTATACGTTAGGATCTTAAATTCTTCTTATGATACTCACAACATCTTGTTGGATGTGTACGAAATGGATAAAATATTATTTCCAATGTCGTGGATCTTAAATCCTTTTTATGATACTCACGACATCCTTCTGTGAATATTTGCTCTTCTTGAGCATTAAGCATGTATATAACACTGGATATAAAACTTCAGGTTCTCATTGGCAGCAAAATCGTGCCGTATGGCATGTATATAACACTGGATCCAGATCTCCAGATTCTGTCAGACGTATAACCCACCTTGATATGTTGCATAAAAATAAACAATTTCAGGGGCGGAGCTCATCTGATATGTTCATAAAAATAAACAATTTTAGGGACATTAGTTCACCTGATATGTTCATAAGAATAACAATTTCAAGGCCTGAATTCACCTGATATGTGCATAAAAATAAACAATGTCAGGGACATGAGTTCACCTGATATGTGCATAAAAATAAACAATTTCAGAGACATAAGTTCACATGATATGTGCATAAAAATAAACCAGTATAAATAAACAAATCCAGAACTATATATATGTTCTATCAACATATCCGTAGCCAGTATCTTTCCACACAGCCGTAGCCAGTCTTATATATTGCGAATATTTAAACAGTTCCATGAGGCTAAGCTCGCCTGATATGTGCATAAAAATAAATGCGAATATTTAAACTGCATAAATAAATCCAGAACTATATATAGGATCTGTTGACAGCATATGTCATCTTGTATACGAAACTATAAATAGATCTAGAATATTGGAATGTAAGTAAATCACCCATCAGGGGATCCTTTTTACATACATGCAATCGTGCTGATAACGTGTTATGAATTAATTGAAAAACAGATGAATAAGAATTAATTGAAGAGCAGAAGAACAAAAGAAACGAGAGATGAAAGAAACCAAAGAGAGATATGACCTGATATATTGAGAGAGCTTTGCTTTTGTATTGATATTCTGAAATCTTTTTTTTTGTTCATCTTTACAATTAGAGAGAGCACATATATATAGTGAGAAAAATTGACACTACTCACTTGCACCTAGTGTTCTAGTAAACACTAGGTGCTAGTCGGGCGGTAGCCCAGCGCCTAGCACCTAAGCGGACTGGGCGCTGCCGCCTGGGCGGTTGAATTTTTTCTTTTATTATGTTCTAATTTTTTTTTACTTACTTTTATTTTTTATTTTTTAATTGTATAATGTGCCACCACCCACCCTCAATAATGGTATCTAGATCCCAACATTGTCTTTTCAAAAAAATTCCCCATAAAATATATTTTATATTATTTTTTTCTTTTCCCCGATAAACCTCCATAATTGAATTCCAATTTTCAATTGAAGTATCCAATTTTCAACACACACTATACATTGTCTCTCATTCTCTCTATCATCCTATCTCTCTCTTCAACGTTCAACTTCGTTTCAGTTTCCGTATTTCAATTTTTTTTTTGCTTAATCTTATCTTCTTCTTTTCTCGAACACACACACTCTATATCTCTCTCTTCATCCCTCTCTTCAAAGTAGACTCCTCTTTTTATTTTCTTATCTTCGAAACTTATCTTCATCTTCTTCTTCTTTTTCTTATCAGTTTTCACTTCTCAGGTCTCAAACATGTGTTTTTTTTTCCCGCCGTGAATGGTGTTGGATCTGGACACCAAGCACCTAGGTTTTATTCTCCGGTGCCTCCTAAAGCTTCTGGTCGGAGTGGTGACGATCCACTCGCCGGCAGCGGCAACCTTTTGGAGACGGTTTGACCGATCAAACGACTTCTGTCGACGGTGAGTTTTGGAATGACTAGGCGGAGTCAATGACTTTGACTCTGATTAGCCTGATTTTTCGGCCAAATCTGTCGATTTTTCCGACCAAATCGGTCGATTTTTTTTCGGCCGCCTAATATGGCCAATTTGATCAAAACAAGACGTTCGGTGTCTGCCTAGCGTATAGGCGGCCGATTTTTCCGCTTTTTCGAATACTGGTTGCACCACTTGCACTTAGTTTAGTAAATTGATTAGGCACTTGATGCCTATCAAGCTAAGCGGTGGGATATACCACTTGATGCCCACCAAGTCAATAAAAGATGCTGGCGTGGGATATAGGGAATCCAAATAAATTACAACAAGATTAATTAAGTTTTTTTAATTTGGATTGTTTTTGGAATTACGGTAAGCACTGAAAGAAAAACATTAATTATTAACTTTGAATGATGGATGCACCGAGAAAAATGGGCGTACGGAGAATATGTTTGGGTGTCAACATAGCAACTATTTCAATTCTTGTCTGAGAACCAATCCATTGGGTCCACAATTAATCTCATCTACCTACCTACTAATTTGATGGCTTTGTATAATCCCACCCATATAGGTGGGATTATATATATATATATATATATATATATATATATATATATATAATTTTTCTATTGTCAGTTCATCTTAATATAAAATATATCAGGACGAAAAATGTGAGCCATTAGATTTACATACTTTGGCTCAAAGTGTATGCGCCTGTCAAAACTTCTCCATAATCTGTGGTCCATATTCTTCTTCCTGATATATTTTATATCAGAACAAACTGACAGTAGAAAGACAGTATATATGTATATAGTTTTTTTTTGTAATATATTAACGTTTGATTAATCATAAATTTAAAAGTATTTAAAAAAAATACAAAACTATAATATTATTTAAAATTAATTCGTAATATTTTCATTTATATAATATTTTCATTTAATGATATATAAATTAAAATATTTATTTTATTCAAACTAATTGTTAACAGCCATTTTTGGCAGGGGTCTAAAGAAGAATTTTCCACCAGGTTTACACCTAGCAGGACTAGGACTGCAATCATCCCTTCTTCCAGGTACCAGGTGGACATCAATACCATGATCCAGAAAGAGTTGGTGCCACGATATTCTTACCATATATGATCAGTATCGCGGTACCAGGTACCTGGTATCTAGATACCGCGACACCTATCCTGGGTCAACCTAGCAGATATGTCCCATCCCCCCAGCAAGAACAATGATATCTAGAAGGTACCAGCGCACTAGGGAGGAAACCGCACTAGCAAGAATAGCCAGTTATACCTCGAACCTTGGAACAATACCACGCTTGAACGAAGCCAATCTCATCTTCAACAAGGCAAAAGAAAGAGTTGTCCTCTTCACCACTTAAAGCGCCATAAATGAGACTAAATTGTCAACCAAATCAGAGTTTAAATGCTACAAAAATTAGAGGGAACAAATCCCGTGCTTACGGCATCAATCAATGCCATTAATGAGAAATCAGTCAACTCCATCGATACGGAATCATTGAATGATTGCGAATTGATGAACGGAGTGGGCAGCAAGAATGAGAAGATATAAACATGACAGAATGCTCTCCGAGAAGGGAAGGGGGGGGGGTCTAGATTCAGATTCACCATTACCTATAGAGTTTTTCTCTATCATAATACAGGAAAATATCCACTTATCGACTAGTATAAGATCGCCATCGCCATCTGTATCTGTGTAAAAAAGGAGAAATAGAAACGATGGTCATGTAATCTAAGTATTTTTCTCTATTGTTACAAATAACTCTGTGATCAATAAGATAGTGTCTTCCCCACTTCTTACCATATACGTGTGCTGTTGTCTCCTTTTTTTCTTTGTTTCACTCATTCCGTCTAGATTATAATACCAGAGAGATATCTCCCCCGCTGTGACCTACTGGGTTTCAGCTTGAGGGTGTTAATCGGAATTTTGCTTCCATACGAATTTTCGGTTAACATTAATTATTTCAATAATTTATTAATCAAATTTCGTCTAATTATACCAAACTATGATTATTTTAATCCTACTTCCTGCTAACAAGATTGAGGAGTTTAAATTCGCAAGGTCCACCATAATCTCACCTATACTTTTTTATTTTTTTTATTAAATATATAAATTATAAAATTGAAAAATATTTAAACTTATTTATAATAATATTAAGCTATACTTTAAAAAAAATTTGGATATCGTTACTTTAATAATATATAATTAAAATATTTATTTTATTCAAAAAATTTATTTCAATAATTTATTATTCAATTTCGAAACAATGTTGTAAAAGGCAATAGTCAGGCGGTGACCCGACGTCTAGCAGTTAAGGCACTTAGGAAATTCTTTGGTAGAGGCTAGAAGCGAGAGAATAGAGAAGAAGAAGAAGAAAAGTTTAGAGTTTTTTAAACAACGTCGTTTAACTTTTTTAAACCAACCCCAAAACAACGTCGTTTTAGGGTTGGTTTTTAAATAAACCTCAAAACCATGTCGTTTTTGAAGTTGTTAAATAAACCCGTAAAACGATGTTGTTTTGGGTTTAAATAAAAAATTAAAAATTAAAAAATTAAAACCCAGACGGCACCTAAGCACCAGGGCACCAATTAGGTGCCCGACTGCGGGCTGCCTAGGTTGGCTAATTTGGCCATAATCGGGACGACCAACGAATGTCGAGCATCTAGGCAACCCGCTTGGGCCAATATTTACAACACTGTTTCAAAATACTATCTAATTTAGTCAAATCCCTTGTTTTAAAACACAAAATACTGTATTATTAAAAATCATGAAAATTTTCAAATCTAGTCATCTAAATTACGCCAAAAAAAATTTAGCCTTGTTTGAAATTTTAACTATTTCACTTCCTAGATAAAATTACAAAATTACCCCACCAACAAATTTTTTTTTAATTTTATTCGCTATTCTTCTTCTTCTCCCAATGTCTTTATCTTCTTTCCTTCTTTCTCTTCCTCTTCCATTTTCAACTTCAACAAAGCTTTGAATCCGTTATTTACACAAGGTTTCCGTTAAAAAAATGTTGTTTTTAGTGAAAAAACGTGAAACCTTAACAAATAAAGTAAAACATAATTTTGTTAGGTAAATATATATATATATATATATATATATATATATATATATAATACGAATTGAACCCATGACCTCAAAAGACCATAATTAAAATTACAACCTATCTAACGAAACTAATTAGATATTTAAAAAAAAATTAAGAAATATAATATTTAACATTAAAAGATTGTTTCACGTTTTCAATGTTTTTAAGTTTTACGTTTTCAACGTTTCCAAATATGGTTTCACGTTTTTAACATTTTCAAGTATGATGTCACGTTTTTTACATTTTCAAACAAGGTTTCACGCTTTCAAACTTGAAAAACATGTAACCTTGATTTATAAGGGGAATTTCAATAATTTAACATGTAGGGATTTTTTTTTCTTTCTTCATGAAACAATAAGCACAGTCGGAAGCGACTGAGCATTGGCATTGCACAATGCCAAGTCGAGGCTTTGCCAAACACAGTGATTGGGGTCAGGGTTCCCTCTTCGGTGTTGTCTCCTCTTTGCGACAGTGGTGCAAACTTGCCTCGATGGCGGTGCTACCTTTTTCTCTAATCTCTTTTCTGGTCGAACAAGAGAGGCTACTGGAAATCAAATTGTGTGTGCTTTGTTGGACAGGATCAGAGTCGTCTTCGTCTCCGGCATGCGTTGTCTTCTCTCCTCTTCACAGTGATCTCCCCACGACGGGGGTGGTGGTTTGCAAGCTTTCTCTCTTCTCTATTCTGGTCTATCGACAGAGATGTGTTATTTTTTTCTTTCACTTTTTCTTTTTATATAGGGGTAATATAGTTATAGTGTAAAAACTAGGTCATAAGCAGTTAAAATCTTAAATCTTAAACATGGTTAAAAACAATTCCCTAACGTTTCTAATGGCTAGTTTTGAATTTCTCCCTTATTAATCTCATCCTATTCCTCTATAATCTCAATCTCATCTCAATCCTATCCATTTCCATTATTAACAGGCCTTATAGTTTAACCAAACCTTAGGATTCCTTGATATTTACCTTGGACAAAATAATAGCTGCTGAGACTGTCAGCCAATTTTCAGTTTCTCATGCAATTGATTTAAAGATCAATGATTAAAACGGGCTTCAAACTCAACTACTTGCTAATTTGTAAGAATATACACACAAAGTTTTAAAGTGGAACGATTTTTCGGAAGAATGACACGGTCACCTCATCCTAATTCATAGAATATGTGAATCTGGCATTACTATAATTGATCATTCTAATAGCCATGTGTAAGTTACCATGTAATAAAGAGAACGATCTATAGTTAATGACATAAACCCAATCAGCTCGCCGCATATCATGTACTAGCAGTGTGGGGATAGGCAGAAAAACCTATTAACAACTTGTATTTGCTGTTTTCTACAAGTTCACCTCCGAGCAATTGATGAATCATGTGGTCCAGACCAGACAGCAGCACCACTGGGTCCAGGAATTGGTGTGCCACTGACCCCAGCAGCATCAACCACCCCATTAGCACTGCCATATGTAAACATCCCTTCTCCTGCTGGGATAACACCCATTGGCACAACAGGCATTCCATAGCCATCCACAAAGACACCGCCACCTTGCATGGCGGGTGGGTATGGAGGATTAGGATTCTTGTAGCCGCTATTGTAGGGATTTGAAACTATGTATCACAGCACCAAGCATAAATGTTAGGGCACGCCAGTAAAGGAAAACACAGAGAGAAGAAATTTCAACCAATAAGACAATGTAAATGGGCAAGAAAAGTTACCATGTGCTCTCATCTCAGCATTCTGCACCTCAGCACGCAGCTTTTCGATTTCTCTTGACATACCAAATAGATCCTTCTCCATCGCTTGCAATTGTTCCACTTTCCCTATGTTCAAACCCTTTTCGTTCTCAAACGTAGCACTTTTTACTCGAACAACAGATTCAAACAAATAATCAGACCTAAGTTCAACCTTCTTAATAAAGGATGCCCGCAATATATCTTTGTCACATTGAAGAACATCAAATCATCATCCATCAGGACCCACAATATGGCTTGAACAAAGAGATCTACCAGTCTCTGGTCTCAACAGATAGTTTTATGCAAATAGGTCCAGCTTTACACCCTTATTTATAATCCCTCCATTTACAACTACATTGAACTATAGGCAACTAAAAGTAGGTTCAATAATCTGAACATTTTAGGACATACAGAAATTACATTTTGAGCATGTTCACTATAACAAACAGTTTAGTTTTCAAAAAACATAAAGATGCATCCCCCTTCTCCACCCTTTCACTTTTGGGGACATGGAGCAGTGGAGGTGTTTTCCCATTTAGATTATAGGAAATTGTGAAACTGTATGCATTATTATCCATTGTAGCAATTAATTCAACACCCAATTTATGAAGACGAAAATTGCAAGTGTGACACTAAGCATAGGTTTTAAGTGCCCAACATGGGAACAATCACAAAAGAAACTAAAGCACTTTTAAATGACTCACCGTAGCCTCTGGTATTCTTGTTTCAAACTGTCAAGTTCAGCACGAGAATCAGGCAAACTCTTAACATCAAGCCGGACTTTCTGCAATTCCTGAGATGCCTGCTGAATTTTGACAATCAGCTCTTGCCTGGATTTCACCAAGCTCTGAGCTTCGATGTGTGCCTGTTGAAGGTCCTTTTTTACACTCTCACCAGCCCTAATATCTGCTTCCATTTTTGCAATCTTATCAAGTAAGACCCTGATCTGAATATCACTTTCAAAATGCATGCTTCTAATGCATGCCTTCAGTTGTGGTATTTCCTGCTGAGAGGCGACAAGCTCCTCTCTCAAGGAAACATGAGTACCTGCCAATCTATGATTTTCTCCAGCAAGTCTTTCAATTTCTGCTGCCTGAACAGCAATCTTGTCCTCTAAAAGCTCAGGATGAGGACGTGACTCCAATAATCGGTGCCCAGCAGGGTGGCCAGGAGGCGGACCATGCCGTAACATCCCTGGAGCTTGGACAGCACGCCCCGCATAAAGTGGTGGATCTTTTCTACGTGCAGACATCTGTCGAACGATCCAATCAGACTAGGACAAACATCAATATTTAAAGGGACAGTCAGACTCCTGAGAAGTGAACTTGTTTTTATATATGGGAACAAAATCAGAGCCCTATAAGAAATGTAATTTATAAAATGTAAAATCGTTAGACCATCTTGCATTAGTAACCAGTCTCCTGTTGTCATACAAGATTTTTAGAAACCTAATCAACATTAGGGAGTATGGAGATGTCATTAAAATTGTCTTGCAGCAGATTATAAGGTATAATGGTTTCCTATAGCTTTTAATTACAGAAGAAATTCAAAGTTTGACATTTTAATCAACAAGGGAGGAGCAAACTATGTGTGCTACTGAGACTGCCATCATAGTCTACCGCAAAGAATTATGAGACTTCCCCTATTATATTATCGCAAAAAAAATCAACTCATTGCAATAGCTGAACATGACAGGTCAATAAGACAAAAGTAGAGCACTTTAACATCAACACAAGAATCAATGTTAAAACTGGCATTTCCGAAAATCATCAATAACTTTTCTATCACAATACACATCATGGAAAATTGAAAATCAGTGCCTGTATTATATTCAACTACTGCATTGACATCATCATTATATTCTAATCAATTTCCTTCTTTACTCAAATCAAACCCACAAAGGTGTAAAGGACAATACAATTGAAGCTCACGTCGCTCACACTAAGTACAGAAAAGAACAGTGTTGAAGAATGCGCTAGGCGCTGATCAAGCGGGGTCGGACAATTTTTTTCTAATAAACACTAAGTAAATTAATCTGAAAATTTGTAAGACTCACAAATGGAGTCGAAGAATTTGCTGCTGCCCGCTCGTAGAGTTTCCGACGGCCGGACGAAGGCGAGCCCCGGTGGCGGCGACGAGGACAGGAGGCGTGCGAGTGGCTGGTTGGAGGTCAATGTTTCGTTTTGGTTCTGTTCTGCTTGAAGAAGAATAACAAAGAAAAAGTAATTTTTTTTTAAATGAGGAATTATCATTTAGGTCCCTAACTTTTCGCGTATTATGTGTTTTTACTGTCTTTCCTTTTTCAGTGCCTGTGGTCCCTATGTTTTCCAAAATCCATCAATTTGGTCCCTACTAGATTTTTAACAATCAACTCTCACAGAAAAGTCAAAATGATCTTTTTACCCTTAGAAAAAACTGAAAATAATAAAATAAAACAAAACATGTGATGTGTTATCAATTAAAGCCTAAAAGCAATAATATAGAATAAAACACTAAACAAGAGAGATAAATAGAAGGAGAAAGCATTTTAGTCAATCTTATTAATTCTCATGAAAGATCACACAATAGGCCTATATATAGCCACATAGAGGATTATCTCTACAATGGATATATCTCTTAAATTACAAGATAATAACTAATAATTAGATAGGTGGTGATAAGTCCATATTATCACAACACTCCCCCTTTGACGTACGCCACCTTGATAAAACCCTCCAAGCTTCATGAAAAATATATTGGACTGTGATTAAATACTGTCTCATTAAAAACCTCGATCGGAAAACCCAATTGGACAAAACCTAATCAATGGAAAAAGATCACAGTGCATATATGTCCAAAGTGAAGAATATTCCCCTTGAAAAAACTATGTTATGAAAAGTCGACACGTATCGATCCCATATACCAACTTTCTTGTAGTTTAGAAGAACTTTGATGATATATCTTGTGCATTGTGCACCAGTAAGATACGATACTTTTGGACCAAGTATCATTTCAGCATTATCTTTTAGGTCTAAATAAATCTTTCTTAAAGATCTAAAGACCGTACAACCATCGAGGTGTTCAAAGGATGAGATTTATCCAAATTGAATCTTTTCATAATCTTTTAATATATGTAGATTGAAGAAAAGTATTCCATTATGCTCGATCTCCTAGCCGGGCAATATATTGTTTTCCCCAAAATTTTCAACTCAAATTCTCATTTTAAATATTCACCAGTTTTAGAAACTGTTCAGGAGTACCAATTAAATTCATGTCATCGACATATACTACTTCAATTGCAAATCCGGATTTTGAGGTCTCTATGAATATACATGAGGCATGTAGGTACTTAAATATACCCATTTTTAAGAGGTGTGTTCATTAAGACAATCATACCACATTCTTCCGAATTGCTTTAAAACATATAAAAATCGTTGTAACTTTATTGAACATAAGTTACAAGAATTTGAATAATATGCTTCTAGCATTTTGAATCCTTCAAGGATTATTCTCATTATAGAAATATTATTTATGCAACAAAATACTTGCATATAATCAATACTGGGTTTCTATAATAAACCCTACTTATATCTTGTTATCTAAATTTTTGTACGAATAAACACAATAAAAAAAAATGTTTGACATCTTCAAGTGTCTGTACTACATGTCCAAAACATTTCAAGTTTTTATATGAATATAGCTTTGCCTTTTGGACAATAATTTTATGTTGACATTCATCCACTGTTGACAGTGAATTTTGGACTATGGAAAAGGCCACGCGTCCCAACAATGTTAATTCAATTTTTAATGGTACTGTAAAGTGAAAAATTAATGTTTGAGCATGCAAAACACAAAGTTTTACGTGGAAAACCCTAAAGGGATAAAACCACGGTTGCCGGAGAAGACGAGAATAGATTTTCACTATGTAAATATTATTACACACTCAATCTCTCTTACACTGTTATTGTTATATGTGTTTTTCACATCACGTACATAACGGTATTTGAGGGTCTATTTATGCATGCATAGAACCCTAATTCTTAACGTACAAGTAAGGAAAGTTGACAAGATTTAGTAAAACTCTAATTCGATGGAGTCATTTTTATCTTATTTCCTATCTGGTATATTCTGTGCATTTAACGAATTAGATTCCCCAGTGGATTTGGATTCCAATATCTTTAATGAGGTTTGTTCCCTATTGGAATGTACTTCATGGTTCCTTGTTTGAGTAAGATTTTTTCCCTTCGTATTTGAGTCGTGGTTATCTTTAAACTCATGTCTTTCTCACACCACTGAGTTGACCGGTAATCTTAACCCGGCCGGTTACTCAACCCCAACCAGTAAATCTTTTAACCAATTGGTTGTTTAGCCCGACCGGGTTTCTTTACCTGATCAGTTGGTTGCGCCATATCAGGTTATATCTACCCGTCCTATCTGATGAACCTAGTCAGGTTATCTTTACCCGATCGGTTGGATAAACTTGGTCGGATAATGCTACAGTCTAAAGCTGAACCTTGGTCAACTACAATTAGTTTCATCTATGTGCCATGGCATACTTGATCATCTTTTTTTCCGGTGTTGATGCTGAAAATAACCTAAGTGTGTATAAACTAACCTAGAGGGGAGGTGAATAGGTTTTAATTGATTAATTACCAACTTTTAGACCTAATCAATAATATCAAGTTTACCCCTGTAAGCAAGCAATCAATCTAAAGTAAATGTGCGGAAAAATAATAAACAATACAAGGATTGATTTACGTGAATGTAAGTGCCTCACTTTATGATTTTGCTTATTTCGTTGATAAACCACATTGAGATTGTTATGTAACGGGTAGTTTAGGTGACTGTGATTGACATGCTTCCGGACATCCCAAAGTGCTTCAAGAAGGTATATCACTTGCTTAACTCTTTGAAGAGATTTATTTGCACACACACGCACACTCTCTACTCATGCATGCTTTGTTCACCTTGCATTCGTGTTAATCATTGCTTATATGTGAACATCATTTACACATTGCACACACACTTACTGTAGGGAAAAATACGAAAACGCAGCGGAAGCGAGACTAAAAAAAAATTTAGTATAGTTTAAATTTTTCCAATATTTGAACCTTAACTCTTTAATTAATTAAACATACATATATTCAAAAGATATCATACCTCTTGTCGCGTGATCCGATTGACTTAGTGTCGATGGTAATCCGCAAGATCTTCCAATCCGATCACGAACGTGAATCACCTAGGAGTGTGGTTTCCCTATTCTTTGAATTGCGTACCTGAGAATGGAAAAAAGAAATCTTCTTTCTTGATCGTTAATCTCAAAAACTCCAAGAGCCTAGAAAGATCGTTCCGGTCACTTTTGTATTCACAATCGTTATGATTGAAACTCGCGTGAACCTAAATCGAAAGTGTGCACAAAACCTTTTTATGTAAAGGCTTGCAAGTGCACTATCGAATTTAGAACTATCTTTCTCTCTTCCTCTTGGCCGAATTTTCACTATGTTCTAGAGTTGGAATTTTTTTTATTCAAAAGCAAGAGAATAAAAAATTGTTTCTCTCAAAAAAAAAAAACCTTTTTTTTCTTCCTATCACTATTAATTCCGAAATTAATAATATATATAGGTATACAAATCCTTTCCTAAAGAGGATTTACTTGGTGGGCAAGAATCCTATCTCTAGGTGGATTTACTTGGTGACAAAGAATCCTTTTTTCGAAAAAAAAAGATTTATTTTCCACACCAAGACTCCTAATCCAACTCAAATAGTGTATTTGTGATTATATTAAAGACTTCCTTATTTTATTAGAGAAATAAATTCTTTATTTATCTTCTTACCAAATTAAGTCTTTTATGTTTATTATACTACTATAATAGTATACTACTAGGAAACATAATTCCTAGTCAAAAAAAGATTTTGATTTTTAATTAAATAATTAATTAATCAATTAATTAATTTCCATTTAATCAAACAATAAAATAAAATAATATTTTAGGCTATTATTATAGCCTTGCCGCCCACAAACAAAAAATATGGGCCAAATATTTTTTTTATTTATTTAATATATTCAGGCTTTAAATAAAAGCCCACATGTGAACCAGACCCATTCTTACTAACAGAAACAAGCCCACATGCCTCTCATTAATATATTAATATAATTTGAGCAGCCCATTAAATAAATAATGTGCAAATTATATTCTTAATATATTAAATACAATTCTAGATGGATCCATAAATTAGTCCGGTAGAATATATCAAGTGATCCATGTAAGTCCGTGTGGATTGAGGATCTTGGCAGGCTATCTAAATTTAAGCTTCAATAGAGACATAACCTAATCACAATCAACAAATGATTCACTTAGGTCCGATCTATTAATTTTAGCTCATTCCACTAAAGAGCTAAAATTGAACTCTTAAATAAAGATAGAATAAGAAGATGCTTCTCATTCATACCCTAGACAATCTTATTGGAGATAGTGTATCCTCGTGTATAATATCAGTAATCGCCAATAGCTCATAGATCTCATATAGCTCTCCTAGTTACCATATTTACTCATTTGACCACGTTTTGAACTTGGATATTTTGACTTGTCCAGAAGCCATGTTTTCAATAGACATTATCGAAAACTCAACGTTGAGATTTAATATCCATTACCTCAAAATATCCATATGATAATATTATACTCTCATTCAATAAATTGAGCCATGATGTCCATATCTATAAATGAAGTCCTCTATCGATTAACAAACGAATACCACCAAACTATCGAGGATAGACTATGCTATATAATCTTACTCATTGATAGCTCAAATGATAACACTTGCAATCATAAGTCCATCATTTATCTCAAGATTAAAATAGACTCTCTGATTGTCCTCATAATGAAAAGACTTGTATCTACTGACGGTTCTAGATAAAATATTTCATTGTGATCCTGTTCAATGCACCCAGTGCACTAGATTCTTTTACTAGAAGACCCTTTCGATAATTTTAGACTCATCATAACTCATTTGATCCCACTCAAATGCCAGCAAAAGATTTCTACAACTTTATCAAGATAAAGGTGCCCAACCTTTAATTTAAGTTGTGAACGTTTATTCAAGACTAACGAAAGAATTGTGTCTACCTCATACATATCCAGATGTACGAACAATTCTTCCTTTCTCATAGTCTTTTGACCTTATGATTATTTACTTTGACAATTATCATTATAAATGCTATAATATTTTGTAAAACCAGAAATCACTTTATTAATATGAAAAGATTGTCAATTACAGTATTACACTCTTGCTATTGAGCATAATCCTAACACTTACATGTATTTGTATTGACATGCATTTATTCCTTGTTACTCATGTGTGCATTCCTTCAATCACACTTCCACTTCATGTCTAGATTTAAGTGTGGTTGTTGCGTCTGCGCTCGCACGTCTTGATGTACTTGCTTTTGAGTGTTTAGTGTCACTGTGCACGGGTCCATGTGCATGGGTAGTTACCCGCATAGCCACCAGCGCAGTTGTCCTGGTGTGGTTTTTGGTCCCCGGTTCACTGTTCTATTCATCGGTCTTGAACCAGTGAAATCCTTGTGTGCGGGTCCCTACTCGCGCAGTTGACCATCGCAGCTGGCCCTGATGCATTTTTTGTCCCCGGTTTGCTAGTATGTTTGCTGGTCTTGAACCAGTGAAGTACATGTGCGCAGGTTAGTGTGCTAGTTCCTACCTGCGCAGTGGACCTACGCACTACGTCTGTTTTGCCTTTGTCTTCTTGCAAACTTTCCAAAACAACGTAGTTTGTTTTAGGGTTGCTATATATACATCTCTTTTTCCCCATTTCATCTTTAGAGCTTCAAATTTCATAACTTTGAATAGAAAAAAGAGTGTCTTGCAAGGAAAGCCACCAAGATTTAATCTTTCTCAACCGAAACCCAAATACCCATCTTTCATTCATGAATCAAACATCGTCTAACTTAATCTAGGATGTATTCTTGCATGGGTCTGCATCAAAGCACATGACTTGGTAAGTTGAACACCATCTCCATTCATTATTGTGTTCTAGCTTAGCAAGATAGCTCTTTTATGACTTGTTTGCATCAACTTTGAGTTTTTATCTTTAAGATGAGATATTTGTGTGTTTGTTGGGTTTTGTATTATAATAGCTATTGCATCTAGGTTTGCATTTATTTCATAGAGTTAAGTTATATGTAGGACATATAGTAACATGATATCTTTGATTGTTTGAATCATTCATACATGATTTGATAAGCATTAAATGTGTTGACCTAGCATTTGTGCATTTAGAATATTATCATATTCACATTAGGTTGCATATCTCTTCTCTTAAGAGTTAAGTCTTGTATTTGCCGTGGGTAGTATACAAGCAGAAGACTAAAATCACTATTAAAGGCATGCGGGTAGCAAGAACGGATTAATAGCCGATTGGGTGTGATGTGGTCAACCTAGGTTGTAATCGTTTTTGTAAATATTGGATTTGAGGGTTCGATTGGTGGTTAGGCCCGTGAGTTTTTACCCAGTTATAGGGTTTCTCACGTAAATCATATCATTGTGTCATTCCTTTTATTCTACATTTATTTTATGGCAATGATTGATTAAGTTAAAGATTAGGGGTTGTGTGTTTAATTTTGATTAACCAAAAAGTTGGCAATTAATATTGGTAAAACCTATTCACACCCCCCCCCCCTTATTAGGTTAGTTTAAGCATTCTTAAAGTATTTTCAATTGGTATCATAGCGGGTTCCTTAACATAATTAGAAGATCCCTTGCTCTCTAAGTGTGTCTTACATTTAGTTAATTGCATTTGGTCATCTTTCTTGTTTGCTTTGTTTGGTTGTTTGCATTCATTTCACTTGCATACATTTGCCCTTAAACACCATGAGTGGAAACAGAAATGAGCGGGAGGGAGCATCGAGTACAAGACCTTCGCTTCTAACGGGGGTTAATTACTCATCATGGAAAGGAAAAATAGAGTCCTATCCTATGCCAAATAGATGATCAAGTTTGGATGGTGATTGAGGATGGATACATATCACCCACCAAAACTCTTGAAGATGAAGACATCGTTTCCAAGCTGAAATCGGAATGGATTACTCAAGACTTTGAGGCCTTCAAATAGAACAACAAGGCCATGCATGCAATCTTATGTGTGGTGGATGAGAACCAACCAAACAACAAGGAATGTACATGAAGCATAGACCATATTGGAAATGGCACATGAAGGAATGGATGTGGTAAAAGACTCCAAGCTACAAGTCCGTCAAACCAGATTTGAGACTTTAAAGATGGAAGATCATGAGTGCTTTAATGACTTCCAAGTGAAGCTAATAGATATTGTATACCAAAGTCACCAATTGGGCGGTCCATATTCTGATAGGAGGATAAATCAAAAAATTATGAGGTCTCTCCCAGAGAGATTTGATGCAAAGGTGACTGCTATTGAGGAGAATAGTGAATATAAGAAGATGAAGCCAAGTGAAATAATTGGTAAATTATTAGCCTTTGAGGCAAGAAGAGCCACTACTTCAACAACACCTCCAAATAAGCAAAAGAGCATTGCATTGAAGACCTCCAAAGAAGAAAGGGAGGAAGACGATTCAGATGAAGAAATGGCTCTAATGGTGAAGATGTTCAAGCAATTTATGAAGTTTGAGAAGAAAGGTTTGGGCTCCAACGGAAAATTTGTGAAGAAGAAGACTCCTTTCAAAAAGGTGGAAAAGAGCGAAGAGAAGGATTCCAAGAAGGTCATTCAATGCTACGAGTGTAGTTGGTATGGTCACATTGCTCCCGAGTATGCTAATTTAAAGAAGAAGAAGAAAGGAAAGGCTATGACGGCTACTTGGAGTGATAGTGAAGACTTAAAGGAGGAAGAAAAGTCTTCGGATGATGAAGACCAAGTTGTCAACTTCATTGCTTTCTCATCATCTCACAATGGGAAGGAAGTTATGAGTGACAAAAAAGAGGAGAATGACAAGCTAGAAGAAGAATAAGATAACTCAAGTGATGGGAGTACTTCATCCTAGTCCAAGCATGAATTTGATGAGGAGATAGACTATGAAGACTTCATGAAATACTTTAAGAGTTCTAGATTGAAAAAGAAAAAGGAAATTCAAGAGTTGAAGAGAAAGAACCTTGAATTAACTTCCAAGATGACTCACTTGAGTGAGGAAGTGAAAAGAGCAAGAGAAATGGAAGAAAGCTTGAAATTGGAGCTTATCATGGTTAAAAAGAGTGAAAAGAGTTTGAGAAAGGAGCTTGGGGAGGCAAAAGGTGTGATTGCCAAGATGACCTCCAGAACCAAAAAACTTGACAAGATGTTATCAAGTGGGAAGAGCCCTAGTGATAAGAGGGACTTGGGATATGAGGAAGACATGGATACCACTTCCTTCAAGAAGATTATTTTTGTCAAGAGTCAAGAGGTTGAAGAAGTTAAAATCCCACAACAAACAATAAAAAGGGTTGAAATTGGAGAATCCTCAAAACATGCTCAAGCCAAGGTTCCAACAAGAGTTTAACCACAACAAACTAGAGCATCTCTCTCAAGACCTCCACATTCAGGAATTCATCAAACTCAACAAAGGATTCTTCAAACACAACCAAGAAGATATGCTATCTCAGCTCAACCGTAAAAGAGAGAGTTGGCTCAACATCAAAGGACAACTCAAAGGAGAAGAAAGCCACAATTGGTTGCTCAATGTTATGGTATGAACTCCTATTTCACTCATACTTGTCATTATTATGGTATTGAAGGCCATATAAGGCCTAATTGCTTTAAGTATATCAAATTGTGTAGAATTGAAAGCATGATTGAGAGAAATATGCTTAGAAAAGCCAAAAAGCATGCACCTTGGAAAATTAGAGCCAATGAACCCAAGGCTCATAGAAATTTAAATGTTGCACCTAGGTGGACTAGAAAAGATGAGTATTTTTGCTTTGTGGCTCAACCTGCTTTGAAGGCCAATGCTTCTAACACTTAGAATCTTGATAGTGGGTGTTCTAGGCACATAACTAGAAACAAGAGTTTCTTTGAGACTCTTGTGATGGAGGATGGTGGATTTGTCACCTTTGGTGATGAGTCACAGAAAAAGGTTATAGGGAAAGGTAATATATCCATTTCCAGTTTTCCCCCTTACCCAATGCTCTCTATGTAGATGGCTTGTAAGCTAATCTTATTAGTCTATCACATTTAAGTGATGAAGGGCTATCGGTTATGTTTGGCAATATTGATTGCTCTATCCTAAAGGAAAATGGGCAAGTTTTATTGAAAGGCAGGAGATCAAGTGACAATTGCAATTGTCTTGAATCCAATGATATCGCTTGTAACTTGTCAAATTGTGAGCACGTTGAATTGTGGCATCAAAGGTTTTGCCACATGAGTTATAAAGACTTGAAAGTCCTCGAGAGGTTGAATGTTGTAAAAGGCCTTTCTAAGCTTGGGAAGAGGATTGAAGGAGTTTGTGGACCTTGCCAACAAGGGAAGCAAACTAAAAGTGTGCACAAAAATGGAAAATATCTTTCCACCAAGGAGCCATTGGAACTCCTTCATATGAACCTCATGGGTCCCATGCAAACCAAAAGTTTATGTGTTAAAAGATATAATCTTGTGGTAGTTGATGACTTCTCTAGGTTCATTTGGACCTACTTTCTTAGAGAAAAGTCCGAACCTTTTGAGAAATTCAAAATGCTATGTGTCAAAATTCAAAATGAGAAAAACTCTCACATTATGAGCATTAAGAGAATTAGAAGTGATCATGGGAACGAGTTTGAAAATAATAGCTTTGAGAGCCTTTGTAATGGTCTAGGTATTTCCCATAAATTCTCGGCCCTTAGAACTCCCTAACAAAATGGAGTTGTGGAAAGAAAGAATAGGGTCTTACAAGAGATGGCTCGGGTGATGTTGCTTAGCAACAAGGTTCCTAGGAATCTATGGGCCGAAGCCATCAATACAGCTGCTTATATAGGGAATAGAGTATTCTTTAGACCCGGGACCAAACAAACATCTTATGAGTTATAGAATAGAAGAAAACCCAATGTTAGCTATTTCCACATCTTTGGAAGTAAGTGATATATTCTTAATGACCGAGATCAACTTGGCAAGTTTGATGCCAAGAGTGATGAAGGTATTTTCATTGGATATGCACTTAATAGCAAGACCTATAGAGTTTACAACTAAAAACTTGAAGTGTCATGAAATCATCAAATGTTGTCATTGATGATTGTAGGAGTGTGGTGACTTCAAGTGATATGAAGTCAAATCATAGTGGAGAGGATGATCAACCTCTTAATAAAGATCCACTCTTGGACTCTAATGAACCAGCTCCATGGGTAAGGAAAGTCCATGATAAAAATGATATCATTGGAGATGTCAATTAGGGTGTTAGGACTAGGCGTCAAATAGTTAATCAAATTAGCTATACTTGCTACACCTCTCAAATAGAACCCAAGAAGGTTGATGAAGCCTTGAATGATGAATTTTAGATTCTTGCCATGCAAGAAGAGCTAAACCAATTTGAAAGAAACGAGGTTTCGACTCTAGTTCCTAGGCCAAAGAATACCAATGTGATAGGCAACAAAAGGGTATTTAGGAACAAAATGGATGAAAATGGCAACATTGTGTGCAACAAGGCTAGGTCTGTCGCACAAGGATACTCTCAAATTTAGGGTATTGACTTTGAGGAGTCTTTCGCTCTCGTTGCCAGTCTTGAGTCTATAAGGTTTCTCTTGTCCATTTCTTGTGTGTACAAGTTCAAACTACACCAAATGGATGTTAAGAGTGCCATCGTCAATGACTTCTTGCATGCGGAAGTGTTTGTTGAACAACCCAAGGGGTTTGTGGATCCACACCACTCTAATTATGTATATCGCCTCAAAAATGCACTTTATGGGTTGAAACAAGCACCGAGGGCTTGGTATGAGCGCTTCACTCTCCATCTTGTTGACAATGGCTACTCAAGAGGTAGTGTTGACAAGACCTTGTTCATCAAGTGCAACAAAGATGAACTTTTCATGGCTCAAATTTATGTTGATTACATTGTATTTGGTTCCACCAACATGTCAAAAGTGCAACAATTTGTTGATGTCATGTCTCTTGAATTTGAAGTGAGTGTGGTTGGTGAACTAACTTACTTCCTAGGCTTGCAAATTGAGCAAATACATGATGGGATTTTCATATCTCAAGCTAAGTATGCAAAGAACCTAGTGAAGAAGTTTGGCCTTGACAATGCCAAACATTGTGACACACCCATAAGTACAACTTGAAGCTAAGCAAAGATGCAAGTGGTAAAAGTGTTGATCAAAGTTTATATCTGGGCATGATAGGTAGCTTGATTTACTTAAACCCAAGTAGACCCGATATTTCATTTAGTGAGGGTGTTTGTGCTAGGTACCAAGCTAATCCCAAAGAATCTCACCTTGTTGCGGTGAAGAGGATCATTTGGTTTGTGAATGGTACCTCAAATCATGGGATTTGGTACTCCTTTGACACTAATCCAAGTCTTGTTGGATTTAGTGATGCCGATTGGGCGGGAAATTATGATGATAGGAAGAGTACATCAGGCGGTTGCTTCTTCCTATGAAACAAATTGGTGTCTTGGTTTTGCAAGAAGAAAAACTCAATTTCCCTATCAACAGCCGAGGCAGAATATGTAGCCGCTGGTAGTGCTTGTACTAAATTGTTGTGGATGAAACAAATGCTAGACGATTATGGCTTGGAGCAAGGGACTCTCACTTTGTTTTGTGCCAAAATGTGGGCCATACACATTTCAAAGAATCTCGTCGAACATTCTAGGACAAAGCACATTGACATTAGACATCATTTCATTAAAGAGCTAGTTGAGAACAAAACTATTGCATTAGAGCATGTGGGAACTAATGAACAACTAGCGGACTTGTTTACAAAGCCCTTAGACACTATTAGATTTGGTAACCTTAGTAAGTCTATTGGGATTTGTCATTTGGCTTGAAATGGTATGTCTTGACCCAATATGGGGAACTCAAGCAAAGAGAGCGAATTGGCATAAAATTGCAATGTGCTACATTGATATATTTTATGCTCCTTTATTAATTGCTTGAGATGATTGGTTGTACATATGCTTATGTTATTTTCTTAATAAGTGTGCAAATTGCTTTTCTTGCAATCCATATCATATTTATGTTCAAACATGCATTTTTGGACTAGGAGATTTACTTTGGAAGTACATTTTGAATGACCTATAATTGATCTCCATGACATGACGATTTTATTAACGACATGCCTACAGTTTATATGCATGAAGACATTTTTTATTGCTAGATTATGAATGCAAAATTATGTGTGCAAAAGTAAATGAGAAGACTAAACTCAATAAGAACCTTGTGTCCATTCAATAAATATGGATGTCTCATCCAATTTAGTCTTTTTTCTCTCTCTTTATTAATTGAACAAGGCTACTATCATACGGGTATCTTACCCAGAAAATTCAAAAAGGGGGCAAAGGTTGCTCATGTCTTGTTTCACTTATAAAGTTTAATATAGTTGCTCTTTAAATTGAAACTCTTACAAAATCTATATCATTGCTTGAAATCATAGCAAAGGGTGAAAATTTGTTTGAATTCTTTTTGGAAACCCTTGTTGTTTGCTTTGCCAAATACTATAGCTTTGAACTTGAATGCAACATGTATTGCATGCAAAGCATCGTGTCACACATTCTCATAAAATAAAACTCCTTGAATCTCTCTTACTTAATTGAGTTGCATAAAGTTGCTTATATGATTATGCATATGTATTCGTGCTATGAGCTCTCCTTGCCAAATGCTTACCTATTAGGGCGACTTCCTTTGCCTATCTCATAACAAAAACGGGGAAAAAGGTTGTGAGAAATAGTGGTTTCTTTGGCATCATGTTTAGGGGGAGTATTGCATTGCATAGCAAGATTACATTATTTGACTATATTGGTTCAATTTATTGAGGCTATTGCAAATGTTGTTGTTGTTGTTGTTGTTGTTGCTTATGTTTATTGAAAGCACCTCTCACACACTTGTTCCTGGAAGGTATTTTTGTTTGTCTTGTTGATTGTGTGTAGGTTGGAATTTTTCTACAAGCTTCGGATTGACTTGTGAAGGAAAAAACTACGCGGCGGAAGCAAAAAATTAGATTGGTATATTTCAAAAATTTTCCTTTTAAAAGAAAGAACCTTAACCCTTGATTAATTAACATATAATTAAAAGTATCGTATATTTTTCATGTGACGATTGATATTGCACCGAATTGAATCCGCAAGATCTTCCAATCCAATCATGAAAGTGAATCACCTAGGAGTGTGGGCTCCCTTTCTTTGAATTGTATACCTGAGGATGGAAAACAAAAACGTTTTTCTTTTGTTAGTCACAATGACCCTCCTAGAGAAAACAAAGAATGTTTGGTCACTTTTGAATTCTCAATCTCTTAATCGAAAACTCGCTTGAACCCTAATTCGATGTTGTGCACAAAGCCTTTTGATATAAAAGCTACTAATGCACTATCGAAAACAAAAACGCTCTCTCTTTTCCTCTTGGCCTAATTCTCTATGAGTTTGAGAGTTTTTTTTAAAAGCAAGAGAATGATTTTTTAAAGAAAATTCTTCTTCTTTATAATCACCCCTTGGCCGAAATTCTTCTTAAGAAGAAAACATATGGCCGAATTCCCTTGATAGGGATATATGTAGTGGCCAAATTTCTCCTTCTTTGTGGAGGATTTTTGTTTCACCAAAACTCTTATCAATTTAGTAGTTTAAACCTATTCCAACTCATGAGTGCTTTATCCAATAATAAATTATTAAATATCAATTAAAAATTGTGACTTTATCAATAACTTCCTAATTGACTAATTATCAATTAGAGTTCTGATAGATATCAAATACTTCCTAATTTGACTAGATAAATAAAACCTTTTTATTTATCTACTTATCAAATAAGGTATTTGATACTTATCATACTACTAACAATAGTATGACACTAGCAGTGCTACACCTAGTTAGAAAAAAGATTTTAATTTTTAATCAAATAAATAATTAATTACTAACTAGATAAATAAATTTCCATTTAATTAAATAATAAAATAAAACAATATACTAGGCTAAAATTCTTAGCCTTGCCGCCCAAGTATAAAACATGTGCAATATATTATTTTTCCATTTTATTAAATCTATTGGACTTTAATAAAAGAAGTCCACATGCCTTAAATTGACCCATTCTTACTACAAAATAAACAAGTCCACATGCCTTAAATTAATACATTAATAAAATTTAATAGCCCATTTAATTAAAATGTTTAAATTATATTCTGAATGTATTAATGGAATGCTAATTGCACCCTATTAGGGCCGCCCAAGGATTCCCACATCCTTGGCCGCCCATTCCAGGCATTTGAAGAGTTACCGCGTGTCTTGATCACACATGACCGCACCTCTCCAAAACTTTTGGATTCCGAAATCCAAAAACAATTCTGTATGGACCTAGAACTTGGTCCAGTAGAATATATCAAGTGATCCATTCAAATTCATGTAGATTGAGGATCTTTGTGGGCTATCTAAATTTAAGCTCCAATAGACATAACCTATTCACAATCAACAAATGATTCACTTAGGTTCAATCTATTAATATTAGCTCATTCCACTAAAGAGCTAAAATTGAACTCTTAAATAAAGATAGAATAAGTTAATATTTCTCATTCATACCCTAGACAACCTTATTGGAGATAGTGTATCCTCGTGAAAAATATCAGTAATCACCAAGAGCTCATAGACCGTCTATAGCTCTCCTATTTACCATATTTACTCATATGACCATATTTTGAACTTGGATATTTTGACTTGTCCAGAATCCATGTTTCAATAGACACTATCGAAAACTTAACATTGAGATTTAATATCCAATGCCTCAAAATATCCATATGATGATATTCAACCCACATTTAATAAATAGAGCCACAATGTCCATATCTATAAATGAAGTCATCTATCGATTAACAAATGAATACCACCAAACCATCGAGGATAGACTATGCTATATAATCGTACTCATTGATAGCTCAAATGATAACACTTGTAACCATAAGTCCATCATTTATCTCAGGATTGAGATAGACTCTCTGATTGTCCTCAAGTGAAAACTTTTATCCACTGACGGTTCTGGATAAAGTATTTCACTATGGTCCTATTTAATGCACCTAGTGCACTAGATTCTTTTGCCCAAAGACACTACACTTTGATGATTTTTAACTCATCATAACACATTTGATCCCACTCAAATGTTAGCAAAAGAATTTACTACTTTAACAAGGTAAATGCACCCAACCTTTATCTTAAGTTGTGAATATTGTTCAAGACTAACTAAAGAATTGTGTCTACCTCATACATATCCAGATGTACAAACAATTCTTCATTTCTCATAGTCTTTTTGAAGTTATGATTATTTACTTTTGACAATTATAATAATTAAACTATAAATGCTATAAGATTTGTTAAACTAGAAATTACTTTATAAATATGAAAAGATTGTCAAATACATTATTACACTATTGCTATTGAGCATAATCCTAACAACTTGACGATGTTCAAGACTTAGATTATAGGCTTTATTGTAATGTAGAAAATTTGGTTGACTGACTTTCTTTTGTAATTGTGAGGTTGCTTTGTGAGTGGTGGTTTTGTCACGAAATAGAAAAAGGGGAGATTGTAAGTGCCTCACTTTATGATTGGCTTATTTCGTTGACAAAACCACATTGGGATTGTTATGTAATGGGTAGCTTAGGTGATTGTGATTGACATGCTTCTAGACATCCCAAAGTGCTTCAAGAAGGTATATCACATGCTTAACTCTTTGAAGAGATTTAGTTTCACACACACACACACACACACACACTCTCTCTCTCTCTCTCTCTCTCTCTCTCTCTCTCTACTCATGCATGCTTTGTTCACCTTGCATTCATGTTCATCATTGCTTATATGTGCGCATCATTTACACATTGCACACACACTTACATGTATTTGTATTGACATGCATTTATTCTTTGTTACTCATGTGTGCATTCCTTCAATCGCACTTGCACTTCATGTCTAGATTTAGGTGTAGTTATTGTGTCCGCGCTCGCACGTCTTGATGTGATTGTTTTTGAGTGTTTAGTGTCCTTGTGCGTGGGTCCATGTGCGAGGGTAGTTACCCGTGCAGCCACCAATGCAGTTGTCCTGCTGTGGTTTTTGGTCCCCGGTTCGCTGGTATGTTTGCTGGTCTCGAACCAGCAAAGTACATGTGTGCGGGTTAGTGTGTTGGTTCCTACCCGCACAGTGGACCCGGGCACTACGTTTGTTTTGCCTTTGTCTTTTTACAAACTTTCCAAAATGACGTAGTTTCTTTTAAGGTTGCTATATATAAATCTCTTCTTCCTCATATCGTCTTTAGAGCTTCAAATTTCAGAACTTTGAATTAAAAAAAAGTGTCTTGCAAGGAAAGCCACCAAGATTTAATCTTTCTCAACCGAAACCCAAATACCCATCTTTCATTCATGAATCAAACATCATCTAGCTTCATCTAGGATGTATTCTTGCATGGGTCTGCATCAAATCACATGACTTGGTATGTAGAACACCATCTCCATTCATTCTTATGTTCTAGCTAAGCAAGATCGCTCTTTTATGACTTGTTTGCATCAAGTTTGAGTTTTTATCTTTAAGATGAGATATTTGTGTTTTTGTTGGGTTTTGTATTGTGATAGCTATTACATCTAGGTTTGTATTTATTAAATATAGTTAAGTTATATGTACGACATATAGCAACATGATATCTAGGATTGTTTGAATCATTCATACATGATTTGATAAGCATTAAATGTGTTGACCTAGCATTTGTGCATTTAGAATATTCTCATATTCATATTAGGTTGCATATCTCTTCTCTTAAGAGTTAAGTCGTGTATGTGTCGTGGGTAGTATACAAACGGGAGCCTAAAATCACTATTAAAGTCATGCGGGTAGCAAGAACAGATTAGTAACCGATTGGGTGTGATGTGGTCAACCTAGGTTGTAATCGTTTTTGCATCTAATGGATTTGAGGGTTTGATTGGCGATTAAGCCCGTGAGTTTTTATCTAGTTGGAGGGTTTCTCACATAAATCACATCATTGTGTCAATCCTTTTATTCTGCATTTATTTTATGGCAATGATTGATTAATTTAGAGATTAGGGGTTATGTTTTTAATTTTGATTAACCAAAAAGTTGGCAATTAATGTTGGTAAAACCTATTCACCCCCCCCCCCCCCCCCCCCGCTCTAGGTTAGTTTAAGCATTCTTAGAGTATTTTAAGTGAGAAACCCTCCAACAGGGTAAAACTCACGGGCTATCCTTCTAGCCATATATAGTCCTCAAATCCACTCTATGTAATGATGTTTACAACCTAGGTTGACCTCAAGTCACACCATTCTAGGAACATAACACACTAATCCACTGAGTCAAAAGGCTTAACAATCCATGAAGAAATAATGCTCAAGGGTACCGAGCTATCTCGACCTGAAGGTGACAAGGTGGTTCCTTCGAGCCAAGCAGGAGCTGGGAAACAGTCTGTTCAGACAGATCCTGCATTCCCTCTTCCTACCTTTACCACCTTAGGTCCTGGGAAGTCTTCCAATAAAGTGATGTCCTCTCGATCCAAGGAGGACAAGTTGAGAGCTGGTGAAGAGGTTAGGAGCCCGTCCGAGGATCCTCTTTAACAGAGATGGAGGTCGACAGGAGCCAGACGGGGTCCATGACTGCCCTTCTTGATGCGGCTATACCGCCTGAGGTTATGGACGTGATTAATGAGGTTTTGGAGGAAGATCCTGCTGATCAACCAATGGAGCCTCAAAATGGAGGAGCGGTCGGCAAGGATAACCAAGATGGACAGCTATATGTAGAGGGGGTTGATGGCGAAGATCAGCAAGAAGGAGGAGGGCCAGCGAAGGGGAGCCATGAGAGCCCCAAAGATTGAAGCGGTTCATCATGACTTGTTTTTGATTGCCCGGAAAAAGGGGTGGGCACCCCGTTTTGCCCTTATTAGTTTTTCATTTTTTTTATAGCCCGAGCTCGGGGGTTGGGCTCCCCATTTGGTGGATGTAGCCTTATCTGGGGATAGGCTCCCTTTGTCCTTAAATAAAAAGTTGAATCGCTTTTGAGAATTCTTGTTTTGTTTCTGGTCTTGAATAGGATCCAGAGTAGCTTCTGTAGCAACAATTAAGATTCGTGTAGGGAATTATGATGATTTTGATCCTGCACAGGAAAGCAAACATTATATATATATATATATATATGTTTTTTTTATATGGGGTGATAGCCCAACCAAGACATCAGGAGGGCTACTTAGCTATTTCCTAGTCCTTGAGATCTGGAAAGCAACTATGCTCTTACACTCAGATCTTTCTTGAGGGTGGTAGCCTGACCAAGGCATCAGGAGGGCTATCGAGCTATTTCCTGGTCTCGAGATCTGGAGGGCAACTATGCTCTTACACTTAGATCCTTTTTGGGGGTGGTAGCCCGACCAAGGCATCAGGAGGGCTATCGAGTTATTTCCTGGTCTCGAGATCTGGAGGGCAACTATGCTCTTACACTCAGATCCTTTTTGGGGGTGGTAGCCCGACCAAGGCATCAGGAGGGCTATCGACCTATTTCCTGGTCTCGAGATGTTTATGTTGAATTTCCATACAAGGGTATAGTTACTAATGTCGAACATAGTTGGAGACAATGATGGAAGAGAAAAGGAAAATGACTTTATTGATGATCGAGACGTAGTACATCTTTATTAGGGTCTGTAATGAAAACTAAGTGGGGGTAGTTTGCTTGAGAACTCTTTTCAAGGGTAAAATTTCCTCAAATGATCTGCATTCCAAGTGTGGTCGATGGATCGTCCATCCATGTCTTCGAGTTTATAAGCTCCATTGCGAACAACTAGCTTTATCAAATATGGCCCTTCCCAATTTGGACTTAAGACTCCATCCGACCTTTTTCGAGTGTTCAGGGTTACTTTCCTAAGTACCAGGTCCCCTTCTTTGAATTCTCGGGCTCTGACCTTTTGGTTGAAGTATCTAGCGATCTTGCTCTGGTGGATCGCTACTTTCTCTGCTACCCGGTCTTGTTTTTCTTCTAAGAGGTCCAGATTAGCTCGGAGCCTGACTTCATTACTTTCGGGCTCAAAGTGATGTACCTTGAACGAGGTTAATTTATGCTCGATGGGGAGGACTGCTTCAACCCCGAAGGCCAGGGAGTAAGGTGTCTCCCCGGTAGCTGTTCTCTTTGTAGTCCGGTATGCCTAGAGGACTTCTAGTAGCTCTTCGGCCCATTTACCTTTCTTCTGTTGTACCTTCTTTTTAAGAAGTTTCTTGATAGTCTTGATTGTAGATTCTACCAGCCCGTTAGTCTGGGGATGAGCCACTGAAGTGAGCCTGAGGTTGATCCCCAATCCCTTGCAGAAGTCTTTGAACCGGGCGTTGTCGAATTGCTTCCCTAGGTCAGCTATAATGATGAGAGGGGTCCCGAATCTGCATACCACGTTATTCTTGATGAACTTGGTTGTATTTTTTTCTGATATTCGAGAAAGAGGTCCTGCCTCGACCCATCTTGTGAAGTAGTCGATAGCCACGATAGCATGTTTCATTTGTCTGGGAGCGGTAGGGAGTGGCCCAATTAGGTCGATTCCCCACATGGCAAAGGGGTAAGGTGAACTGAGGGACGACAGTCGCTCGGGTGGCAGGTGGTTCAAGTTTGAAGTTCTTTGACAAGGTTCGCAAGATTGCACAAAACTCTTTGCATCTTGGTGGATGGTCGACCAATAGTACCCCATACGAAGCACCTGATAGGCTATAGCTTCCCCACCTATGTGGTTCCCACAGTCCCATAGTGGACTTCTCTCAATGCCCACTTAGCATCATCGGGATGCAAGCATCTAAGCAAGGGGAGGGATCTGCCCCTCCTGTATAGGTACCCGTCCACCATACAGTATCAGACTGAGAGTCTCTTAATTCTTCGGGCTTGATCGGGCCCTTCGGGAAGCTCTCTTTCATGGAGGTAGGTGACAATTGGGTCCATCCAGCAAGGCAGGCGATCCAGGGAACAAATTTCTCCATTTGTGGCTATGCTTGGTTGGGTGATTACTTGGAGGGGAATTCCCTGTGGTAGGGACTGGCCTCCGTTCGCCTCTATTTTAGCCAGAACATCTGCACGATGGTTTTGGTGTCGAGGCACCTGATCAATCTTGAGTCCCTTAAATTTGCTTTTTAGCAGCCGAGCTAGATTTAGGTAGGCAGCCATATTATCTCCTTTTGCGTGGTAGACCCTAGTCACCTGGTTTACAACAAGCAATGAATCGCTCTTGATTTGCAGGTAGTCGGCCTTTAGTTCAATGGCTACCTTCATCCCGGCTAGGAGGGCTTCATATTCCGCTTCATTGTTGGTAGCTTTAAACTCGAATCTGAAACAGTGATAGAATTCGGTCCCCTCCGGATCTATTAAAACTATGCCAGCTCCTCCCCCGGCTTGCCCTGATGCTTCATCTGCAAATAGGGTCCATGGCTTGCAGCCTTCCGGCCAATTGTCGACCTCAGATATCTTCTCAGGGACCTCATTTGATATTGAGGGATCATCTGGATCTGGGATCGCTGAGAATTCTGCCACGAAGTTGGCCAAAGCCTGTGCCTTAATCGTAGTCCGGGACTTATACTTTAGGTCGAACTGAGTGAGCTCTAGTGCCCATAAGACTAGCCTTCCGGACACGTCTGGTCTTTGCAAGAATTGGCGGAGGGGTTGGTCTGTTACCACTGCTATTGTGTGAGCTTGAAAATATGGACGGAGTTTCCTCGATAGTATAAGGGTCTTTGAAAACCGTCGCTACAATCCTTAGCCAAAGCCCCGCTTACTGCAGTTTCTGATACGGCCAGGTAGATTTGTAACTCATCTCCGAGAACCGGCTTGACTAACAATGGGGGGCTTGTTAGGTATTCTTTCAAAGCTTGAAAAGCCTGTTCGCTCTCCTGGCTCCATTTCATGTTTTTCCCTTGTTTGATGGCCTTGAAGAAAGGGAGACATTTATCGGTGGAGCGAGAGATAAACCTGTTGAGTGCCGCCACCCGTCCAGTCAGAATCTGTACTTGCTTGAGCGAGGTTGGGGATTCCAGGTCCAAGATAGCTTTGATTTTTTCTGGGTTGGCTTCTGATGAGAAGGTTTTTGCTGTCAGAAAACCGTCCGTCAAAACAATTTATAAAACCTATGCGATGCGTTCACAAGTAGAAATACAAGTAAAGCGGTAAGCACGGGTGTCGTCCACTGAGATCGGGGTAGCGGTGATAAGATTAGGATTAATATAACTAGTATGCATAAAAGTAAAATGATGGTGAATGAAAATACAATATAAACTAAATTATGAAAGCAAATAAAATGGGATGACAACGGAGTGATGAATGAATAATGATGGAACTATGGAGTTGATGGACTCGTAAGTGAATATTGGAGAAATTGCAACAAACTCTCAATTAAGCACGTATTGACAAATGTAACCAACCTAGGGTGTATAGTGTTGGTATATATCTCTAGCAAGAGGTCAACCTAGGGTGTATAGTGAAGACCTCCTACTAGCGATTAATCCCTCATAAGCAACCAACAATGGCCAGTTACTTAATCGGGACCTTTTCCATGAATGCTCCTCTATCTAGCTATGGCTCAACCTATTACTAATGTAGCCATCCTAGGATGTATAGTGATGGCTTCCAATTCCCTCACAAGTGGCTGACCTAGGATGTATAGTGAAGGCCACCCATTTGAGATTGGATGAGGCTTTAGGTTATCAACCGAATTCTACTCGAAGGTTAGTTCTTGTAGAATCACTAAAGTAGCCAACCTAGGGTGTATAGTGGAGGCTTCTAATTCTCTCACAAGTGGCTAACCTAGGATGTATAGTGAAAGCCACTAATTCAAGATTAGATTAAGGGCATGGTTATAGAGCCGGATTTCCGGAAATCCTTCCATTCAATTGAGCATTAGACAACCTAATTGCCTACTCAAGTAATCCAAATCAACATGCAAAGAGGGATGTATCCGAGCAAATCAATAATGAAAATCAATACAAGCAATGGAATGAAATATAGAGATAGAATAAATATAACTCATAGAGTTTATTTACAAAGCCCAAAATATCCATCAAACAAATAACATCAACCCCTTAGTGGGGTATTTTAGCTACTCATGTTCTATTACAAACAAATAAACTAAGAGAGAGTGTAGAGAGAACCCTTGAAGATTGATCTCCTTCCTTGAAGCTTGAATCCAAGTCTCCTAGTTGCCTTTGATTGAGTAGAGATGGTTTGGATGATAGGGAGATGTGTTTCTAGCTAAAAATACAAGTGTTGGGAGGTATGGTGATGATTTGGTTCGTTCCCATCCTTTTCTATTTATAGAGGATGGAAAAATAGGTCACTTAAGCTTGAAACCAGAAACTGTCGCGCGCAGAGTGCGGGTGGAGTGCGGGTGAATTACCCGCACTGTACCCGCACCGTAAAGGTTTTCTTCATCTTCAGTTCTCTGATCTGGGCAACAGTGCGGGTGGAGTACGGTTGTATTACCCGTACTTTACCCGCACTGTACTCGCACTGTACTCGCACTCTAGTGTCAGGTGTAAATTCACTCCTCTGTCTTGAGCAACAATGCGGGTGGAGTGCAGTTAGATTACCCGCACTTTACCCGTACTTAAGTGTCAGGTGCAAATCAGCTACTCTGTCTTGAGCAACAGTGCGGGTGGAGTGCGGTTGGATTACCCGCACTTTACCCGCACTTTATCTGTCAGGTACGAATCAGCTCCTCTGTCTTGAGCAATAGTGTGGGTGAAGTGCGGTTGGATGACTCGCACTTAATCCGCACTTTATCTTTCCTTCATGATTCAGTTCCTGGCTATGGGAAGGAGTGCGGTTGGAGTGCGGTTGCGACCCGCACTTGACCCGCACTGTAGAGCTAGTTATGATCCTTTGTCTTTCCTTTTGCCCCTTTTCTGCCGGAACCCCTGCAACTAGCTTCTAACACCAGAATTACATCTATTGCCTGCAATTAGAACCAACGAGCCTATTAGACATAAAAGACATAAAATATATAGAAAATACACTCAAGAACGAGACAAAAGAATAGGAATAAGGGCCGAAATATACAACAATTTAGGCACGATCAAACACCCCCAAACCAAACCTTTGCTCATCCTCGAGCAAACATAATCTAAAACAAAATCTGACACAAACTAAAAACGACTCAAACTAAGAACTTCCTAGACACAAAGAAAAACTTGCTGTAGAACCAAATGGCAGAGAGATACGCAAAAGCAAATGGGAGTGAGGAATGAGCATATGCAAAATGTTCTAAACAACTCGAAGGCACCCCAAGGGAAACTGGCACAACACAAATCCCACACTTAAATGCCCTCGCCTAAGAAACTACTCACTCTCACACCTTGAGCATAATTCGCTTCGACGCTAGGTTCTCACATGGATTCTCTCTTATCTTTCCTCTCAGAACCTTGGTTCACACTCATGCAACATGTATGCCAATGAATTTATGTAACTGAATCAACTTAGTTGCATACATTTAGTGTAGAATAAACGCTGTTTTCAGTGAGTGAGTCTCATGAAAGAATCACGTGTCATGAATGTGGAAAGAGCATTCATTAACTAATATTCCCAATCTAGACATCCCCTAAGATCAACTAGGTCTTTTCCATTTGGGTGTAATGTGGCCACGGTGAATGGTGATTAGAAGAATGAGAAATTTAGGCACAAGCACTAATCAACCAAGTTAAGGCAATACATTCTACACTTAAGCATTTGATTTCTCGTGCAACTCCACTTCCAAATACAATATGGCGTCCAGGCATACAATTAGACTCTACGTGCAATCTTTAACTACTCATGTTACCCATTTGAGTAGCATTTACAATTTACACAAGGCATTTGAAGCATATTTTTCTTTTGTTACTTTTTGCTTCTTTTCTTTTCTTTTCTTTTCGTGCCTTTTTACTATGCACATTTTCACAACTCATTATTCTTGCCTAGGTACACGCCATTTATCAAATAAAGCACAACTTTACATTCCTAAGCCTCAACAAGATCAATTAAGAGAGGGTTGGCTAAGTGTTTAGGTTGCTTGGGTTATGGATAACGTGGGTGTAAAAAGGAAAAGTCTATGTGTTTGGCTTCAAAATTGGCTTGGAAGCACACATATTACGGGAATGGGAAGTATTTAGGCTTTCTTTTTGCGTGGCTAAAACACACATTGCCTAATATCACTTCAAAGGATCAATCTACCAAGGGAATAAAAGTTTCTGTCAAGCAGTCCACATATATGATGCATGTTCAATGACAAATGATGATTTTTGATGTAGTGAGACTATGCATGGTGTTTGAATAGTGTTTATAGATTTGAAAAACATTTTCCCTCAATATACACGCTTTTGGCTTGTGTTTGTGATCTCACAAGGGAAATCTCCACTATTAGAACAAGGCGCTTGAGCACCGAGTTCCCTAAACTTGGACACTAGAAGATGAGACTAGCCCATGAAGTGCAAGTGAGACCCCTAAAGTGACTAGGAGTTATTGAATAAGCACACAAAGCATGCACTCATTCACCACAAACACTATGCTCCAGGTATCTCACCAAGCTAAATAAGCTCAAAATTCTGGCTAAACAGCAACTTTTTTGGAAAATAAGACACAAAAATGACTCAATACACAAAAAATGACTCAAAAAGGCGTCTACACCCCCAAACCAAAACCCAACATTGTCCTCAATGTTGAAGACAAGAGAATCCGGCCTAGCGGCACGCACCTAACATGACTCAAACAAACCTAGGCACTAATCAACCACAATCAATGCCCCAACCAAATAAAAATGACTCAAACAAGGCTCACAAAATAAAGGCAATTCATGCAATATATCATTGAAACACAAGTCAAGCTTAACATCATGCATTTTATCAAAATTGACGGAATGGGGCATGAACAACCCCCAAACCGAATTAAACAATATAAAGCACATGCATTCATACTTGCACAAGAGCCTCCGGCTCTTTCATCCACAAATATAATCAATAAATTCAATGTGTAAATATCCACAAAATATAACATTCTAACCAAACTATCCCAACATCACAATTTATTGAATTTAAACAACATAAAACATAAAACTAACTGCATGCATCAACATTATTCAATGGGATGCATTCATGGAGAGGCTAGGGTCCTCTAAGGGTG
This sequence comes from Dipteronia sinensis, assembly GCA_033220585.1. Lineage (NCBI taxonomy): Eukaryota > Viridiplantae > Streptophyta > Magnoliopsida > Sapindales > Sapindaceae > Dipteronia > Dipteronia sinensis. Next base: position 31,727,738 of record CM065638.1, read on the forward strand.
GTTTGACCAAGTTAGGAAATCCCCTATTTTTCACTACCCAAATAAATTTAGGTGACTTCATTATCTTTTCCCTTTTCATGTTTCTATATAAGTGCACTTGGTCTTTCCTTACCCATATTTGCTTGACCCTAGGTGGACTCCATCTATTCCTAGGACCTCTAGTTTTCCTATGTTGATTTGGCTTGTAATTTTTAGCCTTAAAGTGATCTATCTTAGAACATGCAAAGCAAAAGATATTAGAGTTAGAGGAACTCCCCTTTGATGCGTGGTCTTGAGGACGTTTGATTTGTTTCACTTGTAACGCCTTGACCTTTTCTTCCTTTTTGCTTAGTGCTACCTTTTCTGCCTCTAAGGCATTGGCTTTTTGGTCAACCTCCATTTGCATCTTCATTGACTTGTGAGCTATCTTATCTTCAAAATCTTTTGATAGCCTCACTAAGTTCTCCAAAGCCTTCGATGCGGTACTCTTTTCGACTTCAAATCTCTCAATTTGTTCTTCTAATTCTTTGTTCTTGTCTGAGACTTCGCCATTGGTCTTCTTGAGAGTACCATTCTCAACTCTGAGCACCCTCACTTCATATAATAGTTTCTTGTTCAACTCTTGGAGATTACTCGCCTTTTCCATTCCCAAGGCTTCTCTCTCTCTTGAAGTGCTTCATTCTCTTTCTTCAACACACCCCTTTCCAACACTAACTCTGTGCTCATGCTCATAAGCTGCTGGTTCATCTTGATCATCCTGTCCATCTCGTCCATTCTCTTGCTTCGCTCCACTTCAAATTCTATTCGGAGCTTATACATGTCTTCTTTAGAGAAATTGGAGGAATCCACCAGTTTGGTTGCTTTAACTTGGAAACAACTTAGATTTACCGGGGTGGACTGCTGGGCGGATTCGAGCATTTGGGTGGTTTTCTCATCTATGAAGGCTTGAGTCTCTTGTTGAGAAGCTATCATCTGCTCAGTCTCCCGCACATGATTCTTCATGAAATGTCGTAGTTGATCTTCAACGGAATTTGACTGGAATGATGAGATGTAGGTATTCTCGTTAGGCTCGTAGCTTGACCCTGAATTTTGCCAAAAGGAATCCATAGAGTCCTGAAACAAACAAAAACAAAACTACCAAAACAATAAAAAGAAACTAACAAAACTAAAAACAACTAGTAAACTAGTAGTATTAAAACTAATCTAATCACTACTACGCACACCGATCCCTGGCAGCGGGGCCATTTGATGAGCAGGTTTTTGCCGTCAGAAAACCGTCCGTCAAAACAATTTATAAAACTTATGCGATGCGTTCACAAGTAGAAATACAAGTAAAGCGGTAAGCACGGGTGTCATCCACTGAGATCGGGGTAGCGGTTATAAGATTAGGATTAATATAACTAGTATGCATAAAAGTAAAATGATGGTGAATGAAAATACAATATAAACTAAACTATGAAAGCAAATAAAATGGGATGACAACGGATTGATGAATGAATTATGATGGAACTACGGAGTTGATGGACTCGTAAGTGAATATTGGGGCAATTGCAACAAACTCTCAATTAAGCACGTATTGACAAATGTAACCAACCTAGGGTGTATAGTGTTGTTATATATCTCTAGCAAGAGGTCAACCTAGGGTGTATAGTGAAGACCTCCTACTAGCGATTAATCCCTCCTAAGCAACCAACAATGGCTAGTTACTTAATCGGGACCTTTTCCATGAATGCTCCTCTATCTAGCTATGGCTCAACCTATTACTAATGTAGCCATCCTAGGATGTATAGTGATGGCTTCCAATTCCCTCACAAGTGGCCGACCTAGGATGTATAGTGAAAGCCACCCATTTGAGATTGGATGAGGCTTTAGGTTATCAACCGAATTCTACTCGAAGGTTAGTTCTCGTAGAATCACTAAAGTAGCCAACCTAGGGTGTATAGTAGAGGCTTCTAATTCTCTCACAAGTGGCTAACCTAGGATGTATAGTGAAAGCCACTAATTCAAGATTAGATTAAGGGCATGGTTATAGAGCCGGATTTCTGGAAATCCTTCCATTCAATTGAGCATTAGACAACCTAATTGCCTACTCAAGTAATCCAAATCAACATGCAAAGAGGGTGTATCCAAGCAAATCAATAATAGAAATCAATACAAGCAATGGAATGAAATATAGAGATAGAATAAATATAACACATAGAGTTTATTTACAAAGCCCAAAATATCCATCAAACAAATAACATCAACCCCTTAGTGGGGTATTTTAGCTACTCACGTTCTATTACAAACAAATAAACTAAGAGAGAGTGTAGAGAGAACCCTTGAAGATTGATCTCCTTCCTTGAAGCTTGAATCCAAGTCTCCTAGTTGCCTTTGATTGAGTAGAGATGGTTTGGATGATAGGGAGATGTGTTTCTAGCTAAAAATACAAGTGTTGGGAGGTATGGTAATGATTTGGTTTGTTCCCATCCTTTTCTATTTATAGAGCATGGAAAAATAGGTCAGTTAAGCTTGAAACAAGAAACTGTCGTGCGCAGAGTGCGGGTGGAGTGCGGGTGAATTACCCGCACTGTAAAGGTTTTCTTCATCTTCAGTTCTCTGATCTGGGCAACAATGCGGGTGGAGTGCGGTTGGACTACCCGAACTGTACTCGCACTGTACTCGCACTCTGGTGTCAGGTGTAAATCCACTCCTCTATCTTGAGCAACAGTGCGGGTGGAGTGCGGTTGGATTACCCGCACTTTACCCGTACTTAAGTGTCAGGTGCAAATCAACTCCTCTGTCTTGATGACAAGGACCCTTTTCCCTTATGTCGTTTTAAAAGATCAGTCCGTCAAATAATATTTAAAGAAACCACACAAACCTAAATCAGTTTACAAACATAGATATAGTGGCAAGTGGGTGTCGTCCACAGGGAGCGGAGTTAGCCAAATTAGTTAAAGCTAAAGCAATAGTATGTATATATAAATAGCAAAACATGAATTGGTGAAAAAGTAGATTGTGAACCAATTCTAAATAACACCAAATTAAATAAGTAAATAAAATGAAAGGGGAAAATGGAGTGAAGGATATATAGATGATGGAAACTAAGGAGTTAATGGATTCGAAAGCAAATACTGGCAATGTAACAAACTTGTCAATAGCACGGCTCTTCAAGGTAACCGACCTAGGATGTATAGAGTCGGTTATTTATCCCCAGAAGGTGGCCAACCTAGGATGTATAGTGCGGACCACCTATTAGGGATTAATCCTTGTAAACTACCAACCTAGGATGTATAGAGTTGATTGTTTACCGGATTCTAGAAATGAAGCTCGTCTGCCTAACATTGACTCAACTGATTACAAATAGTCACCCTAGGATGTATAGTGATGACTTCTAACTCTTTCACGGATTCCGACCTAGGATGTATAGTGCCGGAAATACGATCGAGGTTAGATTAAAACCGCGGTTCAAGAGTCGGAATTCATGACTTTCCGTCTATTCTTTAGAGCATTAAACAACTAAATAGGATGTATATCTAGATGCAATACCCATTCATAATATAAAGACATCTTGCAAAGATCATGTATCTACACAAGAAATCAATGATAAACACTCACAACAAGAATAGATCAATGGAAGATAGACATGAATATCAATATAATATCAAGTTTATGTACAAGCCCAATATTAAACTAACTACTCCATCAACCCCTTAGAGGGGATTTAGCTACTCATTACAACTAGGAAATCAGTAGAGAGGAGAAAGAAATAACCCTTGGAGAACATCTCCTTCCTTAAAGTGGCTCCAATCTCCTAACTTCCTTGAAGTTGAGTAGAGAATGTGTGGATGAGAGGTAGAGAGAGAAACTAGATCTAAGAATGTCTAATATGCCTAAAACGGAGTTAAAAGCTCCTTAAAACGTTTCTATACTTTTATATTTATACTAAATACAAAAATAGGTCACTTAAGCTTTGAAAATCAGACTGGCGCGCTCGGAGTGCGGGTGGAGTGCGGGTGGTTTACCAGCACTGTACCCGCACTGTATGGGTTGCCTGCAACTTCAGTTCACGGATCAGGACCTTAGTGCGGGTGGAGTGCGGTTGAATTACCCGCACTTGACCCGCACTTAGCCCGCACTTGGCATCGCACTGTGACCGCACTTCCTTCTCAGGTGCAAAATCTACCTACTGTCTTGAGCAACAGTGCGGGTAGAGTGCGGTTGGATGACCCACACAGTACCCGCACTCTAATGTCAGGTGCAATTCTGCTCTTCTGTTCTTGATGCAAGTGCGGGTAGAGTGCGGTTGGATGACCCGTACAGTACCCGCACTCTAGTGTCAGGTGCGATTTTGTTCTTCTGTTCTTGGTGCAAGTGCGGGTGAAGTGCGGTTTGCTGACCCGTACAGAACCCGCACTCTAATGTCAGGTGACTGTGCAGCTTCTCTGGTTTGGCAATAGTGCGGGTGGAGTGCGGTTAGCTGACCCGCACTGTACCCGCACTTTATCTCTGTACTTGCATTCTGCCCCGGCTATGCACATAAGTGCGGCTAGAGTGCGGCTGGAGTGCGGCTGCGACCCGCACTGGACCCGCACTATAGACCTGTTTGTGCTCCTTTTCTGCTGGAATCTTCACAATGTGCTTCCAAGCCTGTCTCTGCATCATTTCCTTCAAATAAGCACAAAACAACCCATAAGAGACACAAAAACGCACGAAAACAGAACATAAGGTAAGGATCTGAGGGCCTAAATATAGTACATATTTGGCCTGATCAAACACCCCCAAACCAAACCTTTGCTCGTCCTCGAGCAAATCTATTCAAAACAGTAAGACGCCAGCTGAAAGTAATTTCTAAATACCTACACAATACAACAACAATGTCGCAAGTCCCATGTGTGATATGATACAAATAGATGTGATCGAGAGGAGAAAAACATATGCACAAGATCAAGAGCAGTTTGGAGACACCCAAGGGAGGCTCGTACGACACGAATCCCACACCTAAAGGCATTCATGAATTTAGGACCACTTACTCCCATACCTTGAACATAATTCGCTTCAATTCTAAAGCTCACATGGATTCCCTCTTTTCTTTCCTCAAGAGTCCTAAGTTCCACACAACAAGTATGCAAAGAAGATTCTGCATAAGATTTAAGCAATGAACTATCCTAGGAACGAGTCACCATGCCATGGATGCGAAAGATCGTGATTCAACCTACATTCCCAAACTAGACTTACATGGATCAAATAGGGCTTTTCAACCGGTTATAGTGTGGCTGTGGGGGTGAATGAGTTTACACAAAACAGAATATGGAATTTTTAGGAGTTCAACTCACCAATCATGCTAGAATAAAATCCCTACTCCCACACCATGTTCTTTTCTTGCTTTAAATGCAACCCTCTAGGAAACCATTTAACCCACATTTTAAGCAAAACATTTGCATTCCATTTGGGCGTGTTTAGCATAAAACACTCTCATTATGGCACTTCAAGTACAATCTTTCTTTAAATTTTCTTTTGACAATTTCCAACTAACAATGTTGTACTCCATTTGAGTTGTTACCATCTTCCCTTTTTTTTAGGCATTTAGAGTGCATAACTTACCCTTTTCTTTCATATTTTCAACATCTATCTCATTTTATCCACTGTGGGACCATTTTAACCCTTTTTCTCACTACCATTTCCCATCCTAACATGATTAGTACAAGGGTAGGCATGTGTTTAGGCTATTGGTATATGGTTGAATGTGGTACCAATGAAAAGGTAAGTGTTTGGCCTCAAATCGGCTTTGGAACACATAATATGGTAAGTGGTGTTTAGGCTATAGAGGTACTTCAATAAACATGCATTCCCTACTATCACTTCCAAAACCATCTAAAAAGGGAATGAAAACATCCATCACGCATTCACAAAAATAATGCAAGTCCTATGGCACATGACATACATGACGAGAGGCGTGTTTAAGAATAATCAATAATGCACTCGGAAAACGCACTTTCATGCTTGTGTTTGTGATCTCACAGGCATCTCCACTATTAGAACAAGACATGGGAACAATGAGTCCCCAATACTTCATACCAACGGATGGAACTAACCCGTGATGGTGCAAGCTAAGCCTTAAGTGGCACCAAACAATATCACAAGGTCAGAGCACATATAAGAGACTCGTCAAAAACACATTCTAGAAGCATCATACCCATACTGGATTACAGTTTATAAAAAATGGACAAGCGACAAAATTGAAAAATTGGACACTAAACTTTACACGGCGGAGGCGTGATGCACCCCCAAACCAAAACTCAACAATGCCCCCATTGTTGGGAAGAATAAGCATAATCGCAATAAAAGGCGGAATGAGGGATTAACACCCCCAAACCGAATCTAGACATACATTCGACCAAGCTCATTCATCATAACAAAAACTAAATCGCATTCATAAAAAAAAATTTAAGTACAAAACCGAAGGTAGAAAACTCCCTTAGAAGGAAGATCGGTCGATGTCCATTCATGTTGTTGTGTGCTTCCCAAAAGATGCACAACCTAGCTTAAAACCACACAACAACTCTACCAACGAAAATTAAATGCGAAAAGAAAAGAAAAAATAAGTCTAAGCCGTTTAAAAGATAATACAAATATAAATACAAGCAGTAAAAGTTCTGATCAATAATGAAGAAAAAGAAAGGATGGTCAATCATCGTCGGAAAACTCCCTCTCGGGTTCACTGGCGATCCCTTTGCCTTTGGGGTCGATCTCTGATCTGATCCGCTCTTCCTGCTCCCTCCTGGATCTCTCCATAGCAGCTCTGAGCTCTTCCCCATATGGGTCAATGGCTGGGCCCCCTGAAGGAGGTGAGAAAGTAGCTGACCTCTTCTTTTTCTATGGATAACTCGGAAGACTAAGTGCCTCCCTCATGTCTGTGAGGTTGCCCCAAATGTCCGTGAAGTACTCATTTGCTTCTGCCCTGCTCTCAGTGATCTGCCTCCTGTTTTCGACGACCTCAGTCCTGAGGTTCTCCAATCCAGTAAGTAAAGTCTGCCAAGGAACCTCTCCATATGTCTCATGCGGGGGTGAGGAAGCTGCAGGCCTATAATCACCGTAATTGATGTAAACCGGCTCCACATCCGGTGGTTCCGGGATGTCTTCCGGCTGTCTGCTCGTGCTGCCCCCTCGAGCAGGTTTTCTCCTCCCTGTTCGGACCCTGACACCAGAGGGGTCTCGCTCTCTGATCTGGTCATTCCATGTGAATCGCCCAACCGGCCCCAAACCGCATTCGAAAGGATCGGATCCGAAATCTACTCCGGCGGTTCTGCAGAATGCGGTGATGAGGCTAGGGAAAATGAGTGGCTGCTTGTCCACCCTGACCCCTCCCATCTCAAGGATCTCTCTCTTGATCAGAAAGCCGATGTCGACCAACTGATTCTGCAGTATACAGTACAGAATCATGGCTGCATTGAAGTTCACTGAGGTCCTGTGCTTTCTGGGAATCAAGGAATGGGAGATGAAGACATGCCAGAACCCCAACTCACTCCTTAAGTTGGTGTGCTTCATACGGTGATCAGGGGCCACCCAAAAATCCATCGGATGGATCACTAACTGATTTGCAAAGTCCACATTTTGGGTCACAAAGAATTCGCTCCAAGTCACCCCTTGCCTTAGACGTCCGACTGCTTCGGGATCAACTGGAAGCTCAGTCCTATAATACCTGTGTATATCCGCTATAGTCATCCGGACTTCTATCCCACGGACCAGAACCGAGGAAGAGCGTTGAAAAGCCTCAGGTACCAACCCAGGAAAGAACTCTTCGACCACACGTCCACAATACATCGGGGGGGGGGAGGGGGGCTAACAAAGGTTTCCCATCCCCTTGCTTCAATCATTGGTGGAATTGGGGTGCCTTCCAGTTCTTCAACCGCTATTCCCCTCTCTACCACTATGTCTCGCTCCTTGAAATAGTCTAAGCGTTCCTCGAAATCCGGGTGCCTGATGCATGGTGGGGGAACTTGGGGGCCTCGCCTCGGTCTTCGTTCGGAACCCTGACTGCTTTGCCTAGGTGTTCTTCTAGGTCTCCCCGACATCTGTACATTAAAAATAGTTGTAAGGCAATATTCGGATCAAAGAAACACGAGGTTATGATGCAGGAATATGAAAGTACAAAAATTCTGCCAAGAGGATAAAGTGCGGGTGGAGTGCGGGTGAGTGACCCGCACTGTGCCCGCACTCTAACTCGTCACCAGACACCAGCAAATGCAGAGTTCAATTCATGTATACATCTCAAAATTCCGGTTCATCATCGAACGAATCAACAACAAAATGACTCTAACTCATGTATCGGCTTCCATTTAACCATATAAACCCAATTCATAGTTTGAAAATCTAATTGCAAAATAGAAAATCAATTAACAATGAATACATCACATGCAAAATAGATAACACACCACATTCCACTCTCTTAGACATTAGCAAAAGCAAAAACAAGGGTCAAAACCCTAACTAATGAAGTTCATGCATAAGAGGCAAAAAAAATCGTGATAAAGAGGGTTAGGGTTTTGGATTAGAGATATGTGAAATGAAATTAGAGTAAGAATTCATACCTTAGTTGCCGAAATATCGAAAACGTGGCACACACGGAATACCTTTAGCTGGGAAGAGGGAAAAATTTGAAGTTTGCAGTTGGTTTTGCTCTTTTGTGGCAAGTGGAGCCCTAGAAAACGACAGGCATATATATACTGCGCGACAAAAGTGCGGGTGGAGTGCGGGTGAGTGACCCGCACTTTACCCGCACTCTATTACCTGATGCCCTCATAGTGCGGGATGAATGCGGGTGACTGACCCGCACTCTAACCGCACTGTTCCCCTAGACAGACTCCTGAATTCTGCCCTGCAACTGTATCTGTACCAAAACAAACTCAAACAGTCTCAAAAGTTTACAACAACAAAACTAACCATCCGAAAAGTAAAAATAAAAATAAAAACAATAAAATAAATTCAAAAACGAGTGCAATGCACTCAAAGTGGGCCCCGGTCAACCAAAGGAGGTTTGACCGGAATGGGGAGCATATTCAACTTGGCCACCCAAACCGGTGCCAAATGCCTATGCACTGCATCTCTCCCAACTCTCCTCATTTGTCCCACTAAGTCCTTTCGAACCCATATTTGTTTAACCTTTGGTGGGTTTATCCTAGAACTAACTCCACTTGCTTTTAATCTTTAGAAACTAAAGCAATAAGCTTTAGTGTGCCCGTTTTTGGCACAAAAGTAGCAAGTAATAGGACGGTTAGAGAAACTCCATGTTCGATCGTTGGCGTGGGCCACTTTTTGTTGTCCGAATCTGAGGGATTTGACATTGTTTTCCATCACGGCGAGTTGTTCAATCAAATCCCCCTTCTTGACCTTAGCCCGTTTCAACTCATCATCTTTTGAGCTCAACTGTTCATGCAATTCCCTTACCGCTTTTGCGGACTCCTCCACACCTAGTTGAAGTTTCCTTGTCCTTCTCCCATAGTCTTCCTCAAACTCTTCGGAGAGTCTTTCCAATGCATCTAAGTTCTTGGAGACCAACTCCTTTTTGGTGGCAAGCTCCACTACTTGTTCAGTTAACACGTTGTTGACTGATGAGAGATCATGCAATTTAGTCTTCAACTGTACATTCTCTGTCTTCAGCAAATAAACCTCCAGTTTGAGCTTTGTGTTGTCTTGTTCAAGCTCACCCAATTGATCGAAGAGTTCAGTATTTGCTTCTTCCTCTTCGAATTCTGATTCTTGCCTCTCCTTGATGCAGTCTTGGTCTCCCAATTCCATCTCCTTGACACCTTCAAAGGCTTGCACAAGGGTGAGCACCCGGCTCCTTTTCTTTCTGGAATTTTGTGCCTCCAAGACTAAACAATCTCTAACTTGGCTTGTTCTGGGGGATGTTACCTTGAAGTTCACACTTTCCCCTCCACAACTGAAGGAAATGTCCCTAGAACAAATATCGATCACCATACTTGCTGTGGCCATGAACGGCCTCCCCAACAGTAGTTTCCAGTCTCTACCGCTGGATTCTTCTCTTTTGCAATCCAACACAACAAATTCTACCGGCACCATCAAACCGTGCACATTCATATAAATTTCCTCCACAATACCTACTGGGGTGATGGGAGAATTGTCAGCCATGAGGAGAGTCTGGGAGGTGGGCTTGATTGACCGAATCGTCAACTATTCGTAGATCTCTAATGGCATCATATTGATGCTAGCCCCATATTAAGGACTGCTCCCATCTTTGGTGAATCCTCAAGTTGTACATCTATGACGAAACTCCCGGGGTCTTCAAGTTTACTGGGGAAGCCTATGTTACTTCCCCTATCTTCCTTATCCGCAACCTCTACCATACTTGCTTCGGTTTCCTCACCTCCTAACTGAACAACCTCTAACATGTTAACATGTTCATCGGAGCTTGAGGCCTTCTCCTTGTTCTTCATCAATGCATCAAAAATCTGTGCCAACTGAGTTTCCATCTTCTTCAGTGACGCTCCATGACTGTTGGCTCTCTGATCATTGGACTGCATGTAAGCTGACATTCGTTGCTCAGAGGCATGTAAGGTGTTCTTGAGGGCTTCCGACCCGATACCAACAATTTTGATAACTGTACTCACTATCTCCTCTAGAGACTTGTCCTTTGGTTGGCTAGCGGAAGCGTGGGAATTGAAGTTGGATGGTGGGTTACTATTTGAACCTCCCCATTGATTGTTGTTGTTTCCCCCTTGATTGTATCTATTGTACCCCCGGTTTTGGTACCCTTGGTTGTTGTTTCCACCTTGGTAATTGTTGTTGCCACCTTGGTGAGTGGTTGCTCCTAGGTGGTTGTTGTTGGACCAAGACAAGTTTGGGTGATTTCCCAACCCTGGATTGTTTGTATGTATTCCAATATGGGTCATTCCTAGGCTGCCTTGGGAATTCTCCAAGGGCTTGGGCTTGCTCTTCCTGACTGAAATGCCCTTCTTCCCCTTCAATCTCCCCCATGACTTGACTAACTCCTTGGGAGGGCCCTGGTTTTCCGGTTATCAGCTCCTTGATTGATTGAAGCTCCTTGTTCATTCTAGACATCTGGATTTGCACTTGGGTATCCTGACCCACTTCTATTCTTCCACCCCTCCTCACATGTGATGTCCTCTGTTGTGAGTTCTGGGCAATCTTCTCCAGAATGTCATAAGCTTCAACTGCCCTCTTGTCTGCAATGGTACCTTCGCATGCATTATCCACCATCATTTGGGTTATTGATGAAAGTCCACTATAGAAGGAGTTAACCTTCAGTTCTGGATGGTATGTATGCGGTGGCATTTATGCTAACAATAAGTTGAACCTCTCCCATGCCTCATGGAATGGTTCACTGTCCTCTTCGACAAAAGAAGCTATCTTCAACCTTAGGTCTTTAGCCTTCTGTGACAGAAAATACTTGTTGAAGAAAACCTTGCAGACTTGGCTCCATGTCACCAGCGATCCCGGCCTCAAGTTCATGTACCAAGTCATGGCTGCATCTTTCAGACAATATTGGAAACACCTCAGATGAAGCTTCTCCCTAGTCAATACTGCTTGGCGAGCCATTACATGGAAGGTTTCTAGGGTGGCTCCATATTGTTTCATAAATTGGAGACAATCTTCGGTACTTCGCCCACTAAACGACTGTAGGAGGCTGATGTGCATAGTTTTCAACTCGTACTGCCTTGTTACATCATCCAGTACTATAGCAGTGGGCACATTTCCTACAAACGGGAGAGTGTACTCGCCCATGGTGAGGCCTAGCTCTTCATCCCCATGTACACTTCCCTCATTCTCTCGAGCCTGTTGCTCATTCTCTCTAGCATGCTGCTCATGCTGATTATGCTCGTCCATATTTCCCTCTAACTGCTCTATTCTTCTACCCAACCGATTGATGTTATCACTAACTGGCAACACTGTTCCTCTCAACGATCTTCGACCGTGCATATACCTAAAATCCTGAAATTTCACAACAAATAAAGCACAACGTAAACGAGGAACAGATAGGGCAGAGCAGGAATATTACTAGACTAGCCTTACTCATGCATAACTAATTAAACTAACATGCCGCTCCCCGGCAGCGGCGCCATTTTGACAAGGACCTTTTTCCCTTATGTCGTTTTAAAAGATCAGTCCGTCAAATAATATTTGAAGAAACCACACAAGCCTAAATCAGTTTACAAACATAGATATAGTGGCAAGTGGGTGTCGTCCACATGGAGCGGAGTTAGCCAAATTAGTTAAAGCTAAAGCAATGGTATGTATATATAAATAGCAAAACATGAATTGGTGAAAATGTAGATTGTGAACCAATTCTAAATAACACCAAATTAAATAAGTAAATAAAATGAAAGGGGAAAATGGAGTGAAGGATATATAGATGATGGAAACTAAGGAGTTAATGGATTCGAAAGCAAATACTGGGCAATGTAACAAACTTGTCAATAGCACTGCTCTTCAAGGTAACCGACCTAGAATGTATAGAGTCGGTTATTTATCCCCAGAAGGTGGACAACCTAGGATGTATAGTGCGGACCACCTATTAGGGATTAATCCTTGTAAACTACCAACCTAGGATGTATAGAGTTGATTGTTTACCGGATTCTAGAAATGAAGCTCGTCTACCATACATTGACTCAACTGATTACAAATAGTCACCCTAGGATGTATAGTGATGACTTCTAACTCTTTCATGGATTCCGACCTAGGATGTATAGTGCCAGAAATACGATCGAGGTTAGATTAAAACCGCGGTTCAAGAGTCGGAATTCATGACTTTCCGTCTATTCTTTAGAGCATTAAACAACTAAATAGGATGTATATCTAGATGCAATACCCATTCATAGTATAAAGACATCTTGCAAAGATCATGTATCTACACAAGAAATCAATGATAAACACTCACAACAAGAATAGATCAATGGAAGATAGACATGAATATCAATATAATATCAAGTTTATGTACAAGCCCAATATTAAACTAACTACTCCATCAACCCCTTAGAGGGGATTTAGCTACTCATTACAACTAGGAAATCAGTAGAGAGGAGAAAGAAATAACCCTTGGAGAACATCTCCTTCCTTGAAGTGGCTCCAATCTCCTAACTTCCTTGAAGTTGAGTAGAGAATGTGTGGATGAGAGGTAGAGAGAGAAACTAGATCTAAGAATGTCTAATATGCCTAAAACGGAGTTAAAAGCTCCTTAAAACGTTTCTATACTTTTATATTTATACTAAATACAAAAATAGGTCACTTAAGCTTTGAAAATCAGACTGGCGCGCTCGGAGTGCGGGTGGAGTGCGGGTGGTTTACCCGCACTGTACCCGCACTGTATGGGTTGCCTGCAACTTCAGTTCACGGATCAGGACCTTAGTGCGGGTGGAGTGCGGTTGAATTACCCGCACTTGACCCGTACTTAGCCCGCACTTGGCATCGCACTGTGACCGCACTTCCTTCTCAAGTGCAAAATCTACCTACTGTCTTGAGCAACAGTACGGGTAGAGTGCGGTTGGATGACCCGCACAGTACCCGCACTCTAATGTCAGGTGCAATTCTGCTCTTCTGTTCTTGATGCAAGTGCGGGTAGAGTGCGGTTCGTTGACCCGCACAGTACCCACACTCTAGTGTCAGGTGCGATTCTGTTCTTCTGTTCTTGATGCAAGTGCGGGTGAAGTGCGGTTTGCTGACCCGCACAGAACCCGCACTCTAATGTCAGGTGACTGCCCAGCTTCTCTGGTTTGGCAATAGTACGGGTGGAGTGCGGTTATCTGACCCGCACTGTACCCGCACTTTATCTCTGTACTTGCATTCTGCCCCGGCTATGCACATAAGTGCGGCTGGAGTGCGGCTGCGACCCGCACTAGACCCGCACTATAGACCTGTTTGTGCTCCTTTTCTGCTGGAATCATCACAATGTGCTTCCAAGCCTGTCTCTGCATCATTTCCTTCAAATAAGCACAAAACAACCCATAAGAGACACAAAAACGCACGAAAACAGAACATAAGGTAAGGATCTGAGGGCCTAAATATAGTACATATTTGGCCCGATCACTTGAGCTACAGTGCGGGTGGAGTGCGGTTGGATTACCCGCACTTTACCCGCACTTTATCTGTCAGGTAAGAATTAGCTCCTCTGTCTTGAGCAATAGTGTGGGTGAAGTGCGGTTGGATGACCCGCACTTTATCTTTCCTTCATGATTCAGGTCCCGGCTGTGGGAAGGAGTGTGGTTGGAGTGCGGTTGCGACCCGCACTTGACCCGCACTCTAGAGGTGGTTATGATCCTTTGTCTTTCCTTTTGCCCCTTTTCTGTCGGAACCACTGCAACTAGCTTCTAACACCCGAATTACATCTATTGCCTGCAATTAGCACCAACGAGCCTATTAGACATAAAAGACATAAAATATATAGAAAATACACTCAAGAACGAGACAAAAGAATAGGAATGAGGGCCGAAATATACAACAATTTAGGCACGATCAGCTTCTATATCTCTCTCATGAACCATGAAGCCCAGAAACTTCCCTGCCGTTACCCCAAAGGCACATTTGGAGGGGTTCAAACGCATCTGGTTTTCCCTCAGTATGAGGAAGGTTTTGCGAAGGTCTTCCTGATGTCCTTTTACAGTTGGGGATTTCATGATCATGTCGTCGATATACACTTCCATCATCCTTCCTATCTCGGGCTTGAACAGTTTGTTAACCAACCGCTGGTATGTGGCCCCCGCATTCTTCAAACCAAACGGCATCACCTTGTATCAGTATAAGCCCTACCCAGTAATGAAAATGGTCTTATCTTGGTCAGCCGGGTGCATTTTAATTTGGTTGTATCCTGAGAATGCATCCATAAAACTCAAAAGTTTATTTCCGGACGTGGAGTCAACTAGCTGGTTGATCTTTGGTAAAGGAAAACTGTCTTTCGGTTAAGCCAGGTTGAGGTCGGTGTAATCGACACACATACGCCACTTCCCATTCGCCTTCGTAACCATGACCACGTTGGCGATCCAGTCGGGGTAATGTACTTCTCTGATGAACCATGCTTTGATCAATTTATCAACCTCTTCCTACACCGCAGCATTCCTATCAGCGTTGAAGTGACGCCTCTTCTGCTTGACGGGCTTGACTGTTGGATCTACTGCTAGTCGGTGGGCGGCCAATGATGCCGGGATTCCAGGCATTTCATCATGGTTCCAGGCAAAGATGTTGCTGAACTCCCCGAGAAGGTCAATCAGTCCTCCTTTTACTTCTGGATCAAGGGTGGCTCAAACCTTGACGACCTTGGAGGGATCGTCATTCCTGATAGGTATCTCTTCTAGTTTATCTACGGGCTGCCCGCTGGCCCATTCCTTACTCCGTTCTTCCTCGTAGGGCATAATAGGTTCGCTCTCCGGATGCCTAGGATGTTCCGCGGGCTCTTTCTCCTCCTGGATTATCCGGGATGTATCCATGTCCTCCTGGATTAATGTCACATGTACACACTGTTTTACAGATACTGCATAGCATTTCCTGGCTACCTGCTGGTCTCCACGTACCTCTCCTACTTTGGTCCCAACCGGGAATTTCAGGACGTTGTGGTATATGGACAAGACTCCCTTCAAGGAAGACAGGAAAGGTCTCCCTAGGATGGCGTTGTAGGCCGATGGGGTGTCCACCACAACAAAGTCGGTCATAACATTCTGTTGGAGAGGGGTGATTCCGATGATTACTGGGAGGATCATTGACCCCACTGGTATGATCGAATCTCCAGTGAAACCGTAAAGCGGAGTGGTACAGCTGTTGTAACAACGTTGCTTCAGGTTCAATTTTTCCAGGGTATCCTTGAAGAGGATATCTACACTGCTACATGTATCCACAAGCACGCGATGGACCAGTCAGTTGGCGATCTGTATCATGATTACCATAGGATCATCATGAGGTTGCACAGTGTTGAAGACATCTGCTTCGGTGAATACAATCTACGCTGACTGGGAGGGCTCTGTCAAGCTCTGGCTGACTTCGAAGATCCCCCTACTTTCTCCGATGCGGGGAACCTTTCTTGCGTGGTTTTTCTGGGAGTTATTGGAAACGCCAGCCAGTGTAGGACTTCCGCTGATAGTGTGTATCACCTGGATCTGTTGTATTAAGTCAGCCTGTTCCCCTTTCCTCTTTTCTGCGTCTTCATGGATTTTGGCTCTTACCTCCCTTCCAGTCCTGATGTTATCTCTGACCTGTTGTAAGAACTCAATCAGGCATCCTCCCCTTATCATGGCCTTAATAAGGTTGCGGAAATTATAGCACTCTGAGGTGTTGTGGCCCACGTCTTCGTGGAAGTCGCAGTACTTGTACCGGTTTCTCCTGTCAGCTGGGGCCTTCATGGGAGCGGGCTTTTGGAGTAACCCTTTATCTCGTATGGCAAGGTAGACTGTTTCCCTAGAAGCATTCAAAGGGGTGTAGTAGTCATACTCTTTTTCCCCTTGCATTACTGGAGCCACGGTTCTGGGAGGCGGCGAAGCCCAGGGAGCGGTTCGTTTTGCTGGATATCTTTCTTGCCTATGCAGAGGAGCAGGGACGCGATAGGTCGACCTGTTGGGAGGTTTATTCTGAGTTTTCTGCACGGGCTCAAATTTGGGGGCTTCTTTCTTCAGACGCTTTGCCGTTGTCATGTCGTCGTGTTCCATCTTGACCTTGAGTTGTTCGTCGATCTCGACCTGCTCAAGAGCCCGGTCGTAGGCCTCCTGGTAAGTTTCGGGAGGTCTCTTGGCAAAGGAACGGAAAAGCTTTCCTGCCCACAGGTTTCGCCTGAAGTTGGCGATGGTTTCTTTTTCAATAAAAACTCCCATTTGTATGACATCTTTGTGAAAACGTTCCACGTACGACCGAAGAGTTTCACTTTGTTCCTGGATCACATATTGGAGGTGTATGGGATCTTTCAGACGAGGTTTGACTCCTTGGAATTGTGAGCAAAAATCTGTTGATAATTTTGTGAAAGAATCCACGCTGCCAATGGGCAATTTTATGAACTAGGTTTTCGCATAGTCGATTAGGGTCGTTGGAAACATTCTGCACATAGCTGCTCTGGTACTGTTCTGGACCTCCATCTGTTGAACGAAGCTCTCTAAGTGGCTTAGAGGATCTTCCGTTCCAGAAAACTTATCTACTGGCATTTTGAATTTTTTGGGGAGCTCTGCTTCCCGGATCCTCCTAGTGAAGGGAGCGTTCATCTTGCTCAGGGGATCCTTTTTGTCCTTCATATTCTTTCGCTTCCTTATCTGCTGGACCTCTTTTTGTAACTTTGCCAGCTGATCCCTTAGTCGCTTGTTCCCAGGTCTCTTCGAGTTAACCTCAGATTCCTCACTGTCGAATCTTTTCGATGAACTGGCAATTTCTATCCGGTCCTCCTCCTGGATAGGATCCACTCGGGGAGTTTGTCTACTTTCCTCCTCTAAGGCCCGGGCAGTTCTCCTGGATGTAGTTGGATGAGATAGCCCTCGTGGCTTCCGGGTAAAAGCATCTGCGGCAGACTTAACTCGCCTGGGTTGATATTGTGAAAGTCTTTTCGGAACTGGGGGCATGGGTCCCAGCCTATCCCAGATCGAACATTGGAGCCCTGACCTATCTCGGGCCGGCTCTGGAAGAGGAGGTCCTAGGCGTTCGAAAGTAGGTGGCTGATGGGAAGGTTTTTGCCGTCAGAAAACCGTCCGTCAAAACAATTTATAAAACCTATGCGATGCGTTCACAAGTATAAATACAAGCAAAGCGGCAAGCACGGGTGTCGTTCACTGAGATCGGGGTAGCGGTGATAAGATTAGGATTAATATAACTAGCAAGCATAAAAGTAAAGTGATAGCGAATGAAGATACAATATAAAATAAACTATGAAAGCAAATAAATGGATGACAATGGAGGGATGAATGAATGATGATGGAACTATGGAGTTGATGGACTTGTAAGTGAATATTGGGGCAATTGCAACAAACTCTCAAGTAAGTACGTTTTGACAAATGTAACCAACCTAGGGTGTATAGTGTTGGCATATATCTCTAGCAAGAGGTCAACCTAGGATGTATAGTGAAAACCTCCTACTAGCGATTAATCCCTCTTAAGCAACCAACAGTGGCTAGTTACTCAATTGGGACTTGTTCCATGAATGCTCATTTATCTAGCTATGGCTCAACCTATTACTAATGTAGCCATCCTAGGATGTATAGTGATGGCTTCCAATTCCCTCACAAGTGGCCGACCTAGGATATATAGTGAAGGCCACCCGTTTGGGATTGGATGAGGCTCGAGGTTATCAACCGAATTTTATTCAAAGGTTAGTTCTCATAAAATCACTAAAGTAGCCAACCTAGGGTGTTTAGTGGAGGCTTCTAATTCTCTCACAAGTGGCTAACCTAGGATGTATAGTGAAAGCCACTAATTCGAGATTAGATTAAGAGCATGGTTATAGAGCCGGATTTCCGAAAATCCTTCCATTCAATGGAGCATTAGACAACCTAATTGCCTACTCAAGTAATCCAAATCAACATGCAAAGAGGGTGTATCCAAGCAAGTCAATAATGGCAATCAATACAAGTATGGAATGAAATATAGAGATAGAATAAATATAAAACATAGATTTTATTCACAAAGCCCAAAATATCCATCAAACAAATAACATCAACCCCATAGTGGGGTATTTTAGCTACTCATGTTCTATTACAAACAAATAAACTAAGAGAGAGAGAGAGTAGAGATAACCCTAGAAGAGTGATCTCCTTCCTTGAAGCTTGAATCCAAGTCTCCTAGTTGCCTTTGATTGAGTAGAGATGGTTTGGATGAGAGGGAGATGTGTTACTAGCTTAGAATACAAGTGTTGGGAGGTATGGTGATCTTTTGGTTCGTTCCCATCCTTTTCTATTTATAGAGGATGGAAAAATAGGTCACTTAAGCTTGAAACCAGAAGCTGTCGTGCGCAGAGTGCGGGTGGAGTGCGGGCGCACTCTGGTGTCAGGTGTAAATCCACTCCTCTGTCTTGAGGAACAGTGCGGGTGGAGTGCGGTTGGATTACCCGCACTTTACCCGCACTTTAGTGTCAGTTGGAGCTGTTTTAAGCAATAGTGTGGGTGGAGTGCTGGTGGAGTGCGGGTGAGTGCGGGTGGAGTGTGGGTGGATGACCCGCACTTTAATGAATTAAACTCTGCCTTGACCCGCACTTGACCCGCACTTGACCCGCACTTTATCTGTCAGGTACGAATCAGCTCCTCTGTCTTGAGCAATAGTGCGGGTGGAGTGCGGTTGGATGACCCGCACTTTACCCGCACTTTATATTTCCTTCATGATTCAGGTCCCGGCTGTGGGTAGGAATGCGGTTGGAGTGCGATTGGGACCCGCACTTGACTCGCACTTTTGAGCTGCTTATGATCCTTGTCTTCCCTTTTGCCCCTTTTCTGCCGGAACCACTGCAATTAACTTCTAACACCAAAATTACATCTATTGCCTGCAATTAACACTAATGAGCCTATTAGACATAAAAGACATAATATATATAGAAAATACACATGAGAACGAGACAAAAGAATAGGAATGAGGACCGAAATATACAACAATTTAGGCACGATCAAACACCCCCAAACCAAACCTTTGCTCGTCCTCGAGCAAACATAAAATGAAACAAATAAGACACAAACTAAAAATGACTCGAACTAAAAACTTTCCTAGACACAAAGAAAAACCTGCTGCATAACCAACTAGCAGAGAGATACGCAAAAGCAAATGGAAGTGAGGAATGAGCATATGCGAAATGTTCTAAACAACTCGAAGGCACCTCAAGGGAAACTGGCACAACACGAATCCCACACTTAAAATGCCCGCGCCTCAGAAACTACTCACTCTCACACCTCGAGCATATTTCGCTTCGACACTAAGTTCTCACATGGATTTTCTCTTATCTTTCCTCTCAGAACCTAGGTTCACACTCATTCAACATGTATGCCAATGAACTTATGTAACTGAATCAACTTAGTTGCATACATTTAGTGTAGAATAAACGCTGTTTTTAGTAAGTGAGTCTCATGAAAGAATCACTTGTCATGAACGTGGAAAGAGCATTCATCAACTAATATTCCCAATCTAGACATCCCCTAAGATCAACTAGGTCTTTTCCATTTGGTTGTAACGTGGCCACGGTGAATGGTGATTGGAAGAATGAGAAATTTAGGCACAAGCACTAATCAACCAAGTTAAGGCAATACATTCTACACTTTAGCATTTAATTTCTCGTGCAACCCCACTTCCAAATACA
Organism: Dipteronia sinensis; assembly: GCA_033220585.1. Taxonomy (NCBI): domain Eukaryota; kingdom Viridiplantae; phylum Streptophyta; class Magnoliopsida; order Sapindales; family Sapindaceae; genus Dipteronia; species Dipteronia sinensis. The sequence continues at coordinate 31,747,971 of CM065638.1, forward strand.
ATATGGCGTCCAGGCATACAATTAGACTCTACGTGCAATCTTTAACTACTCATGTTACATTTGAGTAGCATTTACAATTTACACAAGGCATTTGAAGCATATTTTTTCTTTTGTTGTTTGCTTCTTTTCTTTTCTTTTCTTTTCATGCCTTTTTACTATGCACATTTTCACAACTCATTACTCTTGCCTAGGTACACGCCATTTATCAAATTAAAGCACAACTTTACATTCCTAAGCCTCAACAAGATCAATTAAGAGAGGGTTGGCTAAGTGTTTAGGTTGCTTGGGTTATGGATAACGTGTGTGTAGAATAGAAAAGTCTATATGTGTTTGGCTTCAAAATTGGCTTGGGAACACACATATTACGGGAATTGGAAGTATTTAGGCTTTCTTTTTGAGTGGCTAAAACACACATTGCCTAATATCACTTCAAAGGATCAATCTACCAAGGGAATAAAAGTTTCTGTCAAGCAGTCCACATATATGATGCATGTTCAATGACAAATGATGATTTTTGATGTGATGAGACTATGCATGGTGTTTGAATAGTGTTTACAGATTTGAAAACCATTTTCCCTCAAATATACACGCTTTTGGCTTGTGTTTGTGATCTCACAAGGGAAATCTCCACTATTAGAACAAGGTGCTTGAGCACCGAGTTCCCTAAACTTGGACACTAGAAGATGAGACTAGCCCATGAAATGCAAGTGAGACCCCTAAAGTGACTAAGAGTTATTGAATGAGCACACAAAGCATACACACATTCGCCACAAACACTATGCTCTAGGAATCTCACCAAGCTAAATAAGCTCAAAATTTTGGCTAAGCAGCAACTTTTTCGAAAATAAGATACAAAAATGACTCAAGACACAAAAGACGACTCAAAAAGGCGTCAACACCCCCAAACCAAAACCCAACATTGTCCTCAATGTTGAAGACAAGAGAATCTGGCCTAGCGGCATGCACCTAACATGACTCAAACAAACGTAGACACTAATCAAACACAATCAATGCCCCAACAAAATAAAAAAATGACTCAAACAAGGCTCACAAAATAAAGGCAATTCATGCAATATATCATTGAAGCACAAGTCAAGCTTAACATCATGCATTTTATCAAAAATGACGGAATGGGGCATGAACCCCCAAACCGAATTAAACAATATAAAGCACATGCATTACTACTTGCACAAGAGCCTCCGACTCTTTCATCCACAAATATAATCAATAAATTCAATGTGCAAATAACCACAAAATATAACATTCTAACCAAACTATCCCAACATCACAATTTATTGAATTTAAACAACATAAAACATAAAACATAAAACTAAGTACATGCATCAAAATTATTCAATGGGATGCATTCATGGAGAGGCTAGGGTCCTCTAAGGGTGGTTTGACCAAGTTAGGAAATTCCCTATTTTTCACTACCCAAATAAATTTAGGTGACTTCATTATCTTTTCCCTTTTCATGTTTCTATATAAGTGCACTTGGTCTTTCCGTACCCATATTTGCTTTACCCTAGGTGGACTCCATCTATTCCTAGGACATCTAGTTTTCCTATGATGCTTTGGCTTGTAATTTTTAGCCTTAAAGTGATCTATCTTAGAACATGCATAGCCAAAGATATGAGAGTTAGAGAAACTCCCCTTTGATGCGTGGTCTTGAGGACGTTTGATTTGTTTCACTTGTAACGCCTTGACCTCCGCCTCCTTTTTGCTTAGTGCTACCTTTGCTTCCACTAAGGCATTGGCTTTTTGGTCAACCTCCATTTGCATCTTCATAGACTTGTGAGCTATCTCATCTTCAAAATCTTTTGATAACCTCACTAAGTTCTCCAAATCCTTCGATGCGGTACTCTTCTCGGCTTCAAATCTCTCAAGTCGTTCCTCCAATTCTTTGTTCTTGTCGGAGACTTCACCATTTGTCTTCTTGAGAGTACAATTCTCAACCCTGAGCATCTTTACTTCAGATAATAGTTTCTTGTTCAACTCTTGGAGATTACTCGCCTTTTCCATTCCCAAGGCTTCTCTCTCTTGAAGTGCTTCATTCTCTTCCTTCAACACACCCCTTTCCAACACTAGCTCTGTGCTCACGCTCATAAGCTGCTGGTTCATCTTGATCATCCTGTCCATCTCGTCCATTCTCTTGCTTCGCTCCACTTCAAATTCAATTTGGAGCTTATACATGTCTTCTTTTGAGAAATTGGAGGAATCCACCAGTTTGGCTGCTTTAACTTGGAAACAACTCTGATTTACCGGGGTGGACTGCTGGGCGGATTCGAGCATTTGGGTGGTTTTCTCTTCTATGAAGGCTTGAGTCTCTTGTTGGGAAGCTATCATTTGCTCAGTCTCCCGCACATGATTCTTCATGAAATTTTGTAGTTGATCTTCAACGGAATTTGACTGGAATGACGAGCTGTAGGCATTCTCGATAGGCTAGTAGCTTGACCCTGAATTTTGCCAAAAGGAATCCATAGAGTCCTGAAACAAACAAAAACAAAACTACCAAAATAATAAAAAGAAACTAACAAAACTAAAAACAACTAATAAACTAATAGTATTAAAACTAATCTAATCACTACTACGCACACCGATCCCCGGCAGCGGCGCCATTTGATGGGGAGGTTTTTGCCGTCAGAAAACTGTCCGTCAAAACAATTTATAAAACCTATGCGATGCGTTCACAAGTATAAATACAAGCAAAGCGGCAAGCACGGGTGTCATCCACTGAGATCGGGGTAGCGGTGATAAGATTAGGATTAATATAACTAGCAAGCATAAAAGTAAAGTGATAGCGAATGAAGATACAATATAAAATAAACTATGAAAGCAAATAAATGGATGACAATGGAGGGATGAATGAATGATGATGGAACTATGGAGTTGATGGACTTGTAAGTGAATATTGGGGCAATTGCAACAAACTCTCAAGTAAGTACGTTTTGACAAATGTAACCAACCTAGGGTGTATAGTGTTGGCATATATCTCTAGCAAGAGGTCAACCTAGGATGTATAGTGAAAACCTCCTACTAGCGATTAATCCCTCTTAAGCAACCAACAGTGGCTAGTTACTCAATTGGGACTTGTTCCATGAATGCTCATTTATCTAGCTATGGCTCAACCTATTACTAATGTAGCCATCCTAGGATGTATAGTGATGGCTTCCAATTCCCTCACAAGTGGCCGACCTAGGATATATAGTGAAGGCCACCCGTTTGGGATTGGATGAGGCTCGAGGTTATCAACCGAATTTTACTCGAAGGTTAGTTCTCATAAAATCACTAAAGTAGCCAACCTAGGGTGTATATTGGAGGCTTCTAATTCTCTCACAAGTGGCTAACCTAGGATGTATAGTGAAAGCCACTAATTCGAGATTAGATTAAGAGCATGGTTATAGAGCCGGATTTCCGGAAATCCTTCCATTCAATGGAGCATTAGACAACCTAATTGCCTACTCAAGTAATCCAAATCAACATGCAAAGAGGGTGTATCCAAGCAAGTCAATAATGGCAATCAATACAAGTAATGGAATGAAATATAGAGATAGAATAAATATAAAACATAGAGTTTATTCACAAAGCCCAAAATATCCATCAAACAAATAACATCAACCCCATAGTGGGGTATTTTAGCTACTCATGTTCTATTACAAACAAATAAACTAAGAGAGAGAGTAGAGATAACCCTAGAAGAGTGATCTCCTTCCTTGAAGCTTGAATCCAAGTCTCCTAGTTGCCTTTGATTGAGTAGAGATGGTTTGGATGAGAGGGAGATGTGTTACTAGCTTAGAATACAAGTGTTGGGAGGTATGGTGATCTTTTGGTTCGTTCCCATCCTTTTCTATTTATAGAGGATCGAAAAATAGGTCACTTAAGCTTGAAACCATAAGCTGTCGCGCGCAGAGTGCGGGTGGAGTGCGGGTGAATTACCCGCACTGTACCCGCACTCTGGTGTCAGGTGTAAATCCACTCCTCTGTCTTGAGGAATAGTGCGGGTGGAGTGCGGTTGGATTACCCGCACTTTACCCGCACTTTAGTGTCAGTTGGAGCTGTTTTGAGCAATAGTGTAGGTGGAGTGCGGGTGGAGTGCGGGTGGAGTGCGGGTGGAGTGCGGGTGAGTGCGGGTGGAGTGCGGGTGGATGACCCGCACTTTAATGAATTAAACTCTGTCTTAACCCGCACTTGACCCGTACTTGACCCGCACCTGACACGCATTTTATCTGTCAGGTACGAATCAGCTCCTCTGTCTTGAGCAATAGTGCGGGTGGAGTGCAGTTGGATGACCCGTACTTTACCCGCACTTTATATTTCCTTCATGCTTCAGGTCCCGGCTGTGGGAAGGAGTGCGGTTGGAGTGCGATTGCGACCAGCACTTGACCCGCACTTTGGAGCTGCTTATGATCCTTGTCTTCCCTTTTGCCCCTTTTCTGCCGGAACCACTGCAATTAACTTCTAACACCAAAATTACATCTATTGCCTGAAATTAACACTAATAAGCCTATTAGACATAAAAGACATAATATATATATATAAAATACACACGAGAACGAGACAAAAGAATAGGAATGAGGACCGAAATATACAACAATTTAGGCACGATCAGTGGCCTAGCTCTGAGCCTACTCGGCTCTCCCTGATCATTCAGGTTGGTTGGCTAGATTGTGATGCCTTCAGCAAGCAGGCGGACGCTGATGGATTCTACGAAGGCCGCCACTTGTTGGTCGAGCGCGGCCTGGCTCACTATAGGGTGGCCAGTTGCCCGCGCATTGGTTGTTTGGACAGGAGCTTGACTATATCCAGACTTTCTCCCCTTTCTCGGGGCCTTTCGTGTTAACCTCGCCGGAGGTTGCTCCGAGACTCTATGTTGGCCTTTGGAGTAGCGGAGCCTCATAGTTCCTGTAAAACAATGAAAATGTAAATGCAAATAACCGATTAATAGGGTGTAAGGTTTTTTCTTCCCACAGACGGTGCCAGAAAGTGTTAACGGAAATTTTGCTCGGTATGAGAAATCTCAGTTAACACCCTTGAGACCACTACCACGTAAGTGGTGGCCCAAATTGATTGTATGTGTAGCGATGATTTATAAAATGCCAAGGAATGATGATACCATTCAACCAAAAGAAAAACAAGAATCTTTTTATTGAACGTGCATGGTATACAAATACAAGTTTCTTTATTTTTTACTCTCAACTCTCTCTGGGGTCTGGTTGAGTATTTGTTGTATGCCTGTCGAATAGTAGTCTCCTCTTTTCATTTCCTTTCTTTCTATTTATACATAGTTTTGTAGGTCAAACAGACTGATTCTCCCCATGATTTTCTCAGTCTCTCCCCTCCTTATCGGGCTGGATTTCTCACTTTAATGTCATTGACTTTGAGTTAACAACCGAATTGAGAGTATCGTAGTGGAGATCAGTTTGTTTCCTCTTTGGATTCTATTACTTGTTCTGCATATAGGTAATGTTTCCAGATATGGTCCAGTGTATCTTCATATCTTTTCAGCATGATCCTTTATAGAGGTCGTTGAATATGGCGTGGTGTGGTGCATCAACTAGTGAGGTTGATTAGTGTTCTGACCTCGATAACTGAGAAGTTTCATCAGCTTGGAGCCAGATCTGGCTTCCCTTGACCTTTTTGAAGCTAGGTGTGGCTTCCCCTGACCTTTTGGAGCTAGGCATGGCTTCCTCTGACCTTCCGGAGCTAGGTGTGGCTTCCCCTGACCTTCCGGAGCTAGGTGTGACCTTCCGGAGCTAGGTGCGGCCTTCTAAGGACATTCTTCTGTGTCAACGAGGTATAGGCGAGTCTCTGGAGCATTTGCGAGGTGACCTCGACTTCGGGGAGCTTCTAGTTTTGGTGATACGGGCTAGATCTGATCGTTCTGGGCTCTATCCCGGATGTTTCCAGAGCCCGTCCTTGTTCCTGGGGTGGTATCATAGTTCGGCTCTGGATAGAGAGGTCTCCTGGTGGAAACTCTCGGGTATGGAACCAGGTTTGGGAGGTGGAAAATTTTCCTTTGGTCCTTAGCCAATTTTGGCTATTAACAAAACCTATGAAGACATTGTATAAAGGAGGGACTTCCTCCTTCAAAAAGAGGAGACTACTATTCGACATAAACACGACAAATACCCAACTATCCCTTAGAGAAAAGTGAGAGCAATTTGAAAGAATGAAAGAGAGATGTATACCATATGTTATCAATAAAAAAGACTTTTATTTCATTTGAATAGCGAACAATATCGTTGCCTCCTTGTCATTTCACTAGGCACTATAATATATATATATATATATATATATATATATACATTCTACCTTGGTCATCACCTACGTGGTAATGATCTTGAGGGTGCTAACTAAGATTTATTGCCCCGAGCAAAATTTCTGTTAACACTTTCTGGCGCCGTCTGTGGGAAAAAGCCCTACACCCAATTAATCAACTACTTGCATTTACATTTTCGTTGTTTTACAGGAACTATGAGGCTCCGCTCTTCCCAAGGCCAACATAGAGTTTCAGAGTAACCCTCGGTGAGGCCTATGCAAAAGGCCCCAAGAAAGGGGAGAAAATCTGGATATGGCAGTCAAGCTCCGGTCCAAACAACTAATGCGAGGGCTTCTGGCCACCCTATAGTGAGCCAGGCCGCGCTCGACCAGCAAGCGGCAGCCTTCATAGAAACCGTCCGCATCCGCATGCTCGATGAAGGCATCACAATCCAGCCAACAACCTGAATGATCAGGGAGAGCCGAGCAGGTTCGAAGCAAGGCATCCTGCTTTCGATCGCTTGGGACCTCCTCTTCCAGAGCCAGCTCGAGATAGGTCGGGGCCCTAACTTTTGATCCGGGATAGGCTGGGACCCATGCCCCCAGTTCCAAAAATACCTTCACAATATCAACCCAGGTGAGTTAAATCTGCCGCAGATGCTTTTACCCAGAAGCAACGAGAGCTGTCCCATCCAACAGCATCAAGGAGGACCGCCCAGGCCAAAGAGGAGGAGAGTAGACAAACTTCCCAAATGGATCCTGTCCATGAGGGGGACCGGATAGAGGTTGCCAGTTCATCAGAGAGACTCGACAGTGAAGGATCTGAGGTCAATTCAAAGAAACCTGGGATCAAGCGACTGAGGGATCAGCTGGAAAAGCTATAGAAAGAGGTCCAGCAGATAAGAAAAGGAAAGAATAAGGAGGATAAAAAAGATCCCCTGAGCGAGATGAACGCTCCCTTCACTAGGAGGATCCGGGAAGCGCAGCTCCCACCAAAATTCAAAACGCCAGCAGATAAGTTCTCCAGAACGGAAGATCCTCTAAGCCACCTAGAGAGCTTCGTTCAACAGATGGAGGTCCAGAACACTACCAGAGCAGCTATGTGCAGGATGTTTCCGACGACTCTAACCGACTACGTGAAAACTTGGTTCAAGAAGCTGCTTGTTGGCAGCGTGGATTCTTTCACGAAATTATCAACATATTTTTGCTCGCAGTTCCAAGGGGTCAAACCTCGTCTGAAAGATCCAATACACCTCCAATATGTGATTCAGGAACGGAGTGAGACACTTTGGTTGTACGTGGAACGTTTTCACAAGGAGGTCATACAAATGAGAGTTTTCACCGAGAAAGAAACTCTCGCAAACTTCAGGCGGAACCTATGGGAGGGAAAGCTTTTCCGTTCCTTCTCCGTTCCTTCTCCAAGAGACCTCCCGAGACTTACCAGGAGGCCTACGATCTGGCTCTTGAGCAGGTCGAGATCGACGAACAACTCAAAGTCAAGATGGAACATGACGACATGAGAACGGCAAAATGACTGAAAAAAGAAGCCCCTAAATTTGAGCCAGTTCAGAAAACTAAGAATAAACCTCCTAATAGGTTGACCTATCGCATCCTTGCTCCTCAGCACAGGCAAGAAAAATATCCAGCAAGACGAACCCCTCCCCGGGCTTCACCACCTCCCAGGACCGTGGCCCCCGTAATACAAGGGGAGAAAGGGTATGACTACTACACTCCTTTGAACGCTTCCAGGGAAACGGTCTACCTTGCTATACCAGATAAAGGGCTGCTCCAAAAGCCAGCTCCCATGAAAGCCCCAGCTAACAGGAGGAACCGGTACAAGTACTGCGACTTCCACGAAGACGTGGGCCATAACACTTCAGAGTGCTATAATTTGCGCAACCAGATTGAAGCCCTGATAAGGGGGGGATGCTTGATTGAATTCTTACAACAGATCAGAGATAACATTCGGACTGAAATTGAGGTACAAGCTGAGATCCGTGAGGACGCAGAGAAGAGGAAGGGGGAATAGACTGACTTAATGCAACAGATCCAGGTGATACACACCATCAGCGAAGGTCCCATACTGGCTAGCATTTCCAATAATTCCCGAAAAAACTATGCGGGGAAGATTCCCCGCATCGAAGAAAGTCAGGGGATCTTCAAGGTCAGCCAGAGCCCAATGGAGCCCTCCCAGTCAGCACAGATCATTTTCACTGAAGTAGATGTCTTCAACACCGTGCAACCTCATGATGATCCCATGGTAATCACAATACAGATAGCCAACTATCTGGTCCATCGCGTGCTCGTAGATACAGGTAGCGGTGTAGATATCCTCTTCAAGGATACTTTGGAAAAATTAAACCTGAAGCAACATTGTTACAATAGCTGTACCACTCCACTTTATGGGTTCACTGGAGATTCGATCATACCGGTGGGGTCGATGATCCTTCCAGTAATCATTGAAATCACCCCTCTCCAATAAAATATTATGACTGACTTTGCTGTGGTTGACACCCCATCGGCCTACAACGCCATCCTAGGGAGACCATTCTTGTCCTCCTTGAAAGGAGTCTTGTCAATATACCATAATGTCTTGAAATTCCTGGTTGGAACCAAGGTGGGAGAGGTACGCGGAGACCAGCAGGCAGCCAGGAAATGCTACATAGTGTCTGCCAATCCTACAGCTTTAGCAAAACAATGTGTACAGGTGGCATTAGTCCAGGAAACATCCTGGATAATCCAGGAAAAGATGGAGATGGAGCCCGCGGAACATCCTGAGCATCCAGAAAGTGAACCTATTATGCCTTACGAGGAGGAACAGAGTAAGGAGTGGGCCAGCGGGCAGCCCGTAGATAGACTAGAAGAGATACCCATCAGAAATGACAATCCCTCCAAGGTTGTCAAGGTCGGGGCCACCCTTGAACCAGAAGTGAAGGAAGGTTTAATTAATCTTCTCAGGGAATTCAGTGACATCTTCAATTGGAGCCATGATGAAATGCCTGGAATCCTGATATCATTGGTCACCCATCGACTAGCGGTAGATCCAACAGTCAAACCCGTCAAACAAAAGAGGCGTCACTTCAACGCTGATAGGAATGCTGCGGTGCTTGAAGAGGTAGATAAATTGATCAAGGCAGGGTTTATCAGAGAAGTACGCTATCCCAAATGGATCGCCAACGTGGTCACGGTTACGAAGGCGAATGGGAAGTGGCGTATGTGTGTCGATTACACCGACCTCAACCGGGCTTGTCCAAAAGACAATTTTCCTTTACCAAAGATCGACCAGCTGGTTGACTCCACATCCGGAAATAAACTTTTGAGTTTTATGGTCGCGTTCTCAGGATACAACCAAATTAAAATGCACCCAGCTGACCAGGATAAAACCAGTTTCATTACTGGGCAGGGCTTGTACTGCTATAAGGTGATGCCGTTTGGTTTGAAGAATGCGGGGGCTACATACCAACAACTGATTAACAAGCTATTCAAGCCTGAGATAGGAAGAACGATGGAGGTATATATCGATGACATGATCATGAAATCCCCAACCGTAAAAGGGCATCGGGAAGACCATTGCAAAACCTTTCTCATACTGAGAGAAAACCAGATGCGGTTGAACCCCTCCAAGTATGCCTTCGGGGTAACAACGGGGAAGTTTCTAGGCTTCATGGTTCATGAGAGAGGCATAGAAGTCAACCCAGAAAAATCAAAGCTATCTTGGACCTGGAATCCCCAACATCACTCAAACAGGTACAAATTCTGACTGGACGTGTAGCGGCGCTCAACAGGTTTATCTCTCGCTCCACCGATAAATGTCTCCCTTTCTTCAATGCCATAAAACAAGGGAAAAACATGAAGTGGAGCCAAGAGAGCGAACAAGCTTTCCAAGCTTTGAAAGAATACCTAACAAGCCCACCGTTGTTAGTTAAGCCAGTTCTCGGAGATGAGCTGCAGATCTACCTGGCCGTATCAGAAACTGCAATAAGCGGAGCTTTGACCAAGGAGTGTGGAGATGGTTTTCAAAGACTCATATACTACGTGAGTCATGCTTTGACCAAGTTAGAGAGGAATTACATTCCCCTGGAAATACTCGCTTATGCTCTGGTGATCTCAGCGAGGAAGCTCCGTCCCTATTTTCAAGCTCACACAATAGCAGTGGTGACGGACCAACCTCTCCGCCGATTCTTGCAAAGACCAGACATGTCTGGAAGGCTAGTCTTATGGGCCCTAGAGCTCACTCAGTTCGATTTAAAGTATAAGCCCCGGACCACGATTAAGGCACAGGCTTTGGCTGACTTCGTGACAGAATTTTCATCGCTCCTAGATCAAGAGGATCCCTCAGTACCAAATGAGATCCCTGAAAAGACATCCGAGATCGACAATTGGCCGAAAGGCTGCAAGCCATGGACCCTCTTTACAGATGGAGCATCCGGGCAAGCTGGGGGAGGAGCTGGCATAGTTTTAATAGATCCGGAGGGGACTGAATTCTGTCACTATTTCAGTTTCGAGTTTAAAGCCACCAATAATGAAGCAGACTATGAAGCCCTCATACCCAGGATGAAGGTAGCAATCGAACTAAAGGCCGATTACCTACAAATCAAGATTGACTCATTGCTTGTTGTCAATCAGGTGACTGGGATGTACCAGGCAAAGGGAGATAATATGGCTGCTTATTTAAAGCTAGCCCAGTTGCTAAAAAATAAATTTAAAGGGTTCAAGATCGATCAGGTACCTCGACACCAAAACCATCGCGAAGATGTTCTGGCTAAAATAGCGGCAAACGGAGGCCAACCCCTACCATAGGGAATTCCCCTCCAAGTGATCCCCCAACCAAGCATAGCCACAAATAGGGAAATCTTCTCCCTGGATCGCCAGCCTTGCTGGATGGACCCGATTGTTGCCTACCTCCTTGAGGGAGAGCTTCCCGAAGAGCCCAACCAAGCCCGAAGAATTAAAAGACTCTCAGTCCGATATTGTATGGTAGACGTATACCTCTACAGAAAGGGCAGATCCCTCCCCTTACTTAGATGCTTGCATCCCGATGACGCTAAATGGGAACTGAGAGAGGTCCACTCTAGGGACTGTGGGAACAACATAGGTGGGGAAGCTCTAGCATATCAAGTGCTTCGTATGGGGTACTATTGGCCGACTGATCGTGCCTAAATTGTTGTATATTTCGGCCCTCATTCCTATTCCTCTGTCTCGTTCTTGTGTGTATTTTCTATATATTTTATGTCTAATAGGCTCATTAGTGCTAATTGCAGACAATAGATGTAATTCGGGTTTGGAAGCTTGTTGCGGTGATTCCGACAGAAAAAGGGCGAAAGTAAAGGCAAAAGAGTACAAATAGCTCTACAGTACGGGTCCGGTGCGGGTCCAGTGCGGGTCGCAACCGTACTCCGATCGCACTCCAGCCGCACTCATATTCATAGCCGGGACAGGATGCAGTATAGAGATAAAGTGCGGGTATAGTGCGGGTCATCAAACCGCACTCCACCCGTACTTGCACCAAGAACAGAAGAGCAGAATTGCACCTGACGTTAGAGTGCGGGTACTGTGCGGGTCATCAAACCGCACTCCACCCGCACTTGCACCAAGAACAGAAGAGCAGAATTGCACCTGACGTTAGAGTGCGGGTACTGTGCGGGTCATCAAACCGCACTCTACCCGCACTTGCACCAAGAACAAAAGAGCAGAATTGTACCTGACATTAGAGTGTAGGTACTATGCGGGTCACCAAACCGCACTCCACCCGCACTTGCACCAAGAACAGAAGGTAGATTTTGCACCTGATAGGGAAGTGCGATTCAAGTGCGATCACAGTGCGATTCCAAGTGCGGGTAATTCAACCGCACTCCACCCGCACTAATGCTCTGATCCGAGAACTGAAGTTGCAGACAACCCATACAGTGCGGGTACAGTGCGGGTAAATCACCCGCACTCCACCCGCACTCCGAGCGCGACAGCTTCTGGTTTCAAGCTTAAGTGACCTATTTTTCCATCCTCTATAAATAGAAAAGGATGGGAACGAACCAAAAAAAGAACCATACCTCCCAACACTTGTAGTCTAAGCTAGAAACACATCTCCCTCTCATCCAAACCATCTCTACTCAATCAAAGGCAACTAGGAGACTTGGATTCAAGCTTCAAGGAAGGAGATTAATCTTCAAGGGTTATCTCTACTCTCTCTCTTAGTTTATTGGTTTGTAATAGAACATAAGTAGCTAAAATACCCCACTATGGGGTTGATGTTATTTGTTTGATGGATATTTTGGGCTTTGTAAATAAACTCTATGTGTTATATTTATTCTATCTCTATATTTCATTCCATTGCTTGTATTGATTTCCATTATTGACTTGCTTGGATACACTCTCTTAGCATGATTGATTTGGATTACTTGAGTAGGCAATTAGGTTGTCTAATGCTCCATTGAATGGAAGGATTTCCGGAAATCTGGCTCTAAAACCATGCCCTTAATCTAATCTTGAATTAGTGGCTTTCACTAAACATCCTAGGTTAGCCACTTGTGAGAGAATTAGAAGCCTCCACTATACACCCTAGGTTGCCTACTTTAGTGATTCTACGAGAACTAACCTTCGAGTGGAATTCGGTTGATAACCTAAAGCCTCATCCAATCTCAAATGGGTGGCCTTCACTATACATCCTAGGTCGGCCACTTGTGAGGGAATTGGAAGCCATCACTATACATCCTAGGATGGCTACATTAGTAATAGGTTGAACCATAGCTATATAGATGAGCATTCATGGAACAAGTCCAAATTGAGTAACTAGCCACTGTTGGTTGCTTAGGAGGGATAAATCTCTAGTAAGAGGTCTTCGCTATACACCCTAGGTTGACCTCTTGCTATAGATATATACCAACACTATACACCCTAGGTTGGTTACATTTGTCAAAACGTGCTTAATTGAGAGTTTGTTGCAATTGCCCCAATATTCACTTACGAGTCCATCAACTCCGTAGTTCCATCATCATTCATTCATCACTCTATTGTCATCCCATTTTATTTGCTTTCATAGTTTAGTTTATAGTGCATTTTCATTCATCATCATTTTACTCTTTTGCATGCTAGTTATATTAATCCTAATCTTATCACCACTACCCCGATCTCAGTGGACGACACCCGTGCTTACTGCTTTACTTGTATTTATACTTACTGCATAGGTTTTATAAATTGTTTTGACGGACGGTTTTCTGACGGCAAAAACCTTCTCATCACCGACCATCCACTAAGACGCAAGGAGTTTTCTGCAATCTTGCGAGCCATGTCAAAAAACTTTAAACTTGACCCATCAGCCATCCGAGCTACTGTCGTCTCTTAGTTCGCCGTACCCCTTTGCAATGTGGGGAATCGACCTAATTGGACCACTTCCTACCGCTCCCGGAAAGATGAAACATGCTATCGTGGCTATCGTGGCTATCGACTACTTCAGAAGATGGGTCGAGGCGGGGGCCTCTTTCTCAGATATCAGAAAAGAATATGACCAAGTTCATCAAAACCAACATGGTATGCAGATTTGGGACCCCTCTCATCATTATAGCTGACCTAGGGAAGCAGTTCGACAACGCTCGATTCAAGGACTTCTACAAGGGATTAGGGATCGACCTCAGGCTAGCTTCAGTGGCTCATCCCCAGACTAACGGGCTGGTGGAATCCACCAACAAGACTATCAATAAACTTCTAAAGAAAAAGCTACAGCAGAAAAAAGGCAATTGGGCCGAAGAGCTACCAGAATTCCTCTAGGCATACCGGACTACAAAGAGAACAGCTACCGGGGAGACACCTTACTCCCTGGCTTTCGGGGTTGAAGCGGTCCTCCCCATTGAGCATAAATTGACCTCATTCAGGGTACATCACTTTGAGCCCGAAAGTAACGAAGTCAAGCTCCGGGCTAATCTAGACCTCTTAGAAGAAAAACAAGTACGGGTAGCGGAGAAAGTAGCGATCTACCAGAGCAAGATCGCTAGATACTTCAACCGAAAGGTCAAAGCCCAAAATTTCAAAAAAGGGGATCATGTTCTTAGGAAAATGACCCTGAGTACTCGGAAAAGGTCGGATGAAGTCTTAAGTCCCAATTGGGAAGGGCCATATTTGATAAAGCTAGTTGTTCGCAATGGAGCTTACAAACTCGAAGACATGGACGGACGATCCATCGACCACACTTGGAATGCAGATCATTTGAGGAAATTCTACCCTTGAGTAGGGAGTTCTCAAGCATACTACCCCCATTTAGTTTTCATTAGAGTCCCTAATAAAGATGTACTACATCTTGATCATCAATAATGTCATTTTTTTTCTTCCATCTTTATCTCCAACTATGTTCAACATTAGTGACTACATCCTTGAGTGAGAAACTCAACATGAACACTTCGAGACTGGGAAATAGCTAAATAGCCCTCCTGATGCCTTGGTCGGGCTACCACCCCTAAGAAGGGTCTGAGTGTAAAAGCATAGTTGTCATCCATATCTCGAGACCAGGAAATAGGTAAATAGCCCTCATGATGCCTTGGTCGGGCTACCACCCCCAAGAAGGGTCTGAGTGTAAGAGCATAGTTGCCATCCAGATCTCGAGACCAGGAAATAGCTAAATATCCCTCCTGATGCCTTGGTCGGGCTACCACCCCCAAGAAGGGTCTGAGTGCAAGAGCATAGTTGCCATCCAGATCTCAAAACCAGGAAATAGCTAAATAGCCCTCCTAATGCCTGGGTCGGGCTTCCACCCCCAAGAAGAATCTGAGTGTAAAAGCATAGTTGCTATTCAGGTCTCGAGACCAGGAAATAGCTAAACAGCCCTCATGATGCCTTGGTCGGGCTACCACGTCTAAGACAAAAAAAAATGTTTGTTTTCGTGTGCAGGATTCAGGTCATCATAATTCCTTACCAAAGTTTTAATGAAGTATGAACAAATTGTTGCTGCAGATGCAATTCTGGTTCCTATTCAAGACTAGAAATGAAACAAGAGTTCTCAAAAGCGATTCGATTTCTCATTAAAGATAAGAGAAGCCTATTCCCCGGTATGGCTACATCCATCCAACGGGGAGCCCAACCCCCGAGCTCGGGCTATAAAAAAAAAGTGGGAAAGCTATGCTAAATAAGAGTAAAACGAGGTGCCCACCCTCTTTTCCGAGCAATCAAAACAAGCCATGAACGAACTGCTTCAAGCTTTGGGACTCTCTTGGTTTTCCTCTGCCGGTCCTCCTCCTTCATGCTGATCTTCGCCATTGTCCCCCCCTTCAGGTAATTGTCGACCTCGGTTGTCCTAGCCAATCACCCTTCCATTTAGAGGCTCCACCTGTTGGTAAACAGGATCTTCCTCTAAGACTTCATTAATCACTTCCATAACCTCAGGCGGGATAGCCGCATAAAGAAGGACAGCCATAGACCATGTCTAGCTCCTGTCGACCTCCATCTCTATTATAGGGGGTTCCTCAGACGGGCTCCTAAACTCTTCCCCAGCTCCTAACTGGTCCTCCTCGGATCGAGAAGACAAAACTTTACTAGAAGACTCCCCGGGACCTGAAGTAGTAAAGGTAGTAGGAGGAAATTGAGGATCTATCTGGACGGGCTGTTTTCCAGCTCCAGCTTGGCTCGAAGGAACCGCCTCGTCGCCATCAGGGTGAGATAGTTCAGCAGCCTTAATCATTATTTCCTGTCTATCCCAGTCGGAAATAGATGACAAGTCAAAGGGAAGAAGGAGAGCTTCTGCGGCCGGAAAGGAAGCATAGAAATATCCATCGCTGAACGAGGTCTCTGCGTCAGCTTGCAGCTTGGTCACCTAAGCAATCAAAGCCTGATCCTCGAGATCCAACTTCTTGCCCTCCGCTTTCTAAGAGTCCCTCTGTCTGGCTCGCCGGGTAGATTGAAGATGCTCTTGATCATAAGATTGCTTCATCCTCTCATGGTCACAGCGAAGCTCAGCCATCTCTGTCTCAACCTTTCCCTGGTTGGAGGTCATCTCTTCCACTAAAGACTGAGCCTTCTTGAGCAATCCCCTGGCTTTCTCGGCTTCGACTTTGGCTTTTGCAGCCCTGTCGCGAAGGAGGGCTACTTGTTGGCCCATCGCTACATTAAATTTGAAGGCCTACAAAATACAGAGCCAGAGTTAGAAACTGAACAAATTAGCAAGAGTAGTACGAAGGAAATGCAATTACCTCAGCTAAAATAGCAGACCCCTAGGTAATCAGGACATCCTTAGGCATGGAAGCCATCCAGGAGATCCCACTGCCCGGACAAGACGCGATGAATTGTTCCAGGACTTCGTCCTGACCTGTCGAGCTTGATTGAGGTCGGGAACGGCTGGAGGGAACCCTTGCGACACCCCTTCCAGAATCCTCCGAAGCTTGGGGGGTTGGAAGCGCAGCGGAATGAGGAGGGCGAATTGAGGGGGTAGCAACTTTAGCGACCGCAGCAGAAGGGGCAGAACCAGTCTGACCAACAACCTGGGGAGCGTTACCCAAAGCCCGGAAAGCCCGCGACGCAAGATTGGCCATCTTAAACCCAGCTGGGGAGGTAGATGGAGCAAGATCTGGTTCGACCCCAGCGAAGGGAAGAGAAATTCTGGCTTGAGGAGAGCGTGAGACGTTGCGTGAAGCTGGTTCAACGACAAAGACTGTGAATAAACAAATTAAAAAGGAAAAATGTCAGAACCAAGCTGATTAACAAGGCAAGGCAAGGCAATCAAATGACACTTACGAGGAGTAGCGTCTGAGATCCGCAGGTATTGGTTCACCCTACGAGGATCGAATGCTTCAGCAATTGGGAACTTTAGGTTCAAGTAATTCCTGGCTAAAATAGCCTTCAAAATAGCTTCAGATTTAGAGGGCAGGGAGTCCCGGTCCCACGAGGGTTTATCACTAAAGGCTGTGGGAACCTCAAACTCATGCCCTCCAATGAAAATCGAGCTCCCCCAGTCATTCCCCGCAAGAATCCATTCTTCCTTCCAGGCGGGGTCCTTCTTCGAAGCACTAGAAATAACAAAGTTGAGCTTGTTCTTGGCCTTAGCATAAAACTGGCCTCGAGGAGCGCCAGACAGGCTCCTAATCTACAAAAGATAGGCCAGCTCCTCTGCTCCCGACTCTCTCATCACCTTACTCAACTGACATTGTTCCCTCCATAGCACAAGGAAACCAATCAGATGCCTTCAGAAGCCAGGCGTCAACTGGAGGGGAGCAAGCTGGATGGCGTTAAAAGCCCGCCGAAGAGTTGGATGAAGCGGAAGCCTAACCCCATTTTCGAGAGCCGCCACATGAATTGGAAGCACGCCTTTAGGGGGGTTGAAGAACTCGTAACCCTTGGGGGGCACCAAGATGGAAACGCTGTCAGGGATGCCATTCTTCGACCTCAAACGGTCAATCATGACTGGATTGTCGATGGAATTAGGGACAACCCTGAATTCATAAGAAGGGAGCCTCTCCAAAAAAGGGCCAGAAGTCGGGACCCGATGTTCTCCCACGGCGTCACCGTCGACTTCTTTGTCGGAATCTTCATCGGCGATATCCAAAGGATGGTCAGGCTGGTTAGAAAACCCAGTCCCAATGGACACAATCCTATTTGACCGCTGACATTGTGGGTTAGGCGGAGAATCGTCGCTTTCTAAGCTCCTCCTAGCCCGTTTCCCCAAGGCAAGGCTAAAGACCTCCTCGCCGTCAAATATGGAGTCAACTGAATCATGACTTGTTTTTGACATGGCGAAGTCAGTAAGGATGAAGAATGAAGAAAAAGATAAGCTTGAGGGAAAGGTTATGAGAGAGAATACATCTTGGGAAAAATTTGAGTTTGAAAGATGTGAGGAAGTCGTTGAGATAAATAGATATATATAGGCAAGAGGGCAGCAGCATGAGCTGACGAGATCTTCAGTTGAGATCATAAAGAATCTCGGGGACTGCCGTAACATAACCAGATTAACTCGGAAACAAGCTAGTCAGCTCACGCCACATCACTTGCATAGTTAATGAGAAGATCTCCCCAAGATTCTGCTAACGGTAAAGAGCCTCGGGGACTGCCGTAACGCAACCAGATTAATTCGAAAGTAAATTGGTCAATTCATGCCACGTCACTCACGCAGTTAAAAGAGAAGATTTCCCCAATATTCTGGTAACGGTAAAAAAGGGAAGATTTCCCAAATAAAATAAAAAATCCCACCCCAACCCCAAGCTCGACATTTGGTGTTCAAGTCAGAAGGGACTTCTGTTAATAGCCAAAATTGGCTAAGGACCAAAGGGAAATTTTCCACCATCCAGACCTAGCTCCATGCCCGAGATTTTCTACCAGAAGACCATGTTACCCAAAGCCGAGTTGCGATACCGCCCCGTAGGAACAAGGGCTGGCTCCAGAAACATCCGGAATAGAGCCCGGAATGGTCAGATCAAGCCCACGTCACCAAATCCCCCTGAAGTCGAGGTTACCATGTAATTTCTCCAGAAGCTCGCCTATACCTCACTGATACAGGGAGTTGTCCACAGGAGGCTGCACCAAGCTTCGAAAAGTCAAGGGAGGCCAGACCTAGATCCTAGCTGGATGAAGCTTCTCAATATCGGGGCCGGATGATCGACCTCACTAACCGATGCACCACACCTTGATACATTCGACGACCCTTATGGGAATCATGCTAGACCCGAAGATACACAGTATCACATCTACAGACATTATACATGTGCAGAACAAGTAATAGAGTCTAAATGGGAAACAAATTGATTTCCACCAAGATATCCTCAACTGAGCAATTAACTCAAAGTCAACGACATTTAAAGGTAAAAATCTCGTCCGGTAAGAGGGGGATGAGAAAATCAAGGGAAAATCAATGAGTTTAAACCTATGAAGACATTGTATAAATGAGGGACTTCCTCCTTCAAAAAGAGGAGACTACTATTCGACATAGACACGACAAATACCCAACTATCCCCCAGAGAAAAGTGAGAGCAATTTGAAAGAACGAAAGAGAGATGTCTACCATATGTTATCAATAAAAAAGACTTTTATTTCGTTTGAATAGCGAACAATATCGTTGCCTCCTTGTCATTTCACTAGGCAATATAATATATATATATATAACATTCTACCTTGGTCATCACCTACGTCGTAATGATCTTGAGGGTGCTAACTGAGATTTATTGCCCCGAGCAAAATTTCTGTTAACAGTATCGACAAATGCAACGTTTCCTGAGGATAACTATATTAGTGACCATAAACCTCGTAGCAAGATTGTATTGAATGAAATGGAGCCTGGTACGACTAATGCTCAGTCAACAAGAGTTGTTGATCCATTGACATCTGATAGTCGGATGATTCCTGGTCAGGATACACTACCACCTAGACGCAGTGGGAGGGTTGTGAGACAACCTGAATTCTATTTGGGTATAGGTGAGGGACGAAATGTCGTTTCTATAGGTAGTGTGGATGATCCATTGACATTTAAGAATGCAATGGAAGATCCTAACAAAGAGGAATGGCTTAAAGCCATGAATCTCGAGATGGAGTCTATGTACTCTAACTCAGTCTGGGAACTTGTAAACATACCGGATGGGGTAAAACCCATAGGGTGTCAGTGGATCTACAAGAGAAAGAGAAGAGTAGACGGGAAGGTAGAGACCTTCAAGGCAAGACTAGTGGCCAAAGGTTATACCCAGAAAGAAGGGGTCGATTATGAAGAGACCTTCTCGCTAGTAGCCATGTTTAAGTCCATTAGGATTCTCTTATCCATCGCTGCCCATTTTGATTATGAAATTTGGCAAATGGACGTGAGGACTGCATTCTTGAATGGCATTCTTGATGAGAGCATCTGCATGCTGCAACCAGAGGGATTCGTGTCTCCAGATCAAGAGCAAAAGGTTTGCAAGTTGCGAAGGTCCATTTATGGACTAAAGCAAGCATCTAGATCTTGGAACATAAGGTTTGATGATGTGATCAAAACCTATGGCTTCAAGCAAAATGTTGATGAGCCTTGTGTCTACAAGCGCGTCATTGACAAGAAAGTAGTTTTCTTAGTCCTATATGTAGATGATATCCTACTCATTGGGAATGATGTAGGGGTATTATCGGAAGTAAAGGGCTGGCTGGCTAGCCAATTCCAAATGAAAGATTTGGGAGAGGCGAGTTATGTTCTAGGGATCCAACTCTTAAGGGATCGTAAGAACAAACTCCTAGCATTGTCTCAGGCATCGTATATCAACAAGATTCTTGTGCGATTTTTGATGCAGAACTCCAAGAAAGGTAATTTACCTTCTAGGCATGGAGTTCACTTGTCTAAGGAACAGTGTCCTAAGACACCTCAAGAAATTGAGGATATGAGACTTGTTCCCTATGCGTCTGCGGTAGGCAGTCTCATGTATGCTATGTTATGCACGAGACATGATATCTGCTTCGCAGTAGGAGTACCCAGTAGATACCAGTCCAACCCAGGATTGGATCATTGCGTTGCTGTCAAGACTATTCTCAAGTAGCTTCGGAGAACGAGAAACTATATGCTAGTGTATTCTAGACAGGATTTGGTCCCGTTAGGATACACGGATTCTGATTTTCAGTCAGACAGAGATTCTAGGAAATCCACGTCTGGATCAGTATTCACCCTTGGTGGTGGAGCCATTGTCTGGAGGAGTGTTAAACAATCTTGTATTGCTGACTCCACCATGGAAGCCGAATATATAGCCGCTTGTAAAGCTACTAAAGAGGCTGTTTGGCTCAGAAAATTCTTGACTGATCTGGAAGTTGTTCCAGATCTGGATAAGTCTATCACACTTTATTGTGATAACAGTGGTGCTGTGGCTAATTCCAAGGAACCAAGAGATAGTGCAGAGAGGAGATGGGATCGTGACCAAGATAGCATCACAGGACAATCATGCTGATCCATTTACGAAGACCTTACCAGCTAAAGTGTTTACGGGTCACCTAGAGGGTCTAGGTTTACAAGACATGTCTCACATGCTTTAGTGCAAGTGGGAGATTGTTGGGGGTTTTTTTCCCTAAAGCTTGTAATTTGTAAATGTGAAATGAACATAAATAAAAGAATTAGTTTATTCATTCAAATTGTTTCATACTTTTATATAACATGTGTATTTAACATCCAAGATTCCCGGATGCAATTCAAACTGAGTATATGATTTTCATATACAGATGGATTCATTTTGAAACGAGCAATCTAAAGAGTCCATAGATAGCAAATAAAGCTGGGTGATGAGAAAGTTTTTGCCGTCAGAAAACCGTCCGTCAAAACAATTTATAAAACCTATGCGATGCGTTCACAAGTAGTTATTGATCCCTCCTAAGCAACTAACAGTGGCTAGTTACTCAATTGGGACTTGTTCCATGAATGCTCGTCTATCTACCTATGGCTCAACCTATTACTAATGTAGCCATCCTAGGATGTATATGTAGGGAAAAATTGCTTAAAACCGCAGCGGAAGGCGAAAAAATAATTTTCGTATAGTTTAAAATTTTTCTAAAGATTTGAACCTTAACCCTTTAATTAATTAAACTCAAATATATGGTTAAAGTTAAATACCTCTTGTCCCGTGATCCGATTGACTTACGTCGATGGTAATCCGCAAGATCTTCAATCCTAGCACGTACGTGAATCACCTAGGAGCGTGGTCTCCCTTTTTCTTTGAATTGCTTACCTTAGAATTGATGTATGGAATTTATGATCTTGATCTTCAATAGTAAAACACCAAGAGCCTAAAAAAATAGTTCCGGTCACTTTTGAATTCACAATCAATATGATTGAAACTCGCGTAACCCTAAATCGAAAGTGTGCACAAAACCTTTTGGTGTTAAAGGCTTGTAAGTGCACTATCGAATGAGAACTTATTTTCTTTTTCTCTCTTGGCCGAAAATCTATGTGTATAGAGTAGGATTTTTTATTTTCAAAACAAACAAAAATCTCTCTCTATTTTGCTTCTTGGTGGCCGAAAATTCATAACCTTATATTTATAGGTTGGCCGAATTTTCTCCTTCACCAAGTAGGGTTGGCCGAATTCATTGAATAGGAAATCTAGGGTTGGTTAGTTTCCTTACTTGAAAAGGAATTATCCTTTTCCCTAATTCCTATCAATTCAAGAATCCTAACCCTTGTAGGACTAGTGGTGGCCGAATTCTTTGTATAATAAGGAGTGTATGTGGACTTAATCCTTACCACATTAGGACTCCTATCACTTAAAAGAATTCCAACCCTAATCCAACACATAGTATTTAATTTACTGATCAGGAAAAGATTTTGATTTAAACTATTAATTAATTAAATAATTAATTAATTCCCATTTAATCAAAACAATAAAATAAAATAATATCTTGGGCTATTATATTTAGCCTTGCCGCCCACACCATATATATATGGGCCCAATATTAT
Organism: Dipteronia sinensis; assembly: GCA_033220585.1. Classification (NCBI taxonomy): domain Eukaryota; kingdom Viridiplantae; phylum Streptophyta; class Magnoliopsida; order Sapindales; family Sapindaceae; genus Dipteronia; species Dipteronia sinensis. Next base: position 31,770,586 of record CM065638.1, read on the forward strand.
TTTTCTTATTTTATTTAATCCATTAGACTTTAAATAAAAGCTCACATGTGAACCAGACTTATTCTTACTAAAAGAAACAAGCCTACATGTCTCCTTTTAATATATTAATATAATAGTGCAGCCCATTAAATAAATAATAGACATATTATATTCTTAATATATTAAATGCAATTCTAGATGGACCCATAAATTGGTCCGGTAGAATATATCAAGTGATCCATGCAAGTACGTGTGGATTGTGGATCTTGGCGGGCTATCTAAATTTAAGCTTCAATACACATAACCTAATCACAATCAACATATGATTCACTTAGGTCCGATCTATTAATTTTAACTCATTCCACTAAAGAGCTAACATTGAACTCTTAAATAAAGATAGAATAAGGAGATGTTTCTCATTCATACCCTAGACAATCTTATAGGAGATGGTGTATCCTCGTGAATAATATCAGTAATCACCAAGAGCTCATAGACCGCCTATAGCTCTCCAAGTTACCATATTTCCTCATATGACCACATTTTGAACTTGGATATTTTGACTTGCCCAGAAGCCATGTCTTCAATAATCATTATTGAAAACTCAACGTTGAGATTTAATATCCAATACCTCAAAACATCCATATGATGATACTATACTCTCATTTAATAAATGGAGCCACGATGTCCATATCTATAAATGAAGTCCTCTATCGATTAACAAATGAATACCACCAAACTATCGAGGATAGACTATGCTATATAATCGTACTCATTGATAGCTCAAATGATAACACTTGCAACCATAAGTCCATCATTTATCTCAGGATATAGATAGACTCTCCGATTGTCCTGATAATGAAAAGACTTATATCTAGTGACGGTTCTAGATAAAGTATTTCATTGTGATCCAGTTCAATGCACCCAGTGCACTAGATTCTTTTACTCGAAAACCTTTCGATGATTTTAGACTCATCATAACTCATTTGATCCCACTCAAATGCTAGTAAAAGAATTCTACAACTTTATCAAGATAGAGGTGCTGAACCTTTAACTTAAGTTGTAAACGTTATTCAAGACTTACTAAAGAATTGTGTCTACCTCATACATATCCGGATGTACAAACAATTCTTCATATCTCATAGTCTTTTGACCTTATGATTATTTACCATGACAATTATAATTATAAATGCTATAAGATTTTGCAGAATCAGAAATCACTTTATTTATATGAAAAGATTGTCAATTAAAATATTACACTCTTGCTATTGAGCATAATCCTAACAATCTCCCACTTGCGCTATAGCAAATGTGTCATATCTCTCATTCCCATATTCTCTAGGTGCCCATCAAAACTCTTCTAAGGTAGAGCCTTTGTGAAGGGATCTGCTAGATTTTCTGCCGACGCGATTTTGGTAATCGTCACGTCTCCCATATGAACAATCTCCCTTAAAAGATGATACTTTCCTCAATGTGTTTTCCTCTCTTATGACTTCTTGGTTCTTTCGAATTAGCCACTGCTCTACTGTTGTCATAGTAGATAGTGATCTGCTTATTCGCGCTATGAACTACTTCTAAGTCAATCAAGAATTGGCGAAGCCAAACAGCCTCCTTGGCAGCTTCGCATGCAGCTACATACTCTGCTTCCATGGTGGAGTCAGCAATACAAGATTGATTGATACTCCTCCAAATGACTGCTCCTCCTCCAAATGACTGCTCCTCCTCCAAGAGTAAACACAGATCTTGATGTGGATTTTCTAGAGTCACAATCCAATTGGAAATAAGAATCTGTATACCCAACGGGGATTAAATCTCCTCCAGAGTATACAAGCATATTATCTTTCGTTCTCCTAAGATACTTGAAAATATGCTTGACTGCCGTCCAGTGATCAAGACCAGGTTTCGATTGAAACCTACTAATTATGCCAACACCAAAACAAATATCTGGTCTAGTACAGAGCATTGCATACATGAGACTTCCAACTGCCGAGGCATATGGAATTCTACTCATGAATTGCTCTTCATGCTCATTCTTAGGAACTTGTTCCTTAGAAAGTTCGATTCCATTCCTAAAAGGTAACATACCTTTCTTGGAATCTTGCATGGAAAACCTAGACAAGATTTTGTCTATGTATGAAGCTTGGGATAGTGCAATCGTTTTATTCTTTCTATCCCTTATTACTTGGATACCTAGAATAAAACTTGCTTCTCCTAAGTCCTTCATATCAAATTGTTTTGCTAACCATTCTTTTACTGATGTCAATACTCCCACATCATTTCCAATGAGTAATATATCATCTACGTAAAGAATAAGGAAAACCAACTTGTCACCTTTGATCCTTTTGTATACACAAGGTTCTTCAAGGTTCTGTAAAAATCCAAAACCTTTTACAGCTTGGTCGAACCTTATGTTCCAGGATCTGGATGCTTGCTTTAATCCATGAATTGATTTCTGCAACTTGCATACCTTTTCCACTTGGCCCTTTTCAATGAATCCTTCTGGTTGCATCATATAGATGCTTTCGTCAAGACTTCCATTAAGGAAAGCTGTCTTGACGTCCATTTGCCAAATCTCTAAATCTAAAGATGCTGCAATGGATAAGAGTATCCTAATGGATTTAAGCATGGCCACAGGAGAGAAGGTTTCCTCGTAATCGATACCTTCTTTCTGTGTGTAACCTTTAGCTACCAATCTAGCTTTAAAAGTTTCCACCTTTCCATCCATACCTCTTTTCCTCTTGTATACCCACTTGCACCCAATGGGTTTTATCCCTTTAGGCAAGTCTACAAGGGACCAGACTTTGTTATCGAACATGGATTCAATCTCAGATTGCATTGCCTTTTGCCAATGGTGACAATCAACATCTCCATTGCTTTCTTGTACGTGTAGGGATCATCGTCGTCAGGGAGATTCTCAACAGATTCTCCTAGACCGATGTATCTTTCAGGTTGGGTTCCAACCCTCCCACTACGACGATGAATGGTAGGTTATTGATTTTGTGTTGGAGTGGAAATTACAATTGGGTTACGTTGTGAAACCTCTTGTGGAATTGTATCTCCTGACATATCATTCAGGACAATTCTACTTTTGGGAACAAAATCATTCATATAGTCCTTTTCCAGAAATGTAGCATTTGTTGAAACAAACACTTTTAGATCTGAAGGACTATAGAAATAATATCCTTTAGTTCCTTTTGGATACCCCACAAATATACATGTTTCCGAATGGGACTCCATCTTTTCTGTCTTTCCTTTTAACACATGTGTAGGACAACCAAATATCCTTATGTGTTGTAAACTAGGCTTTCGCCCAGTCCACAACTCATATGGTGTTCCAGGAACCGACTTCGATGGTACCACATTTAGAATATATATTGCAGTTTGTAGAGCATATCCCCAAAAAGAAATAGGAAGTGTTGAATAACTCAACATAGACCTAACCATGTTCAAAAGAGTTCTATTTCTCCTTTCTGCTACCCCATTTTGTTGAGGTGTACCTGGTGCAGAAAACTAAGAAACTATCCCATTATCAATAAGATATTGCTGAAACTCACCCGATAGATATTCTCCACCACGATCATATCTCAAGATTTTTATGCGTTTCTCAAGCTGATTTTCTACTTCAGCTTTGAATGCTTTGAACATGTCAAAAGCATCCGACTTATGTCTCATGAGATACACATAACCAAATCTTGAGTAATCATCTGTGAAGGTGATGAAGTACTCATATCCACCTTTAGCTTGAATGCTCATAGGACCATATACATCAGTGTGTATTAGTCCTAAACATTCAGTGACTCTTGCACCTTTGGTATTGAATGGTCTTTTGGTCATTTTACCTTCCAAACAAGATTCACAAGTTGGTAGATCATCAACCTTTAAGTCACTTAAAGGTCCGTCACATACCAATCTTTTAATCCTATTAAGGTTAATGTGACCTAGGCGTAAATGCCAAAGGTAGGTTTCATCTTTTGATAATTTTACTCTTTTATGATTAGGTTCCGTTATTTCTGTGTCTAACGAGTGAGAGATATTTCTATGCAAAAAGAATAGACCGTTTTCCAATGTACCTTTGCATACAATTTTGTCATTCTTACTAATAATAAAAGCTTTATTAAAAGTAACCGAATATCCAAATTTAGTTAAACAAGAAACTGAAATTAAATTCCTCTTGAATTGAGGTACATAATAAACGTCTATTAAATCTAAATGCCTACTAGAATCTATAATAACTCTAATATCTCCCACTGCACTTGCAGACACTAACGATCCGTTACCCAAACGCAAATTGATTTCGTTCTTATTCAGCCTTTTCCTTTCTTGGAACCCCTGTAAGGAATAACAAACATGATTAGTGGCTCCAGAGTCTATGATCCAAGAATCTGTAGAATCTGCCAGAAAACATGTTTCAAGATAATTAATATTACCTTCTTCCTTCTTGTTCTGGGACTTTGGGCAATTTCTTTTCCAATGTCCCTTTTCACCACAAAAGAAGCATTTCCCTTTGATCTTGGTTACTTTCTTGGTCTCCTTCTTGGTAGGCCCAAGTTGCTTTTTCTTCTGTTGTTTCTTGACCTTCGGACGGGTCTTAACAGTAGCAACTTTACCAACCATATGAATCTCTTGACCTTTGCTTTTCACAAGGATCTTTTCAACGCTTTGAACATATTGCATCAGGCCTTGCAAGGTGTATTCCTTTTTGTTCAAGGTGTAGTCCAACTTTGGTCTCGCCATCTATCTCAGCGCCATTTAATTCTGCAATATTTAGATGTGCTATGACTTTCATCATGTGATCTTTCACAGCCTGTCCAAGTTTCATCCTAAGATTCATAAAAGCAGTCAATGCCTCTCTCTTAGTCGTCCTAGACCTCATAGCAAACATCTCTTCCACTGCTCATACTCATCTCTGTGCAAAATACTTGATTCATTATTAGGAGCAGGTGGTTTAGGAGTAGTTAGAACAAACTTATGTTTTTCACTTTGCAGCAACAACCCAATTTTCCTTTTCCATGTGACATAATTATCTCCAGTTAAAGTAGTATCTTTCAGGATGTTCATAAGTGATAGGGTCATGATTTCTGAATAAAACAAAAAGCATATATAAGAAATAATCATGATAAAGCACTTTCGAATATTTATCTTGAATTAATTAAATAACTCAATCGTGAAAAATTTAACGGTGATCCAACACCCATAAATGTTACGCCTCCTTCGGGAGTTCGCACCATTTACTAGTTGGACTAGGTCCCACCTAATTGTTAACATAACAACCAGCGTTTTCAATTTTAGCCTTGCAATTTTATTAACAAGAACTCTTGGGAGGATATTAATAAAATTACATTGAGTGTGTTACCAAGATATCGACCCTCAATTTTCTCTCACGAAAATCCCTCCTCTGGGAGTAGATCTCGTTTGAGTCAATTGTCTAGTCTATCCTTGTAAGGAAGTATTTTGCTAAATTCCATTTATGGATGCCCCTCGGGGGGATTACCAATAAATAATAAAGCTCAACTAACCTTGGAGGCCATAGGTGTTCTAACACACCTTCTCCCACTCAATTATTTAAGGCGTGTGATTAAATTCCAAAGAATGATTTTACCAAGTTATCTAGATGCCAATTAGATACCTAAATCATTCAATGCATGTTCATACCAAAAGAGATATATGAGTGGCACTCCTATTCTATATGACATGTTATCATACAATAACAAATATTGTAATATTTAAACATAAAAATAAATAGCCACAATTTTGGTCCATCCTAGAAAAGCATGTAAATTACAATTGTACGAAATACAAAAAACTCCTTTCTTGGCGAACAAGACTTCAAGCGACCATCTCGCGCACGTAACTCGCGCGCCCGAAGATCACCAAGCAGCCCATGTGCACCCCTAGCCCATGCAAGGGCATGAGCTGCCGCATGGCCAGCCCATGCATGGGTCGCGCGTGCTGCTGCACCGCAACAAGCGCAGCTGCACGCTTGGTTGCGTGCGCGCTTGTTGTCTCGGTGCGCGCGGGTGCCAAGCTCGGTTCCGGATGCTCCAATTTCTTCAAATCTTTGAGTCTTCGAATCTTGAATATATTACAACTTATTTTATACAATAAAATACTGCAGAAATATATATATATTTTTTATAATTTTTTTTATTTAAACTACTGCAGTATTTTTTACAAATAAAAAACTGCACTTATTTTTTAGTACAATAAAAAACTGCACTAAATTTTTGTACAATAAAAAACTGCAGTATTTTTACAATAAAATTAATAAGAACTTAGCAACTACCAAGAAGGAATTATGGCGATAATAGACCACCCTTCTTGTTACAATTCCTAAACAAAAAATACATTGAAATTCCAGGACCAAAATCGAGCAATAACAATTCACTTTATAACAACATATATAAATCCATACATTCCACTTGTAATTATATATGCGAATACCTAGAGTGCCATCTCTTTCTAAAACATGCATAATCACAATAAAAAGAAATAGATTCACGTATATATATACGTTAATTAATTAAGGGTACAACCAAGGCTCTGATACCAATTGTAGGGAAAAATTGCTTAAAACCGCAGCGGAAGGCGAAAAAATAATTTTCGTACAGTTTAAATTTTTTCTAAAGATTTGAACCTTAACCCTTTAATTAATTAAACTCAAATATACGGTTAGAGTTAAATACCTCTTGTCCCGTGATCCGATTGACTTACGTCGATGGTAATCCGCAAGATCTTCAATCCTAGCACGTACGTGAATCACCTAGGAGCGTGGTCTCCCTTTTTCTTTGAATTGCTTACCTTTGAATGGATGTATGGAATTTCTGATCTTGATCTTCAATAGTAAAACACCAAGAGCCTAAAAAAATAGTTTCGGTCACTTTTGAATTCACAATCAATATGATTGAAACTCGCGTAACTCTAAATCGAAAGTGTGCACAAAACCTTTTAGTGTTAAAGGCTTGTAAGTGCACTATCGAATGAGAACTTATTTTCTTTTTCTCTCTTGGCCGAAAATCTATGTGTATAGAGTAGGGTTTTTTATTTTCAAAACAAACAAAAATCTCTCTCTATTTTGCTTCTTGGTGGCCGAAAATTCATAACCTTATATTTATAGGTTGGCCGAATTTTCTCCTTCACCAAGTAGGGTTGGCCGAATTCATTGAATAGGAAATCTAGGGTTGGTTAATTTCCTTACTTGAAAAGGAATTATCCTTTTACCTAATTCCTATCAATTCAAGAATCCTGACCCTTGTAGGACTAGTGGTGGCCGAATTCTTTGTATAATAAGGAGTGTATGTGGACTTAATCCTTACCACATTAGGACTCCTATCACTTAAAAGAATTCCAACCCTAATCCAACACATAGTATTTAATTTACTGATCAGGAAAAGATTTTGATTTAAACTATTAATTAATTAATTAAATAATTAATTCCCATTTAATCAAAACAATAAAATAAAATAATATCTTGGGCTATTTTATTTAGCCTTGCCGCCCACACCATATATATATGGACCCAATATTATTTTTCTTATTTTATTTAATCCATTAGTCTTTAAATAAAAGCCCACATGTGAACCAGACTTATTCTTACTAAAAGAAACAAGCCTACATGTCTCCTTTTAATATATTAGTATAATAGTGCAGCCCATTAAATAAATAATAGACATATTATATTCTTAATATATTAAATGCAATTCTAGATGGACCCATAAATTGGTCCGGGAGAATATATCAAGTGATCCATGCAAGTACGTGTGGATTGTGGATCTTGGCGGGCTATCTAAATTTAAGCTTCAATACACATAACCTAATCACAATCAACAAATGATTCACTTAGGTCCGATCTATTAATTTTAACTCATTCCACTAAAGAGCTAACATTGAACTCTTAAATAAAGATAGAATAAGGAGATGTTTCTCATTCATACCCTAGACAATCTTATAGGAGATGGTGTATCCTCATGAATAATATCAGTAATCACCAAGAGCTCATAGACCGCCTATAGCTCTCCAAGTTACCATATTTCCTCATATGACCACATTTTGAACTTGGATATTTTGACTTGTCCAGAAGCCATGTCTTCAATAATCATTATTGAAAACTCAACGTTGAGATTTAATATCCAATACCTCAAAACATCCATATGATGATACTATACTCTCATTTAATAAATGGAGCCACGATGTCCATATCTATAAATGAAGTCCTCTATCGATTAACAAATGAATACCACCAAACTATCGAGGATAGACTATGCTATATAATCGTACTCATTGATAGCTCAAATGATAACACTTGCAACCATAAGTCCATCATTTATCTCAGGATTTAGATAGACTCTCTGATTGTCCTGATAATGAAAAGACTTATATCTAGTGACGGTTCTAGATAAAGTATTTCATTGTGATCCAGTTCAATGCACCCAATGCACTAGATTCTTTTACTCGAAAACCTTTCGATGATTTTAGACTCATCATAACTCATTTGATCCCACTCAAATGCTAGTAAAAGAATTCTACAACTTTATCAAGATAGATGTGCCCAACCTTTAACTTAAGTTGTGAACGTTATTCAAGACTAACTAAAGAATTGTGTCTACCTCATACATATCTGGATGTACAAACAATTCTTCATATCTCATAGTCTTTTGACCTTATGATTATTTACCTTGACAATTATAATTATAAATGCTATAAGATTTTGCAGAATCAGAAATCACTTTATTTATATGAAAAGATTGTCAATTACAATATTACACTCTTGCTATTGAGCATAATCCTAACAGTATAGTAATGGCTTCCAATTCCCTCGCAAGTGGCTGACCTAGGATGTATAGTGAAGGCCACCCGTTTGAGATTGGATGAGGCTTTAGGTTATCAACCGAATTCTACTCGAAGGTTAGTTCTCGTAGAATCACTAAAGTAGCCAACCTATGGTGTATAGTGAAGGCTTCTAATTCTCTCACAAGTGGCTAACCTAGGATGTATAGTGAAAGCCACTAATTCAAGATTAGATTAAGGGCATGGTTGTAAAGCCGGATTTCCGGAAATCATTCCATTCAATTGAGCATTAGACAACCTAATTGCCTACTCAAATAATCCAAATCAATCATGCAAAGAGGGTGTATCCAAGCAAATCAATAATGGAAATCAATTAAAGCAATGGAATAAAACATAGAGATAGAATAAATATAACACATAGAGTTTATTTACAAAGCCCAAATATCCATCAAACAAATAACATTAACCCCATAGTGGAGTATTTTAGCTACTCATGTTCTATTACAAACCAATAAACTAAGAGAGAGTAGAGAGATAACCCTTGAAGATTGATCTCCTTCCTTGAAGCTTGAATCCAAATCTCCTAGTTGCCTTTGATTGAGTAGAGTTGGTTTGGATGATAAGAAGATGTGTTACTAGCTTAGAATACAAGTGTTGGGAAATATGGTGATCTCTTGGTTCGTTCCCATCCTTTTCTATTTATAGAGGATGGAAAATAGGTCACTTAAGCTTGAAACCAGAAGTTGTCGCGCGCAGAGTGCGGGTGGAGTGCGGGTGAAGTACCCGCACTGTAAAGGTTTTCTTCATCTTCAGTTCTCTGATCTGGGCAATAGTGCGGGTGGAGTGCGGTTAGATTACCCGCACTTGACCCGCACTTGACTCGCACTTTACTCGCACTTTACAGTCAGGTGCATAATCCACTCCTCTGTCTTGAGCAATAGTGCGGGTGGAGTGCGGTTGGATGACCCGCACTGTACCCGCACTCTAATGTCAGGTGCAATTCAACTTCTCTGGCTTTGGCAGCAGTGCGGGTGGAGTGCGGTTGAATTACCCGCACTTGACCTGCACTGTAACTCTTCTTCTGTATCAGGTCCCGGCTATGAGCATGAGTGCGGTTGGAGTGCGGTTGCGACCCGTACTTGACCCGCACTGTAGTGCTGCTTATGATCCTTTATCTTTCCTTTTGCCCCTTTTCTGCCGGAACCACCGTAAAACGCTTCTAACACCCGAATTACATCTATTGCCTGCAATTAGCACAAACGAGCCTATTAGAAATGAAAGACATAAAATATATAGAAAATACACACGAGAACGAGACAAAAGAATAGGAATGAGGGCCGAAATATACAACAATTTAGGCACGATCAAACACCCCCAAACCAAACCTTTGCTCGTCCTCGAGCAAATATAATCTAAAACAAAATAAGACACAAACTAAGAATGACTCAAACTAAGAACTTCCTAGACACAAAAAAAAACTTGCTGCAAAACCAAATAGCAGAGAGATACGTAAAAGCAATATGGGAGTGAGGAATGAGCATATGCAAAATGTTCTAAACAACTCGAAGGCACCTCAAGGGAAACTGGCACAACACGAATCCTACACTTACAATGCCCGCGCCTCAGAAACTACTCACTCTCACACCTCCAGCATAATTCCCTTTGACGCTAGGTTCTCACATGGATTTTATCTTATCTTTCCTCTCAGAACCTAGGTTCACACTCATGCAACATGTATGCCAATGAATTTATGTAACAGAATCAACTTAGTTGCATACATTTAGTGTAGAATAAACACTGTTTTCAGTGAGTGAGTCTCATGAAAGAATCACGTGTTATGAACGTGGAAAGAGCCTTCATTAACTAATATTCCCAATCTAGACATCCCCTAAGATTAACTAGGTCTTTTCCATTTGGTTGTAACGTGGCCACGGTGAATGGTGATTGGAAGAATGAGAAATTTAGGCACAAGCACTAATCAACCAAGTAAAGGCAATACATTCTACACTTTAGCATTTAATTTCTCGTGCAACCCCACTTCCAAATACAATATGGCGTCCAGAAATACAATTAGACTCTACGTGCAATCTTTAACTACTCATGTTACCCATTTGAGTAGCATTTACAATTTACACAAGGCATTTGAAGCATATTTTTCTTTTGTTACTTTTTGCTTCTTTTTTTTCATGCCTTTTTACTATGCACATTTTCACAACTCATTACTCTTGCCTAGGTACACGCCATTTATCAAATTAAAGCACAACTTTACATTCCTAAGCCTCAACAAGATCAATTAAGAGCGGGTTGGCTAAGTGTTTAGGTTGCTTGGGTCATGGATAATGTGGGTGTAGAATGGAAAAGTCTATATGTGTTTGGCTTCAAAATTGGCTTGGGAGCACACATATTACGGGAATGGGAAGTATTTAGGCTTTCTTTTTGAGTGGCTAAAACACACCTTGCCTAATATCACTTCAAAGGATCAATCTACCAAGGGAATAAAAGTTTCTGTCAAGCAGTCCACATATATGATGCATGTTCAATGACAAATGATGATTTTTGATGTAGTGAGACTATGCATGGTGTTTGAATAGTGTTTACAGATTTGAAAAACATTTTCCCTCAAATATACACGCTTTTGGCTTGTGTTTGTGATCTCACAAGGGAAATCTCCACTATTAGAACAAGGCGCTTGAGCACCGAGTCCCCTAAACTTGGACACTAGAAGATGAGACTAGCCCATGAAGTGCAAGTGAGACCCCTAAAGTGACTAAGAGTTATTGAATAAGCACACAAAGCATGCACACATTCACCACAAACACTATGCTCCAGGTATCTCACCAAGCTAAATAAGCTCAAAATTCTGGCTAAACAGCAACTTTTTTCGAAAATAAGACACAAAAATGACTCAAGACACAAAAGACGACTCAAAAAGGCGTCTACACCCCCAAACCAAAACCCAACATTGTCCTCAATGTTGAAGACAAGAGAATCCGGCCTAGCGGCACACACCTAACATGACTCAAACAAACCTAGGCACTAATCAACCACAATCAATGCCCCAACCAAATAAAAATGACTCAAACAATGCTCACAAAATAAAGGCAATTCATGCAATATATCATTGAAACACAAATCAAGCTTAACATCATGCATTTTATCAAAATTGACGGAATGAGGCATGAACAACCCCCAAACCGAATTAAACAATATAAAGCACATGCATTCATACTCGCACAAGAGCCTCCGGCTCTTTTATCTACAAATATAATCAATAAATTCAATGTGCAAATATCCACAAAATATAACATTCTAACCAAACTATCCCAACATCACAATTTATTGAATTTAAACAACATAAAACATAAACTAACTACATGCATCAAAATTATTCAATGGGATGCATTCATGGAGAGGCTAGGGTCTTCTAAGGGTGGTTTGACCAAGTTAGGAAACTCTCTATTTTTCACTACCCAAATCAATTTAGGTGACTTCATTATCTTTTCCTTTAACATGTTTCTATATAAGTGCACTTGGTCTTTCCTTACCCATATTTGCTTGACCCTAGGTGGACTCCATCTATTCATAGGACCTTTAGTTTTCCTATGTTGATTTGGCTTGTAATTTTTAGCCTTAAAATGCTCTATCCTAGAACATGCATAGCAAAAGATATTAGAGTTAGAGGAACTCCTCTTTGATGCGTGGTCTTGTGGACGTTTGATTTGTTTCACTTGTAACGTCTTGACCTCCACCTCCTTTTTGCTTAGTGCTACCTTTGCATCCTCTAAGGCATTGGCTTTTTGATTAACCTCCATTTGCATCTTCATTGACTTGTGAGCTATCTCATCTTCAAAATCTTTTGATAGCCTCACTAAGTTCTCCAAATCCTTCGATGCGGTACTCTTTTCGGCTTCAAATCTCTCAATTCGTTCTTCCAATTCTTTGTTCTTGTCGGAGACTTCGCCATTTGTCTTCTTGAGAGTACCATTCTCAACCCTGAGCATTTTCACTTCAGATAATAGTTTCTTGTTCAACTCTTGGAGATTACTCGCCTTTTCCATTCCCAAGGCTTCTCTCTCTTGAAGTGCTTCATTCTCTTCCTTCAACACACCCCTTTCCAACACTAGCTCTGTGCTCACGCTCATAAGCTCTTGGTTCATCTTGATCATCCTGTCCATCTCGTCCATTCTCTTGCTTCGCTCCACTTCAAATTCTATTCGGAGCTTATACATGTCTTCTTTTGAGAAATTGGAGGGATCCACCGGTTTTGTTGCTTTAACTTGGAAACAACTCTGATTTACCGGGGTGAACTGCTGGGCGGATTCGAGCATTTGGGTGGTTTTCTCTTCTATGAAGGCTTGAGTTTCTTGTTGAGAAGCTATCATCTACTCATTCTCCCGCACATGATTCTTCATGAAATTTCTTAGTTGATCTTCAATGGAATTTGACTGGAATGACGAGATGTAGGCATTCTCATTAGGCTCGTAGCTTGACCCTGAATTTTGCCAAAAGGAATCCATAGAGTCCTGAAACAAACAAAAACAAAAACTACCAAAGAAATTAAAAGAAACTAACAAAACTAAAAACAACTAATAAACTAATAATATTAAAACTAATCTAATCACTACTACGCACACTGATCCCCGGCAGCAGCGCCATTTGATGAGAAGGTTTTTTCCGTCAAAAAACCGTCCGTCAAAACAATTTATAAAACCTATGCGATGCGTTCACAAGTAGAAATACAAGTAAAGCAGTACGCACGGGTGTCGTCCACTGAGATCGGGGTAGCGGTGATAAGATTAGGATTAATATAACTAGTATGCATAAAAGTAAAGTGATGGTCATTGAAGATACTATATAAACTAAACTATGAAAGCAAATAAAAGGGGATGACAACGGAGTGATGAATGAATGATGATGGAACTACGAAGTTGATGGACTTGTAAGTGAATATTGGGGCAATTGCAATAAACTCTCAATTAAGCACGTTTTGACAAATGTAACCAACCTAGGGTGTATAGTGTTGGTATATATCTCTAGCAAGAGGTCAACCTAGGGTGTATAGTGAAGACCTCCTAGTAGTGATTGATCCCTCCTAAGCAACCAACAATGGCTAGTAACTCAATTGGGACCTGTTCCATGAATGCTCATCTATCTAGCTATGGTTCAACCTATTACTAATGTAGCCGTCCTAGGATGTATAGTAATGGCTTACAATTCCCTCACAAGTGGCCAACCTAGGATGTATAGTGAAGGCCACCTGTTTGAGATTGGATGAGGCTTTAGGTTATCAACTGAATTCTACTCGAAGGTTAGTTCTCGTAGAATCACTAAAGTAGCCAACCTAGGGTGTATAGTGAAGGCTTCTAATTCTCTCACAAGTGGCTAACCTAGGATGTATAGTGAAAGCCACTAATTCAAGATTAGATGAAGGGCATGGTTGTAGAGCCGGATTTCTGGAAATCCTTCCATTCAATTGAGCATTAGACAACCTGATTGCCTACTCAAATAATCCAAATCAATCATGCAAAGAAGGTGTATCCAAGCAAATCAATAATGGAAATCAATTAAAGCAATGGAATAAAACATAGAGATTGAATAAATATAACACATAGAGTTTATTTACAAAGCCCAAATATCCATCAAACAAATAACATCAACCCCATAGTGGGGTATTTTAGCTACTCATGTTCTATTACAAACCAATAAACTAAGAGAGAGTAGAGAGATAACCCTTGAAGATTGATCTCCTTCCTTGAAGCTTGAATCCAAATCTCCTAGTTGCCTTTGATTGAGTAGAGTTGGTTTGGATGATAAGGAGATGTGTTACTAGCTTAGAATACAAGTGTTGGGAAATATGGTGATCTCTTGGTTTGTTCCCATCCTTTTCTATTTATAGAGGATGGAAAATAGGTCACTTAAGCTTGAAACCAGAAGCTGTCGCGCGCAGAGTGCGGGTGGAGTGCGGGTGAATTACCTGCACTGTACCCGCACTGTAAAGGTTTTCTTCATCTTCAGTTCTCTGATCTGAGCAATAGTACGGGTGGAGTGCGGTTAGATTACCCGCACTTGACTCGCACTTTACTCGCAGTTTACAGTCAGGTGCATAATCCACTCCTCTGTCTTGAGCAATAGTGCGGGTGGAGTGCGGTTGGATGACCCGCAGTGTACCCACACTCTAATGTCAGGTGCAATTCAACTTCTCTGGTTTCGGCAATAGTGCGGGTGGAGTGCAGTTGGATGACCCGCACTATACTCACACTTTAACGTCAAGTGCAACTCAGCTTCTCTGGCTTTGGCAACAGTGCGGGTGGAGTGCGGTTGGATTACTCGCACTTGACCCGCACTGTAACTCTTCTTCTGTATCGGGTCCCAGCTATGAGCATGAGTGCGGTTGGAGTGCGGTTGCGACCCGTACTTGACCCGCACTGTAGTGCTGCTTATGATCCTTTGTCTTTCCTTTTACCCCTTTTCTACCGGAACCACCGCAAAATGCTTCTAACACCCGAATTACATCTATTGCCTGCAATTAGCACAAACGAGCCTATTAGAACTGAAAGACATAAAATATATAGAAAATACACACGAGAACGAGACAAAAGAATAGGAATGAGGGCCGAAATATACAACAATTTAGGCACGATCACTGGGTACTTTATTTGTGGTTAATCTACAGCTGCGGTCCATTCCATAATGTACGGTGATCTTATCCTGGATCATTTATATGGTGATATGAGAATGGAGGCACCTTATGTGATATGATCATATAGAACTCAGCCACGATCTATATGAATCTCTCAATAAGATCCGTTACATGATGAGATTCATATATATCGACAAATGATGGCTATAAATGGGTGATCTTAATCCTGAGTGTCTTATCGACTCCTTCAGGTAAGATCGTGGTTTTTGATATACCATGGGTGAGATCGGAGTTACATTCCCGATCAATATACTCTGTATGTTGGGATCGCGGTTTGGCTTGGCGCTGGGAAGGTTTGTACACAATAGTGGAATCCACTCCTTCTTGCGAGAAGTAGATAGTAGTTCCCTTAAGGGTTGATTCGGGGCTTGAACAATATGAGCGCTCTCCTAATTCCATGAGGAATGTAGGATTTATTGTTCATTAGAGAATCAATGGTACTTAATGGAAAATATGTAATTAGAGGGGTATAACGAACATTATGACCCAGCTCTAATTATGAACTTCTTGTGGAGGATTATACCATATGTAATAGCTATATCGATGGACACCGAAAGTTATTGGTTTGTGTAAAAACATCTACAGTTGAGAGAATGCAGCTTCGGGTTTTTAGTGGAAAAACACCGAAGTTAATAATCATGAAATATTAATTAAAGAGTTTAATTAATTATTTCTAAGGATTATTGGAGCTCGAAATACTGTGGGTCCATTAGGTCCCCTTGCTAGCCCGATTGATTAAAGGTAACAAGAATCACGGTTGATTAATTGGATTGTCCAATTAATTATGTTACTAAAGTGACAAGTATTTATTTGAGAATTAATTGAATAATGAGATTATTTAATTAAAGAATATTAGTGATTAAATTGATTATTTAATTATACGATTAATCATAAGTTGGAGGGTGTTCATTGATAACTGTGTTTGAATGAAGATAAGATAATTTGATTATTTTATTTTTGAATTTGAATTTAAAATGTTTAAATTCAAAGTTGTTAATTATCCTTATAAATATTAGATATTTTAACGGATTAATTAATGAAAGTTATCAGTTAAACGATAAATAGATATAAGATATTTATTTTGAAAACTGATACAAGCATAGAAGAGAATAGATCAATTCTCTCGATTCAATTGCATTAAATGGATTAATTGCATTGAATCGATTAAATTGCATTGAATTGATTAAATGCATTAAATGGATTAATTGCGTGAATTAAATAGAAGGAAACCCAGAGGTGTGCGGCAACATATATATATATATATATATACATTTATGATTTTGATTTGAGTGTGGCCAAATTACACACCTAGAAAACAAGAGTTGTTTTCGTTAGTTTCTTCTACCTCCACTTAAGTTCCTGAAACCTGTGACGTGCCCACACGCAGTTACCAATCGCGGGACATAGCCGGGAAATCTTGTGGTTCAAATCAGGAAGCAGATCAGAAAAGAAAGAAGGAGCCTTCAAACGCTGGTATGATATAGTTTTTTCTCTTTTTTATTGTTTTCGATTATTACTGTACTATTAACGGAAATTTTGCTCAAGGTGAGAAATCTCAGTTAACACCCTCAAGACCACTACCACGTAGGTGGTGGCAAAGATTGATCGTATATGTCAACAATGTGTTTCAAAATGATAAAGAACAATGAAAGAACAATGATACAATTTAACATCCAAAAGAGAATAATAATATTTTCTTTATTGAACGTGTATGATATACAAATTTCTCTCTAGGGTATAGTTGAGTGTTTGTCGTATGCCTGTCGAATAGTAGTCTCCTCCTTTTCATTTCCTTTCTTTTCTATTTATACATAGTTTGTAGGTCACACAGACTGATTCTCCCCTAGATTTTCTCAGTCTCTCCCCTTCTTATCGGGCGGGATTTCTCGTTTTAATGTCATTGACTTTGCCGAATTGAGAGTATTATGGTGGAGATCAGTTTGTTTCCTTTTTGGATTCTATTACTTGTTCTGCATATAGGTAACGTTTCCAGATGTGATTCAGTGTATCCCTAGTATCTTTTCAGCATGATCATTTATAGAGGTCGTTGAATATGGCATGGTGTGGTGCACCAACCAGTGAGGTTGATTAGTGTTCTGACCTTGATATCTGAGAAGTTTCATCTAGCTTGGAGCCAGATCTGGCTTCCCTTGGCCCTTTTGAAGCTAGGTGTGGCTTCCCCTGACCTTTCGAAGCTAGGTGTGGCTTTCCCTGACCTTTCGAAGCTAGGTGCGGCCTTCCTTCATCCAGCTTGGAGCCAGATCTGGCTTCCCTTGACCCTTTCGAAGCTAGGTGTGGCTTCCCCTGACCTTTCGAAGCTAGGTGCGGCCTTCTAGGGACATTCTTCTGTGTCAATCGAGGTACAGGTGAGTCTCTAGAGCATTTGCGAGGTGACCTCGACTTCGGGGAGATTCTAGTTTTGGTGGTATGAGCTAGATCTGATCGTTCCGGGCTCTATCCCGGATGTTTCCAGAGCCCGTCCTTGTTCCTGGGGTGGTATTGTAGTTCGGCTCTGGATAGAGAGGTCTCCTGGTGGAAACTCTTGGGTATGGAACCAGGTCTGGGAGGTGGAAAATTTTCCTTTGGTCCTTAGCCAATTTTGGCTATTAAAAGAAGTCCCCTCTGACTTGAACACCAGACGTCGATCTCGGGGTTGGGGTCAGATTTTTACTTTATTTGGGAAATCTTCCTCTTTTTACCGTTACCGAAATATTGGGGAAATTTCTTCATTTGAGTGACGTGATGTGAACCGACTAATTTATCTTCGAATTAATCTGATTGCGTTACGGCAGTCCCCCAGATTTTTTACCATTACCGGAATCTTGGGGAGATCTTCCTCTTAACTGTGTAAGTGATGTGGCGTGAGATGATTAGCCCGCTTTTGAGTTTCATCCGGTTTACGTTACTGTAGTCCCCGAGATTTTTTACTGTTACCAAACGAGTATCTCAGTAGCTCGTGCTGTTGCCCTCCTGCCTATATATATGTCTATTTTCCTCGTTATCTTCCTCACATCTCTTCGAGCTAAATTTTTTTTTGCTGAGAAATATTTCCATAGCTTTTCCTCCAAGCTTGCTTCTTTCTTCATTCTTCGTCTTTGTTGGCTTTCACAATGTCAAAAAACAGTCGCGACTCAGCTGATTCCATAATCGACGACGAGGAGGTCGTTAGTTTTACTCTGGGGAAGCGGGCTAGGAAGAGTTCTGACGGCGATGATTCCCCGCCCACCTCGCAACGTCGGCGGTCGAGTAGGAATGTATCCATCGGGACTGGCTTCTCTAACCATCCTGACCACCCTTTGGATATTGTCGACGAAGATTCTGACAAAGAAGCAGACGATGGCGCCGCGGGGGAGCGTCGGGTCTCGGCTCCTGGTCCCTTGTAGAGAGGCTCCCTCCTTACGATTTTCGGGTTGTCCCAGATTCCACTGTTGACCCGGTGTCGATTGACCGCTTGAGGTCAAAGTTTGGCATCCCCGACAACGTATCCATCTCGGTGCCTCCCAAAAATTCGAGTTCTTCAACCCCCCTAAAGGCGTGCTTCCGATTCATGTGGCAACTCTTGAGAACGGGGTCAGGCTTCCCCTCCATCCGATTCTTCAGCGGGCTCTCAACGGCATCCAGCTCGCTCCCCTCTAGTTGACGCCTGGCTTCTGGAGGCATCTGATTGGTTTCCTTGTATTATGGAGGGAACAATGCCAGATAAGTAAGGTGACGAGGGAGCCGGGTGCAGAGGAGCTGGCCTATCTCTTCCAGATTGGGAGCCTGTCTGGGGCTCCTCGAGGCCAGTTCTATGCCAAGGCCAAGAACAAGCTTAACTTCATCGTTCCTGGTGCCTCGAAGAAGGACCCCGCGTGAAAAGAAGAATGGATCCTGGCAGGGGATGACTGGGGGAGCTCGATTTTCATCGGAGGGCATGAATTCGAGGTTCCCACGGCTTTCAATGACAAGCCCTCATGGGACCGGGACTCCCTATCTTTTGAGTCCGAAGCCGTTTTAAAGGCTATTCTAGCTCGGAATTATTTGAATCCGAAGTTCCCTACTGCTGAAGGTTTTGATCCTCGTAGGGTGAACAAATATTTATGGATTTCAGACGCTATTCCTCGTAAGTATCATTGAGTTGCTTCGCCTTATTACTCAGCTTGGTTCTAACATTTTCTGTTTTAATATGCTTATTCACAGTTTTTGTCGTGGAACCGGCCACCCGTCACGTCTCACGCTCTCCTCAAGGTGGAGTTTCTCTTCCCACCTCTGGGTCGAACCTGCTCTGGCTTCGTTTATCTCTCCGGCTGGGTCTAAGATGGCCACTCTTGCCTCGCGGGCTTTCCGGGCTTTGGGTAAAGCTCCCCAGGTGGTTGGCCCGGCTGCTTCTGTCCCTTCGGCTGTGGCCGCTAAAGTTGCTACCCCTTCTACTCAAACACCTGATTTCGCTGTGCTTCCAACAACCAATCCTTGGGTGTCTCTTCTGGGAAAGGTTTCGCTTCTGGGAAAGGTGTCGCGAAGGTTCCTTCCAATTGCTCCCGGCCTCATTCGAGCTTGACAGGGCGGGATGAGGTCCTGGAGCAATTCATAGCGTCCTGTCCGGGTGGCGGGATCTCCAAGATGGCTTCCATGCCTGTGGACGTCCTTATAACCAAGGGGTCTGCTATTTTAGCTGAGGTAATTGTATTTCTTTCGTGCTATTCTTGTTAATTCGTTCAGTTTCTAACTCGGGTTTTTTATTTTGTAGGCCTTCAAGTTTAATGTTGCGATGGGCCAGCAGGTAGCCCTTCTCCGTGACCGGGCTGTAAAAGTCGAAGCTGAAGCTGAGAAATCTGGGGAACTGCTCAAGCAGGCTCGGTCTTTAGTAGAAGAGGTGACTTCCAGCCAGGAAAAGGTCGAGGTCGAGATGGTTGAGCTTCGCTGTGATCATGAGAGGATGAAGCAATCTTATGATCAGGAGCGTCTTCAATCTCTCCGGCGGGCTAGGCAGCGGGATTCCTGGAGATCTGAGGCTAAGAAGTTGGACCTCGAGAACCAGTCTCTGATTACTCTGGTGACCAAGCTGCAAGCTGATGTGGAGACCTCCTTCAGCGACAGGTATTTCTATGCTTCCTTTCAGGCCCAGAAGCTCTTCCTCCTCCCTTTGATTTGTCATCCATTGCTGGTTAGGATAGACAGGAAATAATGCTCAAGGCGGCCGAGCTATCTCGCCATGAAGGTGACAAGATGGTCCCTTCCAGCCAAGCAGGAGCTGGGAAACAGCCCGCTCGGACAGATCCTCCATTCTCTCTTCCTACCTTTACCACCTCAAGTCCTGGGGAGTCCTCCAGTAAAGTGATGTCCTCTCGATCCGAGGAGGACCATTCGGGAGCTGGTGAAGAGGTTAGGAGCCCGTCTGAGGATCCCCCTTTAACAGAGATGGAGGTCGATAGGAGCCAGACGGGGTCTATGGCTGCCCTTCTTGACGCGGCTATCCCGCCTGAGGTTATGGACGTGATAAATGAGGTTTTGGAGGAAGATCCTGCTGATCAACCGATTGAGCCTCTAAATGGAGGAGCGGTCGGTGAGGATAACCCAGATGGACAGCTATCTGTAGAGGGGGTTGATGGCGGAGATCAGCAAGAAGGAGGAGGGCCAACGGAAGGGAGCCAAGAGAGTCCCAAGGCTTGAAGCAGTTCATCATGACTTTTTTTTGATCTCCCGGAAAAGGGGGTCGGCGCCCCGTTTTGCCCTTATCAGCTTTTTTTTTTTCGTAACCCGAGTTCGGGGGTTGGACTCCCCATTTGGTGGATGTAGCCTTATCAGGGGATAGGCTCCCCTTGTCCTTAATGAGAAAACAAATCGCTTTTGAGAACTTTTATTTTATTACTGGTCTTGAATGGGATCTAGGGTAGCATCTGTAGCAACAATTAAGATTCGTGTAGGGAATTATGATGATTTTGATCCTGCACACGAAAGCAAACATTATATATATATATATATATATATATATGTTTTTGTTTTTTTTATATGGGGTGATAGCCCAACCAAAACATCAGGAGGGCTACTTAGCTATTTCCTAGTCTTTGAGATCTGGAGAGTAACTATGCTCTTACACTCAGATCCTTCTTGAGGGTGGTAGCCCGACCAAGGCATTAGGAGGGCTATCGAGCTATTTCCTGGTCTCGAGATCTGGAGGGCAACTATGCTCTTACACTCAGATCCTTCTTGGGGGTGGTAGCCCGACCAAGGCATCAGGAGGGCTATCGAGCTATTTCCTAGTCTCGAGATCTGGAGGGCAACTATGCTCTTACACTCAGATCCTTCTTGAGGGTGGTAGCCCGACCAAGGCATCAGGAGGGCTATCGAGCTATTTCCTGGTCTCGAGATCTGGAGGGCAACACTGCTCTTACACTCAGATCCTTCTTGGGGTGGTAGCTCGACCAAGGCATCAGGAGGGCTATCGAGCTATTTCCTGGTCTCGAGATCTGGAGGGCAACTATGCTCTTACACTCAGATCCTTCTTGGGGGTGGTAGCCCAACCAAGGCATCAGGAGGGCTATTTAGCTATTTCCTGGTCTCAAAATGTTTATGTTGAGTTTCTCATACAAGGGTGTAGTCACTAATGTTGAACATAGTTGGAGACAAAGATGGAAGGGAAAAGGAAAATGACTTTATTGATGATCGAGATGTAGTACATCTTTATTAGGGTGGGTAATGAAATCTAAGTGGGGGTAGTCTACTGGAGAACTCCCTTCAAGGGTAGAATTTCCTCAAATGATCTGCATTCCAAGTGTGGTCGATGGATCGTCCGTCAATGTCTTCGAGTTTATAAGCTCCATTGCGAACATCTAGCTTTATCAAATATGGCCCTTCCCAATTGGGACTTAAGACTCCATCTGACCTTTTTCGAGTGTTCAGGGTCACCTTCCTAAGTACCAGATCCCCTTCTTTGAATTTCCGGGCTCTGACCTTTTGGTTGAAGTATCTAGCGATCTTGCTCTGGTAGATTGCTACTTTCTCTGCTATCCGGTCTTGTTTTTCTTCTAAGAGGTCTAGATTAGCCCAGAGCTTGACTTCGTTGCTTTCGGGCTCAAAGTGCTGCACCCTAAACGAGGTCAACTTATGCTCGATGGGGAGGACTGCTTCAACTCCGAAAGCCAGGGAATAAGGTGTCTCCCCAGTAGCTGTTCTTTTTGTAGTCCGGTATGCCCAGAGGACCTCTGGTAGCTCTTCGGCCCACTTGCCTTTCTTCTGCTGTAGCTTCTTCTTCAGAAGTTTCTTGATAGTCTTGTTGGTGGATTCTACCAGCTCGTTAGTCTGGGGATAAGCAACGGAAGCGAGTCTGAGGTCGATCCCCAATCCCTTGCAGAAGTCTTTGAACCGGGCGTTGTCGAATTGCTTTCCTAGGTCGGCTATAATGATGAGAGGGGTCCCGAATCTGCATACCACGTTAGTCTTGATAAACTTGGTTGTATTCTTTTCTGATATTCGAGAAAGAGGTCCTGCCTCGACCCATCTTGTGAAGTAGTCGATAGCCACGATAGCATGTTTCATCTGTCCTGGAGCGGTAGGAAGTGGCCCAATTAGGTCGATTCCCCACATGGCAAAGGGGTAAGGTGAACTGAAGGACGACAGTCGCTCGGGTGGCTGGTGGTTGAAGTTTGAAGTTCTTTGGCAAGGTTCGCAAGATTGCACAAAACTCTTTGCATCTTGATGGATGGTCGGCCAATAGTACCCCATATGAAGCACCTGATAGGCTAGAGCTTCCCCACCTATGTGGTTCCCACAGTCCCTAGAGTGGACTTCTCTCAATGCCCACTTAGCATCATCGGGATGCAAGCACCTAAGTAAGGGGAGGGATCTGCCCCTCCTGTAGAGGTATCCGTCCACCATACAGTATCAAACTGAGAGTCTCTTAATTCTTCGGGCTTGGTCGGGCCCTTCGGGAAGCTCTCCTTCAAGGAGGTAGGCGACAATTGGGTCCATCTAGCAAGGCAGGCGATCTAGGGAACAAATTTCTCCATTTGTGGCTATGCTTGGCTGGGTGATTACTTGGAGAGGAATTCCCCTTGGTAGAGACTGGCCTCCGTTCGCCGCTATTTTAGCCAGAACATCTGCGCGATGGTTTTGGTGTCGAGGCACCTGATCGATCTTGAGTCCCTTAAATTTGCTTTTTAGCAGCCGAGCTAGATTTAGGTAGGCAGCCATATTATCTCCCTTTGCCTGGTAGACCCCAGTCACCTGGTTTACAACAAGCAATGAATCGCTCTTGATCTGCAGGTAGTCGGCCTTTAGTTCAATGGCTACCTTCATCCCGGCTAGGAGGGCTTCATATTCTGCTTCGTTGTTGGTAGCTTTAAACTCGAACCTAAAATAGTGACAGAATTCGGTCCCCTTCGGATCTATTAAAACTATGCCAGCTCCTCCCCCGGCTTGCCCGGATGCTCCATCTGAAAAGAGGATCCATGGCTTGCAGCCTTCCGGCCAATTTTCGACCTTGGATATCTTCTCAGGGACCTCATTTGATACTAAGGGATCATCTGAATCTTGGATCGCTGAGAATTCTGCCACGAAGTCGGCCAAAGCCCGTGCCTTAATCGTAGTCCGGGGCTTATACTTTAGGTCAAACTGAGTGAGCTCTAGTGCCCATAAGACTAGCCTTCCTGATACGTCTGGTCTTTGCAAGAATTGGTGAAGGGGTTAGTCTGTCACCACTGCTATTGTGTGAGCTTGAAAATAGGGACGGAGTTTCGTCGCTGAGATCACCAGAGCATAAGCGAGCTTTTCCAGGAGAATGTAATTCCTTTCTGATTTGGTCAAAGCATGACTCACATTGTATATGGGTCTTTGAAAACCGTCGCTACTATACTTGGCCAAAGCCCCGCTTACTGCAATTTCTGATACAGCCAGGTAGATCTGCAACTCATCTCCGAGAACCGGCTTGACTAACAATGGGGGGCTTGTTAGGTACTCTTTCAAAGCTTGAAACGCATGTTCACTCTCCTGGCTCCATTTCATTGTTCTTCCTTTGTTTGATGGCCTTGAAGAAAGGGAGACATTTATCGGTGGAGCGAGAGATAAACCAATTGAGTGCCGCCACCCGTCCAGTCAGAATCTGTACTTTCTTGAGCGAGGTCGGGGATTCCAGGTCCAAGATAGCTTTGATTTTTTCTGGGTTGGCTTCTATACCTCTCTCATGAACCATGAAGCCTAGAAACTTCCCTGCTGTTACCCCAAAGGCACATTTGGAGGGGTTCAAACGCATCTGGTTTTCCCTCAGTATGAGGAAGGTTTTGCGAAGGTCTTCCTGATGTCCATTTGTGGCTGGGAATTTCGTGATAATGTCGTCGATATACACTTCCATCATCCTTCCTATCTCAGGCTTGAACAGTTTGTTAACCAGCCGCTGGTATGTGGCCCCCGCATTCTTCAAACCAAACGGCATCACCTTGTAGCAGTATAAGCCTTGCCCAGTAATGAAAATGCTCTTATCTTGGTCAGCCGGGTGCATTTTAATTTGGTTGTATCCTGAGAATGCGTCCATAAAACTCAAAAGTTTATTTCCGGATGTGGAGTCAACCAGCTGGTCGATCTTTGGTAGAGGAAAACTGTCTTTCGAACAAGCCCGGTTGAGGTCGGTGTAATTGTAGGGAAAAATCGATATAAAACGCAGCGGAAGAAACGAAAAATAGATTTCGTATGGTTTTAAAATTTCTCAAAGTTGAACCTTAACCTTTTAATTAATTAAACTCAAATATATACGGTTAGAGTTAAATACCTCTTGACACGTGATCCGATTGACTTACGTCGATTGGTAATCCGCAAAATCTTTTCCGATGCCCGTGAACAGTACCCGCGTGAACAGTGATTGTGAACAGTACCCACGTGAACAATACTCTGCCATGAACAGTGATCGGGAACAGTACCGCGAGATCTTCCAATCCGAACACGTACGTGAATCACCTAGGAGCGTGGTCTCCCTTTTTCTTTGAATTGCAAACCTGAGAATGGATGAACAAAGTTTTCTTTTTCTTTTGTTAGCCACAAAACAATCAGAAGAAGACAAAAATTATTCCGGTCACTTTTGAGTTCTCAATCTAATGATCGAAACTCGCGTGAATCTAATTCGATGTTGTACACACAAGCTTATTAATGAGCAAGCAATCAGTGTACTATCAAAGAATAATCTCTTCTCTCTTTTATGTTTAGTAGAATAAAAATTATCCTTTTCTATGAATTGAGAAGAAGAAGAAAAATTGAATCATTCAATCAACTATGGTGGCCGAATTCTATATGTGGTATTATATAGGTGGCCGAAATTTTGCTTCCTCTTCTATTTAGGATTGCCGAAATCTTTCTCTAAATGGATTAGGGTTGCCGCAAATCACATACCAAAAAGAGTTTGTGTTGCACCCTAATTTCCATCAACCTTTAGACTTCAAAACCTAATCCAACTCATAGATATTTTTATTCTTTTATTGACTAAATAAAAAGACTTCTTATTTGATTAAATAAATAAAATTAATTATTTATTTTCTTATCAAACAAGTCTTTTACTTTTAATATACTACTACCAATAGTATAACTTTAGGAAATATATTTCCTGATCAGAAAAAGATTTGTTTCTTAATTAAACATTTAATTAATAAATTAACTAATTCTTATTTAATTAAAACAATGAAACAAAATAATATATTAGGTTAATATATACACCTTGCCGCCCCAGTTATATAAATGGGCCATATATTATTTTCTTATTTCATTTAATCCATTGGTCTTTAAATAAAAGCCCACATGTGAACCAGACCCATTCTTACTAAAAGAAACAAGCCCACATGTCTCCTTTTAATATATTAATATAATAGTGCAGCCCATTAATTAAATAATAGACATATTATGTTCTTGATATATAAAAAAACAATTCTAGATGGACCCTTAAATCGGCCCGGTAGAATATATCAAGTGATCCATGCAAATACGTGTGGATTGGGGATCTTGGCGGGCTATCTAAATTTAAGCTTCAATAGACACAACCTAATCACAATCAACAAATGATTCACTTAGGTCCAATCTATTAATTTTAACTCATTCCACTAAAGAGCTAAAATTGAACTCTTAAATAAAGATAGAATAAGGAAATGTTTCTCATTCATACCCTAGACAATCTTATAGGAGATGGTATATCCTCGTGAATAATATCAGTAATCGCCAAGATCTCATAGACCGCCTATAGCTCTCCAAGTTACCATATTTCCTCATATGACCACATTTCGAACTTGGATACTTTGACTTGTCCAGAAGCCATGTTTTCAATAATCATTATTGAAAACTCAACGTTGAGATTTAATATCCAATACCTCAAAACATCCATATGATGATATTATACTCTCATTTAATAAATGGAGCCACGATGTCCATATCTATAAATGAAGTCCTCTATCGATTAACAAATGTATACCACCAAACTATTGAGGATAGACTATGCTATATAATCGTACTCATTGATAGCTCTAATGATAACACTTGCAACCATAAGTCCATCATTTATCTCAGGATTAAGATAGACTCTCCGATTGTCCTCTTTAATGAAAAGACTTATATCTAGTGACGGTTCTAGATAAAGTATTTCATTGTGATCCAGTTCAATGCACCTAGTGCACTAGATTCTTTTACTCGAAAACCTTTCGATGATTTTAGACTCATCATATTCATTTTATCCCACTCAAATGCTAGTAAAAGAATTCTACAACTTTAACAAGATAGAGGTGCCCAACCTTTAACTTAAGTTGTGAACGTTATTCAAGACTAACTAAAGAATTGTGTCTACCTCATACATATCTGGATGTATGAACAATTCTTCATGTCTCATAGTCTTTTGACCTTATGATTATTTACCTTGACAATTATAATAATAAATGCTATAAGTAATTGTAAGAATCAGAATTCACTTTATTAATATGAGAAGATTGTCAATTACAATATTACACTCTTGCCATTGAGCATAATCCTAACAGTAATCGACACACATGCGCCATTTCCCATTCGCCTTCGTGACCATGACCACGTTGGCGATCCATTCCAGGTAACGCACTTCTATGACGAACCCTGCTTTGATCAATTTATCAACCTCTTCCTGCACCGCCGTGTTCCTATCGGCATTGAAGTGATGCCTCTTCTGCTTGACGGGCTTGACTGTTGGATCTACTGCTAGTCGGTGGGTGGCCAACGATGCCGGGATTCCAGGCATTTCATCATGGTTCCAGGCGAAGATGTCGCTGAATTCCCTGAGAAGGTCAATCAGTCCTCTTTTTACTTCTAGATCAAGGGTGGCTCCGACCTTGACGACCTTGGAGGGATCGTCATTCCTGATAGGTATCTCTTCTAGTTTATCTACGGGGTGCCCGCTGGCCTATTCCTTACTCCGTTCTTCCTCGTAGGGCATACTAGGTTCGCTCTCCGGATGCCCAGGATGTTACGTGGGCTCCTTCTCCTCCTGGATTATCCGGGACGTATCCTTGTCTTCCTGGACTAATGTCACCTGTACACACTGTTTCGTTAGGGCTGTAGGATTGGCAGATACTGCGTAGCATTTCCTGGCTGCCTGCTGGTCTCCTCGTACCTCTCCTACTTTGGTTCCAACAGGGAATTTCAAGACGTTGTGGTATATAGACAAGACTCCCTTCAAGGAGGACAAAAAAGTTCTCCCTAGGATGGCATTGTAGGCCGATGGGGTGTCCACCACAACAAAGTCGGTCATAACATTCTGTTGGAGCGGGGTGATCCCGATGATTACTGGGAGGATCATTGACCCCACTGGTATGATCGAGTCCCCAGTGAAACCGTAAAGCGAAGTGGTACAGCTGTTGTAACAACGTTGCTTCAGGTTCAATTTTTCCGGGGTATCCTTGAAGAGGATATCTACACTGCTACCTGTATCCATGAGCACGCGATGGACTAGACAGTTGGCGATCTGTATCGTGACTACCATAGGATCATCATGAGGTTGCACAGTGTTGAAGACATCTGCTTCAGTGAATACGATCTGTGCTGATTATGAGGGCTCTGTCGGGCTCTAGCTGACTTCGAAGATCCCTCGGCTTTCTCCGATACGGGGAACCTTTCTTGCGAGGTTTTTTCGGGAGTTATTGGACACGCCAGCCAGTGTAGGACCTCTGCTGATAGTGTGTATCACCTGGATCCGTTGCATTAAGTCAGTCTGCTCCCCTTTCCTTTTTTTTGTGTCCTCACGGATTTCAGCTTGTACCTCCTTTCCAGTCCTGATATTATCTCTGACCTGTTGTAAGAACTCAATCAGGAATCCTCCCCTTATCAGGGCCTCAATCTGGTTGCGCAAGTTATAGCACTCTGAGGTGTTGTGGCCCATGTCTTCGTGGAAGTCGCAGTACTTGTACCGGTTTCTCCTGTCAGCTAGGGCCTTCATGGGAGCGGGTTTTTGGAGCAACCCTTTATCTCGTATGGCAAGGTAGACTGTTTCCCTGGAACCATTCAAAGTGGTGTAGTAGTCATACCCTTTTTCCCCTTGCGTTACTGGAGCCACGGTCCTGGGAGGCGGCGAACCCCGGGGAGGGGTTCGTTTTGCTGGATATCTTTCTGGCCTATGTAGAGGAGCAGAGAGGCGATAGGTCGACCTCTAGAGAGGTTTATTCTGAGTTTTCTGTACTGGCTCAAATTTGGGGGCTTCTTTCTTCAGACGCTTCGTCGTTCTCATGTCGTCGTGTTCCATCTTGACCTTGAGTTGTTCATCGATCTCGACCTGCTCAAGAGCCCGGTCGTAGGCCTCCTGGTAAGTCTCGGGAGGTCTCTTGGCGAAGGAATGGAAAAGCTTTCCAGCCTATAGGTTTCGCCTGAAGTTGGCGAGGGTTTCTTTTTCAGTGAAAACTCCCATTTGTATGACCTCCTTGTGAAATCGTTCCACGTACGATCGAAGAGTTTCACTCCATTCCTGGATCACATATTGGAGGTGTATGGGATCTTTCGGGCGAGGTTTGACTCCTTGGAATTGTGAGCAAAAATCTGTTGATAATTTTGTGAAAGAATCCACGCTACCAACAGACAGTTTTTTGAACCAGGTTTTCGCGTAATCGGTCAAGGTCGTTGGAAACATTCTGCACATAGCTGCTTTGGTAGTGTTCTGGACCTCCATCTGTTGAATGAAGCTCTCTAGGTGGCTTAAAGGATCTTCCGTTCCAGAGAACTTATCTGATGTCATTTTGAATTTTGGGGGGAGCTCTGCTTCTCGGATCCTCCTAGTGAAGGGAGCGTTCATCTCGCTCAGGGGATCCTTTTTGTCCTCCTTATTCTTTCTCTTCCTTATCTGCTGGACCTCTTTTTGTAGCTTTGCCAGCTGATCCCTCAGTCGCTTGTTCCCAGGTCTCTTCCAGTTAACCTCAGATTCCTCACTGTCGAATCTTTCTAATGAACTGGCAATTTCTACTAGGTCCTCCTCATGGAAATGATCCACTCGGAGAGTTTGTCTACTTTCTTCCTCTACGGCCCGTGTAGTTCTCCTATATACTGCGCGACCAAAGTGCGGGTGGAGTGCGGGTGACTGACCCCTCACTTTACCCGCACTTTATTACCTGATGCTTTCGGAGTGCTGGACGAGTGCGGGTGACTGACCCGCACTATAACCGCACTGTTCCCCTGGACAGACTCCTGAACTCTGCCTTGCAACTGTATCTGCACTAACACTAAACCCATTAAACATTCTCAAGCATTCTCAAAAGTTTACAGTAACAAAAACTAACCATCCGAAAAATACAAATAAAAATAAAAACACTAAAATAAATTCAAAAGTGAGTGCAATGCACTCAAAGTGGGACTCGGTCAACCAAATGAGGTTTTACTAGAATGGGGAGCACATTCAACTTGGCCACCCAAACCGGTGCCAAATGCCTATGCACTGCATCTCTCCCCACTTCCCTCATTTGTCCGACTAGGTACTTTCGAACCCATATTTGTTTAACCCTTGGTGGGTTCATCCTAGATCCAACTCTACTTGTTTTGAACCGTTGGAAACTAAAGCAATAAGCTTTAGTGTGCCTTTTTTTGGCACAAAAGTAACAAGTAATAGGACGGTTAGGGAAACTCCCTGTTCGATTGTTGGCGTGGGCCACTTTCTGTTGTCCGAATCTGAGGGATTTGATATTATTTTCTATCACAGTGAGTTGCTCAATCAAATCACACTCCTTGACCTTGGCCCGCTTCAACTCATTATCTTTCGTGCTCAACTGTTCTTGCAATTCCCTTACCGCCCTTGCGGACTCCTCCACACCTAGTTAAAGTTTCCTTGTCCTTCTACCATAGTCTTCTTCAAACTCTTCTGAGAGCTTTGCCAATGCATCTAAGTTCTTGGAGACTAACTCCTTTTTGTTGGCAAGCTCCACTACTTGCTCTTTTAACCCATTGTTCACTGTTGAGAGATCATGCAATTTCGTCTTCAACTGTCCATTCTCAGCCTTAAGCAAATAAACCTCCAGTTTGAGCTTTGTGTTGTCTTGCTCAAGCTCACCCAATTGTTCAAAAAGTTCAGTATTTGCTTCCTCCTCTTCGAATTCCGATTCTTGCCTTTCCTTAATGCAGTCTTGGTTTCCCAATTCCATCTCCTTAACACCCTCAAAGGCATGTACAAGGGTTATCACCTGGCTTCTTTTCTTTCTGGAATTTGGTGCCTCCAAGACTAAACAATCTCTGACTTGGCTTGTTCCGAGGGATGTTGCCTTGAAGTTTACACTCTTACCTCCACAGCTGAAGGAAATGTCCCTAGAACAAATATCAACTACCATACTCGCTGTGGCCATGAATGGCCTCTCCAACAATAGTTTCCAGTCCCTACCACTGGATTCTCCTCGTTTGCAATCCAACACAACAAATTCTACCGGCACCATCAAACCGTGCACATTCACATAAACTTCCTCCACGATACCAACTGGGGTAATGGGAGAATTGTCCGCCATGATGAGAGTCTGGGAGGTGGGCTTGATTGACTGAATCTTCAGCTGTTCGTATACCTCTAAAGGCATCATATTGATGCTAGCCCCCATATCAAGGACCGTTCCCATCTTTGGTGAATTCTCTATTTGTACCTCTATGACGAAACTCCCGGGGTCCTCA
Organism: Dipteronia sinensis; assembly: GCA_033220585.1. Classification (NCBI taxonomy): domain Eukaryota; kingdom Viridiplantae; phylum Streptophyta; class Magnoliopsida; order Sapindales; family Sapindaceae; genus Dipteronia; species Dipteronia sinensis. The sequence continues at coordinate 31,802,141 of CM065638.1, forward strand.
AGTTTAATGGGAGAGTATATGTCACTTCCCCTTTCTTCCTTATCTATGACCTCTACCATACTTTCCTCGGTTTCATCAATTCCCAACTGGACGACCTCTAACACGTTAACATGTTCATCGGAGTTTGATGCCTTCTCCTTGTTCTTGACTAATGCATCAAAAATCTGTGCCAACTGAGTTTCCATCTTCTTCAGTGACGCCCCATGACTATTTGCTCTCTGATCATTAGACTGCATGTAAGTTGTCATCCGTTGCTTAGAGGCATGCAAAGTGTTCTTGAGGGCTTCCGACCCGATACCAACAGTTTTGATCACTGTGCTCACTATCTCCTCTAGAGATTTGTCCTTTGGTTGGCTAGCGGAAGCGTGGGAATTGAAGTTGGATGGTGGGTTACTACTTGAACTTCCCCATTGATTGTTGTTGTTTGCCCCTCCTTGATTGTATCTATTATATCCCCGGTTTTGGTACCCTTGGTTGTTGTTTCCACCTTGGAAATTGGTGTTGCCACCTTGGTAAGTTTTTGCTCCTAGGTGGTTATTGTTGAACCAAGACAAGTTTGGGTGGTTTCTCAACCTTGGATTATATGTGTTCGAATATGGGTCATTCCTTGGCCTTGGAAATTCCCCAAGGACTTGGGCTTGCTCTTCTTGATTGAAATGCCCTTCTCCTCCTTCTATCTCTCCCATGACTTGACTCACTCCTTGGGAGGACCTTGGTTTTCTGGTTATAAGCTCCTTGATTGATTGAAGCTCCTTGTTCATTCTAGACATCTGGATTTGAACTTAGGTATCCTGACCCACTTCTATTCTTCCACCCCTTCTTACATGTGATGTCCTCTGTTGTGAGTTCTGGGCAATCTTCTCCAGAATGTCATAAGCTTCAACTGCCCTCTTGTCTGCTATGGTACCTCCACATGCATTATCCACTAACATTTGTGTTATCGGTGAAAGTCCACTATAGAAGGAATTAACCTTCAGCTCTGGATGGTATGTATGCGGTGGCATTTGAGCTAACAATAAGTTAAACCTCTCCCATGCCTCATGGAATGGTTCACCATCCTCTTCAACAAAGGATGCTATCTTCAACCTTAGGTCTTTTGCTTTCTGTGACGGAAAATATTTGTTGAAGAAGACCTTGCAAACCTGACTCCATGTCACCAGCGATCCTGGCCTTAAGTTCATGTACCATGTCATGGCGGCATCTTTCAGACAATACTGGAAACACCTGAGATGAAGCTGCTCCCTTGTCAGTACTGCTTGGCAAGCCATTACCGGGAAGGTTTCTAGGGTGGCCCCATATTGTTTCATAAATTGGAGGCAATCCTCGGTAGTTCGACCACTAAACGATGGCAGGAGGCTAATATGCATAGTTTTCAACTCATACTGCCTTGTTACATCATCCAGTACTATGGCAGTGGGCACATTACCTACAAACGGGAGCGTGTACTCGCCCATGGTGAGACCTAGCTGTTCGTCCCCATGTACACTTCCCTCATTCTCACGAGCCTGATGCTCATTCTGATTATGATCGTCCATGTTTCCTTCTAACTGCCCGGTTCTTCTACCCAACTGATTGATGTTATCGATAACTTGCAACACTGTTCCTCTTAACGATCTTCTTCCATGCATATACTTAAAATCCTGAAATTTTACAACAAATAACGCACAACGTAAACGAGGAACAGCTAGGGCAGAGCAGAAATATTACTAAACTATAAACCTTACTTATGCAAAACTAATTAAACTAAACATGCCGCTCCCCGGCAGCGGCGCCATTTAACAGACACTTTTTCTCTTATAGTCGTTTTAAAAAGATCAATCCGTCAACAATATTTGATAAAACCTCACAAGCCTAAATTAGTTTGAAAACATAGACATAGTGGCACTTGGGGTGTCGTCCACAGGGAGCGGAGCTAGCTAAATTAGTTATTGCTAAAGTAATGATATGTATATATATAATAGCTAAACATGAGTTGGTGAAAATGTAGGTGGTGAATTATACTAAAAATAACACTAAATTAATTATGCAAATTAATGAAGGGGGAAATGGAATGAGGGATATATAGAGATGATGGAAACTAAGGAGTTAATGGATACGAAAGTAAATACTGGGCAATGCAACAAACTTGTCAATAGCACGGCTATTCAAGGTAACCGACCTAGGATGTATAGAGTCGGTTATTTATCCCTAGAAGGTGGCCAACCTAGGATGTATAGTGCGAACCACCTATTAGGGATTAATCCGTGTATACTACCAACCTAGGATTTGTAGAGTTGGTTGTTTATCGGATTCTAGAAATGAAGTTCGTCTACCTAACAATGACTCAACCGATTACAAATAGTCACCCTAGGATGTATAGTGATGACTTCTAACTCTCCCACGGATTCTGACCTAGGATGTATAGTGCCAGAAAACACGATTGAGGTTAGATTAAAACCGCGGTTCCGGAGTCGAAATTCATGACTTTCCGTCTATTCTTTAGAGCATTAAACAACTAAATATGATGTATATCTAGATGCAATACTCATACATAAAACAAAGATATCTTGCAAAGAGGATGTATCTACACAAGAAATCAATGATAAACATTCACAACAAGAATAGATCAATGGAAGATAGACATGAATATCAATATAATATCAAGTTTATGTACAAGCCCAATATTTAACTAACTACTCCATCAACCCCTTAGAGGGGATTTAGCTACTCATTACAACTAGGAAACCAAGAGAAAGGAGAAAGAAATAACCCTTGGAGAACATCTCCTTCCTTGAAGTGGCTCCAATCTCCTAACTTCCTTGAAGTTGAGTAGAGAATGTAAGGATGAGAGAGAGAGAGAGAGAAACTAGATCGAAGAATGCTTAATCTCAGCTAAACGGAGTTAAAAGCTACATAAAACGTTTCTATACTTTTCTATTTATACTAGATACAAAAATAGGTCACTTAAGCTTTGAAAATCAGACTGGCGCGCTCTGCGTGCGGGTGGAGTGCGGGTGAATTACCCGCACTATACCCGCACTATATGGGTTGTCTGCAACTTCAGTTCTCGGATCAGGGCATTAGTGCGGGTAGAGTGCGGTTGAATCACCCGCACTTGACCCGCACTTGGAATCGCACTGTGATCACACTTGAATCTAGTGCTGTAAATATGGGCCGGGCCTGGAGGGCCCGGTCCGGCCGGCCTGCCAAGGATGGCGGGCCGTGCCTGGCACGGCCCGCTACTGTAGCGGGCCGTGCCAGGCACGGCCCCCATTCTTGGCCCGTGCCGGGTCAAGATTCCAGGCACGGCGTGCTGGCCCGGCACGGCACGCCAGCACGGCGTGCCAAGCCCAACGGTCGGCACGCCGGGCCGGCACGCGTGCCGGCACGGCGTGCCGACCGTTGGGCCCGCGGAATTTTTTTTTTTTATTATTTTTATTTTTAATTTAAGTATATTTTTATTGTTTTTTTAAAAAAAATAACCGTTGGCTGACGTCATCCATGACGTCAGCCAACGGTTATGTTTTTAAAAAAACAATAAAAATTACAATTTGCCCCCTCAACTCTTGTGTTTTATATTTTTACCCACTTTTCTAATTTTTCTATAAATACTCCCACACATTCCACATTTCATTCACTTTCTCTAATTCTCTCAATCTCTCCATTCTCAAACTCTCTATACAATTTCAATTATTCTTAATTTCATTCTTACTCTCTCTCTCTACTATTCTACACTACTAATATACTATTATAATATTTTATTAGTAATTTACTATTATTCTCTAATCTCTCCACCAAGACACCAAAGTTCAAACTTCAAAGGTACATTTTTATTTAAGTGTTATATTTTAAATTTAATATGTTTGTTTAGTTAGTAAATTTATCATTTTATGTTTATATCAGTTATTAATTTTATTTATTTAGTAAATTTATCATTTTTATGTGTAGGGGTTAATTTTTATTTTTATTTGTAGTAAATTAATCATTTTATGTGTAGGAGTTAATTTTAATATATTGTTTTAGTAAAAAAAAATTATTTTTATGTGTAGGGGTTAATTTTAATATATTTTTTTAGTAAAAAAATCATTTTATTTGTAGTAGTTAATTTTAATATATTTTGTTTGTAACATAATCATTTTATGTGTAGGAGTTCATTTTAATATATTGTTTTAGTTAAAAAAAATCATTTTATGTGTAGGAGTTAATTTTAATATATTTTTTTTAGTAAATTAATAATTTTTAGGTGTAGGAGTTAATTTTAATATATTGTTTTAGTAAAATAATCATTTTATGTGTAGGAGTTAATTTGAATATATTGTTTTAGTAAATTAATAATTTTTATGTGTAGGAGTTAATTTTAATATATTGTTTTAGTAAAATAATCATTTTATGTGTAGGAGTTAATTTTAATATATTGTTTTAGTAAATTAATCATGTTATGTATAGGAGTTAATTTTAATATATTGTTTTAGTAAAATAATCATTTTATGTGTAGGAGTTAATTTTAATATATTTTTTTTAGTAAATTAATAATTTTTAGGTGTAGGAGTTAATTTTAATATATTGTTTTAGTAAAATAATCATTTTATGTGTAGGAGTTAATTTGAATATATTGTTTTAGTAAATTAATAATTTTTATGTGTAGGAGTTAATTTTAATATATTGTTTTAGTAAAATAATCATTTTATGTGTAGGAGTTAATTTTAATATATTGTTTTAGTAAATTAATAATTTTTATGTGTAGGAGTTAATTTTAATATATTGTTTTAGTAAAATAATCATTTTATGTGTAGGAGTTAATTTTAATATATTGTTTTAGTAAAAAAAAATCATTTTTATGTGTAGGAGTTAATTTTAATATATTGTTTTAGTAAATTAATCATGTTATGTATAGGAGTTAATTTTAATATATTGTTTTAGTAAAATAATCATTTTATGTGTAGGAGTTAATTTTAATATATTGTTTTAGTAATAAAAAATCATTTTTATGTGTAGGAGTTAATTTAAATATATTGTTTTAGTAAATTAATCATTTTATGTGTAGGAGTTAATTTTAATATATATTTTTAGTAAAATAATCATTGTATTTGTAGGAGTTAATTTTAATGACCGAAACTTTTTTTTTTAGGAAATGGATCCCACCCATCCTTATTTTGCAGACGGTCTAAACATGCTGAACGATGATTTTGATCTCTCCGGACCGGCAGAAACCGGAGCGGGACCTTCTGGTTCCGGCGCCACACCGACATCACGTACCAAATCTAAGAGGTTAACATCAGACGTATGGCAGTGTTTTGACGTAGTAGAAATGACACTTCCAGACGGTACGGTCGGCCCCAGAGCCAAATGTAAGTTTTGTCCTAAGAACTATACCACTACTAAGGGTGGAACCGGTCATTTGAGAAGACATATGCAAAAATGCATGCCCAAACACGTACAGGTACCCAATACAACCCAGACACAACTGCAACGGCACCCAGACGGGTCGGTTACGACGTGGCATTACGACGCCGCACATGCTAGAGAATGTTTGGCACGGTACATTGCACAAACTGATCAACCTATTAATTTCGGTGACTGTGTTTTTTTTCAAGAATTTATAACATCTGCATTTTGCCCCCAAATGCAAATTGTTTCTAGAACCACCACTAGGAACGATTTGATAAAAATGTTTAAAACCCAACGAGATGACTTGACGGCTGAATTACAGCATCTAACTGTCTCAATTGCATTAACTTCCGATATTTGGAACGCATGTTCCAAACAGGACTATTTATGTGTCACAGGACACTATTTAGACTCTGAATGTAGGATACAAAAAAAAATTCTTGGTTTTCGTCCTATGGATTTTGCACATACCGCAGACAATATTTTTGCTGTCATTCTTTCTGTTTTAGAAACTTATGACATAACTCATCGCATCCTCTCTATCACATTAGATAATGCATCGGCAAATACTAAGTCTATTGCATTGTTTACTGAAAGAAACATCCCGCAAGCTGGGGGTTATTTCTTCCACCAGCGTTGTGCATGTCATATCATAAATTTAGTTGTACAGTCTGGTTTGAAGAAAGTAAGCAATCGTATAGAACGCATCAGAGATGCCATTTCTTGGATCGGTAGCTCTAATCCAAGATTTCAAGAATTTGGCAGACACTGTACATTAAACGGTCTACGACCCCGACGATTCCAAACTGATATGCCGGTAAGGTGGAACTCTACTTACTTAATGCTGAAAAATTGTTTGGAATATGATACAACTATTTCGGGTTTTTATAACATGAAATTGGCCGAAAGTGGCTGTCCACCTGCTCAATCACTGACACCAGACGATTGGTATGTGGCAAAGATTTTTGTTGAATTTTTACAGGTTTTTTACAATGCCACTGTAACCCTTTCTGGGGTCTACTACCCCACATCTTCCCAGGCAATCCATCAGATTGTGGAAATGTCTGACATGTTAAACACTTATAGGGAAGATGACTTGCTTGGCGATGCAGTTGTTGCCATGGAGACCAAGTTTAAAAAATACTGGTCTGAAATGCCTTTCCTTTATGCCTTAGGTGTTATAGTAGATCCTAGAATTAAATTAGCTGGTTTAGAATATTTGCTTGAGTTTACTGGTAATAAATTGTCAATAGATTATTCCGAACAGATTACTGACATTCGAAACAAGTTGTTCGAAGTTTTTAGTATTTATGAGCGCAGGTTTGGCGGCATTCACACTGAACCATCACCAGAACCGGACAGACAACCGTTGCCGACAAGTTGGAGCATTCTCAAACGCCGGAAAAAAGACAAATCAGCAAGTTCTTCTTCTTCAACTACACGATCTGCTGCATCTTCTGGTGCCGAACTGAATAGGTTCCTTGAAGCACAGTTTGATGCCGACGAAAACACGGAGAATTTTGATCTGTTGTTATGGTGGAAGACCTATAGCTACAGGTATCCGGTCTTGTCACACTTAGCACGTGACATACTGGTTATCCCCGTGTCCACTGTGTCTTCAGAACAGGCATTCAGCACGAGTGGACGAATTATTGAACCAAGAAGAAATTGTTTGACTCCAGAGATGGTGGAAGTATTAATATGCATTCGGGATTGGGAGCATGCTCGAAAGAGGATGCAAAATGAAACGGTAGATGAACAATTTATTCAAAATTTCTCCAATTTATATGTCGATGAGGGTTCCGCCAGTAACCAGGTCCAGAACTAGGTTGTACATGTACATTTACTTGTAATACGATTGCACTCTTTTTCCCTTACCAAGTTTTTATCCCACTGGGTTTTCTTGGTAAGGTTTTTAATGAGGCAATCATGTAAATATGTAATACTGAAAGTCCGAAATAAATAAAGAATTCTTCATTTCATATTTTTATCTACTTTTTTTTTCTTTCATGTTTTATCTTTATTTATTTTTTGAATTAATTCATTAAATAAAATACAAAATGTATCTATAATCTATTATTAATTTATTATAAACATTTTTTTATTATATAAAAATAATAATATATAAAAAAAAATTTTTAAAAAAAAATATGGGCCGGCCCATTTGGCCCGCCAAATTGGCCCACGGGCCGCCCCGGCACGGCACGCGGCACGGCACGGAAGGGCCGTGCCGGGCCCCCATTTAGGAAAACGGGCCTGGGGGCCGTGCCGATGTGGGCCGGGCCGGCCCCCTTTTACAGCACTACTTGAATCGCACTTCCCTGTTAGGCCCAAAATCTACCTTCTGTTCTTGTTACAAGTGCGGGCGGAGTGCAGTTTGATGACCCGTACAGTAACCGCACTCTAATGTCAGGTACAATTCTGTTCTTCTGTCTTTGGTGCAAGTGCGGGTGGAGTGCGGTTTGATGACCTGCACAGTACCCGCACTCTAACGTCAGGTGCAATTCTGCTCTTCTGTTCTTGGTGCAAGTGCGGGTGGAGTGCGGTTTGATGACCCGCACAGTACCCGTACTCTAATATCAGTTGCCTCTTCAACTTCTCTGGTTTGGCATTAGTGCGGGTAGAGTGCGGTTGGATGACCCGCACAGTACCCGCACTTTATCGTCAGGTGCAACATCAGCTTCTCTGGTTTGGCAACGGTGCGTGTGGAGTGCGGTTGGATGACCCGCACTGTACCCGCACTTTATCTCTTTACTTGCATCCTGCCACGGCAATGAACATGAGTGCGGCTGGAGTGCGGTCAGAGTGCGGTTGCGACCCGCACTGGACCCGCACTAGACCCGCACTGTAGAGCTGTTTGCACTCTTTTGCCTTTTCTTTCGCCCTTTTTCTGCCGAAATCACCGCAATATGCTTCCAAACCTGTCTCTGCATCATTTCCTACAAATAAGCACAAAACAACCCATAAGAGATACAAAAACGCACGAAAACAGAACATAAGGTAAGGATCTGAGGGCCTAAATATACAACATATTTGGCCCGATCACCCATTGGCCTACAACGCCATCCTAGAGAGACCATTCTTGTCCTCCTTGAAGGGAGTCTTGTCTATATGCCACAATGTTCTGAAGTACTAGGTGGGAACCAAGGTGGGGGAGGTACACGGAGACCAACAAGCAGCTAGGAAGTGCTACGCAGTGTCTGCCAATCCTACAGCTTTAGCAAAACAGTACGTACAGGTCACAATAATCCAGGAAGATATGGAAACATCCCGGATAATCTAGGAAGAAATGGAGCCCTCGGAGCATCCAGAGAGTGAATCCATTATGCCCTATGAGGAGGAGCAGAGCAAGGAGTGAGCCAGCGGGCAACCCGTAGATAGACTAGAGGAGATACCCATCAGAAATGACAATCCCTTCAAGGTCATCAAGGCCGGGGCTACCCTCGAGCCAGAAGTGAAAGAATGCTTGATTGGTCTTCTTAGAGAATTCAGCGACATCTTCGCTTGGAGCCATGATGAAATGCCTAGGATCCCGGTATCATTGGCCGCCCATCGACTAGCGGTAGATCTAACAGTCAAGCCCGTCAAACAGAAGAGGTGTCACTTCAAGGCTGAGAGGAACGCTGCGGTGCATGAAGAAGTAGATAAATTGATCAAGGCAGGGTTTTTCAGAGAAGTGCGCTATCCCGAGTGGATCGCCAAAGTGGTCATGGTTACGAAGGAGAATGAGAAGTGGCGTATGTGTGTCGATTACACCAACCTCAACCGGGCATGTCCAAAAGACAGTTTCCCTATTACCAAAGATCGACCAGCTGGTTGACTCCAAGTCCGGAAATAAACTTCTGAGTTTTATAGACGCTTTCTCAGGATACAACCAAATTAAGATGCACCCAGCAGACCAAGATAAGACAGTTTCATTACTGGGCAGGGCTTGTACTGTTATAAGGTGATGCCATTTGGTTTGAAGAATGCAGGGGCTACATACCAGCGGTTGGTTAACAAGCTGTTCAAGGCCGAGATTGGAAGGACGATGGAGGTATACATCGACGACATGATCATTAAATCACCAACCGTAGAAGGACATCGCGAAGACCTTCGCAAGACCTTTCTTATACCGAGAGAAAATCAGATGCAGTTGAACCCCTCCAAGTGTGCCTTCGGGGTAACAGCGGGGAAGTTTCTAGGTTTCATGGTTCATGAGAGAGTAATAGAGGCCAACCCAGAAAAAATCAAAGCTATCTTGGACCTGGAATCCCCCACATCACTCAAACAGGTACAAATTCTGACTGAGCGTGTAACGGCGCTCAACAGGTTTATCTCTCGCTCCATCGATAAATGCCTCCCTTTCTTCAATGCCATCAAATAAGGGAAAAACATGAAATGGAGCCAGGAGAGCGAGCAAGCTTTCCAAGCCTTGAAAAAATACCTAACAAGCCCACCGTTGTTAGTCAAACCAGTTCCCGGAGAGGAGCTGCAGATCTATCCGATCGTCTCAGAAACTGCAGTAAGCGGAGCTTTGGCCAAGGACTGTGGCGACAAGATTCAAAGGCCCATATACTATGTGAGTCATGCTTTAACCAAGTCAGAGAAAAATTATATTCTCCTGAAAAAGCTCGATTATGCTCTGGTGATATCGGCGAGGAAGCTCTGTCCCTACTTTCAACCTTTTCAATAGCAGTGGTGACAGACCAACCTCTCTGCCAATTCTTACAAAGACCAGATGTGTCCAAAAGGCTAGTCTTATGGGCCCTAGAGCTCACTCAGTTCGATTTAAAATATAAGCACCAGACCACGATTAAGGCACAGGCTTTGGCAGACTTCGTGGTAGAGTTTTCAGCGCTCCCAAGTCAAGAGAATCCCGCAGCACCAAATGAGATCCCTGAAAAGACCTCCGAGATCGACAATTGGTCGGAAGGCTGCAAGTCCTGGACCCTCTATACAGATGGAGCATCCGGGCAAGCTGGGGGAGGAGCTGGCGTAGTTTTAATAGATCCGGAGGGGACTGAATTCTGTCACTGTTTCAGATTCGAGTTTAAAGCCACAAATAATAAAGCAGAGTCCGAAGCCCTCATAGCCGGGATGAAGGCAGCCATCGAACTAGAGGCCGATTACCTACAAATCAAGAGCGACTCATTGCTTGTTGTCAATCAAGTGTCAGGGGTGTATCAGGCGAAGGGAGATAACATGGCTGCCTACCTAAAGCTGGCTCAGTTACTTAAAAATAAGTTTAAGGGGTTCAAGATCGATCAGGTGCCTCGACACCAAAACCACCGTGATTCTTACCACGAGGAATTCCCCTCCAAGTGATCTTCCAACCAAGTATAGCCGTAAATAAGGAAATCTGCTCCCTAGATCATCAGCCTTGCTGGATGGACCCGATCGTTGCCTACCTCCTAGGTGGAAAGCTTCTTGAGGAGCCCGATCAAGCCCGAAGAATTAAAAGACTCTCAGTCCGATATTGCCTGGTAGATAGGTACCTCTACATACGGGGTAGATCCCTTCCTTTACTTAGATGTTTACATCCTGACGATGCTAAATGGGCACTAAGAGAGGTTCACTCTGGGGACTGCAGAAGCCACATCGGTGGAGAGGCTCTAGCATATCAAGTGCTTCGTATGGGGTATTACTGGCCGACCATCCACCAAGACGTAAGAAGCTTTGTACAATCTTGCGAGCCATGTCAAAGGACTTCAAACTTGAACCACCAGCCACCTGAGCGATTGTTGTCTTTCAGTTCACCCTACCCCTTTGCCATGTGGGGGATCAACCTAATTGGACCGCTTCCCACCGCTCTCGGATAGGTGAAATATGCTATCGTGGCTATCGACTATTTCACAAGATGGGTCGAGGCAGGCCTCTTTCTCGGATATCAAAAAAGAATACGACCAAGTTTATCAAAACCAATGTGGTATGTAGATTCGAGACCCCTCTCATCATTATAGCCGATATGGGCAAGCAGTTCGACAACGCTTGATTCAAAGATTTCTGCAAAGGATTGGAGATCGACCTTAGGCTCGCTTCAATAGCCCATCCCCAGACTAACGGGCTGGTGGAGTCCACCAATAAGACTATTAAGAAGCTTCTGAAGAAGAAACTACAGCAGAAAAAAGGCAAATGGGCCGAAGAGCTGCCATAAGTCCTCTGGGCATACCAGACTACAAAGAGAATAGCTACCAGGGAGACACCTTACTCCCTGGCTTTCAGAGTTGAAGTGGTCCTCCCCATCGAGCATAAATTAACCTCATTCAGGGTACAGCATTTTGAACCCGAAAGTAACGAGGTCAAGCTCCAGGCTAATCTGGACCTCCTAGAAGAGAAACAAGACCGGGTAGCAGAGAAAGTGGCAATCTACCAGAGCAAGATCGCTAGATATTTTAACCGAAAGGTCAAAGCCCAGAATTTCAAAGAAGGGGATCTGGTGCTTAGGAAAGTGACCTTGAATACTCGGAAAAGGTCAGATGGAGTACTAAGCCCTAATTGGGAAGGGCCATATTTGATAAAGGTAGTTGCTCGCAATGGAGCCTACAAACTCGAAGACATGGATGGACGATCCATCGACCACACTTGGAACGCAGATCACTTGAGGAAATTCTGCCCCTGAGCAGGGAGTTTTAGAGCAGATTACCTCCATTTAGGTTTCATTAGAATCCCTAATAAAGATGTACTACATCTCGATCATCACTAAAGTCATTTTTTTAATCTCCGACTATGTTCAACATTAGTATCTACATATTCGACTGGGAAATTCGACATAGACACCTCAAGACCAGTGACTAGTCGGGGAAGCCCCCTCGCTACCCCTAATGCCTTGGTCGGGCTACCACCCCCAAGAAGGGTTTGAGTGTAAGAGCATAGTTGCCATCCAGATCTCGAGACCAGGAAATAGCTAAACAGCCCTCCTAATGCCTTGGTCGGGCTACCACCCCCAAGAAGGGTCTAAGTGTAAGAGCATAGTTGCCATCCAAATCTCGAGACCAGAAAATAGCTAAACAGCCTTCCTGATACCTTGGTCGAGCTACCACCCCCAATAAGGGTCTGAGTGTAAGAGCATAGTTACCGTCCAGATCTCGAGACCAGGAAATAGCTAAATAGCCGTCCTGATGCCTTGGTTGGGCTACCACCCCCAAGAAGGGTCTGAGTGTAAGAACATAGTTGCCATCCAGATCTCGAGACCAGGAAATAGCTAAACAGCCCTCCTGATGCCTTGGTCGGGCTACCACCCCCAAGAAGTGTCTAAGTGTAAGAGCATAGTTGCCATCCGGATCTCGAGACCAGGAAATAGCTAAACAGCCCTCTTGATGCCTTGGTCGAGCTACCACCCCCAAGAAGGTTTTGAGTGTAAGAGCTTAGTTGCCACCCAGATCTCGAGACCAGGAAATGGCTAGACAACTCTTCTAATGCCTCTATCGGGCTTCCTCTCCTGAATCAGATTTAAATATGTCCTAATGCCTCGATCGGGCTACCTCTCTTGGAACGAATTTAAATATAAATATTTATTTTCTTTTGCAGGATCAATATCATCCTGATAAGAATTCCCTACAAAGCCAAAATGAAGTATGAACAAATTATCATCAAGGATGCAGTTTTGGTTCCTAGTCAGGCCCTGGAATAAAACAAGAGTTTCTCAAGCGAGTCAGTTTCTCATTAAAAACAAATAAGCCTATCTCCTGGTAAGGCTACATCCATCAAGCGGGGAGCCCAACCTCCGAATACGGGCTACAAAAAAAAAGAAAAAAAAACAACTAAACTAATCATGAGTAAAACGGGGTGCCCACCATCTTTTCCAGGCAATCAAGGCCAATCATGAACAGACAGCGTCAAGCTTTGGAGCTCTCTTGATTTCCCGCTGCTGATCCTCCTCCCTCATGCTGATCCTCGCCATCAACCCCCCTTTCAGGTGGTTGCCTGTCTTGGTTATCCTCACTAACCACCTCTCCATTCAGAGGCTCCTCCTGTTGATCAGCAGGATCTTCCTCCAGGACTTTGTTAATCACTACCATAACCTCAGGCGGGATAGTAGCATCGAGAAAGGCAGCCATAGACCCCGTCTGGCTCTTATCAACCTCCATCTCCATTATAGAGGGTTCCTCAGACTGGCTCCTTGCTCCTTCCCCAGCTCTTGGCTAATCTCCTTCAGATGGCTAGGACAGAACCTTACTTGAAGATTCCCCAGGACCTGAACTAGTAAGGATAGGAGGAGAAAATTAAGGTTCTACCTGGACGGGCTGCTTTCCAGCTCCTGCCTGGCTCAAGGGAACCTCATCGCCATCATCAGAGCGAGACAACTCAGCAACCTTAATCATTATCTCTTTTCTATCCCAACCGACGATGGATGATAGATCAAAGTGAATGGGGAGATCTTCTGCGACCTGAAAGGAAGCGTAGAAATATCCATCACTAAAGGAGGTCTCCGCGTCAGCTTGTAGCTTGGTCACCTGAGCAGTCAAATCCTGATTCTCGAGGTCCAACTTCTTAGCCTTAGCTTTCCAAGAATCCCTCTGCTTGGCCCGTTGGGTAGATTAGAGATGTTCTTGATCATAAGACTGCTTCATCCTCTCATGATCACAACGAAGCTCGGCCAGCTTGACCTCAATTTTTCCTTGGTTGGAGGTCATCTCTTCTACTAAGGTATGAGCCCGCTTGAGCAATCCCATGGATTTCTCAGCTTCTGCTTCAGCCTTAGCAGCCCGGTCACGAAGGAGGGTTACCTGGTAGCCAATGGCTACATTTAACTTGAAGGCCTATAAAATACAAAGCTAGGGTTAGAAATCAAACAAGCTAGCAGAAGCAGTACGCAGAAAATACAATTACCTCAGCTAAGACAGCAGACCCCTTGGTGAGCAAGACATCTACGGGCATTGAGGCCATCCTGGAAAGTCCATCGCCCGGACAGGATGCGATGAATTGTTCCAGGACTTCATCTTGCCATGTCGAGCTCGACTGAGGGCAGGAACGGCTAGGAGGAATCCTTCGACAACCGCTTCAAAGTCCTCTGAAGCTCGGGGGGTTGGAAGCGTAGCGAAATCAAGAAGACGAATCGTGGGAGTAGCAACATTAGTGACAACAAAAAAAGGGGCAGAAGCAGTTGGATAACCAACTTGGGGAGCCTTACTCAAAGCCCGAAAAGCCCGTGATGCAAGGTTGGCCATCCTAGACCCAGTTGGGGAGGTAGATTGAGCAAGAACTGGTGCGACCCCAGCAAAGGGAAGAGGATTTCGAGCTTGAGGAGATCGTTGGACGTCGCGAGAAGCTGGTTCAACAACAAAAACTGTGAGTAAACAAAACAAAAAAGGAAACGTCAAAACTAAGCTAATCAACAAGACAAAGCAAGACGATTTAGTGACACTTATGAGGAGTAGCATGGAGATCCACAGGTATTGATTCACCCTGCGAGGATCGAAGGCTTCAGCGGTTGGAAACTTCAGGTTCAAGTAGTTCCTAGCTAGAATAGCCTTCAAAATAGTTTCAGATTCAGAAGGCAGGGAGTCCCGGTCCGACGATGATTTGTCACTAAAAGCTATGGGAACCTCGAACTCATGCCCCCCTATAAAAATCGAGCTTCCCCAATCACCCCTCGTAAGGATCCACTATTCCTTCTAGGCGAGGTCCTTCTTCGAAGCACTAGGAATGACCAAGTTGAGATGGTTCTTGGCCTTAGCATAAAACTGACCTCGGCGAGCACCAGATAGGCTCCCGATTTGGAAAAGATAGGCCCTCTCCTCTACTCCAGGCTCTCTCGTCACCTTGCTCAGCTGGCATTGTTCCCTCCACAGCATGAGGAAGCCAATCAAATACCTCCAGAACTCGGGCGTGAACTGGAGGGGAGCAAGCTGGATGGCATTGAGAGCTCGCCGAAGGGTAGGATGAAGGGGAAACCTAACCCCATTCTGGCGAGCTGCCACATGAATTGGAAGCACGCCTTTGGAGGGATTAAAGAACTCAAAACCCTTTGGAGGTACTGAGATAGAAACGCTGTCGAGAATGCCGTACTTAGACCTCAAATGGTCAATCGCGTTCGGATCAACGGTGGAATCAGGGACAACCCTGAAGTCATAGGGAGGAAGCCTCTCCAATAGGGGGCCGGTAGCCGAGACTCGATGCTCCCCCGCAGCGTCGCCGCCCACCTCTTTATCGAAATCTTCATCGGCTAGATCCAGAGGATGGTCGGGATGATTAGAAAACCAGGTCCCAATGGACACGTTCCTGTTAGACCCCGACGTTGCAGATTGGGCGGAGAATCATCGCTATCTAAGCTCCTTCTTGCCCATTTTCTAATGGCAAGGCTGAAGACCTCTTCGCCATTAACCATGGAATCAACGGAGTCGCGACTTGTTTTCGACATGATGGAATGGAGTCGGTGAGGATGAGGAATGAAGAAAAAGATATGCTTGAGAGAAAGTTTATCTTGGGAAAACTTGAAATTTGAGAGATATGAGGAAGACGTTGAGATAAACAAGTATATATACGCAAGAGGGCAGCAGCACGAGGCATCGAGATCTTCGATTAAGATCACCTAAAATCTCGGAGACTGCCGTAACGCAGTCGAATTAACTCGGAAATAAATCAATCAGATCACGCCATGTCACTTGCGCAGTTAATGGGAAGATTCCCCCAAGATTTTGGTAACGGTAAAGAAGGAAAGATTTCCCAAAAAAATAGAAAATTTGACTCCAACCCCAAACTCGACAACAGATGTTTAAGTCAGAGGGGACTTATGTTAATAGCCAAATTTGGCTAGGGGCCAAAGGGAAATTTTCCACCCTCTAAGTCTTGCTCCATGCCCGAGGTTATCCACCAGGAGACCACGTTACCCGAAGCGAAGCTACGATACCACCCCACAGAAATAAGGACAGGCTCCAAAAACAAGTGGAGTTGAGCCCGGCTCCGTCAGATTGAGCAGGCATCACCGAACCTGAAACCAGGAAATCCCCTCGAAGTCGGGATTACCTCACAACCTCTCCCGAAGCTCACCAATACCTCGCTAACATAGTGGGGTATCCGTAGGAGGCCGCACCTAGCTCCTGGCTAAACTAAGCTCCTGAATATCGGGGTTAAGACACTGATCGACCTCACTATCTGATGTACCTCACCATAATATACACCATATTCAACGATCCCTATGGGGGATCATGCTAACAAGACATGAAGATACACTGGATCATATCTTAAGAACTTACATAAGTACAGAACAAGTAATAGAGTCCAAGCATGAAACAAATTGATCTCCACCAAGATATTCTCAACTCAGCAATTAACGCAAAGTCAATGACATTTAAATGTAAAATGCCGTCTGATAAGGAGTGAAGGGATTGAGAAAATCAAGGGGAGAATCAGTTAGTTTAACCTATGAAGACAATGTATAAAAGAAGGACTTCGGCCTTTAGAAAGTGGAGACTACTTTTCGACAGGCATACAACAAGAACCCGACTACACCCTAGAAAAATTGAGAGCAATTTGAGAGAGATCTGTATATCACACACTATTAATAAAGAAAGCATTTTTGATTCTCTTTGGTGGATTATAGTACCAATATTCCTTGTCATTTTACTAGGCACTGTCACATATACATTCAACCTTGGCCACCACCTACGTGGTAGTGGTCTCGAGGGTGTTAACTGAGATTTCTCACCCTGAGCAAATTTTCTGTTAACAATATCATTGGTATCAAAAGAATAAAATAAGCCAAGAATATGTGTTCTTTTTATATACATAATGATTCTTTTAACAACTTTTAAGTGAGACTCCTTAGGATTTGCTTGAAACCTAGCTTGGAACCTAGCACACAAACCAACACTAAAACGAATATTCGGCCTACTAGCCGTTAGGTAGAGTAGACTACCTATCATGCTCCTATAGAGGCATTGAGCAACACTCTTTCCTATTTCATCATAAGTGTTTTTAACAATATTTCTAGCATATTTGGATTGTGTTAACACAATACCATCACTAGATTGTTTCACCTGCATACCAAGAAAGTAATTGAGCTCACCCACCATACTTGTTTCGTATTCACTTGACATGACATTTACAAACTTTTTAACCTTGGTTTCACATGTAGACCTAAAAATAATGTCATCCACATATATTTGTGCAACAAAAATGTCATTATCATGATGCATGACAAACAAATTTCTATCAATGCCACCTCTCTTATAGTTGTTCTCAACAAAATATTGAGTCAACCTATCATACCAAGCTCTAGAAGCTTGCTTAAGGCCATTGAGAGCCATTTTCAATTTATAAACATGATTAAAAAATGTGGGTCTACAAAACCCTTAGGTTGTTCAACATACACTTCTTCTTGAAGGTATCCATTAAGAAAAGCACTTTTGACATCCATTTGAAAAAATTAGTATTTTTCAAGACAAGCAATGTACAGCAAAAGTCTAATGGACTCAAGACGTGCAACTGGTGCAAATGTCTCATCAAAATCTACACCCTCAACTTGAGTGCATGTATCCTTGTTAAAGCTAACTTCTTTAAACATTTCACACAAGTGAGTAATACTAATCAAGTTAGCTTGTAGACCATCTACATACAAGGTATCTCTAAGCTAAGGCAATCCGTGGATACGAATTTTTCCCTTGCCTACCACTTGCTATTTGGTGCCTTCACCAAAAGTCACCCAACCTTCATCCTTCATAACAATTTTCTTGAAGAATTTCTTATTACCGGTCATATTCCTAGAGCATCCGCTATATAGGTACCATGAATAACATGAGTTGGCTCTAAGTGCATATTGTGTAACCAAACATTGAGTTGAGTCTTTTCTAACACACATTTTCTTGACAACATGCTTCTCACTACTACTAAAAACATACATTGACATATTCTTTGGCTTATTATCATGCAATTGACTTTATTTGTCACATTTTCAAAAAAGTCAAACAAAGCATTTGCAACTTTTTTGTTAACGGAAAAATCCACTCGGGGAGTGAAGTTCCAGTTAGCACCCTCGTCCACTACCAGTATGTGGCAGTGAGGTAGGTACCTTCGGTACCGGTATATTTTTATATAAGAGATTGGGATAGGATAATACAAAAGATAAGAATGAGTATGAGAGACACTATTTTATTGATCACTGAATTCGTATACAAGGATAACAATAACAATCCTACACTATTAATCTCTCTTTTCTTTCTTTTTACACAAGGTGGTGATGGAGAATACGTATATGTCGATAAGTGGCTATATATCCCCCCAGTGATTGTGCCAAGACTCTCACTAGCTTTGGAGAACTCAAGAGTAATTCCTCCGAAGAAAAAGATTTGTATGATATTTTGAAATTCGATCAAAAGGTCCCCCCTACTTCTCATCCTTCATGGCCGTATATATAGACATCCCATATCCCTGAAAATCTAGTTGTATTAAATAAGATTATTCGAAGTCCTTCATTAGGCATTGAAAGACGTTGAGTGAGACTAAAGGCTCGAGATTTGATCCCGTTAATCACTGTCGTAATTAAACTCTAATATAGTTGACCATTTGGTCTCATATATGGCTGTTTAAATGGCGACAGACTCAACTTTCCCTACTTGTGTTGTTTGGAGGAGAATACTAATACTATGTCCCGGTGGTGTGATGTACTAATCTGACTTACTGGCATGGTGTTGGTTCTATTGCGCTGGTGATTTTATGGTGGCATTTGTCCTACTAGGCAGGTAGGATGCCTGTCTGGGTTAGATTCTGGATCGATGTTGAGGTATTCTGGTACTAGGCAGATGTTCATGGTACCTAAGTACTAGATAAGAGGTACTTTGTACCTGCGAGGTACGGGAGATGTGGTGTCGCCGTGCTGATTTTTACTTGGTATCAGAGAGAAACATGGCGCGGTACCTGTTCTTCTAGGTTCATAGTTTTGGTGCTTCATCTAGGTAGGTAGGCAGTCTTGATTCTGGTCCTGCTAGGCATCTGAGAATGGTCTCTACTAGGTAGTTGTTTATTGGAAAATTCTCTTTTGGACCCTTGCCAAAAAAACCCTGTTAACAGAAGTCTCCCATGACTTGAACACCGGTGCCAGGTTAGGGTAGGACTCAGGATTTGGAATGCTTGGAGAATTTTCTATAACCATTTTGTAAAATGGAATCCTCCCTTTACACGCCGACTTAAATGGATCTTCCACGTGGCGGGCTTGGGTAGGCCGAATTCAAAAGGGAAACATCTCGGAAGTGTGTGTTTCTCGAAATCGTTCCACCCACGTCACCGATTATCTTGTAATATTGATTGCCTTTTCTTCCCGTTACAAGTAACTGCTTTCCCTTCTATTTATACATCGACCCTTCAAGTCTTTCTCACTTCTCTTTCAAGCAAATTTCCCATACTTTGTCAAGAAAAACCTAGCTTTCCTCTTTCATTCTCCGGTCTTCAATCCCTTCTACTTTCGAGAAACAAAGCTTTGAATCTTCTATCATGTCTTCCCCTGTTAGTGACAGCATCGAGTAGTTCTTTACTGATGACACAATCACTAGTGGGAACCTCGGCAACAGGAAAAGGACTCGCGTCGACGATGATAGTAGAGATGACGTTCCTCTTCAAAGTCGGTGCTCTAATCGGAATGTAGCAATTGGGACCGGCTTCTCGAACGATTCTAATACTCCAGTCGATGTTGACCGGGAGTCAAGTAGAGAACCGGGAGCCGTTGTGGTAGGTGGAGATCAGGCTGGTGAGGTCACGGATTCTGTGGGGAGGGTGCTCACCCTTCCCTAAGAATATAGATGCATCCCTGATTCTACTAGTACTCCAAATACCATCAAGCGCTTACAGAGAGATTTTAGGATCTCTAAAGACACCATTATCACTATTTCTCCTCGGTGATACGATATGTATACCTCCCCTGCTGGCGAGCTTCCGATTCACACGGCGGCTTTTGATGGTGGAGTTAGGCTACCTCTCCACCCTAAATTGTATATGGTGCTGCATGCCTTGAAGCTCACCCCTCATCAACCAACACCAGGGTTCTGGAGGCACCTGGTGGGGTTCTTGGTACTGTAGAGAGAACATTGTGAGAAAGATAACATCGATCGGGAACCGGAGCCGGACGAGCTCAGATATGTGTTCCAGAT
Organism: Dipteronia sinensis; assembly: GCA_033220585.1. Classification (NCBI taxonomy): domain Eukaryota; kingdom Viridiplantae; phylum Streptophyta; class Magnoliopsida; order Sapindales; family Sapindaceae; genus Dipteronia; species Dipteronia sinensis. The sequence continues at coordinate 31,822,570 of CM065638.1, forward strand.
TACTGCCAACTCTCCAGGCCCAAAAGGGCAATTTTATGCTCGGGCCAAGAACAACTTGAAGTTCGTGGTACTAGGGGCCACGAAGAAGGATACCTCTTGCAATAAGGAATGGGTCATCATCAAAGGTGATTGGGGTAGCTCAGTCCACAATGGAGTTTCTGATTCCCACTTGTTTTAATGGAAAGCCCGCGTGAGAGAAAAGTAACCTCTCTTCTGAATTAGAGAAAATCCTGAAGGCCATCATGGCCTGAAATTATTTCAAAATGAAGTATCCTACCTTGGACGCTTTCGATGCAGGAAGAGTAGACCTTTACCTCCGTGTCTCCAATGCATCCCTAGGTAAAATATCTTTGACTTTGCTTCTCTTATACTGCTTCATGAACTATGTATATTTTAGCTTTAGCTATCTTGGTAGTCTCTGTAGTGTCCCCAATAGCTCTAGAGGAGGAGATAAACCAGGCTGGTGGTTCAAATGATTCACCACCAGCATCCCCTATTAGACTTTCTGCTGGCTCTGACCTAGATGGAGGGGCTGGTACCCCTACTGGATCATGTAGGATCCAGACCGAGGTACCTAGGGCTTTAGCTCCTAGTCCTTCACTTTTGGTTAGATCGTTGGAAGCTTTTAAGGCCCAAGTTGGTTAGGTCTGAGGTGCTTCAAGCCAGGTTCAAGGTCTGTCACCTATCGCTCTAGCTACTGCCACTATTATTACTACTGCTGCTCAATCAATTTCCTCTCCCTCTCCATCAGAGCATCCTACCTGGGTCGAGAGGGGTCAAGATTCTGCTACTCAAGCTTTTCAAGGCAATCAGTCTCGATCTCAGTCAAGAGATAGTAGCCAGGACGAAGACTTGGCTAGATTCGCAGCTTCTTGTCTAGGTGGGAGCTTGGATGCCATAACTTCCATGCCCATTTAGCTTTTAATTGCCTAGGGATCTACTCTATTTGCCAAGGTTAGTTGCTTCATTTGGTTCTCTATCTTGATTGCCTACTTTGGTAACATTCTAACTTGTGCCTTGTATGCGACAAGCCTTCAAGTTCAATCTAGCAATAGGCCATCATGTCGGCTCTCTTTGGAAATAGGTCAAGGATGCTACCACCAAGCTGGAGAAATCCAAGGAAGAATTGGCCAAGGCTGCCAGAGCGTGGTAATCCTGCATCAGTCCTTGGAAGAGGCTGAGAAGGTTACGGATGCGGCGAGGGTAGATAAGGAGTGAATGCAACGCTCTTTGGATACGAGCAGCTTAGGTCTCTACACCACAAGACTGAAAGGGATGCCGTGATAGAAAAGGCAGCAGGGCTGGAGAAGGAGGTTCAGACTCTGCGCGCCAGAGTGGCTAGCTTGGAGGCTTAGGTGGATACCTCGTTTGGTGATGGCTACTTCTTTGTAGGCTACCAAGTAGCCTTGGAGGAGGCCGAGAAGGTTACAGATGCTGCGAGGGTAGATAAGGAGCGAATGGAGCGCACTTTGGATACAGAGCAGCTTAGGTCCCTACGTCGCAAGACTGAAAGGGATGCCGTGATAGAAAAGGTGGCAGGGCTGGAGAAGGAGGTTCAGACTCTGCATGCTAGAGTGGCTAGTCTAGAGGCTCAGGTGGATACCTTGTTTGGTGTTGGCTACTTCTTTGTAGCCTACCAAGTAGCCCAGTCTCTCCCTCCCCCTTTTGACATGGGTATCATCGATGGGTAGAACAGGGAGGAGATCATGGCTAAAGTCGCAGAGTTGGCAAAGACGGCTTCTACTGATGAAGCTAGTTCTTCTTGGACTGTTGGGGCGAATGAGGTGGTAGGTGGTGAAGACCAGATACCTATCTCCGTTCCTTCACCAGGTCATGTTGGAGTTGATCCCAATTTGAAAGCTCCTAAGGTCGTAACTGTCCAGGTTAGAGGTGGGACTCTTGATCCACCTACTTCCTTATCTAGATCTATTAGGGAAGCCAAGGATCAACCTATGTCGAAGGATGGGGAATCTGACATATCTATTCCCTCTTCTGGTTCTACCGGGGCAGTGGAAGACCGCGCTGTTTCAACAAAAGAGGTAGGGGATCAACATGATAAGGCGGCAACTGAGGAGCTATCGGATGATCAATCTTAAGTAGAGCCTCCAATGGTAGTAAGTGCCTAGGTAGTAGGCGAGGCCCTAATTGGTCCAGGAAAGGATGTTTTAGTATGAGCTATGGAGGGAGTGGCCAACCAGGATCAAGTAGATGCGTGATCCAGCTCAACCATTTATTATTTTGTCTTTTGTTTTATTTCATTTTGTATGGCCCATAATTGAGGGATGGGCTCCCCGGTTCCATTAATGAAAGAACATTTCTTCCTTTTCTTTAGCTCTATGTGTGTGTAGTTTATTGATTTCCTGGTTGAATCCCACGTTGATCAAAAGAAAAGACCCTTGTGTAAACTTGGCTTAACAAATTTCTTGTAACAGAAGAAGCTTTGAAATTCGGCGAGATCAGAAGGTGTAGCATAGCTTGTAGCCAGTACGAGGATCTCCCGGGACTTAGCAATCGGTCTCACTTGGGAAGAACCAGGGTACCAGGCATTCTTATTATGAGAATCCTGATACTTAAAGAATCCAGGTACCAGGGATACTCGTCTCCTTTGGAATCCTGGTATCTGGGTGTAGACTTAGTTATATATCTTTCATTAACCCTAATAAAATGCAGTTGTTAACCTGATTGATCCAAGAGTGGTACCAAGGCATCAGTTAAACATGGATCACAGTATCAGTTTTGAGGGAGTGGTATGATGTGGCCTGCAATCTTTGCTAGATCATGGTACCTATGTCTCCCGTTATTGGGCAATCGAGATAGCCATGGCCCACTTCTTATTTGAGGTTGACCCAGTGAAAACCCCTACTTGGTATTCCTGTATGGGAATCTTTGGTTTGGACGCTATATTTAAGTATTCTTCCATGAGTCAACTCAGGATAGGCTCGTTTGCTTCATACATTATATCTCGGAGGTGCACGCTTCGTGAAGCTGTCTTTTCCCATATTCTGGGTGTCGCGTCTCATTATTGTTCTCATCTTCTTGTTATCGATACCCACTTTCTCCTTCTTTAAATACCCTGACCTGCTTAAATATTCTTCACGTTATCCTTTAGTTATCCCACGGAGTAGGAAATTTAAACAAATAGATCAATGATCGTCGTCGTGGTTAGCAATGTGAGATGACAAGGAGATGTGATTCCTCTGATTGGCAGCATGCTTGGTATTGTGGAAGGAGCAGTGCGAGATGGATTAAGTCACCCGGGAATCATGGTTGGACTGGCTTATCATTTCTGGAACCAGGGAGAAGGGTGGCTTATGGCTATGTACCTTTACTTATGGTTTATACGTTGCCGAGCCAGCTTGCAGCCTTATGCCCAGCTGCATCTTGAACGTGGATGGCTTCAAAGCTGTCCTTCTATCCCTACCTCTAGTGGCCATGACTACATTGCCAACATTTGAATTTGGGGAGATCTGCGCTGCTGGGCTAGTTGGTCGGGCAGAAAGTTAGGGCAGAAACCAATGTACTTGCTTCCATTATTGTTTTTTTTTTGTTTGTTTTTTTTTTTTGTATGTAGCCTGAAATAAGGGTTGGGCTCCCTGATTTGATCAATGAAGCTTTCCCCATTCTTTTCATTTACCATATCGTTACGGACTCTTTGGTTAAATCCTGTTGCATGCTTATAATAACTCTAGTGTAGCACAAATCTGAGGGTCAGTCCCCAGCATAAAATTGATTTAACCAATATCCTGTAACAAAAGAAACATGCCTTGGGCACGATGGGTCACTAATACCAGGTTATCTGGATACCTGTCAATGAGTCTCAAAACAACTTCCTTAGACACTTTATAGGCATTGTTTACTCTATCTAGGAGGGTCGAGGTATCATGCATTCTTTTTCTGGAGACCCCAGCACTTAGGCGAAATTCTATGGCGAGTACCTGTACCTATCGCTCTTGTTTTTAAAGAGTTTTGGTACTCTAGTGAATCTCGGTACCTCGCCTTCCTACTCCAAGGAATCTTGGTATTTTGTTGATGTTGTCATTGATTCGTAGTAACCGGCGCCTCTCATTCCTTAATAATCGGGGCACATAGGTGGATCACTGTGCCAAGCCTTCTTATTTCAAGGAATTTTGGTACATTGGCGAAAACCAGAAGGGCACATTTGGCAAATCAAGGTACCTTGCATTCCTATTCTAGGAATCTTGGTACCTTGGCGAAAATAAGGCGAACACATTTGGCAGATCTGGGTACCTCACATTCATGTTCTAGGAATCTTGGTACCTTGGCGAAAACAAGGGGAAAACATTTGGCGGATCCGGGTTCCTCGCATTCCTATTATAGGAATTTTGATACCTTCGCGAAAACAAGGCGAACACATTTGGCGAATCTAGGTACCACGTATTCCTATTCTTGGAATCTTGGTAGCTTGGTGAAAACAAGGCGCACACATTGGTAAAAAGATCCTGGTAGACAACTAAGGCCACTTTAGCACCAGGTCTTTCTTGTCGGGGGGTGTACCCGACCAAGGCCTTGATCTGGCAGGCAACTATTATCTTACTAACCAAACCCTTCTCAGCGGGGGGTGGTGCCCAGCCGAGGCCTTGATCTGTCAGGAAACTATGCTCTTACGATCCAGATCCTTCCTAGCGGGGGGTGGTACCCAGCCAAGGCAGCAAGAATGCCATATGGTCTTTCCTAGTCTTGAGGCGATCATTGGCGAATGGTGAATAATGGCGACAGAATGTAGATAAAACGAGATTAGAGAAAAAGGAGAACCTTAATTTATTGATGAATTAAGAGGTGATACAAATGTTTTTGAGTACTAACATCCATCAATACCTATTCTGAGTGATACTGGTCGGTCTTCACTATAGGTCTTACTGGTAGAACCTCTTCAACTGATCTGCATTCCAAGTGTGGTCAATTGGGTGTCCTTCCATATCTTCCAGCTTGTAAGCCCTGCTTCGGATTACCATTTTGATCATGTAGAGGCCTTCCTAATTTGGTGCTAGTACGCCATCAGACATCTTCCGGGTGTTCTAAATCACCTTTTGAGGACCAGGTCCCCCTCTTTGAAGCTCCTGTTTCTGACTTTCTTGTTGAAGTATCGGGCAAACCGCCTCTGGTAGATCACTATTCTCTCTACAATCTTATCTTGTTTTTCCTCTAAGAGGTCTAAGTTGGCCTTTAGCTTGTCTCTATTTCCTTTGGGTTCAAAATGCTGAACCCGAAAGGAGGTGAGTTATGTTCAATAGGAATGACAGCTTCTACCCTGAAAGTTAACGAGTAGAGGGTTTCTCCAGTAGCAGTCCTTTTGGTAGTGCAGTAGACCTATAGCACATTTGATAGCTCTTCCGCCCATTCACCATTCTTCCATTGTAGTTTTCTCTTCAGGAGTCTCTTGATGGTCTTGTTTGTGGCCTCTACCAAGCCATTAGTCCGAGGATGTGCTAGTGATGCAAAACGAAGCTCAATTCCTAGGTTCTCATAGAAATCCTGGAATCTAGCATTGTCAAACTGTTTACCCAAGTCTATGATAATGACCATCGGGGTACCTAACCGGCATACCACGTTCTTCTTATTGAACTCAGCTGTGTTTGCCTCAGTGATCTTGGAGAGGGGATCCGCTTCCACCCACCTGGTAAAATAATCAATGGCTACTATTGCATGTTTCTGTGTACCAGACGTGGTTAGGAGAGGTCCAATTAAGTCCACTCCCTAGTAGGCCAATGGATATAGCGAGCTGATAGAGGACAATCGTTTTGGAGGTAGGTGGTGCAAGTTGGCCGTCTTCTGGCATGGTTCTCAAGATTGTACAAACTTCCTCGCATAGTGGTGTAAGGTGGGCTAGTAATATCCCATACGCAGCACCCGGTAAGCTAGCGCTTCTCCTCCGATATGATTCCCACATTCTCTTGAATGTACCTCTCTAAGTGCCCAGCTCGCATAATCAGGGTGTAGACATCTGAGAAAGGGGAGAGATTTTCCTTTGCGGTAAAGTTGTCTCTCTACCAGGAAATACCGAACTGAGGTTCTCTTGATCTTGCGAGCTTGATCAGGATTTTCAGTGAGTTTTTCTTCTTGGAGGTAGTCCACTATCAGATCCATCCAACATGGAAAGCGATCCACAGGGCTAACTTTCTTTCCTTGCACTATGCTTGATTGGGTTATTATCTAGAGAGGTACCTCTTTTGTCAGTGCTTGTCCTCCGTTGGCAGCTATCTTAGCTAGGACATTGGCCCGACGATTCTGCTGCCTAAGGACTAGCTCGATCATGAACCCTTGAATCGGGCTACAAGTTCTTGGACCTTTCCGAGGTAGGCTTCCATGTTATCTCGTTTGGCCTGGTACAGACCTATTACCTGATTAACTACCAGTTGTGAATCACACTTAGCAAGGAGGTAATTAGCTCCAAGCTCCACATGTGTCCTCATTCTTGCTAACTAAGCCTTATACTTGGCTTCGTTATTGGTGGTACTGAACTTGAATCTGAAGCAATGGCATCATTCCACCTTCTCGGGATCTATTAGAACGATTCCTCCCCCACTCCCCGCTTCGCTGGAAGCTTAATCCGTAAATAGGATCTAGGTTTTTTGATTGGTGGACCAATCTCCTGATTCTTGTTCTTTTTGGGGAATTAGGTCCAAGCTCGAGGTGGTATTGTGATCAGGTATTGCACTGAACTCAGCCATAAAATCTGCTAGAGCTTGAGCCTTAATGGTAGTCCTAGCCCTGTACAGGATATAGTACTGGGTGAGCTCGAGGGCCCGAAGTACCAGTCTCCCTAATACATTCGGCCTTTGGAGAAATTGGCACATTTGTTGATCAGTTACCACTGCAATTCTGTGAGCTAGGAAATAGGGGCGGAGCTTCCTGGCATCGCTTACCAATGCAAAGGCGAGCTTCTCTAGGAGAGTGTAATTTCTCTCTGACTTGGTCAGGGCACAGCTTACATAGTAAATAGGCCGTTGAGCTCCATCTTTGCATTCTTTTATTAGGGCCCCACTAACAGCTGTCTCGGATATAGTCAGGTATAGTTGCACTTTCTCTCTTGGTAGAGGATTAACTAGCAGTGGTAGGCTAGCAAGGTATCCTTTTAGTGATTAGAAAGCTAGCTGGCTATCTTGGTCCCACTTCATATTCTTCCCATGTTTGATAGCTTTGAAGAAGGAAAGGCACTAATCAATGGACCGCGATATGAAGCAGTTCAAGGCTGCTATCCGTCCGGTCAAGCCCTGAATCTGCTTGAGTGAGCTAGGGGATTCAGATCTAAGATGACTTGGATCTTCTCCAGGTTGGCTTCTATTCCCCTCTCATGGACCATGAATCCAACAAATTTTTGGTTGCAACCCTAAAGGCACATTTAGCAGGGTTCAATCGCATCTGATTTTTCCTTATTATCTGGAAAGTCTGGCGAAAGTGGTCCAGGTACTGCTCGGCTACCTGGGACTTGGTGATTATGTCATCGATGTACACCTCCATCGACTTTCCTATCAACTTCTTGAACTAATGATTGACCAGACGCTGGTAGGCAGCACCCGTGTTTTTAAGACCGAAGGGCATTACCTTGTAACAGTATAGGCTCTGTCCGGTTATGAAACTGGTATTATCCTGATCAGCGGGGTACATTATGATCTGATTGTACCCCGATAATGCATCCATGAAGCTTAGAAGCTTGTTGCCAACAGTCGAATCTACTAGCTGGTCGATCATTGGTAGCGGGAAGCTGTCCTTCGGACAGGCCCGGCTGAGATCTGTGTAATCAACGCACATGCGCCCTTTCCTGTTGGCTTTTGTTACCATGACTACGTTCGCAATCCACTCAGGGTATCGAGATTCCCTGATGAACTTGGCTTTCAGCAATTTGTCTACCTCCTCTTGTACACCGACATTCATTTTCGGGTTGAAATGTCTCATCTTCTCTTTAACTAGCTTGAAGGTAGGATCAACGGCTAACCTGAGCTGCCAAGGTAATAGGAATCCCCGACATCAGCTCATGGTTCCAGGCGAAGGTGTCATTGTATTCATGAAGGAGCTTCACCAGACTCTTATTTACTCTTTCTCCCAATGTTGTACCTATCTTGACTACCTTGGAAGGGTCATCCTTCCCAATAGGTATTTCTTCTAACTTTTCTGCAGGACGGCCACTGGCCCACCTTCTGTCTTCCTCTTCCTCTTCCTGTCCTCCACATCTGAGTCCTTCATCTCAGAACCCTCCTCCACTGCCTCTACTGCGGCTTCAACGAATGTACTCTAAGGGTTATCCCTAGATAATTTCTGATCCTTTAGGGTAGTTACCTGTGCACATTGCTTAGCAAGTGCCGCTGGATTGGCGGACACTGTGTAACAGTTGCGTGCTGCGTGCTAGTCTCCCCGTACCTCACCTACTGGGAATTTCAGTACATTATGATAGATCGATAGGACACCATTGAGGGCAGATAGAAAAGGTCTACCTAGAATGGGGTTGTAGGCAGAAAGAGTGTCAACCACAACAAAGTCTGTCATGAGATTCTGTTGGAGTGGTGCCGTTCCTACTATTACAGGTAAGATCATGGACCCTGTGGGTATCAACGAGTCCCCAGTGAACCCATAAAGCAGAGTGGTGTAGCTGTTGTAGCAGGGTTTCTTCAAGTTGAACTGTTCTAAAGCTCCCTTGAATAGAATGTCCACACTGCTACCGGTATCGATCAGGACACAGTGGGACCAGACAATTCACGATTTGCACAGTGACAACCATGGGGTCATCATGAGGCTGCAAGGTGTTGTACACATCCTCCTCAATGAAGATGATCTAGGATGAATGTGGGTGTTTCGGTGGTCCCATGGCAACATGGAGGACATCCTGGCCTGCATCCAACCTGGGTACCTTCCTTGCACGATTATTCCTTGAATTGTTGGAGGTTCCTGCTAGGGTAGGACCTCCGCTGATGGTGTGGACTATGTGGATCTGTGATCGGTCTATTTCTATTTATGTTTTAGGTCCCCATTTCCTATTATTTGTGCTTTGTTCTCAGGTTAAATTAGATATTTTATGTGTTTGTTGAGCATTTGTAAGTCACATTCCATGGAAGAGGTGTTAGAAATTATTTTGGAGAAAATGAGCAAAAAGATGAATTTTGGGCTGTGCAGATCACTCATATTTCGGGGACCGTATCTCTCATTTCCGATTGAATTGTGTATCCTACCACCTATAGATGGATATCTCCAGAAGTCTAGTTTCCGGCGCACTTTTCGGATCGCAATTCCGATATTCCTAAAAGGAGTTATGCTCAATTTAGTAACCAAAGGTCAGAGTTGAAGATTTCTACCGCGGGCTAGATCGAGGTTTGTGCAGTAACCTACGTAGTGGTCTACATAGCGGTAAATAACATAACAGCACAGCGATACTAACCGCGGGTGACTAAGGAGTGACCTAGGCCATGGGTTTGACGTAATTTTGGCGGATTTCACTCCAAATTGGTCCAGAACTGGTCCAGGGATTAGTGTACCTGTTGGCTCAGGTAAGACCCCTATCGAGGTACCAGGATCGCCAGCTCCCCCTTTTCCTACCTCGGCTAGGTCGCTGGAGGAGTTTACAGCCAGAGTGGGGAGGTACCGAGGTGCCTCCATCAGGGTGCAAGATGTTTCGCCTCTCAGACCAGTCAATGCTACAGCTGCCATTGATGTCGGTGCCTCCGCTCCTTCTGCTTCTCATGTTATGGCAACTGGTCAGCCTAAACCAGTCGAGAAAAGTTCCGACTCTGCTATGAAGAAGCGGGTGATACCTCGAGATAAAGCGCGGTCGAAGTCGAACGACGGAAGCCAGGATGAAGTTCTGGCCAACTTCGTGGCTTCCTGTCCAGGTGGGGGTCTAGATGTCATGACCGCCATGCCGACTGAGCTTCTAATTAGAAGAGGATCTGCCCTTCTGGCTGAGGTAAGCCGTCTTACTTAAATCCTCTATCTGGGTAAAAGGTTAAGGATATTCTGACAAGTGCGTTGTTTTTTGTCAAGCTTTTAAGTTCAATGTAGCCATGAGCCAATAGGTCGGCCTCCTTTTGGAGCAAGTCAGGGGTGCTACAATGGAGCTGGAGAGGTCTAAAGAGGAGCTTGCTAAGGCTGCTAAGGGAATGGAAGTTCTGAACCAGTCGCTGGTAAATACCTAAAAGGAAGCGGATGAGGCGAAGGTTGACAGAGAGAGGATGCAGCATGCTCTGGATATGGAGAATCTCAGGTCCCTCCGCCGCAAGGAGGAGAGGGATATTGCGAAGGAGAGAATAGTGGAGATGGAGAAAGAAGTCCAGTCCCTTCGAGGTAGCGTGGCCAATCTAGTGCCCAGGTAGATACCTCCTTCGGGGACGGTTACATTTTTGCTGGCTACCAGGTGGCTCTAGCTCTCCCTCCTCTATTTGATCTAGGTGACATCGCTGGATGGAACCGGGAAGAGATCATGGCAAAAGCTACTGAACTAGCTAGGGCAGCGCCTTCGGATGTGGTTGGACCCTCCCAGGTTGCTGGAACTAGTGGAGTGGTTGGAGGGGGAGACTTGAGTTCTATCTCTCTTCTTCCAACAAGTAATGCTAGGGCAACTCCCAACTTGAAGGATCCTGAGGCTGATGTGGCTCAGGCTGGAGGAAAGGTTCCTGCCTCTTCTACTCTTTCAATAGAAACTGTCAAGGGGGTAGGAGATCGGCCTGCTACTGATAATGGAGAAGCTGTCCTGCCTATCTCATCATCTGACCCTGCCTAAGAAAATGAAGGTCAGGCTGCTCTGATCGAGGAAGTTGGAGGGGAGCTTCAAGGAGATCCATCTCCAATGGAAATTCTGGTTGCTGTAGGTGCCCAGGAAGCAGACGGGGCTCCATCCAGTATTGAAGAAGGAGAAACCATAACTAGTGGAGCTGGCGAGGAGACGGCCATTCAGGAGCAGGAGGATGCTTGATCCATCTTGATCCCTTATTCAGTAGCATCCAGATAATGTTATCTTCTTGTAGCCCATGATGGGGGATGGGCTCCCCGGTTTTAGTAATGAGAACTTCTTTGTTTTTCTTGACTTCATGCGTGTGTGGTTTATCACATCCTAGGTTGAAATGCTTGTTCCGGGATGATTCTTAGTACCTAGGTGGGAATTTGGTGATCCGGGAGTTAATACCGCAAATGGTCCGGGAAAGGTACCAAGACCTCAACCGGTTATAAATCGGGGCACTTCATTTTTTATGGGTTTCCATGTAGGCATTATTGGTTCGAATTTTGTATTCAACTGCCCTTCCAGATGTCGATCCAAGATAGGTTCGATTATCCCAATCATCAAGCCTCGGGGGGAAAGCACACTTCGTGAGGCTTCCATTTCCCGTGTATCGAATGTTGTGTACATAAATGAATTTATCCTCTCATTCTCGATATTTGATCTTTCCTTCTATAAATACCACTTATCTGTTAGGTGGGTCTTCAAACAATCCCTTTTTCCTTTGTAGCAGGCAGTCTCCATAGGTTGACCGATGATTGTTGTATCACCTAACATTGTGGGAGGAGGAGGAGATGTCGACTCTGTGACTGGCAGGATGCTTGGTATTGTGGAAAGAGTTGTGCTCGGTGGATTTCATTACTAGAGGAACAGGAAAAGTAGAGATTCCCAGGATCAGGATGAATGGTGGGCTCTGATGCTGCGGCCTTGCCAATGGTATAGGCATTACCCAGTCAAGCCGCGGCTTTGTGCCCCGTTGCATCTTGGACGTGGGGGAAATCCTTATTGCCTTCTTATCCTTACTGATCCCAACACGGCCTCTGCTCCTACCTCCGAGGTTCGTGGCAGCATCTTCAATATAGATTCTGATTGAGATCAATGTTGATAGGTAGGCATATCTAGTAAGTAGGCGAGAAGTTAGAGAGGGAACTGGCTGTTTCAGACCTCCAGTTTATTTTCTTGTCTCTTTCTTTCTTGTATCTTGTATGTAGCTTAAAATAAGGGCAGGGTTCCCTGATTTGATCAATGAAAAGAAAAAACTCATTTCCATCTATATATGTCCATTTAATTTAGTCACACGCTTCCGATTGTAGCATAAACTCGGACAAGAGTCCCCAGCAAAAACTTGACTTATTCAAAACTTGGTAACTCATAAAACCTGATGAGAATAAAGTAGTGGAATAGCAGTTGATCGGTACCATGGTACCTCGCACTCTAGTTCTGAGAGTCTCGGCAGTATGGCGAGTAGTCTGGCGAAACTAGAAACCTTGCTCCTTTATTTGTAGGAGCTTTGGTGCCTTGGCGAATCAAAAACTTGGTGAATCTCAGTATCTCGCCTTCCTATTTTACGAATCTTGGTACTCTGGCGAAAACGGTGGCGGACGAGGTACTCGGCTAAGGCCCGGGTAGGCAACTGAAAACATTTCATCACCTGGTCTTTCTTAGCGGATGGTGGTACTCGGCTAAGGCCCTGATCTGGCTGGCAACTGTGCTCTTACTATCCGGATTCTTCCTGACTGGGGATGGCACCCAGCCAAGGCAGCAGGAAGGCCATATGGTCTTTTCTGGTCTTGTGGTGATCATATCCGGGTACCTAGCATTCCTATTTATAGGAATCGTGGTATCCTGGCGAAAACAATGGGCAAATAAACATCGGCAGCAAGATCAAGGTAGGCAACTAAGGCCACTTTAGCACCTGGTCTTTCTTGGCGGGGGGTGGTACCCGGCCAAGGCCTTGATCTAGCTGGCAACTATGCTCTTACTATCCAGATCCTTCTTAGCTGGGGGTGGTGCCCGGCCAAGGTCTGATCCATCGGGCAACTATGCTCTTACGTACTGGATCCTTCCTAGTAAGGGGTGGTACCCGGCCTGGGCAGCAGGAAGGCCATATGGTTCTTTCTGGTCTTTAGGCAATCACACTTAGGTACCTCGTATTCCTATTTGTAGGAATCTTGGTACTCTGGCAAAAACAATGGCGAAATAATACTGGCAACAAGATCCAGGTAGGCGACTAAGGCCACTTTAGCACCTGGACTTTCTCAGCGGAGGGTGGTACCCGGCCAAGGCCTTCATCTGGCTGGCAACTATGCTCTTACTATCTAGATCCTTCTTAGCGGGGGGTGGTGCCCGGCCAAGGTCTGATCCATCGGGCAACTATGCTCTTACGTACTGGATCCTTCCTAGCGGGGGGTGGTACCCGGCCAGGGCAGCAGGAAGGCCATATGGTTCTTTCTGGTCTTGAAGCGATCCTCCTAGATGGACTAATCCGATCTAGGGTATCAGGAGCACTATGGAGATTTCCTGGTTTTATGGCGATCCTCCTGGAGGGATCTATCCGGTCCAGGGCATCAGGAATGCTATGTAGCTCTCCTGGTCTTAAAGTGACAATCATGGGGGATTCAATTGGCGACGTAAAGTAGGTAGATGTAGACAAATGTAGGCAGGAACAAATGGAGAAAGAAACCTTCTTTATTGATGATCAAAGAAAAAAAGGAATACAAGTACTCACGACTACTAACATCTTCTAAGAGTCGTTTAGGATTAATCCTGGCCGACTTGCCTTGTAGAATTTATGGGTAGAACCTCTTGAGATGATCAGCATTCCAAGTGTGGTCTACTGGATGTCCATCCATATCATTCAACTTGTAGGCCCCAACCTGGATCACCATTTTGATTAGGTAAGGACCTTCCCAATTAGGTGATAGCACTCCGTCCGACCTCTTCCGGGTATTCTAGGTAACCTTTATGAGCACCAGATCCCCTTCTTTGAGGCTTCGGATTCTCACTTTCTTGTTAAAGTAATAAACAATCTGGTTCTGGTAAACTGCTACTCTTTCAGCTATCCTGTCCTGCTTCTCCTCTAGGAGGTCCAGGCTGGCCCTCAGCTTGCCCTCCTTTCCCTCGGGGTCGAAATGCTGCACCCGGAAGGAGGTGAGCTTATGCTCTATAGGAAAGACGGCTTCTACCGTGAAAGCTAGGGAGTAGGGGGTTTCTCCGGTAGCGGTCCTTTTGGTGGTGCGATACGCCCATAGTACGTCCGGGAGTTCATCAGCCCATCTTCCTTTCTTCTGCTGAAGTTTTTTCTTGAGGAGCTTCTTGATGGTTTTGTTCGTGACCTCTACTAGGCCATTGGTCTGGGGGTGCACCACGAACGCGAAGCGGAGTTCAATCCCCAAACTTCCACAGAATTCCCGAAATCTAGCGTTGTCGAACTGCTTACCCAGATTCGTGATGATGACCATCAGAGTCCTGAATCGGCAAACCACATTTTTCTTGATGAACTCTGTTGTATTTGCTTCAGTAATTCTGGAGAGGGGTTCTGCTTCCACCCACCTGGTGAAGTGATCAATAGCCACGATTGCATGTTTCTGCTGACCTGACGCGGTTAGGAGAGGTCCAATCAGGTCCACTCCCCAGAATGCAAACGGATACGGCGAGCTGATGGTTGATAACCGTTCTGGAGGCAGGTGATGCAGGTTTGCCATTTTCTGACATGGTTCACAAGACTGTACGAAGTGCCTTGCATCATGGTGCAAGGATTGCCAGAAGTATCCCATGCGTAGCACCTGATAAGCCAATGCTTCTCCTCAGATATGATTTCCACAGTCTCCGGAGTGCATTTCCCTCAATGCCCAATTCGCATCCTCAAGATGTAGGCATCTGAGCAAAGGGAGTGACCTACCTCTACGGTAAAGATGCCCCTCTATCAAGCAGTATCAGACCGAGGTTCTCTTGATCTTACGAGCTTGATCAGGGTTTTTAGGGAGCTTTTCTGATTAAAGGTACTCCACGATTGGATCCATCCAACATAGAAATCGCTCTACGAGGTTGACTTCCTTGCTCTCAGAGATGCTTGACACAGTGATTATTTGGAGCGGAACTTCTTTTGGCAGCTCTTGTCCTCCATTGGCAGCTATCTTGGCTAGGATGTCAGCTCAATGATTCTGCTGCCTAGGTACCTGCTCGACCCTGAAACCCTTGAAGCGAGGCAACAGCTCTTGTACTTTTCAAGGTAGGCTACCGTGTTATCCCCCTTGGCCTGGTATAAACCAGTTATTTGGTTGACTACCAATTGCAAATCACATTTGGCAAAGAGGTAATCAGCTCCCAGCTCTACTGCTATTCTCATCCCTGCTAACAAGGCCTCATACTCAGCCTCGTTATTGGTGGTGTTGAAGCCGAATCTGAAACAGTGGCAGCATTCGACTTTCTCTGGGTCTGTAAGAATGACCCCACCTCCACTTCCTGCTTGATTCGATGCTCCATCGATATACAGGATCCAGATGTTTCGATCGGTGGGCCAATCTGCAGGCTTTTGTTCCTTCGGAGGAGCTCGAATCAGGCTCGGGGCAGCACCTTGATCGGGGATCACACTGAATTCTACCATGAAATCTGCCAAAACCTGGGCCTTGATGGTAGTCGTGGCTTTGTATTTGATATCGAACTGGGAAAGCTCGAGGGCCCACAGCACGAGTCTTCCCGATACATCAGGCCTTTGTAGAAATTGTCGCAAAGGTTGATTAGTGACTACCACGATGGTGTAAGCAATGAAATAAGGGCGGAGCTTCCTAGCTGCTACTACCAGTGCAAATGCGAGCTTCTCTAGGAGAATGTAGTTCTTTTCTGATTTGGTTAATGTGTGGCTCACATAGTAGACGGGGCGCTGGGCTCCATCTCCGTATTCTTTCACTAAAGCTTCACTGGCGGCGGTTTCAGACACTGCCAGTTATAACTGTAGTTCTTCTCCTGGTACAGGGCTAGCTGCATGGGCAGGCTAGCGAGGTACTCTTTTAATGACTAGAAAGCTTGCTCACTGCCTTGGTCCCATTTCATGTTCTTCCTCTATTTAATTGCCTTGAAGAACGTGATGCACTTGTCAGTGTATCGCGATATGAAACGGTTCAGGGCTGCGATTCGCCTAGTCAAACCCTGCACTTGTCTGAGTGAGGTGGGAGATTCAAGATCCAATATGGCTTTGATCTTTTCGGGATTAGCTTCAATTCCTCTCTCGTTGACTAAGAATCCGTGAAATTTCCCGGCTGTAACCCTGAAGGCGTATTTAGCCAGATTCAGACGCATCTGATTTTCCCTGACTATCTGGAAAGTCTGGCTGAGGTGGTCTTGGTGATGTTTAGCTACCTGAGACTTTGTAATCATATCATCGATATATACCTCTATCGACTTTCCTATCAGTCCCCTGAATAAGCTGTTGACCAGGCGCTGGTAGGTAGCTCCAGCGTTCTTGAGCCCGAAGGGCATAACTCTGTAGCAGTACAGGCCTTGCCCGGTTATGAAACTGGTCTTATCCTGGTCAACAGGGTGCATCAGGATCTGGTTGTATCCTGAGAAGGCGTCCATAAAGCTTAGGAGCTTATTGCCCATGGTTGAATCTACAAGTTGGTCGATTTTCAGTAGCGGGAAGCTATCCTTCGGGCAGGCGCGGTTGAGATCTGTGTAGTCAACACACATGCGCCACTTCCCGTTTGCTTTGGTTACCATGACTACGTTGGCAATCCACTCGGGGTACCGAGACTCCCTAATGAACTCTGCCTTTAGTAGTTTGTGTACCTCCTCTTGCACCGCAGCATTTCTTGCTTGGTTGAAATGCCTTCTCTTCTGCTTGACTGGCTTGAAGGTGGGATATACCGCTAACCTATATGTTGCTAAGGTAGCGGGTATTCCCGGCATCTCCTCATGACTCCATGCAAAGATGTCATTATATTTTCGTATGAGCTTTATCAGAGCCTCTTTTACCTTCCCCTCCAATGCTGAACCTATCCTGACAACCTTGGAAGGATCGGCCTCTCTGATAGGTACCTCTGTAGGATGGCTACTGGCCCATCCCTTTTCTTCTTTTCCCCTGATTTCTATGTCGGGGAGCTCTGGCGTAGATCCCATTTTATCCGAATCTGTTTCACCTTCGAAATCTTCCTTCGAAAACTGGTGATCTTGGTTGATGGTTACCTGTACGCATTGCTTAGCCAGCGCTGCTGGATTAGTAGATACTGTATAACACTTGCGTGCAACCTGTTGATCTCCTCTCACTTCGCCCACCTTGTCTCCTACTGGAAACTTCAGGACGTTATGATATATCGACAAGACTCTTTTGAGAGCAGATAGGTAGGGTTTTCCTAGTATGGCGTTGTAGGCGGACGGGGTCTCTACTACAATGAAATCCGTCATCAAGTTCTACTGGAGTGGCGCTGTCCCTACTATTACCGATAGGATCATAGACCCGGTGGGAATCAGTGAGTCTCATGTGAACCCGTATAATGGGGTAATACAGCTATTGTAGCAAGGTCTTTTCAGGTTGAATTGCTCCAAAAGCGCTTTTGAAGAGGATATCAATGCTACTACCTGTGTCAATCAAGACACGATGAACCAAATTGTTGGGTATCTGCACAGTGATGACCATAGGGTTATCGTGGGGCTGCACGGTGTTATACACGTCCTCTTCTGTGAAGACGATCTGTGCACTAGGAGAAAACTGAGGTGACCCCCTAGTAACTTTGAAAACACTCTGGCTTGCTTCCAATCTGGGAGCTTTCCTGGCATGGTTCTTTCGAGCATTGTTGGAGATTCCGGCCAGGGTGGGACCTCCGCTGATGGTATTGACAATGTGGATCTGCTCCATCAGATCTTTCCCTTTTGCTTTCCTTCCTTCTTCATACGCCTTGATATCGGCCTGGACCTCCTTTTCTAGTGCGTATGTTGTCGCGTACCTATTGGAGGAATTCCTCCAAGCAACCTCCCCTAACCAAGGCTTCAATCTGGTTCCGCAGACTATAACACTCTGAGGTATTATGTCTTGTATCCTCATGGAAGTCACAATACTTGTAGTGGTTCTGCTGATCAGCTGGTACCTTCATTGAGCCTGGCTTTCTAAGCAGTCCCTTGTCGCAGATGGCTAGGTAGATAGTTTCACGAGATGCCTTCAAGGGGGGTTAATAGGAGTATCCCCTTTCATCTCTATCAACCCAAGATACTTTCTTAGGTGGATGTGTAGCTCTGGGTGGAGTCCGCCTTATAGGGTACCGGTTCTGTAGAGGATGGTAGTACAGCGACCGATATGTAGACTTGTTGGGAGGTCTGTTCTGACTTTTCTGAACTGGTGCCGGCTTGAGCGCCTCCCTCTTCTAGCGCTTAGCAATTCTCATATCATCATGCTCCATTTTGACTCGGAGCTGCTCGTCTATCTCAACCTGCTCTAGAGCTCTGTTGTAGGCTTCTTGGTAGGTCTCCGGGGGATGTTTGGTGAAGGATCTGAACATCCTGCCTGCCCATATGTTCCTTCTGAAATTGGCCAAAGTCTCATTTTTCACGAAGACCCCCATCTAGATCACTTCCTTGTGGAACCTCTCTACGTAGGCTCTGAGCATTTCACCCCGCTCCTGGATCATATATTGGAGATGCATGGGATCCTTGGGGCGAGGTTTGATGCCCTGAAACTGAGTACAGAAGTCAGTAGTCAACCAGGTGAATGAATCAACGCTCCCCGCTGGTAGTTTCCTAAACCATGTCTTGGCACAGTCAGTCAGCGTGGTAGGGAACATTCTGCACATGGAGGCCTGGGTAGCATTCTAGATCTCCATCTGGTGAACAAAACTCTCTAGATGGTTCAGGGGATCCTCGGTTCCAGAAAATTTGTCGATTGGCATCTTGAATTTGGGAGGTAGTTCTGCCTCCTTAATCCTCCTCGTGAAGGGAGCATTCATCTCTCCTAAAGGATCTTTCTGGTTTTCCCAGTGCTTACCCTTCTTCAGCTCCTAGATCTCCCTTACCATTCTAGCGACCTGGTCCCGGATACGTTTGTTGCCATCATTTCCTGATTCCACCTCAGAATCTCGGTCGTCAGATCCCCCCGATATCGCAGAGGTTTCATCCTACTTCTCTCCATGGGGAGGGTCTTCTCCGACATCCCTGTTGCTGTCTCCTGCCATTGAACGATGGCGCCTCTTGGTCGCTTCCTGTCAAGGCTGTCTAGAAGAAGCTTCTGGTTGGATCAGATGGTGACGCTCCCTAGGCAGGAGATCAATGGCGGATCTAGCGCGTCAGGGTTGATAACCTGTAGGATTTCTCGGAACCAAGGGTACTGGTCCGAGTCTATCATGGACCGATGGTATTGGGGGCATGGGCCTGAGTCTATCATGGATTGGAACAGGAGGTGGTGGTCCCAACCTGTCGAAGGGAGGTACCCTAGTACCTTGCTGATTGGCCTCTCCCCTGGGATCTGGTATCGCAGGCTGATTGGTACTGCCTTCGGTGACCATTCGAAGCCAAATGCTCTCTATAAAGGCCGCGACCTATTGGTCTAGGTTGGCAGGTCCAGCTGCTGGGGTAGTAGGTACCTAGGGGGTAGCCCGCGCGGCAGCTGACAGCTTTGAGACGGGTTTGCGACCCTTTCCCCCCTTCTTCGGCTTCTGACCCTTTCGGGTTGAAGTGTTCGACTAAAGTTCTGACGGGTCAGGATGACCCTGAGAGGATCAGAGCTTCATTCTAATAATCTAGCAAGAAAACGAGGCACACATGCTTTCTTTTGAAGGAGTGGTGTTTCCCACAGACGGCGCCAGAAAGTGTTAACGAAAAAATTCACTCGGGGTGAAAATCTCAATTAACACCCTCACCCACTACCGGTAGCAGCAGCGGGTAGGTACCTTCAGTACCGGGGTCCCTCTTTTAGTATGATCGAGGTCGACAGACCAAAGAATCGATAGAGAACACAAAGGGACCGGGAGATGTAAAACAAATATTGTTTTATTTAATCAATTACTACGATAGGTTTACAAAATGAATACATGCATATCTCTCTATCTCTCGTTACACTCTTTTACACCGGATGGAGATGGAGGAAACGTTCATGTCGATAAGTTGATTTTCTTCCAGTGATTGTCAATGGACTCTCACTGGCTTTTTCGGAATCTCTCGGGATCTCTCTCTGGTTATGGCGATCAAGAATCCTCAAAAAAGTCACTCCCCTTGCTTTACCCTTCAATGCCGTATATATAGTACTCCCCTAATCTCCTCAAAATACGGTTGTTTTTAATGAAGATTATAGAGAGTCCTATTTTAAGCATTGAAAGGCATTTGCGTGGAGCTAAAGGCGCGGGATTAGATCCCGTTAATCAATGGCAAATTCAAGTTATGATTCAATCGACCATAGGGTAATTAATGGCGCTTTATTTTGGCAATGGAGTCAACTTTCCTTCTTCGTGGAGCTTGATGGCGATGGAGTCAACTTTCCTTCTTCGTGGAGCTTGGAGGGAGATTCTGATCGTGAGTTCTGATGGAGGGTAGTGCTGACACCTCATTTTGATGAGCTTGTTCTGCTTCCTGCTGGAATGGTACTTGTGTCTTCATGTTCCCTATCGTATTGCCTGTGAGGTAAGGTACTTGCCTTGGAGGAGCTTCAGATGATCATACTGAGTATCAGGCGGGAATCAGGGTGGCACCAAGGCAGACATCGAGGTGGTACAGTGGTAGGTATCGAGGTACCTTGATCAACGTCGAGATGCTTGCGGGGTTCTAGGCATGCAAGCTATCATCGTACTAGTCTTGAACTGGTATCAGGAACTTCAGTAAGGCGAGATACATGCTTTCGGAGCTGGTATCCTATCTAGATAGATGGATAGTCGAGGTCCCAACCTCATCGAGGTCCCAACCTCGTCGGATATCGACTCCATCTAGGTGAAGGTACCGATCTCACAGGTCTCTTGGAGTATCTGGATGAATCTTCCTGGATAGATCTCTGTTTGGAAAATTCTCCTTTAGTCCCTTGCTGGAAAAACCTGTTAACAGATTAATTAATTATTTAATTAAAAATCAAAAACTTTTTATGACTAGGAATTATGTTTCCTAGTAGTATACTATTATAGTAGTATAATAAATATAAAAGATATAATTTGATAAGTAGATAAATAAAGAATTTATTTATCTAATCAAATAAGGAAGTCTTTAATATAATAACAAATACACTTATGAGTTGGGTTAGGGTTAGGATTCTTGAGTTGATAGAAATTTGGGTAAAGCACAAATCCTCTTGAAGTGAGGAATTCGGCCAACCCTAGATTTCCTATTAAGAGAATTGGCCAACCCTAATTAAATTAGCAATAGAATTAGGCCACCCTATATATATGATGGGATAAAATTCAGCCAAATGAATGCTTCTTGCTAGAGAGATTTTTCTTTTGCTTAGACAATAAAAAAAATCCAACTCTAGAACATAGTGAAATTTCGGCCAAGAGGAAGAGAGAAAGATAGCTCTGAATTCGATAGTGCACTTGCAAGCCTTTACATAAAAAGGTTTTGTGCACACTTTCGATTTAGGTTCACGCGAGTTTCAATCATAACGATTGTGAATTCAAAAGTGACCGGAACGATCTTTCTAGGCTCTTGGAGTTTTGGTGATTAACGATCAGGAAAGAAGATTTCCTTTTTTCCATTCTCAGGTACGCAATTCAAAGAATAGGGAGATCACGCTCCTAGGTGATTCACGTTCGTGATCTGATTAGAAGATCTTGCGGATTACCATCGATGCTAAATCAATCGGATCACGCGACAAGAGGTATGATATCTTTTGAATATATGTATGTTTAATTAATTAAAGGGTCAACGTTCAAATATTGGAAAAACTTTAAACTATACTAAATTCGTTTTTAGTCTCGCTTCTACTGCGTTTTTCGTATTTTTTCCCTACAATTGGTATCAGAGCCTGGTTATACCCTTTAATTAATTAACGTATATATACGTGAATCTATTTCTTTTTATTGTGATTATGCATGTTTTAAAAAGAGATGGCACTCTAGGTATTCACATATATAATTACATGTGGCATGTATGGATTTATATATGTTATTATAAAGTGAATTGTTATTGCTCGATTTTGGTCCTAGAATTTCAATGTATTTTTGTTTCGGAATTGTAACAAGAAGGGTGGCCTATTATCGTCATAAGTTCCTTCTTGGTAGTTACTAGATTCTCTATTTTTTATTGTATTAAAAAATACTGCAGATTTTTTTTTTTAAATAGTGCAGTTTTTCTTGTGTAAATATTACTGCAGTGAATTAAAATAAATAAATACTGCAGTAATTTATTGTGTAAAATCTGTTGTAATACATTCAAGTTTCGAAGATTCGAAGAGTTGAAGAATTAGAAGTGGATGAGGAAGCAACCGGAACAAGCTTGGTACCGTGCGCACCATGGCAACAAGCGTGCGTGCACGTTAGTGCGTAGCTACGCTTGTTGGGTGCATGGGCCGCGCACGGCAGTCATTTATGTGTCATGGGCTGCGCTTGACAGTCCTTTGGGGTGTGCACGCCCAAAGGTGGCAGCCAAGGGGTGAGGAAGTGGATGATGGCCGCTTGAACACTTGTTCGCCAAGAAAGAATATTTTGTATTCCAAACAAATGTAATTTACTTGCTTTTTTAGGATGGACCAAAATTGTAGCTATTTATATTTCGATAAATATTACAATATTTGTTGTTGTATGATAACATGTCATATAGAATAGGAGTGCCACTCATATATCTCTTTTGGTATGAACATGCATTGAATGATTTAGGTATCTAATTGGCATTTAGATAACTTGGTAAAATCATTCTATGGAATTTAATCACACGCCTTAAATAATTGAGTGGGAGAAGGTGTGTTAGAACACCTATAGCCTCCAAGGTTAGTTGAGCTTTATTATTTATTGGTAATCCCCCGAGGGCGTCCATAAATGGAATTTAGCAAAATAGTTCCTTACAAGGATATACTAGACAATTGACCTAAACGAAATCTACTCCCAGAGGATGGATTTTCGTGAGAGAATATTGAGGGTCGATATCTTGGTAATACACTCAATGTGATTTTATTAATATCCTCCCGAGAGTTCTTGTTAATAAATTTGCAAGTCTAAAATTGAAAATGCTGGTTGTTATGTTAACAATTAGATGGGACCTAGTCCAACTGGTAAATGGTACGTACTCCCAGAGGAGGCATAACGTTTATGGGTGTTGGATCACCGTTGAATTTTTATGATTGAATTATTTATTTAATTCAAGATAATATTTAAAATGTGCTTTATCATGATTATTTACTCATATATAATTTTGTTTTATTCAGTTTTATTCAGAAATCATGACTCCATCACTTATGAACATCCTGAAAGATAACACTTTAACTTGAGATAATTATATCACATGGAAAAGGAAAATTGGGTTGTTGCTACAAAATGAAAAACATAAGTTTGTTCTGACTACTCCTAAACCATCCCTTCCTAATAATGAATCTAATATTTTGCAAAGAGATGAGTATGAGCAATGGATGACTTCAGATGATATGGCTAAATGTTACATTATGGCCACTATCTTCGACGTGTTGAAACAGCAGCATGAAGGAATGGAATCTGTTGCTGATATAATGGTATCTCTGGAAGAGATGTTTGCAATGAGGTCTAGGTCGACTAAGAGAGAGGCAGTGACTGCTTTTATGAATCTTAGGATGAAACCTGGACAGGCTGTGAAAGATCACATGATGAAAGTCATAGCACATCTCTGTAGGGAAAAATACGAAAAACGCAGCAGAAGCGAGACTAAAGACAAATTTAGTAGAGTTTAAAATTTTTCCAATATTTGAACCTTAACCCTTTAATTAATTAAACATACATATATTCAAAAGATATCATACCTCTTGTCGCGTGATCGGATTGACTTAGCGTTGATGCTAATCCACAAGATCTTCCAATCCGATCACGAACGTGAATCACCTAGGAGCGTGGTCTCCTTATTCTTTGAATTGTGTACCTGAGAATGGAAAAACGAATCTTCTTTCCTGATCGTTAATCACAAAAACTCCAAAGCCTAGAAAGATCGTTTCGGTCACTTTTGAATTCACAATCGTTATGATTGAAACTCGCATGAACCTAAATAGAAAGTGTTAACATAAAAATCCACCTGGGGTGAAAATCTCAATCAACACCCTCGACCCTCTAACCCGGAGGTCGCATCGGGTGTGGTAGGTACTTCGTACCGTGGTTCTGGTAAGGTGAAAGCAAGATAGATGCCACGGTAGGAGAACAGTCATCCCTCCCATCAGGTGCAGTATGATGGTACCCAGTCCTGGTATCTGGTCCTGGTACCTAGTCACCTCTCTATGTGCCTTCAATATTCCTCCGACCTAGATAATGAGCTAGGAGAGGTACATGAGAGCCAGGACCAGCATGGTCGGTGCCTAGCACGCATATATGCATTCATAACAAGGAGGCAGATGGGAGAATGACAACTCTTTTAGTAGTGGTGGACTGACCTAGGGGGAAAAGCATCACGATTGATCACATGCTGAAAAACCCCCAGGCAGTATCCATTGGTAGGGAGAAAGACCATTCTTTATATTTATATATTACGAGAGGTGCTCCGGAGAGCTTACATTAATACAAACTGAATCCTGGTAGGTCATAGTTAGAGGGGTACCATTTGGCACCGATACATTCATGGTTAAAACTGACATACATAGCAGTCGATACAATGGTGGTGTAGAGGGAATTTGGGCAGGGTCCCTTTTACACTCCAGGCGATGGAGAACTCATATTCCTAGTGGAGAAGTGGGTGAAATCTAGGATCGAAGACATCTTGGAGATATGGAGATGTAGGAGAGCTGTTGGAGAATGTTGGAGAGAATGTCAGGGAGTCGAAATGTTGGGGAATCGACTTTTGGAGAGTGACTTGTTATATTTATATCTGTTCATCCTTGTTGCCCACTCCATTGACTTAGTTAATTAATACACGGATTTGACCTTTAAGGAGTTGAATATTCTCTCATTAACGGCGTTATGAATGGCCATTAATGGAGTTGACTGATTTCCTCATTAATGGCATTGTGAATGACCATTAATGGAGTTGACTGATTCCCTCATTAATGGCGTTGTGAATGGCCATTAATGGAGTTGACTGATTCCCTCATTAATGGCGTTGATTATCTCCATTAATTACTAGAGAGGTCAACTTTCTCTTTTACATTGCTTGAAGGAGAATTCTGACTCTGTGTCCTGATGGTATGGTACACTGGTGTACCGGAGTGCATACTGGCGTGGTGCTTGTTCTAGCATGCTGGTACCTCTTCCCGGTTCCATTCTTCTTACTTGGTGGGTAGGATACACATTCTGGTTAGATCCTAGACTGATATCGCGGTACTTAGGTACCGGGTAGATGTCGCGGTACCTAGGTACCGGGTAGAAGGTATTGTAGTACCTAGGAACCAGGTAGGAGGTGATCGTGCCGAAATTGTTGTATATTTTGGCCCTCATTCCTATTCCTTTGTCTCGTTCTTGTGCGTATTTTCTATATATTTTATGTCAAATAGGCTAATTAGTGCTAATTGCAGGCAATAGATGTAATTCTGGGTTTGGAAGCTTGTTGCGGTGATTCCGACAGAAAAAGGGCGAAAGTAAAGGCAAAAAAGTACAAACAACTCTACAGTGTGGGTCCGGTGCGGGTCCAGTGCGGGTCGCAACTGCACTCCGACCGTACTCCAGCCGCACTCCAGCCGCACTCATGTTCATAGTCGGGACAAGATGCAGTAAAGAGATAAAGTGCGGGTATAGTGCGGGTCACCAAACCGCACTCCACCTGCACTTGCACCAAGAACAGAAGAGCAGAATTGCACCTGACGTTAGAGTGCGGGTACTGTACGGGTCATCAAACCGCACTCCACCCGTACTTGCACCAAGAACAGAAGAGCAGAATTGTACCTGACATTAGAGTGCGGGTACTGTGCGGGTCACCCAACCGCACTCCACCCGCACTTGCACCAAGAACAGAAGGTAGATTTTGCACCTGACAGGGAAGTGCGATTCAAGTGCGATCACAGTGCGATTCCAAGTGCGGGTCAAGTGCGGGTAATTCAACCGCACTCCACCCGCACTAATGCCCTGATCCGAGAACTGAAGTTGCAGACAACCCATACAGTGCGGGTACGGTGCCGGTAAATCACCCGCACTCCACCCGCACTCTGAGCGCGACAGCTTCTGGTTTCAGGCTTAAGTGACCTATTTTTCCATCCTCTATAAGTAGAAAAGGATGGGAACGAACCAGAAAAAAATCACCATACCTCCCAACACTTGTATCTTTAGCTAGAAACACATCTCCCTCTCATCCAAACCATCTCTACTCAATCAAAGGCAACTAGGAGACTTGGATTCAAGCTTCAAGGAAGGAGATCAATCTTTAAGGGTTATCTCTACTCTCTCTCTTAGTTATTAGTTTGTAATAGAACATGAGTAGCTAAAATACCCCACTATGGGGTGGATGTTATTTATTTGATGGATATTTTGGGCTTTTTAAATAAACTCTATGTGTTATATTTATTATATCTCTATATTTCATTCCATTACTTGTATTGATTGCCATTTTTGACTTGCTTGGATACACCCTCTTTGCATGTTGATTTGGATTACTTGAGTAGGCAATTAGGTTGTCTAATGCTCCATTAAATGGAAGGATTTCCGGAAATCCGGCTCTATAACCACGCTCTTAATCTAATCTCGAATTAGTGGCTTTCACTATACATCCTAGGTTAGCCACTTGTGAGAGAATTAGAAGCCTCCACTATACACCCTAGGTTGGCTACTTTAGTGATTCTACGAGAACTAACCTTCGAGTAGAATTCGGTTGATAACCTAAAGCCTCATCCAATCTCAAACGGGTGGCCTTCACTATACATCCTAGGTCGGCCACTTGTGAGGGAATTGGAAGCCATCACTATACATCCTAGGATGGCTACATTAGTAATAGGTTGAGCCATAGCTAGATAGATGAGCATTCATGGAACAAGTCCCAATTGAGTAACTAGCCACTGTTGGTTGCTTAAGAGGGATTAATCGCTAGTAGGAGGTCTTCGCTGTACATCCTAGGTTGACCTCTTGCTAGAGATATATACCAACACTATACACCCTAGGTTGGTTACATTTGTCAAAACGTACTTAATTGAGAGTCTGTTGCAATTGCCCCAATATTCACTTACGAGTACATCAACCCCGTAGTTCCATCATCATTCATTCATCACTCCATTATCATCCTATTTCATTTGCTTTCATAGTTTAGTTTATATTGTATTTCCATTCACCATCATTTACTTTTATGCATACTAGTTATATTAATCCTAATCTTATCACCGCTACCTCGATCTCAGTGGACGACACCCGTGCTTGCCGCTTTGCTTGTATTTATACTTGTGAACGCATCGCATAGGTTTTATAAATTGTTTTGACGGACGGTTTTCTGACGGCAAAAACCTTCTCATCAAATTGGCGCCGCTGCCGGGGATCGGTGTGCGTAGTAGTGATTAGATTAGTTTTAATACTATTAGTTTATTAGTTGTTTTTAGTTTTGTTAGTTTCTTTTTATTTCTTTGGTAGTTTTTTTTGTTTTTGTTTGTTTCAGGACTCTATGGATTCCTTTTGGCAAAATTCAGGGTCAAGCTACGAGCCTAACGAGAATGCCTACATCTCGTCATTCCAGTCAAATTCCGTTGAAGATCAACTACAAAATTTCATGAAGAATCATGTGCGGGAGACTGAGCAGATGATAGCATCTCAACAAGAGACTCAAGCCTTCATAGAAGAGAAAACCACCCAAATGCTCGAATCCGCCCAGCAGTCCACCCTGGTAAATCAGAGTTGTTTCCAAGTTAAAGCAGGCAAACCGGTGGATTCCTCTAATTTCTCAAAAGAAGACATGTATAAGCTCCGAATAGAATTTGAAGTGGAGCGAAGCAAGAGATCGGACGAGATGGACAGGATGATAAAGATGAACCAGCAGCTTATGAGCGTGAGCACAGAGCTAGTGTTGGAAAGGGGTGTGTTGAAGGAAGAGAATGAAGCACTTCAAGAGAGAAAAGCCTTGGGAATGGAAAAGGCGAGTAATCTCCAAGAGTTGAACAAGAAACTATTATATGAAGTGAAGATGCTCAGAGTTGAGAATGGTACTCTCAAGAAGACCAATGGCGAAGTCTCAGACAAGAACAAAGAATTAGAAGAACAAACTGAGAGATTTGAAGCCGAAAAGAGTACATCATCGAAGGCTTTGGAGAACTTAGTGAGGCTATCAAAAGCTTTTGAAGATAAGATAGCTCACAAGTCAATGAAGATGCAAATGGAGGTTGACCAAAAAGCCAATGCCTTAGAGGAAGCAAAGGTAGCACTAAGCAAAAAGGAAGAAGAGGTGAAGGCGTTACAAGTGAAACAAATCAAACGTCCTCAAGACCACGCATCAAAGGGGAGTTTCTCTAACTCTCATATCTTTTGCTATGCATGTTCTAAGATAGATCACTTTAAGGCTAAACATTACAAGCCAAATCAACATAGGAAAACTAGAGGTCCTAGGAATAGATGGAGTCCACCTAGGGTCAAGCAAATATGGGTAAGGAAAGACCAAGTGAACTTATATAGAAACATGTTAAAGGAAAAGATAATTAAGTCACCTAAATTTATTTGGGTAGTGAAAAACGGGGAATTTCCTAACTTGGTCAAACCACCCTTAGAGGACCCTAGCCTCTCCATGAATGCATCCCATTGAATAATTTTGATGCATGTAGTTAGTTTTATGTTTTATGTTGTATGTTGTTTAAATTCAATAAATTGTGATGTTGGGATAGTTTGGTTAGAATGTTATATTTTGTGGTTATTTGCACATTGAATTTATTGATTATATTTATGGATGAAAGAGCCGGAGGCTCTTGTGCAAGTAGGAATGCATGTGCTTTATATTATTTAATTCGGTTTGGGGGTTCATGCCCCATTCCGTCATTTTTGATAAAATACATGATGTTAAGCTTGACTTGTGCTTCAATGATATATTGCATGAATTGCCTTTATTTTGTGAGCCTTGTTTGAGTCATTTTTTTTAATTTTTTTGGGGCATTGATTGTGTTTGATTAGTGCCTAGGTTTATTTGAGTCATGTTAGGTGCATGCCGCTAGGCCAGATTCTCTTGTCTTCAACATTGAGGACAATGTTGGGTTTTGGTTTGGGGGTGTTGACGCCTTTTTGAGTCATCTTTTGTGTCTTGAGTCATTTTTGTGTCTTATTTTCGAAAAAGTTGCTGCTTAGCCAGAATTTTGAGCTTATTTAGCTTGGTGAGATACCTGGAGCATAGTGTTTGTGGCGAATGTGTTTATGCTTTGTGTGCTTATTCAATAACTCTTAGTCACTTTAGGGGTCTCACTTGCACTTCATTGGCTAGTCTCATCTTCTAGTGTCCAAGTTTAGGGAACTCGGTGCTCAAGCGCCTTGTTCTAATAGTGGAGATTTCCCTTGTGAGATCACAAACACAAGCCAAAAGCGTGTATATTTGAGGGAAAATGTTTTTCAAATCTGTAAACACTATTCAAACACCATGCATAGTCTCACTACATCAAAAATCATCATTTGTCATTGAACATGCATCATATATGTGGACTGCTTGACAGAAACTTTTATTCCCTTGGTAGATTGATCCTTTGAAGTGATATTAGGCAAGGTGTGTTTTAGCCACTCAAAAAGAAAGCCTAAATACTTCCCATTCCCGTAATATGTGTGCTCCCAAGCCAATTTTGAAGCCAAACACATATAGACTTTTCCTTTCTACACCCACGTTATCCATAACCCAAGCAACCTAAACACTTAGCCAACCCTCTCTTAATTGATCTTGTTGAGGCTTAGGAATCTAGAGTTGTGCTTTAATTTGATAAATGGCGTGTACCTAGGCAAGAATAATGAGTTGTTAAAATGTGCATAGTAAAAAGGCATGAAAAGAAAAGAAAAGAAAAGAAGCAAAAAGTAACAAAAGAAAAATATGCTTCAACTGCCTTGTGTAAATTGTAAATGCTACTCAAATGGGTAACATGAGTAGTTAAAGATTGCACGTAGAGTCTAATTGTATGCCTGGACGCCATATTGTATTTGGAAGTGGAGTTGCACGAGAAATTAAATGCTTAAGTGTAGAATGTATTGCCTTAACTTGGTTGATTAGTGCATGTGCCTAAATTCTCATTCTTCTAATCACCATTCACCGTGGCCACGTTACAACCAAATGGAAAAGACCTAGTTGATCTTAGGGGAAGTCTATATTGGGAATATTAGTTAATGAATGCTCTTTCCACGTTCATGACACATGATTCTTTCATGAGACTCACTCACTGAAAACAGCATTTATTCTACACTAAATGTATGCAACTAAGTTGATTCAGTTACATAAATTCATTGGCATACATGTTGCATGAGTGTGAACCTAGGTTCTGAGAGGAAAGATAAGAGAGAATCCATGTGAGAACCTAGTTTCGAAGCGAATTATGCTCGAGGTGTGAGAGTGAGTAGTTTCTGAGGCGAGGGCATTTTAAGTGTGGGATTCGTGTTGTGCCAGTTTCCCTTGGGGTGTTTTCGAGTTGTTTAGAACATTTCACATATGCCCATTCCTCGCTCCCATTTGCTTTTGCATATCTCTCTGCTAGTTGGTTCTGCAGCAAGTCTTTCTTTGTGTCTAGGAAAGTTTTTAGTTCGAGTCATTTTTAGTTTGTGTCTTATTTGTTTCATTTTATGTTTGCTCGAGGACGAGCAAAGGTTTGGTTTGGGGGTGTTTGATCGTGCCTAAATTGTTGTATATTTCGGCCCTCATTCCTATTCATTTGTCTTGTTCTTGTGTGTATTTTCTTTATATTTTATGTCTAATAGGCTCATTAGTGCTAATTGCAGGCAATAGATGTAATTCTGGGTTTGGAAGCTTGTTGCGGTGATTCCAGCAGAAAAAGGGCGAAAGTAAAGGCAAAAGAGTACAAACAGCTCTACAGTGCGGGTCCAGTACGGGTCGCAACCGCACTCCGACCGCACTCCAGCCGCACTCATGTTCATAGCCGGGACAAGATGCAGTAAAGAGATAAAGTGCGGGTATAGTGCGGGTCACCAAACCGTACTCCACCCGCACTTGCACCAAGAACAGAAGAGCAGAATTGCACCTGATGTTAGAGTGCGGGTACTGTGCGGGTCATCATACCGCACTCCACCCGCACTTGCACCAAGAACAGAAGAGAAAAATTGAACCTGACATTAGAGTGCGGGTACTGTGCGGGTCACCCAACCGCACTCCACCCGCACTTGCACCAAGAACAGAAGGTAGATTTTGCACCTGACAGGGAAGTGCGATTCAAGTGCGATCACAGTGCGATTCCAAGTGCGGGTCAAGTGTGGGTAATTCAACCGCACTCCACCGGCACTAATGCCCTGATCCGAGAACTGAAGTTGCAGACAACCCATACAGTGCGGGTACAGTGCGGGTAAATCACCTGCACTCCACCCACACTCCGAGGGCGACAGCTTCTGGTTTCAAGCTTAAGTGACCTATTTTTCCATCCTCTATAAATAGAAAAGGATGGGAACGAACCAGAAGGAGAACCAGACCTCCCAACACTTGTATCTTTAGCTAGTAACACATCTCCCTATCATCCAAACCATCTCTACTCAATCAAAGGCAACTAGGAGACTTGGATTCAAGCTTCAAGGAAAGAGATCAATCTTCAAGGGTTATCTCTACTCTCTCTCTTAGTTTATTTGTTTGTAATAGAACATGAGTAGCTAAAATACCCCACTATGGGGTTGATGTTATTTGTATGATGGATATTGGGCTTTGTAAATAAATTCTATGTGTTATATTTATTCTATCTCTATGTTTTATTCCATTACTTGTATTGATTTCCATTATTGATTTGCTTGGATACACCCTCTTTGCACGTTGATTTGGATTACTTGAGTAGACAATTAGGTTGTCTAATGCTCAATCGAATGGAAGGATTTCCAGAAATCCGGCTCTAAAACCATGCCCTTAATCTAATCTTGAATTAGTGGCTTTCACTATACATCCTAGGTTAGCCACTTGTGAGAGTATTAGAAGCCTCCACTATACACCCTAGGTTGGCTACTTTAGTGATTCTACGAGAACTAACCTTCGAGTAGAATTCGGTTGATAACCTAAAGCCTCAACCAATCTCAAACGGGTGGCCTTCACTATACATCCTAGGTCGGCCACTTGTGAGGGAATTGGAAGCCATCACTATAC
The DNA here is from genome assembly GCA_033220585.1 of Dipteronia sinensis. NCBI lineage: Eukaryota > Viridiplantae > Streptophyta > Magnoliopsida > Sapindales > Sapindaceae > Dipteronia > Dipteronia sinensis. The sequence continues at coordinate 31,854,569 of CM065638.1, forward strand.
ATCCTAGGATGGCGACATTAGTAATAGGTTGAGCCATAGCTAGATAGATGAGCATTCATGGAACAAGTCCCAATTGAGTAACTAGCCACTGTTGGTTGCTTAAGAGGGATTAATCGCTAGTAGGAGGTCTTCACTATACATCCTAGGTTGACCTCTTGCTAGAGATATATGCCAACACTATACACCCTAGGTTGATTACATTTGTCAAAACGTACTTACTTGAGAGTTTGTTGCAATTGCCCCAATATTCACTTACGAGTCCATCAACTCCATATTTCCATCATCATTCATTCATCCCTTCATTGTCATCCATTTATTTGTTTTCATAGTTTATTTTATATTGTATCTTCATTCACTATCACTTTACTTTTCTGCTTGCTAGTTATATTAATCCTAATCTTATCACAGCTACCCCGATCTCAGTGGACGACACCCGTGCTTGCTGCTTTACTTGTATTTATACTTGTGAACGCATCGCATAGGTTTTATAAATTGTTTTGACGGACCGTTTTCTGACGGCAAAAACCTTCCCATCACTTTGTCAAGTTTTATAGTAGTACTCATGGGTGTTTCAAAATCTTTTCCACTTTCAAGCCCAAACCTTTTAACAAGATTTCTAGCATATTTAGATTGTGTCAACATAATGCCATCACTAGATTGTTTCACTTGCATACCAAGAAAGTAATTGAGTTCACCTACCATACTCATTTCAAATTCACATGACATGACACTCATAAACTCATTAACCTTTGTTTTACATGTAAACCCAAAAACAATGGCATCAACATATATTTGTGCAACAAAAATATCATTATCATGATGCTTGACAAACAAAGTCCTATCAATGCAGCCTCTCCTGTAGTTTTCCTCAACAAGATATTGAGTCAACCTATCATACCAAGCTCTAGGGGCTTGAAAATACATAAATCAAAATCAATCACACAACCCCTAATCTCTAACACAATCAATTTTTGTCATAAATAAATGCGGAATAAAAAAGAATGACACAATGATTTGATTTACGTGAGAAAACCCCAATATGGTAAAAAGAGCACGGGCCTAATCGCCAATTGAACCCTCAAATACACTAGTTACAAAAATGATTACAGCCTAGGTTGACCACATCACACCTAAACGGTTACTAATCTGTTTTTGCTACGCTTATGGCTTTAATTGTGATTTTAGGCTCTTGCTTGTATACAACCAACGGTTCATATGAGACTTCACTCCCAAGAGAAGAGATATGCAACCTAAAGTGAATATTAAGAATATTCTAAATGCATAAATGCTAGGTCAACACATTTAATGCTCATCTGATCATGGACGAATGATTTAAACAATCCTAGATATCATGTTGCTATATGGCACACATATAACTTAGCTATATGAAGTAGATGCAAACCTAGATGCAATAGCTATCACAATACAAAACCAAACAATCAACACAGAAAAATCTCAACTTGTAGATAAAAACTTAGTCTAGATGCAAACAAGTCATAAAAGAGATTTCTTGTTAAGCAAGAACACTAGAATGAATGAAGATGGTGTTCTACTTACCAAGTCATGTGTGTTGATGAAAACCCATGCTAAAACACATCCTAGATGAAGCTAGATGATGCTTGATTCATGAATGAATGATGGGTGTTTGGATTTTTGTCAATAAAAATTGAATCTTGATGGCTTTTCTTGCAAGTCACTCTTGAGCTCTATAAATGGAGCTGAATTGAAATCTGAAGCTCTAAGGAGGCTGAGAAGGGAAAAGGATATATATATATATAGCCCTTGTTGATATGGCGTCATTTTGAGACCAGCCAACAAAATCCCGTCATTACCGCTGTGTATACAGCGGCTCAGGCAAGTTTTCCAGACCACGGTACGCACAACAGTGTACTTACTGAACAACACCACGGTTGGGGCGGCTGTACAGGCAAGTGCACAGGCTGCGGCACAGGCAACAGAGACTTTTTAGAGAAAACCGCGGTAGGGACCGCTGTGCAGACATGTGCACTGACGCACTCCGAGCGTACCTCTAAACTAATGGTGCCCTAAAAACTAAATGGAATGAAAATGGAGTGCGCGAGTCTAATTAACCCTTCACAAGTGTACGAATCGCTGTTGAGTATAGCGGACACAAGTAAGGGTATCGATCCCACAAGGACTCTATAGGTATTGAAAATCAAAGTTAGAAAACTTATAATATCTTAACAAGGATTGACTATTAAATGATCTTAAAAATGTTTAGAATAAAGGTGGACCAAATGAGATACAAGGGAATATGATAGAGCATAAGCGTAAACCAAGATCTTAAATCATTATCTTTAAAACAACATCCATTTATCCAATAAGAGGCCCTAACTTAAAAGGTCTTTGAGAAAGACTGTCATCAATTCCACATCTCAATATGTCAAAGGATGGTGAATAGAGAAATCTTAATTCTAGAAAGGCAAATGACATTAACGAACATGGTCATGCATTATCAACAATCATTCCAAAAGAAAGTAAGGATATTAGTTGTGTTTGTTCAAACACATTTAATGATGATCCAACCACTTAAGAACATCTCATATGCTACCAATGCAAAGTAAAATACATTAAATGTATAGGTCATACATTAATTGCACAAATATAAACAAGATATAACAGATAAATATATAATATTGACTTAGATTATAGTTAACAACAAATGAACATCTATCCCTTACAACAATTTAGGCACGATCACAAAGATGAAAAGGGAAGAGTGTTGATCAAAGTCTCTATAGGAGCATGATAGGTAGCCTACTCTACCTAATGGCTAGTAGGCCAGACATTTGCTTTAGTGTTGATTTGTTTGCTAGGTTTCAAGCTAATCCTAAAGAGTCTCACGTGAAGGTCGTTAAAAGAATCGGTAGGTATGTAAAAGGAACACATAATCTTGGTTTATTCTATTCTTTTGATAATAGTGATATGCTTGTTGGCTATTATGATGCGGATTGGGCGGGAAACATTGATGACCGTAAAAGCACATCGGGCGGTTGCTTTTACTTGGGAAATAATTTGGTTTCTTGGCAAAGTAAGAAACAAAATTCCGTCTCTTTCTCTTCTTTCAAAGCCGAGTACATTGTGGCTGAAAGTGCATGCACACAACTTCTTTGGATGAAGCAAATACTCAAGGATTATGAGATAGATCTAGGTAAAATGACTCTCTATTGTGATAATACGAGTGCCATTAACATCTCTAAGAATCCAGTTCAACACTCACGCACAAAACACAAAGATATAATCATCATTTCATTAGAGAACTTGATGAACATTCTATTGTTTCTCTTGAGCATATGCCTATTAAAAATCAACTTGCGGATTTGTTTACAAAGCCTTTGGACAAAGAGAGATTTAAATCTCTTCGAAGATCCATTGGCATGATTTGTGTTGATTGATGTCTATGTGTGATTGTGAGTGGCTTGATAAGCAAAACTTATTTTGAATATCAATTTCTTTGAGAGCTACTCACTTGAGAAGTAATGATCTTGATCGAATAACTTTTATTGTTTCAAGATCATGCACTTGTGTTTTAATTTTTTTTTTAAAGTGCACAAATGCTTCTCTTATATGTTTAAGTTTGAGTAGTTTAGTTTGAAAATGTGTAGATTATGGTTGTATCTAAAATTTTATTGCTTAGTACATGATAGATGACTTATGGTTAGTATCCATTTTGCTTCGGCAACTACATAGAATTGAACGAGCACCTTCATGAAAAGAGCTTCACACCTTGGTTGTGAAGCCGCCCAATGTAGGAAAGGGTTACACCATTGTGATGAGTGAAATCCGTCATGAGGAGTATATGTTTATGTTAGAAAAATCAAAGAAGTGTTGAAAAGAATCAATAAAAAAATACTTTGATTCAAAGCAGATAAAAAAATGCTTCAAGGAGTATAGTTGAAAATTGTGATTGCTCGGGTTGTCAAATAGAAATGGGATAACGAGCCATATGCACACACACACGCTCATATGTTGAAATCTACTCTATTTAAAGCAAAAATTCTGGATGATAATCAGTTTGACCTAGATTGGAAATGCATTAGATGGATAGTTGTTGAAATGGTTTGAATGTTGATATCACAATTGCTCCTTTTATATATGCTAGAAGCATTCCACACACACACATATTTTGCTTAATGTGCTTGATTCATTAAAAATGAGAGATTATTTTTGAGAGGTTAATGAAAATCTATGATTCTCTCTTTGACCTTGAAAAGTTACGATATAATTTCTCTTATTGCTTGATATGTGTGAATGTGTGATTGTGTGATTCTCTTGTGAGCAAGTTTACTTATTGATCATAATGTGGAGCATATGTTAAGGGGGGGCTTAGTTTGTTCAACTTAGTTCTCTATATGATTTGTTTGCATTGTACCTCATATTTCTATCGTGCATCTCTTTGTCTATTCCTTGAAGAAAAAAAAGGGAGAAATGTATTCCTCTCCATTTGTGGAAGAAATGTATCATTTGTGATGTACCTTCTTTGTGGAATATTGACAAAATAAACTTCTTGTCATAAGGGGGATAATTCTTGTCATAAAGGGGAGAAAAAGAATTCTTGTTTATATGAGATATGGGGAGTCTTGTTTCTAGCTTATTTTTGTGAATATAACTCACCAATCTTCTTTGCAGAAGATTTCTTTTTTGTTTGGTTGTGCTTGTCTCACATGTGCTTTGGTGGTTAATGAGGAGATTCTTGAAGACTCATGGAGCCATGAAGACATTTTAGTCTAGGGATCTCTTTGTAAAGTGAGGATGTCAGAATGCAATCAACTGAGTTTTTTTTAGTGATCATTGTATGGTAAGGTTGAGGTTTTGCCATAGAATAGCCAAAGTGGGAGATTGTTAGGTTTTAGATTTGTGTTAGTTTGATTCCATAACAAAACTCTTTTTCTTTATAATGTTTAGTTGCTTAGGTGGTTCATGGTTCATATGAGCTTCAAAGTAGAAAAGCAACTTCTCATGCAAAGTTTGTCTTCAAGAGGATTGGTGCTTTCTTGGATGCTAAGGTATCAGTATTCTTCTTCCTCTTGTAGGGAAAAATTGCTTAAAACCGCAGCTGAAGGTGAAAAAATAATTTTCGTATAGTTTAAAATTTTTCTAAAGATTTGAACCTTAACCCTTTAATTAATTAAACTCAAATATACGGTTAGAGTTAAATACCTCTTGTCGCGTGTTCCGATTGACTTACGTCGATGGTAATCCGCAAGATCTTCAATCCTAGCACATACATGAATCACCTAGGAGCGTGGTCTCCCTTTTTCTTTGAATTGCTTACCTTAGAAAGGATGTATAGAATTTCTGATCTTGATCTTCAATAGTAAAACACCAAGAGCCTAAAAAAATAGTTCCGGTCACTTTTGAATTCACAATCAATATGATTGAAACTCGTGTAACCCTAAATCGAAAGTGTGCACAAAACCTTTTGATGTTAAAGGCTTGTAAGTGCACTATCGAATGAGAACTTATTTTCTTTTTCTCTCTTGGCCGAAAATCTATGTGTATAGAGTAGGATTTTTTATTTTCAAAACAAACAAGAATCTCTCTCTATTTTGCTTCTTGGTGGCCGAAAATTCATAACCTTATATTTATAGGTTGGCCGAATTTTCTCCTTCACCAAGTAGGGTTGGCCGAATTCATTGAATAGGAAATCTAGGGTTGGTTAATTTCCTTACTTGAAAAGGAATTGTCCTTTTCCCTAATTCCTATCAATTCAAGAATCCTAACCCTTGTAGGACTAGTGGTGGCCGAATTCTTTGTATAATAAGGAGTGTATGTGGACTTAATCCTTACCACATTAGGACTCCTATCACTTAAAAGAATTCCAACCCTAATCCAACACATAGTATTTAATTTACTGATCAGGAAAAGATTTTGATTTAAACTATTAATTAATTAATTCCCATTTAATCAAAACAATAAAATAAAATAATATCTTGGGCTATTTTATTTAGCCTTGTAGCCCACACCATGTATATATGGGCCCAATATTATTTTTCTTATTTTATTTAATCCATTAGACTTTAAATAAAAGCCCTCATGTGAACCAGACTTATTCTTTACTAAAAGAAACAAGCCTACATGTCTCCTTTTAATATATTAATATAATAGTGCAGCCCATTAAATCAGTAATAGACATATTATATTCTTAATATATTAAATGCAATTCTAGATGGACCAATAAATTGGTCCAGTAGAATATATCAAGTGATCCATGCAAGTAGGTGTGGATTGTGGATCTTGGCGGGCTATCTAAATTTAACCTTCAATAGACATAACCTAATCACAATCAACAAATAATTCACTTAGGTCCGATCTATTAATTTTAACTCATTCCACTAAAGGGCTAAAATTGAACTCTTAAATAAAGATAGAATAAGGAGTTATTTCTCATTCCTACCCTAGACAATCTTATAGGAGATGGTGTATCGTCGTGAATAATATCAGTAATCGCCAAGAGCTCATAGACCGCCTATAGCTCTCCAAGTTACCATATTTCCTCATATGACCACATTTTGAACTTGGATATTTTGACTTGTCCAGAAGCCATGTCTTCAATAATCATTATTGAAAACTCAACGTTGAGATTTAATATCCAATACCTCAAAACATCCATATGATGATATTATACTCTCATTTAATAAATGGAGCCACGATGTCCATATCTATAAATGAAGTCCTCTATCGATTAACAAATGAATACCACTAAACTATCGAGGATAGACTATGCTGTATAATCGTACTCATTGATAGCTCAAATGATAACACTTGCAACCATAAGTCCATCATTTATCTCAGGATTTAGATAGACTCTCCGATTGTCCTGATAATGAAAAGACTTATATCTAGTGACGGTTCTAGATAAAGTATTTCACTGTGATCCAGTTCAATGCACCCAGTGCACTAGATTCTTTTACTCGAAAATCTTTCGATGATTTTAGACTCATCATAACTCATTTGATCCCACTCAAATGCTAGTAAAAGAATTCTACAACTTTATCAAGATAAAGGTGCCCAACCTTTAACTTAAGTTGTGAACGTTATTCAAGACTAACTAAAGAATTGTGTCTACCTCATACATATCCGGATGTACAAACAATTCTTCATATCTCATAGTCTTTTGACCTTATGATTATTTACCTTGACAATTATAATTATAAATGCTATAAGATTTTGCAGAATCAGAAATCACTTTATTTATTCGAAAAGATTGTCAATTACAATATTATACTCTTGCTATTGAGCATAATCCTAACAATCTCCCACTTGTGCTATAGCAAATGTGTCATATCTCTCATTCCCATGTTCTCTAGGTGCCCATCAAAACTCTTCTGAGGTAGAGCCTTTGTGAAGGGATCTGCTAGATTTTCTGTCGACGCGATTTTGGTAATCGTCACGTCTCCCCTATGAACAATCTCCCTTAAAAGATGATACTTTCTTTCAATGTGTTTTCCTCTCTTATGACTTCTTGGTTCTTTCGACTTAGCCACTGCTCCACTGTTGTCACAGTAGATAGTGATCTGCTTATTCGCACTAGGAACTACTTCTAAGTCAATCAAGAATTGGCGAAGCCAAACAGCCTCCTTGGCAGCTTCGCATGCAGCTACATACTCTGCTTCCATGGTGGAGTCAGCAATACAAGATTTCTTGATACTCCTCCAAATGACTGCTCCTCCTCCAAGAGTAAACACAGATCCTGATGTGGATTTTCTAGAGTCAGAATCCGATTGGAAATCAGAATCTGTATACCCAACGGGGATTAAATCCCCTCCAGAGTATACAAGCATATTATCTTTCGTTCTCCTAAAATACTTAAAAATATGCTTGACTGCCGTCCATTGATCAAGACCAGGTTTCGATTGAAACCTGCTAACTATGCCAACAGCAAAACAAATATCTGGTCTAGTACAGAACATTGCATACATGAGACTTCCAACTGCCGAGGCATATGGAATTCTACTCATGAATTGCTCTTCATGCTCATTCTTAGGAACTTGTTCCTTAGAAAGTTTGATTCCATGCCTAAAAGGTAACATACCTTTCTTGGAATCTTGCATGGAAAACCTAGACAAGATTTTGTCTATGTATGAAGCTTGGGATAGTGCAATCGTTTTATTCTTTCTATCCCTTTTTACTTGGATACCTAGAAAAAAACTTGCTTCTCCTAAGTCCTTCATATCAAATTGTTTTGCTAACCATTCTTTTACTGATGTCAATACTCCCACATCGTTTCCAATGAGTAATATATCATCTACGTAAAGAATAAGGAAAACCAACTTGTCACCTTTGACCCTTTTGTATACACAAGGTTCTTCAAGGTTCTGTAAAAATCCAAAACCTTTTACAGCTTGGTCGAACCTTATGTTCCAGGATCTGGATGCTTGCTTTAATCCATAAATTGATTTCTGCAACTTGCATACCTTTTCCATTTGGCCCTTTTCAATGAATCTTTCTGGTTGCATCATATAGATGCTTTCGTCAAGACTTCCATTAAGAAAAGTTATCTTGACGTCCATTTGCCAAATCTCTAAATCTATAGATGCTGCAATGGATAAGAGTATCCTAATGGATTTAAGCATGGCCACAGGAGAGAAGGTTTCCTCGTAATCGATACCTTCTTTCTGTGTGTAACCTTTAGCTACCAATCTAGCTTTAAAAGTTTCCACCTTTCCATCCATACCTCTTTTCCTCTTGTATACCCACTTGCACCCAATGGGTTTTATCCCTTAAGGCAAGTCTACAAGGGACCAGACTTTGTTATCAAACATGGATTCAATCTCAGATTGCATTGCCTTTTGCTAATGGTGACAATCAACATCCTCCATTGCTTCCTTGTACGTGTAGGGATCATCATCGTCAGGGAGATTCTCAACAGATTCTCCTAGACCGATGTATCTTTCAGGTTGGGTTCTAACCCTCCCACTACGAGGAGGAATGGTAGGTTGTTGATTTTGTGTTGGAGTTGAAATTACAATTGGGTTAGGTTGATAAATCTCTTGTGGAATTGTATCTCCTGACATATCATTCAGGACAATTCTACTTTTGGGAACAAAATCATTCATATAGTCCTTTTCCAGAAATGTAGCATTTGTTGAAACAAACACTTTTAGATCTGAAGGACTATAGAAATAATATCTTTTAGTTCCTTTTGGATACCCCACAAATATGCATGTTTCCGAACGGGACTCCATCTTTTCTGTCTTTCCTTTTAACACATGTGCAGGACAACCAAATATCCTTATGTGTTGTAAACTAGGCTTTCGCCCAGTCCACAACTCATATGGTGTTCCAGGAACCGACTTCGATGGTACCACATTTAGAATATATATTGCAGTTTGTAGAGCATATCCCCAAAAAGAAATAGGAAGTGTTGAATAACTCAACATAGACCTAACCATGTTCAAAAGAGTTCTATTTCTCCTTTCTGCTACCCCATTTTGTTGAGGTGTACCTGGTGCAGAAAACTAAGAAACTATCCCATTATCAATAAGATATTGCTGAAACTCACCAGATAGATATTCTCCACCACGATCAGATCTCAAGATTTTTATGCGTTTCTCAAGCTGATTTTCTACTTCAGCTTTGAATGCTTTGAACATGTCCAAAGCATCCGACTTATGTCTCATGAGATACACATAACCAAATCTTGAGTAATCATCTGTGAAGGCGATAAAGTACTCATATCCACCTTTAGCTTGATTGCTCATAGGACCACATACATCAGTGTGTATTAGTCCTAAACATTCAGTGGCTCTTGCACCTTTGCTATTGAATGGCCTTTTGGTCATTTTACCTTCCAAACAAGATTCACAAGTTGGTAGATCATCAACCTTTAAGTCACTTAAAGGTCCGTCACATACCAATCTTTTAATCCTATTAAGGTTAATGTGACCTAGGCGTAAATGCCAAAGGTAGGTTTCATCTTTTGATAATTTTACTCTTTTATGATTAGGTTCCGTTATTTCTGTGTCTAACGAGTGAGAGATATTTCTATGCAAAAAGAATAGACCGTTTTCCAATGTACCTTTGCAAACAATTTTGTCATTCTTACTAATAATAAAAGCTTTATTAAAAGTAACCGAATATCCAAATTTATTTAAACAAGAAACTGAAATTAAATTCCTCTTGAATTGAGGTATATAATAAACGTCTATTAAATCTAAATGCCTACTAGAATCTATAATAACTCTAATATCTCCCACTGCACTTGCAGACACAAACGATCCGTTGTCCAAGCGCAAATTGATTTCATTCTTATTCAGCCTTCTCCTTTCTTGGAACCCCTGTAAGGAATAACAAACATGATTAGTGGCTCCAGAGTCTATGATCAAAGAATCTGTAGAATCTGGCAGAAAACATGTTTCAAGATAATTAATATTACCTTCTTCCTTCTTGTTCTGGGACTTTGGGCAATTTCTTTTCCAATGTCCCTTTTAACCACAAAGGAAGCATTTCCCTTTGATCTTGGTTACTTTCTTGGTCTCCTTCTTGGTAGGCCCAAGTTGCTTTTTCTTCTGTTGTTTCTTGACCTTCTGACGGGTCTTAACAGTAGCAACTTTACTAACCATATGAATCTCTTGACCTTTGCTTTTCACAAGGATCTTTTCAACGATTTGAACATCTTGCATCATGCCCTGCAAGGTGTATTCCTTTTTGTTCAAGGTGTAGTCTAACTTGAACTGATCAAAGGAATCTGATAGTGAGTTGACAACCATGTCAATTTTGGTCTCACCATCTATCTCAGCGCCATTTAATACTGCAATATTTAGATGTGCTATGACTTTCATCATGTGATCTTTCACAGCCTGTCCAGGTTTCATCCTAAGATTCGTAAAAGCAGTCACTGCCTCTCTCTTAGTCGTCCTAGACCTCATAACAAACATCTCTTCCAGAGACATCATAATATCAGCAGCAGACCCCATTCCTTCATGCTGCTGTTGCAACACGTCGGAGATAGTAGCCATAATGTAACATTTGGCCATATCATCTGAGGTCTTCCACTGCTCATACTCATCTTTTTACAAAATACTTGATTCATTATTAGGAGCAGGTGGTTTGGAAGTAGTTAGAACAAACTTATGTTTTTCACTTTGCAGCAACAACCCAATTTTCCTTTTCCATGTGACATAATTATCTCCAGTTAAAGTGTTATGTTTCAAGATGTTCATAAGTGATGGGGTCATGATTTCTGAATAAAACAAAGAGCATATATAAGTAAATAATCATGATAAAGCACTTTCGAATATTTATCTTGAATTAATTAAATAACTCAATCGTGAAAAATTCAACGGTGATCCAACACCCATAAATGTTACGCCTCCTTCGGGAGTTCGCACCATTTACTAGTTGGACTAGGTCCCACCTAATTGCTAACAAAAAAGCCAGCGTTTTCAATTTTAGCCTTGCAATTTTATTAACAAGAACTCTCGGGAGGATATTAATAAAATTACATTGAGTGTGTTACCAAGATATTGACCCTCAATTTTCTCTCACGAAAATCCCTCCTCTGGGAGTAGATCTCGTTTGAGTCAATTGTCTAGTCTATCCTTGTAAGGAAGTATTTTGCTAAATTCTATTTATGGACGCCCCTCGGCGGGATTACCAATAAATAATAAAGCTGAACTAACCTTGGAGGCCATAGGTGCTCTAACACACCTTCTCCCACTCAATTATTTAAGGCGTGTGATTAAATTCCAAAGAATGATTTTACCAAGTTATCTAGATACCAATTAGATACCTAAATCATTCAATGCATGTTCATACCAAAAGAGATATATGAGTGGCACTCCTATTCTATGTGACATGTTATCATACAATAACAAACATTGTAATATTTATACATAAAAATAAATAGCCACAATTTTGGTCCATTCTAGAAAAGCATGTAAATTACAATTGTACGGAATACAAAAAACTCCTTTCTTGGCGAACAAGACTTCAAGCGACCATCTCGCGCACGTAACTCGCGCGCCCGAAGATCACCAAGCAGCCCATGCGCACGCCTAGCCCATGCAAGGGCATGAGCTGCCGCATGGCCAGCCCATGCATGGGTCGCGTGCGCTGCTGCACCGCAACAAGCGCAGCTGCACGCTTGGTTGCGTGCGCGCTTGTTGTCTCGGTGCGCGCGGGTGCCAAGCTCGGTTCCGGATGCTCCAATTTCTTCAAATCTTCGAGTCTTCGAATCTTGAATATATTACAACTTATTTTATACAACAAAATACTGCAGAAATATTTTTTTTATTTAAACTACTGCAGTATTTTTTTTTTACAAATAAAAAACTGCACTTATTTTTTAGTACAATAAAAAACTGCACTAACTTTTAATACAATAAAAAAACTGCAGTATTTTTACAATAAAATTAATAAGAACTTAGCAACTACCAAGAAGGAATTATGGCGATAATAGACCACCCTTCTTGTTACAATTCCGAAACAAAAACTACATTGAAATTCTAGGACCAAAATCGAGCAATAACAATTCACTTTATAACAACATATATAAATCCATACATTCCACATGTAATTATATATGCGAATACCTAGAGTGTCATCTTTTTCTAAAACATGCATAATCACAATAAAAAGAAATAGATTCACGTATATATACGTTAATTAATTAAAGGGTACAACCAAGGCTCTGATACCAATTGTAGGGAAAAATTGCTTAAAACCGCAGCGGAAGGCGAAAAAATAATTTTCGTATAGTTTAAAATTTTTCTAAAGATTTGAACCTTAACCCTTTAATTAATTAAACTCAAATATACGGTTAGAGTTAAATACCTCTTGTCCCGTGATCCGATTGACTTACGTCGATGGTAATCCGCAAGATCTTCAATCCTAGCACGTACGTGAATCACCTAGGAGCGTGGTCTCCCTTTTTCTTTGAATTGCTTACCTTAGAATGGATGTATGGAATTTCTGATCTTGATCTTCAATAGTAAAACACCAAGAGCCTAAAAAAATAGTTCCGGTCACTTTTGAATTCACAATCAATATGATTGAAACTCGCGTAACCCTAAATCGAAAGTGTGCACAAAACCTTTTGATGTTAAAGGCTTGTAAGTGTACTATCGAATGAGAACTTATTTTCTTTTTCTCTCTTGGCCGAAAATCTATGTGTATAGAGTAGGATTTTTTATTTTCAAAACAAATAAAAATCTCTCTCTATTTTGCTTCTTGGTGGCCGAAAATTCATAACCTTATATTTATAGGTTGGCTGAATTTTCTCTTTCACCAAGTAGGGTTGGCCGAATTCATTGAATAGGAAATCTAGGGTTGATTAATTTCCTTACTTGAAAAGGAATTGTCCTTTTCCCTAATTCCTATCAATTCAAGAATCCTAACCCTTGTAGGACTAGTGGTGGCCGAATTCTTTGTATACTAAGGAGTGTATGTGGACTTAATCCTTACCACATTAGGACTCCTATCACTTAAAAGAATTCCAACCCTAATCCAACACATAGTATTTATTTTACTGATCAGGAAAAGATTTTGATTTAAACTATTAATTAATTAAATAATTAATTAATTCCCATTTAATCAAAACAATAAAATAAAATAATATCTTGGGCTATTTTATTTAGCCTTGCCGCCCACACCATGTATATATGGGCCCAATATTATATTTCTTATTTTATTTAATCCATTAGAATATAAATAAAAGCCCACATGTGAACCGGACTTATTCTTACTAAAAGAAACAAGCCTACATGTCTCCTTTTAATATATTAATATAATAGTGCAGCCCATTAAATAAATAATAGACATATTATATTCTTAATATATTAAATACAATTCTAGATGGACCCATAAATTGGTCCGGTAGAATATATCAAGTGATCCATGCAAGTACGTGTGGATTGTGGATCTTGGCGGGCTATCTAAATTTAAGATTCAATAGACATAACCTAATCACAATCAACAAATGATTCACTTAGGTCCGATCTATTAATTTTAACTCATTCCACTAAAGGGCTAAAATTGAACTCTTAAATAAAGATAGAATAAGGAGATGTTTCTCATTCATACCCTAGACAATCTTATAGGAGATGGTGTATCCTCATGAATAATATCAGTAATCGCCAAGAGCTCATAGACCGCCTATAGCTCTCCAAGTTACCATATTTCCTCATATGACCACATTTTGAACTTGGATATTTTGACTTGTCCAGAAGCCATGTCTTCAATAATCATTATTGAAAACTCAACGTTGAGATTTAATATCCAATACCTCAAAACATCCATATGATGATATTATACTCTCATTTAATAAATGGAGCCACGATGTCCATATCTATAAATGAAGTCCTCTATCGATTAACAAATGAATACCACCAAACTATCGAGGATAGACTATGCTATATAATCGTACTCATTGATAGCTCAAATGATAACACTTGCAACCATAAGTCCATCATTTATCTCAGGATTTAGATAGACTCTCTGATTGTCCTGATAATGAAAAGACTTATATCTAGTGACGGTTCTAGATAAAGTATTTTATTGTGATCCAGTTCAATGCACCCATTGCACTAGATTCTTTTACTCGAAAACCTTTCGATGATTTTAGACTCATCATAACTCATTTGATCCCACTCAAATGCTAGTAAGAGAATTATACAACTTTATCAAGATAGAGGTGCACAACCTTTAACTTAAGTTGTGAACGTTATTCAAGACTAACTAAAGAATTGTGTCTACCTCATACATATCCGGATGTACAAACAATTCTTCATATCTCATAGTCTTTTGACCTTATGATTATTTACCTTGACAATTATAATTATAAATGCTATAAGATTTTACAGAATCAGAAATCACTTTATTTATATGAAAAGATTGTCAATTACAATATTACACTCTTGCTATTGAGCATAATCCTAACACCTCTTGCAAGGCGTAAGCTCACATACACAAATTGCATACATTTGTGTCCCTGTATCACTGCGCTTAGTTGGTATAACACATACACACACATGTTGAAGTATGCACATGTATTAGCTTTAATTTGACAACTTTTGTATAAATTGCATGTTCTAAGACTATCTCTAGGAACTGGCTTATTTGTGTGTTCTTGTGTTTGTTTGTTTATGTTTTATGGACTTCGGACTTAAATTTGATCATATATTATACCTTATTGAGTTTTGGTCATTTCGGTTACTCATTCATTAGTTTTCAAGTTCCGAGTAAAATGTTACAAAACTTTCTGGTCACTTACCATGCATTGTCTTTGTCTTCATGTATCGAATCGAATTCTTATTTTTTGGTCAAAGTTTTGTAGTCTTCCATGTGCGTAAGGGAATTACAGTTTGTAATCTGCAAACGGATTTGAATTCGGAGTTTGAAGGTCGGAGAATGGTCAAAGAACCCAAAGGGAGCACGAAGGGAAGTGACAATGGCCAAAGGCCATCAAGCTACCTCCTCGACGAGGAGCGTGGCCATCTCAGGGATGAACCCCTCCCACCCCTGAGATGCCCACACACCTTCTAGGGGTGATGAGGTGGAGAGTTGGCCTTTGCCACCCGAGAGTCCCTCCTCTCCACATCATCTCCCTCCCTTTAAAACTCTTTTCCGTCTCATTTTTCAAATGTGAAAAAAACTGGTGCAGAGGTTTTTCAAAGAGTTTTTGCATTTTGTTTTGTGATATCTCTCTCAATTGAACTCCTATTTGATTGATTCAAAAGTCGAAATTGTTGGTCTTAAAGAAAGGAACAAACCCCAAGATTTTCAGAGCCAAATGATGTCTTGATTTTTCAAAGTGATCTGATTTCTACTCGTTTGTTCATCATTTATAAGTGAATCATCTTCTTTTCATTTTCTTTTATGATCAACTTCTTGAATCTTCTTATTTGACTAAGCAAAATGTTTAGAATGATTTTTGATTCAACTTTGTGGTTTGTTTGAGTGATTTTCGAGTTTATCTTGTGTGATTTTGTTTGAATATCTTTTAGCTAAAACTTGATGAGCATGGACTTGATTCTAGAAATATTTTGTATTCTTTAGCTTGATTGTTGATTTCTAGGTTTAGTCACATGTTCTAAGAACAAGGATATTTTTTATTGTGATTTCCATTATTCTAATCTAGTTCTTGTTTGAATAACATGCTTAGATTTCTACATATCTTTGTGATTGATCTTTGAAAGCCTAATCTAGTTCTCTAATTGCATGTTCATATAGTTTGTTTGATCTACTTGATCTATTTGCTTGTGGTTGCATCATGTTTGCATGTGTGCACTTCACTTAGATCATTGCCTTGCAAAAGGTTGAAATCTCTTGTTAAAGTGAGTGAAGCTTTAACTTGAGCAAAAAGATTTGGCTAGGATATTGATCCGGATAGCTAAGCAAGGAGTCTTGTCTAGGATCGGGAGGATCCTGATAGGCAAGCAAGGAATCTTCCTAGAGGCAAGAGTGCCTTGGATAGGAAGCTGCTTTCTAGAGGTGTGATAGTCACATATTTGGTAGGATGTACGCAAAGTGGTTCATTAGGAATGATGGTAGAATAGGAGTTGATAGCTTAGAGAGTGAATCATATGTTGATTGCTTTTTGAGTGTGTATCTCTTATTCATCACAGTGAATTGCAGTTTGCTGGTGGTTGTGATATCAACCCATGGATGTTTCCTCATTTTGAGGTTTTACCATGTAAAAATCTCTAATGTTTATTTTAGCATTTTAATTCCTTTAATTACTTTGACTTGCATTTCTTTAACCCTTGCTTAATTGATTTCATATTGCTTAGTTGAAGTTATCTACTTGTAAGAATTTCCAAGTGTGATTAAATTGCTTGTGTTTTTAAAGATGTGCTAGAATTTGAGTCTAAACCTATTCACCTCCCACCCCCTCTAGGTATTTTTTACACTATAAGTGACTAGGGAATTTCAAAAGGGCTACACATTTTGGTTGTGCAGCTGCCCAATGTAGAAAATGGCTACACCATAATGATTAATGAAAGACGTCGTGAAGTGTATATGTTTATGTTAGAAAAAATCAAAGAAGTGTTGGAAAAAGAATCAATAAAAAAATGCTTAAAGGAGTATAGTTGAATATTATGATTGCTCGGGTTGAAAAATAGAAATGGGATGACGAGCCACATGCACACAAATGCTCATATGTTGAAATCTATATTCTCTTAAAAGAAAAAATTCTGGATGATAATCAGTTTGACCTTTTATGGAAAAGCTTAAGATGAATAGATGTTGATATGGTTTGAATGTTGATGATCAAATTACTCCTTTACATATGCTTGAAGCAAAATTCACACACACACTTTTGCTTACAAATATTTTGATAATTTAGCAATTTTAGAAGAATTATGAGAGAGAATGAAAATCTGTGTGTCTCCCATAGTTTGTGGAGCTTATTTTGTTAGATTTCTTTAAAATTGCTTGAATGTGTGATTGTGTTGATTTCATTGTGAACAATATCTTATCTTGATCTTAGATAGAGCACTTATCAAGGAGGAGCACATTATGCTAGACTTTGTTCTCTTTTATGATATGTTCACATGTTTCAAGTTGATAATTGTTGGCATATTGATTGTTTGATATGATGAATCTTGAAGATGCAATTTCATATTCCTTGATATGCATCATGATTCTTCATAATGTTATATGCATTTGTTTTTTTTAGGTCACTAATAATGCATGAAATAAATTTTGTAATAATTGTATGAGCGTGTTTGCAATCAATTCCTCCTTGTTTGGGGTTGATATGATCCAGCTTGCAATCGATTCCTTCATGTTTGAGGTTGATATGATTGTGAGTGAAATCGATTCCTCCATGTATGGGGTTGATATGATTGTTAATGCAATCGTTGAACTTGGTAGAAATCACTTATGTGTTTAATAGTAAAATTTATGAATTTGTGATTCATTATACCTTGATGAGTTTGTTGTGTTGTATATATTTGAATAACCTTTGCTAGGTTAACATGGAGAACAAACAAGAATCAATGGAGAAGATAGAAGAGCTAAACACAAAGGTGGTTCAACAAGATGCAAAAATCAAGAACTTGGATGAAAACATTTCTTCAAGCAAAGCATCCACCTCCAAACATTATGTGAGATCAACAAATCTTTCAACGTTCTTTGGTGGCACAAGTGGCTAGCAAAGTTTATATGATCTGAAGGTATCTTTTCTTTTCCTTTTGGCTTCATTTTATGTCAAAGGGGGGAGAACTATGATATTATTTTTAGCCTATCTTCTTTTTGTATTTGTCAAGTATTGAACTTCTTATGGCATGTAATAATATGGATGAGATATTTTTGATAGGGGGAGTATACATGTATCCATTGTTGATATTTTTGACGGAATGAATGTATTTAGGGGGGGCGGGGGGGAGTATACATATATCCATTGTTGAATTAAGTTGTCATATCTATATTGAACTTAAATGTAGTATTCTTGTCTAGATTGCCATATATTTTCTTGTATATTCTTATGCTTCAAGTTTAATGTAGGTGATATGAAGAGAATCTCAAATGAAGAAGTTCAAGACTTGATGAAGATTAGTCTAGGGTGCACAAGTTCATCTTGTTAACGGGAATTTTACTCGGGATGAGAAATCTCCGTTAACGCCCTCGAGACCACTACCATGTAGGTGGTGGCCGAAATTATTTATATATGTGACAATGATTTATCTAGTGATAAATAAACAAGAACATTTTTATTTGACATGCATGGTACACGAGTACAAAGATTTTTCTCTCGTTTCTCTCAACTTTCTTTGGTAAATGGTCGATTGCTAGTCGTATGCCTGTCGAATCGTAGTCTCCTCTTTTCGTTTCTTTTCTTTTCTATTTATACATGGTTTGTAGGTCAACAGACTGATTCTCCCTTGATTGTCTCAGTGATTGTCTCAGTCTCTTCCTTATCGGGCGGGATTTCTTGCGTTAAATCATTTGACTTTTAGATTGACGTCCGAATTGAGAGTATCGTGGTAGAGATCAGCTTGTTTCCTTTTGGATTTTATTACTTATGTAGATAACGCTTCCAGGTACGATTTAATTCATTCCTTATATCCTTCCAGTACGATCCTTATAGGAGTCATGGGACGAATTTGGTATGATGCATTAACCAGGGAGGTTGTTTAGTATTTCGACCTTGATGTCTGAGAAGTTTCATCCAGCTTGGAGCCAGATCTGGCTTCTCTTGACTTTTCCAAAGCTAGGCGTGGCCTTGACTGACCTTTTTGAAGCTGGGTGTGGCTTCGACTCACCTCGCGGCCTTCTAGGGACATTCTTCTGTGTCAATCGAGGTACAGACGGGTTTCTTGAGCATTTGCAACATGACCTTGACTTCGGGGAGCTTCTAGTTTTGATGATGCGGGCTAAGCCCGATCATTCCAGGTTCTATCTTGGATGTTTCCGGAGCTCGCCCTTGTTCTTGGGGTGGTATCGCAGTTCGGTTCTGGATAGAGAGGTCTCCTGGTGGAAGTTCTCGGGTCCGGGCTTTATCCCAGATGTTTCTGGAGCCCGCCCTTATGCCTAGGGCGGCATCGTAGCTTGGCTCTGGATATAGAGGTCTTTAGGTGAAACTTTCGGGTATGGAACCAGGTCTAGTAAGTGGAAAATTTCCCTTTGGTCCTTAGCCAATTTTGGCTATTAACAGAAGTCCCCTCTGACTTGAACACCAAACGTCGAGCTCTGGGTTGAGGTCAGATTCTCACTTTATTTGGGAAATCTTCCTCTTTTACCGTTACTGAAATTTTTGGAAATTTCTTCATTTGAGTGACGTGTTGTGAACCGACTATTTTATCTTCGAATTAATCTGATCACGTTACGGCAGTCCCGAAGATTTTTTACCGTTACCGGGATCTTGGGGAGATCTTCCTCTTAACTGCGTAAATGATGTGGCATGAGATGATTAGCTCGCTTTAGAGTTTAACCCGGTTACGTTACCGAGTCAATTTTTACCGTTACCAAACGAGTATTCCGGTAACTTGAGCTGTTGCCTTCCTGCCTATATATATGCCTATTTTCCTCATCATCTTCCTCACATCTTCTCGAGCAAAAAGAACCTTTTGTAGAGAAATATTTCCACAGTTTTTTTTTTCAAGCTTGCTTCTTTCTTCATTCTTCGTCTTCTGTTCTTTCTTCATTCTTCGTCTTCTATAATGTCGAAACACAGTCATGATTCAAGTGATTCCATATTCGACGGTGAGGAGGTCTTCAATCTTAGTCTGGGGAAGCGGGCTAGGAGGAGTTCTGACGGTGATGATTCCCAGCCCACATCACAACGTCGGTGATCCAGTAGGAACGTATCTATCGAGACTGGGTTCTCCAATCATCCCGACCACCCTTTAGATATTGTTGATGATGATTCCGACAAAGAAACGACTGGCGGTGCTGCGGGGAAGCGTCGGGTCTCGGCTCCTAGTCCCTCTGGGGAGAGGCTCCCTCCCTACGATTTCCGGGTCATCCCTGATTCCACCGTTGACCCGGTGTCGATCGACCGCTTGAGGTCAAAGTTTGGCATCCCCGATAGTGTATCCATCTCAGTGCCTCCCAAGAACTTCGAGTTTTTCAACCCCCCTAAAGGTGTGCTTCCGATCCATGTGGCCGCTCTTGAGAACGGGGTCCGGCTTCCACTCCATCCGACCCTTCGGCGGGCTCTAAACGCCATCCAGCTCGCTCCCCTTCAGTTAACGCCGGGCTTCTGGAGGCATTTGATTGGCTTCCTTGTGTTATGAAGGGAGCAATGCCAGATGAGTAAAGTGACAAGGGAGCCGGGTGCGGAGGAGCTAGCGTATCTTTTTCAGATTGGGAGCTTGTCTGGGGCTCCTCGGGGTCAGTTCTATGCCAAGGCCAAGAACAAGCTTAATTTCATCGTTCCTAGTGCTTCGAAGAAGGATCCCGCATGGAAAGAAGAATGGATCCTGGCAGGGGATGACTGGGGGAGCTCGATTTTCATCGGAGGGCATGAATTCGAGGTTCCTACGGCTTTCAGTGTCAAGCCTTCCTGGAACTGAGACTCTCTGCCTGCCGAGTCCGAAGCCGTCTTAAAGGCTATTCTAGCCCGGAGTTACCTGAATCCGATGTTCCCTACCGCTGAAGCTTTTGACCCTCGTAGGGTGAACAAATATCTATGAATTTCAGACGCTATTCCTCGTAAGTATCCTTGTGTCGCTTCTTCTTATTACTTAGCTTGATTCTAACATTTTTTTTATCTGTTTATTCATAGTCTTTGTCGTGGAGCCAGCCACCCGACACGTCTCGCGCTCTCCTCAAGGTGGAGCTTCTCTTCCCTCTTCTGGGGTCGAGCCTGCCCTGGCTTCTTCTGTCTCTCCGGCTGGGTCTAAGATGGCCACTCTGGCCTCGCGGGCATTCCGGGTTTTGGGTAAAGCTCCCCAGGTAGCTGGCCCGACTGTTTTTGCCCCCTCAGCCATGGCTGCTAAAGTCGCTACGCCTTCGACTCAAACATCTGATTCAGCTGCGCTTCCAACAAGCAAAGCCTCGGGGGTTTCTGGGAAAGATGTTGTTCCTCGGAAAGGTGTCGCGAAGGCTCCTTCCGACCGTTCCCGGCCTCAGTCGAGCTCGATAGGGCAGGATGAGGTCTTGGAGCAGTTCATAGCATCCTGTCCGGGTGGCGGGATCTCTAAGATGGCTTCTATGCCTGTGGACGACCTTATAACCAAGGGGTCTGCTATCTTGGCTGAGGTAATTGTATGTCCTTCACGCCCCTTTTTTTTTTGTTAACTCGTTCAGTTTCTAACTCGGGTTTTATATTTGTAGGCCTTTAAGGTCAATGTTGCGATGGGCCAGCAGGTAGCCCTTCTCCGTGATCGGTCTGTAAAAGCTGAAGCTGAAGCCGAGAAGGCCGGGGAACTGCTCAAGCAGGCTCGGTCTCTAGTGGAAGAGGTGTCTTCCAGCCAGGGAAAAATTGAGCTCGAGATGGCAGAGCTTCGCTGCTATCATGAGAGGATGAAGCAATCTTTCGATTAGGAGCGTTTTCAATCTCTCCGGCGGGCTAGGCAGCGAGACTCCTGGAGATCTGAGGCTAGGAAGCTGGACCTAGAGAACCGGTCTCTGATTACTCAGGTGGCCAACCTGCAAGCTGATGCGGAGACCTCCTTCAGTGATGGGTATTTTTATGCTTCCTTTCAGGCCGCGGAAGCTCTTCCTCCTCCTTTTGATTTGTCGTCTATTACGGGCTAGGACAGACAGGAAATAATGCTCAAAGCTGCTGAGTTATCTCGTCCTGAATCTCGTCCTGAAGGCAACAAGGTGGTCCCTTCTAGCCCGGCAAGAATTAGGATGCAGCCCACTCAGTCAGATCCCTCATTCCATCTTCCTTCCTTTATCCCCTCAGGTCCTGGGGAATCGTCCAGTAAAGTGATGTCCTCTCGATCCGAGGAGGACCAATCGGGAGCTGGTGAAGAGGTTAGGAGCCCATCTGATGATCCAGCTTTAACAGAGATAGAGGTCGATAGGAGCCAGATGGGGCCCTTGGCAGCTCTTCTCGACGCGGCTATTCCTCCTGAAGTTATGGATGTGATCAATGAAGTTTTGGAGGAAGAGCCAGCTGATCATCCGATAGAGCCTCTAAACGGAGAAGCGGTCGACGAGGATAACCCAGATGGTCAGCTACCTGTTGAGAGGGTTGATGCTGAGGATCAGCAGGGAGGAGGAGGGCCAGCGGAGGGGAGCCATGATAGCCCCACAGCTTGAAGCGGACGACTTGTTTTTGATTGCCCAGAAAAGGGGGTGGGCACCCTGCTTTGCCATTGTCAGTTTTTCTTATTTTTCCTTCTTCTTTTTGTAGCCCGCATTCGAGGGTTGGGCTCCCCATTTGGATGTAGCCTTGTCGGGGGATAGGCTCCCTTTGTTCTTAATGATAAATTGACTTGCCTCTTTGAGAACTTTATTCTGCTTCTGGTCTTGAATGGTATCCAGAGTAGCATCGGTAGCATCAATTAAGATTCGTGTAGGCAATTATGATGATTTTGATCCTGCACACGAAAGCAAACATTATATACATGGGGTGATAACCCCACCAAGACATCAGGAATGCTACTTAGCTATTTCCTAGTCTTTGAGATCCGGCGGGCAACTATGCCTTTACACTTAGATCCTTCTTGGGGGTAGTAGCCCGACCAAGGCATCAGGAGTGCTATCGAGCTATTTCCTGGTCTCGAGATCTGGAAGGAAACTATGCTCTTACACTCAGATCCTTCTTGGGGGTGGTAGCCCGACCAAGGCATCAGGAGGGCTATCGAGCTATCTCCTGGTCTCGAGATCTGGAAGGCAACTATGCTCTTACACTCAGATCCTTCTTAGGGGTGGTAGCCCGACCAAGGCATCAGGAGGGCTATCGAGCTATTTCTTGGTCTCGAGATTTGGAAGGCAACTATGCTCTTACACTCAGATCCTTCTTGGGGGTGGTAGCCCGACCAAGGCATCAGGAGGGCTATCGAGCTATTTCCTGGTCTCGAGATCTGGAAGGCAAATATGCTCTTACACTCAGATTCTTCTTGGGGGTGGTAGCCCGACCAAGGCATCAGGAGGGCTATCGAGCTATTTCCTGGTCTCGAGATCCGGAAGGCAACTATGCTCTTACACTCAGATCCTTCTTGGGGGTGGTAGCCCGACCAAGGCATCAGGAGGGCTATCGAGCTATTTCCTGGTCTTGAGAGGTTTATGTCGAATTCCCATTCAAGTGTATAGTCACTAACGTTGAACATAGTTGGAGAAAAAGATGGAAGAGAAAAAGAAAATGGCTTTATTGATGATTGAGATGTAGTACTTTTTTATTAGGACCTGTAATGAAAACTAAGTGGGGGTAGTATGCTTGAGAACTCCTTTCAAGGGTAGAATTTCTTCAAATGGTCTGCATTCCAAGTGTGATTGATGGGTCGTCCGTCCATGTCTTCGAGTTTGTAAGCTCCATTGCGAACAATTAGCTTTATCAAATATGGCCCTGCCCAATTTGGACTTAAGACTCCATCAAACCTTTTCCGAGTATTCAGTGTTACTTTCCTAAGTACCAGATCCCCTTCCTTGAATTTTCGGGCTTTAACCTTTTGGTTGAAGTATCTACCGATCCTGCTCTGGTAGATCGCCACTTTCTCTGCTACCTGGTCTTGCTTTTCTTCTAAGAGGTCTAGACTAGCCCGGAGCTTGACTTCGTTACTTTCGGGCTCAAAGTGCTGTACCCTGAACGAGGTCAGTTTATGCTCGATGGGGAGGACTGCTTCAACCCCGAAGGCCAGGGAGTAAGGCGTTTCTCCAGTAGCTGTCTTTTTGGTAGTCCGGTATGCCCAAAGGACTTCTGGTAGCTCTTCGGCCCATTTACCTTTCCTTTGCTGAAGCTTCTTCTTCAGAAGTTTCTTGATTGTCTTGTTGGTGGATTCCACCAGCCCGTTAGTTTGGGGATGAACCACTGAAGCGAACCTGAGGTCGATCCCCAACCCTGGCAGAAGTCTTTGAATCAGGCGTTGTTGAATTGCTTCCCTAGGTCGGCTACAATGATGAGAGGGGTCCCGAACCTGCATACCACGTTAGTCTTGATGAACTTGGTTGTATTCTTTTCTGATATTCTAGCTAGAGGCCCTGCCTCGACCCATCTTGTGAAGTAGTCAATAGCCACGATAACATGTTTCATCTGTCCTGGAGCGGTAGGAAGTGGCCCAATTCGGTCGATTCCCCACATGGCAAAGGGGTAAGAAGAGCTGAGGGACGACAGTCGCTCGGGTGGCTGGTGGCTCAAGTTTGAGGTTCTTTGACAAGGTTCGCAGGATTGCACAAAACTCTTTGCATCTTGATGGATGGTCGGCCAATAGTACCCCATACGAAGCACCTGATAGGCTAGAGCTTCCCCACCTATGTGGTTCCCACAATCCCTATAATGGACCTCTCTCAATGCCCACTTAGCATCATCGGGATGCAAGCACCTAAGTAAGGGGAGGGATCTGCCCCTCCTGTAGAGGTATCCGTCCACCATACAGTGTCGAACTGAGAGTCTCTTAACTCTTCGGGCTTGGTTGGGTTCTTCAGGAAGCTCTCATTCAAGGAGATAGGTGACAATTGGGTCCATCCAGCACGGTAGGCGATC
The DNA here is from genome assembly GCA_033220585.1 of Dipteronia sinensis. Lineage (NCBI taxonomy): Eukaryota > Viridiplantae > Streptophyta > Magnoliopsida > Sapindales > Sapindaceae > Dipteronia > Dipteronia sinensis. The sequence continues at coordinate 31,879,635 of CM065638.1, forward strand.
CAGGGAACAAATTTCTCCATTTGTGGCTATGCTTGGCTGGGTGATTACTTGGAGGGGAATTCCCCTTGGTAGGGATTGGCCTCCGTTCGCCGCTATCTTAGCCAGAACATCTGCGCGATGATTTTCGTGTCGAGGCACCTGATCGATCTTAAGTCCCTTAAATTTGCTTTTCAGCAACCGAGCTAGATTTAAGTAGGCCACCATATTATCTCCTTTTGCCTGGTAGACCCCAGTCACCTGGTTTACAACAAGCAACGAATCGCTCTTGACCTGTAGGTAGTCGGCCTTTAGCTCGATGGCTACCTTCATCCCGGCTAGGAGGGCTTCATATTCCGCTTCGTTGTTGGTAGCTTTAAACACGAATCTGAAACAGTGACAGAATTCAGTTCCCTCCGGATCTATCAAAACTATGCCAGCTCCTCCCCCATCTCGTCCGGATGCTCCGTCTGAAAAGAGGATCCATGGCTTACAGCCCTCCGGCCAATTTTCGACCTCGGATATCTTCTTAGGGTCCTCGTTTGATACTGAGGGATCAACTGGATCTGGGATCGCTGCGAATTCTACCACGAAGTCGGCTAAAGCCTGTGCCTTAATCGTAGTCCGGTGCTTATACTTTAAGTCAAACTGAGTGAGCTCTAGTGCCCATAAAACTAACCTTCCTGACACATCTGGTCTTTGCAAGAATTGACGGAGGGGTTGGTCAGTTACCACTGCTATTGTGTGAGCTTGAAGATAGGGACGGAGTTTCCTCGCTGAGATCACCAGAGCATAAGCGAGCTTCTCTAGGAGAGCGTAGTTCCTTTCTGATTTGGTCAAGGCATGACTCACATAGTATATGGGTCTTTGAAAACCGTCGCTACAATCCTTGGCCAAAGCCCCGCTTACTGCAGTTTCTGATACAGCCAGGTAAATCTGCAGCTCATCTCCGAGAACCGGCTTGACTAACAAAGGGGGGCTTGTTAGGTATTCCTTCAAAGCTTGAAACGTATGCTCGCTCTCCTGGCTCCATTTCATGTTCTTCCCTTGTTTGATAGCCTTGAAGAAAGGAATGCATTTATCGGTGGAGCGAGAGATAAACCTGTTGAGTGCTGCCACCCGTCCAGTAAGGATCTGTACTTGCTTGAGCGAGGTCGGGGATTCCAAGTCCAGGATAGCTTTGATTTTTTCTGGGTTGGCTTTGATACCTCTCTCATGAACCATGAAGCCCAGGAACTTTCCTGGCGTTACCCCAAAAGCACATTTGGAGGGGTTCAAACGCATCTGGTTTTCCCTCAGTATGAAGAAGGTTTTGCGAAGGTCTTCCTGATGTTCCTTTGTGGTTGGGGATTTCGTGATCATGTCGTCAATATATACTTCCATCGTCCTCCCTATCTCGGTCTTGAACAATTTGTTAACCAGCCGCTGGTATGTGGCCCCTGCATTCTTCAAACCAAACGGCATCACCTTGTAGCAGTATAAGCCCTGCCCAGTAATGAAACTGGTCTTATCTTGGTCAGCCGGGTGCATTTTAATTTGGTTGTATCCTGAGAACGCGTCCATAAAACTCAAAAGTTTATTTCCGGATGTGGAGTCAACCAGCTGGTCGATCTTTGGCAAAGGAAAACTGTCTTTCGGACAAGCCCGGTTGAGGTCGGTGTAGTCGACACACATACGCCAATTTCCATTCGCCTTCGTGACCATGACTACGTTGGCGATCCATTCGGGGTAACGTACCTCTCTGACGAACCCCGCTTTGATCAATTTATCAACCTCTTCCTATACCGCCGCATTCCTATCAGTGTTGAAATGACGCCTCTTCTGCTTGACGGGCTTAACCGTTGGATCTACTGCTAGCCGGTGGGTGGCCAACGATGCCGGGATTCCAGGCATTTCATTATGGTTCCAGGCAAAGATGTCGCTGAATTCCCTGAGAAGATCAATCAGTCCTCTTTTTACTTCTGGATCAAGGGCGACTCCGACCTTGACGGTCTTGGAGGGATCGTCAGTCCTGTCGGATATCTCTTCTAGTTTATCCACGGGCTGCCCGCTGGCCCATTCCTTACCCCTTTTATCCTCATAGGGCATGATAGGTTCATCCTCCGGATGCCCAATATGTTCTGCGGGCTCCTTCTCCTCCTGGATTATCTGGGATGTGGCCATGTCTTCTTGGATTACTGTCACCTGTGCACACTGCTTTCCTAGGGCTGTAGGATTGGCAGATACTGCGTAGCATTTCCTGGCTGCCTGCTGGTCTCCGTGTACCTCTCCTACCTTGGTTCCAACCGGGAATTTCAAAACATTGTGGTATATGGACAAGACTCCCTTGAGAGAGGACAGGAAAGGTCTCCCTAAGATGGCGTTGTAGGCCGATGGGATGTCCACCACAACAAAGTCGGTCATTACATTCTGTTGGAGCGGGGTGACCCTGATGATTACTGGGAGGATCATTGACCCCACTGGTATGATCGAGTCCCCAGTGAAACCGTAAAGTGGAGTGGTACAGCTGTTGTAGCAATGTTGCTTCAGGTTCAGTTTTTCCAGGGTATCTTTGAAGAGGATATCGACACTGCTTCTTGTATCCACGAGCACGCGAAGGACCAGATAGTTGGCGATCTGTATCGTGATGACCATAGGATCATCATGAGGTTGCACGGTATTGAAGACATCTGCTTCAGTGAACACGATCTGAGCTGACTGGGCGGGCTCTGTCGGGCTCTGGCTGACTTTGAAGATCCCCCGGCTCTCTCCAAGGTGGGGAACCTTTCTTGCGTGGTTTTTCCAGGAGTTTTTGGAAACGCCGGCCAATGTAGGACCCCCGCTGATAGTGTGTATCACCTGGATCTGTTGCATTAAGTCAGCCTGCTCCCCTTTCCTCTTTTCTGCGTCCTCGCGGATTTTAGCTTGTACTTCCCTTCCAGTTCTGATATTATCTCTGACCTGTTGTAAAAATTCAATCAGGCATCCTCCCCTTATCAGGGCCTCAATTTGGTTGCGCAAGTTATAGCACTCCGAAGTGTTGTGGCCCACGTCTTCGTGAAAGTCGCAGTACTTGTACTGGTTTCTCCTGTCGGCTGGGGCCTTCATGGGAGCGGGCTTTTGGAGCAACCCTTTATCCCATATGGCAAGGTAGACCGTTTCCCTGGATGCATTCAATGGGGTATAGTGGTCAAACCCTTTTTCCCCTTGAATTACTGGAGCCACGGTCCTGGGAGGCGGCGAAGCCCGGGGAGGGGTTCATTTTGCTGGATATCTTTCTTGCCTATGCAGAGGAGCAGGGGGGCGATAGGTCGACCTGTTGGGAGGCTTATTCTGAGCTCTCTGCACCGGCTCAAATTTGGGGGCTTCTTTCTTCAAACGTTTTGCCGTTCTCATGTCGTCATGCTCTATCTTGACCTTGAGTTGTTCGTCGATCTCGACCTGCTCAAGAGCCCGATCATAGGCCTCCTGGTAAGTCTCGGGAGGTCTTTTGGCGAAAGAACGGAAAAGCTTTCCTGCCTAGAGGTTTCGCCTGAAGTTGGCGAGGGTTTCTTTTTCGGTGAAAACTCCCATTTGTATGACCTCCTTGTGAAATCGCTCCACGTATGATCGAAGAGTTTCACTCCGTTCCTGGATCACATATTGGAGGTGTATGGGATCTTTTGGGCGTGGTTTAACTCCCTGGAATTGTGAGCAAAAATCGGTTGACAATTTTGTGAAAGAATCCACGCTACCAACGGGCAGTTTCCTGAACCAGGTTTTCGCATAGTCAGTCAAGGTTGTTGGAAACATCCTGCACATGGCTGCTCTGGTAGTGTTCTGGACCTCCATCTGTTGAACGAAGCTCTCTAAATGGCTTAGAGGATCTTCCGTTCCAGAGAACTTATCTGCTGGCATTTTGAATTTTAGGGGGAGCTCTGCTTCCCGGATCCTCCTAGTGAAGGGAGCGTTCATCTCGCTCAGGGGATTCTTTTTGTCTTCCTTACTCTTTCCCTTCCTTATCTGCTGGACCTCCTTTTGTAGCTTTGCCAGCTGATCCCTCAGTCTCTTATTTCCAGGTCTCTTCGAGTTAGCCTCAGATTCCTCACTGTCAAACCTTTCTGATGAACTGGCAATTTCTATCCGGTCCTCCTCCTGGACATGATCCATTCGGGGAGTTTTTCGGCTTTCCTCCTCTAGGGCCCGGGTAGTTCTCCTAGATGTAGTTGGATGAGATAGCCCTCGCGGCTTCCAGGTAAAAACATCCGCGGCAGACTTGACTAGCCGGGGTTGATATTGTGAAAGTCTTTTAGGAGCTGGGGGCATGGGTCCCAGCCTATCCCGGATCGAACGTTGGGGCCCTGATCTATCTCGAGCCAGCTCGGGAGGAGGATGACCTAGGCGATCGAAAGCAGGTGGTCTAGCTCCGAGCCTACTCGGCTCTCTCTGATAATTCAGGTTGGTAGGCTGGACTGTGATGCCTTCAGCGAGGAGGCAAACGCGGATGGATTCTACGAAGGCCACCGCTTGTTGGTCGAGCGCTGCCTGGCTCATTATGGGGTGGCCAGCAGTCTATGTATTGGTTGTCTGGATCGGAGCTTGACTACTATATCCAGAATTTCTCCCCCTTCCTGGAGCCTTTCGGGTTGGCCTCGACGGGGATTGCTCCGGGACTCTGTGGTGGCCTTGGGAGGAGCGGAGCCTCATAGTTCCTATAAAACAATAAAAATATAAATACAAACGATTGGTTAGTTGAGTGTAGGATTTCGTTTCCCACAGACGGCGCCAGAAAGTGTTAACGAGAATTTTACTCGGGATGAGAAATCTCCGTTAACGCCCTCGAGACCACTACCACGTAGGTGGTGGCCGAAATTATTTATATATGTGACAATGATTTATCTAGTGATAAATAAACAAGAACATTTTTATTTGACATGCATGGTACACGAGTACAAAGATTTTTCTCTCATTTCTCTCAACTTTCTTTGGTAAATGGTCGATTGCTAGTCGTATGCCTGTCGAATCGTAGTCTCCTCTTTTCGTTTCTTTTCTTTTCTATTTATATATGGTTTGTAGGTCAACAGACTGATTCTCCCTTGATTGTCTCAGTGATTGTCTCAGTCTCTTCCTTATCGGGCGGGATTTCTTGCGTTAAATCATTTGACTTTTAGATTGACGTCCGAATTGAGAGTATCGTGGTAGAGATCAGCTTGTTTCCTTTTGGATTTTATTACTTATGTAGATAACACTTCCAGGTATGATTTAATTCATTCCTTGTATCCTTCCAGTACGATCCTTATAGGAGTCGTGGGACATGACGAATATGGTATGATGCATCAACCAGGGAGGTTGTTTAGTATTTCGACCTTGATGTCTGAGAAGTTTCATCCAGCTTGGAGCCATATCTGGCTTCTCTTGACTTTTCCGAAGCTAGGCGTGGCATTGACTGACCTTTTTGAAGCTGGGTGTGGCTTCGACTCACCTCGCGGCCTTCTAGGGACATTCTTCTGTGTCAATCGAGGTACAGACGGGTTTCTTGAGCATTTGCAACATGACCTTGACTTCGGGGAGCTTCTAGTTTTGATGATGCGGGCTAAGCCCGATCATTCCGGGTTCTATCTTGGATGTTTCCGGAGCTCGCCCTTGTTCTTGGGGTGGTATCGCAGTTCGGCTCTGGATAGAGAGGTCTCCTGGTGGAAGTTCTCGGGTCCGGGCTTTATCCCAGATGTTTCTGGAGCCCGCCCTTGTGCCTGGGGGGGCATCGTAGCTTGGCTCTGGATATAGAGGTCTTTAGGTGAAACTTTCGGGAATGGAACCAGGTCTAGTAAGTGAAAAATTTCCCTTTGGTCCTTAGCCAATTTTGACTATTAACACATCTTATTGTAAGGGAGTGCTTGTGACCAATCTTCATTTTGTAATTTTCTTTTTTTAGTATTTGTATAGGTGTTTTGACATGGAATTTGCCAATGTGGAGATCGCTAGGTTTATGATTTATGTTGGCATAAATTCCATATCAAAATGTTATTTATCTTGTATTGATTAGTTGTCTAGGTTGATATGATTTAAGCTTCAAAGAAGGAATGACAACTTGTCAATCAAAGAGAAGCCTTTGAGGATCAAGTTTTATTGCACATCAAAAGTAATTTAGACCTCTTTCCTCTTGCAAGGATATTTAGGCACACACACACACATTGAATTCATATGTTTCCCGGCACTGTTGTGCTAAATTGGTATAACACATTCACACACATATTATTGTATTTTCACATGCATTAGATTTATGTTGTCAAACTTAGTAAAATTGCATGTTCTAGAATAATATCTAGGAAATAGCATACTTGTGTGTTCATGTGTTTGTTTGTTTGTGTTTTTTCAATATCGGACTTGAATATGCTCTTATATTGTGTCTTATTAAGTTTTGGTCGTTTCGGTTACTCATTCATTAGTTTTCGAGTTCTTAGTTGGAAGTTAAGAAACTTTCCATTTCTTTATTGTACATGGTTTTAGTCTTGATATATCGAGTAGATTTCCATACTTTTTGTAAAAGTCTTGTTGAAATCCATATTCATGAGAGAGTCCCAGTTCGTAATAAGAAAACAAAATCAAAATCGGAGTTCAGAGGCCAGAGAACGGTTGAAGAACGCGAGAGGGACGCAAGGGAAAGAGTGAATGGCCAATGGCCATTTGCACCCACTCCGGTGGAGGCACGTGAGCCTCACCGGAAGAAGTGCCTCCTACCCCTGTGAGGCCCACGCACCACCACATGGTGGTGATGTGGAGAGATAGTCTTGTTGGCGAAGAATCTCCTCTCTCTCCAGAAAACCTTCCCTCCTTTAAATTCTTTTTCCCTCTCACTTTATCATTTTGAAGAAGAAAAGTATGCAGAATGTTTTCTCGAAGTTTTCTCAACTTCCAAACACCATATCTCACTCATTTCTTATCCGATTTGAGTGGTTCAAGTTGGAGAATCTTTGAATTGAAGTTCTCTATCACTTCTATGCATATTTGGAGACTTTTATTCAAGTTTATTCGGTAATATACATCAAATCTCGTAACTGCATTTTTTTGTCATGGTATTTGATTCATTTCTTTTGTTTTTAGCTTTATGATCTTCAATTACCTTGGGTTTTATTATTCTATATGTATATGTTACTTGAAAAAATGTTGATTAGAGATAGAGCTTTAATTTTAGGCTAGCTGAGCTTAATTAGAGATTAGCATGTTGAGTTAGGTTTTATAAATCTATGTTTTCATATGCTTGTAAGTTGTAATGTGACTAATTTAATATCTACGGCTATTTGTGTTTTAATTGAATGATTTTGAAGATTGATAGCCTTTTACATATGCTAAAACTCTTTAATTGAATATGTGTAGGATTAGCACATTTGATTGTTCATTTACAGCCTATTAGGATATTTTGATTATATATGCTCTAAATTATTGCTAGTGAACTTCTATGATCTTATTATTTGATACTGGAAATTTTGATTTTAGTTCTAAAGTCTTTAATATGTACTTCATGAATATGATATGTTTTCAAGCTTTAGTTACACGAATAAAATCTAGCTTTCGGTGTGTGTTAGGAGTTTCACATGCTCTACGTTCTTGTTCATGTTTCAAGATCTGAACTAACCTGTTTTTCTGCATTTTGATGAATGTCTAGTTCTTCATGAAGTGTACCTAATCCATATATTCTTCAAGACATTATTATTAGGATTGTAAACCAGAAAATCATACTTTGTGTGCTCATTGTTCATTTCTAGTTTCCATAGGTTATTTTGATCACATATTCTATATTGTGTGTGATTGCATCATTTGCATTACACTTAGATATCATTTACCTTGCAAAAGGTAGAAGTCTCTTATTGGAGTGTGATGCTTCAATTTGAGAAGTCTTAGCTAGGGTTGGTCTGGAAAGTTAAGTATGGAGGCTTGGCTAGGACCAAGATGGTCCAAAAAGTTAATCAAGGAGGCTTGGCTAGGACCAAGAGGATCCGGAAAGCTAAGCAAGGAGTCTTGATCCGGAAAGAGTGATCCGGAAAGTCGAGCATGGTGGCAAGCTTTTCATTAGTAAAAGGCCAGCGGGTAGGATATGAAGGATATCCAATAGGAAGTGTATCATGTGGATTGGTCACTTATAAGGGTGTACTTTTATCCAACTTTGACAGGTGGTTTTGCAGATGGTTGTGGATTTAACCCGTGGATGTTTCCTCTTTCGAGGTTTTACCATGTTAAAAATATATCGTGTTAATTCTTCCTATTCCTATCTCTTTTATAATTATGTATGTGTTTGGTTGAATCTTGTTTGAATCATCATCTCTAGATATCTTTGTAAATAAGATTTTGTAAAGTGTGAAATGCAAAAACTCTAGTTGATCAAAGTTGTATTTGTCTCTTATATCTTTGTAATGTTTGAACATTGTATCTTGTGAAATACTATATCAAGTTGTAAAGTTATACTTATTTAATTTACATTGTAATATTCAAAGTACAACTTGTGGAATTTGCTTTGCAATGAACATATTTGTATATGAGATACATTGTCTCTTGTTATATATTTTGTAGACTAAGGGTGGTGAATTGAGCCTATATGTGATAATTGTTTTCTTATAACAATCATATTAAAGGTTAATTTGTATGCTTACCCAGTGTTTGACAAAAGTCTCGAAAGAGTTTTAAAAATAGAGTGTCAACTTATTCACCCCCCCCCCCCCCCCCCCCCATTAGGTTGTTTAGTTCATAACCTTGTAGGAATTTCAAAAGTATACCATAGATCGGATTGATAGTGTTGGTTTGGAAAACAAACAAACATACACACAATATAGCAAATATAGCAAGATAACAAGAGAGCAGTAAAAGAGATGGTAGGAAAAATAGAATACTCAACAATCTAGAATAGTGAAATGGATTAATCAGTTAATAGAGATTAAGGGATTGATAGAGTCACCAATAAACACTAGGCAATGCTTATATGGCTTCATTAGTGAACCATTCTCACTGATATGGACCAATAATGGTCTAGGCAACCGGGGTTGATATAACCTTCAATTAACCTATCCTACTCACTATAGGCTACAATCAATTAAGGTTTTCAATTCTCAATTAATATTATCCCAAACGAATCATACCAATATTGCAATCAACTAGTGGCATACAAACTCAATCACATAAGAGTATGATCTAGTTATAAAAACATAGAAAGACATATTATAGAAAGCCAATACAAATAGCCAACGTCTATTAGATTCTCAAATCAATCCCCTAAAAAGGGTTTCAGTTACACATGATTACAATCAAAGAATCAAAGGTAAACGATAAGGAAATCACCCTTGGGCCACCTTCTTGAAGCATGATCCCTTTGATGCTTCCTTGATGAATCCTTGTGCAAAGAGAGGAAGATTAGGATGTGTAGTGAGATGGGTGTCTAATGGAGAGTGATAAAGGAGATGTGTGGAGAGAATGGAAAGAGAGGAATGGTTATGGTGAGGAAATCTAGATGGGTGTAGTCGAGTTTTTGGATGGAAATAGGTAGTTCAAGTTTAGAAATGGATAAAGGTGAGGTTGGGAGAAAATGGAAGGAAAAACTCTAAAGTATCTTGCTGGTTCAATTCCTATGCTCTCTCCCGTCTGGTCTGTGTGTATGTCTAAATGAAGAAGAAAACTATTTATATGGGCTCAATGAGATGCCTTGCAACCGCCAGAATTGCTGTGTTGGCATGTGTCGTAGCTCGATTGTCGCGGTCTGGCCACCGTGAACATGGCCACGACAGACGGTTTTTGAGTCGTTTATTTTTCATTTTTGGTCAAAAATTTTCAATTTGTCGCAATGGCCAAATTTTTAGAGCCTTAACTAGCTTGGATGTGATGCCTTGAGCGTTTACTTAAGGCGAGTGTATGAATGCATTTGGAGCTTGTGTAACAAATCATTGTCACTCTTGGGTCTTACTTGCTTGTCATGGGCTAGTTCAATCCTTTGTGTGTTTAATTTGAGGGGACTCGGTGCTCTTGCACCGTGTTCTCATAGTGGAGACCACCCGTGAGTTCACAAACACAAGACTATTAAAAAGCGCATTGAGCGTTAAATTGTTCTATTATTTAAATACTTTTCTCGTCATATGTGTCACATGCCATAGAACATAGATTCATCATACATATAATGTGGATTGCTTGTCGGATGCATTCATTCCCTTAATAGACTAATTGTGGAGATGATTTTAGGCAATATGTGTGCAATTAACTAGTAAAATAGGCTAACATTCCTACTCCCTAGTTGCGTGCTCCAATGCCAATTTTGTGGCCAAACACTTACCTTTGATTTGGAACTACACTAAACCATATAGCCATAGACCAAACACAAACCAGCCCTTAAATTGCCAATCATGTGGGGTGTGTGAGTGGTGTATGAAAGTGTATGCTCTAATGTTGAAATAGCATGTATTTAGGCAACTATGTAAAATGTGCAAGAAATTGCTAAAAATGTAAAAGTGCCTAAAATTTGCACTTAGGAGCCGAATTGTCAAAGTGTTAAATGAAATTGTGCAAAAGAAATGCAAAGAAAGAAAATAAATGCAAAAACAAAGGCAAAAAGGAAAAAAAAAAGAATGAGCCTTGTGAAATAATTGTAAAGTACTCACAATGTGGAATACAAAAAATTGTAAAGCATAAATGTGTATGAAAGTAATGTCTAGTCGCTAGAGTTTAATTAATGTTTAATAGAGCTTTGTAAAGGGTGTGTGAGAATGTTTAAGCATGATTAGTGACCTTTGATCTCATATTTCCGTATTTCTTTATTCACCACATCTAACCCCATGGCCCCATTACAACCTAAGGGAAAGTCCTATTTGATCTACGATATGTCTTGATTAGGAATGTTTGTTGATGCTTGATCTTCCACGTTCATTGCATAGTGAATCTTTGTTAGACTGGTTCATCGACAAATTAGAGGTTTTTCATTGATAAATATATGCAATGCATTAGATTCCTATGCCTAAATTCTATCTTTGCATACCTTGCATGACCGTGAACTTAGGACTAAAAGCGGAAAAATAAGAGTGAATCCAAGTGAGGATTAGCATTGAAGCGAATTAAGCTTAAGGTATGGGAGTTAGTAGTTCCTGATATGAGAGCACACTTAGGTGTGGGATTTGTGGTAGTGCGAGTTATTTTAGAACATGGTGCATACGTCTACTTCTCTCTATCACACATCCTTGCATCTCATCACCGGTTGGACATGCGACTTGTTGAATTATTTGTTTTGAGTCTAGGAAAATTATTAGATTGAGTCATTTGTTTTTATCATTGTTTTATTTGTGTTGTTTTAAGGTTTGCTCGAGGACGAGCAAAGGTTTGGTTTGGGGGTAATTGATTGAGCCAAAATTGTTATATATTTTGGCCCTCTTATCCTTAACCTTTGTCTCGTTTTTGGGTGTTTTTATATGTGTCTTATGGCTCTTCTGTTACAATTGCAGGCATTAGGTGAAAATCTAGAATCGGAATCTAAGAGGGACAAATTGGTGCAAAAATGGAACTTTAGAAGTCCTTAATGCACGGGGTACCTTACCCGTGCACCGAAGGATGGAATACAGATAAGACCTCAGTGCATGGGTACTCCACGGGTAACTTACTGATCGTGCCTAAATTGTTGTATATTTCGGTCCTCATTTCCTATTCATTTGTTTCGTTCTTGTGTGTATTTTCTGTATATTTTATGTCTAATAGGCTCGTTGGTGCTAATTGCAGGCAATAGATGTAATTCTGGTGTAAGAAGCGTTTTCCGGTAGTTTTGGCCAAAAAAGGGCCAAAGGTGGTTGAAGGAAAGACAACGGGTCATCAGCAACTCTAAGAGTACGGGTCAACTGCGGGTCGCAACTGCACTCCAACCGCACTCCTACCCACAGTCAGGACCTGATTCATGAAGGAAAGATAAAGTGCGGGTCATCCAACCGCATTCCACCCGCACTGTTGCCAAAGCCAGAGAAGCTGATTTGTACCTGACAGATAAAGTGCGGGTCAAGTGCGGGTAATCCAACCGCACTCCACCAGCACTCTGCGAGCGACAGCTTCTGTTTTCAAGCTTAAGTGACCTATTTTTCCATCCCCTATAAATAGAAAAGCATGGGAACGAACCAAAGGACTCCCATATCTCCCAACACTTGTATTTTCTATTTTCTTTACATAGTCTAAGCTACAAACACATCTCCCTCTCATCAAAAACACATCTACTCAATCAAAGGCAACTAGGAGACTTGGATTCAAGCTTCAGGGAAGGAGATCAATCTTCAAGGGTTTTCTCTCTACACTTTCTCTTAGTTTATTGGTTTGTAATAGAACATGAGTAGCTAAAATACCCCACTATGGGGTTGATGTTATTTGTTTGATGGATATTTGGGCTTTGTAAATAAACTCTATGTGTTATATTTATTCTATCTCTATATTTTATTCCATTGCTTGAATTGATTTCCATTATTGATTTGCTTGGATACACCCTCTTTACATGTTGATTTGGATTACTTGAGTAGGTAATTAGGTTGTCTAATGCTCCATCGAATGGAAGGATTTTCTGAAATCTGGCTCTACAACCATTCCCTTAATCTAATCTTGAATTAGTGGCTTTCACTATACACCATAGGTTAGCCACTTGTGAGAGAATTAGAAGCCTCCACTATACACCCTAGGTTGGCTACTTTATGATTTTACGAGAACTAACCTTCGAGTAGAATTCGGTTGATAACCTCGAGCCTCATCCAATCTCAAACGGGTGGCCTTCACTATACACCCTAGGTCAGCCACTTGTGAGGGAATTGGAAGCCATCACTATACACCCTAGGATGGCTACATTAGTAATAGGTTGAGCCATAGCTAGATAGATGAGCATTCATGGAAAAAGTCCCTATTTAGTAACTAGCCATTCTTGGTTGCTTAGGAGGGATTAATCGCTAGTAGGAGGTCTTCGCTATACACTCTAGGTTGACCGCTTGCTAGAGATATATACCAACACTATACACCCTAGGTTGGTTACATTTGTCAAAACTTGCTTAGTTGAGAGTTTGTTGTAATTGCCCCAATATTCACTTATGAGTCCATCAATACTGCATATGCCTGAACTTTCAGGTTGATTGACGAAGTGGGCGGTAGAACTCAGTGAGTACAACATTATTTCTAGCCATGAACATCAATGAAATCTTAGGTAATCACTGATTTTATTGCGGACTTTACCCCCAATGAAAATTTGCAGGTTGAACAAGAATTAATGGCTTCTATGGAGAGTCCTACAAAATGAACATGGATTCTGTTTGTCGACGGCTCTAGAAATATAAAATAAAATGGGCTCGGACTCATACTAAAATCCCCACGAGGAGAAATGCTAGAGCAGTCCATCTATTGCAGTTTTTGCGCTATAAACAATGAAACCAAATAAGAGGCACTAATCGATGGGCTCTACCTAGCAAAAAGCTTAAGAATAGAAAAATATATAGGTACAAAGCAACTCTCAATAAGTCATTCGACAGATGAACGGGACGTACGGTCAGACTTGGATGGACCTGTTAATGAATTATCTGCAGACTGACATCCTACTAGGTGACAGAGTCGAAGCAAGGAAAATTAAAGCTAAGGTCGCGAAACTCTGCATTCTTTATGGTATGCTTAATAAAAAATCGTTTACAGGGCCATACTTGAGATGTGTCATCTCGTGCGAAGCGTACTACGTTTTCAAAAAACTACACTATGAAGAGTGCGGAATCACTCCGGTGTAAGAAGTTTATCGAATCGAACAATTACATCTGGATACTACTGGCCGACACGACAAGTGCCAAAAATTGGCACAAGTATCTCACCGTCCTCCAGGTATGTTGAACTCTATTTCGGCCCCTTGGCCTTTTATGAAATGGGGAATGGACATTGTAGGTAAACTCTCAGCAGCTCCTAGCGAAGTAGTCTACATGCTTGTCTTAATGGACTACTTCACTAAATGGGTCGAAGCGGGAGCATTCCAACACGTACACGACATACAGGTATGAAATTTTGTTTGGAAGAATATAATTTGTAGGTTTGTAGTACCCAAGGAGATAATCACCTACAATGGCGCTCAATTCATCTCGTTCAACTATCAAAACTTCTATGACAAGTACCGAATAAAGTTGAGTTTCTCAACTCCTTACTACCCTCAAGCCATTGGACAAGCCGAATCGACAAACAAAACAATTACTAATACATTGAACAAAAGCCTCGAAAGTGAGAAAAGTGAATGGGCCATAAGCTTCCTGAAATCCTCTGGTCATACAGGACAACTCCTCGTCAATCGACAGGAGAAACACCTTTTTCACTTGTCCACGACTCAGAAGCAGAAATTCCCATCAAAACAAAACTCGCGACTGCTCAAAGCGAAAACCCCAGCAAAGAACAGGATAATCAAGAACTTGCATTCGAACTAGATTACCTTGACGAACGCCGAGAACGAGATGCCTTGAGAGTATAAGCATATCAACAAGTAGCTCGTCATTACAACAAAAATGTGAGAATCAAGACTTTTAAACTCGGCGACATGGTACTAAGAAGAGTCTTCCAAAACACTAGGGAACAAGGTGTAGGAAAACTGGGCCCAACATGGGAAGGTCCCTACCAAATAACAGATGTGAAAGGACGAGGAGCATACAAATTGTGAGACCTCAACATTTGAGAGATACACAACAGCTGGAATGCCCTACATTTGAAATAGTATCATTTCTAACCCTTATATCTATTTTATTTTTCACTACTATATTATTGAATTCGACTTCTAAACGTTTGATAATAACAAACCAACTCGAGAGCAATGATGACGCCTTTAGTGTAACTAAGTGCAAAACGGAGCTCACCAAAAACATATTTTTCAAAACTCCAAGCACTTAAAATCAAGAGCTATCAACTTTGACAAGGCATAGAATAAGTTCTTGCATGAACCGTATAAATTCCAACAACACAAAGACTCAACATGCCAAAATCAACTGATAATTTAAGCCCTGCTCCTAAGGGTACCTGACGACAAACGACATCCTGCATTCAAGGATCTAGATGCAAGAATCATGTGCTCGACCTACTACAACTCCCAATGTTCACACTCAACTCTACACAATGGAAGTTAGAGGAGTAACACTAGAGACAACCCCATGTCGAGAAGACTCAAACACAGGATATTAGTAACCGAAATGGTAGAGTCGACCCTCCAATGTAATCAAATTATACTTGCACGCGATAATCATTGTAATTGAAATGGTCAAGTCGACCTCTACAATATTAATAATGTTCCAATCTACAAGTTTATTTACTGATCAAGTTCATTTGCTATTCAAATTGTTAACTGGTTTACCATTCTAAGGTCTATTGGCCTCAAAATTACAATTATTCAAAAGTATCAGGTCATGTCGACCTCTATTATATCAAAAGGTCTTTATCAAACCCTTAAGGAATTTCTATACAATCAAAGTAAATTTACACAATAGAAAGCGAACTAAATGGTCGAATCGACCTTCGACCTCCATTCATTAATGGATATCAAGAAGGAAACATCAATACATGCAAATTAATTACATAACATGTTGACACGGAAAATTTAAATAGTACCCCCGCTCGACACAAAAAAAATGTACAAAAATGTTGAAATTCTCAACAAAAAAAAGATGATATTGCTTAAAGAAGCTAATCTTTGGTCGAACCATCGATTTGAGCATCAAGCTCGGCAGCAACATTGAGTTCCTTGTTAACCTCCCCAGTATCTTCATCTGCAGTCATGGACTCTTCTGCCTTAAGGTGCTCAGCCTCCTGCCACTCATCGATCTCCGCCTAGGGATAGCATTGAGTATGCTCACCAGCCAAATACTGCTTGAAGAGTTTCACTCTAGCAGTGTACATGGCCACGACTGAAATGGTCGTGAGCTGATATCTTAGACCAGTGCATTAATGGTCTCACTCAACAAAGGCTTCCTTAGCCTTCTCCAACTCCAC
Source organism: Dipteronia sinensis (assembly GCA_033220585.1). Lineage (NCBI taxonomy): Eukaryota > Viridiplantae > Streptophyta > Magnoliopsida > Sapindales > Sapindaceae > Dipteronia > Dipteronia sinensis. The sequence goes on from CM065638.1 coordinate 31,895,550, forward strand.
TCTTAGCCAAGCCTTCTCCTCCTTTAAGTTTTTCAGCTCTTCCTCTAGTGTTAATGCCTTCTTCTCTATCTCTTTGTTGTCCTTGTCAAGCTTATCACAATCTTTCCAGAGAGAGTCGTTAGCCTTTTGAAGATTTGCTCATCTCTCTCGGGTGACCATGAACCCGTCCTTCAGATACAACTGTGCTTATAGAGCCTACAAAAAAAAAGAGGTTGTGACGAGTGTTCGACACATTATAAGCAAAAATAAAAACACAAAAAATTAAATAAATAAAAAAAGCTTACTTAGAAAGTAGAATGCAGACTCGCATCGACCTCCTCCTCTGGCTTCTTCCCCTTGTGGTATTCTTCATCAACTGGGAAAAGAAGGTTGTCTGACTTTCTTAAAAAGCTACTCGTCTCCTGGAAAGCCGATAGTCAAGGTGGGAATAATATCAAAGTCAGACAGCCTTTCCTTTAGGGTCCGTTTCGACAGCCTTCCTCTTGGGATCGGCTTCATCGGCCTTCCTCTTTTTCATCTTTCTAGGGGGACTTGATTCTAGAGGGAAGTCAAAGGTGGGTTCCTCGGCTACTACAAGCACCTTCAATGCTTCGTCCGCCTTCTTCTTTTTGGCCAACGCAGACGCTCGCCTTTTGTTCATGGCCTCTCTCTATAGCTTCAATGCCTCTTCAAGATTAAGCATGTTAAACTTTACTTTCGACATCGACTTGTCTGTGAAACAATGTCCCGTGTCAGTTAATGGAGTTAAAAAAGTCATACCACAAAATATTTTGAATGTCCTCCTAACCCAAGTATATGATACCAAATCCTTTACACGAGGATACGGTGTTCGTGGCACATTTTATGTTGAATGAAGCCATAGGATACTATGCCTAAGATTGCCCTCTAGCATTAACACCTTCCAACTCCTTTCTATAGTGGAGATTGCCAAAACATTGTTAGAATGCTCGATGACAGACACGTTTTTTCCCTTATGTCGTTTTAAAAGATCAGTCCGTCAATAATATTTTAAGAAACCTCACAAAGCCTAAATCAGTTTGCAAACATAAATATAGCAGCAAGAGGGTGTAGTCCATAGGGAGCGGAGTTAGCCAAATTAGTTAAAGCTAAAGCAATGGTATGTATATATATATAATAGCAAAACATGAATTGGTGAAAATGTAGATTGTGAACAAACTCTAAATAACATTAAATTAAATATGTAAATAAAATGAAGGGGGAAAATGGAGTGAAGGATATATAGATGATGGAAACTAAGGAGTTAATGGATTCGAAAGAAAATACTGGGCAATGTAACAAACTTGTCAATAGCACGGCTCTTCAAGGTAACCGACCTAGGATGTATAGAGTCGGTTATTTATCCCTAGAAGGTGGCCAACCTAGGATGTATAGTGCGGACCACCTATTAGGGATTAATCCTTGTAAACTACCAACCTAGGATGTATAGAGTTGATTGTTTACCGGATTCTAGAAATGAAGCTCGTCTACCTAACATTGACTCAACCGATTACAAATAGTCACCCTAGGATGTATAGTGATGACTTCTAACTCTCTCACGGATTCCGACCTAGGATGTATAGTGCCGGAAACACGATCGAGGTTAGATTAAAACCGCGGTTCAAGAGTCGGAATTCATGACTTTCCGTCTATTCTTTAGAGCATTAAACAACTAAATAGGATGTATATCTAGATGCAATACTCATACATAATAAAAAGACATCTTGCAAAGATCATGTATCTACACAAGAAATCAATGATAAACATTCACAACAAGAGTAGATCAATGGAAGATAGACATGAATATCAATATAATATCAAGTTTATGTACAAGCCCAATATTAAACTAACTACTCCATCAACCCCTTAGAGGGGATTTAGCTACTCATTACAACTAGGAAATCAGTAGAGAGGAGAAAGAAATAACCCTTGGCGAAAATCTCCTTCCTTGAAGTGGCTCCAATCTCCTAACTTCCTTGAAGTTCAGTAGAGAATGTAAGGATGAGAGGTAGAGAGGGAAACTAGATCTAAGAATGCTTAATCTGTCCTAAACGGAGTTAAAAGCTCCTTAAAACGTTTCTATACTTTTCTATTTATACTAAATACAAAAATAGGTCACTTAAGCTTTGAAAATCAGACTGGCGCGCTCGGAGTGCGGGTGGAGTGCGGGTGATTTACCCGCACTGTACCCGCACTGTATGGGTTGCCTGCAACTTCAGTTCTCGGATCAGGACATTAGTGCGGGTGGAGTGCGGTTGCATTACCCGCACTTGATCCGCACTTGGCCCGCACTTGGCATCGCACTGTGACCGCACTTCCCTCTCAGGTGCAAAATCTACCTTCTGTCTTAAGCAACAGTGCGGGTAGAGTGCGGTTGGATGACCCGCACAGTACCCGCACTTTAATGTCAGGTGCAATTCTGCTCTTCTATTCTTGATGCAAGTGCGGGTAGAGTGCGGTTTGATGACCCGCATAGTGCCCGCACTCTAATGTCAGGTGCGATTCTGTTCTTCTGTTCTTGGTGTAAGTGCGGGTGGAGTGCGGTTTGCTGACCCGCACTCTAATGTCAGGTGTCTGAGCAGCTTCTCTGGTTTGGCATTAGTGCGGGTGGAGTGTGGTTAGCTAACCCGCACTGTACCCGCACTTTATCTCTGTACTTGCATTCTGCCCCGGCTATGCACATGAGTGCGGCTGTAGTGCGGCTGGAGTACGGTTGCGACCCGCACTGGACCAGCACTGTAGACCTGTTTGTGCTTCTTTGCCTTTGCTTTCGCCCCTTTTCTGCTGGAATCACCACAATATGCTTCCTAGCCTGTCTCTGCATCATTTCCTACAAATAAGCACAAAACAACCCATAAGAGACACAAAAACGCACGAAAACAGAACATAAGGTAAGGATCTGAGGGCCTAAATATAGTACATATTTGGCCCGATCAAACACCCCCAAACCAAACCTTTGCTCGTCCTCGAGCAAATCTATTCAAAACAGTAAGACGCCAGCTGAAAGTAATTTCTATATACCTAAACAATACATCAACAATGTCGCAAGTCCCATGTGTGATATGATACAAATAGATGTGATAGAGAGGAGAAAAACATATGCACAAGATCAAGAGCAATTTGGAGACACCTAAGGGAGGCTCGTACGAACACGAATCCCACACCTAAAGGCATTCATGAATTTAGGACCACTTACTCCCATACCTTGAACATAATTCGCTTCAATTCTAAAGCTCATATGGATTCCCTCTTTTCTTTCCTCAAGAGTCCTAAGTTCCACACAACAAGTATGCAAAGAAGATTCTGCATAAGATTTAAGCAATGAACTATCCTAGGAACGAGTCACCATGCCATGGATGCGAAAGATCGTGCTTCAACCTACATTCCCAAACTAGACTTACATGGATCAAATAGGGCTTTTCAACCGGTTATAGTGTGGCTGTGGGGTTGAATGAGTTTACATAAAAAATATGGAAATTTAGGAGTTCAAACTCACCAATCATGCTAGAATATATCCCTTACTCCGACACCATGTTCTTTTCTTGCTTTAAATGCAACCCTCTAGGAAACCATTTAACCCACATTTTGCCCTCAACGTTTGCATTCCGTTTGGGCTTTTTTAGCATAAAACACTCTCATTATGGCACTTCAAGTACAATCTTTCTTTAAATTTTTCTTTTAACAATTTCCAAATAACAATGTTGTACTCCATTTGAGTTGTTACCATTTTCCCTTTCTTAGGCATTTAGAGTGCATAACTTACCCTTTTCTTTCATATTTTCAACATCTATCTCATTTTACCCACTGTGGGACCATTTTAACCCTTTTTCTCACTACCATTTCCCATCCTAACATGATTAGTACAAGGGTAGGCTTGTGTTTAGGCTATTGGGTATATGGTTGAATGTGGTACCAAATGAAAGGGTAAGTGTTTGGCCTCAAATCGGCTTTGGAACACACAATATGGTAAGTGGTGTTTAGGCTATAGAGGTACTTCAATAAACATGCATTCCCTACTATCACTTCCAGAACCATCTAAAAAGGGAATGAAAACATCCATCACGCAATCACAAAATAATGCAAGTCCTATGGCACATGACATACATGACGAGAGGCGTGTTTAAGAATAATCAATAATGCACTCAGAAACGCACTTTCATGCTTGTGTTTGTGATCTCACGAGTATCTAACTATTAGAACAAGACATGGGAACAATGAGTCCCCAATACTTCATACCAACGGGTGGGACTAACCCATGATGGTGCAAGCTAAGCCTCAAGTGGCACCAAACTATATCACAAGGTCAGAGCACATATAAGAAACTCGTCCAAAAGCACACTCTAGATGCATCATACCCATACTGGATTACAGTTTGAAAAATGGACAAGCGACAAAATTGAAAAATTGGACACTAAACTGTACACGGCGAAGGCGTGATGCACCCCCAAACCAAAACTCAACAATGCCCTCATTGTTGGAAAGAACAAGCAAAATCACAATAAATGGCGGAATGAGGGATCAACACCCCCAAACCAAATCTAGACATACATTCAAACATGCTCATTCATAATAACAAAAACAACTAAATCGCATTCATTGAAAGTTTTAAGTACAAAACCGAAGGTAGAAAACTCCCTTTAGAAGGAAGATCATTCGATGTCCGTGCGTGTTGTTGTGTGCTTCCCAAAGATGTACAACCTAGCTTAAAACCACACAACAACTCTACCAACGAAAATTAAATGCGAAAAGAAAAGAAAAATAAGTCTAAGTCGTTTAAAAGAAAATACAAATACAAATACTAATACAAGCAATAAAAGTTCTGATCAATAATAAAGAACAAGAATGGATGGTCAATCATCGTCGGAAAACTTCCTCTCCGGTTCACTGGCAATCCCTTTGCCCTTGGGGTCGATCTCTGATCTGATCCGCTCTTCCTGCTCCCTCCTGGATCTCTCCATAGCAGCTCTGAGCTCTTCCCCATATGGGTCAATGTCTGGACCCCCTGAAGGAGGTGAGAAAGCAGCTGGCCTCTTCTTTTTCTGTGGATAACTGGGAAGACTGAGTGCCTCCCTCATGTCTGTGAGGTTGCCCCAAATGTCTGTGAAGTACTCATTTGCTTCCGCCCTGCTCTCAGTGATCTGCCTCCTATTTTCGGCGACCTCGGTCCTGAGGTTCTCCAATCCGGTAAGCAAAGTCTGCCAAGGAACCTCTCCATATGTCTCTTGCGGGGGTGAGGAAGCAGCGGGCCTATAATCACCATAATCGATGTAAACCGGCTCCACATCTGGTGGTTCCGGGATGTCTTCCAGCTACTTGCTCGTGCTGCCCCCTCGAGCAGTTTTCTCCTCCCTGTTCGGACCCTGACACTAGAGGGGTCCCGCTCTCTGACCTGGTCGTTCTATGTGAATCGCCTACCTGGCCCCAAACTGCATTCGAAAGAATCGGATCCAAAATCTACTCCGGCGGTTCTGCAGAATGCGGTGATGAGGCTAGGGAAAATAAGTGGCTGCTTGTCCACCCTGACCCCTCCCATCTCAAGGATCTCTCTCTCGATCAGAAAGCCAATGTCGACCAACTGATTCTGCAGTATACAGTACAGGATCATGGCTGCATTGAAGTTCACTGAGGTCTTGTGCTTTCTGGGGATCAAGGAATGAGAGATGAATACATGCCAGAAACCCAACTCACTCCTTAAGTTGGTGTGCTTTATACGGTGATCAGGGGCCACCCAAAAATCCATCTGACTGATCACTAACTGATTTGCAAAGTCCACATTTTGGGTCACAAAAAATTCGCTCCAAGTCACCCCTTGCCTTAGACGTCTGACTGCTTCGGGATCAACTGGAAGCTCAGTCCTATAATACCTGTTAATGTCCGCTATAGTCATCTGGACTTCTACCCCATGGACCAGAACCGAAGAAGAGCGTTGAAAAGTTTCAGGTACCAACCCAGCAAAGAACTCTTCGACCACACGTCGACAATACATCGGGGAGGGGGGGCTAACAAAGGTTTCCCATCCCCTTGCTTCAATCATTAGAGGAATTGGGGTGCCTTCCAGTTCTTCAACCGTTATCCCCCTCTCCACCACTATGTCTCGCTCCCTGAAATATTCTAAGCGTTCCTCGAAATCCGGGTGCCTGATGCAAGGTGGTGGAACTTGGGGTCCTCTCCTCGGTCTTCGTTCGGAACCCTGACTGCTTTGCCTAGGCGTTCTCCTGGGTCTTCCTGACATCTACACATTAAACACAGTTTTAAGGCAATATTCGGATCAAAGAAACAAGAGGTTATGATGCAGGAATTTGAAAGGACAAAAAAAATCTGCCAAGAGGATAAAGTGCGGGTGAAGTGTGGGTGAGTGACCCGCACTGTACCCGCACTCTAACTCGTCACCAGACACCAGTAAATGCAGAGTTTAATTCATTTATACATCTCAAAATTCCAGTTCATCATCGAACGAATCAACAACAAAATGACTCTAACTCATGTATAGGCTTCCATTCAACCATATAAACCCAATTCATAGTTTGAAAATCTAATTGCAATAGAAAATCAATTAACAATGAATACATCACATGCAAAATAGATAACACCCATCATTCCACTCTCTTAGACATTAGCAAAAGCAAAAACAAGGGGTCAAAACCCTAACTAATGAAGTTTATGCATAAGAGGCAAAAGAATTGTGATAAAAAGGGTTAGGGTTTTGGATTAGAGATATGTGAAATAAATTAGAGTAAGAATCCATACCTTAGTTGCCGAAAAATCGAAAACGTGGCACACACGGAATACCTTTAGTTGGGAAGAGGGGAAAATTTAAAGTTTGCAGTTGGTTTTGTTCTTTTGTGGCAAGTGGAGCCCTAGAGAACGACAGGCATATATATACTGCGCGACAAAAGTGCGGGTGTAGTGCGGGTGACTGACCCGCACTTTACCCGCACTCTATTACCTGATGCCCTCAGAGTGCGGGATGAGTGCGGGTTACTGACCCGCACTCTAACCGCACTGTTCCCCTGGACAGACTCCTGAATTCTGCCCTGCAACTGTATCTGCACCAAAACAATCTCAAACAGTCTCAAAAGTTTACAACAACAAAACTAACCATCCGAAAAGTAAAAATAAAAATAAAAACAATAAAATAAATTCAAAAACGAATGCAATGCACTCAAAGTGGGACCCGGTCAACCAAATGAGGTTTGACCGGAATGGGGAGCACATTCAACTTGGCCACCCAAACCGGTGCCAAATGCCTATGCACTGCATCTCTCCCCACTCTCCTCATTTGTCCCACTAGGTCCTTTCAAACCCATATTTGTTTAACCTTTGGTGGGTTCATCCTAGATCTAACTCTACTTGCTTTTAATCTTTGGAAACTAAAGCAATAAGCTTTAGTGTGCCCTTTTTTGGCACAAAAGTAGCAAGTAATAGGACGGTTAAGGAAACTCCCTGTTCGATCGTTGGCGTGGGCCACTTTTTGTTGTCCGAATCTGAGGGATTTGACATTGTTTTCCATCACGGCGAGTTGCTCAATCAAATCCCCCTCCTTGACCTTAGCCCGTTTCAACTCATCATCTTTTGTGCTCAACTGTTCATGCAATTCCCTTACCGCTTTTGCGGACTCCTCCACACCTAGTTGAAGTTTCCTTGTCTTTCTCCCATAGTCTTCCTCAAACTCTTCTGAGAGCTTTGCCAATGCATCTAAGTTCTTGGAGACTAACTCCTTTTTGGTGGCAAGCTCCACTATTAACTCATTTAACCCGTTGTTGACTGATGAGAGATCATGCAATTTAGTCTTCAACTGTACATTCTCTGTCTTCAGCAAATAAACCTCCAGTTTGAGCTTTGTGTTGTCTTCACCTAATTGATCGAAGAGTTCAGCATTTGCTTCCTCCTCTTCGAATTCTGATTCTTGCCTCTCCTTGATGCAGTCTTGGTTTCCCAATTCCATCTCCTTGACACCCTCAAAGGCTTGCACAAGGGTGAGCACTCGGCTCCTTTTCTTTCTGGAATTTGGTGCCTCCAAGACTAAACAATCTCTAACTTGGCTTGTTCCGGGGGATGTCACCTTGAAGTTCACACTCTTCCCTCCACAGCTGAAGGAAATGTCCCTAGAACAAATATCAATCACCATACTTGCTGTGGCCATGAATGGCCTTCCCAACAGTAGTTTCCAGTCTCTACCACTGGATTCTCCTCTTTTGCAATCCAACACAACAATTTCTGCCGGCACCATCAAACCGTGCACATTCACATCAATTTCCTTCACAATACCAACTGGGGTGATGGGAGAATTGTCAGCCATGATGAGAGTCTGGGAGGTGGGCTTGATTGACTGAATCTTCAGCTGTTTGTAGACCTCTAATGGCATCATATTTATGCTAGCCCCCATATCAAGGACCGCTCCCATCTTTGGTGAATCCTCAATTTGTACATCTATGACGAAACTCCCGGGGTCTTCAAGTTTAATGGGGGAGTCTATGTCACTTCCCATATCTTCCTTATCCGCGACCTCTACCATACTTGCTTCGGTTTCCTCACTTCCCAACTGGACAACCTCTAACACGTTAACATGTTCATCGGAGCTTGATGCCTTCTCCTTGTTCTTCATTAATGCATCAAAAATCCGTGCCAACTGAGTTTCCATCTTCTTCAGTGACGCTCCATGACTGTTGGCTCTCTGATCATTGGACTGCATGTAAGCTGACATTCGTTGCTCAGAGGCATGCAAGGTGTTCTTGAGGGCTTCCGACCCGATACCAACAGTTTTTATAACTGTACTCACTATCTCCTCTAGAGACTTGTCCTTTGGTTGGCTAGCGGAAGCGTGGGAATTGAAGTTGGATGGTGGGTTACTACTTGAACCTCCCCATTGATTGTTGTTGTTTCCCCCTTGATTGTATCTATTGTACCCCCCGATTTTGGTACCCTTGGTTGTTGTTTCCACCTTGGAAGTTGGTGTTGCCACCTTGGTAATTGTTGTTGCCACCTTGGTGCGTGGTTGCTCCTAGGTGGTTGTTGTTGGACCAAGACAAGTTTGGGTGATTTCTCAACCTTAGATTGTATGTATTCGAATATGGGTCATTCCTAGGCTGCCTTGGAAATTCTCCAAGGGCTTGGGCTTGCTCTTCCTGACTGAAATGCCCTTCTCCCCCTTCAATCTCCCCCATGACTTGACTAACTCCTTGGGAGGACCCTGGTTTTCCGGTTATCAGCTCCTTGATTGATTAAAGCTCCTTGTTCATTCTGGACATCTGGATTTGCACTTGGGTATCCTGACCCACTTCTATTCTTCCACCCCTCCTCACATATGATGTCCTCTGTTGTGAGTTCTGGGAAATCTTCTCCAGAATGTCATAAGCTTCAACTGCCCTCTTGTCTGCAATGGTACCTCCGCATGCATTATCCACCATCATTTGGGTTATCGATGAACGTCCACTATAGAAGGAGTTAACCTTCAGTTCTGGATGGTATGTATGCGGTGGCATTTGAGCTAACAATAAGTTGAACCTCTCCCATGCCTCATGGAATGGTTCACCGTCCTCTTCGACAAAGGAAGCTATCTTCAACCTTAGGTCTTTAGCCTTCTGTGACGAAAAATACTTGTTGAAGAAAACCTTGCAGACTTGGCTCCATGTCACCAGTGATCCCGGCCTCAAGTTCATGTACCAAGTCATAACTGCATCTTTCAGACAATATTGGAAACACCTCAGATGAAGCTGATCCCTTGTCAATACTGCTTGGCGAGCCATTACAGGGAAGGTTTCTAGGGTGGCTCCATACTGTTTCATAAATTGGAGGCAATCCTCGGTACTTCGCCCACTAAACGACGGTAGAAGGCTGATGTGCATAGTTTTCAACTCGTACTGCCTTGTTACATCATCCAGTACTATGGCAGTGGGCACATTCCCTACAAACGGGAGAGTGTACTCGCCGAGGCCTAGCTCTTCATCCCCATGTACACTTCCCTCATTCTCTCGAGCCTGTTGCTCATTCTCTCTAGCATGCTGCTCATGCTGATTATGATCGACCATATTTCCCTTTAACTGCTCTATTCTTCTACCCAACCGATTGATGTTATCGATAACTGGCAACACTGTTCCTCTCAACGATCTTCGTCCGTGCATATACCTAAAATCCTAAAATTTCACAACATATAAAGCACAACGTAAACGAGAAATAGATAGGGCAGAGCATGAATATTACTAGACTAGCCTTACTCATGCAAAACTAATTAAACTAATATGCCGCTCCTCGGCAGCGGCGCCATTTGACAAACACGTTTTTTCCCTTATGTCGTTTTAAAAGATCAGTCCGTCAATAATATTTTAAGAAACCTCACAAAGCCTAAATCAGTTTGCAAACATAAATATAGCGGCAAGTGGGTGTCGTCCACAGGGAGCGGAGTTAGCCAAATTAGTTAAAGCTAAAGCAATGGTATGTATATATATAATAGCAAAACATGAATTGGTGAAAATGTAGATTGTGAACCAACTCTAAATAACACTAAATTAAATATGTAAATAAAATGAAGGGGGAATATGGAGTGAAGGATATATAGATGATGGAAACTAAGGAGTTAATGGATTCGAAAGCAAATACTGGGCAATGTAACAAACTTGTCAATAACACGGCTCTTCAAGGTAACCGACCTAGGATGTATAGAGTCGGTTAATTATCCCTAGAAGGTGGCCAACCTAGGATGTATAGTGCGGACCACCTATTAGGGATTAATCCTTGTAAACTACCAACCTAGGATGTATAGAGTTGATTGTTTACCGGATTCTAGAAATGAAGCTCGTCTACCTAACATTGACTCAACCGATTACAAATAGTCACCCTAGGATGTATAGTGATGACTTCTAACTCTCTCACAGATTCCGACCTAGGATGTATAGTGCCGGAAACACAATCGAGGTTAGATTAAAACCGCGGTTCAAGAGTCGGAATTCATGACTTTCCGTCTATTCTTTAGAGCATTAAACAACTAAATAGGATGTATATCTAGATGCAATACTCATACATAATAAAAAGACATCTTGCAAAGATCATGTATCTACACAAGAAATCAATGATAAACATTCACAACAAGAATAGATCAATGGAAGATAGACATGAATATCAATATAATATCAAGTTTATGTACAAGCCCAATATTAAACTAACTACTCCATCAACCCCTTAGAGGGGATTTAGCTACTCATTACAACTAGGAAATCAGTAGAGAGGAGAAAGAAATAACCCTTGGAGAACATCTCCTTCCTTGAAGTGGCTCCAATCTCCTAACTTCCTTGAAGTTGAGTAGAGAATGTAAGGATGAGATGTAGAGAGAGAAACTAGATCTAAGAATGCTTAATCTGTCTTAAACGGAGTTAAAAGCTCCTTAAAACGTTTCTATACTTTTCTATTTATACTAAATACAAAAATAGGTCACTTAAGCTTTGAAAATCAGACTGGCGCGCTCGGAGTGCGGGTGGAGTGCGGGTGATTTACCCGCACTGTATGGGTTGCCTGCAACTTCAGTTCTCGGATCAAGACATTAGTGCGGGTGGAGTGCGGTTGCATTACCCGCACTTGACCCGCACTTGGCCCGTACTTGGCATCGCACTGTGACCGCACTTCCCTCTCGAGTGCAAAATCTACCTTCTGTCTTGAGCAACAGTGCGGGTAGAGTGCGGTTGGATGACCCGCACAGTACCCGCACTCTAATGTCAGGTGCAATTATGATCTTCCGTTCTTGATGCAAGTGCGGGTAGAGTGCGGTTTGATGACCCGCACAGTGCCCGCACTCTAATGTCAGGTGCGATTATGTTCTTCTGTTCTTGGTGTAAGTGCGGGTGGAGTGCGGTTTGCTGACCTGCACAGCACCCGCACTCTAATGTCAAGTGTCTGAGCAGCTTCTTTGGTTTGGCATTAGTGCGGGTGGAGTGCGGTTAGCTGACCCGCACTGTACCCGCACTTTATCTCTGTACTTGCATTCTGCCCCGGCTATGCACATGAGTGCGGCTGGAGTGCGGCTGGAGTGCGGTTGCGACCCGCACTGGACCCGCACTGTGGACCTGTTTGTGCTCCTTTACCTTTGCTTTCACCCCTTTTCTGCTGGAATCACCACAATATGCTTCCAAGCCTGTCTCTGCATCATTTCCTACAAATAAGCACAAAACAACCCATAAGAGACAAAAAAACGCACGAAAATAGAACATAAGGTAAGGATCTGAGGGCCTAAATATAGTACATATTTGGCCCGATCACTCGACAGTGTCTAGACATGGTACTCTACTCTCCTCGTTCACTAAATCTACGAAGAGATAATTTCATTAATACTAAGAGAAACATGAACTATCCTAAATGACACTAGAAATGGGCACTCACCATCTCGACTCCAGAAGCGACGATAGAAATACTTTTCCTTCCCAAATGGGCATTTATTAAAAGGCTCTTTGCAAAAAAGAAGGTGTATTTCCACCCTATTTCGTTGGTCGTAAGGTCAATGATATGATGTCTCCTACCTAACCTCAAACAAAGTGTGAATCGACCATTCTCGTGTGTATCCTGCTTTAAATAATAGTTGTGCAAAAGTGTGCCTAACCCAAATTTAATTCCTTCTTCTCGCAAAGGCGGTTAAACTCAAAAGGATCCTCCAACTATTAAGCATCAGCTGGGCAGGGGAATTGTCATAAAACTCTGACAACCTGCGAGATTTGGAGGGAACGGGGAATCGAAACCCTTGTTATAGGTTGTACTCGTAGAAGCACATCCACCATGGTATAGCCAAATCTGCTCGTTTGTGCTCCTTTACAAGACATAGCTCGACACACTCAGGGATGCCAAATGTTGTCCTCAGACGATCCATGTCGTCATCAGTGAACACGCTTCTGTTAGGTTTTTAAGTCATGTTAGCATAATTCTATATCAAAACAAGATCTTCTTTGTATTGATTAGTTGTCTAGGCTTATAATGATTCAAGCTTCAAGGAAGAATGGCAACTTATCGAGCAAGATGAAGTCTTCAAGAGCAACAAGCTTTATTGCATATCAAAGGTATATTCAGACCTCATTCCTCTTACAAGGTGAAAATACTAAGAACGTATGTCTAATAACCTAGGGGTGGTGAATAGGTTTTTGTTGATATATTACCAACTTTTCGACTTGGTCAATTTTAATAAAACTACCCTATATTAGCAATCAATCAATCCAAAATAAAATGCGGAAAATAATAAAAACACAATGATTGATTTACATGAGAAACCCTCCAACTGGGCAAAACTCACGTGCTATCCTTCTAGTCACACTATTCTTGGTCACTAACCCTTTCACTCTACCCAATGGGCCTTCAATAGTGATTCTAGACCAAAAGCTTGTGCACTAAACCACTTAGTCACAAAGCTTAACAATCCATGAAGAGATTAAGCAACATATGTGAATATATGACAATATTCTAATATGCAATTAATGCTATGCTACACTAAATGCTTATCTAGGGATTTAAAGATGACAATAAGTGCAAATCCTGGATATCAATATATAAATGCAAATGCAAGAAGAATTAGCTAGAGGGCAAAATGGTCCTAAATACTAGCTATCAATGAAGATGAAATCCCAACAACCAACCAAGGCCACAAACATACTCAAATCATGCTAATAAAAAGAAACATACAATTAATCAATAAATAATTGCTAACCCTAGGTAAACCAGGAACATAAAGATGAAACAAGAAGATCTAAGTCATATTCAATTACCTAGTCAAGAAGAGCATGAATAATCCATGATGAGATGATGTTTGGAAGTTGCTAAATGCACATGGATTGGTGTTTGGTTGAGTAAAAACGGTGTTAACTGAAATTTTACTCAGGGTGAGAAATCTCAATTAACACCCTCAAAACCACTACCACGGAGGTGGTGGTTAAGGTAGAATGTATTCTAGTCAGTGCTAGTTAAAAATGACAAAAAAAATACTATTATCAGTACCATCAAAAGAGAATGAACAAAAAAGAACGAAAATGTTTTCTTTATTCTTATCAATAGTGTATTGTTTACAAATATCTATCAATCGTTCTCAATCTCTCTACGGAGTAGTAGGGTTGTTGTCGTATGCCTGTCGAAAAGTAGTCCCTTCTTCTCTTTTCCTTTCTTTCTATTTATACATAGTTTTATAGGTTAAATCAACTGATTCTCCCCTTGATTTTCTCAGTCTCTCCCTTCCTTATCGGGCGGGATTTCTCATTTAAATGTCATTGACTTTGAGTTAATAGCCGAATTGAGAATATCTTGGTGGAGATCAGTTTGTTTCCTCTTTGGACTCTATTACTTATTCTGCACGTATGTAATGTTTCTAGATATGATCCAGTGTATCTTCATATATTCACAGCATGATCCTTCATAGAGGTCGTTGAATATAGCATGTATGGCGAGGTAGATCAGATAGCGAGGTAGATCAGTGTCTTGGTTCCAGTATTCAGGTGCTTAACCTAGCTAGGAGCTCGGTCTAACCTCCCTTGATTTCTTGGAGCTTGATGTGGCCCCCTACGGACAGTCCTCTATGACAAGGAGGTTTAAGCGAGCTTCTGGAGAGGTTGCGAAGTAATCTCGATCCCGGAGGAGCTCCCAGATTTCAGGTTGGGTGACTCGGGCTAGATCTGATCGTGTCGGGCTCTACTCTGGGTGTTTCTAGAGCTCGCCTTTATTTCTGAGGGGTGGTATCGTAGCTCAGCTTTGGGAAGCGTGATCTCCTGGTGGATGACCTCGGGCCTGGAGTCAGACTAGGAGGGTGAAAAAATTTCCCTTTGGCCCGTAGTCAAAATTTTCTATTAATAGAAGTCCTCTCTGACTTGAACGCTGGTGATTGAGTTTGAGGTTGGAGTCAGATTTCCTGTTTTATTTGGGAAATTTTTCCTTCTTTACCGTTACAAGAATCTTGGGGGAAATCTTCCCATTAATAGCACGAGTGATGTGGCGAGAGCTGACCGGTTTATTCCCAAGTTAATCCGGCTGCGTTACGGTAGTTCCCGCGATTCGAGGTGATCTTAACAGAAAATTTCAACGGCCCATGTTGCTACTCTATTGTCTATTTATACTTGGTTATTCCAACGCCTTCCTCACACCCTTTAAATTTCAAATTTTGCCAAGAAAAGCCTTCTCTCAAGCACATCTCTTTTCTCGTTCTTCATCCTCACCGACTTTATTCCATCATGTCGAAAGCCAGTCATGACTCTGTTGACTCCATTGTCAATGGCGATGAGGTCATCAGCCTCGCCCATGGTAAATGGGCATGAAGAAGCCTACATAGCGATGACTCTCTGCCAAATCCGCAACATCAGCGGTCGAACAGGAACGTGTCCATTGGGACTGGATTTTCTAATCATCCCGACCATCCTCTGGATTTAGTTGACTAAGATTTTGATAGAGAGGTTGGTGGTGACGCCGCGGGGGAGCGTTAAGTCCCGGGTACTGGTCCCTCTTTGGAGAGGCTTGCCCCTTACGACTTCAGGGTTGTCCCTGATTCTATTGTTGATCCAAGCTCGATTGACCATTTGAGGTCTAAGTATGGCATTCTTGACAATGTTTCTATCTCGATTCCTCCCAAAGGCTATGAGTTTTTCAATCCCTCTAATGGCGAGCTTTCGATTCATATAGCGGCTCTCGAGAACAGGGTCGGGCTTCCTCTTCATCCTACCCTTCGATGAGCTCTCAACGCCATCCAGCTCGCCCCTCTCCAATTGATGCCTGGCTTCTAGAGGCATTTGATTGGCTTCCTTGTGCTGTAGAGGGAACAATGCCAGCTGAGCAATGTGACGAGGGAGCCCGGAGCAGAGGAGCTGGCCTACCTTTTTCAAATCGGGAGCCTCTCCAGGGCTCCCCGAGGTCAGTTCTATGCGAAAGCCAAGAACAAGCTCAACTTTATCATTCCCGGGGCTTCGAAGAAAGATCCCGCCTGGAAAGACTAGTGGATCTTGGCAGGGGGCAACTGGGGGAGCTCGATTTTTATTGGGGGCCATGAGTTCGAGGTCCCCACAGTTTTCAGTGACAAATCATCGTGGGACCGAGATTCCCTAGCATCTGAGTCTGAAGTTGTTTTTAAGGCTATTCAGACCAGGAACTATTTGAACCTGAAGTACCCAACCGCATAAGCCTTCTATCCCCGCAGGGTGAATCAATATCTGCGGATCTCCGATGCTATTCCCT
Organism: Dipteronia sinensis; assembly: GCA_033220585.1. NCBI lineage: Eukaryota > Viridiplantae > Streptophyta > Magnoliopsida > Sapindales > Sapindaceae > Dipteronia > Dipteronia sinensis. Next base: position 31,911,723 of record CM065638.1, read on the forward strand.
ATAAGTAACACTGAATCGTCTTGCTTTGTCTTGTTGACCAGCTCAATTCTGACGTTCCCCTTTTGTTTCATTTACTTATAGTTTTTGTTGTTAAGCCAGCTTCTTGTGAAGCTTAGTAGCTTCGGCAAGCTCGCACTCATCCCCCATCCATTAGACTGATGTGGGGGGCTTTTCCTGCCACCTCGGAGAAGGAAGAGTTGATTGTTTCGATCGGGATTACGCCTGCTCCTACTCCATCGCCCTCCCAAGAGAAATCCAAGATGGCTACCTATGCATCGTGGGCTTCCAGAGGGATAAATAGAGGGGCTTTCGTTTCTCAGGTAGCTGGTGTTACTACTCATGCTTCTTTCGTTCCCTCTGCTGCTACTGTTACCCCATCTGCTCATCTAGCTGATGCCGCTGCGATCCCAACCCCCCGAACTTCGGAGGACTTTAAAGCGGGTGTTGCAAGGATTCCCCCTAGTCGCTCTCCCTCTCAGTCGAGCTCGACAGGGCAGGACGAGGTCTTGGAACAATTCATCACATCCTGCCCAGATGGCGGGCTCTTTAGGATGGCCTTGATGCCTGTTAATGTCTTGCTCACCAAGGGGTCTGCTGTCTTAGCCGAGGTCATTGTTCTTCTCTGTACTACATCTAAGACTGCCAACTTAATGGGTTTCTGACCTTGGCTTTGTATCTCATAGGCCTTCAAGTATAATGTGGCTATGGGCCACCAGGTATCCCTCATTCGTGATCGGGCTGTCAAAGCTGAAGCCGAAGCCGAGAGAGCCGTGGGTTTACTCAAGCGGGCTCAAACAATAGTGGAAGAGATGACCTCCAGCCAATGAAAGATTGCGACCGAGCTGGCAGAGCTTCGCTGTGATTATGAGAGGACGAAGCTGTCCTTTGATCAAGAAATTCTCCAGTCTACCCGGAGGGCCAAGCAGAGGGACTCTTGGAAAACTGAAGCTAAGTGGTTGGACTTCGAGAATCAGGATTTGATTGCTCATTAGCCAAGCTGCAGGCTGATGCGGAGACCTCCTTTAGTGATGGATATTTCTATGCTTCCTTTAAGGTTGCAGAAGCTCTCCCTCTTCCTTGTGATCTATCCTCCATCGCCGGTTGGGATTGAGAGGAGATAATGACCAAAGCTGCTGAACTATCTCGCCCTGAAGATGGCGAAGCGGTTCCTCCTAGCCAGGCAGGTACTGGAAAGCAGCCCATCCAGGCGGACCCTCCTCTTCCTTCTCCAGTCTTTATTACTTCAGGTTCTGGGAGTCTTTAAGTAAGGTTCTGCCTGCGCAGTCCGAAGAAGATCACCCAAAACCTGAGGAAGGAACAAGGAGCCTACCTGAGGGATCCTCTCGAACAGAATTAGAGGTTAGCAGGAGCCAGACGGGGTCCATGGCTGCTCTTCTTGATGCGGCTATCCCTCCTGAGGTCATGGCAGTGATTAACGAAGTCTTGGAGGAGGGTCCAGCTGATCAACGGGAGGAACCTACGGAGGGAGTGACAACTGGCGAGGGTAACCAGGATAGGCAACCACCTGAAGAAGGAGTCAATGGCGGGGATCGGCATGAGGGAGGAGGAGTAGCAAGGGGAAATCAAGAGGGCTCCGAAGCTACCAGTTCATGATTTGCTTTGATTACCTAGAAAGGGGGGTGGGCACCCCGCTTTACTCATGATTAGTCTAGTCGATCTTTTTTTCTTTTTCATGTAGCCCGGAACTGGGGTTTGGGATCCCTGTCTGATGTCATGTAGCCGTCACCTGGGGATAGGCTCTCTTATGGTTAATAAAAGTTTAGTTATGATTTCCTTCGCATTTATTTTGACTATTCCTGATAACGAGCTTCCATCTTGATGTACAACTCCTTGTTTTATTTCTAATCCTGACCACGAGTCAAACCTGCATCTTTGATGATGATTCGTTCATACTTCAATCTGGCTTCGTAGGGAACTCTTATCCAGATGATATTAATCCTGTAAACGAAAAAAGTATTTATAATTAAATTTGTTTCAGGAGAGGTAGCCCAATCGAGGCATCAGGGGGGCTGTCTAGCTATTTCCTGGTCTCTAAGTCTAGATGGAAACTATGCTCTTACACTCAGACCCTTCTTTGGGGTGGTAGCCCGACCAAGGCATCAGGAGGACTGTCTAGCTATTTCTTAGTCTCGAGGTCTGGATGGCAACTATGCTCTTACACTCAGACCCTTCTTGGGGGTGGTAGCCCGACCAAGGCATCGGGGGTAACGAGGGGGCTTCCCCGGCTAGTCCTTGGTCTCGAGGTCTTGCTGGAAACTATGCTCTTACGCTTGGACCCTTCTTGGTAGGGGGTGGTACCCGGCCAAGGCATCAGAGGCAATGTGGGGGTTTCCCCGGCTCACCTTTGGTCTTGAGGTGATGATGTCGAATTTTCCAGTCAAATATGTAGATACTAAGGTTGAACATAATCAGAGATAAAGAAAAAATGCAGACTTTATTGATGATCGAGGTGTAGTACATCGTTATTAGGGATTTTATTGGAACCTAAATGGGGGTAATCTGCTTGACAGCTCTCTGCTCAGGGGTAGAATTTCCTCAAATGATCTGTGTTCCAGGTGTGGTTGATGGGACATCCATCCATGTCTTCGAGCTTGTAGGCTCCATTTTGAGAAACTACCTTTATCAAGTATGGCCCTTCTTAATTGGGGCCTAGGACTCCATCTGACCTTTTCCGAGCATTCGAGGTCACTTTCCTTAGCACCAGATCCCCTTCTTTGAAATTTCAGGCTATGACCTTTCGGTTGAAATACCTAGCGATCTTGCTCTGGTAGATCGCTACTTTCTTAGCTACCCAGTCTTGTTTCTCTTCTAGGAGGTCTAGGTTAGCTCGGAGCTTGAGTTCGTTGCTTTTGGGTTCAAAATGTTGCACCCTGAATGAGGTCAATTTATGCACGATGGGGAGGACTGCTTCAACTCTGAAAGCCAAGGAGTAAGGTGTCTCCCCAGTAGCTGTCCTCTTTGTAGTTAGATATGCCTAAAGGACCTCGGGCAGTTCTTCGGCCCATTTGCCTTTTTTCTGCTGTAGTTTCTTTTAAAAATTTCTTGATAGTCTTGTTGGTGGATTCCACTAGCCCGTTGGTCCGAGGATGGGCTACTAAAGCGAGCCTGAGGTCAATTCCCAATCCTTTGCAGAAGTCTTTGAATCGGGCGTTGTCAAACTGCTTGCCCAGGTCTGCCACAGTGATAAGTGGGGTCCCAAATCTACAGACCATGTTAGTTTTTGTTAATAGCCAAAATTGGCTAAGGACCAAAGGAAAATTTTCCACCTCCCAGACCTGTTTCCATACCCGAGAGTTTCACCAGGAGACCTCTCAATCCAGAGCCGAACTGCGATACCACCCCAGGAACAAGGGCGGGCTCCGGAAACATCCGGGATAGAGCCCGGACCCGAGAGCTTCCACCAGGAGACCTCTCTATCCAGAGCAGAACTGCGATACCACCCCAGGAACAAGAACGGGCTCCAGAAACATCCGGGATAGAGCCCGGAACGATCAGATCTAGCCCGCATCACTAAAACTAGAAGCTCCCCGAAGTCGAGGTCACCTCGCAAATGCTCCAGAGACTCGTATGTACCTCGATTGACACAGAAGAATGTCCCTAAAAGGCCGCGAGGTCAGTCGAAGCCACACATAGCTTCAAAAGGTCAGTCGAGGCCACACCTAGCTTCGAAAAGGTCAAGGGAAGCCAAATCTGACTCCAAGCTGGATGAAACTTCTCAGATATCAAGGTGCACCACACCATGTCATATCCAACGACCTCTATAAAGGATCATGCTGAAAGGATACGAGGGATACACTGAATCATATCTGAAAACGTTACCTATATGCAGAACAAGTAACAAAATCCAAAAAAGGAAACAAATTGATCTCCACCATGATACTCTCAATTCGGATGTTAATTCAAAGTCAATGACATTAATGCGAGAAATCTCGCACGATAAGGAGGAGACTGAGAAAATCAAGGGAGATTTAGTATGTTGACCTACAAACTATGTATAAATAGAAAAGAAAGGAAATGATAAAGAGGGGACTACTGAAAATACACTCTTAATGTGTGTCTACAACCTAGAGGGGGGGGGGGGGGGGGTGAATGGGTTGTTAATCGATTATTACCAATTTTTCGATTAGTCAATATTATACAAATAACCCAATTAAATCAAACATACAAAATCAAGTGTAAAGTGCGGAATAATAAATAACACTTGATTTTTACGTGGAAACCCTCAAACAAAGGGAAAAACCACGGGCTATCCTTCTAGCCACACACGATCCTCAAATCCACTATATGAGTAAAAAGTTACACCCTCAAGTGATACTCGGACTCTCACTCTAGATAACCTCAGGCTATGGACACTACCACTCGCCACTCTTGGTTCTATCCCTAGTGATATCCACTGATACACTACTATTGGCGTGAGCACCTCCTACTCTACCCGTAGGCCTTTTACAATGGATTCTTGACCAATGCTTGCCAACCACAACTTGGTTGCAAGACTTCAATGCTTGTGCAACTTCACCCCGAAGCCACAAGACTTGACTCAATGAAGAGTATGGGGTCTAAGTGAACGATCAATGAATGCTCAATACAATATATGTTAGACCAAACATACAATGCTTAACTAGATGTAGATAATGCAATACAACATCCTAGTTATCAAATAATGCCTACATGTACACACATGAGGTCTCAATTAGTTGTAGAGAAATTCTAACAACCTAATTGTCAATTAAATTCACATAAACATTCATAAACTTGACTATATGCACAAAGTCAACCTAATCATCAATTAAGCATACATGAATATTTATGGATTAGCTATTTAGGCATATATGACGTAATAATGCAAGCTATCTAGGCATATATGACCTAATAATGCAAGCTATCACAAACAAACACAATCAAATATTCATGAACATTAACTAGTTGATTTAAACACAATTTCTCAACCTAGTTATCAATTAATCACACATGAATATTTATGACCTAGCTTTTAGGCAAAAATGACCTAATCAATTAAGCTATCAAAATACAACCCCAATCACGTTATCAAGACTCATAAATATGCAATAGAGTAGAGTCTAGGTATTTAATCATGCAATAAATACCTAATCTAGAGTAAGAAGAACAATAAATGATATTCAAAGAAGTTCTTGCTTACCTAGTCATGAAACAATGAAGACCCATGCTCAAATGATGTTGAATGATGCAAGATGGAGATGGATTTTGGGTTTGGAGAGTCAAAGATGCTTTCTTGAAGCTTTCTCTCTCTAGGAGCTCTAACCTCTCTCTAAAAATGATTTTTTGAGCTTTTGGTCGGCAAAGAAGAGAAGAGGAAGAATATACATGAAGCCCTAGATAAAACTACATCGTTTTGAACTTGGGAACCAGAATCCCGTCAAAACCGCTTGCTAGACCGCGGCTCAGGTAAGTGTCCAGACCGCTGTACATACAGCAGTGCACCGTCTGGACAACACAGCGGTTGGGACCGCTGTGCGTGCAAGTGCACAGGTCGCGGTCCATGTCGCGCATGACGCACTGGAGAATACCGCTCCGTGCGCCACGGTGCAAGCAAAGCCTGCCGAGCGGTCTAGGCCGCGCTAAAGGGAAAAATCCCTTTTTAACACTCAAGGAAAAAGTCTATCTTACATGAATGTTGTGCAAGTGTGAAGTGAGTGAGATGCACACAATGAAGCACAATTAACTTGTCAAACATGTTATCAACTAAGATACAATGCAAGATATGATATCTAATGTAAGCTAGTGAGTGTTTTAGAAAAGGATGCACACTTATGCAAACAATAAAGAACACAAATGCAAGATAAACAAAACATGCATGAAGTGTGTGTGTGCACCTCTCTTCAAGAGACAAAGTCAAGTGAATATACCTTTTGCTCTTGAAGTCATGGAGATGCTTGGAAGCTTGCCAACACGGACCTAAGCTACCCATTACACAATCATCCCCAATGTGGTGTGGTTTGTCATGAAATAAGCCAATCATAAAATCGAGGTCCTTACAACTACTATTCGACTGGCATACGATAAACAATCAACCATTCCCAAGAGAGAGTTGAGAGCAAAGATAAAAGAATTTATGTATTTGTGTACCATGCACGTTCAATAAAAATATTCTTGCTTTCTTGTCATTTTGTAAATCATTGCTACACATACAATAAATCTTGGCCACCACCTACGTGGTAGTGGTCTCGAGGGCGTTAACTGAGATTTCTCATCTTGAGCAAAATTTCCGTTAACACTTTCTGGCGCCGTCTGTGGGAAATTACCCTACACCTAATTAACCAGTTATTTGCATTTACATTTCAGTTGTTTTACAAGAACTATGAGGCTCCGCTCCTCCCAAGGCCAGCATAGAGTCCCGGAGCAACCTCAGACGAGGCTAACACGAAAAGCCCCAAGCAAGGGGAGAAAGTCTGGATATAGTAGTCAAGCTTCGATCCAGACAACCAATACGCGGGCTACTGGCCACCCTATAGTAAGCCAGGCAGCACTCGAGCAACAAGCGGCGGCCTTCGTAGAATCCATCCGCGTCCGCCTTCTCGCTGAAGGAATCACGATCCAGCCAACCAACCTGAATGATCAGGGAGAGCCGAGCAAGCTCGGAGCTAGACCACCTGCTTTCGATCGCCTGGGACCTCCCCTTCCAGAGCCGGCTCGAGATAGATCAGGGCCCCAACGTTCGATCCAGGATAGGCTGGGACCCATGCCCCCAGTTCCGAAAAGACTTTCACAATATCAACCTAGACTAGTTAAGTCTGCCGCGGATGCTTTTACCCGGAAGCCACGAGGGCTATCTCATCCAACTACATCCAGGAGAACTGCCCGGGCCCTAGAGGAGGAAAGTAGACAAACTCCCTGAGTGGATCATGTACAGGAGGAGGACCGGATAGAAATTGCCAGTTCATCAGAGAGATTCGACAGTGAGGAATCTGAGGTTAACTCGAAGAGACCTGGGAACAAGTGACTGAGGGATCAGCTGGCAAAGCTACAAAAAGAGGTCCAGCAGATAAGGAAGGGAAAGAATAAAGAGGACAAAAAGGATCCCCTGAGCGAGATGAACGCTCCCTTCACTAGGAGGATCCGGGAAGCAAAGCTCCCCCCAAAATTCAAAATGCCAGCAGATAAGTTCTCTGAAATGGAAGATCCTCTAAGCCACCTAGAGAGCTTCGTTCAACAGATGGAGGTCCAGAACACTACCAGAGCAGCTATGTGCAGAATGTTTCCAACGACCTTGACCGACTACGCGAAAACCTGGTTCAGGAAACTGCCCGTTGGTAGCGTGGATTCTTTCACGAAATTATCAATAGATTTTTGCTCACAATTCCAAGGAGTCAAACCTCGCCCGAAAGATCCCATACACCTCCAATATGTGATCCAGGAACGGAGTGAAACTCTTCGATCGTACGTGGAGCGATTTCACAAGGAGGTCATACAAATGGGAGTCTTCACTGAAAAAGAAACCCTTGCCAACTTCAGGCGAAATCTATGGGCAGGAAAGCTTTTCCGTTCCTTCGCCAAGAGACCTCCCGAGACTTACCAGGAGGCCTATGACCGGGCTCTTGAGCAGGTCGAGATCGACAAACAACTCAAGGTCAAGATGGAACACGACGACATGAGAACGGTAAAGCGTCTGAAGAAAGAAGCTCCCAAATTTGAGCCAGTGCAGAAAACTCAGAATAAACCTCCCAACAGGTCGACCTATCACCTCCCTGCTCCTCTGCATAGGCCAGAAAGATATCCAGCAAAATGAACCCCTCCCCGGGCTTCGCTGCCTCCCAGGACCGTGGCTCCAGTAATGCAAGGGGAAAAAGGGTATGACTACTACACCCCTTTGAATGCTTCCAGGGAAACAGTCTACCTTGCCATACGAGATAAAGGGTTGCTCCAAAAGCCCGCTCCTATGAAGGCCCTAGCTGACAGGAGAAACCGGTACAAGTACTGCGACTTCCACGAAGACGTGGGCCACAACACCTCAGAGTGCTATAATTTGCGCAACCAGATTGAGGCCCTGGTAAGGGGAGGATGCCTGATTGAGTTCTTACAACAGGTCTGAGATAATATCAGGACTGGAAGGGAGGTACAAGCTGATATCCGTGAGGACATAGAAAAGAGGAAAGGGGAACAGGCTGACTTGATGCAACAAATCCAGGTGATACACACTATCAGCGGAGGTCCTGCACTGGCCGGCATTTCCAATAACTCCCGGAAAAACCACGCAAGAAAGGTTCCCCGCATCGGAGAGAGCCGAGGGATCTTCGAAGTCAGCAAGAGCCCGACAGAGCCCTCCCAATCAGCTCAGATTGTATTCACCGAAGCAGATGTCTTCAACACTGTGCAACCTCATGATGATCCTATGGTAATCACGATACAGATCGCCAACTGTCTGGTCCATCGCATGCTCGTGGATACAAGTAGCAGTGTAGATATCCTCTTCAAGGATACCCTGGAAAAATTGAACCTGAAGCAACGTTGTTACAACAGCTGTACCACTTCGCTTTACGGTTTCACTGGGGACTCGATCATACCAGTGGGGTCAATGATCCTCCCAGTAATCATCGGGATCACCCCGCTCCAACAGAATGTTATGACTGACTTTGTTGTGGTGGACACCCCATTGGCCTACAACGCCATCCCAAGGAGACCTTTCCTGCCCTTCTTGAAGGGAGTCTTGTCCATATACCACAACGTCTTGAAATTCCCGGTTGGAACCAAAGTGGGAGAGGTAAGCGGAGACCAGCAAGCAGCCAGGAAATGCTACGCAATATCTGCCAATCCTACAGCCCTAGCGAAGCAGTGTGTACAGGTGACATTAATCCAGGAAGACATGGATACATCCTGGATAATCCAGGAGGAGAAAGAGCCCGCGGAACATCCTGGGCATCCGGATGATGAACCTATCATGCCCTACGAGGAAGAACGGAGTAAGGAATGGGCCAGCGGGCAGCCTGTAGATAAACTAGAAGAGATACCCATCAGGAATAACGACTCCTCCAAGGTCGTCAAGGTCGGAGCCACCCTTGATCCAGAAATAAAAAGAGGAATGATTGACCTTCTCAAGGAATTCAGCGACATCTTTATCTGGAACCATAATGAAATGCCTGGAATCCCAGCATCGTTGGCCACCCACCGACTAGCAGTAGATCCAACAGTCAAGCCCGTCAAGCAGAAGAGGCGTCACTTCAACCCTGATATGAACGTGGCGGTATAGGAAGAGGTTGATAAATTGATCAAAGTAGGGTTCGTCAAAGAGGTACGTTACCCCGAATGGATCGCCAACGTGGTCATAGTCACGAAGGCGAATAGGAAATGGCTTATGTGTGTCGATTACACCGACCTCAACCGGGCTTGTCCGAAAGACAGTTTTCCTTTACCAGAGATCGACCAGCTGGTTGACTCCACATCCGGAAATAAACTTTTGAGTTTTATGGACGCATTCTCAGGATACAACCAAATTAAAATGCACCCGGCTGACCAAGATAAGACCAGTTTCATTACTGGGCAGGGCTTATACTGCTACAAGGTGATGCCGTTTGGTTTGAAGAATGCAGGGGCCACATACCAGCGGCTGGTTAACAAGCTGTTCAAGCCCGAGATAGAAAGGACGATGGAAGTGTACATCGACGACATGATCACGAAATCCCCAACCACAAAGGGACATCAGGAAGACCTTCATAAAACCTTTCTCATACTGAGGGAAAACCAAATGCGTTTGAACCCCTCCAAATGTGCCTTTGGGGTAACGACAGGGAAGTTTCTGGGCTTCATGGTTCATGAGAGAGGTATAGAAGCCAACCTAGAAAAAATCAAAGCTATCTTGGACTTGGAATCCCCGACCTCGCTCAAGCAAGTACAGATTCTGACTGGACGGGTGGCGGCACTCAACAGGTTTATCTCTCGCTCCACCGATTAATGTCTCCCTTTCTTCAAGGACATCAAACAAGGGAAGAACATGAAATGGAGCCAGGAGAGTGAACAGACGTTTCAAGCTTTAAAAGAGTCTCTAACAAGCCCCCCATTGTTAGTCAAGCCGGTTCTCGGAGATGAGTTGCAGATCTACCTGGCCGTATCAGAAACTGCAGTAAGCGGGGCTTTAGCCAAGGATTGTAGCGACGGTTTTCAAAGACCCATATACTATGTGAGTCATGCTTTGACCAAATCAGAAAGGAATTACATTCTATTGGAGAAGCTCGCTTATGCTCTGGTGATCTCAGCGAGGAAACTCCATCCCTATCTTCAAGCTCACACAATAGCAGTGGTGACAGACCAACCCCTCCGCCAATTTTTACAAAGACCAGACGTGTCAGGAAGGCTAGTCTTATGGGCACTAGAGCTCACTCAGTTCGACCTAAAGTATAAGCCCCGGACTACGATTAAGGCACAGGCTTTGGCTGACTTCGTGGCAGAATTCTCAGCGATCCCAGATCCAGATCATCCCTCAATATCAAACGAGGTCCCGGAGAAGATATCCGAGGTCAAAAATTGGCCGAAAGGCTGCAAGCCATGGATCCTCTTTTCAGATGGAGCATCCGGGTGAGCCGGGGGAGGAGCTGGCATAGTTTTAATAGATCCGGAGGGGACTGAATTCTGTCACTGTTTCAGATTCGAGTTTAAAGCTACCAACAACGAAGCAGAATATGAAGCCCTCCTAGCCGGGATGAAGGTAGCCATTAAACTAAAGGCCGACTACCTGCAGATCAAGAGCGATTCGTTGCTTGTTGTAAACCAGGTGTCTGGGGTCTACCAGGCAAAGGGAGATAATATGGCTGCCTACCTAAATCTAGCTCGGCTACTAAAAAGCAAATTTAAGGGACTAAAAATCGATCAGGTGCCTCAACACCAAAACCATCGTGCAGATGTTCTGGCTAAAATAGCGGCGAACGGAGGCCAATTCCTACCAAGGGGAATTCCCCTCTAAGTAATCACCCAGCCAAGCATAGCCACAAATGGAGAAATTTGTTCCCTGGATCGCCTGCCTTGTTGGATGGACCCAATTGTCGCTTACCTCCTTAAAGGAGAGCTTCCCGAAGAGCCCGACCAAGCCCGAAGAATTAAGAGACTCTCGGTTCGATACTGTATGGTGGACGGATACCTCTATAGGAGGGGCAGATCCCTCCCCTTACTTAGGTGCTTGCATCCCGATGTTGCTAAGTGGGCATTGAGAGAGGTCCACTCTGGGGACTGTGGGAACCACATAGGTGGGGAAGCTCTAGCCTATCAGGTGCTTCGTATGGGGTACTATTGGCCGACCATCCACCAAGACGCAAAGAGTTTTGTTCAATCTTGCGAACCTTGTCAAAGAACTTTAAACTTGAACCACCAGCCACCCGAGCGACTGTCGTCCCTCAGTTCACCTTACCCCTTTGCCATGTGGGGAATCGACCTAATTGGGCCACTTCCTACCGCTCCTGGACAGATGAAACATGCTATCGTGGCTATCGACTACTTCACAAGATGGGTCGAGGCAGGACCTCTTTCTAGAATATCAGAAAAGAACACAACCAAGTTCATCAAGACTAACATGGTATGCAGATTCGGGACCCCTTTCATCATTATAGCCGACCTAGGAAAGCAATTCAACAACGCCCGGTTCAAAGACTTCTGCAAGGGATTGGGGATCGACCTCAGACTCGCTTCTGTTGCTCATCCCTAGACTAACGGGCTGGTAGAATCCACCAACAAGACTATTAAGAAACTTCTGAAGAAGAAGCTGCAGCAGAAGAAAGGCAAGTGGGCCGAAGAGCTACAAGAGGTCCTCTGGGCATACCGGACTACAATAAGAACAGCTACCGGGAAGACACCTTACTCCCTGGCTTTCGGGGTTGAAGCAGTCCTCCCCATCGAGCATAAGTTGACCTCGTTCAGGGTACAACACTTTGAGCCCAAAAGCAATGAAGTCAAGCTCCGGGCTAATCTACACCTCTTAGAAGAAAAACAAGACCGGGTAGCAGAGAAAGTAGCGATCTACCAGAGCAAGATCGCTAGATACCAGAGCAAGGTTAGAGCCCAGAAATTCAAAGAAGAGGATCTGGTACTTAGGAAGGTGACCCTGAACACTCGGAAAAGGTCGGATGGAGTCTTAAGTCCAAATTGGGAAGGGCCATATTTGGTAAAGCTAGTTGTTCGCAATGGAGCTTATAAACTCGAAGACATGGACGGACGATCCATCAACCACACTTGGAATGCAGATCATTTGAAGAAATTCTACCCTTGAAAGGAGCTCTCAAGCAGACTACCCCCACTTAGTTTTCATTACAGATCCTAATAAAGATGTACTACATCTCGATCATAATTAAAGTCATTTTCCTTTTCTCTTCCATCTTTGTCTCCAACTATGTTCAACATTAGTGACTATACCCTTGTATGGGAATTTGACATAAATCTCTCGAGACCAGGAAATAGCTCGATAGCCCTCCTGATGCCTTGGTCGGGCTACCACCCCCAAGAAGGATCAGAGTGTAAGAGCATAGTTGCCCTCCAGATCTCGAGACCAGGAAATAGCTCGATAGCCCTCCTGATGCCTTGGTCGGGCTACCACCCCCAAGAAGGATCAGAGTGTAAGAGCATAGTTGCCCTCCAGATCTCGAGACCAGGAAATAGCTCGATAGCCATCCTGATGCCTTGGTCGGGCTACCACCCCCAAGAAGGATCTGAGTGTAAGAGCATAGTTGCCCTCCAAATCTCAAAGACTAGGAAATAGCTAAGTAGCCCTCCTAATGTCTTGGTTGGGTTATCACCCCATAAAAAAAATTATATATATATAATGTTTGCTTTCGTGTGCAGGATCAAAATCATCATAATTTCCTACACGAATCTTAATTGTTGCTACAGATGCTACTCTGAATCCCATTCAAGACCAGAAATAAAAGAAAAAGTTCTCGAAAGAGCGCTTCAATTTATCATTAAGGACAAGGGGAGCCTACCCCTCGATAAGGCTACATCCAAATGAGGAGCCCAACCCCCGAACTTGGGCTACAAAAAGAAAAAGAAAAGGAAAAACTGATAAGGGCAAAACAGGGTGCTCACCCCCTTTTCTAGGCTATCAGAAACAAGTCATGATGAAATGCTTTAAACTTTAAGACTCTCATGGCTCCCCTCCACTGGCCCTCCTTCCTCTTGCTGATCCTCGCCATCAACCCCCTCTACAGATAGCTGTCCATCTTGGTTATCCTCACCGACCGCTCCTCTATCTAGAGGCTCCATCAGTTGATCAGCTGGATCTTCCTCCAAAACCTCATTAATTACGTCAATAACCTCAGGCGGAATAGCCTCGTCAAGAAGGGCAGCCATGGACCCCGTCTGGCTTCTATCGACCTCCATCTCTGTTAAAGGAGGATCCTCAGATGGGCTCCTAACCTCTTCACCAGCTTCCGACTGATCCTCCTCGGATCGAGAAGACATCACTTTACTGGAAGACTCCCCAGGACCTGAGATGGTAAAAGTAGGAAGAGGGAATGAAGGATCTGCCTAAGCGGGCTGCTTCCCAACTCCTGCTGGGTTCGAAGGGACCACCTTGTCGCCTTCAGGGTGAGATAACTCGGCAGCCTTGAGCATTATTTACTGTCTATCCCAGCCAGCAATAGATGATAAATCAAAGGGAGGATGAAGAGCTTCTGCGGCCTGAAAGGAAGCATAAAAATACCCGTCGCTGAAGGAGGTCTCCGCATCAGCTTGCAGCTTGGTCACCTGAGTAATCAGAGACTGGTTCTCGAGGTCCAACTTCTTAGCCTCAGATCTCCAGGAATCCCGCTTCCTAGCCGCCCGGAGAGATTGAAGACTCTCCTGATCATAAGATTGCTTTATCCTCTCATGATCGCAGCGAAGCTCAGCCCTCTCGGCCTCGACTTTTCCCTGGCTGAAAGTCACCTCCTCCACTAAAGACCGAGCCTGCTTGAGTAGTTCCCCAGCTTTCTCAGCTTCAGCTTCGGCTTTTGCAGCCCGATTACGGAGAAGGGCTACCTGCTGGCCCATCGCGACATTAAGCTTGAAGGCCCACAAAATACAGAACCCGAGTTAGAAACTGAACGAATTAACAAGAGTAGCGTGAAGAAAATACAATTACCTCAACTAAAATAGCAGACCCCTTGGTTATAAGGACGTCCACCAGCATAGAAGCCATCTTGGAGATCCCGCCACCTGGACAGGACGCTACGAATTTCTCCAGGACCTCATCCCGCCCTGTCCAGCTCGACTGAGGCCGGGAGCGGCTGGAAGGAACCTTCGCCACACCTTTCCCAGAAGCAACACCTTTCCCAGAAACCTCCGAGGTTTTGGTTGTGGAAGCGCAGCGGACTCAGGTGTATGAGTCGAAGGGGTAGCAACTTTAGCGGCCATGGCCGAGGGGGCAGAAGCAGCCGGGCCAACCACCTGGGGAGCTTTACCCGAAGCTCGGAAAGCCCGCGAGGCAAGAGTGGAAATCTTAGACCCAGCCGGAGAGATAAACAAAGCCAGAGCTGGTTCGACCCCTGAGGAAGGAAGAGAAACTCCACCTGGAGGGGAGCGTGAGACGTGACGGGTGGCCGGCTCCACGACAAAAACTGTGAATAAGCAGATTAAAAAAGAAAATGTTATAACCAAGCTAAGTAAAAAGGAGAAGCAGCTCAAGGACACTTATGAGGAATAGCGTCTGAAATCCACAAATACTTGTTCACCCTACGAGGATCAAAAGCTTTAGTAGTAGGGAACTTCGGATTCAGATAATTCCGGGCTAGAATAGCCTTTAAGATGGCTTCAGACTCAGAAGGCAGGGAGTCCCGGTCCAAGGAGGGCTTGTCACTGAAAGCCATAGGAACCTCGAATTCATGCCCTCCGATGAAAATTGAGCTCCCCTAGTCATCCCCTGCTAGGATCCATTCTTCTTTCCACGCGGGGTCCTTCTTCGAAGCACCAGGAACGATGAAGTTGAGCTTGTTCTTGGCTTTGGAATAGAACTGGCCTCGAGGAGCCCCAGACAAGCTCCCAATCTGGAAAAGATAAGCCAGCTCCTCTGCACCTGGCTCCCTCATCACCTTACTCATCTAGCATTGTTCCCTCCATAATACAAGGAAACCAATCAGATGCCTCCAGAAGCCGGGCATCAACTGGAGGGGAGCGAGTTGGATGGCATTGAGAGCCCGCAGAAGGGTTGAATGGAGGGGAAGCCTGACCCCGTCCTCAAGAGCGGCCACATGAATCGGAAGCACGCCTTTAGGGGGATTGAAGAACTCGTAATTTTTGGGAGGCACCGAGATGGATACACTGTCGGGGATGCCAAACTTTGACCTCAAGAGATCAATCGACACCGGGTCAACGGTGGAATCTGGGACAACCCGGAAATCGTAAGGAGGGAGCCTCTCAACAAGGGAACCAGGAGCCAAGACCCGACGCTCCCCCGCAGTGCCACCGTCCACTTCTTTGTCAGAGTCATCATCGACGATATCCAAAGGGTGGTCGGGATGGTTGGAGAACCCAGTCCCGATGGATACATTCCTACTCGACCGCCGACTTTGCGAGGTGGGCGGGGAATCATCGCCGTCAGAACTCCTCCTAGCCCACTTCCCCGGAGTAAGATTGACGACCTCCTCGCCATCGAGTATGGAATCAGCTGAGTCACGACTGTTTTTTGACATTGTAGAAGCCAAAAAGGACGAAGAATGAAGAATGAAGCAAGCTTGGAGGAAAAGCTATGGAAATATTTCTCAGCAAAAAAAATTTTTAGCTCGAAGAGATGTGAGGAATATGAGGAGGAAAACATACATATATATAGGCAGGAGGGCAACAGCACGAGTTACCGAGATACTCGTTTGGTAACGGTAAAAAATCAACTACAGTAACGTAACCGGATTAAACTCAAAAGCAGGCTAATCATCTCACGCTACATCGCTTACACAGTTAAGAGGAAGATCTCCCCAAGATTCTGGTAACGGAAAAAATCTCGGAGACTGCCGTAACGCAATCAGATTAATTCGAAGATAAATTAGTCGGTTCGCATCACGTCACTCAAATGAAGAAATTTCCTCAATATTTCGGTAACGGTTAAAAGAGGAAGATTTCCCAAATAAAGTCAAAATCTGACCTCAACCCCGAGCTTGACGTCTGGTGTTCAAGTCAGAGGGGACTTCTGTTAATAGCCAAAATTGGCTAAGGACCAAAGGAAAATTTTCCACCTCCCAGACCTATTTCCATACCCGAGAGTTTCACCAGGAGACCTCTCAATCCAAAGCCGAACTGCGATACCACCCTAGGAACAAGGGCGGGCTCTGGAAACATCTGGGATAGAGCCCGGACCCGAGAGCTTCCACCAGGAGACCTCTCTATCCAGAACCGAAGAGCGATACCACCCCAGGAACAAGGACGGGCTCCGGAAACATCCGGGATAGAGCCCAGAACGATCAGATCTAGCCCGCATCACTAAAACTAGAAGCTCCCCAAAGTCGAGGTCACCTCGCGAATGCTCCAGAGACTCGTTTGTACCTCGATTGACATAGAAGAATGTCCCTAAAAGGCTGCGAGGTCAGTCGAAGCCACATCTAGCTTCAAAAGGTCAGTCGAGGCCACACCTAGCTTCGAAAAGGTCAAGGGAAGCTAGATCTGGCTCCAAGCTGGATGAAACTTCTCAGATATCAAGGTGCACCACACCATGTCATATCCAATGACCTCTATAAAGGATCATGCAGAAAGGATACGAGGGATACACTGAATCATGTCTAAAAACGTTACCTATATGCAGAACAAGTAACAAAATCCAAAAAGGAAACAAACTGATCTCCACCATGATACTCTCAATTCGGATGTTAATTCAAAGTCAATGACATTAATGCGAGAAATCCCGCCCGATAAGGAGGAGACTGAGAAAATAAAGGGAGAATCAGTCTGTTGACCTACAAACTATGTATAAATAGAAAAAGAAAGGAAATGATAAAGAGGGGACTACTATTCGACTGGCATACGACAAACAATCAACCATTCCCTAGAGAGAGTTGAGAGCAAAGATAAAAGAATTTTTGTATTTATGTACCATGCACGTTCAATAAAAATATTCTTGCTTTCTTGTCATTTTATAAATCATTGTTACACATACAATAAATCTTGGCCACCACCTACGTGGTAGTGGTCTCGAGGGCGTTAACTGAGATTTCTCATCCCGAGCAAAATTTCCGTTAACAGGTTTTATGAACTTGGTCGTATTCTTTTCTGATATTTGAGAAAGAGGCCCGTCCTCGACCCATCTTGTGAAATAATTGATAGCCACGATAGCATATTTAACTTGTCCAGGAGCGGTGGGAAGTGGTTCAATTAGGTCGATCCCCCACATGGCAAAGGGGTAGGGTGAACTAAGAGAGGACTGTCACTGTGGTGGCAAGTGGTTCAAGTTCGAAGTCCTTTGACATGGCTCACAAGATCGTACAAATCTTCTTGCGTCTTGGTGGATGGTAGGCCAGTAGTACCCCATACGGAGCACTTGATACGCTAAAGCTCCTCCACCGATGTGGTTCCCGCAATCCCCAGAATGAACTTCTTTTAGCGCCCATTTAGCGTCATCAAGATGTAAACACCAAAGTAGGGGGAGGGATCTACCCCTCATGTAGAGGTACCCATCTACAAGGCAATATCGGATAGAGAGCCTTTTAATTCTTCGGGCTTGATCGGGCTCCTCGGGAAGCTTTCCCTCTTGGAGGTAGGCAATGATCACGTCCATCCAGTAAGGCTGACGATCCAGGGAACATATTTCCTTACTTACGGCTATGCTTGGTTGGGAGATCACTTGGAGGGGAACTCCTCGCGGTAAGGATTGACCTCCATTTGCTGCTATCTTGGCTAGAACATCCGCTCGGTTGTTTTGGTGTCGAGGCACCTTATCGATCTTGAATCCCTGGAATTCATTTTTAAGCGACTGAGCTAGCTTTAGGTAAGTGGCCATGTTATCTTCCTTTGCCTGGTATACGCCAGACACCTGGCTGCTTTCATTCCATCTATAAGGGCTTCGTATTCCGCTTCATTACTGGTGGCTTTGAATTCGAATCTGAAGCAGTGACAAAATTCAGTCCCCTCTGGGTCTATTTAGACCACCCCAGCTCCTCCCTCAGCTTGCCCAGATTCTCCATCTATATAGAGGGTCTAAGGCTTGCAATCTTCTGGCCAATTATCGATCTCGAAAATTTTCTCAAGGACCATATTCGATGTTGCGGGGTTTACTTGGCCAGGGAGTGCTGAAAATTCGGCAACGAAGTCTGCCAAAGCCTTCGCTTTAATCGTGGTCCTAGGCTTATACTTTAAGTCGAACTGAGTGAGCTCTAGGGCCCATAAGACTAGCCTCCCAGATACGTCCGGTTTTTGTAGGAATTGGCAGAGAGGCTGGTCCGTTACCACTGCTATTGAATGAGCTTGAAAATAAGGACAGAGCTTCCTTTGCCGAGGTCACCAGAGCATAGGCAAGCTTTTCTAGAGAATATAATATTTTTCTGACTTGGTTAAAGCATGACTCCTATAGTATATGGGCCTTTGAATCCCGTCACCACACTCCTTGGCCAAAGCTCCACTTACTGCAGTTTCTGAGACGGCTAGGTAGATTTGTAGTTCTTTTTTGGGATCCAGCTTGACTAACAGTGGTGGGCTTGTTAGGTATTTCTTTAAGGCTTGGAAAGCTTGCTTGCTTTTCGGGCTCCATTTCATGTTTCTCTCTTGCTTAATGGCTTTGAAGAACGGGAGGCACTTATCGGTGGAGTGAGAGATGAACATGTTGAGTGCTGCTACACGCCTACTCAAGATTTGCACCTGTTTGTGTGATGTATGGGATTCCAAGTCCCAGATAGCTTTGATTTTTTTCTGGGTTGGCCTCTATGCCTCTTTCATGAACCATGAAACAAAGAAACTTCCCCGCTGTTACTCCGAAAGCACACTTGGAGGGGTTCAACCGCATCTGGTTTTCTCTTAGGATTAGAAAGGTCTTGCGAAGGTCTTTCTGATGTTCTTCTGCAGTTGGTGATTTCGTAATCATGTCGTCGATGTAGACCTCCATCGTCCTTCCGATCTCGGGCTTAAACAGCTTGTTAACCAGCCGCTGGTATGTAACCCCCGCATTCTTCAAGCCAAACGGCATTACCTTGTAGCAATACAAACCCTGCCCAGTAATGAAGCTGGTCTTATCTTGGTCAGCTGGGTGCATCTTAATCTTGTTATACCCCGAGAACACGTCCATGAAACTAAGAAGTTTATTTTCGAACGTGGAGTCGACTAGCTGATCGATCTTTGGTAAAGGAAAGCTGTCTTTTGGACATGCCCGGTTGAGGTCGGTGTAATCGACACACATACGCCATTTCCCATTCGACTTTGTAACCATGACCACATTGGCGATCCATTCGGGGTAGCGCACTTTTCTGATAAACTCTGCCTTTATCAATTTGTCTACTTCTTCCTGCACCGCAGCGTTCCTCTTAGTGTTAAAGTGCCGCCTCTTCTGTTTGTCGGGCTTGACTGTTGGATCTACCACTAATCGATGGGCGGCCAATGATACCGGGATCCCGGGCATTTCATCGTGGCTTTAAGCGAAGATGTCGTTGAATTCTCTGAGAAGCCCAATCAAGCCTTCTTTCACTTCTGGTTTGAGGGTAGCTCCAACCTTGACGACCTTGGAGCGATCGTCACTTCTGATGGGTATCCCCTCTAGTCTATCTACGGGCTGCCCGCTGGCCCATTCCTTGCTCTGTTCTTCCTCTTAAGGCATAAAGGGTTCACTCTCTGGATGCTCCGCGGGCTCTATATCATCCTGAATTATCCAAGATGCCTCCATATTTTCCTGGATTATCCCGGACATCTCCATGTCCTGGATTGTTGCAATCTGTATGAACTATTTTGCTAAAGCTGGAAGATTGGCGGACACTGCGTAGCACTTCCTAGCTGCTTGTTGATCTCCGCGTACCTCTCCCACCTTTGTTCCTACTGCGAACTTCAGGACATTATGGTATATAGACAAGACTCCCTTCAAGAAAGAGAGGAATGGCCTTCCTAAGATGGCGTTGTAGGCCGATGGGGTGTCAACTGTTGGGGTTTATGCCCTAAAGATGTAATTTGTAAATGGATTTATGGAATAAATAAAAAAGAAAAGTTCAATTCATTCTTGTTGTGTTGTTTATTTTATAACTTGTGCATATATTAACATCCTAGATTGCCGGATGTAATCTCGAACTGTGTATATGAGTGTCATATACGGATGGATACAGTAAGAGACATGCAATCTAAAGAGTCCATAGATAACAAATAAAGCTGTGTACTTTATTTGTGGTTAACCTATAGCTGCGGTCCATTCCGTAATGTACGGTGATTCTATCCTGAATCATTCATATGAGATATGGGAATGGAGGCACCTTGTATGATGTGATAATATAGGACTGGGCCATGATCTATATGAATCTCTCACCAAGATCCGTTTACTGATGAGATTCATATATATCAACTAATGATGGCCATATGTGGGTGATCTTAATCGTGGTCTTTGATATACCATGGGTGAGGTCAGATGTAGTTCCTGATCAATATACTCCGTATGTTGGGATTACGGTTTGGCTTGTGGCTGGGAAGGTATGCACACAATAATGGAATCCATTCCTTCTTGTGAGAAGTAGATGGTAGTTCCCTTAAGGGTTGATTCGGGGCTTGGACAATAGTAGCGCTCTCTTAATTCCGTGAGGAAATAGGATTTATTGTCCATTAGAGAATCAACGGTACTTAAAGGATATATGTAATTAGAGGGTATAACAGACATTATTACCCAGCTTTAATTATGAACTACTGTGGAGGATCACACCATGTGTAATAGCTATATCGATGGACACCGAGTTGTATCCGTCTGTGTAAAAACGTCTGCAGTTGAGAGAGTGCAGCTTCGGGTTTTTAGTGGAATATCACCGGAGTTAATAATCAAGGAATATTAATTAAAGAGTTTAATTAATGATTTCGATGATTATTGGATCTCAAAATACTGTGGGTCCATTAGGTCCCCTTGCTAGCCCGATTGATTTAGGTAACAAGGGTCACTGTTAATCAATCCAATTAATTGTGTTACGAAAGTGACACGCATTTATTCATGAATTAATTGAATAATGAGATTATTTAATTAACGAATAATGGTGATTAAATAAATTAAATAATAAGATTATTTAATCATGTTATTAATCACTAAATGGAGGATGTTTGTTGATATTTGTTTTTTGAATAAATAAGATAATATGATTATTTTATTTTATTAAATTAAATTTTGAATTTTGAATTTAAGTAGTTTGAATTCAAATCATATTAAATAAAATAAATATTAATCAATATCTTTAAAGATATTTGATATCTTAAAATATTAGATTGATTTGTTTTTTGATTAAAATTGATTTTGAATTTAAAAAGAAAACAAAATAAACAAATAAAAGAGAAAGTAATCAGCACAAAAGGGTTGTGCGTTTGATATTTTCTAAAAGTGAAAGCACAAGTGTTGTGCGTGAGAAACAAAGAGAGAAAAAGGCGAAAGGTGTTGTGCAATTGTTGCACTATTGAAAAAAATATATATATATTATTAATATTTTTTTTAAGAACTAGAATTGTTCTTAGTTATTTTTTCTTTTTGGAAGAAATAGTTTCTTCATATTCTCTCTTTATCCTCCTAAGTTCCTGAGTACGTGACGCGCCCACACGTAGTTACCAGTTCCGGGATATAGCTAGGAAGATCAGTAGTACAGACCAGGAGAATATCGTAAAGTGAAGGAGCCTCCAAACGTTGTTGGTAAGGTTCTATATATTTTTATATTGATTACAATTTCCTGAGTTTACATATTATATGTATTATTAGTTCCGGAAAAATAATTACGGTCTCAAGTTCACTGGTTCCAGATCATTTATGATATGTATTAAAAATTTTAAAACATATTTCCGTTGCGTTACCAGTGAACGGGGTTCCAACATCAACCACAACAAAGTCCGTCATAACATTTTGTTGGAGAGGTGTGGTTCCGATGATCATTGGGAGGATCTTCGATCCCATCTGGATGACCGAATCCCCGATAAATCCATAAAGCAGAGTTGTACAGCTATTGTAACACCATTGCTTCAGGTTTAGTTTTTCCAAGGTATCTTTGAAGAGGATATCTACACTGCTGCATGTATCTACGAGCAAGCGATGGACCATGCAGTTGGCAATCTGTATCGTGATCACCATGGGATCATCATGAGGCTGCACGGTGTTGAAGTCATCTGCTTCAGTGAAAATGATCTATGCTGACTGGGAGGGCTCCACCGAGCTTTGGCTGACCTTAAAGATACCCCGACCTTCTTCTACATGGGGAATCTTCCTTGCGTGGTTTTTTCTGGAATTATTTTGGGTACCAGCCAATGTGGGACCTCCGCTGATGGTGTGTGTCACCTGTATCTGTTGCATTAAATCGGCTTGTTCCCCCTTTCTCTTCTCCGCGTGTTCGTGGATCTCAGCTTGTACCTCTCTTCCAGTCTGAATATTGTCTCTGACCTGCTGTAAAAACTCAATCAAACATCCTCTCCTTATCAGGGCTTCAATCTGGTTGCGCAAATTATAACATTCTTATGTGTTGTGGCCCCTTGTCCCGTATTGCAAGGTAGACCGTTTCACGGTAGGCGTTCAGGGGAGTGTAGTAATCATACGCTTTCTCGTCTCGCATTATAGGGGCTACGGTCCTAGGAGTAGGCGAAGCTCGCGGAGGGGTTCGTCTTGCTGGATATCTTTCTTGTCTGAGTTGAGCAGTAGGGAAACGATACGTTTATCTGTTGGGGGGTTTGTTCTGATTTTTCCGAGCTGGCTCAGATTTTGGAGCTTCTTTTTTCTGGCGCTTTGTAGTTCTCATATCATCGTTTTCCATCTTGACTTTGAGCTATTCATCGACCTCGACCTGCTCAAGAGCCCGGTCATAGGCCTCCTGGTAAGTCTCTAGAGGTCTCTTGGCAAAGGAACGGAAAAGCTTTTCTGCCCACAAGTTCCGCCTGAAATTGGCGAGAGTCTTTTTTTCCGCAAAGACTCCCATTTGTATGACTTCTTTGTGAAAACGCTCCGCAAAATCGAAGTGTTTCACCTCGCTCCTGAATCACATATTGGAGGTGTATGGGATCTTTTGGACGAGGTTTGACTCCTTGGAATTGCGAGCAAAAGTTTGTTGATAGCTTTGTGAAAGAATCCACGCTACCAGCAGGCAGTTTCCTGAACCAAGTTTTCACGTAGTCGGTTAGGGTCGTTGGGAACATCCTACGCATAGCTGCTCTAGTGATATTCTGGACCTCCATCTATTGGACGAAGCTCTCCAGGTGGCTTAAAGGGTCTTCCATTCCGGAGAACTTATCTGTTGGCATTTTAAATTTTGGTGGGAGCTCCGCTTCCCGGATCCTCCTTGTGAAGGGAGCGCTCATCTCACTTAATGGATTTTTCTTATCCTCCTTGTTCTTCCCCTTTCTTATCTGCTGGACCTCTTTCTATAGCTTTGCCAGCTGATCCCTTAGTCGCTTGTTCCCGAGTTTCTTTGAATTGACCTCGGATCCTTTGCTGTTGGATCCCTTCGCTAAACTGGCAACCTCTACCCGATCCTCTTTATGGGCGGGATCCACTCGGGAGGTTTGTGGGCTTCCTTCCTCTTTGGCCCAGGCTTCTCTTCTTGAGGCCGTCGGGCAAGGTGCCTCTCATTTCTCCCAGGTTAGTGCATCTGCTGCAGACTTAACTAGCCTAGGCTGATATGATGAAGGTCTTCTTGGAACTGGGGGCATGGGTCCTAACCTATCCCGGATCGAAGGTTGGGGCCCAGTCCTATCGCGAGCTGGCTCTGGAGGAGGAGGTCCCAGGCGGTCGAAAGCAGGTTGTCTCTGATCATTTGGGTTTGTTGGTTGGACTGTTATGCCTTCGGCGAGCAGGCGGAGGTTAACGGTTTCCACGAAGCTGCCACTTGTTGGTCGAGCGTGACCTGGCTTATCATAGGGTGGCCAGAAGCCTGCGCATTGGTCATCTGGACCGGAGCTTGACTACGATGTCCAGACTTCTTCCCCCTTCGTGGGGCCTTTCGTGTTGTAATCGCCAAAGGTTTTTCGGAAGCTCTGTGTTGTCCTTGTGATGAGCGGAGCCTCATGGTTCCTGTAAAACAATGAAAATGCACACGGTTGATTTGATTAACAAGGTGTGGGCTTCCCACAGATGGCGCCAGAAAGTGTTAACTGAAATTTTACTCAGGGTGAGAAATCTTAATTAACACCCTCAAAACCACTACCACGGAGGTGGTGGTCAAGGTAAAATGTATTCTAGTTAGTGCTAGTTAAAAATGACAAAAAATACTATTATCAGGACCATCAAAAGAGAATGAACAAAAAATAACGAAATATTTTTCTTTATTCTTATCAATGGTGTATCGTTTACAAATATCTATCAATCGTTCTCAATCTCTGTAGGGTGTAGTAGGGTTGTTGTTGTATGCCTATCGAAAAGTAGTTGTTAACGAATAAATCACCCAGGGAGTGAAATCTCAATTAACACCCTCGACCCGCTACCCCGGAGGTCGCAGCGGGTGGGTAGGTACTTCTTACCGTGATTATGGTAAGAGTGAAGGTGAGATAGATGCCATGGTAGGAGAACAATCATCCCTCCCATCTGGTGCAGTAGGCTGGTACCCGGTCTTGGTATCTGATCCTGGTACAATAGTCACCTCTCTAGGTGCCTTCAATGTTCCCCCGACCTATATAATGAGCTAGGAGAGGTACATGAGAGCTAGGACCAGCATGGTCGGTGCCTAGCACACATACATGCATTCATAACAAGGAGATATATGGGAGAATGACAACTCTTTTAGTAGTGGTGGACTGACCTAGGGGGAAAAAGCATCATGATTGATCACATGCTGAAAAACCCCCAGGCAGTATCCATTGGAAGGGAGAAAGACCCTTCTTTATATTTATTTATCTCGAGAGGTGCTCTGGAGAGCTTACGTTAATACAAACTAAGTCCTGGTAGGTCACAGTTAGAGGGGTACCATTTGGTACCGGTACATTCATGGCGAAAACTGACATACATAGCAGTCGATACAATGGTGGTGTAGAGGGAATTCGGGCAGGGTCCCTTTTACACTCTAGGCGATGGCGAACTCATATTCCTAGTGGAGAAGTGGGCAAAATCTGGGATCGGAGATATGGAGATGTTGGAGAGCTGTTGGAGATATGGAGATACTGGAGGGCTACTGGACTGTGTCTATCGTTCGAACCCCCTGTTGGAGAAATTTCCAACTGGAGGAATATTGGGGAATCCCTTTTTTTCTTGGAGAGTGACTTGATATATTTATATTTTTTCATCCTTGCTGCCAACTCCATTGGTTTATCGACATTAATGAGTTGAATATCTTCTCATTGATGGATTTGAATATCTTCTAATTAATAGAGTTGAATATCTTCTCATTGATGGAGTCTGATTATCTTTATTAATGAAGTTGACTCCCTTATTAATGGCGTTGTGAATGGTCATTAAAGAGTTGACTGCTTCCTTCATTAATAGCATAGTGAATGGCCATTAATGGAGTTGACTGATTTTCTAATTAATGGAGTTATGAATGGCCATTAATGGAGTTATGAATGGCCATTAATGGAGTTGACTGATTCCCTCATTAATGGTGTTGATTATCTCCATTAATTACCAGAGAGGTCAACTTTCTCTTTTACGTTGCTTGAAAGAGAATTCTGACTTTGTATCCCGGTGGTATGGTACATTGGTGTACCAGAGTGCTCGCTAGCGTGGCGCTTGTTCTAGCATGCTGGTACCTCTTCCTGGTTCCATTCTTCTTACTTGACGGGTAGGATATACATTCTGGTTAGATCCTGGACTGATATTGCAGTACTTGGGTACCGAGTAGATGTCGCGGTACCTAGGTACCAGGTAGGAGGTATCGTGGTACCTAGGAACCAGGTAGGAGGTATCATGGTATAGCTTTGCTTGGTACCTGGTAGACTGTGAGACGTGGTACTGACTTCTTTCCGGTTCATGGTGTACAGCATCCCCGGTATCTAGGTATCGGTCCCGATCTAGGTCCTACCAGGTACCTGCCGGATGGAAAATTCTTCTTTGGACCCGTGCAAAAAATAACTGTTAATAGTAGTCCTTTCTTCTATTTTCCTTTCTTTCTATTTATACATAGTTTTGTAGGTTAAATCAACTGATTCTCCCTTGATTTTCTTAGTCTCTCCCCTCCTTATCGGGGTGGGGTTTCTCGTTTAAATGTCATTGACTTTGAGTTAATAGCCGAATTGAGAATATCTTAGTGGAGATCAGTTTGTTTCCTCTTTAGACTTTATTACTTGTTCTGCACGTACGTAATGTTTCCAGATATGATCCAGTGTATCTTCGTATCTTCACAGCATGATCCTTCATATAGGTCATTGAATATGGCATGTATGGCTAGGTAGATCAGATAGCGAGGTAGATCAGTGTCTTGGTTCCAGTATTCAGGTGCTTAACCTAGCTAGGAGCTCGGTCTGACCTCCCTTGATTTCTTGGAGCTTGATATGGCCCCCTGCAGACACTCCTCTATGACAGCGGGGTTTAGGAGAGCTTCTGGAGAGGTTGCGAGGTAATCTCTATCCCGGGGGAGCTCCCTGATTTCAGGTTCGGCTACGCTGGCTCGATCTGATCGTGTCGGGCTCTACTCTGGGTGTTACTGGATCTCGCCTTTATTTCTGTAGGGTGGTAACGTAGCTTGGCTTTGGGAAGCGTGATCTCCTGGTGGATGACCTCGGGCCTGGAGTCAGACTAAGAGGGTGAAAAAATTTCCCTTTGGTCCCTAGCCACAAATTTGGCTATTAACAAATGGTTTCTTGGAGCTTCTCTCTCAAAGGAACACTTTCTCTCACTAAAAAATGGGTTTGGAGGCTCTCTCTCTCTCTTGGAGTCACTTTCTCTCACTAAAGATGGAAATTCAGCTGCTCAGAAACCGCGGTTCGTGCCCACCGAAATCTGTCACAGGGCACATCCCAATATTCGAGCGCACCAAAACGTGACCAAACGACATCAAAACCTTTTGTATAATATACCGTTGGAAAGGTATGGAAGTCTAATTTCATCTCCAATTAATAAAATAAGATTTGGATGTATGTAGAAATATTTACAGTCAAATGAGTGACCAAAGGTCAGATTTGGATAATAACAAGTGTTAACGGGTTTTTTCCGGCAAGGGACCAAATGAGAATTTTCCAAACAGAGATCTATCTAGGAAGATTCATCCAGATACTCCAAGAGACCAGCGAGATCGGTACCTTCACCTAGATGGAGTCGATATCCGACGAGGTTGGAACCTCGACTATCCATCTATCTAGGTAGGACATCAGTTCCGTTAACAGCATGTATCTCACCCTACTGAAGCTCCTGATACCAGTTCAAGACCAGTACGATTATAGCCTGCACGCCTATCACCCCGCAAGCATCTCGACGTTGATCAAGGTACCAGGTACCTCGATACCTACCTCGGTACCACCTCGATATCTGCCTAGGTACCCCCCCCCCCCCCCCGACTCCCGCCTGGTACTGAGTATGGTTATCCAGAGCTTCTTCAAGGCAAGTATCCTACCCCCCAGGCAATACGATGGGGTATACGAAGACACAAGCACCATTCCAGCAGGAGGCAGAAAAAGCTCATCAAAATGATATATCAGCACTGCCCTCCATCAGAACTCAAAGTCAGAATTTCCCTCCAAGCTCCATGAAGAAGGAAAGTCGATTCCATCGCCATCAAGGTCCACGAAGAAGGAAAGTTGACTCCATCGCCAAAATGAAGCGCCATTAATGACCCAATGGTCGACCGAATCAGAATTTGAATTCACCATTGATTAACGGGATCTAATCCCGCTCCTTCAGCTCCACGCAAATGCCTTTCAACGCTTAAAATAGGACTTTCTATAATCTTCATTAACAACAACCGGATTTTAAGGAGATTCAGGAAATACTATATATACGGCATTTAAGGGTAAAGCAAGGGGACTTTTTCTTCGAGTATTCTTGATCGCCAGAACCAAAGAGAGATCCCGGGAGATTCCCGGAAGCCAGTGAGAGTCCATTGACAATCACTGGAGGAAAAATATTCACTTATCGACACGAACGTTTCCTCCATCTCCATCCTATGTAAAAGAGTGAAAAGAGAGAGAGATACGTATGTATTCATATTGTAAACATATCGTAGTGATTGACTAAATAAAACAGTATTCATTTTACATCTCCCGGTCCCTTTGTGTTCTTTATCCATTCTTTGATCTATCGATCTCAATCATACTAAAAAAAGGGACCCCGGTACCGAAGGTACCTACCCCGCTGCTGCTACCATTAGTGGGTGAGGGTGTTAACTGAGATTTTCACCCCTAGTGAATTTTCCCGTTAACACTTTTTGGCACCGTCTATGGGAAACACCACACCTTCAAAAGAAAGCCTGTGTGTGTCGTTTTCTTGCTAGATAATCAGAATGAAGCTCCGATCCTCTCAGGATCATCCTGACCCGTTAGGAAATCAGTTGAATCGCTTCAACCCGAAAGGGTCAGAAGCCGAAGAAGGGGGGAAAGGGTCGCAAACCCGCCTCAAAGCCGTCAGCTACCGCGTGGGCTACTCCCCAGATACCTACTACCCCAGAAGCTGGACCTACCAACCTAGACCAACAGGTTACGGCCTTTATAGAGAGCATTCACCTCTGAATGGTCGCCGAAGGCAGTATCAGTCAGCCTGCGGTACCAGATCCCAGGGGTGATGCCAATCAGAAGGGTACCAAGATACCTCCCTTCGACAGGTTAGGACCACCACCTTTTGTAACTTTCCGTGATAGACTCGGGCCCATGCCCCCAATACCATCGGTCCATGATAGACTCGGGCCAGCGCCCCTGGTTCCAGGAAATCCTACAGGTTATCAACCCCGACGTGCTAGATCCGCCATTGATCTCCCGCCTAGGGAGCGTCACCATCTGGTCCAACCAGAAGCTTCTTCTAGACAGCCTCGACAGGAAGCGACAAGGAGGCGCCCTCATTTAATGACAGGAGGCAGCAATAGGGATGTCGGAGAAGACCCTCCATATGGAGAGAAGCAGGATGAAACCTCTGCGACATCGGAGGGATCTGACGACCGAGACTCTGAGATGGAATCAGGAAATGGTGGTAACAAACGTATCCAGGACCAGGTCGTCAGAATGGCAAAAGAGATCCAGGAGCTAAAGAAGGGTAAACACCGGGAGAACCAGAAAGATCCTTTGGCAGAGATGAATGCTCCCTTCTCTAGGAGGATCAAGGAGGCAGAACTACCTCCCAAATTCAAGATGCCAACCGACAAATTTTCTGGAACCGAGAATCCCGTGAGCCATCTAGAGAGTTTTGTTCACCAGATGAAGGTCCAGAATGCTACCTGGGCCGCCATGTGCCGAATGTTCCCTACCACGCTGACTGACTGTGCCAAGACATAGTTCAGGAAACAACCGGCGGGGAGCGTTGATTCATTCACCAGGCTGACTAATGACTTATGTGCTCAGTTTCAGGGCATCAAACCTCACCCCAAGGATCCCATTCATCTCCAATATATGATCCAGGAGCGGGGTGAAACGCTCAGAGCCTACGTAGAGAGGTTCCACAAGGAAGTGATCCAGATGGGGGTCGTCACAGAAAAGGAGACTTTGGCCAATTTCAGAAGGAACATATGGGCATGCAGGCTATTCAGATCCTTCGCCAAACATCCCCCGGAGACCTACCAGGAAGTCTACAACAGAGCTTTAGAGCAGGTTGAAATAGACGAGCAGCTCCGAGTCAAAATGATGCATGATGATATGAGAATTGCCAAGCGCCAGAAGAGGGAGGCACTCAAGCCGGCACCAGTTCAGAAAAGTCAAAACAGACCTCCCAACAAATCTACATATCGATCGCTACACTACCAGCCCCTGCGGAACCGGTACCCTATCAGGCAGACTCCGCCCAGAGATACACCGCCGCCTAAGGAGGTAGCCCGGGTCGATAGAGATAAAAGGGGATACTCCCATTACACCCCCTTGAACGCATCTCATGAAACTATCTACCTCACCATCCGCGATAAGGGACTGCTCAGAAAGCCAGGTCCAATGAAAGTACCAGCCGATCAGCGGAACCGCTACAAGTATTGTGACTTCCACAAGGATGTAGGTCATAATACCTCAGAGTGTTATAGTCTACAGAACCAGATTGAAGCCTTGGTTAGGGGAGGTTGCTTGGAGGAATTCCTTCAATAGGTACGCGACAACATACGCACTAGAAAGGAGGTGCAGGTCGATATCAAAGCATATGAAGAAGGAAGGAAAGCAAAAGGGAAGAATCTGATGGAGCAGATCCACATTGTCAATACCATCAGTGGAGGTCCTACCCTGGCAGAACTTCCAACAATGCTCGAAAGAACCACGCCAGGAAATTTCCCAGATTGGAAGCAAGCCAGAGTGTCTTCAAAGTTACTAGGGGTCACCTCAGTCTCCTCCTACTGCACAGATCGTCTTCACAGAAGAGGACGTGTATAACACCGTGCAGCCCCACGATGACCCTATGGTCATCACTGTTCAGATAGCCAACAACTTGGTCCATCGTGTCTTGATTGACACAGGTAGCAGTGTTGACATCCTCTTCAAAAGTGCTTTGGAGCAATTCAACATGAAGAGACCTTGCTACAACAGTTGCACTACCCCCATTGTACGGGTTCACAGGGGACTCGTTGATTCCCACCGGGTCTATGATCTTACCAGTAATAGTGGGGACAGTGCCACTCTAACAGAACCTGATGACGGATTTCGTTGTAGTAGACACCCCGTCTGCCTACAACGCCATCCTGAGAAGACCCTACCTGTTTGCTCTCAAAGGAAGTCTTGTCGATATACCATAAAGTCCTGAAATTTCCAGTAGGAGACAAGGTAGGCGAAGTGAGAGGAGATCAACAGGTTGCACTGCAAATGTTATGCAGTATCTACCAATTCAACAGCACTGGCTACGCAATGCGTGCAGATAACCATTAACCAAGATTACTAGTTCTCGGAGGAAGATTTCGAAGGCGGAACGGATTCAGATGAAATGGGATCCACGCCAGAGCTCCCCGACATAGAAATCAGGGGAGAAGAAGAAAAAGGATGGGCCAGTATCCATCCTGCAGAAGAGTTAGAAGAGGTACCTATCAGGGAGTCCGATCCTTCCAAGGTTGTCAGGATAGGTTCAACATTGGAGACGGAGGTAAATGAGGCTCTGATAAAGCTCCTGTGAGAATATAATGATATCTTTGCATGGAGTCATGAGGAGATGCCAGGAGTACCCGCTACCTTAGCAACACACAGGTAAGCGGTGGATCCCACCTTCAAGCCAGTCTAGCAGAAGAGAAGGTATTTCAACCAAGCAAGAAATGCTGCGGTGCAAGAGGAGGTACATAAACTACTAAAGGCAGAGTTCATTAGGGAGTCTCGGTACCCCGAATGGATTTCTAACGTAGTCATGGTGACCAAAGCGAATGGGAAATGGAGCATGTACGTTGACTACACAGATCTGAACCGTGCTTGCCCGAAGGACAGCTTCCCGCTACCGAAAATCGACCAACTGGTAGATTCAACCGCGGGCAACAAGCTCCTAAGCTTTATGGATGCCTTCTCAGAATACAACCAGATCCCGATACACCCAGCTGACCAGGATAAAACCAGTTTCATAACCGGGTAAGGCCTATACTGCTACAGAGTTATGCTCTTCGGGCTCAAGAACGCTGGGGCTACCTACCAGCGCTTGGTCAACCGCTTATTCAGGGGACTGATAGGAAAGTCGATGGAGGTATATATTGATGATATGATCATGAAGTCTCGGATAGCTGAACATCACTAAGACTACCTCCGTCAGACTTTCCAGATAGTCAGGGAAAATCAGATACGTTTGAATCCGGCTAAATGCGCCTTCGGGGTTACAGCCGAGAAATTTCTCGGATTAATAGTCCACGAGAGAGGGATTGAAGCTAATCCCGAAAAGATCAAAGCCATCCTGGATCTTGAATCTCCCACCTCACTAAGACAAGTACAAGGTTTGACTGCAGCCCTGAGCAGTTTCATATCGCGATCCACTGATAAGTGCATCCTGTTCTTCAAGGCAATTAAATAGGGGAAGAACATGAAATGGGACCAAGGCAGTGAGCAAGCTTTCCAGTCATTAAAGGAGTACCTCACTAGCCCGCCCCTGCTAGCTAGCCAGTTACCAGGAGAAGAACTACAGTTATACCTGGCAGTGTCTGAAACCACCGCCAGCGGAGCATTGGTGAAAGAGTGCAGAGACGGAGCCCAGCGCCCTGTCAACTATATGAGCCGTGCCCTAACCAAATCAGAAAAGAACTACGTTCACCTGGAGAAGCTCGCCTTTGCACTAGTAGTAGCAGCCAGGAAGCTCCGTCCTTATTTTCTTGCTTACACCATCATGGAAGTCACTAATCAACCTCTGCGATAGTTTCTTCAAAGGCCGGACGTATCGGGAAGACATGTGCTGTAGGCCCTTGAGCTTACCCAGTTCGACATCAAATACAAAGCCAGGATTGCCATCAAGGCCCAGGCTTTGGCAGATTTCGTGGTAGAATTCAGTGCGATCCCAGATCAAGGTGCTACCCCGAGCCTGATTCGAGCTCCTCCGGAGGAACAAGAGCCTCTAGATTGGCCGACCGATCGAAACATCTGGATCTTGTATACCGATGGAGCAACGAATCAGGCAGGAAGCGGGGGAGGGGTCATTCTAACTGACCTAGAGAAAGTCGAATGCTGCCATTGTTTCAGATTCGGGTTTAACACCACCAATAATGAGGCTGAGTATGAGGCCTTGTTAGCAGGAATGAGAACAGTAGTAGAGTTGGGAGTTGATTACCTCCTTGCCAAATGTGATTCGCAATTGGTAGTCAACCAAATAACTGGTTTATACCAGGCGAAAGGGGATAACATGGTAGCCTACCTCGAAAAAGTACAAGAACTGTTGCCTCGCTTTAAGGGTTTCAGGATCGAGCAGGTACCTAGGCAGCAGAATCATCGAGCTGACGTCCTAGCCAAGATAGCTACCAATGGAGGACAAGCGATGCCGAAAGGAGTTCTGCTCCAGATAATCACTGTATCAAGCATCTCTGAAGGCAAGGAAGCCAACCCCGTGGAGCAATTTCCATGCTGGATGGATCCTATCGCGGAGTACCTTCAATCAGAAAAGCTCCCTGAAAACCCTGATCAAGCTCACAAGATCAAGAGAACCTTGGTCCGATACTGCTTGATAGAAGGGCACCTTTACCACAGAGGTTAGTCACTCCCCTTGCTCAGATGCCTACATCCTGAGGATGAGAATTGGGCATTAAGGGAAGTGCACTCCGGAGACTGTGGAAACCATATCGGAGGAGAAGCATTGGCTTACCAGGTGCTACGCATGGGATATTTCTGGCCGACCTTGCACCATGATGCAAGGCAGTTCGTACAGTATTGTGAACCGTGTCAGAAAATGGCTAACCTGCATCACCTGCCTCCAGAACGGTTATCAACCATCAGCTCGCCATATCCATTTGCATTCTGGGGAGTGGACCTAATTGGACCTCTCCTAATCGCGCCAGGTCAGTAGAAGCATGCAATTGTGGCTATTGATTACTTCACCAGGTGGGTGGAAGCAGAGCCCCTCTCTAGAATTACTGAAGAAAATACAATAGAGTTCATTAAGAAAAATGTGGTTTGCCGATTCGGGACTCCGATGGTCATCATCACGGATCTGGGTAAGCAGTTCGACAACGCCAGATTTCGAGAATTCTATGGAAGTTTAGGGATTGAACTTCGTTTCGCGTCCGTGGCACATCCCCAGACTAATGGCCTAGTAGAGGCCACAAACAAAACTATCAAGAGCCTCCTCAAGAAAAAACTTCAGCTGAAGAAAGGAAGATGGGCTGATGAACTCCCGGACGTACTATGGCCATATCGCACCACCAAAAGGACTGCTACCGGAGAAACCCCCTACTCACTAGCTTTCGAGGTAGAAGCCGTCCTTCCTATAGAGCACAAGCTCATCTCCGATGGAAATGAGGACAAGCCGAGGGCCAGCCTAGACCTCCTAGAGGAGAAGCAGGATAGAATAGCTGAAAGAGTAGCAGTTTACCAGAACTAGATCGCTCGTTACTTTAACATGAAAGTGAGAATTTGAAGCTTCGAAGAAAGGGATATGGTGCTTAGAAAGGTTACCTAGAATACCCAGAAAAGGTCAGACGGAGTACTATCACCTAATTGGGAAGGTCCTTACATAATCAAAATGGTAATCCAGGGTGGTGCCTACAAGTTGAATGATATGGACGGACATCCGGTAGACCACACTTGGAACGCTGATCACCTCAAGAGGTTCTACCCATAAGTCTTGCAATGTAGAATGCAAGATGCAAGACACACAACAAGCAAGGATCACCTAAGTATATCTAAGAACCCGCTCTGATACCAATTGAAAATACTAAGAACGTGTGTCTAATAACCTAGAGGGGGGTGAATAGTTTTTTGTTGATATATTACCAACTTTTTGACTTAGTCAATTTTAATAAAGCTACCCCATATTAGCAATCAATCAATCCAAAATAAAATACGGAAAACAATAAAAACACAATGATTGATTTACGTGAGAAACCCTTCAACTGGGCAAAACACACGAGCTATCCTTCAAGCCACACACGGTCCTCAAATCCACTATTTGAATGAAAGTTTACAACCTAGGTTGACATCTAGTCACACCATTCTTGGTCACTAACCCCTTCACTCTACCGAATGGGCCTTTAATAGTGATTCTAGACCAAAAGCTTGTGCACTAAACCACATAGTCACAAAGCTTAACAATCCATGAAGAGATTAAGCAACCTAAGTGAATATATGACAATATTCTAATATGCAATTAATGCTAGGCTACACTAAATGCTTATCTAGGGATTCAAAGATTACAATAAGTGCAAATCCTAGATATCAATATCTAAATGTAAAAAATTAAGTGAGAAGGCTTGGCTAGGACCAAGAGTATCCGGAAAGCTAAGCAAGGAGTCTTAACCAGGGTTGGGGTGATTCTGATTTTTAGAAAGGCATGTCACCCACCGGTGGAATTAGAGCACCATGCATATTGGGCGATTAAGTCACTCAACTTTAATTTAGACAAAGCAGGAGAGCACCGAAAGTTACAATTGAATGAACTTGAAGAACTTCAGGATGAAGCCTATGAGAAGGCAAAGCTCTATAAGGATAGATCAAAAAAA
Source organism: Dipteronia sinensis (assembly GCA_033220585.1). Taxonomy (NCBI): domain Eukaryota; kingdom Viridiplantae; phylum Streptophyta; class Magnoliopsida; order Sapindales; family Sapindaceae; genus Dipteronia; species Dipteronia sinensis. The sequence continues at coordinate 31,946,993 of CM065638.1, forward strand.
GTACATGACAAGATGATCATTAGAAAAGATTTGCATCTAGGAATGTTGGCACTACTTTTTAACTCTCGGCTAAAGATGTTTCCAGGAAAGTTGAAGTCAAAATGGTTCTGTCCATATCGAATCAAGGAAGTTTTCCCCTATGGAGCGGTGGTTCTAGAAGATTTAAGGAGTGGGGACACTTTCAAAGTCAATGGCCATAGAGTGAAGCCATATTTGCAAGGGATTGGAGAAGCAAGAGTGATAGAGCAAATCAAACTTACGGAACCGGAGAGCTCCAATGCAATGCTTGGTGGTAATCAATCCACCTAGGTACACTCTATCTTTGTATAAAGCTAGTTAAATGAATGGGTATAAATCGGATTGAGGTAAGAACGGACCCTTAACTTAATTGAATGTCATTGATTGCTTAACCATCTAATAGATATGCCTTTATATTTGGTGAACTTATTGCCTCATATGTGTCCATTATCAATCATCTCTCATATCCACCCTTTTATTATTTCTCATTTAATCACCATTCTCACCCCTCCATATTCTCTTGTTTATTTTTATATTTTCATTTTCATTTTCTTTGGACACACACAACACCCTTCACACACACACCATTCTCACCTCATCCGTATTCTATTTACATGTTTTCCCTAAACTCTAAAACTTGAAACGGTTAACAACACATCCCTGCAAAACGATACCCTTGCTTGCACGCTGTACTAGTATTATTTCTATATATGTCTTTTGACTCTTGCCTTATAGCAAGGTTGATTTAATTATCAATATTTTAACGATGCTTTCAACGACACAAAAATTGATTCATCAAAAATGGCGCCACTGCCTGGGATGTGTATTCGTTGATTGTTTCTTGTTTTAGCTTAGGTTCTGTTGCTTTGCGGATATATATGTATGCGGTTAGATTTTTCTTTTTCTTATTTTCTTTTTATTTATGGCATATGCATTTGATATTTTTTGAGTTGTGCTTCTGTAAGGAAAGGAAATTTTCAGGTTTTATGGACCGCACAACTCATGAGAACGGTAAGAGTGCGCGTATCGCACCACAACAACTACCCGAGTGAAACGGCAGTGCCACAAAGGCCACGTGGTTGCGGCCATAAGAGGTACCCTCTAAACTTTGTGCTTAATTTTGAAGTGCTTGTGGAGTAGTTATTGACTTGGGCGGAAACCGCCCATGCGCTTAATGATAGGAATTTTATGTTTGCTGTGTTTATGATTTTTATTTTTGTTTAGATCTAAGAGTGGATTTGTATTGTGCTTAGATCTTAGGATTTGATGTGTTATAGTTTTTAGTCTTTTGTGATGTGTATGTTCTATCTCCCAAATCTTGCTAAATGTTGTCCATATTTTGTGATTTAAGCAACATTGAGGACAATGTTGAGTTTAGGTTTGGGGGTGTGGACACTTTCGTGTTTTTATTTTTGTTTTGTTTCTAAGTTTGTTTATGTTATGTTTAGAAAATTTTCAAATCTCTGCTCAAAACGTTTTATTTTGAAAACTTTTGCAAATAGAGTCCAATTTTGTTGAGTTGTTTTTCTTTCGCATGCCGGTAGAGACATATCATGTATGCTCTTAGCTCCGAGCATCGCTTTAAATATGCTTGTACAATGCAAATCTTTTGATGTTGAGGTGGATTAGACATCTATTCTTGTTTCGCTTAGGAAAATGTTGGAGACTACCCTTGTGAGATTTTGAGCCTTATAAACGTTTTATTTGTGAGGGTTATGTCATTTCTACTCTTAAACACTCTTCGAACTTGTACTTAATTTTTAGTGATCTCATCATACATCAAATTTTCTTTCATTGATTTCCATAGAACATCATCATGTGGACTGCTTGTTGAGATTTGCATTCCCTTGCTAGATGGACTTTTAGAAATGATTGTTGGCTAGTGTCATACTTAACTACTAAAATAGCCTAAACACTTGTCCCTAAATATGTGCTTTCATCAGAAAAATTGAGGCCAAACACTAAACCTCCACCACCTACATAACCCAAACACTTTCACATACTCTAGTTATGGATCATGTTAACGTATATAGCTTTAGAGAAGTTATGTAGCTCTAAATTGTGTAAAGTGTGTACTTAGGCAAATGTATGTAATTGTGCAAAGGCAAAGGCTTTCAAAAGAAAATAGTGTGAAATATAAACACTAAAGCCTTCAATTCTTCAAATGTAAAGTTACTCACAACTGGGTACAAATGTAGCACAAATATGCAAGTTAAAGTTTATAGCCTAGATGCTTGTAATGTAAGGTGTAATAGAGCTCAATTATGTAAATGTAATGTGTAAACACCTTGGCATGATTTGTAACTTTATCTTCCCACTCCTACCATATCCTCCATCCCATACACTACCAAATCACCCATGGCTACAATATAAATTAGGGAAAGTCCATTTGATCTCTTAGGAAGTCTATCTTAGGAATGTGAGTCGATGCATGCTCTTTCCACGTTCATGGCATTTCAACTCCTTTCATGAGATAGATTTTTCAGAAATTGTGCGTTATTTGAAAATACTCATATGCGATTATATTTGATTCCATGTACCTAAACTCATTCGCATATGTTTGCTAGAGAGTGCGCCTAGGATTCTGAGTGCAAAAATGAGAGAAATCTAGTAAGGATTAGAGTCGGAGCGAATTTTATCTTGGGCATTCGGGAGTAGTTGTTTGTTAACCGAAAACATCCTAAGTATTGGCATACTTGCATTGCGTGATGCATAGTTATTGATTGGTATATTTGAGATTCTAGCATGCACGTGCTTCCTTTGCTTGGCATGTTTGGATTGAAACTCAACCAATTTTCTAGTAGAGTATACGTTTGTGGGTGTCATAACTGTAAACCCTCAGAAGATAAAACTTCTCCATCTAGGGATCGCCTAGTGGTTGAAAGGCTTGTGGCATACGCTAAATGCCATCATGTTTCCTACGAAAGTGGACTAGCCTAGTTTTTATTTATTTTTAGTATTATATGTTTTGTCTGTTTGTTTTTCTATTTTTTTTTGTTGGTTTTGCTCAAGGACGAGCAAAGGATAGGTTTGAGTGTATTTGATCGGACTATTTTATACCTATTTTAGGTCCCCATTTTTCCTATCGTTTGTTCTCGTTTTTGAGCTTATTTTTGTATATAACGTGTTTGTTGAGCCATGTGTAGGTACATACCCCTTATTTCATGGTTTTGAGCGTAAAGATTAGTTTGGGAGGCAAAAAGAGCCAAAAAACGAGAATAAATAGAAAGTATGTAGAGTTACTGCGCCTCACCGTTGATACAGATAGCAACATGATCTAAGCCCAATCGTGGTCAAGCAAATCCAAATGTTTCCACAGTTGATCCGTCGTCAAGTAAGAACCCAACACCGAGACCGTGTGCATGAACCCCTTTGCATTTTCTGACAATTATGGGCTGAAATTGAATGGGCATGTGCAGAACGTCCGACTTGTGGGAGCCATAACTCCCTCCTCATATCGATTCACGTGGAGATCTTTATATATTTGGAAAGGTACGGAAGTCTAGTTTTCATAACTTTTTACGGATTGCGATTCCACTTTTCTGGAGGAAGTTATGCCCGTTTGAGTAACTAGTGCACAGAGCAGAAATGCAATTCGGTAGGCAAACCAACAGCCGTTCTGACAGCAGAATTAGGACAGTAAGTTTCATCACCAATTTGGCTGTCAATTCGGCAGGCACTATGGCCTCCGTTTTGACCGCCAATCGGGACCTAGAGGTCAAGTTTTTGCCGAAAATTGAGGGGCATTTTTGTCCCTTCATTACCATTTCATACCCTAACCTCCCAACACTATATAAACACCTTTTCTTCTCTTCTCTTCAGAATATACACATCCTATCTTCTCCATTCTTCTTCATCAATTAAGAGAGAGAGAGAAGCTTTCAAGCTTCCATGGAGGTTTTCCTCCATAGAAAGCTCACCACCACCATTTCTACCCATCTTTCCCCACATTTGTGAGTAGATTTCATGGAGTTAGGATAGGTCTTTAACCAATTTCATGCTAGGCAAAGGATGGAGCTCTTGGAGGGGTTTCTTCAAGGGTTGTATCTAAACTCATTCTCTATGTATATCTTGTTTTCCATTTGTGTAATCCCCAATTGGGGAATATTTGTAATCCTACACTTTGGCTATTTATATATGATAATTTTTTTGTTCATTTGAGTTTTGTTTCATTCTTGCCATGATTGATTATATCTCTTATCTTGAAATGCTTGTGTATGGAGATTGGAAATTAATATGTGTTTATGGATGGGATTAGGAGTAGATTAATGTAATTGTAGGAGTAGTTGTAATCAAACATCCCATTTATGTGTGTATGTTGATGGAAGGTCTAAATTGCATGTGTATGGATGGATTTGAGTGAATTAGAGCTAGGATTGTGCTTTAGGGGGGGCTCTCTGGGCATAGTCTTGGCTAATTAGCTAGGAAGAATGGATGAAACTAATAATTGCCATATTAGAAGAGTTTTAGTTCGTTGTTTTTGTTATACATTGGTCTTTAGTTATTTCTCACGTTAGGGGCTCTAGGTGAGTCATGACTAGAGATACAATAATTGGGAATTCGGCTATTTCTTGCTCTAGGGGCTCTAGGTAAGTTATGATTGGAGGAACAATTACACTTTCCATGTTCATTAGACTTAACGTTGCCATTTTATATTACTGATAGTATTGGGGCTCAATTTAGCATTGGTTTGCAGAATTGGTACACATATGTTGGTTGCGGTTTCGTGTTTGAGAGGCTCTCAACACACTCTTCAACAGTTAGCTCTATGAATGGGTATAAATCGGATTGAGGCAAGAACGGACCCTTAACTTAATTGAATGTCCTTGATTGCTTAATCATCTAATAGATATGCCTCTGTGTTTGGTGAACTTATTGCCTCATATGTGTCCATTATCATGCATCTCTCCTATCCACCCTTTTATTATTTCTCATTTAATCACCATTCTCACCCCTCCATATTCTCTTGTTTATTTTTATATTTTCATTTTAATTTTTGTAAGGACCTCGATTTTATGATTGGCTTATTTCATGACAAACCACACCACATTGGGGATGATTGTGTAATGGGTAGCTTAGGTCCTTATCGGTAAGCTTCCAAGCATCTCCATGACTTCTAGAGCAAAAGGTATACTCACTTGACTTTGTCTCTTGAAGAGTTTAGGTCCACACACACACACACACACACTTCATGCATGCTTTTTTCATCTTGTGTTTGTGTTCTTTATTATGTATATGTGTGCATCCGTTACACAACTCAGACGAGCACATTTTTGTTTGTCTTTACGTGTGGTTGTTTTGTATTACGTTTTCCTAGTGTGTTCAGAAACGTCCTCACTCGCACGATGGTGTGCTTGTGTTGTGTTCGCACTTGCACGTTGGTGTGCTTGAGTCTTAGCGCGATTTGTGACCGTAGAGAGGCTCCATTTGTGCTCTCTTGGATTGGCTTTTGGTTACATGGTCTTATACCATGAATTTAGGGATTTTTGTAATTGACCAATTCTGACCTTTGGTCACTCTTTTGACCATAAATATTTCTACAAACATCCAAATCTTGTTTTATCAATTGGAGTAGAAAGTATACTTCCATACCTTTCCAACGGTATATTATACAAAAGGTTTCGATCTCGTTTAGTCATGTTTTGGGTCGCTCGAAATTGGAGCTGTTGTGCTGTCACGTTTTTTACCCGAGAGAATAGCGACCTTGAAGCGACCTGACCTCCAGATCGCCCTAAGGTCGCTTTTTGTCACTGGAAATCAATCTTTCCTTATCCAAAATGATGTGGCTTTATTTGGATCATATAAATACATCATCTTCTTCCCCAATCAGACCTAGAGCTCTGAAATTTACATTCTAGTGAGAGAAAGAGCTCCCCTAGAGAGAGAAAGCTTCTAGCTTTGTTCTTTGACTCTCCAAACCCAAAACACATCCCTATATTGTATCATTCAACATCATTTGAGCATGGGTCTTCATGGTTTCATGACTAGGTAAGTTAGAACTTCACTGAATATCATTTATTGTTCTACTTACTCTAGATTAAGTATTTATTGTTTGAATAAATACCTTGACTCAATTTATTGCATATATTTATGAGTCAAAATTGCATGATTGGGTTTGTTTGTGATAGCTTGCATTATTAGGTCATTTATGCCTAAATTGCTAATCCATAAATGTTCATGTATGCTTAATTGATGATTAGGTTGACTTTGAGCATCTAGTCAAGTTCTTGAATATTTATGTGAGTTTTATTTGACAATTACGTTGTTAGAATTTCTCTACAACTAATTGAGACCTCGTGTGTGTACATGTAGGCTTGGTTGATAACTAGGTTGTTAAATTGCATTATAACATCTAGTTAAGCATTTTGTGTTTGGTCTTGCACATTATTACATTTGAGCAAAGTGTCATATACACACTTAGACTATATACTCTTCATAGAGTCAAAGTCTTGTGGCTTCTAGGTGAAGTTGCACAAGCAAGTAAAGTCTTGCAACCAAGGGTGGGTTGGCAAGCATTGATCAAGTGCCACTGTAAAAGGCCTGCGGGGTAGAGTAGGAGGTGCTCACGCCAAGAGTAGTGGATCAGGGGATATCACTAGGGATTGAACCAAGAGTGGTGAGTGGTAGTGTCCATAGCCTGAGATTGTCGAGAGTGAGAGCCCGAGTATCACTTGAGGGTGTAATATTTTATTCATTTAGTGAATTTCTGTGATCGTGTGTGGCTAGAAGGATAGCCCGTGGTTTTTCTCTTGTTGAATGGTTTCCACATAAAAATCAAGTGTTCTTTATATTTCTGCACTTTACTTGATTTTGCATGTTTGTTTTATTGGGTTAATTGTTATTAATATTGACTAATCAAAAAATTGGTAATAATCAATTAACAACCTATTCACCCCCCCCCCCCCCTCTAGGTTGTATTAGACACGCTTTAAAGTGTATTTTCAATTTTCTTTGGACACACACAACACCCTACACACACACCATTCTCACCTCATCCGCATTCTATTTACAAGCTTTCCCTAAACTCCAAAACTTGAAACGGTTAACAACACATCCCTGCTGAACGATACCCTTGCTTGCATGATGTACTAGTTTTATTTCTATTTATGTCTTTTGACTCGTGCCTTATAGCAAGGTTGATTTTATTATCAATATTTTGACGATGCTTTCAACGACACAAAAATTGATTCGTCACCTGGTGAGACTAGTGCTTCATCAACAAGAGTTGTTGATCCACAAACATCTTAGAGTCAGATGGTTCCTGATCAGGATACATTATCACCTAGACGTAGTGGGAGGGTTGTAAGACAATCTGAACACTATTTAGGTATAGGTGAGGGACAAAGTGTTGTCTCTGATGATAATGTGGATGATCCATAGACATTTAAGAATGCAATGGAAGATCCTAATAAAGAGGAATGGCTTAATGCCATGAATCTCGAAATGGAGTCTATGCACTCTAACTCAGTCTGGGATCTTGTAGACTTAACGGATGGGGTAAAACCTATAGGATGTAAGCTAATCTACAAGAGAAAGATAGGAGTATATAGGAAGGTAGAAACCTTCAAAGCAAGGCTAGTGGCTAAAGGTTATACCTAGAAAGAGAGGGGTCGATTATGAAGAGACTTTCTCGCCAGTGCCATGTTTAAGTCTATTCGGATTCTCTTATCCATTGATGCCTATTTTGATTATGAAATATGGCAGATAGACGTCAAGACTGCATTCTTGAATGGCAATCTTGACGAGAGCATCTATATGATGCAACCAGATGGATTCGTGTCTCTAGATCAAGAGCAAAAAGTTTGCAAGTTGCAAAGGTCCATTTATGGACTTAAGCAAGCATCTAGATCTTGGAACATCAGGTTAGATGATGTGATCAAAACCTATGGCTTTGAGCAGAACGTCGATGAGCCTTGTGTCTACAAGCACATCATTGACAAAAAAGTAGTTTTCTTGGTCCAATATGTGGAGGACATCCTACTCATTGGGAATGATGTGGGAATGTTATCTGATGTAAAGGGCTGGTTGGCTAGCCAATTCCAAATGAAAGAATTGGGAGAGGCGAGTTATGTTCTAGGGATCAAACTTATAAGGGATCGTAAGAACAAACTCATATCACTGTCTCGGGTATCCTATATCGATAAGATTCTTCTCCGATTTTCGATGTAGAACTCCAAGAAAGGTAATTTACCTTATAAGCATGGAGTTCACTTGTCTAAGGAACAGTGTCCTAAGACACCTCAAGAAGTTGAGGATTGTGACGTGTACCCTATACATCAGCAGTAGGTAGTCTCATGTATGCTATGTTATGCACGAGCCCGGACATCTGCTACGCAGTAGGAGTAGTCAGTAGATACCAGTCTAACCCAGGATTGGATCATTAGGTTATTGTCAAGACCATTCTCAAGTATCTTCGGAGAACGATAAACTATATGCTAGTGTATTCCAGACATGATTTGATCTCGGTTGGATACACGTATTCTGATTTTCTAGAAATTTTCAGTCAGATAGGGATTCTAGAAAATCCACATCTAGATCAGTTTTTACCCTGGATGGTGGAGCCATTGTATGGAGAAGTATTAAGCAATCTTGCATTGCTGACTCCACCATGGAAGCCGAATATGTAGCCACTTGTAAAGCTGCTAAAGAGGCTGTTTGGCTCCGTAAGTTCTTGAGTGATCTGGATAAGCCTATCACACTTAATTGTGATAACAGTAGTGTTATTGCTAATTCCAAAGAACCAAGAAGCTGCAAGAGAGGGAAGCATATAGAGAGAAAGTATCATCTCATTAGAGAGATAGTGCATAGAGGAGATGTGATCATCACCAAAATAGCCTCACAAGACAATCACGCTAATCCATTTACGAAGACCTTACCGGCTAAAGTGTTTTCAGGTCATCTAGATGGTCTAGGGTTACAAAACATGCCTCACATGCTTTAGTGCAAGTGGGAGATTGTTGGGGTTTATGCCCTAAATATGTAATTTGTAAATAGATTTATGAAATAAATAAAAAGAAAAGTTCAATTCATTCTTGTTATGTTGTTTATTTTATAACTTGTGCATATATTAACATCCTAGATTGTCGGATGTAATCTTGAACTGTGTATATGAGTGTCATATACAAATGGATACAGTAAGAGACGTGCAATCTAAAGAGTCCATAGATAGCAAATAAAGTTGGGTACTTTATTTGTGGTTAATCTATAGCTGCGGTCCATTCCGTAATGTACGGTGATTCTATCCTGAAACATTCATATGAGATATGGGAATGGAGGCACCTTGTATGTAGAGATGCACATTTGGGGAATGGCGATGGATATAGGTCCCCCTATCCCCATCCCCACTTCCAAGATCCTTCCCCCATCCCCCCCTCCCCCATTTCCCCATTTGGGGAAAATGGGGATGGGGAATTTTGGGGGGAGATATATCCATCCTTAACCCCAGTTCCCCGTTTTCCCCGTTTTCCCCATTTCTCCCTTTTTCCCCATTTTCCCGTTTCCCCATTCTCCCGTTTGATTAAAAATTAAAAATTAAAAAAAATATTTCATTACAAGTACAAACTAAAATCCATTAGTGCATTACAAATACATAATAAAATCATAAAGTGTTACATAATATATTTATTTATTTATTTATATATGTTTTGGAGGAAATAGGGAAATGGGGATGGGGGGGACCTCCCCTCATCCCCATCCCCATTTAAATTTTGGGATGATTTTCATCCCCATCCCCACCTCATTCCCCATTTTCCCCTAAAAAATTTCCCCAAATGGGGATGGGGATGTGGGGATTTGGGGATCCGGGGAAAAATGTACATCTCTACTTGTATGATGTGATCATATAGGACTGGGTCATGATCTATATGAATCTCTCACCAAGATCCGTTTACCGATGAGATTCATATATATCAACTAATGATGGCTATATGTGGGTGATCTTAATCCTGAGTGTCATATCGACTCCTTCAGGTTAGATCGTGGTCTTTGATAAACCATGGGTGAGATCGGATGCAGTTCCTGATCAATATGCTCTGTATGTTGGGATTGTGGTTTGGTTTGTGGCTGAGAAGGTTTGTATACAATAGTGGAATCCACTCCTTCTTGTGAGAAGTAGATGGTAGTTCTCTTAAGGGTTGATTTGGGACTTGGACAATATGAGTGCTCTTCTAATTCCTTGAGGAAATAGTATTTATTGTCCATTAGAGAATCAACGGTACTTAAAGGATATATGTAATTAGAGGGGTATAACAGACATTATGACCCAGCTCTAATTATGAACTACTGTGGAGGATCATACCATGTGTAATAGCTATATCGATGGACACCGAGTTGTATCAGTCTGTGTAAAAACGTCTGCAGCTGAGAGAGTGCAGCTTCGGGTTTTTAGTGGAAAAACATCGAAGTTAATAATCAAGGAATATTAATTAAAGAGATTAATTAATAATTCCAAGGATTATTAGAGCTCAAAATACTGTAGGTTCATTAGGTCCCCTTGCTAGCCCGATCGATTTAGGTAACAAGGGTCACGGTTAATTAATTGGATTGTCCAATTAATTGTGTTACGAAAGTGACACGTATTTATTCGGGAATTAATTGAATTATGAGATTATTTAATTAATGAATAATGGTGATTAAATAAATTAAATAATAAGATTATTTAATTATGTTATTAATCACTAAATAGAGGATGTTAGTTGATATTTGATTTTACATAGAATAAGATAATATGATTATTTTATTTTATTAAATTAAATATTTAAAATTGAATTTAAAATGTTTAAATTCAAAATAAATATTTAATTATCTTTTAAAATAAAAGATATGAGATACCATTTTAAAAGATTTAGTTTTAAAATCAAAAAGATATCAATTAAAGAGTTGTAGTTATAATTTATATATATATATATATATATATATATATATTTTGATAACAAAGATAAGAGTAGCACACAAAGTAAATATATAAGTGTTTTGTATATGATACAAACATGTGTGCTGCGTGAATCAATGAAAGTAGAAAAAAAGAGAAGAAAACGAGTCAGTGCAAATTGTGCTAGTGGGTGCGTGAAACAAAAAAACAAAGGGTTTGTGGTGCAACAGTGCACGAATTAAAATATATATATACATATATGTATAAGATATTTTTAACAACTAGAATTGTTCTTGTTTTGTTTTCTCATGAAAGAAATTGTTTCTTCTTCTTCTCTCTATATCCTCCTAAGTTCCTGAGTACGTGACACGTCCACACACAATACCAGTTTCGGAAATAGCTTGGAAGATCGATGGTACAGACCAGGAGCATATCGTAAAGTGAATGAGCCTCCAACTGTTGGTAAGGTTCAAATTATATATATATATATATATATATATACCAATTACAATTTTCTGTGTTTAAATATTGTATGTATTAGTTCCAGAAAAATAATTACGATCTCAAGTTCACTGGTTATAGATCGTTGAAGATCTGTATTAAAATTTTTAAAACCTTTTTCTGCTGCGTTACCAATGAACGGGGTTCCAACATCCTTTGCAGGTGTTATTGTTGTTTTGGAGAAATTCAGGACTTAGGGGTCGTTTGTTTTTTTCACTTAAGACTTAATGAGTCTGAATTGAACTCATTAAGTTGTTTTGTTTGTTTTTTTAAGTGGTCGAACAGTTTAAAAATATCAAAAAACAATTTAAAATAAAAAATAAGAAATCCTGACTTTTAACTTATTTCCAAATCACTGGATTGCAATTAAAATATTCAATTCCAAGTCTATCCTCCAAAAAAAGATATATTTCCAAATTTATCTTAATTTGATATGGTATAAATTTTTTTCTTTTAGCATATTTTTTATTTACACAGGTTTTGGAAAAGAAAAAAAAAACCCCTAATTACTTCTCATAATGAATTTTTTCAGAGATTGAACAATTGAATTTCTCTCCTGTCAAATCCCAGTAAGAACTCTTTATTTTTTTTATCTAACTATTCGTATAGTGTTCAATAAATTTGTCTATCATATTGAGTAAATTTCGTGGCTTGAAGATGTTATAGAATTATTGTATATGAAAAATTCAAGAACTTTTTTTTATTTAGTTTCCGGTGCATCTGATCTAGGAAACAAAAAAACAAAAATGGTTTCATGAATTATATTCACCGAAAGCGTGGACAACATACAAAATTGAACTTGAACTGTAACTTTGTTTTTATAATAAATTTAACTTAAACTTTGTTTGTAGAACATGCAAAATTATAATCTTTGATTAATTTTTTATTTTGTGAAATTGAACTTTGTTTGCAAAAAAAAAACATACAAAATGTTATAAAGAATGAATTACTTCTTTTAATTAGTATAGGTATAAATGTAAAATTACGTATTTTCAGATAATTTTATTTTTAAAAAACAAACATGTTGACAGTACATTCAGATGTGAGAAAAAAAGCACAAACATGTCATTCAAGGTTCAGATTTCAGTCTCTATTCAGTTTTCAGAAAAATTCAGGACTGTTCAGTATTCAGACAAAAAAAACAAACGACCCCTTAATGAAGATTATGGAAGAAAAAGAAGTTAGAATTGCATTTATGGAGCATTTTGCTAGTTACACCTCGCAGGATCAAGTCGCAGATCATGTCCAGAAGACTCTGCCATTTCAAGATGCAACATCAGCCAAGCAGAACTAAACTGTGAGTCAACACTGCGAGTTCCAAATCGCAGACCAAGCTAGCAGAACAGAGGCAGAGAGTACTGCAAGAACACACTGCGAGATCTCCCTAGCAGAAGGATGTAGCAGCCAAACCAGATATTTTCCTGCGAGAACCTACTACGAGTTCCATCTAGCAGTTTAGTTCTAGAAAAGACATAACTGTGAGTTACACCTCGCAGAGTCATCTAGCAATTCAATTCCAGAAAAGACTGCAACTTGAGATTGCGAGTTCATCCTCGCAGAAGCCTCACGCAGAGCAGTTCCAGAAGACACTGCGAGCATAGACTGCGACGTCCACGTCACAGATTCAAGTCGCAGAGAAAACACAAATGAATATCTGTGAGTTACAACCAGCAGAATGGGGTGGCAGATATTTAACTGACCTAGCTGCGACATGGGACTACGAGGTCCAAGTCGCAGATTCAACTCGCAGAAGCCATTCCACGTCACCCTGCAAGTGGATTTCATCCAAGACTTTTTCCAACTATATAAACACTTTTTTCTTTCTAGAAAAGAGAGGGTGAAAAGAGAGGGTAAAAAGAGAGGGTGAAAAGAGATAGAGTACAAGAACTTTGTAGCTAGAGTTAGAAATACCCTTTTCACAAATCACTTTACTTTGATTTTGTATTTTAGTTTAAACACTTTAGTTCTACATAAATTAGAATTAGAATCTTCTAAGTAGTGGTAAGTAAATCTACACTTTGTCAAGCAAGCAAGGTTTTATTAAGCAAGCAAGAGGAGAGCATCAAGAACACCATGAGCTTTATTTAACTTTCTCTTTTCTTTACTTGTTTTTATTTGATAATGAGTGGCTAAATCCTTTTTGTTGAGGATTTAGTGATTATATATATGTGAGCACCTTTAGTAATGATCTAGTATTTCTTTTCTTGTTTTTCTGTTTGTTTTCATCTTTTTTGCAGGTCTCAAGAGCAGTCGACACGTCCGATTCGACAAGTTACTTGGGCCTAACTCGAATCCGACCCGACCCACATTAATTGTAAATCGACCATCTACGGAAGGCATTATTTAATTTCGTTAATAATCACATTTATTCTTTCTTTTTGTCTTTCTTTTTTGTTGACAGTAATCACATTTATTCTTTCAAAGACCAGAATATGTAGGTACATTGATAGCCTGAAAAAATAAATATAGTTTTTTTATATTCAATTGGTTTTAATCCTCATGTGTCCTGAAAAGTGCATATTAACAGAATCCTTTGAAATACTGTGGAGTTTTATAGTAAAAATACTAATAAAACAATATTCTATATTAATTATAACCATATGATAAATGTTGAATGTCGGTTTTTTTTTTTTTACTTTGCTAAATTTTAGTAATATATTTTATTCTATATTTTGAAATGAGGAGTTGACTCCCAGCACAATAAGGTAAGGGGATTTAAAAATAAAAAATAAAATAAAATAAAAAAAGTTAAGGGGAAGAAGTGATAATAACTTAAAAATACTACCAGTACCAGCAACATTTTTGATGATTCTTTAAAACCATTTGTCATTTTAAGCAACATCAAAACCTTTCAACTTTGAGGATGAGGAAGAGCAATTACAATACCTTAGGAGAAGTCATCAAGCACTCAGCATGCTCATCATCGAAGCTGGTGCAGAAGTTCTTGTCAGACAAACAGCTCTTGATCTTCTTCCAATTATCATCATCATTAACTCTGTGGCAACCAATTTGAGTAATCAACCAATCTAAGATCTTTATAAGCTTTATCATTCAATATCTCGCCGGTGCCTTTGTGAGTCACAGCCAAGGCAAATCCAATGAAACCAGCCAAGACCGCAATCGCTAAGGTCATCAGAATGAGGTACAAACAGAGCATCCCGTTGGACCGACAACACGCCCCACAACATCCAGATCAGGGAAAGAACCATCAGGCAATGTTAAAAATTACTCGCATTCTGATAAGTTCTTGGTGGCTGACGATACCCCCAGCCAGAGAATTGGTATCGATAGAATGAACGTTATGATGTTCAGAAATCCTAATAACACATTACTGCAAACCATTGCAATCAATCAATCAAGAACAGAAAGGAAAACAAAGAAATTATGACCCCTCCTGATAATTAGGGTGTTGTGTTCTATGTTCTGATTTCCACCACTGTCCTCACGGTATGTTTTAGGAAGGCGGTTACTCTTTTGTGTGTCGCCCCTACCTGAGTGGCTAGAAGGAAACAAAGAAAATTTGAAATGGATTGATGGTTGAGAAAATATGGAATTGATGGTTAAAGTTCCTAAGCGGAGTTGGTTTTATAACCGACTCCACAACACCTAATTTATGGACGTGATCAACAAAGTGAAGGTTAAATGTGCCTAAAGACAGGTCACAGAGTTTGTCAACACGTACTCTAACATTAACACTCTGTTTTGCCTAAAAATTGGAAGAAAATACAGAATACAAAATTTGAAGCATAAATTGAAAAAACAAAATCGGTATCATTCATCAACTGGTAACAAGTCCATAGATGATCACTTGATTTGTCCAACACCAACCTTCAAAACTTTGAACACATTAAAGATTCTCCTAAATTTTGTTTGCGAAATCATTCACAGCCACACAAGAACAAATACCCAACAACGTTTATTTGCCAAAGCATAAATCCAAAACAAAGACTTTCCAAATCAGATTATTACAGAAAACTGATAATTAACTACGTAGAACTACAAAACAGGAGTAATAACATAGAACTAATATGTTTTACTACATAGAACTCCAAAACAGGAGTAATTTACATAGAAGTAATATGTTTTATTAATAGACAAAAATCAACATCCAAAACTATACATTAACCAAAACAAATACGTAACAAAATAATATGGCAAAGTCACTAAAACAATAGCAAATCGACTAATAATCACGACAGGATGTCATATAAACAGGCATTGAATCCACCCGACCTCAAAGGAAATCACGCGCCATTCTTCCCTCTATAAGCATTGTCCCTCCTGCTGTTCCTGAACGCGCAGCAACCGATGGAGTAGACGATGATGAGCACAATGAGGAAGACAATGTTGACGACGGCCACCTTCTTCCAGTCACGCTTGAGTTGGTCCAGCAGACCAGCCTTGCACGCCTGACAGTCGAAGCACAGAGTTTTCGGGTCATTATTCCATGTTTTACAGTCGGGGTTCGTTTGAACACCGCTGGTAGCAGTCCAGTTTGTCGGGCCCAAATAAGTAAATTGACAGTCGGTAGATGGCTTGCAGCAACCAGACTGCATATCAACAAAGGACATGTTATATTCAACAAAATCATATAAAATTTTCATATAAGTTAGATAATTTGAAGTTCAAGATCATGGTAAGAGACCAAAAACATTCAACAACGATGATTTTACAAATAAACACAATCTTCTAAAAGTCAACCAAGTTTTGAAGGAGAAAAAAAAATCAAAATTTTTGCAATAATTGAAGAGATTCAAAAACATGATCGAACAACAAAACTATAAAAATTGAAAAAAAAATCTGTAAACCTCAACACACCAAAAAGCAAAAAATATATACAACCGAATTACAAAAAGCAAAAAATCTGAGAAAGCCCAGTTTGAATCGCAAGACAAATTTTCAAACAAAAATAACAAAATAAAAATTTCAATTCATAACCCACAAAAAAAAAAAAAAACCCTCAATGAACCAAATCAATCCCAGTGAAAAAATTGACCCAAAACCCACAGAAAAAGAAAAAGAAAACCAGATCTGACAGAAAAACACCCAGATGAAATAAAATATAAAGTACCTGAACAGAAGACAAGTGCCGTTTATAAAACTGGTCAACAGTGTCGCCAGAATATTTCTCAGCAAAAGTAGAACAAACTTTGCTGTCAACCAAACAACTCCTGATCTTGTTCCAGTTCTTGGTGCTACTAACTCTCTTCTGCAACCAGTTGGAGTAGTCCCCGAGCCGGTACTCCTTGTATCCTCTTTCAGAGACGACTTCTCCGGCACCCTTGTTGGTGACGACGAAAGCGAAGATAGTGAAGCAAAACAATATGACGATCAAGAGGAACATGACCAGCAAATAGGTCCAGAGTAGCCACGAAACCCTGCAACAGGCCCCAATCAGACCCGCCAAGGAGATCACCATCAAGAACACGCCGAGGATTATGACGGGCGTGTCAAGAAACTTCTCGCACTCGGTCACTCCCTTGTTCGATAACCATACTCCAGCCCACAGAATAGGTATCGAGAGAATGAAAGTGAGAACATTAAGGATGCCTATCAAGTTGTTACTCAATCGAAACATGGTGGTCGCAGATGCAAATTCAAAATTCAAAAACACAACGAAAACAGATACGAATTGAACTCGAAGAAAATTGGAAACAGATCGGTTTCAATTTTCAAAAGCAAGCAGAGAAAACAGTTTCTGATTTTTTTATGATCGATGATTTATGAGAGACGGAGAAGATAGAAGGTCTTATATTTATAGGGAAGTTTTTTTTTTTTTTTGTGTTAGTGCGTCGAAAGTTCTCGTGTGAGGGTAGTTATGTAAATTGCCAATACACGTTTTCGGTTTGGCGAAGATTTTTGGACACGTGTTTTTATTTGGTGTACGGCGGTTTCCATCAACGCGTAGTTTTTGCAATTTAAGTAAATAAAATTACTATAATATATTTTTTTGGTTTGAATTTGAAATACACACAAACAATTTTGGTTTACCGAGGAATTTTTTTGTTTTTTTTATCTGACTGATATCTATTAACAATTAATTGAATATTAAAATCATAATTTTAATTTTAATTTAATAAAGTGTACCTTTCGAAAAAGGTCAAATATATATTTGTTAGGTGACAACCAAACAGGACCGGAGGCTGAAACCAAAAAGCCAAAAACCTTTTCAAATACAAACTTTAATAGTCGACTAAAGATTGTTTGATGGATGGTCAAAGCTGCTAATCGTTAACGGTACAAAACGTAAACGATGGTTTGTTTTTTCTGTTTAAAATTTAATGGATTTAAATCATAATTATTAAGTTGTTTTGTTTGTTTTTATAAGTGGTTTAAAAAGTAAGAAATCTTGACTTTTCACTTAATTGCAAATCACCGAATTGCATTAAATACAATCCAATATATTTTCTTCTAATACTATCCCCATATATAATATATTTCCAATTTTATTATAATTATATTTGGTGCATAAATCTTTATTTTAATATATTGTTTAATTTAAATGGTTTTAAAAATAAAAAGAACCATAATCACTTCTCATATTGGTGTTTAATATCAATACTTCATTATAATATTAAGGTAATGTATTTATATATTATTTTTTTAAAGTGTTTTATGTGAGTTTTCCTGCCGCCCCTTTTATTTTATTTAAAAAAACATTTCTTTTCTTAGTAAAAATGATGTTTATTTATAATCGAAGAAGAATATAATGATTATATGTGTTCATATATATAATTATTTATTTTTGGATTGTTTTTATTTCATATTATATGTATAATTCTTTAATATGGGTATAAATATAAAATTACTTAATTTCAGACAATTTTACTTTTAAAAAACAAACGGGTTAATAATACATTCAGATGTGAGAAAAAAAATATATTATTCAAGTTCAGATTTCAGTCATTATTCAATGTTCAGAAAAATTCAAGACTGTTCAGTCTTCAGACAAAAAAACAAACGATCCCAAAAACTTCCCTATTACTCATCTGACAATAAAGAAGTGCCGTGCCGTTAGAACCCACGAGGCTCTGACCGTTATTATACACTAGCCTCGCACAAAATTCAAAACACGACAAAACTTTTATAGTTATCCGCTCTCTTCTTTCTCTATGTCAACATCTCTAAAATTAGGGAAATTATCTTCTGCTTCCTCGCTCACTACAATATGCTCCACGCTTTCCAAGTGGCAGAACGTACACGTCTTTACTTGATTAGCCGCCACTTTGGGTTTTGATAAAGTCACACGCGGCAAACGCATAATTGTTAGGGATTCAAGTTAACCAAAAAACTTAAAATTGAAATATCCACCGATATATTCACCAATATATCTATATTTTGAAGGGACCGATATCGAAATAGGGGAAATATTCAATGTCTAGTAAATATTTGGTCGATTTTGAAATATTCATTAAAATCTCCCGATATTCTAGAAATAGCCCGATATCCTAAACACTTAAATAATTTTCAATAATCTATATTGAAAATTATTTTAGAAGAAGCATTAACAAATTTATAAAATTTCCCAACACAACAGTCAATAGTAGAATTACTGAAATATAATTGGGCAAAGATTGTGAAAGCAATCTAATTTGTTTGTGTAAAACGTGTAAAACGTTGCAAGTGTCATTCATGATACTAGGGCTATGACAAACTTTATATTTAATCATGGATGATTACTATCATAAATGAGGAAGGTTTTTAAAGGGGAGATAGTGCGATCTTGTGCAACTCGATTTGCGACTAACCATATTGCCCTTCATAGTCTTTTGAAAAAAAAAGACAAATTTGAAACATCTATTTACCGGTGATGCATGGTCTGCAAATCGATTGAGTCGAACCATAAATGGAAAAAAAAACGGCTTATTTTAAATCGTTGTGCTTCGCCTAGGCTTCACGACTGTCCATCAGCCTCGTCGAGCTCCCCCTCCGCTGGCGATGTGATCTGCAGAAAAAAAAAGGGAAAAAACCTAAACCTAATTTGAGGAAGATGAAAAAGGGAAATATTTCAAGTTTCAACATTTCAATTTAGTCAATGTAAGTTCCTCATATTTTGATTGGCTTATTTCGTTGACAAACCACATTGGGGATTATTCTTTGTAAGGGTAATTTAGGCCTCGTGAGTGTGATCAAGCTTCAAGGACATCATCTCTCTCAAAGAGCACTTCAAAGGTATCTCACTAGTTTAACTTTCTTTGAAGAGATCTAGTTGCACACACTCACTTGCATGCATTATTGTTCTTATCTTCATGTTTTTGAATAATGTATTGTATGCCTCTTTTCACACTCCACACTTGCACATTTTGTACATCACTTAGTGTGTTGAGTTTGCCTAGAAAAGAGAATTTCTTCTCTTAGCGCGGCCTAGACCGCTTGGCAAGACATGCTTGCACCGCGGCATACATGGCGGTATACCTCAGCAGGGTCATGCTCCCTGTACCGCTTCCTGTACACTTGCATGCAAAGCGACCCAAGTCGCGGTGTTGTCCAGTAGGCCTATGTTGCCCATACCGCGGCCTGTGCACTTGCATGCACAGCGCCCTGCACCGCGTTGTTGTCCAGGCGGTGCACTGCTGTGTGTACCGCGGTCTGGACACTTGCCTGAGACGCGGTCCATCTAGCGGTATTGACAGGATTTTGTGCCCTAAGTTCAAAACGACGCAGTTTTAACTATGGCTCCCTTATATATACTCTATCTTCTTCCTTGCTCGTTTTTTATGAGTTCAAGAAGCCATTATTGAGAGGCCAAGCTTCCCTTAGAGAGAGAAACTCCCAAGAACTCATCTTTACTCAACCAAACACAAATCCATGTGCATTTAACCTCCTCAAGCATCATCTCATCATGGATTCTTCTTGCTTTCATTAACTAGGTAACTTGAACATGCCCTAAATCTCATTGTATTTATTTATGTTCTTGTTTGCCTAGGGTTAGCTCTTTTATGTGATTTTATTGCATATCTTTATGTTCATTGGCATTTATTACATGATTAAGTTATTGTTTGTTGGTTGAGAGCTTTGTTCATTAATAGCTAGCATTTAGGACGATTTTACCCTTCTAGCTAAATCTTCATGCATTTGCATTTAGATATTGATATCTAGGATTTGCATTTATTGACATATTTAAATCCTTAGATAAGCATTTATTGTTGCCTAGCATTAATTGCATGTTTGAATATCTTTTACATATTCACATAGGTTATTTAACCTCTTCATTGATTGTTAAGCTTTGTGACTAAGTGAGTTAGTGCACAAGCTTGTGGTCAAGAATCACTATTAAAGGCCTGTTGGGTAGAGTGAAAGGGTTAGTGACCAAGTAGGTGTGACTTGAGGTCAACCTAGGTTGTAAACTTTCGTTCAAATAGTGGATTCGAGGACCGTATGTGGCTAGAAGGATAGCCCGTGAGTTTTGCCCAGTTGGAGGGTTTCTCACGTAAATCAATCCTTGTGTTTTTATTGTTTTCCGCTTATTTATATTGGATTGATTGATTGCTAATATGAAGTAGGATTATTAAAATTGATTAAGTCGAAAAGTTGGTAATAAATCAACTAAAACCTATTCACCCCCCCCCCCCCCCCTCTAGATTGTATTAGACACACTTTGTGTATTTTCAATTGGTATCAGAGCGGGTTCCTAGATACACTTAGGTGATCCTTGCTCGTTGTGTGTCTTGCTTTTTGTTTGTGTTTGTTGTATCATAAACATTCATCTCATTCATACCCAAACACTATGAGTGGGAACGGAAGTGGTAATGAGGGAGCCTCTAGCACAAGACCCCCTTTGCTCACCGGAATAAACTATGCCTCTTGGAAAGGTAAGATGGAGTCTTACATTTGCCAGATAAATGACCGAGCATGGATGGCAATTGAAGATGGCTACACTCTTTCGGAAAAGACTCTTGAAGACGAAAGTGTAGTTCCCAAGCCAAAGTCGGAATGGTCAACTCAATAGTTTGAAGCATCTAAGTGGAACAACAAGGCTATGCATGCTATTCTTTGTGCAATGGATGACAATCAGTACAAATTGATCCAAACAACAAGAATTGCAAAAGAGGCATGGGAGATTCTAGAGACGGCCCATGAGGGAACCGAGGTGGTCAAGGACTCCAAGCTTCAAGTCCTCCAAACATAATTCGAGCAAATTAGGATGGAGGAGGATGAGTGCTTCAACGACTTTCAAGTGAAGTTGATGGACATAGTCAATCAGAGCCATCAACTTGGTGATCCCTATTCGGATAGGAGGATCAAGCAAAAAATTATGAGGTCGCTTCCAGCAAGATTTGAGTCAAAAATGACGGCTCTTGAGGAGAATAGTGACTACAAGAATATGAAGCCAAGTGAAGTTATTGGAAGGCGTCTAGCATATGAGTCTAGATGGACTCCCACGCCTACACCTCAAAAGAAGCAAAAGAGCATTGCTCTGAAGATTTCTAAGGTTGAGAAGGAGGAAGAAGACTCAGATGAAGAAATGGCCCTCATGGTGAAAAGATTCAAGAAGTTCATCAATTTTGAGAATAGGGGATTTGGATCCAAAGGAAAGGAAATAAAGAAGAAGACTCTTTTCAAGAAGTTTGAGTCAAGTGAAGACAAGCCCACAAGAAAAGGGATTCAATGCTTCGAATGTGGAGGTTTCAGACACATCTCCACGGATTGTGGAAATTTGAAAAATAAGAAGAAAGGAAAGGCCATGGCCGCCACGTGGAGCGATGGTGATGACTTGGAAGAAGAAGGAGAATCCTCAGATGATGAGGATCATGTGGCAAACTTTATTACCTTCGCATCTTCTATCAAGAGTAAGGAAGCAATAGATGATGAAGAGGTAGAGAAACAAAGTGAAGATGACTCTAGCGATAGTGACTCTTCATCCCATTCAACAAATATGGATGTAGGAGGAATGGATCTTGAAGGCTTCATTGAGCATTTTCAAAGCTCAAGATTGAAGATGAAGAAAAAGATTCAAAGGCTAAAAGGAGAGAATCTCAAGCTATCCACCGAAGCTACTCACTTAAATAAAGAAGTGAAGACAGCCAAAAGGAATGAGGAATTGATGGAAAAGGAACTTGAAGAAGCTAGAGAGATCATTGCTAAGATGACTTCAAGCACGAATAAACTTGACCACATGTTGGGAGTTGGCAAGAGGCCAAGTGATAAGAAAGGTCTTGGCTATGAAGATGACAAGGAGACCTCATCCTCAAGCAAGATTGTGTATGTCAAGAGTTTGGATAACAAAGAGCCTCCACCCCCACAATATCCTAGGAAGAAGATCAAACTAGGAGAGTGCTCTAAAGATCCTCAAGTCAAGGTAGCACAAGGGAAACAAGCTCAAGCTCAATCAACAAGGGTGCATCAAGCAAGTTTCCCTCAACCGAAATACCATCAAGCCAAAAAGCAATTCATGCAAGGTCAACCAAGGAAGCAATTCATTCCAACTCAACAACAAAGAAGAAGAGAACCAATCCAACACCAAAGACAAACTCAAATGCAGTGGGAAAGCCCCTTTGTACTCACAAGGGCATGGTATGTCTTCTTATTTTATTCCCACTTGTCACTTTTGTGGTGTTGATGGTCACATTAGACCTAATTGCTTCAAATACATTGAAATGTGTAGAATCAAGAGCATGATTGAAAGAAATAGAGCTAGAGCTAAAATGCATGTTCCTAGGAAATCTAGAGCCAATGTGACTAATACTACTAAGAATGAGAACATTACACCTAGGTGGATTAGAAAGGATAACTATTCTTGCTATGTGGCTCAAATTGCCTTGAAGGCAAATGCCTCTAACACTTGGTATTTGGATAGTGGGTGTTCTAGGCATATGACAGGGAACAAGAGCTTCTTTAAATCCCTTGTCTTGAAGGATGAAGGATTTGTCACCTTTGGTGATGGATCTAGAAAGAAAGTCATAGGGAAAGGAACCATTTCCATTCCCGATTTACCCTCCTTGTCCAATGCTTTACTTGTTGATGGCTTCCAATCCAATCTTATAAGCATTTCTCATCTTAATGATGATGGACTCTCTGTATTGTTTAACAAAAATGATTGCTCTATTTTAATGCCAAATGGACAAACCTTGCTAAAAGGAAAGAGATCTAGTGACAATTGCTATTGTCTTGAAGCTAGTGCTATCTCTTGCAATATGTCCAAATGTGAGGAAATTGAGTTATGGCATCAAAGACTTGGCCACATGAACTATCGAGATTTGAGGATCTTAGATAAGTTCAAGGTTGTGCGTGGCCTCCCTAAGCTTGGGAAGAAAGTCAATGGCGTTTGTGGACCTTGTCAACAAGGGAAACAAACCAAAAGTATGCACAAGAAAGGCAAGTATCTCACCACCAAGGAGCCATTAGAGCTTCTACATATGGACCTTATGGGTCCCATGCAAACCGAGAGTCTCGGCGGCAAGAGATACATTTTTGTTTGTGTAGATGATTTCTCTAGATTTACATGGACATATTTTCTTAGAGAAAAATCTGAAACTTTTGAAAAATTTAAAATGTTTTGCACTAAAATTCAAAATGAAAAGAACTCACACATTAAAAGCATTAAAAGAATTAGGAGTGACTATGGGAGGGAATTTGAAAATGCTTGTTTTGAAAGCTATTGCAATAGTTTAGGCATTTCCCATGAGTTTTCGGCTCCTAGAACTCCTCAACAAAATGGGGTTGTTGAGAGGAAGAATAGGGTCCTTCAAGAGATGGGCCGTGTGATGTTGCTTAGCAACAATGTCCCTAGGAACCTCTGGGCCGAGGCCGTCAATACGGCTTGCTACATAGGAAATAGAGTCTTCCTAAGGCCTGGTACTAGGCAAACCTCCTATGAATTATGGAAGGGTAGGAAGCCAAATATTAGCTACTTCCACTCATTTGGGAGCAAATGCTACATTCTAAATGACCGAGATCAACTTGGCAAGTTTGATGCCAAGAGTGATGAGGGGATTTTTATTGGCTATGCCCTTAATAGTAAGGCCTATAAAGTTTTCAATTTAAAAATTCGGAGTGTCATGGAATCATCTAATGTCGTCATAGATGATTGTAGGCCTAAGACTAGAGACCATGATGAGGAGGTCATTGTGCTTGATGATCCTTTCTTGGAGAAGAATGATGAGACTTCAATTGATGTGAAGTCAAGTCTTGATGAAGAGGTCATCCAACCTCTTGATAGAGATCCATCTTTGGACTCTAAAGAACCCGCTCCATGGGTTAGACATCTCCACAATAAGAATGACATTCTTGGAGATATGAATGAGGGTGTTAAGACTAGGCGTCAAATAGCTAATCAAATTAGCTATACTTGTTACACCTCTCAAATTGAACCCAAAAAGGTTGATGAAGCCTTGAATGATGAGTTTTGGGTTCTTGCCATGCAAGAAGAGCTAAACCAATTTGAAAGAAATGAGGTTTGGTCTCTTGTTCCTAGACCCAAGGATACTAATGTCATAGGCACCAAATGGGTATATAGGAACAAGTCGGATGAAAATGGCAACATTGTGCGCAACAAGGCTAGACTTGTTGCACAAGGATACTCTCAAATTGAGGGTATTGACTTTGAGGAGACTTTTGCTCCGGTTGCCCGTCTTGAGTCCATAAGGCTTCTTTTGTCCATATCATGTGTGCACAAGTTCAAATTGCATCAAATGGATGTTAAGAGTGCCTTCCTCAATGGTTTCTTGCATGAGGAAGTGTTTTTTGAGCAACCCAAGGGGTTTGTGGATCCACACCACCCCAATCATGTCTATAGCCTCAAAAAGGCTTTATATGGGTTGAAACAAGCACCTAGGGCTTGGTATGAGCGCCTCACTCAATTTCTTGTTGACAATGACTACACTAGGGGCAGTGTTGACAAAACTTTATTCATCAAGAGGAACAAAGATGAGCTTTTCATAGCTCAAATTTATGTTGATGATATTGTTTTTGGCTCCACCAACAAATCCAAAGTCCAACAATTTGTTGATGTCATGTCTCATGAGTTTGAGATGAGTCTTGTTGGGGAGCTCAATTACTTCCTAGGTTTGCAAATCAAGCAATTGCATGATGGGAATTTCATATCCCAAGCTAAGTATGCTAAGAACCTAGTGAAGAAGTTTGGCCTTGAGAATGCCAAGCATTGTGACACACCCATGAGTACCACCTTGAAACTAAGCAAGGATGCTAGTGGCAAGAGTGTGGAACAAAGTCTTTATCGTGGCATGATTGGTAGCTTGCTTTACTTGACCGCAAGTAGGCCCGATATAGCCTTTAGTGTGGGTGTATGTGCTAGGTACCAAGCGGATCCCAAGGAATCCCATCTCTCCTCTGTGAAGAGAATCATTCGATATGTGAATGGGACATCCAACTATGGGATATGGTACTCTTTTGACACTAATGCTAGCTTAGTTGGCTTTAGTGATGCAGATTGGGCAGGAAATTGTGATGATAGGAAGAGTACATCGGGCGGTTGCTTCTTCCTAGGCAACAACTTGGTCTCATGGTTTTGCAAGAAGCAAAATTCCATCTCTCTATCCACAGCTGAAGCGGAATACATAGCCGCCGAGAGTGCTTGCACACAACTCCTTTGGATGAAACAAATGATTGTGGATTACGGCTTTGATCAAGGTATTCTTACCATTTATTGTGATAACATGAGTGCAATTAACATTTCAAAGAATCCAGTTCAGCACTCTAGGACAAAGCATATAGACATTTGGCATCATTTCATTAGAGAACTAGTTGAAAACAAATGCATTGCTCTTGAGCACGTGGGCACTAATGATCAACTAGCGGATTTATTTACAAAGCCCTTAGACTCAACTAGGTTCAACTCTCTTAGTTGGTCTATTGGGATTTGTTATATGCCTTGATGAGTTTTGATGATTGACCCCTTATGGGGAACTCAAGCAAAGAGAGCAACCTTGCATGTTGGAATAAGCAAAAACTTGATCAACTTTATGCTTCTTTATTAATTGCTTGAGTATTCTTGGTTGTGCTTATATATATATATATATATATTCTTATATGGCTTTTTATTTAATAAGTGTGTCTTGCTTGATTTGTAATCCATGTCACCTCTATGTTCAAAAATGCATTTTTGGACTAGGAGATTTTGATTGGGAAAGTACACTTGAATGCCTATAATTTAACTCCATGACATGAGAACTTTTAATGACATGCTTAAAATAATATGCATGAAATGCTTTTGATTGCTCTAGTGCAAACTATGTGTGAAAGCAAATGAGAATACTAAACCCAATAAGGATCTAGTATCCATGCAATAAATAAGGATGTCTCATCCAAATTTAGTCTTCTCTCTCTCTTTATTAGTTGAACAAGACTACTATCATACGGGTATCCCACCCGGAAAAATCAAAAAGGGTGCAAAAGTCACTCATGTCTTGTTTTGCTTATAAAGTTTGATATAGTTGCTCTTTAAATTGAAATTCATTTTGATAAACTATATCTTGTTTGCTTATAAGAAAAGGGTTTAAATTGGTTTGAATTCTTTTGGAAACCCTTTTGATGTTTGCTTTGCCAAATACCATTTGCTTGAACCATGATGTTACATGTCTTACATCCAAAGCAACTAAGTCACACATTTTCTTCTAAACAATAAACCCTCAATGATTCTCTCTCAATTAATTAAGTTGCATAAAGTTGTTGTATACGATTATGCACTTATCTTGCAAATAGCTCTCTTCGCTAAAGTGACCCGGTTGGGGAATACTCCTTTGCCTATCTCATGACAAAAAGGGGGAGTAATGTGGTTCTATTTAAGGGGGTTGCATATTTGGAGAGATTGTCCCGTTGAGGGGGAGTAACCTATATAGGGGGAGCATTTGCATGTTGCATGTTGTAGTTTTCTTTTATTATGCAAATTGCTCTTATTTATTTATCTCTCTTGATCACCTCACATACACTTGTCTTGGAAAGTGTAATCTCATTGTTATGTAGGGATGGCTATTCTACAAGAGCTTGAAGATTTGAAGACCTAGCATCTAGGTATCTTTTTGTAATGTAAAATTTCCTTGTTGACCTCTAGTTTTTATTCTTTTGTGAGGATGATTTGTGAGAGGTGGTTTTGTCACTAAATAGCCAAAGGGGGAGATTGTAAGTTCCTCATATTTTGATTGGCTTATTTCGTTGACAAACCACAGTGGGGATTATTCTTTGTAAGGGTAAATTAGGCCTATTGTGTGTGATCAAGCTTCAAGGATATCATCTTTCTCAAGAGCATTCCAAAGGTATCTCACTTGTTTAACTTTCTTTGAAGAGATCTAGTTGCACACACTCACTTGCATGCATTATGTTCCTATCTTCATGTTATTGAATGATGTATTGTATGCCACTTCTCACACTCCACACTTGCACATTTTTGCACATCACTTAGTGTGTTGAGTTTGTCTAGAAAAGAGAATTTCTTCTCTTAGCGCGGCCTAGACTGCTTGGCAAGACATGCTTGCACCGCGGCATACAGAGCGGTATACCTCAGCAGGGTCATGCTCCCTGTACTGCTTCCTGTACACTTGCACGCAAAGCGACCCAAGTCGTGGTGTTGTCCAGTAGGCCTCTGTTGCCCATACCGCGGCCTGTGCACTTGCATGCACAGCGCCCTACACCGCGTTGTTGTCCAGACGGTGCACTGCTGTGTGTACCGCGGTCTGGACACTTGCCTGAGACGCGGTCCATCTAGTGGTATTGACGGGATTTTGTGCCCTAAGTTCAAAACGACGCAGTTTTAACTAGGGCTCCCTTATATATACTCTATCTTCTTCCTTGCTCGTTTTTTATGAGTTCAAGAAGCCATTATTGAGAGGCCAAGCTTCCCTTAGAGAGAGAAACTCCCAAGAACTCATCTTTACTCAACCAAACACAAATCCATGTGCATTTAACCTCCTCAAGCATCATCTCATCATGGATTCTTGTTGCTTTCATTAACTAGGTAACTTGAACATGCCCTAAATCTCATTGTATTTATTTATGTTCTTGTTTGCCTAGGGTTAGCTCTTTTATGTGATTTTATTGCATATTTTATGTTCATTGGCATTTATTACATGATTAAGTTGTTGGTTGTTGGTTGAGAGCTTTGTTCATTAATAGCTAGCATTTAGGACGATTTTACCCTTCTAGCTAAATCTTCATGCATTTGCATTTAGATATTGATATCTAGGATTTGCATTTATTGACATCTTTAAATCCTTAGATAAGCATTTATTGTTGCCTAGCATTAATTGCATGTTTGAATATCTTTTACATATTCACATAGGTTATTTAACCTCTTCATTGATTGTTAAGCTTTGTGACTAAGTGAGTTAGTGCACAAGCTTGTGGTCAAGAATCACTATTAAAGGCCCGTTGGGTAGAGTGAAAGGGTTAGTGACCAAGTAGGTGTGACTTGAGGTCAACCTAGGTTGTAAACTTTCGTTCAAATAGTGGATTTGAGGACCGTATGTGGCTAGAAGGATAGCCCGTGAGTTTTGCCCAGTTGGAGGGTTTCTCACGTAAATCAATCCTTGTGTTTTTATTGTTTTCCGCTTATTTATATTGGATTGATTGATTGCTAATATGGAGTAGGATTATTAAAATTGATTAAGTCGAAAAGTTGGTAATAAATCAACTAAAACCTATTCACCACCTCTCTAGGTTGTATTAGACACACTTTGTGTATTTTCAGTCAAGATTTCAAGTTTCAACATTTTAATTTAGTCAAGATTTCAAGTTTCAAAATTTCATGTTTTTAAGCAAGATTTCAAGTTTTTGAAACATTTCAAGTTTTTAGTCGTGATTTCAAGTTTGGTTCCAGATTTTAGTCATGATTTCAAGTTTGGTTCCAGGTTTTTAAAAAATAAACTAAGTTCAGGGGTACTTTTGTAATTTATGGACATACACTGATTTTTTTTTATAAAAAAAGTGTTTATTAACGATTAAAGTTTCAAAAGTGGTTACTAACGAAAGTTTAATGTTTCTAATGGCTGTTTTTGGTTTTCTCTCTTGGATCTTATGATTATTAACATGACTAAAACATTCGATGATCAATATCAAAACTTCATAAACAATTTAAACCACATGCAAGGCAACCATAGGTCCAAATATTAAAATAAAAAATAAATTTAACTCAGAAAAAGATAAAATAAAAAGTGAAAGGATTAATAGTTTTTGGCTCGTATTCTCAAGTGAACCTAATGTGAATCAAACGAGACTCAACAGATGTGGAGCTTCATGAAAACGTGGGAAAATGTTTAAAAGTTGGTGATGGTGTTTGAGGAAGGCATGAAGACCTTGAAGAACTGAAAAGGTTAAAGGGCGATGTCCATAGCGTTGTGCATCAGACAGCGGTCTAGGGAGCGTTGTGCCTTAGAGACAGCAGCGTTGTGCAATGCACAACGACAAGAACAACGGTCCTATTCCTGTCAAAAGAGATGTCCATTGCCCTGTGGGTTTGACAGTGGTGAGGACAGCAGTGCCACTGTAAGACAATGGTTTTGGGTTCGTTTCAGCCTATGAATCGCGGTTTTCTAAGCGATGTAATTTCAAATGATATGTACCGATTTAGGAAACTGGTGCACAACCATGACCCAAATTGTAGTCAATCTTAAGCATGCGTGGAACGGGAAATCTTCAGCGGAAAAGGAAGTAGTTTGTTTCTGGAAGTTCTTGTGCTTGAAGGAAAATGATTTCTCTAAACAATAAGACTTGTCATAAAAGGAAATAGTATTTATGTGAACAAGTAAGTCTTGTACG
Organism: Dipteronia sinensis; assembly: GCA_033220585.1. Taxonomy (NCBI): domain Eukaryota; kingdom Viridiplantae; phylum Streptophyta; class Magnoliopsida; order Sapindales; family Sapindaceae; genus Dipteronia; species Dipteronia sinensis. Next base: position 31,977,090 of record CM065638.1, read on the forward strand.
TGTAGGAGATGGATTTCCTTGTTTGTCTAAGCTCTCTGTAACTAGTATAAATAGAACTTTATAACTGGTTATGTGTGTGGACTCAAAGAAACACATGTAACATAAGAGAGTGGTTAGATTTGGGAGAGACCCGATGGAATATCCGGGGAGGGATCCGAGAAATATCAGTGGATCAAGTTAGAGATCCGTGGGTGATATTCAAGGAAGACCTAGTGGATATTGGGGGGTTCTTAGTGAGGATCTTGTCAGCATTATTAGCTGAGAGTCATAATGTAAAGCTCGGTTTGTGACCTTGGGGACTTGATAAGGCTCTATGGTTTGGTGTTGAGGTGTGAGAGAGAATCCTGAGGTATATGGTTGTAATGATTTATCATATAGCGAAACTTTCTTTGTCGTTCTAACGGCCTGTAGTTTTTTACCCGATTTGGGTTTACCACGTATATCTTGTGTTGTGATCGGTTTATTTTCTCTCATCTTATTTTTCTGCTATAGACGTTATTGATTGTCATGAGTTATGGGCGAATATTAGGTATGTCATTTCTGCGTTCATTGGTTCAAAATCCTAACAAAGATAAATGACTAAAAATATTTCTTGCTTAGTCAACATTTCCCTTTTTTTATGAGTAACTCAAAAAATCTCATACTGATTTTAATTCAAATACTTTTATATGTGTATATAACCACTGCAAGCTGAAACTAATAAAGTAAATGTAAGGCTCAGAGGCGGAGCCAAGATTTTGGCTTTGGGGGGCCAATACAGAAACTAATATTAAATGTCACGCAAGAAAAATATATTTGTAATGGTAAAAAATGGGTCTCTGGCCCATTTCACGAGCCCAGTATCAAAAAGCTTAAATGTACCATGGAAACCTTCAGAAATAGGCCCAAAGGCTTAAACTCGGTCCAACTAAAGAATAAGCCCAAAAAATAAAACAGACCCGTCTTGGTTAAGCAAAAATCATGTGCACTACAAGAAAATTGGGCTATAGGGACGAAATTTATTGAGACTAATTTTATTCGTCCCAATAGAACGTCTATTGGGATGCAATAACATATTCGTCCCTAAAGATTTCAAATCTAAAGAAACCTTTAGGGACGAAAAAATTCGTCCCAATAGAACGTCTATTGGGACGAAACAAATTATCCATCCCTAAAAAGGATAAACCCGACAAGACCTTTAGGGACGAAAAATATTTGTCTCGATAGATTGTCTATTGGGACGAAAATAATCATTCGTCCCTAAAAAGTGCAAAAATAACCAGACATTTAGGGACGAAAATAATTTGTCCCAATAGAATGTGTATTGGGACGAAATAAATCATTAATCCCAATAGAAATCCTATTGGAACGAAAATTATTCGTCCCTAAAAAGTTTGACATTTTTTTTTGAAATAAAAAATTATAGGCTTGGGGACTTATTAAGACAAACATAATATTTGTTGCTGATAATGATTTATTGGGATTATATTTTCTTTTTTCTTTATCATTATTTTTTTTAAAATTTTTTTCTAAGAGACATATTAATAATTAAATTTGCTTCACTTTTATATTAATTCAAAAAATTAAGAAAAATTATATATATATATATATTATTTCCATGTACGATTAATGATAGACCCTTTGATCTGACAATATATGTTTTTATCTAATGATTGAAGTTGTCTCAAAGTGGGAGTTTCATTCCTGATTCATTCTTGTAACCATTGATCTAATAGTTTAATAAAATATTATCTAATAATTGTTTTTTAATAGCCATTTGTATATCATACAAAATAATATAAAGATTACTGGAATCAATTTAAATTATCTAGTAATATTTTTTTTTAAATTTGTTCAACACAATTTTAATTTTAATAAAAAAAACAAATTTAATAACATATTTACATTATATATAAATAGTTTTGCATTATTTATCAAAGTTGAAGTGTGTAGTGTAATTTTTTGAGCTCTACATCGTCGAATGCAAAAAGACGAAAAATAATCATCCCAATAGAAATTAAAATTTTATAATATGTCTATCATTTTTTTTAAATACAACTACTTCCGGAGCCTAACAAGATTAATTAGACTATATAAGCACGACAAGAATACTACTCCTACTATCGGGGAGAGGTTATATATAAACTACAACTCTCACAACAGAAGAGAGGGATGCTCTCACAAACCGAGAGAAAACTCCACACACATGTTTGTAAAATAAATATGGTATGACTCGAAATTTAACCACTAGGTGTGGAAGGGATATGCATAACCATCATTGAAATTTAAATTTTATTTTTAAAATTTTATTAGTGGAATAAAATTTATATTGATAAAACAATTGCCTTTTCCATTAAGAGTTTGATTTAAAATAATCAATGGAAATTTAACAACCTTATAGATTATATATAAATATTGTGCAAATAATAACAAATAAAAACATTTGGTCTGGTGTTAAAGCTACCACTCACGTCGGGGGTCATGAGTTCAAGACCTAACAAATACGTTGGTGGAGGGGATTTAATGAATGGGGAATGCTAGTGTGTGGCGAGGTGTAGGGTGGGCTTGCTGATGGGTCATGAGTTCAAGATGTTGAATTTTTTTTTTCTCTCTTCATTTGTAGGGACGAAATACTTTCGTCTCAATAGTACATCAATTGGGACGATTTATTTTGTCCCCTAAAAAATCTATAGGGACGAAATAAATCGTCCCAATAGTGTATCTGTTGGGACGAAATCCAAATTTCGTCCCAAAATGACAAGTTTTTAAATATATTTATGTTTCGTCCCAATAGGCATTCTTTAGGGATGAATTTCAATTTTCGTCCCGAAGAAGCTATTGCGACCCACCTGAAGCGACGGATTTTGGGATGAATTTTTTTCGTCCCAATAGGTTAACAGGGACGAATTTTGGGCTGTTGGGACGAAAATAAATCGTCCCAATAACCCTTCTTTGTAGTGGTGGTCAGAGATATCATAAAATGTAGCCATCATGACAGACGCCCAATGTCTGACAATCCTTATTGCCAGATTCAAATGAATTAAAACGGGCAATGAATGACCCACGATCGTTGCCCACTCATAAAGGACTTGAGTGGTGATGATTCTTGGTCTTCACTATAAATATGAAAGCCCTTCTCAGAGAAAGGGGTCCTGTTTTTTCTAGATCTCTCCTTCGAACTAATGGGGCAAAATTTATGTCCTAGAGATGACGGATTACTTCATGAAATGGGTCGAAGCATAATCGTAAAAGAGCATCAAAGACACTAAGGTAAAGAATTTTTTATGGAAAAATATTATTTGCAGGTTCGGAGTTCCTAAGGAGATTGTAACCGACAATGAATCCAAATTTATGTCATTCGATTTTAAAGACTTTTGCGAAGAGTGGGGGATCAAGATCTACTTCTCCACTCCTCGATATCCATAATTCGACAGCCAGGCTGAATCAACGAACAAAACAATAATGGGTACCCTAAAAAAGAAGCTTGAAACGGAAAAATGACTCTGGGCAGATAAACTTCCAGAGGTCTTATGGTCCTATCGTACAATAGCCCGGACATCAACAGGGGCAACCCCCTTTTCACTCGTATTCGGAGCGGAAGCGATGATACCGATCGAGCAGAACGTAACCTTAGCAAGAGTCGAACATCTAGACGAAGATAAAAATAACTCATTGTTTCCTCTCGAACTCGATCTGCTCGATGAGAAAAGGGACATTGCCCTACTTAGACTAGCAGAATACCAACAACATGTCACTTGACACTACAACAAAGATGTTCGATCTCGAACCTTTACAGAAGGCGATTGGGTTCTACGAAGGGTATTCCAAAACACCAAGGAACCTGGCACTGGAAAAATCAGCTCGACTTGGGAAGGCCCTTATTAAATAACAAAAGTAATCGGTCGTGGGGCTTACAAAATTTCGATCTCAAAACGGACGTGAGATCAACAATAGCTGGAATGTCATGCATCTAAACCGATACTACTTCTAAATTCCTCACCATCATTTGATTAATTGTTTTGATTCGAATCTAACATGCATGACCAAGGGCAATGATGATGAACTAAGCACAAATAAGTGCGATCTGCGCTCTCCACATGACAAAAATCGTCACTAGTGAAGGTTGTCAATTACAAATCGCTCAAGAGAATTGTAGACACCTAATAGTACTAGAAATTTCTCATCCTTTAATGCAGGACTAGCGAGAAAAGCAAACTTGCACTAGGAGATTAAGCTGTTCGAAGATGTTGAGCATAAGTTTCCTCGACACATCGAGCAAACTTGCACTAGGGGAGTAAAGTGCGCGAAGTTCGGCCTTCCCATCAAAGTGATCGAGCAATCATATAGTTAAAGAACTTGTGTAATCAAAATGCTCCATATTGAGCCATGAACATTGTAAACTTAATTCGAAAATCAATAAAGTTTCTTATGAGTTAACTAAATAAAGGTTTTACTCGAAATCTCGCTTCAACCTCGATTTCTATTTCTACAAACTCTAATTTTGTTGATTCAAAAATTGAAATGTGGATAATGTTCTCCCAATGCATCTCTAAAATAGAGGAAAATATTCAAAGCATCCATATATTACAAACTGTCAAAGGCAGTGATAGATCATCTACCCCTTTGACAATCCTTATTGCCATATTCAATAGAATTAAAACGAGCAATGAATGACCCGCGATCATTGCCCACTCATAAAGGACTAGAGTGGTGATGATTCCTGGTCTTCACTATAAATATGAGAGCTCTTCTCAGGGAAAGGGGTCCTATTTTTTCTAGCTCTCACTCTAAAGCTCTCTCTCTCTTTCTCAAACTTATTCTGAAACATTGAGCATTTATTGCGGTGCTCACCTCCGTATAAATTGAATTTTCTACCCAACCCCGATCGATCCAATTGAACTCGAAGATTGATCAAACAGAATTACGATCGAATCACATCGAACAAAGGCTTGCCTAAGCCTCGATACACCTAGGGGCATCGACACATAAACATCAACTCAGTCTTTGTTCGATCCTTAAGAGCCCAACGAATATCTGGAGTCGACCAATCGAGATCGACCAACAACTCAACCCAAGATATCGAGCAACACGGTTTGAAAGTCTAATCCTTTTGCTTAACTCTATTCATCAAACAACTAACTGTTTTGAGCGTCGGAGAGTCCCCCCAAGGGAAAACCTCATCCCATGGCTCGCCACCGCTTTGCTTTTTTACTGGTTGTCAGTGCCCACGCCGACGATCGAAATCAATTGTAGATCCGATCGACTACAATATTAATATATTCAAATGTAATACCGTTTAGTCTTTATGGTAATGATATAAACTATGTATACAAACTATGTAGGGTAAACCATAAGAACCAATTTAAAACAAGGTAGACATTGCATAATTAAATAATATAGAAAGTCTAGAATTTTTTTTTAAAAAAATTTTACATAAATTCGGGGGGTTTTTTAGGGAGGGGGGACTCGAATCCGCAACCTCGTGGTGTAGGTATGAGAGGTTTACCACTGAACCAACCTCATCTCGTCTAAAGGAAGTCTGTTATAGTGAATACCCAATAAAAAAATAAAAAATACATATATATATATATATACGGGTTTAGCTACTATACAATTCATGTATAGTTGCGGGTGTAATTACGAGATAAGGTTTTTTCCTCTTAGTTTTAATTTCTTTTAAGTTTTAAAATCTTTGATTTTTGTAGACTTTTGGATTGAAATCCAATGATTGAAAATTAACCATGTAACTATCCAATAATTTTGCAGTAGTTGAACCAATATATAAACTAGATTAGAAAATAATGTATAAAATCATAAGAAATTAAAATACTAAAAGAGATTGATTTTTGCTTGGAAAAAAATTGGATGAAATTTATAATATTAATAACACGGGGGACCAAGTTACAATAACTGAATTGAAATGTCACTGGTTGGTTAATTTTGGCGTGAATTGTAAATTTCCAATCAAGAAAAGACATTGTTGAAAAGAACTAATTATGGAACAAGTCCATAGTCGATCAAGAAACTACCAAGAAAAATAGGTAAGACCGTGTGGACAATGTTTCTACAAATATCTTAAAGTTTGTTTGATAGGTTATTCAATGGTTCAAAAATTCTATTGTAAATGAATATTGATGAGATAAGGTTGGTCGAATGGTATACCTCTCAGTCTCTCACACCTACACTACGAGGTTGTGGGTTTGAGTTCTCCCCTTCCAAAAACCCGAATTTATATAATATTTCAATATATATATATATATATATGAATATTAATATACGAACATCAATCCATGTTTTTGTGTTTTAAGATCAGTTAAATCAAAGCAATTTAACGTCTAAGATGAAAAATAACATATATTCTTTCAAATAAGCTATTTTATTCATATCACCAAACATAACCTTTTTTTTATGACTAAATAAGTTTACAATACACAGTCTCATATTTATAAGGAGAATCGATAAATGAGTTTATCCATAATACTGTATAGTTAACACATTAATTGTATTATTAATGGGCAATCATGAGAATAATTTTTTTTCAATGATTTTGTGAACCTTTGAATTTAAATCCGATAATTAAATTTCGGGGTATTATCAATTTAATCCTTAAATTTTGGTGAAACATCAATGTTTTAAACATGTTTGCTTTTTTAGTACCCATGATCCCTTATTTTTCATAAATACATCAAATTGGTCCCTAACGTTAGTCAAATTTAACAGATCGAGGGGTAATTTTGTCTTTATACAATGAATATGCCTCATGTCAACACAACAAAAAAAAAACAATATAAAACACAAAATAAATTAATTTAATAAACTTCAATATTTAGTTTCAAAATTAAAAAATTGAAAAAAAATGGTGCTTTCTAAAAAAAAAGAAAAAGAAGAAAAAAAAAGAAAGAATGAGCAGATCGGTTGCGCAGATCTCCACACCCACGCATGCGAGAACCCATGACCTTTCGTGAAATTTTGTGGGCCCGAGTCGAACTATAAAAATGAAGCCCCAACCTTCCATGTATGTTTACTTGATTTTATTTTTATCAAGTAAATACTTATAAAAATCAATATAATAACTACAATCTATAGAGAATGATAAGTACCGATCAAATATATGAAATATGAACACAACTCAATTTATATGTTCACAAAACGTATCAATTGTAAGATCATGTAACGTTATAAACTTATTAATTGCAAGATCAAGATTATGGTTACATAATACATAATACATACAAAATTCTAACGAAACTAAAAAAGAAAAACTAAAAGAGGTTTTTCGTAAAAATGAAGAAGAAAAAGGAAAAGAGGTGTTAGATTAAATTACATTCTAAAACAACAACAAATTTAACTCTTCTATAAGCGAATTACTTAAAATTGTTTGAATTCTTGAGATTTCGTGTCTGGATTTTCATATGAAGAGAGCTTTCACCTAGAATTGATTTCAAATTGTTTTTTCGAATGCGTTGAAATATGGAAGCACAGTTAAATTGCCAAAAGCTAACCTTGAGGGGGGGGGGGGGGGGGGGGGGGGGGGGGGGGGTGTTAATATAGGTTGTAAACCTCTTTTTAATCCCTTCAAAACAAACAAGAGTTTGTCCCTCTAGATAGCTTGTATCACAACACATCAAAACATGAAAGCACATATAGACTGTTGAAAAGCATATTCAATTAGATATGTCAATTAATGTCTATAATTTGCAAGTGAAGAGATGTTACTAAAACAAAAATCAACTAACACTTATATATATGTATATATATATATATATATATATATATTAATGTTCAATATTCACAAGTACAAATGAATGAAGGACTATATACAAATAAGTCAACCAATATCAAATACAAATGATTTTTTCAACTTGATCGAAAGAATGTTTGCATCTCTTTCTTTACAAAGATCTTGTTTACTACCTTTGATGTGCAACAAAACTTGTTCCTCTTGATGACTTCTCTTTGCTTGATAGGTTGTCATTTTTCTTTGAAGTTTGAATGATCACAAACATAGACAACTAATCAATACTATAAGAACCTTTATTTTATGATTGGCTTATTTCATGACAAACCACACCACATTAGGGATAATTTTGTAATGGGTAGCTTAGGTTCTCATTATCAAGCTTCCAAGCATCTCCATAACTTCAAGAGCAAAATGTATATTCACTTGACTTTGTCTCTTGAAGAGTTTAGGTACGCACACACACTTCATGAATGCTTTGTTCATCTTGCATTTGTGTTCTTCATTGTTTATATGTGTGCATCCTTTACACACTTAACACTTGCACCCCATTCTTAGTCTTAAGTGTGTTTTTGTGTGGTGTAATTCATTTTACATTGTTTGATCGGAAACATCCGCCCATGCACAATGGTGTGCTTGTCTTAGCGAGTTGTGTGACCACTAGAGAGGTCCATTTACCCTCTCTTGGATTGGTATTAGGTTACATGGTCTTATACCATGTGTTATTGGTATAATCATAAGAAATGGTCAACCTAAACATCTTGTTACATGGAGACAACAAGTGACGTGTCAACAAATGTCAACCAAATTAAGATGACCAGAAGATAACCCCACGATGCTGATCAGAGTTACTTAGATGGTCAGGTGAAAAACGTCCTACCAAGGTGAATAGATTGATCAGGAAAATAAGATTCGATCAGGAAATCCCAAGATGGTCGGATAAACCCAAATGGTCGGGTTTAGTTATCCGACCGGGTGTAGATCCCTGGTCGGGGGTGAAAAAGATCTGGTCGGGTTTGGAAGATGGTCAGATAAGCGACACGTGGGCAGTTTCTAGATACACTCGGATGCTTGATATATTGATAACGTTGAATTCAATGCAATCACGACTCAAACATGCAAAGAAGAGTTTTCCTCGAGTAAGGTCTCATGAAGCATTTTCTAATAAGGAAACAGATTTCCTTTGAGCTATCAGAATCCATAATAAGCAGAAAGCTTGATGTGACTAAAACACAAACGACACCAAACAAGAAAGACGATCAGCACGACTCCTATAAGTCAGAGTTATTTGTGTCTCAATAAATGACTTCCACTAATTCTTTCACTTGTACTCCAAGAGTTAGGGTTCTACGCATGTATAAATAGACCCCTAAAAACACTCAAAAAGGGTTCACGAATCATCAGAATTTAGGAGAGAGCAAGTGAGAAAGAGATTGTTACATTCTTTTCATAGTGGACTATTTTATTGCCCTCATCGGCAACCGTAGTTTTCTCCCTTTAGGGTTTTCCAAGTAAAATCTTGTTTGCAAAATTCTTATTTTGCTCCTTTTAATTTCTTACATAATCGTTAACTTCATACAACTTGTGTGATGCGTGATTGACTTTACATAATCCAAAAATCACCTTCAACAATTGGCTCTAGAAGGAGGGGGTGGTGTGGAACTACTTCGTGAGTGCGTGCTTGCTGTTTAATACGGTTTGATAAAAGAACCGGTGCAATAGCCATATGGCGAGTAGCAAAGGCAAGAGTCAATCAAATCCCCGCGTGAGACAGGTACCTCACATGGTGTCAACGACACCGGAATAACCAACACTAGTGGTGCAGGAGGAGACTTGCCTTCTAGGACTTCGCCTTCCAAGATATCACAACCTCTACCGATGCTACCCCTAGTATCTCCCCGGACGCTTTCCGACAAGTTCAAGAGTACCATGCGGAGAGCCATTGTAGACCCCGCTAGACAGGGAATCAATGTAACTGCCACTGCCAATTTGACTTCACCATTCCAGCTATCTACACTTGTGGTGGCTCGAGATCCCAAGATACAGTTTGAAGTAGTAATTCCAACCCCTGATGCTCTACAGAAAACTGGTAAAGATAGGGCGAATCGCCATGAAAAGAGAGAGTGATCCCAAAAGGGAGAAGAACACCAAGATTACCAGGATCACAGGAAAGAATAAGGATTAGGCTAACCCGAGAAGAAGAGAACATAGCCCGTATGCTGATGCTGCAAGAGGTCAATGACGGGGAGCAAGTTATGACCGAGACGACAAGTATGACGGGCACAGGAGGAGGTCTCGATCACTCTTACTTGATAGAAAGGAACCCCCTAGGAGGCGCATAGAGACAACCCCCCCTGCCAAATATAACATTAGTGACACCCAAATCACAAGGCGAACTTCAAAAGACTCTTATGGTCTTATCATCCGCCAGAAGTTCGATAAACGTGGTGAACCAGAGAGAGAGCGAGAGGTTCTACTAAGAAGGATAGAAGGACTGGAAAGAAGACAAGGACGCGGGAACCTGCTGATCGGTAATTCCGGTAGTCCATTCACTACCTTCATGAAACAAGCCTGTTTCTCAGAAAAATTCAGAATGCCATATGTGGAGCAGTTCAAGACCAACACCGACCCCAAGAGTACGTTAGAAGATACCAAAGTGCGATGGTGCAGTATGATTATGACGACGCGCTCCTATGTAGGATGTTCCCTTAAAGGCTAGAGGATTAGGGGTCTAGATGGTTTGTGGCCTTGCAAGTGGATCGATCGGGAACTTTCGAGGAATTGATACATGCCTTCACCAGGCAGTTCATGAGAAATATCCAGCGCAAGAAGTCAATATCCATCCTTTCGACCCTGAAACAAATAAAGGATGAGAAGTTGAAGGACTACCTTACTCGATTCTCATAGGTTGTCTCAGAGGTGCATGACCCTAATGATGATGCAGTTGTAGCTGCATTTATCAACAGTTTGTAGCATAGCCAATTATCACTCCATCTAAGACAGAGGGGCCCGACCACCTATGCTAATTTTCTGGATGATGTAGGAGGATATACAATGGCTGAAGAAGAACAGATAGCCCATGGAGGGGAGCTGATACATGGCGGCTGACTAGAAGAAAGCCAAAAGCCTAAAGATAATGGCTCGAAGGGAAATCTAAAAGGAGACCAAAAGAACAATTCTAGAAGAGGCAAGGAAAGCCGCACGGATGATTATCAGAAAGGCAATAGGACCTTTAAGAGATAGTACACATACTATACTCCTTTAGCTCAGAAGCAAGAAGAAATTATGAATTTAATCGATGACAAGAATTTGTACAAGAAGCCCGTGAAGCAATCCAGTTTTGCACGACGAGACACTTCTAAATATTACCGGTTTCATCGGGAAAACGGTCATGAAACTTCCAAATGCTACCAGTTGAGAGACTATATTGAATAACTGATCAGAGAAGGGCATCTGAAACACATGGTTCTCAAAAGGGTCGATGATCGACAGAATGACCCTGTGAAAACTGACCAAGACAGAAAGGGCAGTCCAAGGGCAAATTCAGACGCTAGAGCTATCAAAACCATTTTTGGTGGGCCATGCAAGGAGTAGCAAGGAAATAATGACTAAAGTCCGTGAAGCAATAGATGGCCAAAGAAACTTGGAGGTAAATTTAGTCGGTCCGAATCAGAAGAAGCTTAAGCAAGGTTGGGATCCGATCACTTTCTCCGAAGCTGATGCTCACGGATTAGAAGTTAAGCCTAATGATACGATAGTTGTGTCAGTTCATATAGTTCATCGAGAAGTAAGGAGGGCATTGATCGATATTGACGATAGCATTCGGGGGAGCAGAAGTAAGATCTCTAGGAAAGGTCAAACTGCCGGTCGAGATATGAAGTTTTCCATGTCAGAAGACAGTACTCCTAGATTTCGTAGTTGTTGACACCGAGAATTGGCCATACAATGCCTTATAAGGTAAACAAATCTTGAACAAAACGAAGGCAGTTACAGCAACTTGTGCCATGACCGTCAAATTCCCGACCAAAGCTGGAGTCTGAGTTTTGAAAGGTTCCCAAGAGTGGGCAAGGAAGGCCAATCTAGCGGTTTATAGAGAGAGAGCTAAGCTAGATGTAATACAGGTAGAATTCGCTGAGCGGGGAGAATGCATGAAAGATTATGGAGAGGAAGAGAAGGCGGAAACGCCAACCCTAGTTCGATCTGGACCCAAGGGAATCACCTCTAGAAGATGGGAAAGACCAGGACAGAGAACCAACTATTGAAGTCATGATAGTCGACAAGAGCCCCGGACAGACGGTAAAGTTGGGGGTGCAGTTTGACGAACGAGTGCATAATCAGTTGGTCAACTTGTTAAAAGAGTATAAGGACGTGTTTTCTTGGAAGCACGAACATATGTCTGGAATCAATGCCAAGATAATTATCCACGCTATGAAAGTCGACCCCGAGTAAAAACCTGTAATATAGAAGAGGCACCGATTCAACCCCGAAAATAGTCAAGCTATTAAAGAGGAAGTCCATAAGTTATTGGCAGCATGATCAATCAGGAAAATACAATATCCCAAGTGGGTTACCAATGTGGTACTCGTAAAAAAGAAAAATGGGCAGTGGAGAATGTGTATGGACTTCACAGATCTAAACAAAGCATGCCCGAAAGATAGTTTCCTCTTGCCGCAAATAGATCAGTTGGTTGACGCGACTACGGGGCACGAGCTGCTGAGCTTCATGGACGCATACTTAGGCTAAAATCAGATAAGAATGTTCGGTCCAGATGAAGAAAATACTGCTTTTACAACAGACCAAGGGCTCTACTGTTATAAAGTAATGTCTTTCGGTCTCAAAAATACCAATGCAACTAACCAAAGACTGGTAAATAAGATGTTCGCCCGACAGATCGACAAAAACATGGAAGTCTATATAGACGATGTGTTAACAAAAAGCATCATAGCAGACAGGCATGCTGCCGATCTAAAGGAAACATTTGAAGTGTTGAGAAGGTATGGATGAAGCTCAACCCAAACAAATATGTTTTTGGGGTACCGTAGGGAAAGTTCCTTGGATTCCAAGTGCACCAGAGGGGGATCGAAGTGCATCCTAAAAAGATAAGAGCACTGGAAAAGATAAGGTCGCTGATTACCCAAAAAGACATTCAAATGTTGACAGGCTGCCTGGCCCCACTAAACCTATTCATCAGCAAGTCAACCGATAGATGTTTACCTTTCTTCAAAGCAATAAATAAAGGTAAAGGAGCAGAATGGAATGAAGAGTGTGAATATGCATTCCAAAAGATTAAAGAATATTTGGGCAATGCTCCTATCCTATCAAATCCTCTAGAGGGAGAAACACTGTATTTATACCTGTCAGTAACAGCCGTGGCCACAGGGTCGGTACTGGTCAGACTGGATGAATGAGTGCAAAAACTAGTGTATGATACCAGCAACGCTTTGCTGCCATCAGAAACAAGATACTCGGCAGCTGAACAGATGACATTAGCACTAGTGACAGCCGTAAGAAAGCTAAGACTCTACACTCAGACTCACAAGATTGAGGTTTATACAGATTGTCTGCTGAAGCAGATTCTATCCAAGCTAGAAGTGTCAGGAAGATTGAAAAAGTGAGCGGTCAAGATGAGTGAATTCGATATCACTTACCTGCCAAGGGCCGCAATAAAGGGTCAGGCAGTGGCAGATTTGATCGCTGAGTTCACTGAGCCAAACAATGAGGTGATCAGAATACTAGAAGCAAAGGAAAGGAAAATCTTCAGCTGGAAACTACATGTTGATGGGTCTTCAAACACGCATGGCAGCGGGGCAGACATAGTTTTATCGACCCAGAAGGCGATCAGGTGGAATGTGCCTTGTGATTTGACTTCAAAGCTACCAACAATATGGCTGAGTATGAGGAGTTGTTTGTAGGACTCAAGGTATGCATAACACTGGAAGCAGATGAAGTGGAGATTTTCAGTGACTCACAGGTTGTGGTCAACCAAGTCCTAGATGGGTAACAGGCAAAAGATATTAATATGGTGGCTTACTTAGAGATAGCTAAGGTACTTCTCGGTAGGTTCAAGACTTATAGAATCACTCAGATCCTAAGAGAGAAAAATGAGAAAGCTGACGCACTATCAAGATTAGCATCAGCAACCACTGGTATCTGGTCCAAAATGATTCCGGTGGCTCATCTCAAAAAGCCCAGTATCAAAGATGAAGAAAAATTAGCAGTGGAAACAGTAGAAGAAGGGCAGGTCACTTGGATTACCCCGATCAGGCAGTACCTAAAAGATGGCATGTTCTCTGAAGATATGGATGAAGCGAAACGTATCAGATACTAGGCAGCTCGGTATTCGATAATAAGTGGTGAGCTTTACAGAAGGGGGTTTTCGAACGCCCTACGGAGATGTGTCAGTCAAGATGAGGGAGATAAGATTTTGGCTGGTATACACAAAGGGGTAGGTGGAAACCATACTGGGGGAAAAAGTTTGGCTCACAAAACACTCAATTAGGGCTTTTACTGGCCAACCCTATTTCGGGATGCCAAATCGATGGCTGAGAAATGCGGTACTTGTCAAAGAATTGCAAACGATATTAAGCAGCCACCCGAGAACTTGAAGAATCTGACCTCACCTTGGCCATTTGCAATGTGGGGATTAGATCTGATCGGCCCAATGCCAACAGCAACTAAAGGAGGTGCAAAACATGCTATTGTGGTAGTTGACTATTTCACGAAATGGGCGGAGTCGGAAGCATTGGTACATATAACTAAAGCCAATACAACCAGCTTTGTAAAGAAGAATATCATTTATCGATTCGGGATCCCAGATACAATTGTTACTGACAATGAGACTCAATTCGATAGCGATAACTTCAAGGAAATATGCCAAAAGTACCACATTAGAAATTATTATGCTACGCCAACTCATCCTTAGACCAATGGTCAAACCGAAGCTGTCAACAAGATCATCAAGCACACCTTGAAGTCCAAGCTAGATGGCAAGAAAGGAAATTGGGTAGACAAATTGCATGAGGTGCTCTGGGCATACCGAACAACTTAAAGAACATCAACTTGAGAGACACCTTATTCCTTGGCATTCGGGACTGAAGCTGTCATTCCAGTCGAGATATCCCACACTTCCTCCAGAGTCTAGCTATATCAACTTGATACAAATATAAGGACCCTAGAACAGAACCTAGATGAGTTGGAGGAAAAAAGGGACATGGCGAGGGTGAGAAACGTGGCCTACCAACAAAGGGTTGCGAGATACTAAAACTCGCATGTCCGGGTAAAAAAGTTCCAACTCGGAGATCTGGTTCTTAGAAGGGTATCCCCAAACACATGGGACAAGGTGGTTGGATCCTTAGTGGATAAGTGGGAAGGACCCTTATCAGGTGGTCGGATTAGTGGGGCATGGAGCATATCGCATTGTCCGACCAGAAGGAGGAGAGTTACCCCGGCCATGCAATGCTCTATACTTGAAGATATTCTACCCTTAAGGAGCTTTCTTTTTGTGTTTTCTCTCAGAATTTTTAGACATGCTGTTAAGTTTAGAATTGTTACTGATTTTACTTACACCTAATCATTTGTTTCTTCTTAAAGTTTTTTAAAGATATTAATAAAAGCCCTTCAAGGGGATCATAGTTCAAGAAAAAGTGTTCTAATATTGTTTTCGTTTACAAAAGCAAGTCTTGTTAAACCCCGAACGGGTTCTCGGGGGGCCTAGTGATGGGACCGAAAGCATATGTCGCAAAGACAGTGCACTTTCACCAAAACTAACTGGGTGCATTAAAATCACTGTTATAGTGCCTTTAGATGATTAGATACCTGATGGGATGCGCAGAAAGTTGGATGAGGTAATCAAATTCTCATACTTGAACGCCAGTTAACTAGATACTCGGCTGAGATAAGTTAGAGAAAACCCTCATTACAATGAATCTTGAGTAACAGACTACTGGGAGATGTCCCAGTGACTTAGTTGTCAAATAAAAGACAAGAGTCTATAAATTAGATACCATGCATATGGTCCATCAAATGAACACTACTTGAACAAACATACAGCGCAACTACAAACCAACAAAACCAGACTTGGTAAGTTGATTAAATAACCGATCGGGATAACCAAAGGCTAGTCAGTAGCTAAACCGCTAGACTAAGTTCAGTCAATCAAGAAGATGATTAAGGAGAGATCAGGCTCCAGGAGTGGTACAACAAGATATCAGGCTCCAGGAGTGCTTGAAGGGCCACCGGGTCAGGAGTTGCCAGTGGGTTTATCTTCTTCTTTATAGCCCTTGGTCAGATCTCTAAAATCTGGCCAGAAAATGTCATCTTCAAAATCTTCAGCCGTGAAAGAAGCGTAATCGGTCACAGGCAAAGGCCCAATATCAATGCCCTTGGATATTGCATCACATTTCTCGACCGCATGAAAGCTTACCAAGGAAGACTTGGAGGGGAGCTCTAGATGCATTTTATGGGGATCCTTCCCAATAGACTTACAGTAAGCCCTCTATCTCATCCTCTGATTCTTTATTGCATTGAGAGACTCGGCCTTATGCTTTTCAATCGTTCGATCCCATTTACGATGAGCTTCTCCGGAAGACCTCTCCTTACCCCCGAAGAACATTCGAGCAGTGGCAAGCACTCATTCTAGTTCCCTCAGCATAACTGCCTCTAATGTAGGAGACCTCTTATAGTGATCAACGCTCTGAACTTCAAAGGCTAATCTGGCCTCTTGACATAGCACCTCCACAGTGACCTTTTGTTGTCTTAGATATTCAATCAACCTTTCGTAACGAAGCTTGGCCTCCTCAGATCCCTCTTGGGCCTCAAGCATAGATTATTGGGAGGCAGCCAAAGTCTCTTTAGCAGCTCGAGCTTCTGCCTCCTAACCAGCAGTAACTTGTTCAGCCAGGGATAGCTTCTGTTCCAGCTCTGGGCACCGCTGCTCAGCCTTAGCCAGATTTGCTTCAAGTTGGGTGCTCTTCACAGCAAGCTTTGGCAAGCTTTTTGTGGCATTGTCAGGTCAGGTCTAAATGATGGATATGGCCTTCCACATAACTGTCTCGATAACATCATGCTGCCTCAGCTTTTCTTCAAAGGATGCCTTTAGCTTTGACTCATTGGCTAAGGCAGAACTGATCGTTTTCTTTCTCTTTTCAAGCTCCTTCTTCAGCTGAGAGATTTCAGCAGCCTATCTCTTTTGAGCCATCATAGCCCTGGTCATCTCCTCCATGGCCTTAAAAGGAAAGGAAACGAGTTATGACTGTATAAATCTAAAATGAAAACAACTATTGAAAGAGTGAGAAGCGCATACATAAACGCCATTGTTGTAAATTGCGCCGACTTATGCCGTTTTACTAGCATTTTGGAAGTCAGTCCAATAACCTTCCCCAACATAGCCCCTTCCAGTAGACATGGATTTCAGCATGTCAAAGGGGTAGATTGACGTCTCTTCCGAGCCAAGAGTACCGACGGTAGCAGGAAGTATCGTGACTTTTGGACCGTAAGGCTGTTGGTCGGTTGGGACATGATTTAGAACAAGAGTAGCTTCATGAGCAGTTATCAAAGGGGTGGCAGCAGTTTGCTCTTGATCATATGCTCTCGAGGGACCGGCTCCAAACCCACTAATGAAGAGAGCTATTTCAATATTAGGTAAAAGACCAGAAGGGCGGCCCAACCGTAGCGACACCTTATCAATATGATAAGCCCCTTGATCAATAAGGTTATCTTTGTAGGGAAAAATTGCTTAAAACCGCAGCGGAAGGCAAAAAAATAATTTTCGTATAGTTTAAAATTTTTCTAAAGATTTGAACCTTAACCCTTTAATTAATTAAACTCAAATATACGGTTAGAGTTAAATACCTCTTGTCGCGTGATCCGATTGACTTACGTCGATGGTAATCCGTAAGATCTTCAATCCTAGCACGTACGTGAATCACCTAGGAGCGTGGTCTCCCTTTTTCTTTGAATTGCTTACCTTAGAATGGATGTATGGAATTTCTGATCTTGATCTTCAATAGTAAAACACCAAGAGCCTAAAAAAATAGTTCCGGTCACTTTTGAATTCACAATCAATATGATTGAAACTCGCGTAACCCTCAATCGAAAGTGTGCACAAAACCTTTTGATGTTAAAGGCTTGTAAGTGCACTATCGAATGAGAACTTATTTTTTTTTTCTCTCTTGGCCGAAAATCTATGTGTATAGAGTAGAATTTTTTATTTTCAAAACAAACAAAAATCTCTCTCTATTTTGCTTCTTAGTGGCCGAAAATTCATAACCTTATATTTATAGGTTGGCAGAATTTTCTCCTTCACCAAGTAGGGTTGGCCGAATTCATTGAATAGGAAATCTAGGGTTGGTTAATTTCCTTACTTGAAAAGGAATTATCCTTTTCCCTAATTTCTATCAATTCAAGAATCCTAACCCTTGTAGGACTAGTGGTGGCCGAATTCTTTGTATAATAAGGAGTGTATGTGGATTTAATCCTTAACACATTAGGACTCCTATCACTGAAAAGAATTCCAACCCTAATCCAACACATAGTATTTAATTTACTAATCAAGAAAAGATTTTGATTTAAACTATTAATTAATTCCCATTTAATCAAAACAATAAAATAAAATAATATCTTGGGCTATTTTATTTAGCCTTGCCTGCCCACACCATGTATATATGGGCCCAATATTATTTTTCTTATTTTATTTAATCCATTAGACTTTAAATAAAAGCCCACATGTGAACCAGACTTATTCTTACTAAAAGAAACAAGCCTACATGTCTCCTTTTAATATATTAATATAATAGTGCAGCCCATTAAATAAATAATAGACATATTATATTCTTAATATATTAAATGCAATTCTAGATGGACCCATAAATAGGTCCGGTAGAATATATCAAGTGATCCATACAAGTACGTACGGATTGTGGATCATGGCAGACTATCTAAATTTAAGCTTCAATAGACATAACCTAATTATAATCAACAAATGATTCACTTAGGTCAGATCTATTAATTTTAACTCATTCCACTAAAGAGCTAAAATTGAACTCTTAAATAAAGATAGAATAAGGAGATGTTTCTCATTCATACCATAGACAATCTTATAGGAGATGGTGTATCCTCGTGAATAATATCAGTAATCGCCAAGAGCTCATAGACCGCCTATAGCTCTCCAAGTTACCATATTTCCTCATATGACCACATTTTGAACTTGGATATTTTGACTTGTTCAGAAGCCATGTCTTCAATAATCATTATTGAAAACTCAACGTTGAGATTTAGTATCCAATACCTCAAAACATCCATATGATGATATTATACTCTCATTTAATAAATGGAGCCACGATGTCCATATCTATAAATGAAGTCCTCTATCGATTAACAAATGAATACCACCAAACTATCGAGGATAAACTATGCTATATAATCGTACTCATTGATAGCTCAAATGATAACACTTGCAACCATAAGTCCATCATTTATCTCAGGATATAGATAGACTCTCCGATTGTCCTGATAATGAAAAGACTTATATCTAGTGACGGTTCTAGATAAAGTATTTCATTGTGATCCAGTTCAATGCACCCAGTGCACTAGATTCTTTTACTCGAAAACCTTTCGATGATTTTAGACTCATCATAACTCATTTGATCCCACTCAAATGCTAGTAAAAGAATTCTACAACTTTATCAAGATAGAGGTGCCTAACCTTTAACTTAAGTTGTGAACGTTATTCAAGACTAACTAAAGAATTGTGTCTACCTCATACATATCCGGATGTACAAACAATTCTTCATATCTCATAGTCTTTTGACCTTATGATTATTTACCTTGACAATTATAATTATAAATGCTATACGATTTTGCAGAATCAGAAATCACTTTATTTATATGAAAAGATTGTCAATTACAATATTACACTCTTGCTATTGAGCATAATCCTAACAATCTCCCACTTGCGCTATAGCAAATGTGTCATATCTCTCATTCCCATGTTCTCTAGGTGCCCATCAAAACTCTTCTGAGGTAGAGCCTTTGTGAACGGATCTGCTAGATTTTCTGCCGACGCGATTTTGGTAATCGTCACGTCTCCCCTATGAACAATCTCCCTTAAAAGATGATACTTTCTTTCAATGTGTTTTCCTCTCTTATGCCTTGTCTGTTCTTTCGAATTAGCCACTGCTCCACTGTTGTCACAGTAGATAGTGATCTACTTATTCGCACTAGGAACTACTTCTAAGTCAATCAAGAATTGGCGAAGCCAAACAACCTCCTTGGCAGCTTCGCATGCAGCTACATACTCTACTTCCATGGTGGAGTCAGCAATACAAGATTGCTTGATACTCCTCCAAATGGCTGCTCTTCCTCCAAGAGTAAACACAGATCCTGATGTGGATTTTCTAGAGTCAGAATCTGATTGGAAATCAGAATCTGTATACCCAACGGGGATTAAATCCCCTCCAGAGTATACAAGCATATTATCTTTCGTTCTCCTAAGATACTTGAAAATATGCTTGACTGCCGTCCAGTGATCAGGACCAGGTTTCGATTGAAACCTGCTAACTATGCCAACAACAAAACAAATATCTGGTCTAGTACAGAGCATTGCATACATAAGACTTCCAACTGCCAAGGCATATGGAATTCTACTCATGAATTGCTCTTCATGCTCATTCTTAGGAACTTGTTCCTTAAAAAGTTTGATTCCATGCCTAAAAGGTAACATACCTTTCTTGGAATCTTGCATGGAAAACCTAGACAAGATTTTGTCTATGTATGAAGCTTGGGATAGTGCAATCGTTTTATTCTTTCTATCCCTTATTACTTGGATACCTAGAATAAAACTTGCTTCTCCTAAGTCCTTCATATCAAATTGTTTTGCTATCCATTCTTTTACTGATGTCAATACTCCCACATCGTTTCCAATGAGTAATATATCATCTACGTAAAGAATAAGGAAAACCAACTTGTCACCTTTGATCCTTTTGTATACACAAGGTTCTTCAAGGTTCTGTAAAAATCCAAAACCTTTTACAGCTTGGTCGAACCTTATGTTCCAGGATCTGGATGCTTGCTTTAATCCATAAATTGATTTCTGCAACTTGCATACCTTTTCCATTTGGCCCTTTTCAATGAATCCTTCTGGTTGCATCATATAGATGCTTTCGTCAAGACTTCCATTAAGGAAAGCTGTCTTGATGTCCATTTGCCAAATCTCTAAATCTAAAGATGCTGCAATGGATAAGAGTATCCTAATGGATTTAAGCATGGCCACATGAGAGAAGGTTTCCTCGTAATCGATACCTTCTTTCTGTGTGTAACCTTTAGCTACCAATCTAGCTTTAAAAGTTTCCACCTTTCCATCCATACCTCTTTTCCTCTTGAATACCCACTTGCACCCAATGGGTTTTATCCCTTTAGGCAAGTCTACAAGGGACCAGACATTGTTATCGAACATGGATTCAATCTCAGATTGCATTGCCTTTTGCCAATGGTGACAATCAACATCCTCCATTGCTTCCTTGTACGTGTAGGGATCATCGTCGTCAGGGAGATTCTCAACAGATTCTCCTAGACCGATGTATCTTTCAGGTTGGGTTCTAACCCTCCCACTACGACGAGGAATGCTAGGTTGTTGATTTTGTGTTGGAGTGGAAATTACAATTGGGTTAGGTTGTGAAACCTCTTGTGGAATTGTATCTCCTGACATATCATTCAGGACAATTCTACTTTTGGGAACAAAATCATTCATATAGTCCTTTTCCAGAAATGTAGCATTTGTTGAAACAAACACTTTTAGATCTGAAGGACTATAGAAATAATATTCTTTAGTTCCTTTTGGATACCCCACAAATATGCATGTTTCCGAACGGGACTCCATCTTTTCTGTCTTTCCTTTTAACACATGTGCAGGACAACCAAATATCCTTATGTGTTGTAAACTAGGCTTTCGCCCAGTCCACAACTCATATGGTGTTCCAGGAACCGACTTCGATGGTACCACGTTTAGAATATGTATTGCAGTTTGTAGAGCATATCCCCAAAAAGAAATAGGAAGTGTTGAATGACTCAACATAGACCTAACCATGTTCAAAAGAGTTCTATTTCTCCTTTTTGCTACCCCATTTTGTTGAGGTGTACCTGGTGCAGAAAACTGAGAAACTATCCCATTATCAATAAGATATTGCTGAAACTCACCAGATAGATATTCTCCACCACGATCAGATCTCAAGATTTTTATGCGTTTCTCAAGCTGATTTTCTACTTCGGCTTTGAATGCTTTGAACATGTCAAAAGCATCCGACTTATGTCTCATGAGATACACATAACCAAATCTTGAGTAATCTTCTGTGAAGGTGATGAAGCACTCATATCCACCTTTAGCTTGAATGCTCATAGGACCACATACATCAGTGTGTATTAGTCCTAAACATTAGTGGCTCTTGCACCTTTGGTATTGAATTGCCTTTTGGTCATTTTACCTTCCAAACAAGATTCACAAGTTGGTAGATCATCAACCTTTAAGTCACTTAAAGGTCCGTCACATACCATTCTTTTAATCCTATTAAGGTTAATGTGACCTAGGCGTAAATGCCAAAGGTAGGTTTCATCTTTTGATAATTTTACTTTTTTATGATTAGGTTCCGTTATTTCTGTGTCTAACGAGTGAGAGATATTTCTATGCAAAAAGAATAGACTGTTTTCCAATGTACCTTTGCAAACAATTTTGTCATTCTTACTAATAATAAAAGCTTTATTAAAAGTAACCGAATATCCAAATTTATTTAAACAAGAAACTGAAATTAAATTCCTCTTGAATTGAGGTACATAATAAACTTCTATTAAATCTAAATGCCTACTAGAATCTATAATAACTCTAATATCTCCCACTGCACTTGCAGATACTAACGATCCGTTGCCCAAGCGCAAATTGATTTCGTTCTTATTCAGCCTTCTCCTTTCTTGGAACCCCTGTAAGGAATAACAAACATGATTAGTGGCTCCAGAGTCTATGATCCAAGAATCTGTAGAATCTGCCAGAAAACATGTTTCAAGATAATTAATATTACCTTCTTCCTTCTTGTTCTGGGACTTTGGGCAATTTCTTTTCCAATATCCCTTTTCACCACAAAGGAAGCATTTCCCTTTGATCTTGGTTACTTTCTTGGTCTCCTTCTTGGTAGGCCCAAGTTGCTTTTTCTTCTGTTTTTTCTTAACCTTCTGACGGGTCTTAACAGTCGCAACTTTACCAACCATATGAATCTCTTGACCTTTGCTTTTCACAAGGATCTTTTCAACGCTTTGAACATCTTGCATCAGGCCCTGCAAGGTGTATTCCTTTTTGTTCAAGGTGTAGTCCAACTTGAACTGATCAAAGGAATTTGATAGTGAGTTGACAACCATGTCAATTTTGGTCTCACCATCTATCTCAGCGCCATTTAATTCTGCAATATTTAGATGTGCTATGACTTTCATCATGTGATCTTTCACAGCTTGTCCAGGTTTCATCCTAAGATTCATAAAAGCAGTCATTGCCTCTCTCTTAGTCATCCTAGACCTCATAGCAAACATTTCTTCTAGAGACATCATAATATCAGCAGCAGACCCCTTTCCTTCATGCTGCTGTTGCAACACGTCGGAGATAGTAGCCATAATGTAACATTTGGCCATATCATCTGAGGTCTTCCACTGCTCATACTCATCTCTTTGCAAAATACTTGATTCATTATTAGGAGCAGGTGGTTTAGGAGTAGTTAGAACAAACTTATGTTTTTCACTTTGCAGCAACAACCCAATTTTCCTTTTCCATGTGACATAATTATCTCCAGTTAAAGTGTTATCTTTCAGGATGTTCATAAGTGATGGGGTCATGATTTCTGAATAAAACAAAAAGCATATATAAGTAAATAATCATGATAAAGCACTTTCGAATATTTATCTTGAATTAATTAAATAACTCAATCGTGAAAAATTCAACGGTGATCCAACACCCATAAATGTTACGCCTCCTTCGGGAGTTCGCACCATTTACTAGTTGGACTAGGTCCCACCTAATTGTTAACATAACAACCAGTGTTTTCAATTTTAGCCTTGCAATTTTATTAACAAGAACTCTCGGGAGGATGTTAATAAAATTACATTGAGTGTGTTACCAAGATATCGACCCTCAATTTTCTCTCACGAAAATCCCTCCTCTAGGAGTAGATCTCGTTTGAGTCAATTGTCTAGTCTATCCTTGTAAGGAAGTATTTTGCTAAATTCCATTTATGGATGCCCCTCGGGGGGATTACCAATAAATAATAAAGCTCAACTAACCTTGGAGGCCATAGGTGTTCTAACACACCTTCTCCCACTCAATTATTTAAGGCGTGTGATTAAATTCCAAAGAATGATTTTACCAAGTTATCTAGATGCCAATTAGATACCTAAATCATTCAATGCATGTTCATACCAAAAGAGATATATGAGTGGCACTCTTATTCTATATGACATGTTATCATACAATAACAAATATTGTAATAATTATACATAAAAATAAATAGCCACAATTTTGGTCCATCCTACAAAAGCATGTAAATTATAATTTTACGGAATACAAAAAACTCCTTTCTTGGCGAACAAGACTTCAAGCGACCATCTCGCGCACGTAACTCGTGCGCCCGAAGATCACCAAGCAGCCCATGTGCACGCCTAGCCCATGCAAGGGCATGAGCTGCCGCATGGCCAACCCATGCATGGGTCGAGCGCGCTGCTGCAACGCAACAAGCGCAGCTGCACGCTTGGTTGAGTGCGCGCTTGTTGTCTCGGTGCGCGCGGGTGCCAAGCTCGGTTCCGGATGCTCCAATTTCTTCAAATCTTTGAGTCTTCTAATCTTGAATATTACAACTTATTTTATACAATAAAATACTGCAGAAATTTTTATTTATTTATTTATTTAAACTACTGCAGTATTTTTTACAAATAAAAAACTGCACTTATTTTAATACAATAAAAAACTGCACTAAATTTTAATACAATAAAAAACTGCAGTATTTTTACAATAAAATTAATAAGAACTTAGCAACTATCAAGAAGGACTTATGGTGATAATAGACCACCCTTCTTGTTACAATTCCGAAACAATACATTGAAATTCTAGGACCAAAATCGAACAATAACAATTCACTTTATAACAACATATATAAATCCATACATTCCACATGTAATTATATATGCGAATACCTAGAGTGCCATCTCTTTCTAAAACATGCATAATCACAATAAAAAGAAATAGATTCACGTATATATACGTTAATTAATTAAAAGGTACAACCAAGGCTCTGATACCAATTGTAGGGAAAAATTGCTTAAAACAGCAGAGGAAGGCGAAAAAATAATTTTCGTATAGTTTAAAATTTTTCTAAAGATTTGAACCTTAACCCTTTAATTAATTAAACTCAAATATACGGTTAGAGTTAAATACCTCTTGTCGCGTGATCCGATTGACTTACGTCGATGGTAATCCGCAAGATCTTCAATCCTAGCACGTACGTGAATCACCTAGGAGCGTGGTCTCCCTTTTTCTTTGAATTGCTTACCTTAGAATGGATGTATGGAATTTCTGATCTTGATCTTCAATAGTAAAACACCAAGAGCCTAAAAAAATAGTTTCGGTCACTTTTGAATTCACAATCAATATGATTGAAACTCGCGTAACCCTCAATCGAAAGTGTGCACAAAACCTTTTGATGTTAAAGGCTTGTAAGTGCACTATCGAATGAGAACTTTTTTTTTTCTCTCTTGGCCGAAAATCTGTGTATAGAGTAGGATTTTTTATTTTCAAAACAAACAAAAATCTCTCTCTATTTTGCTTCTTAGTGGCCGAAAATTCATAACCTTGTATTTATAGGTTGGCCGAATTTTCTCCTTCACCAAGTAGGGTTGGCCGAATTCATTGAATATGAAATCTAGGGTTGGTTAATTTCCTTACTTGAAAAGGAATTATCCTTTTCCCTAATTCCTATCAATTCAAGAATCCTAACCCTTGTAGGACTAGTGGTGGCCGAATTCTTTGTATAATAAAGAGTGTATGTGGACTTAATCCTTACCACATTAGGACTCCTATCACTTAAGAGAATTCCAACCCTAATCCAACACATAGTATTTAATTTACTGATCAAGAAAAGATTTTGATTTAAACTATTAATTAATTCCCATTTATTCAAAACAATAAAATAAAATAATATCTTAGGCTATTTTATTTAGCCTTGCCGCCCACACCTTGTATATATGGGCCCAATATTATTTTTCTTATTTTATTTAATCCATTAGACTTTAAATAAAAGCCCATAAGTGAACCAGACTTATTCTTACTAAAAGAAACAAGCCTACATGTCTCATTTTAATATATTAATATAATAGTGCAGCCCATTAAATAAATAATAGACATATTATATTCTTAATATATTAAATGCAATTCTAGATGGACCCATAAATTGGTCCGGTAGAATATATCAAGTGATCCATGCAAGTACGTGTGGATTGTGGATCTTGGCGGGCTATCTAAATTTAAGCTTCA
This sequence comes from Dipteronia sinensis, assembly GCA_033220585.1. NCBI lineage: Eukaryota > Viridiplantae > Streptophyta > Magnoliopsida > Sapindales > Sapindaceae > Dipteronia > Dipteronia sinensis. Next base: position 32,003,357 of record CM065638.1, read on the forward strand.
ATAGACATAACCTAATCACAATCAACAAATGATTCACTTAGGTCAGATCTATTAATTTTAACTCATTCCACTAAAGAGCTAAAATTGAACTCTTAAATAAAGATAGAATAAGGAGATGTTTCTCATTCATACCCTAGACAATCTTATAGGAGATGGTGTATTCTCGTGAATAATATCAGTAATCGCCAAGAGCTCATAGACCGCTTATAGCTCCCCAAGTTACCATATTTCCTCATATGACCACATTTTGAACTTGGATATTTTGACTTGTCCAGAAGCCATGTCTTCAATAATCATTATTGAAAACTCAACGTTGAGATTTAATATTCAATACCTCAAAACATCCATATGATGGTATTATACTCTCATTTAATAAATGGAGCCACGATGTCCATATATATAAATGAAGTCCTCTATCGATTAACAAATGAATACCACCAAACTATCGAGGATAGACTATGCTATATAATCGTACTCATTGATAGCTCAAATGATAACACTTGCAACCATAAGTCCATCATTTATCTCAGGATTTAGATAGACTCTCCGATTGTCCTGATAATGAAAAGACTTATATCTAGTGATGGTTCTAGATAAAGTATTTCATTGTGATCCAGTTCAATGCACCCAGTGCACTAGATTCATTTACTCATGTTAATAGCCAAAATTGGCTAAGGACCAAAGGGACATTTTCCACTTCCCAGACCTGGTTCCATACCCGAAAGTTTCACCTGAAGACCTCTATATCCAGAGCCAAGCTACTATACCATCCCAGGCACAAGGGCGGGCTCTAGAAACATCTAGGATAAAGCCCGGACTCGAGAGCTTCCACCAGGAGACCTCTCTATCCAGGGCCGAACTGCAATACCACCACAGGAACAAGGGCGGGCTCCGGAAACATCCGGGATAGAGCCCGGAATGATCGGACTTAGCCCGAATCATCAAAACTAGAAGCTCCCCGAAGTCAAGGTCATCTCGTAAATGCTCAAGAAACTCGTCTGTACCTCGATTGACACAGAAGAATGTCCCTAGAAGGCCACGAGGTCAGTCGAAGCCACACCTAGCTTCAAAAAGGTCAGTCGAGGCCACATCTAGCTTCAAAAAGGTCAGTCGAGGCCACATCTAGCTTCGAAAAAGTCAAGAGAAGCCAGATCTGGCTCCAAGCTGGATGAAACTTCTCAGACATCAAGGTCGAAATACTAAACAACCTCCCTGGTTGATGCATCACACCATATCGTCATGTCCCGCGACTTCTATAAGGATCATACTGAAAGGATACGAGGAATGCATTAAATCATACCTGGAAGCGTTATCTACATGCAGAACAAGTAATGAAATCCAAAAAGGAAACAAACTGATCTCCACCACGATACTCTCAATTCGGGCGTCAATCTAAAAGTCAAATGATATTAACGCAAGAAATCCCGCCCGATAAGGAAGAGACTACAATCACTAAGACAATCAAGGGTGAATCAGTCTGTTGACCTACAAACCATGTATAAATAGAAAAGAAAAGAAATGAAAAAGGGGAGACTACTATTCGACAGGCATACGACTAGCAATCGACCATTCACCAAAGAGAGTTGAGAGAAAAGAGAGAAGAATCTTTGTATTCGTATACCATGCATGCTAAATAAAAACGTTCTTGTTTATTTGTTATTATATAAACCACTGTCACATATATAAAGAATTTTGGCCACCACCTACGTGGTAGTGGTCTCGAGGGCGTTAACAGAGATTTCTCATCCCGAGCAAAATTTCCGTTAACACTTTCTGGCGCCGTCTGTGGGAAACAAATCCTACACCCAACTAACCAATCGTTTGTATTTATATTTTCATTGTTTTATAGGAACTATGAGGCTCCGCTCCACCCAAGGCCAACACAGAGTCCCGGAGCAATCTCCGGCGAGGCCAACCCGAAAGGCTCCAGGAAGGGGGAGAAAGTCTGGATATAGTAGTCAAGCTCCGATCCAGACAACCAATACACGGATTGCTGGCCACCCTATAGTGAGCCAGGCAGCGCTCGACCAACAAGCGGCGGCCTTCGTAGAATCCATCCGCGGCCGCCTCCTCGCTGAAGGCATCACAGTCCAGCCAATCCACCTGAATGATCAGGGAGAGCCGAGCAGGCTCGGAGCTAGACCACCTGCTTTCGATCGCCTAGGCCCTCCTTCTCCCGAGCAGGCTCGAGATAGATCAGGGCCCCAACACTCGATCCGGGATAGGCTGGGACCCATGCCCCGAGTTCATAAAAGACTTTCACAATATCAACCCCGGCTAGTTAAGTTTGCCGCGGATGTTTTTACCCGGAAGCCGCGAGGGCTATCTCATCCAACTACATCTAGGAGAACTACCCGGGCCATAGAGGAGGAAAGTAGACAAACTCCCCGAATGGATCATGTCAAGGAGGAGGACCGGATAGAAATTGCCAGTTCATTAGAAAGGTTCGACAGTGAGGAATCTGAGGCTAACTCGAAGAAACCTGGAAATAAGCGACTAAGGGATCAGCTGGAAAAGCTATAAAAAGAGGTCCAGCATATAAGGAAGGGAAAGAGTAAGGAGAACAAAAAGAATCCCCTAAGCGAGATGAACGCTCCCTTCACTAGGAGGATCCGGGAAGCAGAGCTCCCCCCAAAATTCAAAATGCCAGCAGATAAGTTCTTTGGAACGGAAGATCCTCTAAGCCATTTAGAGAGCCATTTCCATTCCCGATTTACCCTCCTTGTCCAATGCTCTACTTGTTGATGGCTTGCAAGCCAATCTTATAAGCATTTCTCATCTTAATGATGATTGACTCTCTGTATTGTTTAACAAAAATGATTGCTCTATTTTAATGCCAAATGGACAAACCTTGCTAAAAGGAAAGAGATCTAGTGACAATTGCTATTGTCTTGAAGCTAGTGCTATCTCTTGCAATATGTCCAAATGTGAGGAAATTGAGTTATGGCATCAAAGACTTGGCCACATGAACTATCGAGATTTGAGGATCTTAGATAAGTTCAAGGTTGTGCGTGGCCTCCCTAAGCTTGGGAAGAAAGTCGATGGCGTTTGTGGACCTTGTCAACAAGGGAAACAAACCAAAAGTATGTACAAGAAAGGCAAGTATCTCGCCACCAAGGAGCCATTAGAGCTTCTACATATGGACCTTATGGGTCCCATGCAAACCGAGAGTCTCTGCGGCAAGAGATACATTTTTGTTTGTGTTGATGATTTCTCTAGATTTACATGGACATATTTTCTTATAGAAAAGTCTGAAACTTTTGAAAAATTTAAAATGCTTTGCACTAAAATTCAAAATGAAAAGAACGCACACATTAAAAGCATTAAAAGAATTAGGAGTGACCATGGGAGGGAATTTGAAAATGCTTGTTTTGAAAGCTATTGCAATAGCTTAGGCATTTCCCATGAGTTTTCGGCTCCTAGAACTCCTCAACAAAATGGGGTTGTTGAGAGGAAGAATAGGGTCCTTCAAGAGATGGGTCGTGTGATGTTGCTTAGCAACAATGTCCCTAGGAACCTTTGGGCCGAGGCCGTCAATACGGCTTGCTACATAGGAAATAGAGTCTTCCTAAGGCCCGGTACTAGGCAAACCTCCTATGAATTATGGAAGGGTAGGAAGCCAAATATTAGCTACTTCCACTCATTTGGGAGCAAATGCTACATTCTAAATGACCGAGATCAACTTGGCAAGTTTGATGCCAAGAGTGATGAGGGGATTTTTATTGGCTATGCCCTTAATAGTAAGGCCTATAGAGTTTTCAATTTAAAAACTCGGAGTGTCATGGAATCATCTAATGTCATCATAGATGATTGTAGGCCTAAGACTAGAGACCATGATGAGGAGGTCATTGTGCTTGATGATCCCTTCTTGGAGAAGAATGGTGAGACTTCAATTGATGTGAAGTCAAGTCTTGATGAAGAGGTCATCCAACCTCTTGATAGAGATCTATCTTTGGACTCTAAAGAACCCGCTCCATGGGTTAGACATCTCCATAATAAGAATGACATTCTTGGAGATATGAATGAGGGTGTTAGGACTAGGCGTCAAATAGCTAATCAAATTAGCTATACTTGTTACACCTCTCAAATTGAACCCAAAAAGGTTGATGAAGCCTTGAATGATGAGTTTTGGGTTCTTGCCATGCAAGAAGAGCTAAACCAATTTGAAAGAAATGAGGTTTGGTCTCTTGTTCCTAGACCCAAGGATACTAATGTCATAGGCACCAAATGGGTATATAGGAACAAGTCGGATGAAAATGGCAACATTGTGCGCAACAAGGCTAGACTTGTTGCACAAGGATACTCTCAAATTAAGGGTATTGACTTTGAGGAGACTTTTGCTCCGGTTGCCCGTCTTGAGTCCATAAGGCTTCTTTTGTCCATATCATGTGTGCACAAGTTCAAATTGCATCAAATGGATGTTAAGAGTGCCTTCCTCAATGGTTTCTTGCATGAGGAGGTGTTTATTGAGCAACCCAAGGGGTTTGTGGATCCATACCACCTCAATCATGTCTATAGCCTCAAGAAGGCTTTATATGGGTTGAAACAAGCACCTAAGGCTTGGTATGAGCGCCTCACTCAATTTCTTGTTGACAATGACTACACTAGGGGTAGTGTTGACAAAATTTTATTCATCAAGAGGAACAAAGATGAGCTTTTCATAGCTCAAATTTATGTTGATGATATTGTGTTTGGCTCCACCAACAAATCCAAAGTTCAAAAATTTGTTGATGTCATGTCTCATGAGTTTGAGATGAGTCTTGTTAGGGAGCTTAATTACTTCCTAGGTTTGCAAATCAAACAATTGCATGATGGGATTTTCATATCCCAAGCTAAGTATGCTAAGAACCTAGTGAAGAAATTTGGCCTTGAGAATGCCAAACATTGTGACACACCCATGAGTACCACCTTGAAACTAAGCAAGGATGCTAGTGGCAAGAGTGTGGAACAAAGTCTTTATCGTGGCATGATTGGTAGCTTGCTTTACTTGACCGCAAGTAGGCCCGATATAGCCTTCAGTGTGGGTGTGTGTGCTAGGTACCAAGCCGATCCCAAGGAATCCCATCTCTCCTCCGTGAAGAGAATCATTCGATATGTGAATGGGACATCCAACTATGGGATATGGTACTCTTTTGACACTAATGCTAGCTTAGTTGGCTTTAGTGATGCAGATTGGGCAGGAAATTGTGATGATAGGAAGAGTACATCGGGCGGTTGCTTCTTCCTAGGTAACAACTTGGTCTCATGGTTTTGCAAGAAGCAAAATTCCATCTCTCTATCCACAGCTGAAGCGGAATACATAGCCGCCGGGAGTGCTTGCACACAACTCCTTTGGATGAAACAAATGCTTGTGGATTACGGCTTTGATCAAGGTATTCTTACCCTTTATTGTGATAACATGAGTGCAATTAACATTTCAAAGAATCCTGTTCAGCACTCTAGGACAAAGCATATAGACATTAGGCATCATTTCATTAGAGAACTAGTTGAAAACAAATGCATTGCACTTGAGCATGTGGTCACTAATGATCAACTAGCGGATTTATTTACAAAGCCCTTAGACTTAACTAGGTTCAAGTCACTTAGTAGGTCTATTGGGATTTGTCATATGCCTTGATGTGTTTTGGTGATTGACCCCTTATGGGGAACTCAAGCAAAGAGAGCAACCTTGCATGTTGGAATAAGCAAAAACTTGATCAACTTTATGCTTCTTTATTAATTGCTTGAGTATTCTTGGTTGTGCTTATATATATATTCTTATATGGCTTTTTATTTAATAAGTGTGTCTTGCTTGATTTGTAATCAATGTCACCTCTATGTTCAAAAATGCATTTTTGGACTAGGAGATTTTGATTGGGAAAGTACACTTGAATGACCTATAATTTAACTCCATGACATGAGAATCTTTTAATGACATGCTTAAAATAATATGCATGAAATGCTTTTGATTGCTCTAGTGCAAACTATGTGTGAAAGCAAATGAGAAGACTAAACCGAATAAGGATCTAGTATCCATGCAATAAATAAGGATGTCTCATCCAAATTTAGTCTTCTATCTCTCTTTATTAGTTGAACAAGACTACTATCATATGGGTATCCCACCCGAAAAAATCAAAAAGGGTGCAAAAGTCACTCATGTCTTGTTTTGCTTATAAAGTTTGATATAGTTGCTCTTTAAATTGAAATTCATTTTGATAAACTATATCTTGTTTGCTTATAACAAAAGGGTATAAATTGGTTTGAATTCTTTTGGAAACCCTTTTGATGTTTGCTTTGCCAAATACCATTTGCTTGAACCATGATGTTACATGTCTTACATCCAAAGCAACTAAGTCACACATTTTCTTCTAAACAATAAAACCCCAAATGATTCTCTCTCAATTGATTGAGTTGCATAAAGTTGTTGTATATGATTATGCACTTATCTTGCAAATAGCTCTCTTCGCTAAAGTGACCCGGTTGGGGAATACTCCTTTGCCTATCTCATGACAAAAAGGGGTAGTAATGTGGTTTTATTTAAGGGGATTGCATATTTGGAGAGATTGTCCCGTTGAGGAGGAGTAACCTATATAGGGGGAGCATTTGCATGTTGCACGTTGAAGTTTTCTTTTATTATGCAAACTGCTCTTATTTATTTATCTCTCTTAATCACCTCACATACACTTGTCTTGGAAAGTGTAGTCTCATTGTGTTGTAGGGATGGCTATTCTACAAGAGCTTGAAGATTTGAAGACCTAGTATCTAGGTATCTTTTTGTTATGTAGAATATCTTTTGTTGACCTTTAGTTTTTACTTTTTTGTGAGGATGATTTGTGAGTGGTGGTTTTGTCACGAAATAGCCAAAGGGGGAGATTGTAAGTTCCTCATATTTTGATTGGCTTATTTCGTTGACAAACCACATTGGGGATTATTCTTTGTAAGGGTAATTTAGGCCTCGTGAGTGTGATCAAGCTTCAAGGACATCATCTCTCTCAAAGAGCACTTCAAAGGTATCTCACTAGTTTAACTTTCTTTGAAGAGATCTAGTTGCACACACTCACTTGCATGCATTATTGTTCTTATCTTCATGTTATTGAATGATGTATTGTATGCCTCTTTTCACACTCCACACTTGCACATTTTGCACATCACTTAGTGTGTTGAGTTTGCCTAGAAAAGATAATTTCTTCTCTTAGCTCGGCCTAGACCGCTTGGCAAGACATGCTTGCACCGCAACATACAGAGCGGTATACCTCAGTAGGGTCATGCTCCTTGTACCGCCTCCTGTACACTTGCACGCAAAGCGACCCAAGTCGAGGTGTTGTCCAGTAGGCCTCTGTTGCCCATACCGCGGCCTGTGCACCTGCATGCACAGCGCCCTGCACCGCGTTGTTGTCCAGACGGTGCACTGCTGTGTGTACCGCGGTCTGGACACTTGCCTGAGACGCGGTCCATCTAGCGGTATTGACGGGATTTTGTGCCCTAAGTTCAAAACGACGCTGTTTCAACTAGGGCTCCCTTATATATACTCTATCTTCTTCCTTGCTCGTTTTTATGAGTTCAAGAAGCCATTATTGAGAGGCCAAGCTTCCCTTAGAGAGAGAAACTCCCAAGAACTCATCTTTACTCAACCAAACACAAATCCATGTGCATCTAACATCTTCAAGCATTATCTCATCATGGATTCTTCTTGCTTTCATTGACTAGGTAACTTGAACATGCCCTAAATCTCTTTGTATTTATTTATGTTCTTGTTTGCCTAGGGTTAGCTATTTTATGTGATTTTATTGCATATCTTTATGTTTATTGGCATTTATAACATGATTGAGTTGTTGTTTGTTGGTTGAGAGCCTTGTTCATTAATAGCTAGCATTTATGACGATTTTACCCTTCTAGCTAAGTCTTCATGCATTTGCATTTAGATATTGATATCTAAGATTTGCATTTATTGACATCTTTAAATCCTTAGATAAGCATTTATTGTTGCCTAGCATTAATTGCATGTTTGAATATCTTTTACATATTCACATAGGTTGTTTAACCTCTTCATTGATTGTTAAGCTTTGTGACTAAGTGAGTTAGTGCACAAGCTTGTGGTCAAGAATCACTATTAAAGGCCCGTTAGGTAGAGTGAAAGGGTTAGTGACCAAGTAGGTGTGACTTGAGGTCAACCTAGGTTGGAAACTTTCGTTCAAATAGTGGATTTGAGGACCGTATGTGGCTAGAAGGATAGCCTGTGAGTTTTGCCCAGTTGGAGGGTTTCTCACGTAAATCAATCCTTGTGTTTTTATTGTTTTCCGTAAATTTATGTTGGATTGATTGATTGCTAATATGGAGTAGGATTATTAAAATTGATTAAGTCGAAAAGTTGGTAATAAATCAACTAAAACCTATTCACCCCCCCCCCCCCCCCCCTCTAGGTTGTATCAGACACACTTTGTGTATTTTCAGTTATATTAATCCTAATCTTATCACCGCTACCCCGATCTCAGTGGACGACACCCGTGCTTACCGCTTTACTTTCATTTCTACTTGTGAACGCATCACATAGGTTTTATAAATTGTTTTGATGGACGGTTTTCTAACGGCGAAAATCTTCTCATCACATACCCCTAGGGAATCCAATGGCTGATTGAGCTAGACTGAAGATGGAAAGTACCCCCATTATCTGACGGACCAAAAGTGTAGAAGTTGCGAATCTCTTGTGGGATCTGGGGGGGGTACTTCTCACCAATTTGCTTCCATAGGTGTCACAAACTCATAAGGACTCGGTAAGAGTTTAGCGAAAGTTAAGCAGGAGCAATCCCAGCCTCTGCAAGGAACTGGGCAATGAAAAGCTGAAGGGACAGCATGACCCCAGATGTGAGCATCATCCCATAGATTGCCACTGTACCCTGATGGGGATTCCAGATTGAATGTTGGCCGTTTAGGAATAGCTCAGCCGATCGGGGAAGATCAAATCTCTCGCTGTACTGAACCAGCCCCGGTAAATCTACTATGTTAGTTCCTGAGTTTTGTGTTGGCATAATTCTATATCAAAATTACATTTTCTTTGTATTGATTAGTTGTCTAGGATTTGTGGATGACCAAGCTTCAAGGAAGATTGGACAACATTCAACCAAAGTGGTGGCTATAAGAGGAACAAAGCTTAGTTTCTTAGCAAAAAGGTAAATCATGACCTCTTTACTCTTGCAAGGCCTAGGCACACACATACATTGCATTCATATGTGTCCCTACATAGTTGTGCATAATTTGGTTTAACACAATACACACACTTGTTCATGTATGCACATGCATTAGACTTAAAATTGACAATTTGCATAAAATGCATGTTCTAGGATTGGTTCTTCGAAATGGCATACTTGTGTGTTCTTGTGTTTATTGGTTTGTGTTTATATGTTAATGAACTTGATTTTAAGGTTATATAATTCCTCATTGAGTTCCAATTAATTTTGTTACTCATTCATTGAGTTTCAAGTTCAAATTAGGTGGTTAAGAAACTTTCCGTGATTTTATCGTACATGGTTTTCGTCTTTGATTTCCAAGTTGAATTCCATATTTTTTGGAAAAGATTTCTTGATTACTTTTGTACATGAGAGAGTCCTGGTTCGTAATCCGAAAAGGGATTTGAAATCAGAGTTTGGAGGCCAAAGATATGGCTGAAATAAAAAGGGTGAGCAAGAGGGATGAAGGGTGCCAAGCACCTCCTTCCCGTGCAGGCGTGCGGCCTCCATGAGAATGGAGGGCTGCTGGTCCCGTGGGGTCCACATGCCTCCATGGGGATCCAGAATGGCAGCCCCCCATTGGTTTGTTTTATTTGCCTTGCTTCCCTCCTTTAAATTCCCTTGTTCCCTCTCATTTCATAGTAGAAGAAAATTTGAAAAACACAAGTGCAGAATTTTCTCTCCAAGTTTTCTCATCTTCCAAACACCATAACTTTCTCATTTGGAGTCCGTTTTGAGTGATTCGAATTGGAGAATCTTTGTCTACCAGTTATCTATCATTTACACAAGAGTTTGGAGTCAATAGATTGAGTTTTCTGGTAGGTCTACTCACAGAAACGAAGCTGCACGTTTTTCATTCAAGGTATTGTTTTCTATTTTGTACATGATCTTCAAGTCTTCAATTGCCTTGGGTTTTCTTCTCATATATATGTATGTTTGATGTTTTATTATTGATTAAAGAAATGATCTCTAATAGAGCTAGTTTGAACTTCAATTGATTAACATGTTGAGTTAGGTTTTTACAAATCTATGTTTTCACATGTTTGAGATGTTGTATTGTGCTAGCTTCAAATGTAGGACTATCTTGTGTGTTTATTGACTTGATTTTGTTGATTGATAGTCTTTTCATATGCTAGATCATCTTAATTGAAGATTTATTGAAATAGCATATTTGATTGATGATTTAGGACTTGATTGGATTTAATTGATTATTTTAAGAATCTAAGTTCTATTATTTTGCTAGAGATGTATATTTGATTTTATCAAATTGATTCTAGCATTTTTATGTGTGTTAACAGAGTTTTCTGGCAAGGGTCCAAAGGAGAATTTTCCACCAAGTACCTACCTGGTAGGGACCAATACCAGTCCCCAGGTACCTAGCAGGGCTGGTACCATGATCCTGATAAGAAGTAACTCCTGGTAAGGTCAGGATCTCGACTACCCACCTACCTAGACGAAACGTCAGAGACATTCAACCAGGAAGAGCATATGTCACACTGAACATCCATGTTGCCATCAACCCGATATCCCAGAGCACTTCACCATTAACCCAGAATCCCATCAAGACAGACGTCCTACCTGCCCAGCAGAATCGACGTCACTACAAGGTTGCCATCATGAATAGAACAAGGACCACGACAACAATTCAGACTAGTTGGCCAGTATACATCGCCGTGAGATCAATATTCTCCTCCAAGTAACACCAGCAGAAAGAGTTAACTCCTTTGCCATTTAAAGCGCCATAAATGAGACCAAACGGTCAACCTAATCAAAGTTTAAATACGATAGTGATTAACGAGATCAAATCCCGCGCCTTTAGCCTTACTCAACTCTTTTTCAACGCCTAAAATAGGATGTTAATAGCCAAATTTGGCCGAGGACCAAAGGGAAATTTTCCACCCTCTAAACCTGGCTCCATACCCAAGATCATCTACCAGGAGACCATGTTACCCGAAGCCGAGCTACAATGCCACCCCATAAGAAATAGGACGGGCTCCAGAAACATTCGGAATAGAGCCCGGCTCGGTCAGATCGAGCCCGCATTATCAAACCTGAAACCAGGAAATCTCCCTGAAGTCGAGGTTACCTCGTAATTTCTCCGGAAGCTCGCCTATACCTCGCTAATACAGGGGGGTGTCCATAGGAGGCCGCACCTAGCTTCGAAAGTTCAAGGGAGGCCAAATCTGGCTCTTAGCTAGACGAAACTTCTCAATATCGGGGCCAGGGCATTAATTGACCTCACTATCCGATGTACCACACCATGATACATGCCATATTCAACGACCCCTATGGGGATCATGCTAGATCCGAAGACACACAGGATCGCATCTAAAGACGTTACATACCTACAGAACAAGTAATACAGTCTAAGTAGGAAACAAATTGATTTCCACCAAGATATCCTCAACTGAGCAATTAACTCAAAGTCAATGACATTTAAAGATACAAATCCCGTCCGATAAGGAGGGGAGGGATGAGAAAATCAAGGGGAAATCAATGAGTTTAAACCTATGAAGATATTGTATAAAGGGAGGACTTCCTCCTTCTGAAAATGGGACTACTATTCGACATGCATACGACAAGTACCCGACTACACCCTAGAGAGAATTGAGAGCAATTTGAGAGATATTTGTATACCATACATGATCAATAAAGAGAATATTTTTCTTTCTTTTGGCTGGTGAATTATATCATTAATCCTTATCATTTTATAAAGCACTGTTACATATATGACCAACCTTGGCCATCACCTACATGGTAGTGGACTCGAGGGTGTTAACTGAGATTTCTCGTCTTGAGCAAAATTTCCGTTAACACTTTCTGGCGTCGTCTGTGGGAAATACCCTACACCCAGTTAATCAAGTCAACTATTTACATTTACATTTTCGTTGTTTACAGGAACCATGAGGCTCTGCTCTTCCCAAGGCCAACATGGAGTTTCAGAACAACCCTCAGCGAGGCCTACGTGAAAGGCCCCAAGAAAGGGGAGGAAGTCTGGATATGGCAATCAAGCTCCGGTCCAAACAACTATTGCGCGGGCTTCTGGCCACCCTACATTAAGCCAGGCCGCGCTCGACCAACAAGCGGCAGCCTTCGTGGAAACCGTCCGCATCAGCCTGCTCGCCGAAGGCATCATAGTCCAGCCAACGAACCCGAATGATCAGGGAGAACCGAGCAGGTTCGAAGCTAGGCAGCCTGCCTTTGATCGCCTGGGACCTCCTCTTCCAGAGCCAGCTCGAGGCAGGACTGGGTCCCAACTTTCGATCCGGGATAGGCTGGGACCCATGCCCCCAGTTTCGAAAAGACCTTCACAATATCAACCCAGGCAAGTTAAATCTGCCGCAGATGCCTTGACCCAGGAGCAACGAGAGGTACCTCACCCAACGACATCAAGGAGGAACGCCTGGGCCCAAGAGGAGGAGAGTAGACAAACTTTCCGAATGGATCCTGTCCATGAATGGGACCGGATAGAGGTTGCCAGTTCATCTGAGAGACTCGGTAGTGAAGAATCCGAGGTCAATTTAGAGAAACCTGGGAACAAGCGACTGAGGAATCAGCTGGCAAAGCTACAGAACAAGGTCCAGCAGATAAAAAAATGAAAGAATAAGGAGGATAAAAAGGATCCCCCGAGTGAGATGAACGCTCTCTTCACTAGGACGATCCGGGAAGTGGAGCTCCCACCAAAATTCAAAATGCCAACAGATAAGTTCTCCGGAACGGAAGATCCTCTAAGCCACTTGGAGAGCTTCGTTCAACAAATGGAGGTCTAGAACACAACCAGAGCAGCTATGTGTAGGATGTTTCCAACAACCCTAACCGACTACGCGAAAACTTGGTTCAGGAAGCTGCCTGCTGGTAGCATGGATTCTTTCACGAAGTTATCAACATATTTTTGCTCGCAGTTCCAAGGGGTCAAACCTTGTCCGAAGGATCCCATACACCTCTAATATGTGATTTAGGAACGAAGTGAGACACTTAGATCATACGTGGAACGTTTTCATAAAGAGGTCATATAAATGAGAGTTTTCACAAAGAAAGAAACTCTCGCTAACTTCAGGCGAAACCTATGGGCGGGAAAGCTTTTCCGCTCCTTCACCAAGAGACCGCCCGAGAGTTACCAGGAGACCTACGATCGGGCTCTTGAGCAGGTTGAGATCGATGAGCAACTCAAAGTCAAGATGGAACACGACGACATGAGAACGGTGAAGCGTCTGAAAAAAGAAGCCCCCAATTTTAAGCCAGTTCAGAAAACTCAGAATAAACTTCCCAATAGGTCGACCTATCGCATCCTCGCTCCTCAGCACAGGTAAGAAAAATATCCAGCAAGACAAACCCCTCCCCGGGCTTCGCCACCTCTTAGGACCGTGGCCCCCGTAATGCAAGGGGAGAAAGGGTATGACTACTACACTCCTTTGAACGCTTCTAGAGAAATGGTCTACCTTGCTATACAAGACAAAGGGCTACTCCCAAAGCCCGCTCCCATGAAAGCCCCAACTGACAGGAGGAACCGATAAAAGTACTGCGACTTCCACTGAAGACGTGGGCCACAACACTTCAGAGTGCTATAATTTACGCAACCAGATTGAAGCCCTGATAAGGGAGGGATGCTTGATTGAATTCTTACAACAGATCAGAGATAACATTCGGACTGGAAGGGAGGTACAAGCTGAGATCCGTGAGGACGCAGAGAAGAGAAAGGGGGAACAGACTGACTTAATGCAACAGATCCAGGTGATACTCACCATCAGCAGAGGTCCCACACTGGCTGGCACTTCCAATAATTCCTAAAAAAACCACGCAAGGAAGATTCCCCGCATCGAAGAAAGCCGGGGAGTCTTCAAGGTCAGTTAGTGCCCGATGGAGCCCTCCCAGTCAGCACAGATCATTTTCACTGAAGTAGATATCTTCAACACCGTGCAACCACATGATGATCCCATGGTAATCACAATACAGATTGCCAACTGTGTGGTCCATCACGTGCTCGTAGATACGGGTAGCAGTGTAGATATCCTCTTCAAGGATACTTTGGAAAAATTAAATCTGAAGTAACGGTGTTACAATAGCTGTACAACTCCACTTTATGGGTTCACTAGAGATTCGATCATACTAGTGGGGTCGATGATCCTCCCAGTAATCATCGGACCACCCATCTCCAACAGAATATTATGACTGACTTTGTTGTGATTGAAACTGTTGGGGTTTTTGCCCTAAAGCTTGTAATATGTAAATGTAATTTGAACATAAATAAAAGAAGTAGTATATTCATTCATTTTGTGTCATACTTTATATAACATGTGCACTTAACATCCAAGATTGCCGGATGTAATTTCGAACTGTATATGAGTGTCATATATAGATGGATTCAGTTTGAAACGAGCAATCTAAAGAGTCCGTAGATAGCAAATAAAGCTGGGTATTTTATTTGTGGTTAATCTACAGCTACGGTCCATTTCGTAGTGTACGGTGATCCTATCTTGGATCATTCATATGTAGATATGAGAATGGAGGCACCTTATATGATGTGATCATATAGGACTGGGCCATGATCTATATGAATCTCTCACTAAGATCCGTTTAACAATGAGATTCATATATATCAACTAATGATGGCTATATGTGGGTGATCTTAATCCTGAGTGTCTTATCGACTCCTTCAGGTTAGATCGTGGTCTTTGATATACCATAGGTGAGGTCGAAGTTGCATTCCCGATCAATATACTCCGTATGTTGGGATCGCAGTTTGGCTTGTGGCTGGGAAGGTTTGTACATAATAGTGGAATCCACTCCTTCTTGTGAGAAGTAGATGGTAGTTCCCTTAAGGGTTGATTCGGGGCTTGAACAATATGAGCGCTCTCCTAATTCCGTAAGGAATGTAGGATTTATTGTTCATTAGAGAATCAATGGTACTTAATGGAAAGATATGATTAGAGGGGTATAACGGACATTATGACCCAGCTCTAATTATGAACTACTTGTGGAGGATTATACCATGTAATAGCTATATCGATGGACACCGAGAGTTATTGGTTTGTGTAAAAACGTCTGCAGTTGAGAGAGTGCAGCTTCGGGTTTTTAGTGGAATAACACTGAAGTTAATAATCATGAAATATTAATTAAAGAGTTTAATTAATAATTTCCAAGGATTATTGGAGCTCAAAATACTGTGGGTCCATTAGGTCCCCTTGCTAGCCCGATCGATTTAGGTAACAAGGGTCACGATTAATTAATTGGATTGTCCAATTAATTGTGTTACGAAAGTGACACGTATTAATTCGGGAATTAATTGAATAATGGGATTATTTAATTAATGAATAATGGTGATTAAATAAATTAAATAATAAGATTATTTAATTATGTTGTTAATCACTAAATGGAGGGTGTTAGTTGATATTTGATTTTGAATAAAATAAGATAATATGATTATTTTATTTTATTAAATTAAATATTTAAAATTGAATTTGAAATGTTTGAATTCAAAAATTAAATATTTAATTAATTTTAAAAGGATATAAAATATCTTTCTAAAATTTTTAAAATCAAAATATAGATTTCGGTTGTTTTTTGAAATATATATGAGATATGTATTTTAATTAACAAAATAATAACCGAATGAAAGATATTAAAAGTAATTAGATTACATTTGAAAAGAGAGATAGATGAATGTCATCGTGAACAGCAAACGTGCACGGAAAAAAAAACAAACAAAAGAGAGAAAAAGCTATGGTGTGGTGAGACCACAAGTGCTGCACTCCTAGAGTTTGTTTTGTGCGTGTATTCTTCTCTTCTTCCTTCATACAGGTCTTGAATATCGTGACGCGCCCACACGCTGTTACTAGTTCCGGGAGATAGCGAGGAAGATCACGTGGTTCAAATCAGGAGCAGTTCGTATCAAAGTGAAGGAGCCTCCTACGTAGGTATGAAAAATAAATTTCTTCACTTTATTATTGTATTTGATTATTACTGTACAAATGAGTTAAATTAATGATTGCATTAAAAAATTTTAAAACCTTCCGCTGCGCAATCTATAACCCTAGGTTCCTACAATTGGTATCAGAGCCAATTTTTGTACAGTATAATCGAATTCGATTACTCCTGATATGTATAAATGTGTAGGCACATATTTTTTTGATGAGTGTATGATTTTTTTTAATTAAATTGTTTAATTTAAAAAACATGGTTGATCGTAATTTTTTATGGTGTCGTGGATTTAGAGTGTTTCTGGGTTGTATAATATTTTTTTATTTTTTTTTATTTTACTGTTGTATTATTAAAAAAAAAATGTTTAATCGCACCTGGTAGTTCAACATGCCTGCGCGCATGCACACCAGAGTAATGCCTACCAAAGTGATGCAAGACCAGCGCTTCACGAAGACTGCACGGTGCGCGCATGACCATTGCTTCACGAAGTCACTGTGCGCAGGCAGACCAGCACATGCAGTGTACAAGCGCGCTACTCACCACCTAGCGAGCTGCTTACCAGCGCGCAAACCCCACGCCGCCTACCACCAACGCACACCAGCGCGCATGCAGACCTACACATGCGATGCCTACGCGCGCAACCTTCCAGCTAGCAGCGATGCCTTCTGCGCACATGCCAAACCCCACGCTGGCCTACCCACGCATGCTACCGGTGCACATGACCTGAAGAGATTGGAAGTCTTGGAAATTACAAGAAGACCAAGGGATGCCTTGGGAATATTTTTTGTAATTATATTCCAATTTTTAGGTTAAATAATCCACAACACTCGGTCAACTCATGTATGTTTTAATTATTTGATGATTAAACATTGTCATGCATATACATGTCATTTAAATTAGTTGTGCCTACACATATATATATGTTGATATATCATACATGCATTATCGCCATCTATATTATGTGTTTAATTTTTTTTAATTTGATTAAAATGGGTTATTCACATAATTGGTTATTTTTAATGGGATTAGTTTTTAGGAGTAAAAACTTGGTAAATCTCATTAATTACTAATCTTTTTATTAAAGAGTTTAAGTACTTAGATTAATAGGGTCCTTTATATATATTAGGATTAATTTGATTAAGCTCCTAATAATAATTGGACCTAATAATGTGTTTAGTTTTAATAGTTAAAACTTGGTAAATACACATTTAATAATAATTCTAGTCTTAGTAAACTGTTTACATAGATTTGAATTATCACTAATGAACTAAATTTTTTAAGTGTTAAAAATCAATTTAGTTTATTAGTTATTGGAATAGGATTCTAATAATTTGTGATTAATGCACTTGACGCTTAGATTAAAATTAGCCATTTAATCTAGTTTAATCTAGGTGCATTAATATTAATAGAAAACCCTTATTATAAAATAGTGAGTGGGAGAGGGATATATGACATTATATCCCGCGGTCTCCATCATTAGTTCAACACTATGAGATTCGAGTGGGGCCTCGTGACGGCTTTGTTTTCGTCCTCCCTGAGGAGGGTTTCCATAAGAATCAATACCAAGGTTGACTTCCTAACAGATAGGATTTTGGAGAGGATTTCAGGATTGACCGACCCTAAGGCGGCAATTCTCGAGTTAAGCTCTTGAGATCTGAAATGATGGGTTACACTCACAAGGTTTTAATTAAATTGGTTAATTAAAAACCTGACCTAATAAACGATGGTTGAATGATATTGGCATAAGAGTTATTCTGGTATATCTTTTGACTGAGAAGGTCTCGATCCAACATGCAAGAATTTGACCGACCCTAAGGCGGCACTTGCTTGTGGTATGTTGGATTGTCGTGGCATAGAAACATTGTTTTTAGGGTTGTTCTTGTTCATTAAACATTTTCATGCATCATGTTTAATTTTATGCTGAACATTAGCACATGTTTAGACTGTATGACTGAATGAATCTTTAATTTATGTTTTTTCAGCCATGTCATCTGCACTATTACAAATACTTGCAAATGATAAATTAAATGGTGATAACTACACAAAATGGAAACTTGACATTAATGCAATACTGGTCACCAAAGACCTCAAGTTTGTGCTTACGAAGGAATGTCCTCCGGTGCCTACTGCCAATGCCACACGAACTGTTCGTGAGGGATACCAGCGATGGGTCTCATCTGATGAGAAGGCCCGAACATATCTGTTAGCTTCTATGACAGACGTGCTTGTCACAAAGCACGAAGCAATGACTACAGCATTCAAAATTATGGAGTCATTGCAAGCTATGTTCGGGCAGCCCTCCGAGCAAAAGCGACACGAAGCTGTTCGTTCCGCTATGCTCGCTCGCATGAAGGAAGGTACATCAGTTCGGGAACATGTCCTGAGCATGATGTCCTACTTCAACACGGCAGAAGTCAATGGCGGGGCCATTGATGAACCCAGTCAAGTGAGCATCATACTGACGACTCTTCCGAAGAGTTTCGATCAGTTTAAGAACAACTACGGGATGAACAAGTTAAGGTTCAGTCTCACACAGTTGCTCAATGAGCTCGCTACTTTTGAGTCCATGACCAAGGACAGCAAAAGTAAGACCGGTGAGGCAATTGTTGCCGAACCATCTTCCTCCAATAATAAGAAGAGGAAAAGGTCTGCTGGAAAGGCGAAGGGTAAGCCCAAAGTTCTTGAATCTTGTTTAGTGGAAGATGATTCTTCACCTTGGATTGTTGATTCAAGGGCCACTAACCATGTTTGTTCTTCTTTGCAGTAGACTGATTCTTGGACACAGCTAAAGGAGGGAGCCTTCTCCATGCGTGTGGGGTCGGGGGATGTCGTGTCGGCCAAAGCAGTGGGAGCAATAAGATTGCAATTTTGTAATAATAATAGTTTTTTATTATTGAACAATGTTTTTTATATTCCTGGATTTACACAGAATTTGATTTCCGTTTCTAAGTTGTTAGAACAATTGTATTCTGTTTCTTTTAATAATAAGTTTGTTATTATTGGAAAGAATGGTCTGAATATTTGTTCAGGAATTAATGAAAACAATTTGTATGTGTTAAGACCGTTAATACATACTACACTGCTTAACACCGAAATGTTTAAGGTTGAAAAACCTAAAACTAAACGACATAAGATTTCTCCAGATAATGACACGTATCTTTGGCATCTAAGGCTTGGACATATTAACCTTGACCGGATAAACATACTAGTAAAAAACGGATCTTTAAATGAGTTAAAGGTTGTCACCTTACCTGTGTGTGAATCTTGTCTGGAAGGTAAGATGACTAAGAGACCTTTTACTGGAAAAGGGCTTAGAGCTAAACAACCACTAGAGCTAATACATTCAGACGTATGTGGACCAATGAATGTTAAAGCAAGGGGTGGTTATGAGTATTATGTCACCTTTATAGATGACTACTCAAGATACAGATATGTCTACCTAATGCAACGAAAGTCAGAAATATTTGAAAAGTTCAAAGAATTCCGAGCTGAAGTTGAGAATCAATTAGGTAGGACTATCAAGTCACTACGATCAGATCGTGGAGGTGAGTACCTTGACCAAGAGTTTGAAGACTTCATGGTCGAGCATGGGATAGTTTCCCAACTCACAGCTCCTGGTACACCTCAGCAAAATGGTGTAGCGGAGAGGAGAAATAGAACCCTGATGGAAATTGTGAGATCTATGATTAGTTTCTCATCATTACCAAATTCCTTTTGGGGATATGCGTTACAAACATCGGCATACATTTTGAATGTAGTGCCATCCAAATCTGTTCCTGAAACTCCCCTAGAGTTGTGGAACGGTCGTAAAGCTAGTTTACGACATTTTCACATATTGGGGTGTCCAGCACACGTGCTGAAGAACAGAACTGGAAAGCTAGATCCCAAGTCTGTGGTCTGCTTGTTTGTAGGATACTCCAAGGAGACCAGAGGTGGATACTTCTATAGTCCTGAAGATAACAAAGTATTTGTATCGACAAATGCAACGTTTCTTGAGGATAACTATATAAGTGATCATAAACCTCGTTCTAAAATTGTATTAAATGAGTTGGAGCCTGGTGAGACCAGTACTCAGTCAACTAGAGTTGTTAATCCATTAACATCTGAAAGTCAGATAATTCCTAATCAGGATACACTACTACCTAGACGAAGTGAGAGGGTTGTGAGACAGCCTGAACGCTATTTGGGTGTAAGTGAGGGACAAGATCTTGTCTCTGCTGATAGTGTGGATGATCCATTGACATTTAAGAATGCAATGGAAGATCCTGATAAAGAGGAATGGCTTAAAGCCATGAATCTCGAGATGGAGTCTATGTACTCTAACTCAGTCTGAGAACTTGTAGACTTACCGAATGGGGTAAAACCCCATAGGATGTAAGTGGATCTACAAGAGGAAGAGAGGAGTAGATGGGAAGGTAAAGACCTTCAAGGCACGGCTAGTGGCCAAGGGTTATACCCAGAAAGAGGGGGTCGATTATGAAGAGACCTTCTCGCCAGTAGCCATGTTTAAGTCTATTCAGATTCTCTTATCCATTGCTGCCTATTTTGATTATGAAATTTGGTAAATGGACGTCAAGACTGCATTCTTGAATGGCAATCTTGATGCAACCAGAGGGATTTGTGCTTCCAGATCAAGAGCAAAAGGTTTGCAAGTTGCAAAGGTCCATTTATGGACTTAAGCAAGCATCTAGATCTTGGAACATAAGGTTTGATGATGTGATCAAAACCTATGGCTTCGAGCAAAATGTTGATGAGCCTTGTGTCTACAAGCGCATCATTGACAAGAAAGTAGTTTTCTTGGTCCTATACGTAGATGACATCCTACTCATTGGGAATAATGTAGGAGTGTTGTCTGATGTAAAGGGCTGGCTGGCTAGCCAATTCCAAATGAAAGATTTGGGAGAGGCGAGTTATGTTCTAGGGATCCAACTTATAAGGGATCGTAAGAACAAACTCATAGCATTGTCTCAGGCATCATATATCGACAAGATTCTTATGCGATTTTCGATGCAGAACTCCAAGAAAGGTAATTTACCTTCTAGACATGGGGTTCACTTGTCTAAGGAACAGTGTCCTAAGACACCTCAAGAAGTTGAGGATATGAGACGTGTGCCATATGCATCAGCAGTAGGTAGTCTCATGTATGCTATGTTATGCACGAGACCGGACATCTGCTATGCAGTGGGAGTAGTCAGCAGGTACCAGTCCAACCCAGGATTAGATCATTGGGTTGCTGTCAAGACTATTCTCAAGTATCTTCGGAGAACGAGAAACTATATGCTAGTGTATTCCGGACAGGATTTGATCCCGTTAGGATACACAGATTCTGATTTTCAGTCAGACAGGGATTCTAGAAAATCCACGTCTGGATCAGTATTCACCCTAGGTGGTGGAGCCATTGTATGGAGAAGTATAAAGCAATCTTGCATTGCTGACTCCACCATGGAAGCCGAATATGTAGCCACTTGTGAAGCTGCTAAAGAGGCTGTTTGGCTCCGTAAGTTCTTGAGTGATCTGGAAGTTGTTCCAGATCTGGATAAGCCCATCACACTTTATTGTGATAACAGTGGTGCTGTGGCTAATTCCAAAGAACCAAGAAGCCACAAGAGAGGGAAGCATATAGAGAGAAAGTATCATCTTATTAGAGATAGTGCAGAGAGGAGATGTGATCGTCACCAAGATATCATCACAAGACAATCATGCTGATCCATTTACGAAAACCTTACCGGCTAAAGTGTTTGAAGGTCACCTAGAAGGTCTAGGGTTACGAGACATGACTCACATGCTTTAGTGCAAGTGGGAGATTGTTGGGGTTTTTGCCCTAAAGCTTGTAATATGTAAATGTAATTTGAACATAAATAAAAGAAGTAGTATATTCATTCATTTTGTGTCAAACTTTATATAACATGTACACTTAACATCCAAGATTGCCGGATGTAACTTCGAACTGAGTATATGAGTGTCATATATAGATGGATTCAGTTTGAAACGAGCAATCTAAAGAGTCCGTAGATAGCAAATAAAGCTGGGTACTTTATTTGTGGTTAATCTACAGCTGCGGTCCATTTCGTAGTGTACGGTGATCCTATCCTGGATCATTCATATGTAGATATGAGAATGGAGGCACCTTGTATGATGTGATCATATAGGACAGGGCCATGATCTATATGAATCTCTCACTAAGATCCGTTTAACGATGAGATTCATATATATCAACTAATGATGGCTATATTTGGGTGATCTTAATCCTGAGTGTCTTATCGACTCCTTCAGGTTAGATTGTGGTCTTTGATATACCATGGGTGAGGTCGGAGTTGCATTCCCGATCAATATACTCCGTATGTTGGGATCGCGGTTTGGCTTGTGGCTGGGAAGGTTTGTACATAATAGTGGAATCCACTCCTTCTTGTGAGAAGTAGATGGTAGTTCCCTTAAGGGTTGATTCGGGGCTTGAACAATATGAGCGCTCTCCTAATTCCGTAAGGAATGTAGGATTTATTGTTCATTAGAGAATCAATGGTACTTAATGGAAAGATTTGATTAGAGGGGTATAACGGACATTATGACCCAGCTCTAATTATGAACTACTTGTGGAGGATTATACCATATGTAATAGCTATATCGATGGACACCGAGAGTTATTGGTTTGTGTAAAAACGTCTATAGTTGAGAGAGTGCAGCTTTGAGTTTTTAGTGGAATAACACCGAAGTTAATAATCATGAAATATTAATTAAAGAGTTTAATTAATAATTTCCAAGGATTATTGGAGCTCAAAATACTGTGGGTCCATTAGATCCCCTTGCTAGCCCGATCGATTTAGGTAACAAGGGTCACGATTAATTAATTGGATTGTCCAATTAATTGTGTTACGAAAGTGACACGTATTAATTCAGAAATTAATTGAATAATGGGATTATTTAATTAATGAATAATGGTGATTAAATAAATTAAATAATAAGATTATTTAATTATGTTGTTAATCACTAAATGGAGGGTGTTAGTTGATATTTGATTTTGAATAAAATAAGATAATATGA
This sequence comes from Dipteronia sinensis, assembly GCA_033220585.1. Taxonomy (NCBI): domain Eukaryota; kingdom Viridiplantae; phylum Streptophyta; class Magnoliopsida; order Sapindales; family Sapindaceae; genus Dipteronia; species Dipteronia sinensis. Next base: position 32,026,516 of record CM065638.1, read on the forward strand.
TTATTTTATTTTATTAAATTAAATATTTAAAATTGAATTTGAAATGTTTGAATTCAAAAATTAAATATTTAATTAATTTTAAAAGGATATAAGATATCTTTCTAAAATTTTAAAAATCAAAATATAGATTTCGGTTGTTTTTTGAAATATGTATGAGATATGTATTTTAATTAACAAAATAATAACCGAATGAAAGATATTAAAAGTAATTAGATTCCATTTGAAAAGAGAGATAGATGAATGTCATCGTGAACAGCAAACGTGCACAGCAAAAAGAAAAAAAAAACAAACAAAAGAGAGAAAAAGCTATGGTGTGGTGAGACCACAAGTGCTGCACTCCTAGAGTTTGTTTTGTGTGTGTATTCTTCTCTTCTTCCTCCATACAGGTCCTGAATATCGTGACGCGCCCACACGCTGTTACTAGTTCCAGGAGATAGCGAGGAAGATCACGTGGTTCAAATCAGGAGCAGTTCGTATCAAAGTGAAGGAGCCTCCTACGTAGGTATGAAAAATAAATTTCTTCACTTTATTATTGTATATGATTATTACTGTACAAATGGGTTAGATTAATGATTGCATTAAAAAATTTTAAAACCTTCCGCTGCGCAATCTGTAACCCTAGGTTCCTACAGACACCCCATTGGCCTACAACGCCATCCTAGGGAGACCATTCATATCCTCCTCGAAGGGAGTCTTGTCCATATACCACAACGTCCTGAAATTCCTGGTTGGAACCAAGGTGGGGGAGGTATGCGGAGACCAGCAGGCAGCTAGGAAGTGCTACGCAGTGTCTGCCAATCCTACAGCTTTAGCAAAACAGTGCGTACAAGTGGCATTAGTCCAGGAGGACATGGAAACATCCTGGATAATCCAGGAAGAGATAGAGCCCGCAGAGCATCTTGAGCATCCAGAGAGCGAACCTATGATGCTTAATGAGGAGGAACAGAGCAAGGAGTGGGCCAGGGGGCAGCCCGTAGATAGACTAGAGGAGATACCCATCAGAAATGATGATCCCTCCAAGGTTGTCAAGGTCGGGGCCACCCTTGAACTAGAAGTGAAAGAAGATTTAGTTAATCTTTTCAAAGAATTCAGCGATATCTTCGCTTGGAGCCATGATGAAATGCCTGGGATCTCGGCATCATTGGCCGCCCATCGACTAGAGGTAGATCAAACAGTCAAGCCTGTCAAATAGAAGAGGCGTCACTTCAACGCTGATAGGAACGCTGCGGTGCAGGAAGAGGTAGATAAATTGATCAAGGCAGGGTTTATCAGAGAAGTGCGCTATCCCGAGTGGATCGCCAACGTGGTCATGGTTACGAAGGCAAATGGGAAATGGCGTATGTGTGTCGATTACACCGACCTCAACCGGGCCTGTCCAAAGGACAGTATTCCTTTACCAAAGATCGACTAGCTGGTTGACTCCACGTCCGGAAATAAACTCTTGAGCTTTATGGATGCGTTCTCAGGATACAACCAAATTAAAATGCACCCGGTTGACCAGGATAAAACCAGTTTCATTACTGCGCAGGGCTTGTACTGCTACAAGGTGATGCCGTTTGGTTTGAAAAATGCAGGGGCTACATACCAGCGGCTGGTTAAGAAGCTGTTCAAGCCTGAGATAGGAAGGACGATGGAGGTATATATCGACGACATGATCACAAAATCACCAATCGCAGAAGGACATCGGGAAGACCTTCGCAAGACTTTTCTCATACTGAGAGAAAACCAGATGCGGTTGAACCCCTCCAAGTGTGCCTTCGGGGTAACAGCGGGGAAGTTTCTAGGCTTCATGGTTCATGAGAGAGGCATAGAGGCCAACCCAGAAAAAATCAAAGCTATCTTGGACCTAGAATCCCCAACATCACTCAAACAGGTACAAATTTTTACTGGACGTGTAGCGGCGCTCAACAGGTTTATCTCGCTCCACCAATAAATGTCTCCTTTTCTTCAAAGCCATCAAACAAGGGAAAAATATGAAATGGAGCCAGGAGAGCGAGCAAGCCTTCCAAGCCTTGAAAGAATACCTAACAAGCCCACCGTTATTAGTCAAGCCAGTTCTAGGAGACGAGCTGCAGATCTACCTAGCCGTCTTAGAAACTGCAGTAAGCGGGGCTTTGGCCAAGGAGTGTGGCGATGGGTTTCAAAGACCCATATACTATGTGAGTCATGCTTTAACCAAGTCAGAGAGGAATTACATTCTTCTGAAAAAGCTCGCTTACGTTCTGGTGATCTCAGCGAGGAAGCTCCATCCCTATTTTCAAGCTCATACAATAGCAGTGGTGACAGACCAACCTCTCCGCCACTTCTTACAAAGACAAGACGTGTCCGGAAGGCTAATATTATAGGCCCTAGAGCTCACTCAGTTCGATTTAAAGTATAAGCCCTGGACCACGATTAAGGCACAGGCTTTGGCTGACTTCGTGGCAGAATTTTTAGCGCTCCTAGATCAAGAGAATCCCGCAGCACCAAATGAGATCCCTGAAAAGACATCCGAGCTCGATAATTGGCCAGAAGGCTGCAAGTCCTGGACCCTCTTTACAGATGAAGCATCTGGGCAAGCTGGGAGAGGAGCTGGCGTAGTTTTAATAGACCCGAAGGGGACTGAATTTTGTCACTATTTCAGATTCGAGTTTAAAGCCACCAATAATAAAGTAGAGTATGAAGCCCTCCTAGCCGGGATGAAGGCAGCCATCGAACTAGAGGCTGACTACTTATAAATCAAGAGCAACTCATTGCTTGTTGTCAATTAGGTGACTAGGGTATACCAGGCAAAGGGAGATAATATGGCTGCCTACTTAAAGCTAGCTCAATTGCTAAAAAATAAGTTTAAGCGGTTCAAGATTGATCAGGTGCCTCGACACCAAAACAACCCGCGGATGTTCTGGCTAAAATAGCTGCAAATGGAGGCCAATCCTTACCACGGGGAATTCCCCTCCAAGTTATCTCCCAACCAAGCATAGCCACAAATAAAGAAATCTGATCCCTAAATCGCCAGCCTTGCCGGATGGACCCGATCGTTGCCTACCTGCTAGAGGGAGAGCTCCCCGAGAAACCTGATCAAGCCCGAAGAGTTAAGAGACTCTCGGTCTGATATTGCTTGGTAGACGGATACCTCTACAGAAGGGGCAGATCTCTCCCCCTGCTCAGATGTTTGCATCCTGATAATGCCAAATGGGCACTAAGAGAGGTCTACTTTGGGGACTGCGGGAACCACATCAGGGGGGAAGCTCTAGCATATCAAGTGCTTCGTATGGGGTACTACTGACCAACCATCCACCAAGACGCGATGAGTTTTGTACAATCTTGTGAGCCATGCCAAAGAACTTCAAACTTGAACCACCAGCCACCTGAGCGACTATCGTCTCTCAGTTCACCTTACCCCTTTGCCATGTGGGGAATCGACCTAATTGGACCACTTCCTACCGCTCCCGGACAGATGAAATATGCTATCGTGGCTATCGACTATTTCACAAGATGGGTCGAGGCGGGGTCTCTTTCTTAGATATCAGAAAAGAATACAACCAAGTTCATCAAAACCAACATGGTATGTAGATTCGGAACCCCTCTCATCATTATAGCTGACCTGGGTAAGCAGTTCGACAATGCCTGATTCAAAGATTTATGTAAAGGATTGGGGATCTACCTCAGGCTCGCTTCAGTAGCCCATCCCCAGACTAACGGGCTGGTGGAATCCACCAACAAGACTATCAATAAACTTCTAAAGAAGAAGCTACAGCAGAAAAAAGGCAAATGGGCCGAAGAACTGCCAGAAGTCCTCTAGGCATATCAGACTACAAAGAGAACAACTACCGGGGAGACACCTTACTCCCTAGCCTTCGGAGTTGAAGCGGTCCTCTCCATCGAGCCTATATTAACCTTATTCAGGGTGCAACACTTTGAGCCTGAAAGTAACGCGGTCAAGATCCGGGCTAATCTAGACCTCCTAGAAGAGAAACAAGACCAGGTAGCGGAGAAAGTGGCAATCTACTAGAGCAGGATCGCTAGATATTTCAACCGAAAGGTCAGAACCTAGAATTTCAAAGAAGGTGATCTGGTGCTTAGGAAAGTGACCTTGAATACTCGGAAAAGGTCGGATGGAGTCTTAAGCCCCTATTGGGAAGGGCCATATTTGATAAAGCTAGTTGCTCGCAATGAAGCCTACAAACTCGAAGACATGGATGGACGACCTATCGACCACACTTGGAATGCAGATCACTTAAGGAAATTCTACCCTAGAGCAGAGAGTTCTCAAGCAGACGACCCCCATTTAGGTTTCATTAGAATCCCTAATAAAGATGTACTACATCCCGATAATCAATAAAGTCATTTTTTCTTTTTCATCTTTATCTCCGACTATGTTTGACATTAGTATCTACATCCTCGAGTGGGAAATTCATCATAGACACCTCATGACAAGTGATTAGCCGGGGAAGCCCCCTCGCTACCTCCTGACACCTTGGTCGGGCTGCCACCCCCAAGAAGGGTCTAAGTGTAAGAGCATAGTTGCCATCTAGATCTCGAGACCAGGAAATAGCTTTACAGCCCTCCTAATGCCTTGGTTGGGCTACCACCCCCAAGAAGGGTCTGAGTGTAAGAGCATAGTTGCCATCTAGATCTCGAGACCAGGAAATAGCTAAACAACCCTCCTGATGAATTGGTCAGGCTATCACCCCCAAGAAGGGTCTGAGTGTAAGAGCATAGTTGCCATCCAGATCTTGAGACCAGGAAATAGCTTAACAGCCCTCAAAATGCCTTGGTCGGGCTACCACCCCCAAGAAAGGTCTCAGTGTAAGAGCATAGTTGCCATCCAGATCTCGAGACCAGTAAATAGCTTAACAGCCCTCATGATGCCTTGGTCGGGCTACCACCCCCAAGAAGAGTCTGAGTGTAAGAGCATAGTTGCCATCTAGATCTCGAGACCAGGAAATAGCTAAACAGCCTTCCTGATGCCTTGGTCGGGCTACACCCATAAGAAGGGTCTGACTGTAAAAGCATATTTGCCATCCAGATCTCGAGACCAGGAAATAGCTAAACAGTCTTCCTGATGCCTTGGTCGGGCTACCACCCCCAAGAAGGGTCTGAGTGTAAGAGCATAGTTTCCATCCACATCTCGAGACCAGGAAATAGCTAAAAAGCCGTCCTGATGCCTTGGTCGGGCTATCACCCCCAAGAAGGGTCTGAGTGTAAGAGCATAGTTGCCGTCCAGATATCAAGACCAGGAAATAGCTAAACAACCCTCCTGATGCCTTGGTCGGGCTACCACCCCCAAGAAGGGTCTGAGGGTAAGAGCATATTTGCCATCTAGATCTCGAGACCAGGAAATAGCTTAACAGCCCTCCTGATGCCTTGGTCAAGCTACCACCCCCAAGAAGGGTCTGAGTGTAAGAGCATAGTTGCCATCCAAATCTCGAGACCAGGAAATAGCTAAACAGCCCTCATGATGCCTTGGTCGGGCTACCACCCCCAAGAAGGGTCTGAGGGTAAGAGCATAGTTGCCATCCAGATCTCAAGAGCAGGAAATAGCTTAACAGCCCTCCTGATGCCTTGGTCGGGCTACCACCCCCAAGAAGAATCTGAGTGTAAGAGCATAGTTGTCATCTAGATCTCGAGACCAGGAAATAGCTAAACAGCCATCCTGATGCCTTGGTCGAGCTACACCCCTAAGAAGGGTCTGAGTGTAAAAGGATATTTGCCATCCAGATCTCGAGACCAGGAAATAGCTAAACAGTCCTCCTGATGCCTTGGTCGGGCTACCACCCCCAAGAAGGGTCTGAGTGTAAGAGCATAGTTTCCATCCACATCTCGAGACGAGGAAATAGCTAAAAAGCCGTCCTGATGCCTTGGTCGGGCTATCACCCCCAAGAAGGGTTTGAGTGTAAGAGCATAGTTGTCGTCCAGATATCGAGACCAGGAAATAGCTAAACAACCCTCATGTTGCCTTGTTCGGGCTACCACCCCCAAGAAGGGTCTGAGGGTAAGAGCATATTTGCCATCCAGATCTCGAGACCAGGAAATAGCTTAACAGCCCTCCTGATGCCTTGGTCAAGCTACCACCCCCAAGAAGGGTCTGAGTGTAAGAGCATAGTTGCCATCCAAATCTCGAGACCAGGAAATAGCTAAACAGCCCTCCTGATGCCTTGGTCAGGCTACCACCCCCAAGAAGGGTCTGAGGGTAAAAGCATAGTTGCCATCCAGATCTCGAGAGCAGGAAATAGCTTAACAGCCCTCCTGATGCCTTGGTCGGGCTACCACCCCCAAGAAGGGTCTGAGGGTACGAGCATATTTGCCATCCAGATCTCGAGACTAGGAAATAGCTAAACAACCCTCATGATGTCTTGGTCAGGCTACCACCCCCAAGAAGGGACTGAATGTAAAAGCATGTTTGCCATCCGGACCTCGAGACCCGGAAATATTTAGACAGCCTTTCTGATGCCTCGATCGGGCTACCTCTCCTAAGTCGCATTTAAATATAAATGTTTGTTCTCATGTGTAGGATCAAGATCATCATAAAAAGAATTCCCTACCAAAGTTTGAACGAAGTATGAACAAATTATCATTACGGGTGCAGTTCTGGTTCCTATTCAAGATGACGAATGAAACAAGAGTTTCTCAAAGCGAATCGGTTTCTTATTAAAGACAAGAGGAGTCTATCCCCCGGTAAGGCTACTGTTGGAACCTAGGGTTACAGATTGCGCAGCGGAAGGTTTTAAATTTTTTTAATGCAATCATTAAACTAACCCATTTGTACAGTAATAATCAAATACAATAATAAAGTGAAGGAATTTATTTTTCATACCTACGTAGGAGGCTCCTTCACTTTGATACGAACTGCTCCTGATTTGAACCACGTGATCTTCCTCGCTATCTCCCGGAACTGGTAACAGCGTGTGGGCGCGTCATGATATTCAGGACCTGTATGGAGGAAGAATAGAAGAAAACACACACACAAACAAAAGCTAGAGTTGCAGCATTTTTTTGTGCTCACCACACCCTAATATTTTTCTCTTTTTTGTTTTGCTTTTGTTTACTGTGCACGACCTGTTTTTCTTCTTCTCTCAAGCAATCAAATTGCTTTTCTTTTACTGTGTTAGTTTTTCGCTGATTCGGTTTTTTATTTTAATTAAATATATATCTCATATATATCAAATAAAATCAAACCAAAATCTTATTTGATTTTTAAAACTTTTCAAAAAAAATATCTCATATCTTTTTAAATTAAATATTTTTTTTTTTTTGAATTCAAACATTTCAAATTCAATTTCAAATATTTAATTTAATAAAATAAAATAATCATATTATCTTATTTTATTCAAAATCAAATATCAACTAACACCCTCCATTTAGTGATTAACAACATAATTAAATAATCTTATTATATAATTTATTTAATCACCAATATTCATTAATTAAATAATCTCATTATTCAATTAACTCCCGAATAAATACGTGTCACTTTCGTAACACAATTAATTGGACAATCCAATTAATTAATCGTGACCCTTGTTACCTTAATCGATCGGGCTAGCAAAGGGACCTAATGGACCCACAGTATTTTGAGCTCCAATAATTCTTAGAAATTATTAATTAAACTCTTTAATTAATATTTCATGATTATTAACTTCGGTGTTATTCCACTAAAAACTTGAAGCTGCACTCTCTCAACTGTAGACGTTTTTACACAAACCAATAACTCTCGGTGTCCATCGATATAGCTATTACATATGGTATAATCCTCCACAAGTAGTTCATAATTAGAGCTGGGTCATAATGTCCGTTATACCCCTCTAATCATATCTTTCCATTAAGTACCATTGATTCTCTAATGAACAATAAATCTTACATTCCTTACGGAATTAGGAGAGCGCTCATATTGTTCAAGCCCCGAATCAACCCTTAAGGGAACTACCATCTACTTCTCACAAGAAGGAGTAGATTCCACTGTTGTGTACAAACCTTCCCAGCCACAAGCCAAACCGCGATCCCAACATACGGAGTATATTGATCGGGAATGCAACTCCGACCTCACCCATGGTATATCAAAGACCACGATCTAACCTGAAGGAGTTGATAAGACACTCAGGATTAAGATCACCCACATATAGCCATCATAAGTTGATATATATGAATCTCATCGTTAAACGGATCTTAGTGAGAGATTCATATAGATCATGGCCCAGTCCTATATGATCACATCATACAAGGTGCCTCCATTCTCATATCTACATATGAATGATCCAGGATAGGATCACCGTACACTACGAAATGGACCACAGCTGTAGACTAACCATAAATAAAGTACCCAGCTTTATTTGCTATCTACGGACTCTTTAAATTGCTCGTTTCAAACTGAATCCATCTATATATGACACTCATATACTCAGTTCGAAATTACATCAGGCAATTTTGGATGTTAAGTGCACATGTTATATAAAGTATGACACACAATGAATGAATATACTACTTCTTTTATTTATGTTCAAATTACATTTACATATTACAAGCTTTAGGGCAAAAACCTCAACAGCTACATCTATCCAACGAGGAGACCAAACCCCGAGCTCGGGCTATTAAAAAAAAGCTAAACTAAATAAGAGCAAAACGAGGTACCCACCCCTTTTCCGGGCAATCAAGACATGTCATGAACGGACTGCTTCAAGCTTTGGAACTCTCTTGGTTTTCATCAACCGATCCTCCTCCCTTACGTTGATCCTCGCCATCGATCCTCCCTTCAGGTAGTTTTCCATCTTGGTTACCCTCGCCAACCATCCCTCCATTCAGAGGTTCCACCTGTTGGTCAGCAGGATCTTCCTCCAGGACTTAATTAATCACTGCCATAACCTCAGGCGGGATAGCCGCATCAAGAAGGGCAGCCATGGACCCCGTCTGGCTCCTGTCGACCTCTATCTCCATTATAGAGGGTTCCTTAGATGGGCTCCTAGCTCCGTCCCCAGCTCCTAGTTGGTCTCCCTCTGATCGAGAAGACAGAACCTTGCTTGAAGACTCCCTGGGACCTGAAATAGTAAAGATAGGAGGAGGAAATGGATGATCGGCCTAGACGGGCTGTTTGCTAGCTGCTGCCTGGCTCAAAGGAACCGCTTCGTCACCATCAGGGCGAGATAGCTCAGCAGCCTTGATCATTATCTCCTATCTATCCCAGCCAGTGATAGATGACAGATCAAAGGGAAGAGGGAAAGCTTCTGCAGCCTGAAAGGAAGCATAGAAGTATCCATCGCTAAAAGAGGTCTCCGCGTCAGCTTACAGCTTGGTCACCTGAGCAATCAAAGCCTGGTTCTCGAGGTCCAACTTATTTGCCTCAGCTTTCCAAGAATCCCTCTGCCTGGCCCACCGGGTAGATTGAAGACGCTCTTGATCATAAGACTGCTTCATCCTTTCATGATCACAACGAAGCTCAGCCATCTCGATCTCGACCTTTCCTTGGTTGGAGGTCATCTCTTCAACTAAGGTCTGAGCTTGCGTGAGCAATCACATGGCTTTCTCGGCTTCGGCTTCGGCTTTAGCAACCCGATCACGAAAGAGGGCTACCTGCTAGCCCATTGCTACATTAAACTTGAAGGCCTATCAAATATAAAGCTAGAGTTAGAGATTGAACAAATTGGTAGAAGCAGTACGAAAGAAATGCATTTACCTCAGCTAAGACAGCAGACCCCTTGGTGAGCAAGATGTCCACGAGCATGGAGGCTATCCTGGATATGCCAACTCTCGGACAGGACGTGATGAATTGTTCCAAGACTTTATCCTGGCCCGTTGAGCTCGACTGAGGGCGAGAACGGCTAGAAGGAATCACTGCGACACCTCTTCCAAAGTCCTCCGAAGCTCGGGGAGTTGGAAGCACAGCAGAATCAGGAGGGTGAATCGAGGGAGTAGCAACCTTAGCGACTACAATAGAGGGGGCAGAAGCAGTTGGACCAACAGCTTGGGGAGCTTTAGCCAGAGCCCGAAAAGCCCGTGACGCCAGGTTGGCCATCTTAGACCCAACTAAGGAGGTAGATTGAGCAAGAGTTGGTGCGACCCCAGCAAAGGGAAGAGGAATTCAATATTGAGGAGAACGTTGGATGTCACGAGAAGATGGCTCAACGACAAAAACTGTGAGTAAACAAGTCAAAAAGGAAAACATCAGAACCAAGCTAATCAATAAGACAAAGTAAGGCAATTCAATGACACTTGCGAGGAGTAGCGTCTGAGATCCTCAGGTATTGATTCACCCTACGAGGATCGAAGGCTTCAGCGGTTGGGAACTTCAAGTTCAAGTAGTTCCTGGCTAAAATAGCCTTTAAAATAGCTTCAGATTCAGAAGGCAGGGAGTCCCGGTCCCACGAGGGTTTGTCATAGAAAGCAGTGGGAACCTCAAACTCATGCCCCCCGATGAAAATCGAGCTCCCCCAATCATCCCCCGCAAGGATCCATTCTTCCTTCCAGGCGGGGTCATTCTTCGATGCTCCAGGAATAACAAAGTTGAGCTTGTTCTTAGCCTTAACATAAAACTGACCTCGAGGAGCGCCAGATAGGCTCCCAATCTAGAAAAGATAGGCCAGCTCCCCTGCTCCGGGCTCTCTTGTCACTTTGCTCAGCTGGCATTGCTCCCTCCATAGCATGAGGAAGCCAATCAAATGCCTCCAGAAGCCGGGCGTCAATTGGAGGGGAGAAAGCTAGATGGCATTAAGAGCTCGCCGAAGAGTCGGATGAAGGGGAAGCCTAACCCCATTCTCGAGAGCCGCCACATGAATAGGAAGCACACCTTTGGGAGGGTTGAAGAACTCGTAACCCTTGGGGGGCACCGAGATGGAAACGCTGTCAGGAATGCCGTACTTCAACCTCAAGCGATCAATCACGACCAGATCAACGATGGAATCAGGGACAACTCTGAAGTCATAGGGAGGGAGCCTCTCCAAAGGGGGCGCCAGAAGCCGGGACTCGATGCTCTCCCGCGGCATCGCCGCCCACTTCTTTATCGGAGTCTTCATCAGCAATATCCAAAGGATGGTCAGGATGGTTAGAAAACCCGGTCCCAATGGACACATTCCTGTTCGACTGCCGGCGTTGCGGTTTGGGTGGGGAGTCATCGCTGTCTAAGCTCCTCCTTGCCCATTTCCTAGGGGCAAGGCTAAAGACCTCCTCACCGTCAACCATGGAGTCAACTGAATCATGGCTGGTTTTCGACATGATGAAGTCAGTGAGGATGAGGAATGAAGAAAAAGATAGGCTTGAGAGAAAGGCTGTGAGAGATAGTGTATCTTGAGAAAAATTTGAAATTCAAAAGATATGAAGAAGATGTTGAGATAAACAAGTATATATAGGCAAGAGGGCAGCAACATGAGCTGTCGAGATCTTCGGCTAAGATCACAGAGAATCTCGAGGACTGCCGCAACATAACCGGATTAACTCGGAAACAAGTCAATCAGCTCAAGCCACGTCACTTGCACAGTTAATGAGGAGATTTCCCCAAGATTCTGATAACGGTAAAGAATCTCGGGGATTGCCATAACACAGCCGGATTAATTCGAGAATAAGTCTATCAATTCACGCCACGCTACTAGCGCAGTTAATGAGAAGATTTTTCCCAATATTCAGGTAACGGTAAAGAAGGAAAGATTTCCCAAATAAAATAAAAGAATCTGACCCCAACCCCAAGCTTGACAAACCGGTGTTCAAGTCAGAAGGGACATCTGTTAATAGCCAGATTTGGCCGAGGACCAAAGGGAAATTTTCCACCCTCTAAACCTGGCTCCATACCCAAGATCATCCACTAGGAGACCATGTTACCCGAAGCCGAGCTACGATGCCGCCCCAGGAGAAAAAGGATGGGATCCAGAAACATCCGGAATAGAGCCCAGCTCGGTCAGATCGAGCCCGTATCATCAAACCTAAAACCAGGAAATCCCCCTGAAGTCAAGGTTACCTCGTAATTTCTCCGGAAGCTCGCCTATACCTCGCTGATACATGGGGGTGTCCATAGGAGGCCGCACCTAGCTTCGAAAGGTCAAGGGAGGCCAGATCTGGCTCTTAGCTAGACGAAACTTCTCAATATCGGGGCCAGGACACTGATTGACCTCACTATCCGATGTACCACACCATGATACATGCCATACTCAACGACCCCTATGGGGATCACGCTAGACCCGAAGACACACAGGATCGCATCTAAAGACGTTACATACGTACAGAACAAGTAATACAGTCTAAGTAGGAAACAAATTGATTTCCACCAAGATATCCTCAACTGAGCAATTAACTCAAAGTCAATGACATTTAAAGATAAAAATCTCGTCTGATAAGGAGGGGAGGGATGAGAAAATCAAGGGGGAATCAATGAGTTTAAACCTATGCATACGACAAGTACCCGACTACACCCTAGAGAGAATTGAGAGAAATTTGAGAGAGATTTGTATACCATACATAATCAATAAAGAGAATATTTTTCTTTCTTTTGGGTGGTGAATTGTATCATTATTCCTTGTCATTTTATAAAGCACTGTTACACACATGATCAACCTTGGCCATCACCTACGTGGTAGTGGACTCGAGGGTGTTAACTGAGATTTCTCGTCTTGAGCAAAATTTCAGTTAACATAGGACTCTAAAAAAATCATCATCAAAACTATCAGATTCTGAGGGATATTAGAGGCCTATATATATATATGGCTTTGAAGGACAAAGAGAGGGATCGATTTTTTGTTAGAAAAAACACAAAAGAGGGTGTTAATTGAAAATTTGCTCCCCGAGCAGATTTTTCCATTAACACTTTTTGGCCCCGTCTGTGGAAAGTAGTCCACACCCCTAAAAGAAAGCTTGTGTGTCTCGTTTTCTTATTATATTATCGGAATGAAACTGTGATCCTCTAAGGATCACCCCGACCCATCGGGGCACCAATCTAACGCTTCCACCTGCCTCGAAGCCATCAGCTACAACACTGGCTGTCCCTCAAATACCTGCCACCCAAACAGTTAACCCAGGTAGTTTGGATCAATAAGTCACGACCTTCATAGAAAGCATCAGCCTCCGAATGGTTGCGGAAGGTGGAGTTGGTCAGCCTGCGGTACCAAACACCAGGGGAGAGGCAAGTCACCAAGGCATCTGGATACCCCCCCCCCCTTCGATAGATTGGGACCACCACCTCCAATACCGGTCCATAACAGACTCGTGCCCGTGCCCCAAATACCATCAATCCGTTATAGACTCAGGGACAACCTAAAGGATATCAACCTCGACTGGTGAGATCCACCACCGACCACCCCCTTAGGGAGCGCCACCACCCGATTCAACCTGAAGCTGCTTCTAGATGACCTCAACCAGAAGCAGCCATGAGGCAACCTTGGTCAGCGGCAAGAGGTACTATTAGAAGCACCCGAGAAGACCCTCCTCAGGGAGAGAACCAGGATGAAACTTTAGTAGCATCAGAGAAGTCTGGTGTTAACGGAAAAATTCACTCGGGGTGAAAATCTCAGCTAACACCCTCACCCACTACCGGTAGCAGCAGCAAGGTAGGTACCTTCGGTACCGGGGTCCCTCTTTTTTTGTATGATCGAGATCGATAGATCAAAGTGTTAACGGGAAAATTCACTTGGGGTGAAAATCTCAGTTAACACCCTCTCCCACTACCGGTAGTAGCAGCGGGGCCGGGGTTCTTTTTTTTAGTATGATCGAGATCGATAGATCAAAGAATGGAAAAAGAACACAAAGGGACCGGGAGATGTAAAATGAATATTGTTTTATTCAATTAATCACTACGATATGTTTACAATATGAATACATACATATCTCTCTCTCTTTTCACTCTTTTACATAGGATGGAGATGGAGGAAACGTTCGTGTGATAAGTGGATATTTTTCCTCCAGTGATTGTCAATGGACTCTCACTAGCTTCCAGGAATCTGCCGGGATCTCTCTTTGGTTCTGGCGATCAAGAATACTCTAAGAAAAAGTCCCCTTGCTTTACCCTTCAATGCCGTATATATAGTATTTCCTGAATCTCCTTAAAATCCGGTTGTTGTTAATGAAGATTATAGAGAGTCCTATTTTAAGCGTTGAAAGGCATTTACATGGAGCTGAAGGTGCGAGATTAGATCCCGTTAATCAATGGTGAATTCAAATTCTGATTCGGTCGACCATTGGGTCATTAATGGCGCTTTATTTTGGCGACGGAGTCAACTTTCCTTCTTCATGGAGCTTGATGGCGATGGAATCAACTTTCTTTCTTCGTGGAGCTTGAAGGGAAATTCTGACTTTGAGTTCTAACGGAGGGCAGTGCAGATATCTCATTTTCATGAGCTTGTTCTGCCTCCTGCTGGAATGGTGCTTGTGTCTTCGTATACCCCATCGTATTGCCTGGGGGGGTAGGATACTTGCCTTTAAGGAGCTCTGGAAAAGCATTCTCAGTACCAGGCGGGAGTCGGGGTGGTACCAAGGCAGATATCGAGGTGGTACCAAGGTAGGTATCGAGGTACCTGGTACCTTGATTAATGTCGAGATGCTTACGGGGTGATGGGCGTGCAGGCTATCATCGTACTGGTCTTGAACTGGTATCAGGAGCTTCAGTAGGGTGAGATACATGCTATTAACAGAACTGATATCCTACCTAGATAGATGGATAGTAGAGGTTCAAACCTCATCGGATATCGACTCCATCTAGGTGAAGGTACCGTTCTCACGGGTCTCTTGGAGTATCTGGATGAATCTTTCTGGATAGATCTCTGTTTGGAAAATTCTTCTTTGGTCTCTTGCCAGAAAAAACCTGTTAACAGAAGTCCCCCCTGACTTGAACATCGGTATCAGGTTAGGGTTGGAGTAAGGATAGATAACGCTTGGAGAATTTTTCATATTGTCTCATAGGAGGCAATCTTCTCTTTGCATGCTGGTTTAAATTCCACGTGGCTGATCAGGGTAAGCCGAATTCAAAAAGGAAAACATTTTAGGGGTGCACGTTTCTCAAAATCGATCCCTCCACGCCGCCGATTTTACAATGACATTAATTACCTTTTCTCCCCGTTACAAGTAACCATCTCTATATAAAACTATGATGCCTTCGCAAGTGATTCGTATCAAGCAAACTTCCTGATTGATATTTTCTAGCAAAAAGAAAACCTAGCCTCAACCTTCAACTTCCCCCTTTTCTCTAGAAATCACTCTCTGAACTGTCATTATGTTTTCACATGGTGGCGATAGCATTGAACAGCTCTTCGACGGAGACGCGGTGGCTGGCGGGAGCCTTGCCCCCAGAAAAAAGGCTCGCGATAGCAGTGACAATGGGGACGACGTTCCCTTTCAACGTCGCTGTTCCAATCGGAACATCGCAATCGGGACAGGCTTCTCAAACAATTTTGAGACTCCGGTTGATGTCGACCAGGATTCAAGTGAAGAATTAGGCACCATCGGGATTGGTGGGAGCCGAGTCGGTGAAGTTACTGACACCGCTGGAAGGGTACTTGTCCTCCCCTACGAATACAGGTGCATCCCTGATTGGTCCAGTACCTCGGACACCGTGGCACGCTTGTGGAGGGATTTCAAAATCGCTAAAGATATCACGATCGCTATACCTTCAAAAGAATAAGATGTGTATACCCCCAATAGCGGCGAGCTTCCAATTCATGCGGCGGCCTTCGATAGTAGAGTTAGGTTACCTCTTCACTCCACCTTGCGTAGGGCGCTGTACGCATTGCAGCTTGCCCTTCTCCAGCTAACACCGGGGTTTTGGAGACATCTGGTGGGGTTCCTGGTTTTATGGAGGGAGCAGTGTGCGAGAGACCACATTGATCGGGAACCGGGAGCTGACGAGCTCGGATATGTCTTTCAAATTGCTGCCAATGCCCTAGGTCCGAAGGGTCAGTTCTATGCTCGGGCGAAGAACAACCTGAAATTTATGGTGCCAGGAGCCACGAAGAAGGATAACTCCTAGAGGGAGGAATTGGTCATCGTCAAGGGTGGATGGGGCAGCTTGTTTTACATCGGAGGAACCGAATTCTAGGTTCCTACCTGTTTTAGCGGGAGACCCTCATTGGAGAAGGGTAAGCTCTCTGTTGAGTTAGAGAAGATCTTGAAGGCCATCATGGCCAAGAATTATGTCAATCTGCAGTATCCTGCCTTGGATGCCTTTGATGCAGGGAGGGTGGAGTACTCCCTCCGTATTTTCGACGCACTTCCTGGTAAACCTCTCTTTGATTTCCCTTTCGTTGTATTATTTCATTAACTTTATTGATATTAACTTGTGTTTTGTGGTAGTTTCAGTAGTATCTTCATCAGTTTCTGAGGTGCAGACCCAACAAGCTTGCGGTGCTGTTGATTCTCCTCCAACTTCCCCTGTCAGGCTTCCAGCAAGTTCTCACCTTGATGCAGGGATTAGTGTACCTGCTGGCTCTGGTAGGATCCCGATCGAGGTATCAGAATTGCCAACTCCCCTTCTTCTTACCTGGGCTAGGTCGCTGGAGGCTTTTAAAGCTAGATTGGGGAGGTATCGAGATGCTTCCAGTCGGGTGCAAGATGTTTCACCTCTCAGACCAGTCAATGTTACAGCTGTCATTGATGCCGGTGCCTCAACTCCTTCTGCTTCTCCCGTTATGGCAACTGGTCAGCCTAAATCGGTGGAGAAAAGTTCTGACTCTGCTATGAAAAAGCGGATGGTACCTCGAGATAAGGCTCGGTCGAGGATGAAGGACAACAGCCATGATAAAGTTCTGGCCCACTTCGCTGCTTCCTGCCCGGGTGGGAGTCTGGATGTCATGACCACCATGCCCACTGAGCTTCTACTTAGAAGGGGCATCTGCCCTTCTAGCTGAGGTAAGCTGTCCTACTTTAATCCTCTAACCAGGTAAAAGGTTAAAAATATTCTGACAAGTGCATTGTTTTTTGTAAGGCGTTTAAGTTCAATGTGGCCATGAGCCAACAGGTTGGCCTCCTTTTGGAGCAAGTTAGGGGTGCTACAGCAGAGCTGGAGAGGTGTTAAGAGGAGCTTGCTAAGGCTGCTCGGGGGATGGAAGTTCTGAACCAGTCGCTAGCAGATACCCAAAAGTAAGCTGACGAGGCGAAGGTTGACAGAGAGAGGATGCAGAATGCTCTGGATATGGAGAAGCTCAGGTCCCTCCGCCATAAGAAGGAGAGGGATATTGCGAAGGAGAGAATAGTGGAGATAGAGAAAGAAGTCCAGTCCCTTCTGGGTAGCGTGGCCAATCTAGATGCCCAGGTAGATACCGCCTTTGGAGACTGCTCCTTTTTTGCTGGCTACAAGGTGGCTTTAGCTCTCCCTCCTCCATTTGATCTAGGTAACATCGCTGGATGGAAACGGGAAGAGATCATTGCAAAGGCTACTGAATTAGCTAGAGCAACGTCTTCGGATGTGGCTGGACCCTCCCAGATTGCTGGAACCAGTGGAGTGGTTGGAGGGGCAGATCTGAGTTCTATCTCTCTTCTTCCAACAAGTAATGCTGGGGCAACTCCCAGCTTGAAGAATCCTGAGGCTGATGTGGCTCAAACTGGAGGAAAGGTTCGTGCCTCTTCTACTCCTCTAGCAGAATCTGTCAAGGAGGTAGGAGATCGGCCTGCTACTGATGATGGAGAAGATGTCCTGCCTATCTCATCGTCTGACCCTGCCCAGGAAAAGGAAGGTAAGGCTGCTCTGATCGAGGAAGTTGGAGGGGAGCTTTAAGGAGATCCATCTCCAATGGAAATTTTGGTTGCTGTAGGTGCCCAAGAAGCAGGCCCAGGTTTCATCCAGTATTGAAGAAGGAGAAACCAAAAATGGTGGAGCTGGCGAGGAGACGACCACTCAGGAGCAGGAGGATTCTTGATCCAGCTTGATCCCTTATTCAGTAGCATCTAGATAATGTTATCTTCTTATAGCCCGTGATCGGGGGATGGGCTCCCCGGTTTTAGTAATGAGAACTTCTTTGTTTTTCTTGACTTCATGCATGTGTGTAGTCATTAAAACTCTTGATCGAACCTCGTTTTAATCTGACGTGAGATCCCCGGTGTGATTTTGATTTTATAGATGCTTGTTCTCGGATGACTCCTGATTTGATCAGTGAAGGGAAAATCCCTTTTCATTTATATCTACTGATAGAATTCCGTCGCCCATTTTCTGATTGTAGCATCACTTCGAGCACTAGTCCCTAGCATAAAATCTGACTTAATCAGTACTTGGTAATGTAAGGAACCTGATAAGAAGAAACGCATAGAGAAATCTGCGGGTGACTAGTACCATGGTACCTCGCCAAAGGAACTTGGGCTCCTTTAATTGCCTCGCAGAAATTTAGCCAAGAGTAGTCTGGGTACTGGAGATCCTCATATTTTTAGTTCCAGGAATCCTGGTTCCTTGACGATGGTGAGCATACCGGTGGATAATCTCAGAATCCTAGTTCCTTGACGATGGCGAGCATTCCGGTGGCTAATCTCGCACTCCAGGTACCTTGCATTTCCATTCTAGGAACCTCGGTAGCATGGTGAGTAGTCCGGCGAAACTAGAAACTTTGCCAAATGATTGAGTACCTAGCTTTCCTGTTTTATGGAACCCATGTCTCTAGGTGAGTATTCTAGCAAAACTGGGTACCTCACTCCCTTGTTTGTAGGAGCTTTGCGCCTTGGCGAATCAAAATTTTGGTGAATCTCAGTACCTCACCTTTCTGTTATAGGAATATTGGTACTATGGCGAAAACAATGGCGAAAACAATGGCGGACAAGGTACCTCGCATTCCTATTTGTAGGAATCGTGGTACTCTGACGAAAACAATGGCGAATACATACTGGCAGCAAGATCCAGGTAGGCAACTAAGGCCACTTTAGCACTTGGTCTTTCTCAGCAGGGGGTGGTACCCGGCCAAGGCCTTGATCTGGCTGGCAACTATGCTCTTACTATCCAGATCCTTTTTAGCAGGGGGTGGTGCCCGGCCAAGGTCTGATCCATCAGGCAACTATGCTCTTACGTACTGGATCCTTCCTGGTAGGGGGTGGTACCCGGCCAGGGCAGCAAGAAGGCCATATGGTCCTTTTTGGTCTTGAGGCGATCATACTTGGGTACCTCGCATTCCTGTTTGCAGGAATCTTGGTATCCTGGCAAAAACAATGGCGAATAAACACTGGCAGCAAGATCCATGTAGGCAACTAAGGCCACTTTAGCACCTGGTCTTTCTCGGCGGGGGGTGGTACCCGGCCAAGGCCTTGATCTGGCTGGCAACTATGCTCTTACTATCTAAATCCTTCTTAGCGGGGGGTGGTATCCGGCCAAGGTCTGATCCATCAGGACAACTATGCTCTTACGTACTGGATCCTTCCTAGCGGGGGGTGATACCTAGCCAGGGCAGCAGGAAGGCCATACGGTCCTTTCTGGTCTTGAGGCGATCCTCCTAGATGGATTAATTCGATCTAGGGCATAAGGAGTACTATGTAGCTCTCCTGGTCTTCAAGCGACAATCATGGGCGATTCAATTGGTGACATAAAGCAGGTAGATGTAGACAAATGTAGGCAGGAACAAATGGAGAAATAAACCTTCTTTATTGATGATCAAAGAAAAAGGAATACAAGCACTCATGACTACTAACATCTTCTAACAGTTGTGTAGGAGTGATCCTGGCCGATTTACATTGCAGGACTTATGGATAGAACCTCTTGAGGTGATCACCGTTCCAAGTGTGGTCTTTTGGATGTCCGTCCATATCATTCAACTTGTAGGCCCCACCTTGGATTACCATTTTGATTATGTAAGGACCGTCCCAATTAGGTGATAGTACTCCGTCTGACCTATTTTGGGTATTCTAGGTAACCTTTCTGAGCACCAGATCCTCTTCTTTGAAGCTTCGAATTCTTACTTTCTTATTAAAGTAACGAGTGATCCGGTTCTGGTAAACTGCTACTCTTTCAGCTATCATGTCCTGCTTCTCCTCTAGGAGGTCTAGGCTGGCCCTCAGCTTGTCCTCATTTCCATCGGGGTCAAAATGTTGCACCCGGAAAGAGACTAGCTTGTGCTCTATAGGAAGGACGGCTTCTACCCCGAAAGCTAGTGAGTAGGGGATTTCTTCGGTAGCGGTCCTTTTGGTGGTGCGATATGCCCATAGTACGTCTGGGAGTTCATCAACCCATCTTCCATTCTTCAGCTGAAGTTTTTTCTTGAGGAGCCTCTTGATAGTTTTGTTTGTGGCCTCTACTAGGCCATTAGTCTGGGGATGTGCCACGGACACAAAACGGAGTGCAATCCCCAAACTTCCACAGAATTCCCAGAATCTGGCATTGTCGAATTGCTTACCCAGATCCGTGATGATGACCATCGAAGTCCCGAATTGGCAAACCACATTTTTCTTGATGAATTCTGCTTGCATTTGCTTTAGTAATTCTGGAGAGGGGCTCTGCTTCCACCCACCTGGTGAAGTAATCAATAGCCAAGATTGCATGCTTCTGCTGACCTGGCGCGGTTGGGAGAGGTCCAATTAGGTCCACTCCCCAGAATGCAAACGGATATGGCGAGCTGATGGTTGATAAGTGTTCTGGAGGCAGTTGATGCAGGTTAGCCGTTTTCTGACATGGTTCACAGGACTGTACGAACTGCCTTGCATCATGGTGCAAGGTCGGCCAGAAATATCCCATGCGTAGCACCAGGTAAGCCAATGCTTCTCCTCCGATATGGTTTCCACAGTCTCCGGAGTGCACTTCCCTCAATGCCCAATTCACATCCTCAGGATGTAGGCATCTGAGCAAGGGGAGTGACCTACCTCTGCGGTAAAGATGGCCCTCTATCAAGCAGTATCAGACCGAGGTTCTCTTGATCTTGCGAGCTTGATCGGGGTTTTTAGGGAGCTTTTCTGATTGAAGGTACTCCGCGATTGGATCCATCCAGCATGGAAATCGCTCCTACGAGGTTAACTTCCTTGCCTTCGGGGATGCTTGATACAGTGATTATCTGGAGCGGAACTCCTTTCGGCAGTGCTTGTCCTCCATTGGCAGCTATCTTGGCTAGGACGTCAGCTCAATGATTCTGCTGCCTAGGTACCTGCTCGATCCTGAAACCCTTAAAGCGAGGCAACAGTTCTTGCACTTTTTCGAGGTAGGCTACCATGTTATCCTTTTTGGCCTGGTATAAACCAGTTATTTGGTTGACTACCAATTGCGAATCACATTTGGCAAGGAGGTAATCAGCTCCCAGCTCTACTGCTGTTCTCATCCCAGCTAACAAGGCCTCATACTCAGCCTCGTTATTGGTGGTGTTAAACCCAAATCTGAAACAATGGCAGCATTCGACTTTCTCTGGGTCAGTTAGAATGACCCCACCCCCGCTTCTTGCCTGATTCGATGCTCCATCGGTATACAGGATCCAGATGTTTTGATCGGTAGGCCAATTTGCAAGCACTTGTTCCTCTGGAGGAGTTCGAATCAGGCTCGGGGTAGCACCTTGATCAGGGATCGTACTGAATTCTACCATGAAATCTGCCAAAGCCTGGGCCTTGATGGTAGTCCTAGCTTTGTATTTGATGTCGAACTAGGTAATGCTCAAGGGCCCACAGCACAAGTCTTCCCGATACGTCCGGCCTTTAAAGAAACTGTCTCAAAGGTTGATCAGTGACTACCACGATGGTGTGAGCAAGGAAATAAGGGCAGCGCTTCCTGGCTGCTACTACCAGTGCAAAGGCGAGCTTCTCCAGGAGAACGTAGTTCTTTTTTGATTTGGTTAGGGCGTGGCTAACATAGTAGACAGGGCGCTGGGCTCCATCTCTGCACTCTTTCCCCAATGCTCCACTGGCGGCGGTTTCAGACACTGCCAGGTATAACCGTAGTTCTTCTCCTAGTCTTGGGCTAGCTAGCAGGGGCGGACTAGCAAGGTACTCCTTTAATGACTGGAAAGGTTGCTCACAGCCTTGTTCCCATTTCATGTTCTTTCCCTATTTAATTGCCATGCAGAATGGGATGCATTTGTCAGTGGATCGCGATATGAAATGGCTCAGGGCTGCGATTCGCCCAGTCAAATCTTGTACTTGTCTGAGTGAGGTGGGAGATTCAAGATCCATGATGGCTTTGATCTTTTCAGGATTAGCTTCAATCCCTCTCTCGTGGACCATGAATCCTAGAAATTTCCTAGCTGTAACCCCGAAGGCGCATTTAGCCGGATTCAAAGGCATCTGATTTTCCCTGACTATCTGGAAAGTCTGGCGGAGGTGGTCTTGGTGATGTTCAGCTATCCAAGACTTCATGATCATATCATCGGTATATACCTCCATCGACTTTCCTATCAGTCCTCTGAATAATCGGTTGACCATAGCCCCAGCGTTCTTGAGCCCGAAGGGCATAACTCTGTAGTAGTACATGCCTTGCCTGGTTATGAAACTGGTTTTATCCTGGTCAGCTGGGTGCATCGGGATTTGGTTGTATCCTGAGAAGGCGTTTATACAGCTTAGGAGCTTGTTGCCCGTGGTTGAATCTACCAGTTGGTCGATTTTTGGTAGCAGGAAGCTATCCTTCAGGCAGGCGCAGTTGAGATCTGTGTAGTCAATGCACATGCGCCACTTCCCGTTCACTTTGGTCACCATGACTACGTTAGCAATCCATTCAGGGTACCGAGACTCCTTAAGGAACTCTGCCTTTAGTAGTTTGTGTACCTCCTCTTGCACCGCAACATTTCTTGCTTGGTTGAAATGTCTTCTCTTCTGCTTGACTGGCTTGAGGGTGGGATCCACCGCTAACCTGTGTGTTGCTAAGGTAGCGGGTACTCCCGGCATCTCCTCATGACTTCATGCAAAGATATCATTATATTCTCGCATGAGCTTTATCAGAGCCTCCTTTACCTCCGTCTCCAATGTTGAACCTATCCTGACAACCTTGGAATGATCGGCCTCCCTGATAGAAACCTCTTCTAACTCTTCTGCAGCATGGCTACTGGCCCATCCTTTTTCTTCTTCTCCCATGATTTCTATGTTGGGGAGCTCTGATCCCATTTCATCTGAATCCGTTCCGCCTTCGAAATCTTCCTCCGAGAACTGGTGATCTTGGTTGATTGTTACCTGCACGCATTGCTTAGCCAGCACTGCTAGATTGGTAGATACTGCATAACACTTGCGTGCAACCTGTTGATCTCCTCTCACTTCACCCACCTTGTCTCCTACTGGAAATTTCAGGACGTTATGGTATATCGACAAGACTCCTTTGAGAGCAGACAGGTAGGGTCTTCCTAGGATGGCGTTGTAGGCGGACGGGGTGTCTACTACAACGAAATCCGTCATCAGGTTCTGCTGGAGTGGCGCTGTCCCTACTATTACAAGTAGGATCATAGACCCGGTGGGAATCAACGAGTCCCTTGTGAACCCGTACAATGGGATAGTGCAGCTGTTGTAGCAAGGTCTCTTCAGGTTGAATTGCTCCAAAGAACTTTTGAAGAGGATGTCAATGCTGCTACCTATGTCAATCAAGACACGATGGACCAAGTTGTTGGCTATCTGAACAGTGATGACCATAGGGTCATCGTGGGGCTGCACGGTGTTATACACATCCTCTTCTGTGAAGACGATCTGTGCAGTAGGAGGAGACTGAGGTGACCCCCTAGTAACTTTGAAGACACTTTAGCTTGTTTCCAATCTGGGAATTTTCCTGTCGTGGTTCTTTCAAGCATTTTTGGAAGTTTCTGCCAGGGTGGGACCTCTACTGATGGTATTGGCAATGTGGATCTGCTCCATCAGATCCTTCCCTTTTACTTTCCTTCCTTCTTCATATGCTTTGATATCGGCATGCACCTCCTTTCGAGTGCGTATGTTATTGCGTATCTGTTGGAGGAATTCCTCCAAGCAACCTCCCCTAACCAAGTCTTCAATCTGGTTCGGCAGACTATAACACTCTGAGGTATTATGACCTAAATCCTCATGGAAGTCACAATACTTGTAGCGGTTCCGCTGATCGGCTGGTACCTTCATTGGACCTGACTTTCTGAGCAGTCCCTTATCGCGGATGGCGAGGTAGATAGTTTCGCGAGATACGTTCAAGGGGGTGTAATGGGAGTATCCCCTTTCATCTCTATCAACCCTGGCTACCTCCTTAGGCGGCGGTGTAGCTCTGGGCGGAGTCCGCCTGACAGGGTACTGGTTCCGTATTGGCTGGTAGTGCGGCGATCGATATGTAGATTTGTTGGGAGGTCTGTTCTGACTTTTCTGAACTGGTGCCGGCTTGAGCGCTTCCCTCTTCTAGCGCTTGGCAATTCTCATATCATCATGCTCCATTTTGACTCAGAGCTGCTCGTCTATTTCAACCTGCTCTAGAGCTCTGTTGTAGGCTTTCTGGTAAGTTTCCGGGGGATGTTTGGTGAATAATCTGAACAGCCTGCCTGCCCATATGTTCCTTCTGAAATTGGTCAAAGTCTCATTTTCCACGAAGACCCCCATCTGGATCACTTCCTTGTGGAACCTTTCTACGTAGGCTCTGAGCGTTTCACACTGCTCCTGGATCATATAATGAAGATGAATGGGATCTTTGGGGTGAGGTTTGATGCCCTGAAATTGAGCACAGAAGTCAGTAGTCAGCTTGGTGAATGAATCAACGATCCTCGCCGATAGTTTCCTGAACCATGTCTTGGCACAGTCAGGCAGCCTGGTAGGGAACATTCGGCACATGGCAGCCCGGGTAGCATTCTGGACCTTTATCTGGTGAACAAAACTCTCTAGATGGCTCAGGGGGTCCTCGGTTCCAGAAAATTTATCGGTTGGCATCTTGAATTTGGGAGGTAGTTTTGCATCCTTGATCCTCCTAGAGATGGGAGCATTCATCTCTCCCAAAGTATCTTTACGGTTCTTCCGGTGTTTACCCTTCTACAGCTTCTGGATCTCCTTTGCCATTCTGGCGACCTTGTCCTGGATACGTTTGTTGCCATCATTTCCTGATTCCACCTCCGAGTCTTGCTCCTCAGATCCCTCCGATGTCACAAAGGTTTCATCCTGCTTCTCTCCATGTGGAGGGTTTTCTCCGACATCCATGTTGGTGCCTCTTACCATTGAACGAGAGCACCTCCTGGTCGCTTCTTGTCGAGGCTGTCTAGAAGAAGCTTCTGGTTGGACCAGATGGTGACGCTCCCTAGGCGGGAGATCAATGGCGGATCTAGCACGTCGGGGT
Source organism: Dipteronia sinensis (assembly GCA_033220585.1). Lineage (NCBI taxonomy): Eukaryota > Viridiplantae > Streptophyta > Magnoliopsida > Sapindales > Sapindaceae > Dipteronia > Dipteronia sinensis. Next base: position 32,051,594 of record CM065638.1, read on the forward strand.
TGATAACCTGTAGGATTTCCTGGAACCAAGGGGCGCTGGCCCGAGTCTGTCATGGACCGATGGTATTGGGGGCATGGGCCCGAGTCTATCACGGACAGGTACTGAAGTCGGTGGTCCCAACCTGTAGAGGGGAGGTATCCTGGTACCCTTCTGATTGGCATCACCCTTGGGATCTAGTACCGTAGGCTGACTGATACTGCCTTCGGCGACCATTCAGAGGTGAATGCTCTCTATAAAGGCCGCGACCTGTTGGTCTAGGTTGACAGGTCCAGCTGCTGGGGTATTAGGTACCTAGGGGGTAGCCCAAGCGGTAACTGACGGCTTTGAGGCAGGTTTGTGATCCTTTCCCCCATTCTTCGGCTTCTGACCCTTTCGGGTTGAAGCGTTCGACTGATGTCCTGACGGGTCAGGATGATCCTAAGAGAATCGAAGCTTCATTCTGATTATCTAGCAAGAAAACGAGACACATAGGCTTTCTTTTGAAGGTGTGGTGTTTCCCAAAAACGGCAGCAAAAAGTGTTAACGGGAAAATTCACTCGGGGTGAAAATCTCAGTTAACACCCTCACCCACTACCGGTAACAGTAGCGGGGTAGGTACCTTCGGTACCGGGGTCCCTTGTTTTTAGTATGATAGAGATCGATAGATCAAAGAATGGATAAAGAACACAAATGGACCGGGAGATGTAAAATGAATACTGTTTTATTCAATTAATCACTACGATATGTTTACAATATGAATACATACGTATCTCTCTCTCTCTTTTCACTCTTTTACATAGGATGGAGATTGAGGAAACATTCGTGTTGATAAGTGGATATTTTTCCTCCAGTGATTGTTAATGGAGTCTCACTGGCTTCAGGGAATCTGCCGGGATCTCTCTTTGGTTCTGGCGATCAAGAATACTCCAAGAAAAAGTCCATTTGCTTTACCCTTCAATGCCGTATATATAGTATTTCCTGAATCTCCTTAAAATCTGGTTGTTGTTAATGAAGATTATAGAGAGTCCTATTTTAAGAGTTGAAAGGCATTTACGTGGAGCTGAAGGCGCGGGATTAGATCCCATTAATCAATGGTGAATTCAAATTCTGATTCGGTCGACCATTGGGTCATTAATGGCGCTTTATTTTGGCGATGGAGTCAACTTTCCTTCTTCGTGGAGCTTGATGGCGATGGAATCGACTTTCCTTCTTCTTGGAGCTTGGAGGGAAATTCCGACTTTGAGTTTTGACGGAGGGCAGTGCTGATATCACATTTTCATGAGCTTGTTCTGCCTCCTGCTGGAATGGTGCTTGTGTCTTCGTATACCCCATCGTATTGCCAGGGGGTAGGATACTTGCCTTGAAGGAGCTCTGGATAAGCATACTCAGTACCAGGCGGGAGTCGGGGTGGTACCAAGGCAGATATCGAGGTGGTACCGAGGTAGGTATCGAGTTATCTGGTACCTTGATCAACGTCGAGGGGGTGATGGGTGTGCAGGCTATCATCGTACTGGTCTTGAACTGGTTGAAAATACACTCTTTTTGACCAAAATCTTCTTCTTGAAGTCATTTCTTCTTGAGTTATTCTTTTTCTTCTCAAGCTTCAAAAATCTTCTAAACTTCATTGCCGTGAGGGCCATCTCCTCATCGGAGTCACTATGTGAAGTAGAAGCTAGGATGTTGGAGCGACTGCTCATAGTACCTCTAAGGGTTGGAGCATCCTCAACATCAACGGAGAGGCAAACATTCCTTTCTTTGAAAATTTCCTCTCTAGGTGTTTCACTCTCACACATAGTGTTTAGTGAATGAATGAATGCAAATGAATGCAATGATCAAAATGCACACAAATGCAAGACACACAAACAAGAGCAAGGATCACCTAAGTATGTCTAGGAACCCGCTTTGATACCAATTGAAAATACATTCTTAACGTGTGTCTACAACCTAGAGGGGGTGAATGGGTTGTTAATCGATTATTACCAACTTTTTCGATTAGTCAATATTAAACATATAACCCAATTAAAACAAACATACAAAATCAAGTAAAAGTGCGGAAATATAAAGAACACTTGATTTTGACGTGGAAACCCTTCGACAAGGGAAAAACCACGGGCTATCCGTCTAGCCACACACGATCACAGAAATCCACTGTATGAGTAAAAAGTTACACCCTCAAGTGATACTCGGACTCTCATTCTCGACAACCTCAGGCTATGGACACTACCACTCGCCACTCTTGGTTCAATCCCTAGTGATATCCCCTGATACACTACTCTTGGCGTGAGCACCTCCTACTCTACCCCACGGGCCTTTTACAGTGGCTCTTGACCAATGCTTGCCAACCACACCTTGGTTGCAAGACTTCAATGCTTGTGCAACTTCACCCCGAAGCCACAAGACTTTGGCTCAATGAAGAGATAAGGTCTAAGTGAACAATCAATGAATGCTCAACACAAAATATGTTAGACCAAACATACAATGCTTAACTAGATGTAGATAATGCAATACAACATCCTAGTTATCAAACAATGCCTACATGTACACACATGAGGTCTCAATTAGTTGTAGAGAAATTCTAACAACCTAATTGTCAATTGAATTCACATAAACATTCATAAACTTGACTAGATGCACAAAGTCAACCTAATCATAAATTAAGCATACATGAACATTTATGAATTAGCTATTTAGGCATATATGACCTAATAATGCAAGCTATCACAAACAAACACAATCAAATATTCATGAGCATTAACTAGTTGATTAGAGCACAATTCTCAACTTAGTTATCAATAAATCACACATGAATATTTATGACCTAGCTTTAAGGCAAAAATGACCTAATCAATTAAGCTATCAAAATACAAACCCAATCATGTTATCAAGACTCATAAATATGCAATAAAGTAGAGTCTAGGTATTCAATCATGCAATAAATACCTATTCTAGAGTAAAAAGAACAATAAATGATATTCAAAGAAGTTCTTGCTTACCTAGTCATGAAACAATGAAGACCCATGCTCAAATGATATTGAATGATGCAAGATGGAGATGGGTTTTGGGTTTGGAGAGTCAAAGATGCTTTCTTGAAGCCTTCTCTCTCTAAGAGCTCTAACCTCTCTCTAAAAATGATTTTCTAAGCTCTTTTTTTCGGCCAAGAAGAGAAGAGGAAGAATTTATATGAAGCCCTAGTTAAAACTACGTCGTTTTGAACTTGGGAAACAGAATCCCGTCAAAACCGCTTGCTAGACCGCGACACAGGTAAGTGTCCAGACCGCGGTACATACAGCTGTGCACCGTCTGGAAAACACTGCGGTTGGGACCGCTGTGCATGCAAGTGCACAGGTTGCGGTCCACGTCGTGTATGACGCACTGGAGAATACCGCTCCGTGCGCCACGGTGCAAGCAGAGCCTGCCGAGCGGTCTCGGCCGCCCTAAAGGGAAAAATCCCTTTTTAACACTCAAGAAAAATGTCTATCTTACATGAATGTTGTGAAAGTGTGAAGTGAGTGAGATGCACACAATGAAGCACAATTAACATGTCAAACATGTTATCAAATGAGATACAATGCAAGATATGATATCTAATGCCAGCTAGTGAGTGTTTTTGAAAAGGATGCACACACAAATAAACAATAAGGAACACAAATGCAAGATAAACAAAACATGCATGAAGTGTGTGTGCGCACCTAAACTTTTCAGTGAGTATACCTTTCGCTCTTGAAGTCATGGAGATGCTTGGAAGCTTGCCAAAGGACCTAAGCTACCCATTACACAATCATCCCCACTGCGGTATGGTTTGTCATGAACTAAGCCAATCTTAAAATCTAGGTCCTTACACTGGTATCAGAAGCTTCAGTAGGGTGAGATACATTCTATTAACTGAACTTATATCCTACCTAGATAGATGGATAGTCGAGGTTCCAACCTCATCGGATATCGACTCCATCTAGGTGAAGGTACCGATCTCGCGGGTCTCTTGGAGTATCTGGATGAATCTACTTGGATAGATCTCTATTTTGAAAATTTTCCTTTGGTCCCTTGCCAGAAAAAACCTGTTAACACAAAGAATGGAGAAAGAACACAAGGGACTGGGAGATGTAAAAAAAACACTGTTTTATTCAATCAATCACTATGGTAGGATTACAATATGTATACATGCATATTCCTCTCTCTTTTCACTCTTTTACACAGGATGGAGATGGAGAAAACGTTCGTGTCGATAGTAGATATTTTTCCTCCAGTGATTGTCAATGGAATCTCACTGGCTTCTGGGAATCTCCCGGGATCTCTCTGGTTCTGGCGATCAAGAATACTCGAAAAATCTCTCTCTCCTTTACCCTTCAATGCCGTCTATATAGTACTTTCCAGAATCTCCCCAAAATCCGGTTGTCTTAATGAAGATTATAGAGAGTCCTATTTTAACAGATGAAAGGCATTTGCGTGGAGCTGAAGGCGCGGGATTATATCCCATTAATCAATGGTGAATTCAAATTCTGATTTGGTCGACCATTGGGTCATTAATGGCCCTTTATTTTGGCGATGGAGTCAACTTTCCCTCTTCGTGGAGTTTGATGGCGATGGAGTCAACTTTCCTTCTTCGTGGAGGTTGATGGCGATGGAATCGACTTTCCTTCTTCGTGAAGCTTGGAGGGAAATTCTGACTTTGAGTTCTAACGGAGGGTAGTGCTGGTACCTCATTTTGATGAGCTTGTTCTGGCTCCTGCTGGAATGCTGCTTGTGTCTTCGTGTACCCCTATCGTATTGCCTGGGGGGTAGGATACTTGCCTTGAAAGAGCTCTGGATAAGCATACTAAGTACCAGGCGGGTGTCAGGGTGGCACCAAGGCAGATATCGAGGTGGTACCGAGGTAGGTATCGAGGTACCTGGTACCTTGATCAACGTCGAGATGTTTGCGGGGTGCTAGGCGCGTAAGCTATCATTGTACTGGTCTTGAACTAGTATCAGGAGCTTCAGTAGGGCGAGATACATGCTTTCAGAGTTGATATCCTATATAGATAGATGGATAGTCGAGGTTCCAACCTCTGCGGGTATCAACTCCATCTAGGTGATGGTACCGATCTTGCATGTCTCTTGGAGTATCTAGATGAATCTTCCTGGATAGGTATCTATTTGGAAACTTCTCCTTTAGTCCCTTACCAGAAAAACCTGTTAACAGAAGACCCCCCTGACTTTAACACCAGTATCAGGTTGGGGTTGGAGTCAGGATAGATAGGGCTTGGAGAATTTTTCATAACGTCTCATAGGAGGGAATCTTCTCCTTGCACTCTGATTTAAATTCCATATGGCTGATCAGGGTAGGCCGAATTCAAAAAAGAAAAATATTTTAGGAGTGCACGTTTCTCGAAATCGATCCCTCTACGTCATCGATTTTACCGAGACATTAATTACCTTTTCTGTCCGTTATAAGCAATCATCCCTATATAAACTCTGGTGCCTTCGCAAGTGATTCGTATTAAGCAAACTTCCTGATTGAGATTTTCTAGCAAAAAGAAAACCTAGCCTCAACCTTCAACTTCCCCATTTTCTCTAGAAATCAAACTCTGAAACTGTCATTATGTCTTCTCCTGGTGGCGATAGCATTGAGCAGCTGTTTGATGGCGACGCGGTGGCTGGCGGGAGTCTTGCCCCCAGGAAAAGAGCTCGCGATAGCAGCGACAGCGGGGATGACGTTCCTTTTCAACGTCATCGTTCCAACCGGAACATCGCAATCGGGATGGGCTTCTCGACCAATCCCGAGACTCCGGTTGATGTCGACCAGGAGTCTAGTGAAGAAGCAGGTGCCATTGGGTTTGGTGGGAGCCGGGCAGGTGAAGTTACTGACACCACTGGAAGGATACTTGCCCTCCCCTACAAATACATGTGCATCCATGTTTCGTCCAGTACCTTGGACACCGTGGCACGCTTACGGAGGGACTTCAAAATCCCTAAGGATATTACGTTCGCTATACCTCCAAAAGGGTATGATGTGTATACCCCCAACCCCGGAGAGCTTCCAATTCATACGGCGGCCTTCTATAGTGGAGTTAGGCTACCTCTCTACCTCACCCTACGTAGGGCACTGTACGCTTTGCAGCTTGCCCCTCTTCAGCTAACACCAGGGTTTTGGAGACATCTGGTAGGGTTCCTAGTTTTATAAAGGGAGCAGTGTGCGAGAGATAACATCGATCGGGAACCGGGAGCTGACGAACTCGGATATGTGTTTCAAATTTCTGCCAATGCCCCAGGTCCGAAGGGACAGTTCTATGCTCCGGCAAAGAACAACCTAAAATTCGTGGTACTAGGAGCCACGAAGAAGGATAGCTCCTAGAGGGAGGAATGTGTCGTCGTCAAGGGCGGATGGGGCAGCTCGGTTTACATCGGGCGGATGGGGCAGTTTGAGGTTCTTACCTTCTTTAGTGGGAAACCCCTATTGGAGAACGGTAAGCTCTCCACTGAGTCAGAGAAGATCTTGATGGCCATCCTGGCCAGGAACTATGTCAACCTGCAGTACCCTGCCTTGGACACCTTCGATACAAGGAGGGTGGAGTATTCCCTCGGTATTTCCGATGTACTTCCTGGTAAACATCTTTCTGATTTTCCTTTCACTGTATTACTTCATTAGCTTTGTTGATATTAACTTATGTTGTTTTGGTAGTTTTAGCAGTATCTCCATCGGTTTCTGAGGTGGAGACCCACCAAACCGGCGGTATTGTTGACTTTCGTCCAACTTCCCATGTCAGGCTTCCAGCCAGTTCTGATCTTGATGCAGGGGTTGGTGTACCTGTCGGCTATGATAGGATCCCGGTCTGGGTATCAGGATCACCGGCTCCCCCTCTTCCTACCTCGGGCTAGGTCGCTGGAGGCCTTTACGACCAGAGTGGGGAGGTATCAAGGTGCTTCCAGCTGGGTGCAAGATGTTTCCCCCCTCGGACCAGTCAATGTTGCAGCTGCCATTGATGCTGGTGCCTTAGCTTCCTCAGCTTCTCCCATTATGGCGACTGGTCAGCCTAAACCGGTCGAGAAAAGTTCTGACCCTGCTATGAAGAGACGGGTGGTACCTCGAGATATGGCGAGGTCGAGGTCGAAGGACAGCAGCCAAGATGAAGTGTTGGCCCACTTCGTTGCCTCTTGCTTAGGTGGGGGTCTAGATGTCATGACCGCCATGCCCAGTGAGCTTCTGATTAGAAGGGGATCTGCCATTCTGGCTGAGGTAAGCTTGGTACCTAGCACACACACCCACACTAAAGGCTATATTGGGCCTACTTGCTGTCAAGTAAAGAAAGCTACCAATCATGCCACGATAAAGACTTTGTTCCACACTCTTGCCACTAGCATACTTGCTTAGTTTCAAGGTGGTACTCATGGGTGTGTCACAATGTTTGGCATTCTCAAGGCCAAACTTCTTCACTAGGTTCTTAGCATACTTAGCTTGGGATATGAAAATCCCATCATGCAATTGCTTGATTTGCAAACCTAGGAAGTAATTGAGCTACCCAACAAGACTCATCTGAAACTCATGAGACATGACATCAAGAAATTGTTGGACTTTAGATTTGTTGGTGGAGCTAAAAATAATATCATCAACATAAATTTGAGCTATGAAAAGCTCATATTTGTTCCTCTTGATGAATAAAATTTTGTCAACACTACCCCTAGTGTAGTCATTGTCAACAAGAAATTGAGTGAGGCGCTCATGCCAAGCCCTAGGTGCTTGTTTTAACCCATATAAAGCCTTCTTAAGGCGATAGACATGATTTGGGTGGTGTGGATCCACAAACCCCTTGGGTTGCTCAACAAACACTTCCTCATGCAAGAAACCATTGAGGAAGGCACTCTTAACATCCATTTGATGCAATTTGAACTTGTGCACACATGATATGGATAAAAGAAGCCTTATGGACTCAAGACGGGCAACCAGAGCAAAAGTCTCCTCAAAGTCAATACCCTCAATTTGAGAGTATCCTTGTGCTACAAGTCTAGCCTTGTTGCGTATAATGTTGCCATTCTCATCCGACTTGTTCCTATATACCCATTTGGTGCCTATGACATTAGTATCCTTTGGTCTAGGAACAAGAGTCCAAACCTCATTTCTTTCAAATTGGTTTAGCTCTTCTTGCATGGCAAGAACCCAAAACTCATCATTCAAGGCTTCATCAACCTTTTTGGGTTCAATTTGAGAGGTGTAACAAGTATAGCTAATTTGATTAGCTATTTGACGCCTAGTCCTAACACCCTCATTCATATCTCCAAGAATGTCATTCTTGTTGTGGAGATGTCTAACCCATGGAGCGGGTTCTTTAGAGTCTAATGATGGATCTCTATCAAGAGGTTGAATGACCTCTTCATCAAGACTTGACTTCACATCAATTGAAGTCTCACCATTCTTCTCCAAGGAAGAATCATCAAGCACAATGACCTCCTCATCATGGTCTTTAGTCTTAGGCCTACAATAATCTATGACAACATTAGATGATTCCATGACACTCCTAGTTTTTAAATTGAAAACTCTATAGGCCTTACTATTAATGGCATAGCCAATGAAAATTCCCTCATCACTCTTGGCATCAAACTTGCCAAGTTGATCTCGGTCATTTAGAATGTAGCATTTGCTCCCAAATGAGTGGAAGTAGCTAACATTTGGCTTCCTACCCTTCCATAATTCATAGGAGGTTTGCCTAGTACCGGGCCTTAGGAAGACTCTATTTCCTATGTAGCAAGCCGTATTGACAGCCTCATCCCAAAGGTTCCTAGGGACATTGTTGTCAAGCAACATCACACGGGCCATCTCTTGAAGGACCCTATTTTTCCTCTCAACAACCCCATTTTGTTGAGGAGTTCTAGGAGCCGAAAACTCATGGGAAATGCCTAAGCTATTGCAATAGCTTTCAAAACAAGCATTTTCAAATTCCCTCCCATGGTCACTCCTAATCCTTTTAATGCTTTTAATGTGTGAGTTCTTTTCATTTTGAATTTTAGTGCAAAGCATTTTAAAATTTTCAAATGTTTCAGATTTTTCTCTAAGAAAATATTTCCATGTAAATCTAGAGAAATCATCAACACAAACAAAAATGTATCTCTTGCCACCGAGACTCTCGGTTTGCATGGGACCCATAAGGTCCATATGTAGAAGCTCTAATGGCTCCTTGGTAGCGAGATACTTGCCTTTCTTGTGCATACTTTTGGTTTGTTTCCCTTGTTGACAAGGTCCACAAACCCCATCGACTTTCTTCCCAAGCTTATGGAGGCCACGCATCACCTTGAACTTATCTAAGATCCTCAAATCTCGATAGTTCATGTGGCCAAGTCTTTGATGCCACAACTCAACTTCCTCACACTTGGACATATTGCAAGAGATAGCACTAGCTTCAAGATAATAGCAATTGTCACTAGATCTCTTTCCTTTTAGTAAGGTTTGTCCATTGGGCATTAAAATAGAGCAATCATTTTTGTTAAACAAAACGAAGAGTCCATCATCATTAAGATGAGAAATGCTTATAAGATTGGCTTGCAAGCCATCAACAAGTAAAGCATTGGACAAGGAGGGTAGATCGGGAATGGAAATGGTTCATTTCCCTATGACTTTCTTTCTAGATCCATCACCAAAGGTGACAAATCCTCCATCCTCCTAGACAAGGGATTTAAAGAAACTCTTGTTCCCCGTCATATGCCTAGAACACCCACTATACAAATACCAAGTTTTAGAGGCATTTGCCTTCAAGGCAATTTGAGCCACATAGCAAAAATAGTCATCTCTTCTAATCCACCTAGGTGAAATGTTCTCATTCTCAGTGGTATTAGTCACATTGGCTCTAGATTTCCTAGGATCATGCAAATTGGCTCTAGATCTCCTAGGAACATGCATTTTGGCTTCTAGCTCTATTTCTTTCAATCATGCTCTTGATTCTACACATTTCAATGTATTTGAAGCAATTAGGTCTAATGTGACCATCAACACCATAAAAATGACAAGTGGGAATGAAATAAGAAGATATACCATGCCCTTATGAATACAAAGGGGCTTTCCCACACATTTGAGCTTGCCTTTGGTGTTGGATTAGTTCTCTCCTTCTTTGTTGTTGAGTTGGAATAAATTGCTTCCTTGGTTGAGATTGCATGAATTGCTTCTTGGCTTGGTGATATTTGGGTTGAGGAAAGCTTGCTTGTTGAACCCTTGTTGGTTGAGCTTGAGCTTGTTTCCCTTGTGCCACCTTGACTTGGGAATCCTTCGAGCACTTTCCTAGTTCAATCTTCTTCCTGGGATGTTGTGGAGGTGAAGACTCTTTGTTATCCAAGCTCTTGACAAACACAGTCTTGCTTGAGGATGAGGTCTCATTGTCATCTTCATAGCCAATACCTTTCTTATCACTTGGCCTCTTGCCAACTCCCAACATGTGGTCAAGTTTCTTCGTACTTGAAGTCATCTTAGCAATGATCTCTCTAGCTTCTTCAAGCTTCTTTTCCATCAATTCCTCATCCCTTTTGGCTATCTTCACTTCTTTATTTAAGTGAGTAGCTTCGGTAGATAGCTTAAGATTCTCTCCTTTTAGCCTTCGAATCTCTTTCTTCATCTTCAATCTTGAGCTTTGAAAATGCTCAATGAAGCCTTCAAGATCCATTCCTCCTACATCCATATTTGTTGAATGGGATGAAGAGTCACCATCGCTAAAGTCATCTTCACTTTGTTTCTCTACCTCTTCATCATCTATTGCTTCCTTACTCTTAAGAGAAGATGCGAAGGCGATAAAGTTTGCCACATGATCCTCATCATCCGAGGATTCTCCTTGTTCTTCCAAGTCATCACCATCGCTCCACGTGGTGGCCATGGCCTTTCCTTTCTTCTTGTTCTTTAAATTTCCACAATCTGTGGAGATGTGTCCGAAACCTCCACATTCGAAGAATTGAATCCCTTTTCTTGTGGGCTTTTCTTCACTTGACTCAAACTTCTTGAAAGGAGTCTTCTTCTTCATTTCCTTTCCTTTGGATCCAAATCCCCTCTTCTCAAAATTGATGAACTTCTTGAATCTTTTCACCATGAGGGCCATCTCCTCATCTGAGTCATCTTCCTCTTTCTCTACTTTGGAAGTTTTCAGAGCAATACTCTTTTGTTTCTTTGGAGGTATAGGTGTAGGAGTCCACCTAGACTCATATGCTAGAAGTCTTCCTATAACTTCACTTGGCTTCATGTTTTTGTAATCACTGTTCTCCTCAAGAGCCGTCACTTTTGACTCAAATCTTGCTGGAAGCGACCTCATAATTTTTTGCTTGATTCTCCTATCCGAATAGGGGTTACCAAGTTGATGGCTTTGATTGACTATGTCCATCAACTTCACTTGAAAGTCGTTGAAGCACTCATCCTCCTAAATGCTAATTTGCTCGAATTGTGTTTGGAGGACTTTAAGCTTGGAGTCCTTGACCACCTCGGTTCCCTCATGGGCCGTCTCTAGAATCTCCCATGCCTCTTTTGTAATTCTTGTTGTTTGGATCAATTTGTACTGATTATCATCCATTGCACAAAGAATAGCATGCATAGCCTTGTTGTTCCACTTGGATGCTTTAAACTCTTGAGTTGACCATTCCGACTTTGGCTTGGGAACTACAATTTCGTCTGCAAGAGTCTTTTTCGGAGGAGTGTAGCCATCTTCAATTGCCGTCCATGCTCGGTCATTTATTTGGCAAATGTAAGACTCCATCTTGCCTTTCCAAGAGGCATAGTTTACTCCGGTGAGCAAAGGGGGTCTTGTGCTAGAGGCTCTCTCATTACCACTTCCGTTCCCACTCATAATGTTTAGGTATGAATGAGATGAATGTTAATGATGCAACAAACACAAACAAAATGCCAGACACACAAAGAGCAAGGATCACCTAAGTGTATCTAGGAACCCGCTCTGATACCAATTGAAAATACACAAAGTGTGTCTAATACAACCTAGAGGAGGGGGGGGGGGGGGGGGGAATAGGTTTTAGTTGATTTATTACCAACTTTTCGACTTAATCAATTTTAATAGTCCTACCCCATATTAGCAATCAATCAATCCAATATAAATATGCGGAAAACAATAAAAACACAAGGATTGATTTACGTGAGAAACCCTCCAACTGGGCAAAACTCACGGGCTATCCTTCTAGCCACATACGGTCCTCAAATCCATTATTTGAACGAAATTTTACAACCTAGGTTGACCTCAAGTCACACCTACTTGGTCACTAACCCTTTCACTCTACCCAACGGGCCTTTAATAGTGATTATAGACCACAAGCTTGTGCACTAACCCACTTAGTCACAAAGCTTAACAATCAATGAAGAGGTTAAACAACCTATGTCAATATGTAAAAGATATTCAAATATACAATTAATGCTAGGCAACACTAAATGCTTATCTAAGGATTTAAAGATGTCAATGAATGCAAATCCTAGATATCAATATCTAAATGCAAATGCATGAAGATTTAGCTAGAAGGGTAAAATCATCCTAAATGCTAGCTATCAATGAACAAAGCTCTCAACCAACAAACAACAACTCAAACATGTTATAAATGCCAATAAACATAAAGATATGCAATAAAATCATATAAAAGAGCTAACCCTAGGCAAACAAGAACATAAATAAATACAATGAGATTTAGGGCATGTTCAACTTACCTAGTCAATGAAAACAAGAAGAATCCATGATGAGATGATGCTTGTAGGATGTTAGATGCACATGGAATTGTGTTTGGTTGGGTAAAGATGAGTTCTTTGGAGTTTCTCTCTCTAAAGGAAGCTTGGCCTCTCAAAAATGGCTTCTTGAACTCACACAAACGAGCAAGGAAGAAGAGAGAAAATATATATGGGAGCCCTAGTCAAAACTGTGTCGTTTTGAACATAGGGCACAGAAACCCGTCAATACCGCTTGATGGACCGCGTCGCAGGCAAGTGTCCAGACCGCGGTACACACAGCAGTGCACCATCTGGACAACAACGTGGTGTAGGGCGCTGTGCATGCAGGTGCACAGGCCGCGGTATGGGCAACAGAGGCCTACTGCACAACACCGCGACTTGGATCGCTATGCGTGCAAGTGTACATGAAGCGGTACAGGAAGCATGACCCTACTGAGGTATACTGATGAGAAGGTTTTTGTCATCAGAAAACCGTCCGTCAAAACAATTTATAAAACCTATGCGATGCGTTCACAAGTAGAATACAAGTAAAGCAGTAAGCACGGGTGTCGTCCACAGAGATCAGGGTAGCTGTGATAAGATTAGGATTAATATAACTAGCATGCATAAAAGTAAAGTGATGGTGAATGAAGATACAATATAAACTAAACTATGAAAGCAAATAAAATGGGATGACAATGGAGTGATGAATGAATGACGATGGAACTACGAAGTTGATGGACTCGTAAGTGAATATTGGGGCAATTGCAACAAACTCTCAATTAAGCATATATTGACAAATGTAACCAACCTAGGGTGTATAGTGTTGGTATATATCTCTAGCAAGAGGTCAACCTAGGGTGTATAGTGAAAACCTCCTACTAGCGATTAATCCCTCCTAAGCAACCAACAATGGCTAGTTACTCAATCGGGACCTTTTCCATGAATGCTCATCTATCTAGCTATGGCTCAACCTATTATTAATGTAACCATCCTAGGGTGTATAGTGATGGCTTCCAATTCCCTCACAAGTGGCCGACCTAGGATGTATAGTGAAGGCCACCCGTTTGAGATTGGATGAGGCTTTAGGTTATCAACCGAATTCTACTCGAAGGTTAGTTCTCGTAGAATCACTAAAGTAGCCAACCTAGGGTGTATAGTGGAGGCTTCTAATTCTCTCACAAGTGGCTAACCTATAGTGTATAGTGAAAGCCACTAATTCAATATTAGATTAAGGGCATGGTTGTAGAGTCGGATTTTCAGAAATCCTTCAATTCAATTGAGCATTAGACAACCTAATTGCCTACTCAAGTAATCCAAATCAACATGCAAAGAGGGTGTATCCAAGAAAATCAATAATGGAAATCAATACAAGCAATGGAATGAAATATAGAGATAGAATAAATATAACACATAGAGTTTATTTACAAAGCCCAAAATATCCATCAAACAAATAACATCAACCCCATAGTGGGGTATTTTAGCTACTCATGTTCTATTACAAACAAATAAACTAAGAGAGAGTGTAGAGATAACCCTTGAAGATTGATCTCCTTCCTTGAAGCTTGAATCCAAGTCTCCTAGGTGCCCTTGATTGAGTAGAGATGGTTTGGATGATAGGGAGATGTGTTACTAGCTTAGAATACAAGTGTTGGGAGATATGGTGGCTATTTTGGTTCGTTCCCATCCTTTTCTATTTATAGAGGATGGAAAAATAGGTCACTTAAGCTTGAAACCAGAAGCTGTCGCGCGCAGAGTGTGGGTGGAGTGCGGGTGAATTACCCGCACTGTAAAGGTTTTCTTCATCTTCAGTTCTCTGATCTAGGCAATAGTGTGGGTGGAGTGCGGTTGGATTACTCGCACTTGACTCACACTTGACCCGCACCGGAGTCGCACTTGAGTCGTACTTTACTGTTAGGTGCAAAATCCCTCCTCTGTTTTGAGCAATAGTGCGGGTGGAGTGCTGGTGGATGACCCGCACTGTAACCGCACTCTAATGTCAGGTGCAACTTCAGCTTCTCTGGTTTGGCAACAGTGCGGGTGGAGTGCGGTTGGATGACCCGTACCGTACCCGTACTTTAACGTCAGGTGCAACTCAACTTCTCTAGCTTTGGCGACAGTGCGGTTGGAGTGCGGTTGGATGACCCACACTGGACCCGCACTGTAACCCTTCTCCAGTATCAAGTACCGGTTATGATCATGAGTGTGGTTGGAGTGCGGTTGCGACCTGCACTTGACCCACTCTTGACCCGCACTGTAGAGCTGCTTATGATCCTTTGTCTTTCCTTTTGCCCCTTTTCTGCCAGAATCACCGCAACATGCTTCCAAACCTAGAATTACATCTATTGCCCGCAATTAGCACTAATGAGCCTATTAGACATAAAATATATAGAAAATACACACAAGAAGGAGACAAAGGAATAGGAATGAGGGCCGAAATATACAACAATTTAGGCACGAATCATATACCGCTCTGTATGCTGCGGTGCAAGCATGTCTTGCCAAGCGGTCTAGGCCACGGTAAGAGAAGAAATTCTCTTTTCAGGGCAAACTCAACACATTAAGTGATGTGCAAAAAGTGCAAGTGTGGAATGTGAAAAGTGGCATACAATACATCATTCAATTACATGAAGATAAGAACATAATGCATGCAAGTGAGTGTGTGCAACTAGATCTCTTCAAAGAAAGTTAAACAAGTGAGATACCTTTGAAGTGCTCTTGAGAGAGATGATGTCCTTGAAGCTTGATCACACCCAAGATGCCTAATTTACCCTTACAAAAATAATCCCCAATGTGGTTTGTCAACGAAATAAGCCAATCAAAATATGAGGAACTTACAGTAAGAATGGGCTTAGTTCACATGTGAACTTTTTATTAAAGTCTAATGGATTTAGTAAAATGGAAAAATAATATATTGTACAAGTATATACTTGGGCGGCAAGGCTAATTAATTAGTCTAATATATTGTTTTATTTTATTAATTAATCAAATGGAAATTAATTAATTAACTGTTTGATTAAAAGTAAAAATCTGTTTCTAACTAGGAGTAGGACTCTTAGTGTCATACTATTGTTGATAGTATGGTAAATATCAAAGACTATATTTGATAAGTAGATAAATAAAAGTATTTTATTTATCTAGTCAAATTAGGAAGTTTTTGATATAGTCATAATTTTAATATTCAATAATTTATTATTGGATAATATACTCATGAGTTGGAATAGGGTTAAAACTCAAAGTTGATAGGAGATTTGGAGAAGAAATAATCCTACTTGTGTGAGGATTTGACTACAAGGTAGAAATCCTACTTGTGTGAGGGTTTGACTATAAAGTAGAAATCCTACTTGAGTGAGTATTAGGCCATCACATATATATATATTATTAAATTTGGAATTAATGTTGTGAGTTAAATTTTTTATATATTATTTAAAGAAAGAAATTTTATTCTCTTGCTTTTGAATATAAAAAAAAACTTCCAACTCAAGAAAGGGGTGTAGAATTCGGCCATAGAGAAGAAGGAAAAAGAGCGTTTTATTTTCAATAGTACATTAGAAGCTTTTATATCAAAAGGCTTAATGTACAAGATCGAATTAGGGTTCACGCAAGTTTTCGATTAAAAGATTGAGAATTCACAAGTGAACAAACGTTCTTTATTTTCTCTACGAGGATTATTGTGACTAACAAAAAGAAAAAGATTTTTGTTTCCATCCTCAGGTTTACAATTCAAAGAATAAAAGATTGAGAATTCACAAGTGACCAAACGTTCTTTATTTTCTCTACGAGGATTATTGTGACTAACAAAAAGAAAAAGATTTTTGTTTCCATCTGTTAACAGAAATTTTCTTCAGGGCGAGAAATCTCAGTTAACACCTTCGAGGCCACTACCATGTTGGTGGTGGTCAAGGATGAACGTATGTGTGACAGTTCATAGTAAAATGACAAGGAATATTGGTACTATTAACCACCAAAAAGAATCAAAAATACTTTCTTTATTAATAGTATGTGATATACAAATCTCTCTTAAATTGCTCTCAATTTTCTCTAGGGTGTAGTCGGGTACTCATCGTATGCATGTCGAAAATTAGTCTCCTCTTTATGAAGGCTGAAGTCCTTCTGTTAATGAAAATTTTGCTCGGGATGAGAAATCTCAGTTAACGCCCTCGAGACCACTACCACGTAGGTGGTGGCCAAGAGATTTATTGTATGTGTAGCAATGATTTATAAAATGACAAGAAAGCAAGAATATTTTTATTGAACGTGCATGGTACACAAATGCAGAAATTCTTTTATCTTTGCTCTCAACTCTCTCTAGGGAATGGTTGATTGTTTGTCGTATGCCAATCGAATAGTCGTCTCCTCTTTATCATTTCCTTTCTTTTCTATTATACATAGTTTGTAGGTCAAACAGACTGATTCTCCCCTTGATTTTCTCAGTCTCTTCCCTCCTTATCTGGCTGAATTTCTTGTTTAAATGTCATTGACTTTGCCGAATTGAAAGTATCGTTGTAGAGATCAGCTTATTTCCTTTTTGGATTCTATTACTTGTTCTGCATATAGGTACCGTTTCCAGATATGATTCAGTGTATCCCTCGTACCTTTCAGCATGATCCTTTAGAAAGGTCGTTGAATATGGCATGGTGTGGTGCATAGAGGTCGTTGAATATGGCATGGTGTGGTGCACCAACCAGTGAGGTTGGTTAGTGTTCTGACCTTGATATATGAGAAGTTTCATCCAGCTTGGAGCCAGATTTGGCTTCCCTTGACCCTTTCGAAGCTAGGTATGGCTTTCCCTGACCTTTCGAAGCTAGGTGCGGCCTTCCTTCATCTAGCTTGGAGCCAGGTCTGGCTTCCCTTGACCCTTTCGAAGCTAGGTGTGGCTTCCCCTGACCTTACGAAGCTAGGTGCGGCCTTCTAGGGACATTCTTCTATGTTAATCGAGGTACAGGCGAGTCTCTGGAGCGTATGCGAGGTGACCTCTGTAAGAACCTCAGTTTTATAATTGGCTTATTTCATGACAAATCACATTGGCGATGTTTGTAATGGGTAGCATAGGTTCTCCATGTGCGGTGTTCTCGAAGACATGCTTCCGGTCATCCTAAAGATCTTCAAGAGAGGTAGTTCACTTGTTCTTAACTCTTGAAGAGATTTAGTTGCACACACTCACTTCTCATGCATTTGTATTGACATGCATTGATTGTTGCACACTCACACACTTACGTGCATTTGTATTGTTATGCATTTGTTTCATGATTGCTCATGTGTGCATTCTTTCACACTCCACACTTGCACATATTGCACATTAATTAGTGTGTTGAGTCTGCCTGGAAAAGAGAGTTTCTTCTCATACCGCGGCCTAGACCGCTTGGCAGTCGCTGCTTGCACCGCGGCATATAGAGCGGTATACATCAGTTGGCACATGCTGCCTTGACCGCGTCCTGCACACATGTACGCCCAGCGGTCCCTGAAGCGGTAGACTTCAGTAGGCCCATGCTGCCTGGACCGCGACCTGTGCACTTGCAGGCACAGCGGTCCCAACCGCAGTGTTGTTCAGACAGTGCACTGCTGTATGTACCGCGGTCTGGGCACTTACCCGAGCCGCGGTCCAACAAGCGGTATTGACGGGATTTTGTTTCTCAAACCCAAAACGACGCAGTTTTGTCTAGGGTTTCTATATATATGTTCTCTTCTTCCCCAACTCGTTAGAGAGCTTCATGATTCCATTTTTATGAGAGAGAACAACCCTTAGAGAGAGAAAGCTTCAAGCTTTGTTCCTTGACTCTCCAAACCCAAAACCCATCACCTTCATGCATTTCTAAGCATCTTTAAGGCATGGGTCTTCATCATTAGTTGACTTGGTAAGTTGAACAAAAACCCCATATTTATCATTTGTTCATACTTTCTAAGATTGTGTTTTTATTGCATTTATTAGTTGATTAAATGCTAAGACTCTATTTAATGCATATATTTATGAGTTCCTTTGTATGATTGGGTTTGTATTGTGATAGCTTGCATTTAGGACATATTTTCCCTCTAGCTAATTAGGACTCATTGATTGCATTTGTTAATTGCATTTATTGTCCTTGCCATGATTAATGACAACATATGTTGATATGGCTTTGTTTGATGACTAGAGTTTAGACTTGCACATCTATATCTAGTTAGGTCTTTATGAGCATTCATATAGACATTGATATCTAGGATTTGTACTTAGTGTCATCTTAAATCCCTAGATAAGCATTTAGTGTTGCCTAGCATTATTTGTATTTTGAGTATTCATATATTCACTTAGGTTGTTAATCTCTTCTTGAGAGTTAAGTCTTGTGACTACAAGGTGTAGTGCACAAGCAAGTGAAGTCTTGCAACCAAGGTGTGGTTGGCAAGCAAAGTGATCAAGGATTCACTATAAAGGCCCGTTGGGTAGTAGTGGTGGGTTAGTGACCGAGAATGGTGTGACTAGAGGTCAACCTAGGTTGTAAACATCATTACAATAGTGGATTTGAGGATCGTGTGTGGCTAGAAGGATAGCCCGTGGTTTTTCCCTTGTTGAAGGGTTTCCACGTAAAAATCAAGTGTTATTTATATTCCGCACTTTTACTTGATTTTGTATGTTTGTTTATGTTGGGTTATATTATTAATATTGACTAATCGAAAAATTGGTAATAATCGATTAACAACCCATTCACGCCCCCTCTAGGTTGTTAGACACACGCTTAGAGTGTATTTTCAACCTCGACTTAGGGGAGCTTCTAGCTTTGGTGATGCGGGCTAGATCTGATCGTTCCGGGCTCTATCCCGGATGTTTCCGGAGCCCGTCCTTGTTCCTAGGGTGATATCCTAGTTCGGCTCTGGATAGAGAGGTCTCCTGGTGGAAACTCTCGGGTATGGAACTAGGTCTAGGAGGTGGAAAATTTTCCTTTGGTCCTTAGCCAATTTTTGCTATTAACAGAAGTCCCCTCTGACTTGAACACCAGACGTCGAGCTCGGGGTTGGGGTCAGATTTTTACTTTATTTGGGAAATCTTCCTCTTTTTACCGTTACCGAAATATTGGGGGGGGGGGGGGGGAATTTCTTCATTTGAGTGACGTGATGCGAACCGATTAATTTATCTTCTCATTAATCTGACTGCATTACGGCAGTCCCCGAGATTTTTTACCGTTACCAGAATCTTGGGGAGATCTTCCTCTTAACTGCGTAAGTGATGTGGCGTGAGATGATTAGCCCGCTGTTGAGTTTAATCCGGTTACGTTACTGTAGTCGATTTTTTACCGTTACTAGACGAGTATCTCGGTAGCTCATGTTGTTGCCCTCCTGCCTACATATATGTCTATTTTCCTCCTCTTCTTCCTCACATCTTTTCGAGCTAAAATTTTTTTGCTGAGAAATATTTCCATAGCCTTTCCTCTAAGCTTGCTTCTTTCTTCACTCTTCGTCCTTTTTGGCTTTTACAATGTCAAAAAACAGTCGTGACTCAGCTGATTCCATACTCGACGGCGAGGAGGTCGCCAGTCTAACTCTGGAAAGCAGGCTAGGAGGAGCTCTGACGTTGAGGATTCCCACCCACCTCGCAACGTCGGCGGTCAAGTAGGAATGTATCCATCGGGACTGGGTTCTCCAACCAACCCGACGACCCTTTGGATATCGACGATGATGACTCCGACAAAGAAGCAGACGGTGGCGCTGTGAGGGAGCGTCGGGTCTCGGCTCCTAGTTCCCTTTTGGAGAGGCTCCCTCCTTACGATTTCCTGGTTGTCCCAGATTCCACCGTTGACCCAGTGTCGATTGATCGCTTGAGGTCAAAGTTTGGCATCCCCGACAGCGTATCCATCTCGGTGCCTCCCAAAAATTACGAGTTCTTCAATCCCCCTAAAGGCGTGCTTCCGATTTATGTGGCCGCTCTTGAGAATGGGGTCAGGCTTCCCCTCCATCCGACCTTTTGGCGGGCTCTCAACGCCATCCAGCTCGCTTCCGTCCAGTTGACGCCTGGCTTCTGGAGGCATCTGATTGGTTTCCTTGTATTATGGAGGGAACAGTGCCAGATGAGTAAGGTGACGAGGGAGCCGGGTTCAATGAAGCTGGCCTATCTCTTCCAGATCGGGAGCTTGTTTGGGGCTCCTCGAGGCCAGTTCTATGCCAAGGCCAAGAACAAGCTCAACTTCATCGTTCCTGGTGCTTCGAAAAAGGACCCCGCCTGGAAAGAAGAATGGATCCTAGCGGGGGATGACTAGGGGAGCTAGATTTTCATCGGAGGGCATGAATTCGAGGTTCCCACAACTTTCAGTGACAAGCCCTCCTGGGACCGAGACTCCCTGCCTTCTGAGTCCGAAGCCGTTTTAAAAGCTATTCTAGCCCGGAATTAGTTGAATCTGAAGTTCCCTACTGCTGAAGCTTTTGATCCTCGTAGGGTGAACAAGTAATTACGAATTTCAGACGCAATTCCTCGTAAGTGTCATTGAGTTGCTTCGCCTTATTACTTAGCTTGGTTCTAACATTTTCTTTTTTAATCTGCTTATTCACTGTTTTCGTCAGTGGAACCGGCCACCCGTCATGTCTCACGCTCCTCTCAAGGTGGAGTTTCTCTTCCCTCCTCTGGGCTCGAACCCGCTCTGGCTTCGTCTATCTCTCCGGCTGGGTCTAAGATGGCCACTCTTGCCTCGCGGGCTTTCCAGGCTTTGGGTAAAGCTCCCTAGGTGGTTGGCCCGGTTGCTTCTGCCCCCTCGGCCGTGGCCGCCAAAGTCGCTACCCCTTCGACTCAAGCACCTGATTCTGCTGCGCTTCTAACAACTAAAGCCTCGGAGGTTTCTGGGAAAGGTGTTGCTTCTGGGAAAGGTGTCGCGAAGGTTCTTTCCAGCCGCTCCCGGCCTCAGTCGAGCTCGACTGGGCGGGATGAGGTCCTGGAGCAATTCGTAGCGTCCTGTCCGGGTGGCGGGATCTCCAAGATGGCTTCTATGCCCGTGGACGTCCTTATAACCAAGGGGTCTGCTATTTTAGCTGAGGTAATTGTATTTCCTTCATGCTACTCTTATTAATTTGTTCAGTTTCTAACTTGGGTTCTGTATTTTATAGGCCTTCAAGCTTAATGTAGCGATGGGCCAGCAGGTAGCCCTCCTCCGTGATCGGGCTGCAAAAGCCGAAGCTGAAGCTGAGAAAGCTGGGGAACTGCTCAAGCAGGCTCGGTCTTTAGTGGAAGAGGTGACTTCCAGTCATGGAAAAATCGAGGTCGAGATGGCTGAGCTTCGCTGCGATCATGAGAGGATGAAGCAATCTTATGATCAGGAGCGTCTTCAATCTATCCGGCGGGCTAGGCAGCGGGATTCCTGGAGATCTGAGGCTAAGAAGCTAGACCTGGAGATCTGAGGCTAAGAAGCTAGACCTCGAGAACCAGTCTCTGATTACTCAGGTGACCAAGCTGCAAGCTGCAAGCTGATGCGGAGACCTCCTTCAGCGACGGGTATTTCTATGCTTCCATTTTAGGCCGCGGAAGCTCTTCCTCCTCCCTTTGATTTATCATCTATTGCGGGCTGGGATAGACAGGAAATAATGCTCAATGCTGCCGAGTTATCTCGCCCTGAAGGCGACAAGGTGGTCCCTTCGAGCCCAGCAAGAGCTGGGAAGCAGCCCGCTCAGGCAGATCCCTTATTCCCTCTTCCTACCTTTATCACCTCAGGTCCTAGGGATCTCATAATAATAAGGTTAGCTTCATAACTCCAACCTATACAAGGGGGCTCAGGGCAGTAACACTCCCTGAGTTCTTTATTTAGAGTCTCCAGCAAAGTGATGTCCTCTCGATCCGAGGAGGACCAATCGGGAGCTGGTGAAGAGGTTAGGAGCCCATCTGAGGATCCCCCTTTAACAGAGATGGAGGTCGACAGGAGCCAGATGGGGTCCTTGGCTGCCCTTCTTGACGCGGCTATCCCCCCTGAGGTTATGGACGTAATTAATGAGGTTTTGGAGGAAGATACTGCTGATCATCCGATGGAGCCTCTAAATGAAGGAGCGGTCGGCGAGGATAACCAAGATGGACAGCTATCTGTAGAGGGGGTTGATGGCGAGGATCAGCAAGAAGGGGGAGGGCCAGCGGAGGGGAGCCATGAGAGTCCCAAGGCTTGAAGCGGTTCATCATGACTTGTTTATGATTGCCCGGAAAAGGGGGTGGGCACCCCGTTTTGACCTTATCAGTTTTTCCTTTTTCTTTTCTTTTTGTAGCCCGAGTTCAGAGGTTGGGCTCCTCATTTGGATGTAGCCTTATCGGGGGGTAGGCTCCCCTGGTCCTTAATGATATATCGAAGCGCTCTTTTGAGAACTTTTTATTTTATTTCTGGTCTTGAATGGGATCCAGAGTAGCATCTGTAGCAACAATTAAGATTCGTGTATGGAATTATGATGATTTTGATCCTGCACACGAAAGCAAACATTATATATATATATATATATATACGTATATATATATATATATATATGTATTAATTTTTTTTTTATGGGGTGATAGCCCAACCAAGACATCAGGAGGGCTACGTAGCTATTTCCTAGTCTTTGAAATCTGGAGGGCAACTGTGCTCCTACACTCAGATCCTTCTTGGGGGTGGTAGCCCGACCAAGGCATCGGGAGGTCTATTAAGCTATTTCCTGGTCTCGAGATCTGGAGGGCAACTATGATCTTACACTCAGATCCTTCTTGGAGGTGGTAGCCCGACCAAGGCATCAGGAGGGCTATCCAGCTATTTCCTGGTCTCGAGATCTGGAGGGCAACTATGCTCTTACACTCAGATCCTTCTTGGGGTGGTAGCCTGACCAAGGCATCAGGAGGGCTATCGAGCTATTTCCTGGTCTCGAGATATGGAAGGCAACTATGCTCTTACACTCAGATCCTTCTTGGGGTGGTAGCCCGACCAAGGCATCAGGAGGGCTACTCAGCTATTTCCTGGTCTCGAGATCTGGAGGGCAACTATGCTCTCCCACTCAGATCCTTCTTGGGGGTGGTAGCCCGACCAAGGCATCAGGAGGGCTATCGAGCTATTTCCTGGTCTCGAGATCTGGAGGGCAACTATGCTCTTACACTCAGATCCTTTTTGGGGGTGGTAGCCCGACCAAGGCATCAGGAGGGCTATTCAGCTATTTCCTGGTCTCGAGATCTGGAGGGCAACTATGCTCTTATACTCAGATCCTTCTTGGGGGTGGTAGCCCGACCAAGGCATCACGAGGGCTATTCTGCTATTTCCTGGTCTCGAAACGTTTATGTTGAGTTTCTCATACAAGGGTGTAATCACTAATGTTGAACATAGTTGGAGACAAAGATGGAGGAGAAAAGGAAAATGACTTTATTGAGATGTAGTACATCCTTATTAGGGTCGGTAATGAAAACTAAGTGGGGGCAATCTACTGGAGAACTCCCTTTAAGGGTAGAATTTCCTCAAATGATCTGCATTCCAAGTGTGGTCGATGGATCGTCCGTCCATGTCTTCAAGTTTATAAGCTCCATTGCTAACAACTAGCTTTATCAAATATGGCCCTTCCCGATTGGGACTTAAGACTCCATCCGACCTTTTTCGAGTGTTCAAGGTCACCTTCCTAAGTACCAGATCCCCTTCTTTGAATTTCCAGGCTCTAACCTTTTGGTTGAAGTATCTAGCGATCTTGCTCTGGTAGATCGTTACTTTCTCTGCTACCCGGTCTTGTTTTTCTTCTAAGAGGTCTAGATTAACCCGGAGCTTGACTTCGTTGCTTTCGGGCTCAAAGTACTGTACCCTGAACGAGGTCAACTTATGATCGATGGAGAGGACTGGTTCAACTGCGAAAGCCAGGGAGTAAGGTGTCTCCCCGGTAGCTATTCTTTTTGTAGTCCGGTATGCCCAGAGGACCTCTGGTAGCTCTTCGGCCCACTTGCCTTTCTTCTGCTGTAGCTTCTTTTTCAGAAGTTTCTTAAAAGTCTTGTTGGTGGATTCTACCAGCCCGTTAGTCTAGGGATGAGCAACTGGAAGCGAGCCTGAGGTCGATCCCCAATCCCTTGCAGAAGTCTTTGAATCAGGCGTTGTCGAATTGCTTTCCTAGGTCGGCTATAATGATGAGAGGGGTCCCGAATCTGCATACCACATTAGTCTTGATGAACTTGGTTGTATTCTTTTCTGATATTCGAGAAAGAGCTCCTGCCTCGCCCTATCTTGTGAAGTAGTCGATAGCCACGATAGCATGTTTCATCTGTCCAGGAGCGGTGGGAAGTGGCCCAATTAGGTCGATTCCCCAAATGGCAAAGGGGTAAGGTGAACTGAGGGACGACAGTCGCTCGGGTGGCTGGTGGTTCAAATTTGAAGTTCTTTGATAAGGTGTTAACAGAAATTTTGCTTGGGATGAGAAATCTCAGTTAACGCCCTTAAGACCACTACCACGTAGGTGGTGGCCAAAATTTATTGTATATGTAACAGTGATTTATAAAGTGACAAGTAAGCAAGAATGTTTTTATTGAACATGCATGGTCTACAAATACAGAGGTTCTTCTCTCTTTTCTCTCAACCCTTTCTAGGGAATGGTCGATTGTTAGTCGTATGCCTATCGAATAGTAGTCTTTTTTTTTCATTTCTTTTCTTTTCTATTTATACATAGTTTGTAGGTCAACAGATTGATTCTCCCTTGATTTTCTCAGTCTCCTCCTTATCGGGCGGGATTTCTTGCTTTAATGTCATTGACTTTTGGATTGACGTCCGAATTGAGAGTATCGTGGTGGAGATCAGTTTGTTTCCTTTTTGGATTTTATTACTTGGTTTGCATGTAGGTAACGTTTCCAGATATGATTCAATGCATTCCTCGTATCCTTTCAGTATGATCCTTTATGGAGGTCGTTGGATATGACGATATGGTGTGGTGCATCAACCAGGGAGGTTGAGTAGTATTTCGATCTTGATATCTGAGAAGTTTCATCCAGCTTGGAGCCAAATCTGGCTTTCCATGACCTTTTCGAAGCTAGGTGTAGCCTCGACTGACCTTTTGAAGCTAGATGTGGCTTCGACTGACCTCGCGGCCTTTTAGGGACATTCTTCTGTGTCAATCGAGGTACATACGAGTCTCTGGAGCACTTGCGAGATGACCTCGACTTTGGGGAGCTTCTAGTTTTGGTGATGCGGGCTAGATCTGATGGTTCCGGGCTTTATCCTTGATGTTTCCGGAGCCCGTCCTTGTTCCTGGGGTGGTATCGCAGTTCGGCTCTGGATTGGAAGGTCTCCTGGTGGAAGCTCTCGGGTCCGGGCTCTACCCCGGATGTTTTTGGAGCCCGCCCTTGTTTCTGGGATGGTATAGTAGCTCAGCTTTGGATTGAGAGGTCTCCTGGTGAAATTCTCGGGTATGGAACCAAGTTTGGGAGGTGGAAAATTTCCCTTTGGTCCTTAGCCAATTTTGGTTATTAACAGAAGTCCCCTCTGACTTGAACACCAGACGTCGAGCTCGGGGTTGAGGTCAGATTTTCACTTTATTTGGGAAATCTTCCTCTTTTTACCGTTACTGAAATATTGGGGAAATTTCTTCATTTGAATGACGTGTTGCGAACCGACTAATTTATCTTCGAATTAATCTGATT
The DNA here is from genome assembly GCA_033220585.1 of Dipteronia sinensis. Taxonomy (NCBI): domain Eukaryota; kingdom Viridiplantae; phylum Streptophyta; class Magnoliopsida; order Sapindales; family Sapindaceae; genus Dipteronia; species Dipteronia sinensis. The sequence continues at coordinate 32,077,774 of CM065638.1, forward strand.
GCGTTACGGCAGTCCCCGAGATTATTTACCGTTACCAGAATCTTAGGGAGATCATCCTCTTAACTGCGTAAGTGATGTGGCATGAGATGATTAGCCCACTTTCGAGTTTAATCCGGTTACGTTACTGTAATCGATTTTTTACCATTACCAGACGAGTATCTCGGTGCTGTTGCCCTTCTGCCTATATAAATGTCTGTTTTCCTCCTCATCTTCCTCACATCTCTTCGAGCTAAAAACTTTTTGCTGAGAAATATTTCCATAGCTTTTCCTTTGTGCTTGCTTCTTTCTTCATTCTTCGTCTTCTATAATGTCGAAAAACAGTAGTGACTCAACTGATTCCATATTCGACGGCGAGGAGCTCGTCAGTCTTATTCTGGGGAAGCGGGCTAGGAGGAGTTCTGACGGCGATGATTCCCCGCCCACCTCACAACGTCGGCGGTCAAGTAGGAATGTATCTATCGGGACTGGGTTCTCCAACCATCCCGACCACCCTATAGATATCGTCGATGATGACTCCGACAAAGAAGCGGTCGGTGGCATTGCGGGGGAGCGTCGGGTCTTGGCTCCTGGTCCCCTTGGGGAGAGGCTCCCTCCCTACGATTTCCGGGTTGTCCCAGATTCCACCGTTGACCTGGTGTCGATTGATCGCTTGAGGTCAAAGTTTGGCATCCCAGACAGCTTATCCATCTCGGTGCCTCCCAAAAATTACGAGTTTTTCGACCCTCCTAAAGGCGTGCTTCCGATTCATGTGGCCTCTCTTGAGAACGGGGTCAGGCTTCCCTTCCATCCAACCCTTCGGCGGGCTCTCAACGCCATCCAGCTCGCTCCCCTCCAGTTGATGCCTGGCTTCTGGAGGCATCTGATTGGTTTCCTTGTATTATAGAGGGAACAATGCCAGATGAGTAAAGTGACGAGGGAGCCAGGTGCAGAGGAGCTGGCTTATCTCTTCCAGATTGGGAGCTTGTCTAGGGCTCCTCGAGGCCAGTTCTATGCCAAGGCCAAGAATAAGCTCAACTTCATCATTCATGGTGCCTCGAAGAAGGACCCCTCGTGGAAAGAGGAATGGATCCTGGCGGGGGATGACTGGGGGAGCTTGATTTTCATCGGAGGGCATGAATTCGAGGTTCCTACCGCTTTTAGTGACAAGCCCTCTTGGGACCGGGACTCCCTGCCTTCTGAGTCCTAAGCCGTCTTAAAGGCTATTCTAGCCCAAAATTATCTGAATCTGAAGTTCCCTACTACTGAAGCTTTTGATCCTCATAGGGAGAACAAGTATTTGCGGATTTCAGATGCTATTCCTCGTAAGTGTCATTGAGTTGCTTCTCTTTTTTACTCTGCTTGGTTCTAACATTTTTTTTTTTTATAGTTTTTGTCGTGGAGCCGGCCACCTGTCACGTCTCACGCTCTCCTCAAGGTGGAGCTTCTCTTCCCTCCTCTGGGGTCGAACCTGCCCTGGCTTCGTCTATCTCTCCGGCTGGGTCTAAGATGGCCACTTTTGCCTCGCGGGCTTTCCGGGCTTTGGGTAAAGCTCCCCAGGTGGTTAGCCCGGCTGCTTTCTGCCCCGTCGGCTGTGGCCGCTAAAGTCGCTACCCCTTCGACTCAAACACCTGATTCCGCTGCGCTTCCAACAACCAAAGCCTCAGAGGTTTCTGGGAAAGGTGTTGCTTCTAGGAAAGGTGTCGCGAAGGTTCCTCCCAGTCGCTCACGGCCTCAGTCGAGCTCGACGGGACGGGATGAGGTCCTGAAGCAGTTCATAGCATCCTGTCCGGGTGGCGGGATCTCCAAGATGGCTTCTATGCCTGTGGACGTCCTTATAACCAAGGGGTCTGCTATTTTAGCTGAGGTAATTGTATTTCCTTCACATTTCTTTTGTTAATTCGTTTAGTTTCTAACTCGGGTTCTGTATTTTGTAGGCCTTTAAGGTTAATGTCGCAATGGGCCAGCAGGTAGCCCTCCTTTGTGATCGGGCTGCAAAAGCCGAGGCTGAAGCCGAGAAAGCCGGGGAACTGCTCAAACAGGCTCGGTCTTTAGTGGAAGAGGTGACTTCCAGCCACGGAAAAATCGAGCTCGACATGGCTGAGCTTCGCTGCGATCATGAGAGGATGAAGCAATCTTTTGATCAGGAACGTCTTCAATCTCTCTGGCGGGCTAGGCAGCGGGATTCCTGGAGATCTGAGGCTAAGAAGCTGGACCTCGAGAATCAGTCTCTGATTACTCAGGTGGCCAAGCTGCAAGCTGATGCGGAGACCTCCTTCAGTGACGGGTATTTTTATGCTTCCTTTCAGGCCGCGGAAGCTCTTCCTCCTCCACTTGATTTATCATCTATTGTGGGCTGGGACAGATAGGAAATAATGCTCAAAGCTGCCGAGTTATCTCGTCCTGAGGGCGACAATGTGGTCCCTTCTAGCCCAGCAGGAACTGGGAAGCAGCCCACACAGTCAGATCCCTCATTCCATCTTCCTTCCTTTATCACCTCGGATCCTGGGGAGTCTTCCAGCAAAGTGATGTCTTCTCGATCCGAGGAAGACCAATCGGGAGCTGGTGAAGAGGTTACTAGGCCATCTGAGGATCCCCCTTTAACAGAGATGGAGGTCGACAGGAGCCAGATGGGGTCCTTAGCTGCCCTTCTTGACGCGATTGTCCCTCATGAGGTTATGGACGTAATTAATGAAGTTTTGGAGGAAGATCCAGCTGATCATCCGATGGAGCCTCTAAATGGAGGGGCGGTCGGTGAGGATAACCCAGATGGACAGCTACCTGTAGAGGGGGTTGATGCCGAGGATCATCAGGAAGGAGGATGGCCAGCGGAGGGGAGCCATGAGAGTCCCAAAGCTTGAAGCGGATGACTTGTTTTTGATTGCCCGGAAAAGGGGGTGGGCACCCTATTTTGCCATTATCAATTTTTCATTTTTCTTCTTTTTATAGCCCGAGTTCGGGGGTTGGACTTCTCATTTGGATGTAGCCTTATCGGGGGATAGGCTCCCCTTGTCCTTAATGATAAATCGAAGCGCTTTTTTGAGAACTTTTATTCTGTTTCTGGTCTTGCATGGGATCCAGAGTAGCATCTGTAGCAACAATTAAGATTCGTGTAGGGAATTATGATGATTTTGATCCTACACACGAAAGCAAACATTGTCTATATATATATATTTATATATATATATATATTTCAGGGGTGATAACCCAACCAAGACTTTGGGAGGGCTACTTAGCTTTTTCCTAGCCTTTCAGATCTGGTGGGAAACTATGCTCTTACACTCAGATCCTTCTTGGGGGTGGTAGCCCGACCAAGGCATCAGAAGGGCTATCGAGCTATTTCCTGGTCTCGAGATCTGGAGGGCAACTATGCTCTTACACTCAGATCCTTCTTAGGGGTGGTAGCCCGACCAAGGCATCAGGAGGGCTATCGGGCTATTTCCTGGTCTCGAGATCTGGAGGGCAACTATGCTCTTACACTCAGATCCTTCTTAGGGCTGGTAGCCCGACCAAGGCATCATGAGGGATATCGAGCTATTTCCTGGTCTCGAGATCTGGAGGGCAACTATGCTCTTACACTCAGATCCTTCTTAGGGGTGGTAGCCCGACCAAGGCATCAGGAGGACTATCAAGCTATTTCCTGGTCTCGAGATCTGGAGGGCAACTATGCTCTTACACTCAGATCCTTCTTAGGGGTGGTAGCCCGACCAAGGCATTAGGAGGGCTATTTAGCTATTTCCTGGTTTCGAGATCTGGATGGCAACTATGCTTTTACACTCAGACCCTTCTTGGGGGTGGTAGCCCGACCAAGGCATCATGAGGGCTATTTAGCTATTTCCTGGTCTCGAGATCTGGATGGCAACTATGCTCTTACACTCAGACCCTTCTTGGGGGTGGTAGCCCGACCAAGGCATCAGGAGGGCTATCGAGCTATTTCCTGGTCTGGAGAGGTTTAGGTCGAATTCCCATACAAGGGTATAGTCACTAATGTTGAACATAGTTGGAGATAAAGATGGAAGAGAAAAGGAAAATGACTTTATTGATGATTGAGATGTAGTACATCTTTATTAGGACCTGTAATGAAAATTGAGTGGGGGTAGTCTGCTTGAGAACTCCTTTCAAGGGTAGAATTTCTTCAAATGATCTGCATTCCAAATGTGGTTGATGGATCGTCCGTCCATGTCTTCGAGTTTATAAGCTCCATTGCGAACAACTAGCTTTATCAAATATGGCCCTTCCAAATTTGGACTTAAGACTCCATCCGACCTTTTTCGAGTGTTCAGTGTCACTTTCCTAAGTACCAGATCCCCTTCCTTGAATTTTTGGGCTCTAACCTTTTGGTTGAAGTATCTAGCGATCTTGCTCTGGTAGATCGCTACTTTCTCTGCTACCCGTTCTTGCTTTTCTTCTAAGAGGTCTAGACTAGCCCGGAGCTTGACTTCGTTACTTTCGGGCTCAAAGTGCTGTATCCTGAACGAGGTTAATTTATGCTCGATGGGGATGACTGCTTCAACCCCGAAAGCCAGGGAGTAAGGTGTCTCTCCAGTAGCTATTCTTTTTGTAGTTCGGTATGCCCAGAGGACTTCTAGTAGCTTTTCGGCCCATTTACCTTTCTTCTGCTGAAGTTTCTTTTTCAGAAGTTTCTTGATTGTCTTGTTGGTTGATTCTACCAACCCGTTAGTCTGGGGATGAGCCACTGAAGCAAGCCTGAGGTCGATCCCTAATCCCTTGCAGAAGTTTTTGAATTGGGCGTTGTCGAATTGCTTTCCTAGGTCGGCTATAATGATGCGAGGGGTCCCGAACCTGCAAACCACATTAGTCTTGATGAACTTGGTGGTATTCTTTTCCGAAATTTGAGAAAGAGGTCCTGCCTCGACCCATCTTGTGAAGTACTCGATAGCCACGATAGCGTGTTTCATCTGTCCAGGAGCGGTAGGAAGTGGCCCAATTAGGTCGATTCCCCACATGGCAAAAGGATAAGGTGAACTGAGGGACGACAGTCGCTCGGGTGGCTGGTGGTTCAAGTTTGAGGTTCTTTGACAAGGTTCGCAGGATTGCACAAAACTCTTTGCATCTTGATGGATGGTCGGCCAATAGTACCCCATATGAAGCACTTGATAGGCTAGAGCTTCCCCACCTATGTGGTTCCCACAGTCCCCGGAGTGGACCTCTCTCAGTGCCCACTTAGCATCATCGGGATGCAAGCATCTAAGTAAAGGGAGAGATCTGCCCCTCCTGTAGAGGTATCCGTCCACCATACAGTATCGAACTGAGAGTCTTTTAATTTTTTGGGCTTGGTCGGGCTCTTCAGGAAGCTCTCCTTCAAGGAGGTAGGCGACAATTGGGTCCATCCAGCAAGGTAGGCGATCCAGGGAACAAATTTCTCCATTTGTGGCTATGCTTGACTGGGTGATTACTTGGAGGGGAATTCCCCTTGGTAGGGATTGGCCTCCGTTTGCCGCTATTTTAGCCAGAACATCTGCGCGATGGTTTTGGTGTCGAGGCATCTGATCGATCTTGAGTCCCTTAAATTTGCTTTTCAGCAGCCGAGCTAGATTTAGGTAGGCAACCATATTATCTCCCTTTGCCTGGTAGACCCCAGTCACCTGGTTTACAACAGGCAACCAATCTCTCTTGATCTGCAGGTAGTCGGCCTTTAGTTCGATGGCTACCTTCATCCCGGCTAGGAGGGCTTCATATTCCGCTTCGTTGTTGGTAGCTTTAAACTCGAATCTGAAATAGTGACAGAATTCAGTCCCCTCCAGATCTATCAAAACTATACCAGCTCCTCCCCTAGCTCGTCCGGATGCTCTGTCTGAAAAGAGGATCCATGGCTTGCAGCCTTCCGGCCAAATTTCGACCTCTGATACCTTCTCAGGGACCTCGTTTGATACTGAGGGATCATCTGGATCTGGGATCGCTGAGAATTCTGGCACGAAGTCGGCCAAAGCCTGTGCCTTAATTGTAGTCAGGGGCTTATACTTTAGGTCAAACTGAGTGAGCTCTAGTGCCCATAAAACTAGCCTTCCCGACACGTCTGGTCTTTGCAAGAATTGAAGGAGGGGTTGGTCTATCACCACTGCTATTGTGTGAGCTTGAAAATAGGGACGGAGTTTCCTCGCTGAGATCACCAGAGCATAAGCGAGCTTCTCCAGGAGAATGTAGTTCCTTTCTGATTTGGTCAAGGCATGACTCACATAGTATATGGGTCTTTGAAAGCCGTCACTACAATCCTTGGCCAAAGCTCCGCTTACTGCTGTTTCTAATACAGCCAGGTAAATCTGCAACTCATCTCCGAGAACCGGCTTGACTAACAAAGGGGGGCTTGTTAGGTACTCTTTCAAAGCCTGAAACGCCTGCTCGCTTTCCTGGCTCCATTTCATGTTCTTTCCTTGTTTGATGGCCTTGAAGAAAGGGAGACATTTATCGGTGGAGCGAGAGATAAACCGGTTAAGTGCCGCCACCCGTCCAGTCAGAATCTGTACTTGCTTGAGCGAGGTCGGGGATTCCAGGTCCAAGATAGCTTTGATTTTTCTGGGTTGGCTTCTATACCTCTCTCATGAACCATGAAGCCCAGAAACTTCCCTGCCGTTACCCCAAAGGCACATTTGGAGGGGTTCAAACGCATCTGGTTTTCCCTCAGTATGAGGAAGGTTTTGCGAAGGTCTTCCTGATGTCCCTCTGTGGTTGGGGATTTCGTGATCATGTCGTCGATGCACACTTCCATCGTCCTTCCTATCTCGGGTTTGAATAGTTTGTTAACCAGCCGCTAGTATGTGGCCCCTGCATTCTTCAAACCAAACGGCATCACCTTGTAGCAGTATAAACCCTGCCAAGTAATAAAACTGGTCTTATCTTGGTCAGCCGGGTGCATTTTAATTTGGTTGTATCTTGAGAATGCGTCCATAAAACTCAAAAGTTTGTTTCCGGACGTGGAGTCAACCAACTGGTCGATCTTTAGTAAAGGAAAACTGTCTTTCGGACAAGCCCGGTTGAGGTCAGTGTAGTCGACACACATGTGCCATTTCCCATTCGCCTTTATGACCACGACCACGTTAGCGACCCATTCGGGGTAACGTACCTCTCTGAAGAACCCCGCTTTGATCAATTTATCAACCTCTTCCTGCACCGCCGCGTTTCTATCAGCGTTGAAGTGACGCCTCTTCTGCTTGACGGGCTTGACTGTTGGATCTACTGCTAGCCGGTGGGTGGCCAACGATGCCGGAATTCCAAGCATTTCATCATGGTTCCAGGCGAAGATGTCACTAAATTCCCTGAGAAGATCAATCAGTCCTCTTTTTACTTCTGGATCAAGGGTGGCTCCGACCTTGACGACCTTGGAGGGATCGTCATTCCTGACGGATATCTCTTCTAGTTTGTCCACGGGCTGCCCGCTGGCCCATTCCTTACTCCGTTCTTCCTCGTAGGGCATGATAGGTTCATCCTCCTGATGCCCAGGATGTTCCGCGGGCTCCTTCTCCTCTTGGATTATCCGGGATGTATCCATGTCTTCTTGGATTAATGTCACCTGCACACACTGCTTCGCTAGGGCTGCAGGATTCGTAGATACTGCGTAAGCATTTCCTGGCTGCCTGCTGGTCTCCGCGTACCTCTCCTACTTTGGTTCCAACAGGGAATTTCAAGACATTGTGGTATATGGACAAGACTCTCTTCGAGGAGGACAGGAAAGGTCTCCCTAGGATGGCGTTGTAGGCCGATGGGGTGTCTACCACAACAAAGTCGGTCATTACATTCTGTTGGAGCGGGGTGACCCCGATGATTACTGGGAGTATCATTGACCCCACTGGTATGATCGAGTCCCTAGTGAAACCGTAAAGTGGAGTGGTACAGCTGTTGTAACAATGTTGCTTCAGGTTCAATTTTTCCAGGGTATCCTTGAATAGGATATCTACACTGCTACCTGTATCCACGAGCACGCGATAGACCAGACAGTTGGCGATCTGTATCGTGATGACCATAGGATCATCATGAGGTTGCACAGTATTAAAGACATCTGCTTCGGTGAATACGATCTGAGCTGACTGGGAGGGCTCTGTCGGGCTCTGGCTGACTTCGAAGATCCCTCGCCTCTCTCCGAGGCTGGGAACCTTTCTTGCGTGGTTTTTCCGGGAGTTATTGAAAACGCTTGCCAATGTAGGACCTCCACTGATAGTGTGTATCACCTGGATCTGTTGCATTAAGTCAGCCTGCTCCCCTTTCCTCTTTTCTGCGTCCTCGCGGATTTCAGCTTGTACCTCCCTTCCAGTCCTGATATTATCTCTGACCTGTTGTAAGAACTCAATCAGGCATCCTCCCCTTATCAAGGCCTCAATCTGGTTGCGCAAGTTATAGCGCTTTGAAGTGTTGTGGCCCACGTCTTCGTGAAAGTCGCAGTACTTGTACCGTTTTCTCCTGTCAGCTGGGGCCTTTATGGGAGCGGGCTTTTGGAGCAACCCTTTATCTCGTATGGCAAGGTAGACTGTTTCCTTGGAAGCATTCAAAGGGGTGTAGTAGTCATACCCTTTTTCCATTTCATTACTGGAGCCACGGTCCTGGGAGGCGGCGAAGCCCAGGGAGGGGTTCGTTTTGCTGGATATCTTTCTTTCCTATGCGGAGGAGCAGGGAGGCGATAGGTCGACCTGTTGGGAGGTTTATTCTGAGCTTTCTGCACTGGCTCAAATTTGAGGGCTTCTTTCTTCAGACGCTTTACCGTTCTCATGTCGTCATGTTCTATCTTGACCTTGAGTTGTTCGTCGATCTCGACCTGCTCCAGAGCCTGGTTATAGGCCTCCTGGTAAGTCTTGGGAGGTCTCTTGGCGAAAGAACGAAAAAGCTTTCCTGCCCAGAGGTTTCGCCTGAAGTTGGCGAGGGTTTCTTTTTTAGTGAAAACTCCCATTTGTATGACCTCCGTGTGAAATTGCTCCACATATGATTGAAGAGTTTCACTCCGTTCCTGGATCACATATTGGAGATGTATGGGATCTTTCGGGTGAGGTTTAACTCCTTGGAATTGTGAGCAAAAATCTGTTGATAATTTTGTGAAAGAATCAACGCTTCCAACGGGTAGTTTCCTGAACTAGGTTTTAGCGTAGTCGGTCAAGGTCATTGAGAACATTCTGCACATAGCTGCTCTGGTAGTGTTCTGGACCTCCATCTATTGAACGAAGCTCTCTAGGTGGCTTAGAGGATCTTCTGTTCCAGAGAACTTATCTGCTGGCATTTTGAATTTTGGGGGGAGCTCTGCTTCCCGGATCCTCCTAGTGAATGGAGCGTCCATCTCGCTCAGGGGATTCTTTTTGTCCTCCTTACTCTTTCCCTTCCTTATCTGCTGGACCTCTTTTTGTAGCTTTGCCAGCTGATCCCTCAGTCGCTTGTTCCCAGGTCTCTTCTAGTTAATCTCAGATTCCTCACTGTCGAATCTTTCTAATGAACTGGCAATTTCTATCCGGTCCTCCTCCTGGACATGATCCACTCGGGGAGTTTGTCTACTTTCCTCCTCTAGGACCCGGGTAGTTCTCCTAGATGTAGTTGGATGAGATAGCCCTTGAGGCTTCCAGGGTAAAAGCATCCACGGCAGACTTAACTAGCCGGGGTTGATATTGTGAAAGTCTTCTCAGAGCTGGGGGCATGGGTCCCAGCCTATACCGGATCGAACGTTGGGGCCCTGATCTATCTCGAGCCGGCTCTGGAGGAGAAGGTCCTAGGCGATCGAAAGCAGGTGGCCTAGCTCCGAGCCTGCTCGACTCTCCCTGATCATTCAGGTTGGTTGGCTGGATTGTAATGCCTTCAGCGAGGAGGCGGACGCGGACAGATTCTACGAAGGCCACCGCTTGTTGGTCGAGTGCTACCTGGCTCACTATAGGGTGGCCAGTAGCCCGTGTATTGGTTGTCTGGATCGAAGCTTGACTACTATATCCAGACTTTCTCCCCCTTCCTAGGGCTTTTCAGGGTTGGCCTCGCCGGAGATTGCTCCGGGACTCTGTGTTGGCCTTGGGAGTAGCAGAGCCTCAAAGTTCCTGTAAAACAATGAAAATATAAATGCAAATGATTGGTTAGTTGGGTGTAAGTTCCCACAGACGACGCCAGAAAGTGTTAATGGAAATTTTGCTCGGGATGAGAAATCTCAGTTAACGCCCTCAAGACCACTACCACGTAGGTGGTGGCCAAATTTTATTGTATATGTAACAGTGATTTATAAAGTGACAAGTAAGCAAGAATGTTTTTATTGAACATGCATGGTCTACAAATACAGAGGTTCTTCTCTCTTTTCTCTCAACCCTTTCTAGGGAATGGTCGATTGTTAGTCGTATGCCTGTCGAATAGTAGTCTCTTAATTTCATTTCTTTTCTTTTCTATTTATACATTGTTTGTAGGTCAACAGATTGATTCTCCCTTGATTTTCTCAATCTCCTCCTTATCGGGCGGGATTTCTCGTTTTAATGTCATTGACTTTTGGATTGACGTCCGAATTGAGAGTATCGTGGTGGAGATCAATTTGTTTCCTTTTTGGATTTTATTACTTGTTTTGCATGTAGGTAATGTTTCCAGATATGATTCAATGCATTCCTCGTATCCTTTCAGTATGATCCTTTATGGAGGTCGTTGGATATGACGATATGGTGTGGTGCATCAACCAGGGAGGTTGATTAGTATTTCGACCTTGATATCTGAGAAGTTTCATCCAGCTTGGAGCCAAATCTGGCTTCCCTTGACCTTTTCAAAGCTAGGTGTGGCCTCGACTGACCTTTTGAAGCTAGATGTGGCTTTGACTGACCTCGCGGCCTTTTACGGACATTCTTCTGTGTCAATCGAGGTACAGACGAGTCTCTGGAGCACTTGCGAGATGACCTTGACTTCGAGGAGCTTCTAGTTTTGGTGATGCTGGCTAGATCTGATCGTTCCGGGCTTTATCCTGGATGTTTCCGGAGCCCGTTCTTGTTCTTGGGGTGGTATCGCAGTTCGGCTCTGGATAGAGAGGTCTCCTGGTGGAAGCTCTCGGGTCCGGGCTCTACCCCAGATGTTTTCGGAGCCCGCCCTTGTTTCTGAGATGGTATAGTAGCTCGGCTCTGGATTGAGAGGTCTCCTGGTGAAATTCTCGGGTATGGAACCAGGTCTGGGAGGTGGAAAATTTCCCTTTGGTCCTTAGCCAATTTTGGCTATAAACACAAGGTTCGCAGGATTGCACAAAACTCTTTGCATCTTGGTGGATGGTCGGCCAATAGTACCATATACGAAGCACTTGATAGGCTAGAGCTTCCCCACCTATGTGGTTCCCACAGTCCTCAGAGTGGACCTCTCTCAGTGCCCACTTAGCATCATCGGGATGCAAGCACCAAAGTAAGGGGAGGGATCTGCCCCTCCTGTAGAGGTATCCGTCCACCATACTGTATCGAACCGAGAGTCTCTTAATTTTTCGGGCTTAGTCGGGCTCTTCAGGAAGCTCTCCTTCAAGGAGGTAAGCGACAATTGGGTCCATCAGGCAAGGCAAGCGATCTAGGGAACAAATTTCTCCACTTGTGGCTATGCTTGGCTGGGTGATTACTTGGAGGGGAATTCCCCTTGGTAGGGATTGGCCTCCGTTCGCCGCTATTTTAGCCAGAACATCTTCGCGATGGTTTTGGTGTCAAGGCACCTGATCGATCTTGAGTCCCTTAAATTTGCTTTTTGCAGCCATATTATCTCCCTTTGCCTGGTAAACCCCAGTCACCTGGTTTACAACAAGCAACGAATCTCTCTTGATCTGCAGGTAGTCGGCCTTTAGTTCAATGGCTACCTTCATCCCGGCTAGGAGGGCTTCATATTCCGCTTCGTTGTTGGTAGCTTTAAACTCGAATCTGAAATAGTGACAGAATTCAGTCCCCTCCGGATCTATCAAAACTATACCAGCTCCTCCCCTAGCTCGTCCGGATGCTCCGTCTGAAAAGAGGATCCATGGCTTGCAGCCTTCCGGCCAAATTTCGACCTCTGATACCTTCTCAGGGACCTCGTTTGATACTGAGGGATCATCTGGATCTGGGATCGCTGAGAATTCTGGTACGAAGTCGGCCAAAGCCTGTGCCTTAATCGTAGTCCAGGGCTTATACTTTAGGTCGAACTGAGTGAGCTCTAGTGCCCATAAGACTAGTCTCCCTGACACGTCTGGTCTTTGCAAGAATTGGCGGAGGGGTTGGTCTGTCACCACTGCTATTGTGTGAGCCTGAAAATAGGGACGGAGTTTCCTCGTTGAGATCACTAGAGCATAAGCGAGCTTCTCCAGGAGAATGTAATTCCTTTCTGAGTTGGTCAAAGCATGACTCACATAGTATATGGGTCTTTGAAAACCGTCGCTACAATCCTTAGGCCAAAGCCCCGCTTACCGCGGTTTCTGATACGGCCATGTAGATCTGCAACTCATCTCCGAGAACCGGCTTGACTAACAATGGGGGGCTTGTTAGGTACTCTTTTAAAGCTTGAAACGTTTGTTCGCTCTCCTGGCTCCATTTCATGTTCTTCCCTTATTTGATGACCTTGAAGAAAGGGAGATATTTATCGGTGGAGCGAGAGATAAACCTGTTGAGTGCCGCCACCCGTCCAGTCAGAATCTGTACTTGCTTGAGCGAGGTCGGGGATTCTAGGTCTAAGATAGCTTTGATTTTTTCTGGGTTGGCTTTTATACCTCTCTCATGAACCATGAACCCTAGAAACTTCCCTGCCGTTACCCCAAAGGCACATTTGGAGGGGTTCAAACTCATCTGGTTTTCCCTCAGTATGAGGAAGGTTTTGCTAAGGTCTTCCTGATGTCCTTTTGTGGTTGGGGATTTCGTGATCATGTTGTCGATGTACACTTCCATCGTCCTTCCTATCTCGGGCTTGAACAGCTTGTTAACTAGCCGCTGGTATGTGGCCCCCGCATTCTTCAAACCAGACGGCATCACCTTGTAGCAGTATAAGCCCTGCCCAGTAATGAAACTGGTCTTGTCTTGGTCAGCGGGGTGCATTTTAATTTGGTTGTATCCTGAGAATGCGTCCATAAAACTCAAAAGTTTATTTCCGGATGTGGAGTCAACCAGCTGGTCGATCTTTGGTAAAAGAAAACTGTCTTTCGAACAAGCCCGGTTGAGGTCAGTGTAATCGACACACATACGCCATTTCCCATTCGCCTTCGTGACCATGACAACGTTGGCGATCCATTCGGGGTAACGTACCTCTCTGACGAACCCTGCTTTGATCAATTTATCAACCTCTTCCTGCACCGCCGCGTTCCTATCAGCATTGAAGTGACGCCTCTTCTGCTTAACGGGCTTGACTGTTGGATCTACTGCTAGTCGGTGGGTGGCCAACGATGCCGGGATTCCAGGCGTTTCATCATGGTTCCAGGTGAAGATGTCGCTGAATTCCCTGAGAAGGTCAATCAGCCCTCTTTTTACTTCTAGATCAAGGGTGGCTCCGACCTTGACGACCTTGGAGGGATCGTCATTCCTGATAGGTATCTCTTCTAGTTTATCTACGGGCTGCCCGCTGGCCCATTTCTTACTCTGTTCTTCCTCGTAGGGCATGATAGGTTCGCTCTCCGGATGCCCAGGATGCTCCGCGGGCTCCTTCTCCTCCTGGATTATCCGGGACTTATCCATGTCTTCCTGGACTAATGTCATATGTACACATTGTTTCGCTAAGGCTGTAGGATTGGCAGATACTGCGTAGCATTTCCTGGCTGTCTGCTGATCTCCGCGTACCTCTCCTACTTTGGTTCCAACCGGGAATTTCAGGACGTTGTGGTATATGGACAAGACTCCCTACAAGGAGGACAAGAAAGGTCTCCCTAGGATGGCGTTGTAGGCCAATGGGGTGTCCACCACAACAAAGTCGGTCATAACATTCTGTTAGAGCGAGGTGATCCCGATGATTACTGGGAGGATCATTGACCCCATTGGTATGATCGAGTCCCCAGTGAAACCGTAAAGTTAAGTGGTACAGCTGTTGTAACAACGTTGCTTCAGGTTCAATTTTTCTAGGGTATCCCTGAAGAGGATATCTACACTGCTACCTGTATCCACGAGCACGTGATGGACCAGACAGTTGGCGATTTGTATCGTGATTACCATAGGATCATTATGAGGTTGCACAGTGTTGAAGACGTCTGCTTCAGTGAATACGATCTGTGCTGATTGGAAGGGCTCTAGCGGGCTCTGGCTGACTTCGACGATCCCTCGGCTTTCTCCTGATGCGGGGAACCTTTCTTGCGTGGTTTTTTCCGGGAATTATTGGAAACTCCAGCCAGTGTAGGACCTCCGCTGATAGTGTGCATCACCTGGATCTGTTGCATTAAGTTAGCCTGCTCCCCTTTCCTCTTTTCCGCGTTCTCACGGATTTCGGCTTGTACCTCCCTCCCAATCCTGATATTATCTCTGACCTGTTGCAAGAACTCAATCAAGCATCCTCCCCTTATCAGGGCTTCAATCTGGTTGCGCAAATTATAGCACTCTGAGGTGTTGTGGCCCACATCTTCTTGGAAGTCGCAGTACTTGTACCGATTTCTCCTGTCGGCTGGGGCCTTTATGGGAGCGGGCTTTTGGAGCAACCTTGTTAATAGCCAAAATTGGCTAAGGACCAAAGGAAAATTTTCCACCTCCCAGACCTGTTCCCATACCTGAGAGTTTCACCAGGAGACCTCTCAATCTATAATTGAATTGCGATACCACCCCATGAACAAGGGTGGGCTCCGGAAACATCCAGGATAGAGCCCAGACCCGAGAGCTTCCACCAGGAGACCTCTCTATCTAGAGCCGAACTGCGATACCACTCCAGGAACAAGGACGGGCTCCGGAAACATCCGGGATAGAGCCCGAAACGATCAGATTTAGCCCGCATCACCAAAACTAGAAGCTCCCTGAAGTCGAGGTCACCTCGCAAATGCTCCAGAGACTCGTCTGTACCTCGATTGACACAGAAGAATGTCTCTAAAAGGCTGCGAGGTCAGTCGAAGCCACACCTAGCTTCAAAAGGTTAGTCCAGGCCACGCCAAGCTTCGAAAAGGTCAAGGGAAGCCAGATCTGGCTCCAAGCTTGATGAAACTTCTCAGATATCAAGGTGCACCACACCATGTCATATCCAACGGCCTCTATAAAGGATCATGCTGAAAGGATACGAGGGATACACTGAATCATATCTGAAAACGTTACCTATATGCAGAACAAGTAACAAAATCCAAAAAGGAAACAAACTGATCTCCACCATGATACTCTCAATTCGGATGTTAATTCAAAGTCAATGACATTAATACAAGAAATCCCACCCGATAAGGAGGAGACTGAGAAAATCAAGGGAGAATCAGTTTGTTGACTTACAAAGTATGTATAAATAGAAAAGAAAGGAAATGATAAAGGAGACTACTATTCGACAGGCATACGACAAACAATCAACCATTCCCTAGAGAGAGTTGAGAGCAAAGATAAAACAATTTCTGTATTTGTATACCATGCATGTTCAATAAAATATTCTTGCTTTCTTGTCATTTTATAAATCATTGCTACACATATAATAAACCTTGGCCACCACCTACGTGGTAGTGGTCTCGAGGGCGTTAACTAAGATTTCTCATCCCGAGCAAAATTTCTGTTAACAAACCCTTTATCTCGTATGGCAAGGTAGACTGTTTCCCTGGAAGCATTCAAAGGGGTGTAGTAGTCATACCCTTTTTCCCCTTCCATTACTGGAGCCACGGTCTTGGGAGGCGGCGAAGCCCGGGGAGGGGTTCATTTTGCTGGATATCTTTCTGGCCTATGCAGAGGAGCAGGGAGGCAATAGGTCGACCTGTTGGAAGGTTTATTCTGAGTTTTCTGTGCTGGCTCAAATTTAGGGGCTTCTTTTTTCAAACGCTTCGCCGTTCTCATGTCGTCGTGTTCCATCTTGACCTTGAGGTCTTCGTCGATCTCGACCTGCTCAAGAGCCCTGTCGTAGGCCTCCTGGTAAGTCTCGGGAGGTCTCTTGGCGAAGGAACGGAAAAGCTTTCCTGCCCATAGATTTCGCCTGAAGTTGGCGAGGGTTTCTTTTTCAGTGAAGACTCCCATTTGTATAACCTCCTTGTGAAATCGCTCCACGTACGATCGAAGAGTTTCACTCCATTCCTGGATCACATATTGGAGGTGTATGGGATCTTTCGGGCGAGGTTTGACTCCTTAGAATTGTGAGCAAAAATCTGTTGATAATTTCGTGAAGAATCCACGCTACCAACGGGCAGTTTCCTGAACCAGGTTTTCACGTAATCGGTCAAGGTCAGTTGGAAACATTCTGCACATAGCTGCTCTGGTAGTGTTATGGACCTCCATCTGTTGAATGAAGCTCTCTAGGTGGCTTAGAGGATCTTCCGTTCCAGAGAACTTATCTGCAGGCATTCTGAATTTTGGGGGGAGCTCTGCTTCCCGGATCCTTCTAATGAAGGGAGCGTTCATCTCGCTCAGGGGATCCTTTTTGTCCTCTTTATTCTTTCTTTTCCTTATCTGCTGGACCTCTTTTTGTAGCTTTGCCAGCTGATCCCTCAGTCCCTTGTTCCCAGGTCTCTTTGAGTTAACCTCAGATTCCTCACTGTCGAATCTTTCTGATGAACAAGCAATTTCTATCCGGTCCTCCTCCTAGACATGATCCACTCGGGGAGTTTGTCTACTTTCCTCCTCTAGGGCCCGGGCAGTTCTCCTGGATGTAGTTGGATGAGATAGCCCTCGTGGCTTCTGGGTAAAAGCATCCGCGGCAGACTTAACTAGCCTGGGTTGATATTGTGAAAGTCTTTTCAGAACTGGGGGCATGGGTCCCAGCTTATCCCGGATTGAACGTTGGGGCCCTGATCTATCTCGAGCCGGCTCTTGAAGGGGAGGTCCCAGGCTATCGAAAGCAGGTGGTGCTCTCCCTGATGATGAGAAGGTTTTTGCCATCAGAAAACTGTCCATCAAAACAATTTATAAAACCTATGCGATGCGTTCACAAGTAGAAATACTTGTAAAGCGGTAAGCACGGGTGTCGTCCACTAAGATCTGGGTAGCGATGATAAGATTAGGATTAATATAACTAGTATGCATAAAAGTAAAGTGATGGTGAATGAAGATACAATATAAACTAAACTATGAAAGCAAATAAAATGGGATGACAATGGAGTGATGAATGAATGATGATGGAACTACGGAGTTGATGTACTCGTAAGTGAATATTGGGGCAATTGCAACAAACTCTCAATTAAGCACGTTTTGACAAATGTAACCAACCTAGGGTGTATAGTGTTGGTATATATCTATAGCAAGAGGTCAACCTAGGGTGTATAGCGAAGACCTCCTACTAGAGATTAATCCCTCATAAGCAACCAAACAGTGGCTAGTTACTCAATTGAGACGTGTTCCATGAATGCTCATCTATCTAGCTATGGCTCAACCTATTACTAATGTAGCCATCCTAGGATGTATAGTGATGGCTTCCAATTCCCTCACAAGTGGCCGACCTTTTCCGAGTATTCAGTGTTACTTTCCTAAGTACCAGATCCCCTTCCTTGAAGTTTCTGGCTCTGACTTTTTGGTTGAAGTATCTAGCGATCCTGCTCTGGTAGATCGCTACTTTCTCTACTACCCGGTCTTGCTTTTCTTCTAAGAGGTCTAGACTAGCCCGGAGCTTGACTTCGTTACTTTTGGGCTCAAAGTGTTGTACCCTGAACGAGGTCAATTTATGCTCGATGGGGAGGACTGCTTCAACCCTGAAGGCCAGGGAGTAAGGGGTTTCTCCAGTAGCTGTTCTTTTTGTAGTCCGGTATGCCCAAAGGACTTCTGGTAGCTCTTCGGCCCATTTACCTTTCCTCTGCTGAAGCTTCTTCTTCAGAAGTTTCTTGATTGTCTTGTTGGTGGATTCCACCAGCCCGTTAGTCTGGGGATGAGCCACTGAAGCGAGCCTGAGGTCGATCCCCAATCCCTTGTAGAAGTCTTTGAATCGGACGTTGTCGAATTGCTTTCTTAGGTCGGCTACAATGATGAGAGGGGTCCCGAACCTGCATACCACGTTAGTCTTGATGAACTTGGTTGTATCCTTTTCTGATATTCGAGCAAGAGGCCCTGCCTCGACCCATCTTATGAAGCAGTCAATAGCCACGATAGCATGTTTCATCTGTCCAGGAGTGGTAGGAAGTGGCCCAATTAGGTCGATTCCCCACATGGCAAAGAGGTAAGGTGAGCTGAGGGACGACAGTCGCTCGGGCGGCTGGTGGCTCAAGTTTGAGGTTCTTTGACAAGGTTCGCAGGATTGCACAAAGCTCTTTGCATCTTGATGGATGGTCGGCCAGTAGTACCCCATACGAAGCACCTGATAGGCTAGAGCTTCCCTACCTATGTGGTTCCCACAGTCCCCAGAATGGACCTCTCTGAATGCCCACTTAGCATCATCGGGATGCAAGCACCTAAGTAGAGGGAGGGATCTGCCCCTCCTGTAGAGGTATCCGTCCACCATACAGTATCGAACTGAGAGTCTCTTAACTCTTCGGGCTTGGTCGGGCTCCTCAGGAAGCTCTCCTTCAAGGAGATAGGTGACGATTGGGTCCATCCAGCAAGGTAGGCGATCCAGGGAACAAATTTCTCCATTTGTGGCTATGCTTGGCTGGGTGATTAATTGGAAGGGGAATTCCCCTTGGTAGGGATTGGCCTCCGTTCGCCGCTATTTTAGCCATAACATCTGCGCGATGGTTTTGGTGTCGAGGCACCTGATCGATCTTGAGTCCCTTAAATTTGCTTTTCAGCAACCGAGCTAGATTTAAGTAGGCAACCATATTATCTCCCTTTGCCTGGTAGACCCCAGTCACCTGGTTTACAACAAGCAATGAATCGCTCTTGACCTGCAGGTAGTCGGCCTTTAACTCGATGGCTACCTTCATCCCGGCTAGGAGGGCTTCATATTCCGCTTCGTTGTTGGTAGCTTTAAACTCGAATCTGAAACAGTGACTAGAATTCAGTCCCCTCCGGATCTATCAAAACTATGACAGCTCCTCCCCCAGCTCGTCCGGATGCTCCGTCTGAAAAGAGGATCCATGGCTTGTAGCCTTCCGGCCAATTTTCGACCTCGGATATCTTCTCAAGGACCTCGTTTGATACTGAGGGATCAACTGGATCTGGGATCGCTGAGAATTCTGCCACGAAGTCGGCTAAAGCCTGTGCCTTAATCGTAGTCCGGGGCTTATATTTGAAGTCGAACTGAGTGAGCTCTAGTGCCCATAGAACTAACCTTCCTGACACATCTGGTCTTTGCAAGAATTGACGGAAGGGTTGGTCTGTCACCACTGCTATTGTGTTGAGTGCCCATAGAACTAACGGAGCGAGAGATAAACCTGTTGAGTGCTGCCACCCATCCAGTCAGAATCTGTACTTGCTTGAGCGAGGTCGAGGATTCCAAGTCCAGGATAGCTTTGATTTTTTCTGGGTTGGCTTCGATACCTCTCTCATGAACCATGAAGCCCAGAAAATTTCCTGCCGTTACCCCAAAAGCACATTTGGAGGGGTTCAAACGCATCTGGTGTTCCCTCAGTATGAGGAAGGTTTTGTGAAGGTCTTCTTGATGTCCCTTTGTGGTTGGGGATTTCGTGATCATGTCATCGATATATACTTCCATCGTCCTTCTTATCTCGGGCTTGAACAATTTGTTAACCAGCCGCTGGTATGTGGCCCCTACATTCTTCAAACCAAACGGCATCACCTTGTAGCAGTAGAAGTCTTCAGGTGAAACTTTCGGGTATGGAACCAGGTCTAGGAAGTGGAAAATTTCCCTTTGGTCCTTAGCCAATTTTGGCTTTTAACAGAAGGATAGCCCGTGAGTTTTGCCCAGTTGGAGGGTTTCTCACGTAAATCAACCCTTGTGTTTTTATTGTGTTCCACATGTTTTTGTTGGATTGGTTGATTGCTAATATGGGGTAGGCCCATGATGGAACCGAGGTGGTTAAGGACTTCAAGCATCAAGTCCTCCAAACACAATTCGAGCAAATTAGAATGGAGGAGGATGACTGCTTCAACGACTTTCAAGTGAAGTTAATGGACATAGTCAATCAAAGCCATCAACTTGGTGACCCCTATTCGGATAGGAGAATCAAGCAAAAAATTATGAGGTCGCTTCCAACAAGATTTGAGTCAAAAGTGACGGCTCTTGAGGAGAACAGTGATTACAAGAATATGAAACCAAGTGAAGTTATACGAAGACTTCTAGCGTATGAGTCTAGGTGGACTCCTACACCTACACCTCAAAAGAAGCAAAAGAGTATTGCTTTGAAAACTTCCAAAGTAGAGAAAGAGGAAGATGACTCAGATGAGGAGATGGCCCTCATGGTGAAAAGATTCAAGAAGTTCATCAATTTTGAGAAGAAGGGATTTGGATCCAAAGGAAAGGAAATGAAGAAGAAGACTCATTTCAAGAAGTTTGAGTCAAGTGAAGACAAGCCCATAAGAAAATGGATTCAATGCTTCGAATGTGGAGGTTTCGGACACATCTCCACGGATTGTGGCATTTTAAAGAACAAGAAGAAAGGAAAGGCTATGACCGCCACGTGGAGCGATGGTGATGACTTGGAAGAAGAAGGAGAATCCTCGGATGATGAGGATCATGTGGCAAACTTTATTGCCTTTGCATCTTCTCTCAAGAGTAAGGAAGCAATAGATGATGAAGAGGAAGAGAAACAAAGTGAAGATGACTCTAGTGATGGTGACTCTTCATCCCATTCAACAAATATGGATGTAGGAGGAATGGATCTAGAAGGGTTCATTGAGCATTTTCAAAGCTCAAGATTGAAGATGAAGAAAGAGATTCAAAGGCTAAAGGGTGAGAATCTCAAGCTATCTAACGAAGTCACTCACCTAAATAGAGAAGTGAAGATGGCAAAAATAAATGAGGAATTGATGGAAAAGGAGCTTGAAGAAGCAAGAGAGATCATTGCTAAGATGACTTCAAGTACAAACAAACTCGACCACATGTTGGGAGTTGGCAAGAGGCCAAGTGATAAGAAGGGTTTTGGCTATGAAGATGACAAGGAGACCTCATCCTCAAGCGAGACTGTGTTTGTCAAGAGCTTGGACATCAAGGAGCCTCCACCCCCACAACATCCTACGAAGAAGATTGAACTAGGAGAGTGCTCTAAGGATTCTCAAGTCAAGGTAGCACAAGGGAAACAAGCTCAAGCTCAATCAACAAGGGTTCATCAAGCAAGTTTCCCTCAACCCAAATACCATCAAGCCAAGAAGCAATTCATGCAAGGTCAACAAAGGAAGCAATCCATTCCAACTCAACAACAAAGAAGGAGAGAACCAATCCAACACCAAAGGCAAGCTCAAATGCGTGGGAAAGCCCCTCTGTATTCACAAGGGCATGGTATGTCTTCTTATTTCATTCCCACTTGTCATTTTTGTGGTGTTGATGGTCACATTAGACCTAAATGCTTCAAATACATTAAAATGTTTAGAATCAAGAGCATGATTGAAAGAAATAGAGCTAGAGCCAAAATACATGTTCCTAGGAAATCTAGAGCCAATTTGCATGATCCTAGGAAATCTAGAGTCAATGTGACTAATACCACTAGGAATGAGAACATTTCACCTAGGTGGATTAGAAGAGATGACTATTTTTTCTATGTGGCTCAAATTGCCTTGAAGGCAAATGCCTCTAACACTTGGTATTTGGATAATGGGTGTTCTAGGCATATGACGGGGAATAACATTTTCTTTAAATCCCTTGTCTTGGAGGATGGAGGATTTGTCACCTTTGGTGATGGATCTAGAAAGAAAGTCATAGGGAAAGGAACCATTTCCATTCCCGATTTACCCTCCCTGTCTAATGCTTTACTTGTTGATGGCTTGCAAGCCAATCTTATAAGCATTTCTCATCTTAATGATGATGGACTCTCCGTCTTGTTTAACAAAAATGATTGCTCTATTTTAATGCCAAATGGACAAACCTTGCTAAAAGGAAAGAGATCTAGTGACAATTGCTATTGTCTTGAAGCTAGTGCTATCTCTTGCAATATGTCCAAGTGTGAGGAAGTTGAGTTGTGGCATCAAAGACTTGGCCACATGAACTATCGAGATTCGAGGATCTTAGATAAGTTCAAGGTTGTGCGTGGTCTCCCTAAGCTTGGGAAGAAATTCGATGGCGTTTGTGGACCTTGTCAACAAAGGAAACAAACCAAAAGTATGCACAAGAAAGGCAAGTATCTCACCACCAAGGAGCCATTAGAGCTTCTACATATGGACCTTATGGGTCCCATGCAAACCGAGAGTCTCGGTGGCAAGAGATACATTTTTGTTTGTGTTGATAATTTCTCTAGATTTACATGAACATATTTTCTTAGAGAAAAATCTGAAACATTTGAAAATTTTAAAATGCTTTGCATTTAAATTCAAAATGAAAAGAACTCACACATTAAAAGCATTAAAAGGATTAGGAGTGGCCATGGGAGGGAATTTGAGAATGCTTGTTTTGAAAGCTATTGCAATAGCTTAGGCATTTCCCATGAGTTTTCGGCTCCTAGAACTCCTCAACTAAATTGGGTTGTTGAGAGGAATAATATGGTCCTTCAAGAGATGGCCCATGTGATGTTGCTTAGCAACAATGTCCCTAGGACCCTTTGGGCCTAGGCCATCAATACGGCTTGCTACATAGGAAATAGAGTCTTCCTAAGGCCCGGTACTAGGCAAACCTCCTATGAATTATGGAAGGGTAGGAAGCCAAATGTTAGCTACTTCCACTCATTTGGGAGCAAATGCTACATTCTAAATGACCGAGATCAACTTGGCAAGTTTGATGCCAAGAGTGATGAGAGGATTTTCATTGGCTATGCCCTTACTAGTAAGGCCTATAAAGTTTTCAATTTAAAAACTTGGAGTGCCATAGAATCATCTAATGTTGTCATAGATGATTGTTGGCCTAAGATTAGAGAACATGATGAGGAGGTCATTGTGCTTGACGATTCTTCCTTGGAAAAGAATGGTGAGACTTCAATTGATGTGAAGTCAAGTCTTGACGAAGAGGTCATTCAACCTCTTGATAGAGATCCATCCTTGGACTCTAAAGAACCCGCTTTATGGGTTAGACATCTCCACAACAAGAATGACATTCTTAGAGATGTGAATGAGGGTGTTAGGACTAGGCGTCAAATAGCTAATCAAATTAGCTATACTTGTTACACCTCTCAAATTGAACCCAAAAAGGTTGATGAAGCCTTGAATGATGAGTTTTAGGTTCTTGCCACGCAAGAAGAGCTAAACCAATTTGAAAAAATTAGGTTTGGACTCTAGTTCCTAGACCCAAGGACACTGATGTTATAGGCACCAAATAGGTGTATAGGAACAAGTCAGATGAAAATGGCAACATTGTGCGCAACAAGGCTAGACTTGTGGCACAAGGATACTCTCAAATTAAGGGTATTGACTTTGAGGAGACTTTTGCTCCGGTTGCCCGTCTTGAGTCCATAAGGCTTCTTTTATCCATATCATGTGTGCACAAGTTCAAATTGTATCAAATGGATGTTAAGAGTGCCTTCCTCAATGGTGTCTTGCATGAGGAAGTGTTTGTTGAGCAACCCAAGGGGTTTGTGGATCCACACCACCCGAACCATGTCTATCGCCTCAAGAATGCTTTATATGGGTTGAAACAAGCACTGAGGGCTTGGTATGAGCGCCTCACTCTCTATCTTGTAGACAATGGCTACTCAAGAGGTAGTGTTGACAAGACTTTATTCATCAAGGGCTACAAAGATAAGCTCTTCATAGCTCAAATATATGTCGATGATATTGTTTTTGCTCCACCAAAAAATCCAAAGTCCAACAATTTGTTGATGTCATGTCTCATGAGTTTGAGATGAGTCTTGTTGGGGAGCTTAATTACTTCCTAGGTTTGCAAATCAAGCAATTTCATGATGGGATTTTCATATCCCAAGCTAAGTATGCTAAGAACCTAGTGAAGAAGTTTGGCCTTGAGAATGCCAAACATTGTGACACACCCATCAGTACCACCTTGAAACTAAGCAAGGATGCTAGTGGCAAGAGTGTGGAACAAAGTCTTTATCGTGGCATGATTGGTAGCTTGCTTTACTTAACCACAAGTAGGCCCGATATAGCCTTTAGTGTGGGTGTATGTGCTAGGTACCAAGAGGATCCCAAGGAATTCCATCTCTCCTCCATGAAGAGAATCATTCGATATGTCAATGTGGCTTTCCAACTATGGGATATGGTACTCTTTTGACACTAATGCTAGCTTAGTTGGCTTTAGTGATGCAGATTGGGCAGGAAATTGTGATGATAGGAAAAGTACATTGGGCGGTTGCTTCTTCCTAGGCAACAACTTGGTCTCATGGTTTTGCAAGAAGCAAAATTCCATCTCTCTATCCAATGTTGAAGCGGAATACATAGCCACCGGGAGTGCTTGCACACAACTCCTTTGGATGAAGCAAATGCTTGTGGATTATGTCTTCGATCAAGTTATTCTAACCCTTTATTATGATAACACGAGTGCTATTAACATTTCAAAGAATCCGGTTCAGCACTCTAGGATAAGCATATAGACATTAGGCATCATTTCATTAGAGAACTAGTTGAAAATATATGCATTGCACTTGAGCATGTGGGCACTAATGATCAACTAGCGGATTTATTTACAAAACCCTTAGACTCAATTAGGTTCAAGTCACTTAGTAGGTCTATTGGAATTTGTCATATGCCTTGATGAGTTTTGGTGATTGACCCCTTATGGGGAGCTCAAGCAAAGAGAGCAACCTTGCATGTTGAAATAAGCAAAAACTTGATCAACTTTATGCTTCTTTATTAATTGCTTGAGTATTTGTGGTTGTGCTTATATATTTTCTTATATGGCTTTTTATTCAATAAGTGTGCCTTGCTTGGTTTGTAATCCATGTCACCTCTAAGTTCAAACATGCATTTTTGGATTAGGAGAATTGATTGGGAAGTACATTTGAATGACCTATAATTTATCTCCATGACATGTGAACTTGATTATGACATGCTCAAAATGATATGCATGAAATGGTTTTTGATTGCTTTAATGCAAATGTGTGTGAATGTAAATGAGAAGACTAATCAATAAGGATCTTGTATCCATGCAATTAATAAGGATTTTATATCCAAATTAGTCCTTCTCTCTCTTCTTAATGGTTAAACAAGACTACTATCATACCGATATTTATCCGGAAAAATCGAATAGGATCTCTTGATCCAATGTCTTGGTTGGCCTTTAAGGATTGATATTGTTATTTGTGTGTTGACAATTCTTCAAAAAAAAACTATATCTTGTTTATTTATGACAAAAGGGTGCAAATTGGTTTAAATTCCTTTGGAACCCTTTTGATGTTCACTTTGCCAAATACCATTTGCTTGAACTATGATGTTACATATCTTACATCCAAAGCAACTAAGTCACACATTTACTTCTTAAAAATAAAACCTCAGGATTCTCTCTCAATTAATTAAGTTGCATAAAGTTGTTGTATATGATTATGCACTTATCTTGCAAATAACTCTCTTTGCTAAAGTGACCTGTTTAGGAAAAGCTCCCTTGCCTATCTCGTGACAAAAAGGGGGAGTAGTGTGGTTTATTTAAGGGAGTTGCATATTCAAGGGGATTATCTTGTTGAGGGGGAGTAACCCATTTACGGGGAGCATTTGCATTGGTTGCTTCTTGCATGTTGTAGTTTTCTTTTATTATGCAAATTGCTTTTATTTTTTATCTCTCTTGATCACCTCACATACACTTGTCTTGGAAAGTGTAGTCTCATTGTTTTGTCGGGATGGTGGCTATTCTACAAGAGATTGAAGATTTGAAGACCTAGTATCTAGGTATCTATTTGTAATGTAGAAAACTTTTTTTGTTGACCTCTAGTTTTTATTTTTTATTGTGAGAATGATTTGTGAGTGGTGGTTTTGCCACGAAATAGCCAAAGGGGGAGATTGTAAGTTCCTCATATTTTGATTGGCTTATTTTGTTGACAAACCACATTGGGGATTAATTTTGTAAGGGTAAATTAGGCCTCACTAGGTGTGATCAAGCTTCAAGGGCATCATCTTTCTCAAGAGTACTTCAAAGGTATCTCACTTGTTTAACCCTCTTTGAAGAGATCTAGTTGCACACACTCATTTGCATGCATTATGTTCTTATTTTCATGCAATTGAATGATGCATTGTATGCCACTTATCACACTCCACACTTGCACTTTTTGCACATCACTTAGTGTGTTGAGTTTGCCCCGAAAAGAGAATTTCTTCTCTTAGCGCGGCCTAGACCACTTGGCAAGACATGCTTGCACCGTGGCATACAGAGCGATATACCTCAGTAGGGTCATGCTTCGCGCACAGCTTCATGTGCACTTGTACACGTGGCGGTCCAAGTCGCGATGTTGTTCAGTAGGCCACTGTTGCCTATACCGCGGCCTATGCACCTGCATGCACAGCGCCCTATAACGAGTTGTTGTCCAGACGGTGCACTGCTGTGTGTACCACGGTCTGGACACTTGCCTGCAACGCGGTCCAGCAAGCGGTATTGAAGGGATTGAGTGCCCTAAGTTCAAAACGACGCAGTTTTGACTAGGGCTCCCATATATATATTCTCTCTTCTTCCTTGCTCGTTTTTATGAGTTTAAGAAGTCATTTTAGAGAGATCAAGCTTCCTTTAGAGAGAGGAGCTCCCAAGAACTACTCTTTACTCAACCAAACACAAGTCCATGTGTATCTAACATCTTACAAGCATCATCTCATCATGGATTCTTCTTGTTTTCATTTACTAGGTAACTTGAACATGCCCTAAATCTCATTGTAGTTATTTATGTTCTTGTTTTCCTACGGTTAGCTCTTTTATATGAATTTATTGCATATCTTTATTTTCAATGGCATTTATAACATGTTTGAGTTGTTGTTTGTTGGTTGAGAGCTTTGTTCATTGAAAGCTAGCATTTAGGACGATTTTACCCTTCAAGCTAAATCTTCATGCATTTGCATTTAGATATTGATATCTAGGATTTGCACTCATTGACATCTTTAAATCCTTAGATAAGCATTTATTGTAGCCTAGCATTAATTGCATATTAGAGTTTTCATATATATTTACATAGGTTGCTTAATCTCTTCATTGATTGTTAAGCTTTGTGACTAAGTGGATTAGTGCACAAGCTTGTGGTCTAGAATCACTATTAAAGGCCCGTTAGGTAGAGTGAAAAGGTTAGTGACCAAGTAGGTGTGACTTGAGGTCAACCTAGGTTGTAAACTTTCATTCAAATAGTGGATTTGAGGACCGTATGTGGCTAGAAGGATAGCCCGTGAGTTTTGCCCTGTTGGAGGGTTTCTCACGTAAATCAACCCTTGTGTTTTTATTGTTTTCCGCATGTTTATGTTGGATTGGTTGATTTCTAGTATGGGGTAGGACTATTAAAATTGATTAAGTCGAAAAGTTGGTAATAAATCAACTAAAACCTATTCACCCCCCCCCCCCCTGTAGGTTGTATTAGACACACTTTGTGTAATTTCACTCACAATAAAGAATAAAAACTAGAGGTCAACAAAAATATATTCTACATTACAAATAGATACCTAGATACTAGGTCTTCAAATCTTCAAGCTCTTGTAGAATAGCCATCATCCCAACAAAACAATGAGACTACACTTTCCAAGACAAGTGTATGAGAGGTGATCAAGAGAGATAATAAATAAAAGCAATTTGCATAATAAAAGAAAACTACAACATGCAACAAGCAACCAATGCAAATGCTCCCCCTAAATAGGTTACTCCCCCTCAACGGGACAATCTCTCCAACTATGCAACCCCCTTAAATAAACCACACTACTCCCCCTTTTTGTCACGAGATAGGCAATGGAGCTTTCCCCAAACGGGTAACTTTAGCAAAGAGAGTTATTTGCAAGATAAGTGCATAATCATATACAACAACTTTATGCAACTTAATTAATTGAGAGAGAATCATTGAGGTTTTATTTTTAAGAAGAAAATGTGTGACTTAGTTGCTTTGGATGTAAGACATGTAAAATCATAGTTCAAGCAAATGGTATTTGGCAAAGTGAACATCAAAAGGGTTCCAAAGGAATTCAAACCAATTTGCACCCTTTTGCCATAATTATACAAGATATAGCTTTTAAGAGTTTGAGCACACACAAGCAACCATGTCAATCCTTAATGGTCAATCAAGACATGGATATAAAATCCTTATTAATTGAATGAATATAGAATCCTTATTGGTTGTTGTCTTGTTCAACCATTAAGAAAAGAGCCAAAGCTAAATTGGATGAGACATCCTTATTTATTACATGGACACAAGGTCCTTATTGAGTTTAGCTTTGTCAAGCTGCTTCCACACACATTTGCACACACAATTCATGCACAATATTTTAGCATGTCAAAATCAAGTCACATGTCAAGGAGATAAATTTTAGGTCATTCAAATATACTTCCCAATCAATTCTCCTAATCCAAAAATGAATGTTTGAACATAGAGGTGACATGGATTACAAACCAGGCAAAGCACACTTATTGAATAAAAAGCCATATAAGAATATATATAAGCACAACCAAAAATACTCAAGCAATAAATAAGGAAGCATAAAGTTGATCAAGTTTTTGCTTATTCAGCATGCAAAGTTGCTCTCTTTGCTTGAGCTCCCTATAAGGGGTCAATTACCAAAACTCATTAAGGCATATGACAAATTCCAATAGACCTACTAAGTGACTTGAACCTAGTTGAGTTTAAGGGCTTTGTAAATAAGTCCGCTAGTTGATCATTCGTGCCAACATGCTCAAGTTCAATGCATTTGTTTTCAACTAGCTCTCTAATGAAATGATGCCTAATGTCTATGTGCTTTGTCCTAGAGTGCTGAACCAGATTCTTTGAAATGTTAGTTGCACTCATGTTATTGATCGGTCTATTTCTATACATATTTTAGGTCCCCATTTCCTATTATTTGTGCTTTTTTTTGGTGAAATTAGGTATTTTATGTGTTTGTTGAGCATGTATAGGTCACATTCCTTAGATGAAGTGTTTGAAGGTATTTTCAAGGAAAAGAGCTTAAATGTGAAGAAAAAGAGCAAAGCTGTCATCCACCGATGTGTAGGTTGCTCGTCATGCACGACCTCCACCGCGGCACGTCCAGCGGTACATTTCAGTAGGCTTTCTTTTCTTTTCCGCAGTCCATACCGCCTCCCAGGCATCAACCTCAACCGCGGTCTATGCCGCACATCATTCCGGGAAAGGCTGATTTGGCCAGTGCAGAATAGCCATATTTCAGAGCCCATATCTCTCAGCTCGGATTGCATTATGTGTCCTACTACCTATGAATGGAAAGCCCCGGAAGTCTAGTTTTCGGCGCACTTTTCAGATCACAATTCCGATATTCCTAGAAGAAGTTATGCCTGTTTTAGTATCCGATGGTCACATCAGTCATAATTCCGTGAATAGTGACGGGATTTGTTTTGCAAGTTGTCGGAACGGGAAATATTACCTTCTTGGACATGAGTGTGAGTCTTGGAAAGCAAGTTGACACCTAATCCTTATCATCCTTCAATAAGTAATTAATTTGAGTGGATTAGGAAAGAATTAAATCCTAAAAAAGGTAGAGTTCCAAAAGGGAACCAATTTCCTTGTTGTTTAAGGACTTGGCTTATCATCTAAAGCCTATAAAAACCCATGTGAACCCTAATTTCGAGAGAGAAGCCAAGGGAGGTCCCAAGCCACCAAGGGGGCCGTACCCCATCACTCCACCACCATACATCACCACACACTCATCTGTAGGGAAAAATCGATATAAAACGCAGCGGAAGAAACGAAAAATAGATTTCGTATGGTTTTAAAATTTTTCTTAAAGTTGAACCTTAACCTTTTAATTAATTAAACTCAAATATATACGGTTAGAGTTAAATACCTCTTGACGCGTGATCCGATTGACTTACATCGATTGGTAATCAGCAAAATCTTTTCCGATGCCGTGAACAGTACCAGCGTGAACAGTACCCGCAGTGAACAGTGATCGTGAACAGTACCCCCGCCGTGAACAGTGATCGTGAACAGTACCACGAGATCTTCCAATCCGATCACGTACGTGAATCACCTAGGAGCGTGGTCTCCCTTTTTCTTTGAATTGCAAACCTGAGAATGGATGAACAAAGTTTTCTTTTTCTTTTGTTAGTCACAAAACAATCAAAAGAAGACAAAAATTATTCCGGTCACTTTTGAGTTCTCAATCTAATGATCGAAACTCGCGTGAACCTAATTCGATGTTGTACACACAAGCTTATTGATGAACAAGCAATCAGTGTACTATCAAAGAATAATCTCTTCTCTCTTTTATGTTTAGTAGAATAAAAATTATCCTTTTCTATGAATTAAGAAGAAGAAGAAAAATTGAATCATTCAATCAACTATGGTGGCCGAATTCTATATGTGGAATTATATAGGTGGCCGAAATTTTGCTTCCTCTTCTATTTAGGATTGCCGAAATCTTCCTCTAAATGGACTAGGGTTGCCGCAAATCACATACCAAAAAGAGTTTGTGTTGCACCCTAATTTCTATCAACCTTTAGACTTCAAAACCTAATCCAACTCATAGATATTTTTATTCTTTTATTGACTAAATAAAAAGACTTCTTATTTGATTAAATAAATAAAATTAATTATTTATTTTCTTATCAAACAAGTCTTTTACTTTTAATATACTACTACCAATAGTATAACTTTAGGAAATATATTTCCTGATCAGAAAAAGATTTGTTTCTTAATTAAACAATTAATTAATAAATTAACTAATTCTTATTTAATTAAAACAATGAAACAAAATAATATATTAGGTTCATATATACACCTTGCCGCCCCACTTATATAAATGAGCCATATATTATTTTCTTATTTCATTTAATCCATTGGACTTTAAATAAAAGCCCACATGTGAACCAGACCCATTCTTACTAAAAGAAACAAGCCCACATGTCTCCTTCTAATATATTAATATAATAGTGCAGCCCATTAATTAAATAATAGACATATTATATTCTTGATATATTAAAAACAATTCTAGATGGACCCTAAAATCGGCCCGGTAGAATATATCAAGTGATCCATGCAAATACGTGTGGATTGGGGATCTTGGCGGGCTATCTAAATGTAAACTTCAATAGACAAAACCTAATCACAATCAATAAATGATTCATTTAGGTCCAATCTATTAATTTTAACTCATTCCACTAAAGAGCTAAAATTGAACTCTTAAATAAAGATAGAATAAGGAGATGTTTCTCATTCATACCTTAGACAATCTTATAGGAGATAGTGTATCCTCGTGAATAATATCAGTAATCGCCAAGAGCTCATAGACCGCCTATAGCTCTCCAAGTTACCATATTTCCTCATATGACCACATTTCGAACTTGGATACTTTGACTTGTCCAGAAGCCATGTTTTCAATAATCATTATTGAAAACTCAACGTTGAGATTTAATATCCAATATCTCAAAACATCCATATGATGATATTATACTCTCATTCAATAAATGGAGCCACGATGTCCATATCTATAAATGAAGTCCTCTATCGATTAACAAATGTATACCACCAAACTATCGAGGATAGATTATGCTATATAATCGTACTCATTGATAGCTCTAATGATAACACTGGCAACCATAAGTCCATCATTTATCTCAGGATTAAGATAGACTCTCCGATTGTCCTCTTTAATGAAAAGACTTATATCTAGTGAGGGTTCTAGATAAAGTATTTCATTGTGATCCAGTTCAATGCACCTAGTGCACTAGATTCTTTTACTCGAAAACCTTTCGATGATTTTAGACTCATCATATTCATTTGATCCCACTCAAATGCTAGTAAAATAATTCTACAACTTTAACAAGATAGAGGTGCCCAACCTTTAACTTAAGTTGTGAACGTTATTCAAGACTAACTTAAGAATTGTGTCTACCTCATACATATCCGGATGTATGAACAATTCTTCATGTCTCATAGTCTTTTGACCTTATGATTATTTACCTTGACAATTATAATAATAAATGCTATAAGTAATTGTAAGAATCAGAATTCACTTTATTAATATGAGAAGATTGTCAATTACAATATTACACTCTTGCCATTGAGCATAATCCTAACAATCTCCCACTTGCTCTATAGCAAGTGTGTCATATCTCTGATTCCCATATTCTCTAGATGTCTATCAAAGCTCTTCTGAGGTAGAGCCTTTGTGAAAGGATCCGCTAGATTTTCTGCTGACGCGATTTTGGTGATCGTCACGTCTCCCCTATGAACAATTTCCCTCAAAAGGTGATACTTCCTTTCAATGTGTTTACCTCTCTTATGACTTCTTGGTTCTTTCGAATTAGCCACTGCACCACTGTTGTCACAGTGTATAGTGATCTGCTTATTCGCACTAGGAACCACTTCTAAGTCAATCAAGAATTAGCGGAGCCAAACAGCCTCTTTGGCAGCTTCTCATGCAGAAACATACTCAGCTTCCATGGTGGAATCAGCAATACAAGATTGCTTGATACTCCTCCATATGACTGCTCCTCCTCCAAAGGTAAACACAGATCCTGATGTGGATTTTCTGGAGTCAGAATCCGACTGGAAATCAGAATCTGTATACCCAACGGGAATTAAATTCCCTCTAGAGTATACAAGCATATAATCTCTAGTTCTCTTGAGATACTTGAAAATATGCTTGACTGCCGTCCAGTGATCAGGACCAAGTTTCGATTGAAACCTGCTAACTATGCCAACAGCAAAACAAATATCTGGTCTAGTACAGAGCATTGCATACATGAGACTTCCAACTGCCGAGGAATATGGAACTCTACTCATGAATTGCTCTTCATGCACATTCTTAGGTGCTTGACCCTTAGAAAGTTTGATTCCATGTCTAAAAGGTAACATACCTTTCTTGGAATCTTACATGGTGAATCTAGACAAGATTTTATCAATGTATGAAGCTTGGGATAATGCAATCGTTCTATTCTTTCTATCCCTTATTACTTGGATACCAAGAATATAACTTGCTTCTCCTAAGTCCTTCATATTAAATTGTTTTGCTAACCATTCTTTCACTGATGTCAATACACCTACATCGTTTCCAATGAGTAGTATATCATCAACATAAAGAATGAGGAAAACCAACTTGTCACCTTTGATCCTCTTGTATACACAAGGTTCGTCAGGGTTTTGAATAAATCCAAAACCCTTTACAGCTTGATCGAACCTTATGTTCCAGGATCTGGATGCTTGCTTTAGTCCATATATGGACTTTTGCAACTTGCATACTCTTTCTTCTTGGCCTTTTTCAATGAATCCCTCTGGTTGCATCATGTAGATGCTCTCGTCAAGACTTCCATTAAGGAAAGCTATCTTGACGTCCATTTGCCAAATCTCTAGGTCTAGAGATGCTGCAATGGATAAGAGTATCCTAATGGATTTAAGCATGGCCACAAGTGAGAAGGTTTCATCGTAATCGATACCTTCTTTCTGTGTATAACCTTTAGCTACTAGTCTAGCTTTAAAGGTTTCCACCTTACCATCCATACCTCTTTTCCTCTTGTATACCGACTTGCACCCAATGGGTTTTATCCCTTTAGGCAAGTCTACAAGGGACCAGACTTTGTTATTGAACATCGATTCAATCTCGGATTGCATTGCCTTTTGCCAATGACGACAATCAACATCCTCCATAGCTTCCTTATACGTGTAGGGATCATCGTCGTCCGGGAGATTCTCAACAGATTCTCCTAGACCGATATATCTTTCGGGTTGTGTTCTAACCCTCCCACTACGACGAGGAATGGTAGGTTGTTGATCTTGTGTTGGAGTGGAACTTACAATTTGGCTGGGTTGTGAAACCTCTTGTGGAATTGTATCTCCTGACATCTCATTCAAGACAATTCTACTTTTGGGCACAAAATTATTCATATAGTCCTTTTCTATGAATGAAGCATTTGTTGAAACAAATACTTTTAGATCAGAAGGACTATAGAAATAATATCCTTTAGTTCCTTTTGGAAACCCCACAAATATACATGTTTCCGAACGGGACTCCATCTTTTCTGTCTTTCCTTTCAACACATGTGCAGGACAACCAAATATCCTCATGTGTTGTAAACTAGGCTTTCGCCCAATCCATAATTCATGTGGGGTTTTAGGAACAGATTTAGATGGTACATCGTTTAGAATATATATTGCTGTTTGTAGAGCATATCTCCAAAAAGAAATAGGAAGTGTTGAATAACTCAACATTGATCTAACCATCTCTAAAAGAGTCCTATTTCTCCTTTCTGCTACCCCATTTTGTTGAGGTGTACCTGGTGTAGAAAGTTGAGAAACTATCCCATTATCAATAAGATATTGCTGAAACTCTCCAGATAGATATTCTCCACCACGATCAGATCTCAAGATTTTTATATGTTTCTCAAGCTGATTTTCTACTTCAGCTTTGAATGCTTTGAACATATCAAATGCATCTGACTTATGTCTCATGAGATACACGTAACCAAATCTTGAGTAATCATCTGTGAAGGTGATGAAGTACTCATATCCACCTCTAGCTTGAATGCTCATAGGACCACATACATCAGTGTGTACTAGTCCTAAACATTCAGTGGCTCTTGCACCTTTGGTATTGAACGGCCTTTTGGTCATTTTACCTTCCAAACAAGATTCACAAGTTGGTAGATCATCAACCTTTAAGTCACTTAAAGGTCCGTCACATACCAATCTTTTAATACTATTAAGGTTAATGTGACCTAGGCGTAAATGCCAAAGATAGGTTTCATCTTTTGATAATTTTACTCTTTTATGATTAGGTTCCGTTATTTCTGTGTCTAACGAGTGAGAGATATTTCTATGCAAGAAGAATAAACCGTTTTCCAATGTACCTTTGCAAACAACTTTGTAATTCTTACTAATAATAAAAGTTTTATTAAAAGTAACCGAATATCCAAACTTATTTAAACAAGAAACTGAAATTAAATTCCTCTTGAATTGAGGTACATAATAAACGTCTATTAAATCTAAATGCATACTAGAATCTAAAATAACTCTAATATCTTCCACTGCACTTGCAGACACTAACGTTCCGTTGCCCAAGCGCAAATTGACTTCATCTTCATTCAACCTTCTCTTTTCCTGAAACCCCTGCAAGGAATAACAAACATGATTAGTGGCTCCAGAGTCTATGATCCAAGAATCAGTAGAATCTGCCAGAAAACATGTTTCTAGATAATTAACATTACCTTCTTCCTTCTTTTTCTGGGACTTTGGGCAATCTCTTTTCCAATGTCCCTTTTCACCACAAAGGAAGCATTTCCCTTTGATCTTGGTTACTTTCTTGGTTTCCTTCTTGGTAGGCCTAAGTTTTTTCTTCTTCTGTTGTTTCTTGACCTTCTTACGGGTCTTAACAGTAGCAACTTTACCAACCAAATGAATCTCTTGACCTTTGTTTTTCACAAGGATCTTTTCAGCGCTTTGAACATCTTGCATCAGGCCCTGCAAGGTGTATTTCATTTTGTTCAAGGTGTAGTCCAACTTGAACTGATCAAAGGAATCTGACAGTGAGTTAACTACCATATCAATTTTGGTCTCACCATCAATCTCAGCACCATTTAGTTCAGCAATATTGAGATGTGCTATGACTTTCATCATGTGATCTTTCACAGATTGTCCAGGTTTCATCCTAAGATTCATAAAAGCTGTCACTACCTCTCTCTTAGTCATCCTAGACCTCATAGCAAACATTTCCTCTAGAGACATCATTATATCAGCAGCGGACTCCATTCCTTCATGTTGCTGTTGCAACACGTCGGAGATAGTGGCCATAATGTAACATTTTTCCACATCATTAGAAGTCTTCCACTGCTCATACTCATCTCTTTGCATCACATTAGATTCATTATTAGGAAGGGGTGGTTTAGGAGTGGTCAGAACAAACTTATGTTTTTCACTTTGCAACAACAACCCAATTTTCCTTTTCCATGTTACGTAGTTATCTCCAGTTAAGGTGTTATCTTTCAGGATGTTCATAAGTGATGGGGTTATAATTTCTGATTAAAACAAAAACATATATAAGTAAATAATCATGATAATAGCACTTTTAAAAATTTATCTTGAATTAAAATAAATAATTCAATCATAAAAATTCAACGGTGATCCAACACCCATAAATATTACGCCTCCTTTGGGAGTTCGCACTATTTACTAGTTAGACTAGATCCCACCTAATTGTTAACATAACAACCAGCGTTTTTAATTTTAGCCTTGTAATTTTTATTAACAAGAACTCTTGGGAGGATATTAATAAAATTACATTGAGTGTGTTACCAAGATATCGACCCTCAATTTTCTCTCACGAAAATCCCTCCTTGGGGAGTAGATTTCGTTTAAGTCAATTGTCTAGTCTATCCTTGTAAGGAAGTATATTGTTAAATTCCATTTATGGACGCCCCTTGGGGGGATTACCAAAAATAATAAAACTCAACTAATACTTGGAGGCCATAGGCGTTCTTGCACACCTTCTCCCACTCAATTATTTAAGGCATGTGATTAAATCCCAAAGAATGATTTTTACCAAGTTATCTAGATGCCAATTAGATACCTAAATCATTCAATGCATGTTCATACCAAAAGTGATATATGAGTGGCACTCCTATTCTAAAATGTCATGTTATCATACAATAACAAATATTGTAATATTTAAGCAAAAATTAAATAGCAACAATTTTGGCCCATCCTAGAAAAGCAAGTAAATTACAATTGTTAGGAATACAAGATCTTCAGGTGGCCATCAACCATACGCTCATCCCTCGGCCTCCTCCCATGGACGTGCATAGCCCACAACCCCATAAAGGGGCTGCCTTGCGCAGCCCATAAGGTCACACAAGGCTGCCGTGCGCAGCCCACCAAGGATTGGGCTTGCCATGCGCAGCCCAATCCAGTCCTAGGGTGCGCACGGTGCTCGTTCTCGGTTCCGGTTGCTTCGTTTTTCTTCGTGTCTTCGAATTTTCAATACCCGAATACATTACATCATATTACGAATAAATTACTGCATCAAATTTTTTTTTATTTTTTATTTTACTGCAGTAAGATTTAGAAAAAAAAATACTGCACCTGATTACAAAATAAAAAATACTGCACTTATTTTACATATAAAAAAAATAAAACCCTAGCAACTACCAAGAAGGAATTATGGCGATAATAGACAACCCTTCTTGTTACAAATCCGAAACAAAAATTACATTGAAATTCTAGGACCAAAATCGAGCAATAACAATTCACTTTATAAAACATATATAAATCCATACATTCAACATGTAATTATATATGCGAATACCTAGAGTGCCATCTCTTTCTAAAACATGTATAATCACAATAAAAAAGAAATAGATTCACGTATATATACGTTAATCAATTAAAAGGTACAACCAAGGCTCTGATACCAATTGTAGGGAAAAATCGATATAAAACGCAGCGGAAGAAACGAAAAATAGATTTCGTATGGTTTTAAAATTTTTCTTAAAGTTGAACCTTAACCTTTTAATTAATTAAACTCAAATATATACGGTTAGAGTTAAATACATCTTGACGGGTGATCCGACTGACTTACGTCGATTGGTAATCAGCAAAATCTTTTCCGATGCCGTGAACAGTACCAGCGTGAACAGTACCCGCGTGAACAGTGATCGTGAACAGTACCCCCGCCGTGAACAGTGATCGTGAACAGTACCACGAGATCTTTCAATCCGAACACGTACGTGAATCATCTAGGAGCGTGGTCTCCCTTTTTCTTTGAATTGCAAACCTGAGAATGGATGAACAAAGTTTTCTTTTTCTTTTGTTAGTCACAAAACAATCAAAAGAAGACAAAAATTATTCCGGTCACTTTTGAGTTCTCAATCTAATGATCGAAACTCGCTTGAACCTAATTCGATGTTGCACACACAAGCTTATTGATGAACAAACAATCAGTGTACTATCAAAGAATAATCTCTTCTCTCTTTTATGTTTAGTAGAATAAAAATTATCCTTTTCTATGAATTGAGAAGAAGAAGAAAAATTGAATCATTCAATCAACTATGGTGGCCGAATTCTATATGTGGAATTATATAGGTGGCCGAAATTTTGCTTCCTCTTCTATTTAGGATTGCCGAAATCTTCCTCTAAATGGCCTAGGGTTGCCGCAAATCACATACCAAAAAGAGTTTGTGTTGCACCCTAATTTCCATCAACCTTTAGACTTCAAAACCTAATCCAACTCATAGATATTTTTATTCTTTTATTGACTAAATAAAAAGACTTCTTATTTGATTAAATAAATAAAATTAATTATTTATTTTCTTATCAAACAAGTCTTTTACTTTTAATATACTACTACCAATAGTTTAACTTTAGGAAATATATTTCCTGATCAGAAAAAGATTTGTTTCTTAATTAAACAATTAATTAATAAACTAACTAATTCTTATTTAATTAAAACAATGAAACAAAATAATATATTAGGTTCATATATACACCTTGCCGCCCCACTTATATAAATGGGCCATATATTATTTTCTTATTTCATTTACTCCATTGGACTTTAAATAAAAGCCCACATGTGAACCAGACCCATTCTTACTAAAAGAAACAAGCCCACATGTCTCCTTTTAATATATTAATATAATAGTGCAACCCATTAATTAAATAATAGACATATTATATTCTTGGTATATTAAAACAATTCTAGATAGACCCTTAAATCGGCCCGGTAGAATATATCAAGTGATCCATGCAAATACGTGTGGATTGGGGATCTTGGCGGGCTATCTAAATTTAAGCTTCAATAGACACAACCTAATCACAATCAACAAATGATTCACTTAGGTCCAATCTATTAATTTTAACTCATTCCACTAAAGAGCTAAAATTGAACTCTTAAATAAAGATAGAATAAGGAGATGTTTCTCATTCATACCCTAGACAATCTTATAGGAGATGGTGTATCCTCGTTAATAATATCAGTAATCGCCAAGAGCTCATAGACCGCCTATAGCTCTCCAAGTTACCATATTTACTCATATGACCACATTTCGAACTTGGATACTTTGACTTGTCCAGAAGCCATGTTTTCAATAATCATTATTGAAAACTCAACGTTGAGATTTAATATCCAATATCTCAAAACATCCATATGATGATATTATACTCTCATTTAATAAATGGAGCCACGATGTCCATATCTATAAATGAAGTCCACTATCGATTAACAAATGTATACCACCAAACTATCGAGGATAGACTATGCTATATAATCGTACTCATTGATAGCTCTAATGATAACACTTGCAACCATAAGTCCATCATTTATCTCAGGATTAAGATAGACTCTCTGATTGTCCTCTTTAATGAAAAGACTTATATCTAGTGACGGTTCTAGATAAAGTATTTCATTGTGATCCAGTTCAATGCACCTAGTGCACTAGATTCTTTTACTCGAAAACCTTTCGATGATTTTAGACTCATCATATTCAGTTGATCCCACTCAAATGCTAGTAAAAGAATTCTACA
Source organism: Dipteronia sinensis (assembly GCA_033220585.1). NCBI lineage: Eukaryota > Viridiplantae > Streptophyta > Magnoliopsida > Sapindales > Sapindaceae > Dipteronia > Dipteronia sinensis. The sequence continues at coordinate 32,117,318 of CM065638.1, forward strand.
ACTTTAACAAGATAGAGGTGCCCAACCTTTAACTTAAGTTGTGAACGTTATTCAAGACTAACTGAAGAATTGTGTCTACCTCATACATATCCGGATGTATGAACAATTCTTCATGTCTCATAGTCTTTTGACCTTATGATTATTTACCTTGACAATTATAATAATAAATGCTATAAGTAATTGTAAGAATCATAATTCACTTTATTAATATGAGAAGATTGTCAATTACAATATTACACTCTTGCCATTGAGCATAATCCTAACATGTAGAGAGAACCCTTGAAGATTGATCTCCTTCCTTAAAGCTTGAATCCAAGTCTCCAAGTTGCCTTTGATTGAGTTGAGATTGTTTCGATGATAGGGAGATGTGTTTCTAGCTAAAAATACAAGTGTTGGGAGGTATGGTGCTCTTTTGGTTCGTTCCCATCCTTTTCTATTTATAGAGGATGGAAAAATAGGTCACTTAAGCTTGAAACAAGAAGCTTTCGCGCGCAGAGTGCGGATGGAGTGCGGGTGAATTAGAGAGGGACTTTTTCTATTTATTTCCTAGAACAACTTCACAATTTCAAAAACATCTCTACATATTGAAGATTAGAAGACGAAGGAGAATTCATCATTGAAGATCTTAATGGGTTTTATCTTTTCTTTCTCTTCTCTTTTTATTTTCAACATGTGTAACTAATCCCATAACTAGGGAATCAATGTGAACCTTTTGTGAATGCTCATATATGGATTAATTATTATTTCATCAATTAAAATTCTTGATTTATTCAATGTTCTTAATTGCTTGATCCTCATTAGTTTTAATATTTATTCACACCATAGATCATGGGTGAATAACTATTTGGCATGATTTTAGGGTTAGAGTATAGACCAAACCTAATCTTGATTAATGCTCTTTTGAATGAATGAATGTTATCTTTAGCATAGGCCAAGCAAAGTATAGAATTTGGTTCTTAATTCTTGCGCTTAAAGGGTTTCCGATCACTGTTCACACCATAGACCAAGGGTGAATAGTGGTTGGGAGCACGTGACTCATTCCATGACCATACGGTAATAGTCACATTAAAGACAAAGAATGAACCCTAGAATTGATTGAATCTTGTTTACAAATTAATTCCATACATTGAGTGTTCATAATTGGGGATCATTGATAACCTAGTGTTTTCTTTATCTTGATCACACCCATATTTTCTTTTAAATTGTTTTCTTTAGATTAATTTAATTTAGTTTTAGTTTAATCAACTTAAATAAACAAATCTTTGGTTACTTTAATTAAACTTTAATTAGAATTAGTTTTAATTAATAAATCTCTTTTCCTCGTGGGAACGATCCTTACTTGTCACTGGGCTTATCTTCACGATTCGTGCACTTGCGAGTGAGTATTTTATAACACGATTTTACACATCAGTTATCACAATAAAGGGTTAGAGTACCTTGATCAAAGCCATAATCCATAAGCATTTGCTTCATCCAAAGGAGTTGTGTGCAAGCACTCCCGGTGGCTATGTATTCCGCTTCAGCTGTGGATAGAGAGATGGAATTTTGCTTCTTACAAAACCATGAGACCAAGTTGTTACCTAGGAAGAAGCAACCGCCCGACGTATTCTTCATATCATCATAATTTCCTGCCCAATCTGCATCACTAAAGGCAACTAAGCTAGCATTAGTGTCAAAAGAGTACCATATCTAATAGTTGGATGTCCCATTCACATATCGAATGATTCTCTTCATGGAGGAGAGATGGGATTCCTTGGGATCCGCTGGTACCTAGCACACACACCCACACTAAAAGCTATATTGGGCCTACTTGCGGTCAAGTAAAGCAAGCTACCAATCATGCCACGATAAAGACTTTGTTCCACACTCTTGCCACTAGCATCCTTGCTTAGTTTCAAGGTGGTACTCATGGGTGTGTCACAATGTTTAGCATTCTCAAGGCCAAACTTCTTCACTAGGTTCTTAGCAAACTTAGCTTGGGATATGAAAATCCCACCATGCAATTGCTTGATTTGCAAACCTAGAAAGTAATTGAGCTCCCCAATAAGACTCATCTCAAACTCATGAGACATGACATCAACAAATTATTGGACTTTGGATTCGTTGGTAGAGCCAAAAACAATATCGTCAACATATATTTGAGCTATGAAAAGCTCATCTTTGTTGCCCTTGATGAACAAAGTCTTGTAAACACTACCTCTTGAGTAGCCATTGTCAACAAGATAGAGAGTGAGGCGCTCATACCAAGCCCTCAGTGCTTGTTTCAACCCATATAAAGCCTTCTTGAGGCGATAGACATGGTTGGGGTGATGTGGATTGATCGTGCCTAAATTGTTGTATATTTCGGCCCTCATTCCTATTCTTTTGTCTCGTTCTTGGGTGTATTTTCTACATATTTTATGTCTTTTATGTCTAATAGGCTCGTTGGTGCTAATTGCAGGCAATAGATGTAATTCTGGTGTTAGAAGCTAGTTGCAGTGGTTCCGGCAGAAAATGGGCAAAAGGAAAGACAAAGGATCATAACCAGCTCTACAGTGCGGGTCAAGTGCGGGTCGCAACCGCACTCCAACCGCACTCCTTCCCACAGCCGGGACCTGAAACATGAAGGAAAGATAAAGTGCGGGTAAAGTGCGGGTCATCCAACCGCACTCCACCCGCACTATTGCTCAAGACAGAGGAGCTGATTCGTACCTGACAGATAAAGTGCGGGTAAAGTGCGGGTAATCCAACCGCACTCCACCCGCACTATTGCTCAAGACAGAGGAGCTGATTTGCACCTGACACTAAAGTGCGGGTAAAGTGCGGGTAATCCAACCGCACTCCACCCGCACTGTTGCTCAAGACAGAGGAGTGGATTTACACCTGATACCAGAGTGCGAGTACAGTGCGAGTACAGTGCGGGTAAAGTGCGGGTAATCCAACCGCACTCCACCCGCACTGTTGCCCAGATCAGAGAACTGAAGATGAAGAAAACCTTTACAGTGCGGGTACAGTGAGGGTAATTCACCCGCACTCCACCGGCACTCTGCGCGCAACAGCTTCTGGTTTCAAGCTTAAGTGACCTATTTTTCCATCCTCTATAAATAGAAAAGGATGGGAACGAACCAAAAGAGCACCATACCTCCCAACACTTGTATTTTTAGCTAGAAACACATCTCCCTATCATCCAAACCATCTCAACTCAATCAAAGGCAACTAGGAGACTTGGATGCAAGCTTCAAGGAAGGAGATCAATCTTCAAGGGTTCTCTCTACATGTTAGGATTATGCTCAATGGTAAGAGTGTAATATTGTAATTGACAATCTTCTCATATTAATAAAGTGAATTCTGATTCTTACAATTACTTATAGCATTTATTATTATAATTGTCAAGGTAAATAATCATAAGGTCAAAAGACTATGAGACATGAAGAATTGTTCATACATCCGGATATGTATGAGGTAGACACAATTCTTTAGTTAGTCTTGAATAACGTTCACAACTTAAGTTAAAGGTTGGGCACCTTGTAAGGACCTCGATTTTATGATTGGCTTATTTCATGACAAACCACACCATATTGGGGATGATTGTGTAATAGGGTAGCTTAGGTCCGTATTGGCAAGCTTCCAAGCATCTCCATGACTTCAAGAGCGAAAGGTATACTCACTTGAATTTGTCTCTTGAAGAGTTTAGGTGCACACACACACTTCATGCATGTTTTGTTTATCTTGCATTTGTGTTCTTTATTGTTTATATAAGTGTGCACCCTTTTCTAAAACACTCACTAGCTTGCATTAGATATCATATCTTGCATTGTATCTCATTTGATAAACATGTTTGACATGTTAATTGTGCTTCATTGTGTGCATCTCACTCACTTCACACTTGCACAACATTCATGTAAGATTGACTTTTGTCTTGAGTGTTAAAAAGGGATTTTTCCCTTTGGCGCGGCCTAGACCGCTCGGCAGGCTTTGCTTGCACCGCGGCGCACATAGCGGTATTCTCCAGTGCGTCATGCACGACATGGACCGTGACCTGTGCACTTGCAAGAACAGCGGTCCCAACCGCGGTGTAGTCCAGACGGTGCACTACTGTATGTACCGCGGTCTGGACACTTACCTGTGCCGCGGTCTAGCAAGCGGTTTTGACGGGATTCTGTTTCCTAAGTTCAAAACGACGTAGTTTTAACTAGGGCTTCATATATATTCTTCCTCTTCTCTTCTTGGCCGAAAGAGAGCTCAAAAATTCATTTTTAGAGAGAGGTTAGAGCTCCTAGAGAGAGAAAGCTTCAAGAAAGCATCTTTGACTCTCCAAACCCAAAACCCATCTCCATATTGCATCATTCAACATCATTTGAGCATGTGTCTTCATTTTTTCATGACTAGGTAAGCAAGAACTTCTTTGAATATCATTTATTGTTCTTTTTACTCTAGATTAGGTATTAATTGCATGATTAAATACCTAGACTCTACTTTATTGCATATTTATGAGTCTTGATAACATGATTGGGTTTGTATCTTGATAGCTTAATTGATTAGGTCACTTTTGCCTAAGAGCTAGGTCATAAATATTCATGTGTGATTAATTGATAACTAGGTTGAGAAATTGTGTTTTAATCAACTAGTTAATGTTCATGAATATTTGATTGTGTTTGTTTGTGATAGCTTGCATTATTAGGTCATATATGCCTAAATAGCTAATCCATAAATGTTCATGTATGCTTAATTGATGATTAGGTTGACTTTGTGCATCTAGTCAAGTTTATGAATGTTTATGTGAATTTAATTGACAATTAGGTTGTTAGAATTTCTCTACAACTAATTGAGACCTCATGTGTGTACATGTAGGCATTGTTTGATAACTAGAGTGTTTAATTGAATTATAACATCTAGTTAAGCATTTTGTTTTTAGTCTTGCACATTATTGCATTGAGTATATTGTCATATACACACGTAGACTTTTATACTCTTCTTGAGTCAAAGTCTTGTGGCTTCGGGGTGAAGTTGCACAAGCATTGAAGTCTTGCAGCCAAGTTGTGGTTGGCAAGTATCGGTCAAGTGCAACTATAAAAGGCCTGCGGGTAGAGTAGGAGGTGCTCACGCCAAGAGTAGTGTATCAGAGGATATCACTAGGGATTGAACCAAGAGTGGCGAGTGGTAGTGTCCATAGCCTGAGGTTGTCGAAAGTGAGAGTCCGAGTATCACTTGAGGGTGTAACTTTTTACTCATATAGTGGATTTCTGTGATCGTCTGTGGCTAGAAGGATAGCCCGTGGTTTTTCCCTTGTCGAAGGGTTTCCACGTCAAAATCAAGTGTTCTTTATATTTCCGCACTTTTACTTGATTTTGTATGTTTGTTTTAATTGGGTTATATGTTTAATATTGACTAATCGAAAAAGTTGGTAATAATCGATTAACAACCCATTCACACCCCCCCCCCCCCCTCTAGGTTGTAGACACACGCTTAGAGTGTATTTTCACACCTCTATCTTGTTAAAGTTGTAGAATTCTTTTACTAGCATTTGAGTGGGATCAAATGAATATGATGAGTCTAAAATCATCGAAAGGTTTTCGAGTAAAAGAATCTAGTGCACTAGGTGCATTGAACTGGATCACAATGAAATACTTTATCTAGAACCGTCACTAGATATAAGTCTTTTCATTAAAGAGGACAATCGGAGAGTCTATCTTAATCCTGAGATAAATGATGGACTTATGGTTGCAAGTGTTATCATTAGAGCTATCAATGAGTACAATTATATAGCATAGTCTATCCTCGATAGTTTGGTGGTATACATTTGTTAATCGATAGAGGACTTCATTTATAGATATGGACATCATGGCTCCATTTATTAAATGAGAGTATAATATCATCATATGGATGTTTTGAGGTATTGGATATTAAATCTCAACGTTGAGTTTTCAATAATGATTATTGAAACCATGGCTTCTGGACAAGTCAAAGTATCCAAGTTCGAAATGTGGTCATATAAGGAAATATGGTAACTTGGAGAGCTATAAGCGGTCTATGAGCTCTTGGCGATTACTGATATTATTCACGAGGATACACCATCTCCTATAAGATTGTCTAGGGTATGAATGAGAAATATCTCCTTATTCTATCTTTATTTAAGAGTTCAATTCTAGCTCTTTAGTGGAATGAGTTAAAATTAATAGATTGGACCTAAGTGAATCATTTGTTGATTGTGATTAGGTTGTGTCTATTGAAGCTTAAATTTAGATAGCCCGCCAAGATCCCCAATTCACACGTATTTGCATGGATCACTTGATATATTCTACCGGGCCGATTTAAGGGTCCATCTAGAATTGTTTTAAGAATATAATATGTCTATTATTTAATTAATGGGCTGCACTATTATATTAATATATTAAAAGGAGACATGTGGGCTTGTTTCTTTTAGCAAGAATGGGTCTGGTTCACATGTGGGCTTTTATTTAAAGTCCAATGGATTAAATGAAATAAGAAAATAATATATGGCCCATTTATATAAGTGGGGCGGCAAGGTGTATATATTAACCCAATATATTATTTTGTTTCATTGTTTTAATTAAATAAGAATTAGTTAATTTATTAATTAATTGTTTAATTAAGAAACAAATCTTTTTCTGATCAAGAAATATATTTCCTAAAGTTATACTATTGGTAGTAGTATATTAAAAGTAAAAGACTTGTTTGATAAGAAAATAAATAATTAATTTTATTTATGTAATCAACTAAGAAGTCTTTTTATTTAGTCAATAAAAGAATAAAAATATCTATGGGTTGGATTAGGTTTTGAAGTCTAAAGGTTGATGGAAATTAAGGTGCAACACAAACTCTTTTTGGTATGTGATTTGCGGCAACCCTAGTCCATTTAGAGGAAGATTTCGGCAATCCTAAATAGAAGAGGAAGCAAAATTTCGGCCACCTATATAATACCACATATATAATTCGGCCACCATAGTCGATTGAATGATTCAATTTTTCTTCTTCTTCTCAATTCATAGAAAAGGATAATTTTTATTCTACTAAACTATAAAAGAGAGAAGAGACTATTCTTTGATAGTACACTGATTGCTTGTTCATCAATAAGCTTGTGTGTACAACATCGAATTAGGTTCACGCAAGTTTCGATCATTAGATTGAGAACTCAAAAGTGACCGGAATAATTTTTGTCTTCTTTTGATTGTTTTGTGACTAACATAAGAAAAAGAAAACTTCGTTCATCCATTCTCAGGTTTGCAATTCAAAGAAAAAGGGAGACCACGCTCCTAGGTGATTCACGTACGTGTTCGGATTGGAAGATCTAACGGTACTGTTCACGATCACTGTTCACGGCGGGGGTACTGTTCATGATCACTGTTCACGCGGGTACTGTTCACGAGAGTACTGTTCACGGGCATCGGAAAAGATTTTGCGGATTACCAATCGACGTAAGTCAATTGGATCACGCGTCAAGAGGTATTTAACTCTAACCGTATATATTTGAGTTTAATTAATTAAAAGGTTAATGTTCAACTTTGAGAAAAATTTTAAAACCATACGAAATCTATTTTTCGTTTCTTCCGCTGCGTTTTATATCGATTTTTCCCTACAATTGGTATCAGAGCCTTGGTTGTACCTTTTGATTAATAAACGTATATATACGTGAATCTATTTCTTTTATATTGTGATTATACATGTTTTAGAAAGAGATGGCACTCTAGGTATTCGCATATATAATTACATGTTGAATGTGTGGATTTATATATGTTTTATAAAGTGAATTGTTATTGCTAGATTTTGGTTCTAGAATTTCAATGTAATTTTTGTTTCGGATTCGTAACAAGAAGGGTGGTCTATTATCGCCATAATTCCTTCTTGGTAGTTGCTAGGGTTTTATTTTTTTTGTATGTAAAATAAGTGCAGTATTTTTTTGTAATCAGGTGCAGTATTTTTTTTTTGTAAATCTTACTGCAGTAAAATTAAAAAAAAATTTGCTGCAGTAATTTATTCGTAATATGATGTAATGTATTCAGGTATTGAAAATTCGAAGACACAAAGAAAAATGAAGCAACCGAAACCGAGAACGACCACCGTGCGCACCCTAGGACTGGATTGGGCTGCGCATGGCAAGCCCAATCCTTGGTGGGCTGCGCACGGCAGCCTTGTGTGGCCTTATGGGCTGCGCAAGGCAGCCCCTTTGTGGGGTTGTGGGCTGTGCACGTCCATGGGAGGAGGCCGAGGGATGAGCGTATGTTTGATGGCCACTTGAAGATCTTGTATTCCTAACAATTGTAATTTACTTGCTTTTCTAGGATGGGCCAAAATTGTTGCTATTTAATTTTTGCTTAAATATTACAATATTTGTTGTTGTATGATAACATGACATTTTAGAATAGGAGTGCCACTCATATATCCCTTTTGGTATGAACATGCATTGAATGATTTAGGTATCTAATTGGCATCTAGATAACTTGGTAAAAATCATTCTTTGGGATTTAATCACACGCGTTAAATAATTGAGTGGGAGAAGGTGTGCAAGAACGCCTATGGCCTCCAAGATTAGTTGAGTTTTATTATTTTTGGTAATCCCCCCAAGGGGCGTCCATAAATGGAATTTAACAAAATACTTCCTTACAAGGATAGACTAGACAATTGACTTAAACAAAATCTACTCCCCAAGGAGGGATTTTCGTGAGAGAAAATTGAGGGTCGATATCTTGGTAACATACTCAATGTAATTTTATTAATATCCTCCCAAGAGTTCTTGTTAATAAAAATTACAAGGCTAAAATTAAAAATGTTGGTTGTTATGTTAACAATAAGGTGGGACCTAGTCTAACTAGTAAATAGTGCGAACTCCCAAAGGAGGCGTAATATTTATGGGTGTTGGATCACCGTTGAATTTTTATGATTGAATTATTTATTTTAATTCAAGATAAATTTTTAAAAGTGCTATTATCATGATTATTTACTTATATATGTTTTTGTTTTAATCAGAAATCATGACCCCATCATTTATGAACATCCTGAAAGATAACACCTTAACTAGAGATAACTACGTAACATGGAAAAGGAAAATTGGGTTGTTGCTGCAAAGTGAAAAACATAAGTTTGTTCTGACCACTCCTAAACCACCCCTTCCTAATAATGAATCTAATGTGATGCAAAAAGATGAGTATGAGCAGTGGAAGACTTCTGATGATATGGCAAAATGTTACATTATGGCCACTATCTCCGACGTGTTGCAACAGCAACATGAAGGAATGGAGTCCGCTGCTGATATAATGATGTCTCTAGAGGAAATGTTTGCTATGAGGTCTAGGATGACTAAAAGAGAGGCAGTGACTGCTTTTATGAATCTTAGGATGAAACCTGGACAATCTGTTAAAGATCACATGATGAAAGTCATAGCACATCTCAATATTGCTGAACTAAATGGTGCTGAGATTGATGGTGAGACCAAAATTGATATGGTAGTTAACTCACTGTCAGATTCCTTTGATCAGTTCAAGTTGGACTACACCTTGAACAAAAAGGAATACACCTTGCAGGGCCTGATGCAAGATATTCAAAGCGCTGAAAAGATCCTTATGAAAAACAAAGGTCAAGAGATTCATTTGGTTGGTAAAGATGCTACTGTTAAGACCCGTAAGAAGGTCAAGAAACAACAAAAGAAAAAGCAACTTGGGCCTACCAAGAAGGAAACCAAGCAAGTAACCAAGATCAAAGGGAAATGCTTCCTTTGTGGTGAAAAGGGACATTGGAAAAGAGATTGCCCAAAGTCCCAGAAAAGAAGGAAGAAGGTAATGTTAATTATCTAGAAACATGTTTTCTGGCAGATTCTACTGATTCTTGGATCATAGACTCTGGAGCCACTAATCATGTTTGTTATTCCATGCAGGGGTTTCAGGAAAAGAGAAGGTTGAATGAAGATGAAGTCAATTTGCGCTTGGGCAACAGAACGTTAGTGTCTGCAAGTGCAGTGGGAGATATTAGAGTTATTTTAGATTCTAGTAGGCATTTAGATTTAATAGACGTTTATTATGTACCTCAATTCAAGAGGAATTTAATTTCAGTTTCTTGTTTAAATAAGTTTGGATATTCGGTTACTTTTAATAAAACTTTTATTATTAGTAAGAATGACAAAGTTGTTTGCAAAGGTACATTGGAAAACGGTTTATTCTTTTTGCATAGAAATATCTCTCACTCGTTAGACATAGAAATAACGGAACCTAATCATAAAAGAGTAAAATTATCAAAAGATGAAACCTATCTTTGGCATTTTCGCCTAGGTCACATTAACCTTAATAGGATTAAAAGATTGGTATGTGACGGACCTTTAAGTGACTTAAAGGTTGATCATCTACCAACTTGTGAATCTTGTTTGGAAGGTAAAATGACCAAAAGGCCATTCAATACGAAAGGTGCAAGAGCCACTGAATGTTTAGGACTAGTACACACTGATGTATGTGGTCCTATGAGCATTCAAGCTAGAGGTGGATATGAGTACTTTATCACCTTCACAGATGATTACTCAAGATTTGGTTACGTGTATCTCATGAGACATAAGTCAGATGCATTTGATATGTTCAAAGCATTCAAAGCCGAAATAGAAAATCAGCTTGAGAAATATATAAAAATCTTGAGATCTGATCGTGGTGGAGAATATCTCTCTGGAGAGTTTCAGCAATATCTTATTGATAATGGGATAGTTTCTCAGCTTTCTGCACCAGGTACACCTCAACAAAATGGGGTAGCAGAAAGGAGAAATAGGACTCTTTTAGAGATGGTTAGATCAATGTTGAGTTATTCAACACTTCCTATTTCTTTTTGGAGATATGCTCTATAAACAGCAATATATATTCTAAACGATGTACCATCTAAATCTGTCCCTAAAACCCCACATGAATTGTGGACTGGGCGAAAGCCTAGTTTACAACACATGAGGATATTTGGTAGTCCTGCACATGTGTTGAAAGGAAAGACAGAAAAGATGGAGTCCCGTTCGGAAACATGTATATTTGTGGGGTTTCCAAAAGGAACTAAAGGATATTATTTTCATAGTCCTTCTGATATAAAAGTATTTGTTTCAATAAATGCTTCATTTCTAGAAAAGGACTATATGAATAATTTTGTGCCCAAAAGTAGAATTGTCCTGAATGAGATGTCAGGAGATACAATTCCACAAGAGGTTTCACAACCCAGCCCAATTGTAAGTTCCACTCCAACACAAGATCAACAACCTACCATTCCTCGTCGTAGTGGGAGGGTTAGAACACAACCTGAAAGATATATCGGTCTAGGAGAATCTGTTGAGAATCTCCCGGATGACGATGATCCCTACACGTACAAGGAAGCTATGGAGGATGTTGATTGTCGTCATTGGCAAAAGGCAATGCAATCCGAGATTGAACTGTTCAATAACAAAGTCTGGTCCCTTGTAGACTTACCTAAAGGGATAAAACCCATTGGGTGCAAGTGGGTATACAAGAGGAAAAGAGGTATGGATGGTAAGGTGGAAACCTTTAAAGCTAGACTAGTAGCTAAAGGTTATACAAAGAAAGAAGGTATCGATTACGAGGAAACCTTCTCACCTATGGCCATGCTTAAATCCATTAGGATACTCTTATCCATTGCAGCATCTCTAGACCTAGAGATTTGGCAAATGGACGTCAAGACAGCTTTCCTTAATGGAAGTCTTGACGAGAGCATCTACATGATGCAACCAGAGGGATTCATTGAAAAAGGCCAAGAAGAAAGAGTATGCAAGTTGCAAAAGTCCATATATGGACTAAAGTAAGCATCCAGATCCTGGAACATAAGGTTCGATCAAGCTGTAAAGGGTTTTGGATTTATTCAAAACTCTGACGAACCTTGTGTATACTAGAGGATCAAAGGCGACAAGTTGGTTTTCCTCATTCTTTATGTTGATGATATACTACTCATTGGAAACGATGTAGGTGTATTGACATCAGTGAAAGAATGGTTAGCAAAACAATTTGATATGAAGGACTTATGAGAAACAAGTTATATTCTTGGTATCCAAGTAATAAGGGATAGAAAGAATAGAACAATTGCATTATGCCAAGCTTCATACATTGATAAAATCTTGTCTAGATTCACCATGCAAGATTCCAAGAAAGGTATGTTACCTTTTAGACATGGAATCAAACTTTCTAAGGGTCAAGCACCTAAGAATGTGCATGAAGAACAATTCATGAGTAGAGTTCCATATGCCTCGGCAGTTGGAAGTCTCATGTATGCAATGCATTGTACTAGACCAGATATTTGTTTTGCTGTTGGCATAGTTAGCAAGTTTCAATCGAAACCTGGTCCTGATCATTGGACGGCAGTCAAGCATATTTTCAAGTATCTCAAGAGAACTAGAGATTATATGCTTGTATACTCTGGAGGGGATTTAATTCCCGTTGGGTATACAGATTCTGATTTCCAGTTGGATTATGACTCCAGAAAATCCACATCAGGATCTGTGTTTACCATTGGAGGAGGAGTAGTCATATGGAGGAGTATCAAGCAATCTTGTATTGCTGATTCCACCATGGAAGCTGAGTATGTTGCTGCATGCGAAGCTACCAAAGAGGTTGTTTGGCTCCGCCAATTCTTGATTGACTTAGAAGTGGTTCCTAGTGCGAATAAGCAGATCACTATACACTGTGACAACAGTGGTGCAGTGGCTAATTCGAAAGAACCAAGAAGTCATAAGAGAGGTAAACACATTGAAAGGAAATATCACCTTTTGAGGGAAATTGTTCATAGGGTAGACGTGACGATCACCAAAATCGCGTCAGCAGAAAATCTAGCGGATCCTTTCACAAAGGCTCTACCTCAGAAGAGCTTTGATGGACATCTAGAGAACATGCGAATGAGAGATATGACACACTTGTTATAGGGCAAGTGAGAGATTGTTAGGATTATGCTCAATGGCAAGAGTGTAATATTGTAATTGACAATCTTCTCATATTAATAAAGTGAATTCTGATTCTTACAATTACTTATAGCATTTATTATTATAATTGTCAAGGTAAATAATCATAAGGTCAAAAGACTATGAGACATGAAGAATTGTTCATACACCCGGATATGTATGAGGTAGACACAATTCTTTAGTTAGTCTTGAATAACGTTCACAACTTAAGTTAAAAGTTGGGCTCCTCTATCTTGTTAAAGTTGTAGAATTCTTTTACTAGCATTTGAGTGGGATCAAATGAATATGATGAGTCTAAAATCATCGAAAGGTTTTCGAGTAAAAGAATCTAGTGCACTAGGTGCATTGAACTGGATCACAATGAAATACTTTATCTAGAACCCTCACTAGATATAAGTCTTTCCATTAAAGAGGACAATCGGAGAGTCTATCTTAATCCTGAGATAAATGATGGACTTATGGTTGCAAGTGTTATCATTAGAGCTATCAATGAGTACGATTATATAGCATATGTAAGGACCTCGATATTATGATTGGCTTATTTCATGACAAACCACCACATTGGGGATGATTGTGTAATGGGTAGCTTAGGTCCGCATTGGCAAGCTTCCAAGCATCTCCATGACTTCAAGAGCAAAATGTATATTCACTTGACTTTGTCTCTTGAAGAGTTTAGGTGCACACACACACTTCATGCATGTTTTGTTTATCTTGCATTTGTGTTCTTTATTGTCTGTATAAGTGTGCATCCTTTTGTAAAACACTCACTAGCTTACATTAGATATCATATCTTGCATTGTATCTTAGTTGATAACATGTTTGACATGTTAATTGTGCTTCATTGTGTGCATCTCACTCACTTCACACTTGCACAACATTCATGTAAGATTGACTTTTGTCTTGAGTGTTAAAAAGGGATTTTTCCCTTTGGCGCGGCCTAGACCGCTCGGCAGGCTTTGCTTGCACCGCGGCGCACGGAGCGGTATTCTCCAGTGCGTCATGCGCGACGTGGACCGCGACCTGTGCACTTGCACGAACAGCGGTCCCAACCGCGGTGTAGTCCAGACGGTGCACTGCTGTATGTACCGCGGTCTGGACTTGATAGGTCTATAGGAGCTCATGTCTCCCATTGACTTGGTTGGGATTGACCCCATGAGGGGAGCTCAAGCAAAGAGAGCGATCTTGCATGATTTGCTATATGCAAAAAGTTGGCCTATTTTATGCTCTTTTATGATTGCTTGAGTGTGCTTGGTGAATAACATTGATTAATAATTGTATAATGTTTTTGATTACACCATTGCACGGTTGCTTTATATGATAATGCATGACTTCTATTATTGCTTGAGCATGCTTATCTTTTTGAGGAATGTTCTACTTGTTAGTACATTTGATTGACCTCAAATTATTCTCCATGTTCATGATTCCTAGATATGCATTCTTAAGCTCTCTCTTGAAAAGGGCTACTGGCAATATGACGTGGAGCCGCCCAATGTTGGAAAAGGCTACTCATTTGAAACCGAGTGAAAGCCATCAAGAGAGTTACATTAGCATGATAAACAGAAATACATGCTTGCTAGGAATATGGAGAAAAATAGAAAAAGGAGAAAAACAAAAAATGTTGTTATATGACTGTTATGTGTGGTGTTGCATTGCTTATTTTTGACATCAAAATTGTTGATTGATGATGTATCTTGCAATAAAGAAAAGATGATATACTTTTGTTGTGATTAGTACACTTGCACACAAATGCTTGGATATATATCTTCTTATCATAACAACAGGGTCTTAATTGGTTTGACTTCATTTGGAAATCCTGTTGAGTGTTGCTTTGATTGATTTTTATGCATGAGAATAATAGTATTTTGTATTACATGCTAAGCAACCTTTCACACGCACACAGTTTTTTGAATATAATCTCCTTGAATCTCTCTCAATTATTTAGGTTGCATAAAGTTTGTGTATATGATTATGCAATGTAATTGTGCGAATAGCTCTCTTTGCTAAAGCAACCCGATAGGGGGAGCTCCTTTGCCTATCTCATGACAAAAAGGGGGAGAAGTCTTGAGAGAAATAGGGGGAGTGAGAGATATAAGGGGAGCATTGTTTATGCTATGCTTTGGGGGAGAAATCATGAGGGAGAGTAACCTTTTAGGGGGAGCATTGCACATGCATTCTTTGTATTGCTTTATTTGTATTTAAGTGCAATGCTTGTTTTTATTTGTTCACCTCACTTGCACTTGTTCTTGGAAAGTGCTACTTGCTATTGTGTGTAGGTACATTGATGATTCTACAAGAAGATATTGAATATTTAGATTATAGGAATCTCTTTTGTATTGTAGAAGTGATCATGGACAATAGCTTTATTTTATTTTGTGAGGAATATTTGTGAGTGGTTGTTTTGTCATGAAATAGCCAAAGGGGGAGATTGTAAGGACCTCGATTTTATTATTGGCTTATTTCATGACAAACCACCACATTGGGGATGATTGTGTAATGGGTAGCTTAGGTCCGCATTGGCAAGCTTCCAAGCATCTCCATGACTTCAAGAGCAAAAGGTATATTCACTTGACTTTGTCTCTTGAAGAGTTTAGGTGCACACACACACTTCATGCATGTTTTGTTTATCTTGCATTTTTGTTCTTTATTGTCTGTATAAGTGTGCATCCTTTTCTAAAACACTTACTAGCTTACATTAGATATCATATCTTGCATTGTATCTTAGTTGATAACATGTTTGACATGTTAATTGTGCTTCATTGTGTGCATCTCACTCACTTCACACTTGCACAACATTCATGTAAGATTGACTTTTGTCTTGAGTGTTAAAAAGGGATTTTTCCCTTTGGCGTGGCCTAGACCGCTCGGCAGGCTTTGCTTGCACCGCGGCGCACGGAGCGGTATTCTCCAGTGCGTCATGCGCGACGTGGACCGCGACCTGTGCACTTGCACGAACAGCGGTCCCAACCGCGGTGTAGTCCAGACGGTGCACTGCTGTATGTACCGCGGTCTGGACACTTACCTGTGCCGCGGTCTAGCAAGCGGTTTTGACGGGATTCTGTTTCCCAAGTTCAAAACGACGTAGTTTTAACTAGGGCTTCATATATATTCTTCCTCTTCTCTTCTTGGCCGAAAGAGAGCTCAAAAATTCATTTTTAGAGAGAGGTTAGAGCTCCTAGAGAGAGAAAGCTTCAAGAAAGCATCTTTGACTCTCCAAACCCAAAACCCATCTCCATATTGCATCATTTAACATCATTTGAGTATGGGTCTCCATTGTTTCATGACTAGGTAAGCAAGAACTTCTTTGAATATTATTTATTGTTCTTCTTACTCTAGATTAGGTATTTATTGCATGATTAAATACCTAGACTCTATTATTGCATATTTATGAGTCTTGATAACATGATTGGGTTTGCATTTTTGATAGCTTAATTGATTAGGTCATTTTGCCTAAAAGCTAGGTCATAAACATTTATTTGTGATTCATTGATAACTAGGTTGAAATATTGATCTTTAATCAACTAGTTAAGCTTCTTGAATGTTTATGCATATTTTGTGTAACAATTAGTTTGTTGGAAATTCTCTACAAATCTAATTGAGTTTGTTTGTTGATAGACTTTTGTCTAAGACTTGCATTTAGTGAATGATTAAATGTCTTGTCTTAATCACATGAATATATGCTAAGTTTATGTTGAATACATTGTGAGCATATATGTTGATTCATTGTGATTGTTTGTGATAGCTAGGATTGGTTGTTATTGATAACATCTAGCTAAGTCTTTATGCCTTGCATTTAGACATTTGACAACTTGGATTTGTTTCTACAAACTCCTAGTTGAGCAATTTGTGTTGTCTAGCATAATTTGCATTGAGCATCATTTACATGATCACATAGACACATAATTCTCTTCATTGAGTCAAAGTCTTGTGGCTTCGGGGTGAAGTTGCACAAGCATTGAAGTCTTGCAACCAAGTTGTGGTTGGCAAGCATTGGTCAAGAATCCATTGTAAAAGGCCTGCGGGTAGAGTAGGAGGTGCTCACGCCAATAGTAGTGTATCAGTGGATATCACAAGGGATAGAACCAAGAGTGGCGAGTGGTAGTGTCCATAGCCTGAGGTTATCTAGAGTGAGAGTTCGAGTATCACTTGAGGGTGTAACTTTTTACTCATATAGTGGATTTGAGGATCGTCTGTGGCTAGAAGGATAGCCCGTGGTTTTTCCCTAGTTAAAGGGTTTCCACGTAAAAATCAAGTGTTATTTATTATTCCGCACTTTACACTTGATTTTGTATGTTTGATTTAATTGGGTTATTTGTTTAATATTGACTAATCGAAAAATTGGTAATAATCGATTAACAACCCATTCACCCCCCCCCCCCCCCCCCTCTAGGTTGTAGACACACGTTAAGAGTGTATTTTCAATTGGTATCAGAGCGGGTTCCTAGATATACTTAGGTGATCCTTGCTCTTGATTGTGTGTGTCTTGCATTTGTGTGCATCTTGTTGGTTGCATTCATTTGCATTCATATTACCCAAACACTATGATTGACTTTGGGATGAGTAATGAGGGAGCATCGAGCATACGACCTCCTTTGCTCAAGGGTGACAATTATGCCTCCTGGAAAGGCAAGATGGAGTCCTGTATTGCCAAATAAGTGATCGAGCCTGGATGGCAATTGAAGATGGCTACACTCCTCCAACAATGACCACCGAAGATGGAAGTGAAGTCTCCAAGCCTAAGTCTCAATGGAGCACACAAGAATTTGAAGCTTCAAAGTGGAACAACAAAGCAATGCATGCTTTGTTTTGTGCAGTGGATGAGAGCCAATACAAACTCATCCAAATCACCAAAAATGCACATGAAGCTTGGAAGATTCTAGAGACGGCGCATGAGGGAACCGAAGTGGTTAAGGATTCCAAGCTCCAAGTTCTTCAAGCACAATTTGAGACGATCAAGATGGAAGAGCATGAGTGCTTTAATGACTTCCAAGTGAAGTTGATGGACATTGTGAATCAAAGCCATCAACTAGGTGACCCGTATTCGGATAGGAGGATCAAGCAAAAGATCATGAGGTCACTTCCCGCTAGATTCGAATCCAAAGTGACGGCTCTTGAAGAAAACAAGGACTTCAAGACTATGAAGCCAAGTGAAGTGATTGGAAGGCTACTTGCCTATGAATCTAGACGGGGTCCTACCTCCACACCTCCCAAGAAGCAAAAGGGGTTAGCCTTGAGGACCTCCAAGATTGGGAAGGGGGATGATGACTCGGATGAAGACATGGCTCTAATGGTGAAGAGATTCAAGAAATTCTTGAAGCTACAAAAGAGTGGCCATGGCTCTAAGGAAAATGACTTCAAGAAGAAAACCCACTTCAAGAAGATTGAGCCAAGTCAAGAGAAGCCTTCAAGAACGGGGATTCAATGCTTTGAATGTGAAGGATTCGGGCATATCTCTAAGGATTGTACTAACTTGAAGGACAAGAGAAGAGAAAAGGCGATGGCTATCTTATCAAGTGATAGTGAGAGTGTAGAAGATTCCTCGGATGATGAAGAACTTGCCATTAACTACACGGCCTTTGGAGTCCCTTATGTGGAGGTAGAAGAAGGCAAGAGTGCCTTGTCATGTGACCAAGGCGAAAGTCTTGATGAGGAAGTTGACTCACTTGATGAGAGGCAAAGTGAAAGGAGTGTCTCTCTCTCTCTAGTGTAGGAAGTGACTCCGATGAGGAGATGACTCTCATGGTTGAGAGATTTAAGAGATTTACAAAATCTCAAAAGAAGGGCATGACCTCCAAGGTGAAGGAGGAAAAGAAAAAGTCAAGGAAAGATGACCCTTGCCTTGAGTGTGGTGGAGTTGGCCACCTTGC
This sequence comes from Dipteronia sinensis, assembly GCA_033220585.1. Taxonomy (NCBI): domain Eukaryota; kingdom Viridiplantae; phylum Streptophyta; class Magnoliopsida; order Sapindales; family Sapindaceae; genus Dipteronia; species Dipteronia sinensis. Next base: position 32,136,095 of record CM065638.1, read on the forward strand.
CTCCATATGTGGTAACTTGAAGTACAGGAAGGGAGGAGAAATTATGATCGCTACTTGGAGTGATAGCGAAGTTGAAGTAGTTGAAGAGTGCTCCACAAGCTCGGTTGCTAGTGAAATCAACTACTTCGCATTTCCGGGTTCCTACCATGAAGAAACTCAAGCCATCACCAAATGTTTATCACTTGAAGATTTCAAGATAGGTGGCCTTGAACTTGGAAACCGAAGAGGAGCATGCTTGAGTGAAGCAAGCCTTGTTGATATGACTCTCACAAGCACAAGTGGGAGAAGCCTTGATAGTGATGGATCATGCTCCGGGAACTCTTGTGACAACAATGTGCATAACCAAGAGTTCATCGACTTTCTTCTAAAGTCCTTAAAGGAGAGAGAAAATGATATCCTTAGATTGGAAAAGGATAATATTCGATTAAAGGCTAAGTTAAATGACTCCTTGAAGTCGGACGTGATTGATATGTCCGAATATGAGAAGGAGACTAAAGATTGCCATCAACGGATGAAGACCATGAAAGAAGAACTTGCCAACAATGAAAACTCCTTGAAGATTGTCAAGGAAAGAGAGATGAGGTGCCTTGAAGAATTAAAGAAGGCCAAGGTCAAACAACCTCAAGCTCAAGGCAAGAACAAAGCTTCATCCAAGCAATCTTCCACTCAAGGAAAGTCCACACAAGCCTTGGCATCCCAACCAAAGCCTAGGCAATCCAAGAAGAAAGGACAATTCCTTGAGAAGCCAACCACCTCCGTCAACAAGTCAACCATCAAGAAGGAGGTGACCATGAGTGGCATGCTAAACCAAGAAGGCATGATCAACCGGCTCAACCACCTCAACAAGCTAGACCATAAAGGTGCAACCAATCGGCTCAAGTTCCAAGGACAAGCCAACCGATGCACCATCAAAGACAACCTCATCAACATGGCGATACCTCGATGAGATCACAATGCTATGGTATAAATCCTTACTTTGTACCTACTTGTCATTATTGTGGTATGATTGGTCACTGAAGATCAAATTGCTTAAATTACGTTAAAAGGTGTAGATTAGAGAGCATGAAAGAAAAACGGTTGAAGAATAGGGCAAGTTTGCATAAACCTAGGGAACCTAGAAACATGTCTATGACCACTAAAAATGTTAAAGTGGAACCTAGGTGGGTTAGAAAGAATTAACCCGCTTGCCTTAGTGCCCATGTGACTCCCGTAGATGCAATTAGGTCCATTGGACTTGATAGGTCTATAGGAGCTCATGTCTCCCATTGACTTAGTTGGGATTGACCCCATGAGGGGAGCTCAAGCAAAGAGAGCGATCTTGCATGATTTGCTATATGCAAAAAGTTGGCCTATTTTATGCTCTTTTATGATTGCTTGAGTGTGCTTGGTGAATAACATTGATTAATAATTGTATAATGTTTTTGATTACACCATTGCACGGTTGCTTTATATGATAATGCATGACTTCTATTATTGCTTGAGCATGCTTATCTTTTTGAGGAATGTTCTACTTGTTAGTACATTTGATTGACCTCAAATTATTCTCCATGTTCATGATTCCTAGATATGCATTCTTAAGCTCTCTCTTGAAAAGGGCTACTGGCAATATGACGTGGAGCCGCCCAATGTTGGAAAAGGCTACTCATTTGAAACCGAGTGAAAGCCATCAAGAGAGTTACATTAGCATGATAAACAGAAATACATGCTTGCTAGGAATATGGAGAAAAATAGAAAAAGGAGAAAAACAAAAAATGTTGTTATATGACTGTTATGTGTGGTGTTGCATTGCTTATTTTTGACATCAAAATTGTTGATTGATGATGTATCTTGCAATAAAGAAAAGATGATATACTTTTGTTGTGATTAGTACACTTGCACACAAATGCTTGGATATATATCTTCTTATCATAACAACAGGGTCTTAATTGGTTTGACTTCATTTGGAAATCCTGTTGAGTGTTGCTTTGATTGATTTTTATGCATGAGAATAATAGTATTTTGTATTACATGCTAAGCAACCTTTCACACGCACACAGTTTTTTGAATATAATCTCCTTGAATCTCTCTCAATTATTTAGGTTGCATAAAGTTTGTGTATATGATTATGCAATGTAATTGTGCGAATAGCTCTCTTTGCTAAAGCAACCCGATAGGGGGAGCTCCTTTGCCTATCTCATGACAAAAAGGGGGAGAAGTCTTGAGAGAAATAGGGGGAGTGAGAGATATAAGGGGAGCATTGTTTATGCTATGCTTTGGGGGAGAAATCATGAGGGAGAGTAACCTTTTAGGGGGAGCATTGCACATGCATTCTTTGTATTGCTTTATTTGTATTTAAGTGCAATGCTTGTTTTTATTTGTTCACCTCACTTGCACTTGTTCTTGGAAAGTGCTACTTGCTATTGTGTGTAGGTACATTGATGATTCTACAAGAAGATATTGAATATTTAGATTATAGGAATCTCTTTTGTATTGTAGAAGTGATCATGGACAATAGCTTTATTTTATTTTGTGAGGAATATTTGTGAGTGGTTGTTTTGTCATGAAATAGCCAAAGGGGGAGATTGTAAGGACCTCGATTTTATTATTGGCTTATTTCATGACAAACCACCACATTGGGGATGATTGTGTAATGGGTAGCTTAGGTCCGCATTGGCAAGCTTCCAAGCATCTCCATGACTTCAAGAGCAAAAGGTATATTCACTTGACTTTGTCTCTTGAAGAGTTTAGGTGCACACACACACTTCATGCATGTTTTGTTTATCTTGCATTTTTGTTCTTTATTGTCTGTATAAGTGTGCATCCTTTTCTAAAACACTTACTAGCTTACATTAGATATCATATCTTGCATTGTATCTTAGTTGATAACATGTTTGACATGTTAATTGTGCTTCATTGTGTGCATCTCACTCACTTCACACTTGCACAACATTCATGTAAGATTGACTTTTGTCTTGAGTGTTAAAAAGGGATTTTTCCCTTTGGCGCGGCCTAGACCGCTCGGCAGGCTTTGCTTGCACCGCGGCGCACGGAGCGGTATTCTCCAGTGCGTCATGCTCGACGTGGACCGCGACCTGTGCACTTGCACGAACAGCGGTCCCAACCGCGGTGTAGTCCAGACGGTGCACTGCTGTATGTACCGCGGTCTGGACACTTACCTGTGCCGCGGTCTAGCAAGCGGTTTTGACGGGATTCTGTTTCCCAAGTTCAAAACGACGTAGTTTTAACTAGGGCTTCATATATATTCTTCCTCTTCTGTTCTTGGCCGAAAGAGAGCTCAAAAATTCATTTTTAGAGAGAGGTTAGAGCTCCTAGAGAGAGAAAGCTTCAAGAAAGCATCTTTGACTCTCCAAACCCAAAACCCATCTCCATCTTGCATCATTCAACATCAGTTGAGTATGGGTCTCCATTGTTTCATGACTAGGTAAGCAAGAACTTCTTTGAATATTATTTATTGTTCTTCTTACTCTAGATTAGGTATTTATTGCATGATTAAATACCTAGACTCTATTATTGCATATTTATGAGTCTTGATAACATGATTGGGTTTGCATTTTTGATAGCTTAATTGATTAGGTCATTTTGCCTAAAAGCTAGGTCATAAACATTTATTTGTGATTCATTGATAACTAGGTTGAAATATTGATCTTTAATCAACTAGTTAAGCTTCCTGAATGTTTATGCATATTTTGTGTAAAAATTAGTTTGTTGGATATTCTCTACAAATCTAATTGAGTTTGTTTGTTGATAGACTTTTGTCTAAGACTTGCATTTAGTGAATGATTAAATGTCTTGTCTTAATCACATGAATATATGCTAAGTTTATGTTGAATACATTGTGAGCATATATGTTGATTCATTGTGATTGTTTGTGATAGCTAGGATTGGTTGTTATTGATAACATCTAGCTAAGTCTTTATGCCTTGCATTTAGACATTTGACAACTTGGATTTGTTTCTACAAACTCCTAGTTGAGCAATTTGTGTTGCCTAGCATAATTTGCATTGAGCATCATTTACATGATCACATAGACACATAATTCTCTTCATTGAGTCAAAGTCTTGTGGCTTCGGGGTGAAGTTGCACAAGCATTGAAGTCTTGCAACCAAGTTGTGGTTGGCAAGCATTGATCAATAATCCATTGTAAAAGGCCTGCGGGTAGAGTAGGAGGTGCTCACGCCAATAGTAGTGTACCAGTGGATATCACAAGGGATAGAACCAAGAGTGGCGAGTGGTAGTGTCCATAGCCTGAGGTTATCTAGAGTGAGAGTTCGAGTATCACTTGAGGGTGTAACTTTTTACTCATATAGTGGATTTTAGGATCGTCTGTGGCTAGAAGGATAGCCCGTGGTTTTTCCCTTGTTAAAGGGTTTCCACGTAAAAATCAAGTGTTATTTATTATTCCGCACTTTACACTTGATTTTGTATGTTTGATTTAATTGGGTTATTTGTTTAATATTGACTAATCGAAAAATTGGTAATAATCGATTAACAACCCTCCCCCCCCCCCCCCCCCCCCCCCCTTCTAGGTTGTAGACACACGTTAAGAGTGTATTTTCAGCATAGTCTATCCTCGATAGTTTGGTGGTATACATTTGTTAATCGATAGAGGACTTCATTTATAGATATGGACATCGTGGCTCCATTTATTAAATGAGAGTATAATATCATCATATGGATGTTTTGAGGTATTGGATATTAAATCTCAACGTTGAGTTTTCAATAATGATTATTGAAAACATGGCTTCTGGACAAGTCAAAGTATCCAAGTTCGAAATGTGGTCATATGAGGAAATATGGTAACTTGGAGAGCTATAGGCGGTCTATGAGCTCTTGGCGATTACTGATATTATTCACGAGGATACACCATCTCCTATAAGATTGTCTAGAGTATGAATGAGAAACATCTCCTTATTCTATCTTTATTTAAGAGTTCAATTTTAGCTCTTTAGTGGAATAAGTTAAAATTAATAGATTGGACCTAAGTGAATCGTTTGTTGATTGTGATTAGGTTGTGTCTATTGAAGCTTAAATTTAGATAGCCCGCCAAGATCCCCAATTCACACGTATTTGCATGGATCACTTGATATATTCTACCGGGCCGATTTAAGGGTCCATCTAGAATTGTTTTTAAGAATATAATATGTCTATTATTTAATTAATGGGCTGCACTATTATATTAATATATTAAAAGGAGACATGTGGGCTTGTTTCTTTTAGTAAAAATGGGTCTGGTTCACATGTGAGCTTTTATTTAAAGTCCAATGGATTAAATGAAATAAGAAAATAATATATGGCCCATTTATATAAGTGGGGTGGCAAGGTGTATATATTAACCTAATATATTATTTTGTTTCATTGTTTTAATTAAATAAGAATTAGTTAATTCATTAATTAATTGTTTAATTAAGAAAAAAATCATTTTCTGATCAGGAAATATATTTCCTAAAGTTATACTATTGGTAGTAGTATATTAAAAGTAAAAGACTTGTTTGATAAGAAAATAAATAATTAATTTTATTTATTTAATCAAATAAGATGTCTTTTTATTTAGTCAATAAAAGAATAAAAATATCTATGAGTTGGATTAGGTTTTGAAGTCTAAAGGTTGATTGAAATTAGGGTGCAACAAAAACACTTTTTGGTATGTGATTTGCGGCAACCCTAGTCCATTTAGAGGAAGATTTCGGCAATCCTAAATAGAAGAGGAAGCAAAATTTTGGCCACCTATATAATACCACATATAGAATTCGGCCACCATAGTTGATTGAATGATTCAATTTTTCTTCTTCTTCTCAATTCATAGAAAAGGATAATTTTTATTCTACTGAACATAAAAGAGAGAAGAGATTATTCTTTGATAGTACACTGATTGCTTGTTCATCAATAAGCTTGTGTGTACAACATCGAATTAGGTTCACGCGAGTTTCGATCATTAGATTGAGAACTCAAAAGTGACCGGAATAATTTTTGTCTTCTTTTGATTGTTTTGTGACTAACAAAAGAAAAAGAAAACTTTGTTCATCCATTCTCAGGTTTGCAATTCAAAGAAAAAGGGAGACCACGCTCCTAGGTGATTCATGTACGTGTTCGGATTGGAAGATCTCGCGGTACTGTTCACGATCACTGTTCACGGGGGTACTATTCACGGGCATCGGAAAAGATTTTGCGGATTACCAATCAACGTAAGTCAATTGGATCACGCGTCAAGAGGTATTTAACTCTAACCATATATATTTGAGTTTAATTAATTAAAAGGTTAAGGTTCAACTTTGAGAAAAATTTTAAAACCATACGAAATCTATTTTTCGTTTCTTCCACTGCGTTTTATATCGATTTTTCCCTACACTACACTCTCTCTTAGTTTATTTGTTTGTAATAGAACATGAGTAGCTAAAATACCCCACTATGGGGTTGATGTTATTTGTTTGATGGATATTTGGGCTTTGTAAATAAACTCTATATGATATATTTATTCTATCTCTATGTTTTATTCCATTGCTTTAATTGATTTCCATTATTGATTTGCTTGAAAACACCCTCTTTGCATGATTGATTTGGATTACTTGTGTAGGCAATTAGGTTGTCTAATGCTCAACTGAATGGAAGGATTTCCGGAAATCCGGCTCTAGAACCATGCCCTTAATCTAATCTTGAATTAGTGGCTTTCACTATACACTCTAGGTTAGCCACTTGTGAGAGAATTAGAAGCCTCCACTATACACCCTAGGTTGGCTACTTTAGTGAATCTACGAGAACTAACCTTCGAGTAGAATTCGGTTGATAACCTAAAGCCTCATCCAATCTCAAACGGGTGGCCTTCACTATACAACCTAGGATGGCTACATTAGTAATAGGTTGAGCCATAGCTAGATAGATGAGCATTCATGGAAAAAGTCCCGATTGAGTAACTAGCCATTGTTGGTTGCTTAGGAGGGATTAATCGCTAGTAGGAGGTCTTCACTATACATCCTAGGTTGACCTCTTGCTAGAGATATATACCAACACTATACACCCTAGGTTGGTTACATTTGTCAATACATGCTTAATTGAGAGTTTGTTGCAATTGCCCCAATATTCACTTACGAGTCCATCAACTTCGTAGTTCCGTCATCATTCATTCATCACTCCATTGACATCCCATTTTTTTGCTTTCATAGTTTAGTTTATATTGTATCTTTATTCACCATCACTTTACTTTTATGCATGCTAGTTATATTAATCCTAATCTTATCACCGCTACCCCGATCTCAGTGGACGACACTCGTGCTTACTGCTTTACTTGTATTCTACTTGTGAACGCATCGCATAGGTTTTATAAATTGTTTTGACGGACGGTTTTCTGTCGACAAAAACCTTCTCATCAAATGGCGCCGCTGCCGGGGATCAGTGTGCGTAGTAGTGATTAGATTAGTTTTAATATTATTAGTTTATTAGTTGTTTTTAGTTTTGTTAGTTTCTTTTTATTTCTTTGGTAGTTTTTGTTTTTGTTTGTTTCAAGACTCTATGGATTCCTTTTGGCAAAATTCAGGGTCAAGCTACGAGCCTAATGAGAATGCCTACATCTCGTCATTCCAGTCAAATTCCGTTGAAGATCAACTAAGAAATTTCATGAAAAATCATGTGCGGGAGACTGAGCAGATGATAGCTTCTCAACAAGAAACTCAAGCCTTCATAGCAGAGAAAACCACCCAAATGCTCGAATCCGCCTAGCAGTTCACCTGGTAAATCAGAGTTGTTTCCAAGTTAAAGCAACCAAACCAGTGGATCCCTCTAATTTCTCAAAAGAAGACATGTATAAGCTCCGAATAGAATTTGAAGTGGAGCGAAGCAAGAGAATGGACGAGATGGACAGGATGATCAAGATGAACCAAGAGCTTATGAGTGTAAGCACAGAGCTAGTGTTGGAAAAGGGTGTGTTGAAGGAAGAAAATGAAGCACTTCAAGAGAGAGAAGCCTTCGGAATGGAAAAGGCGAGTAATCTCCAAGAGTTGAACAAGAAACTGTTATCTGAAGTGAAGATGCTCAGGGTTGAGAATGGTACTCTCAAGAAGACAAATGGCGAAGTCTCCGACAAGAACAAAGAATTGGAAGAACGAATTGAGAGATTTGAAGCCGAAAAGAGTACCGCATCGAAGGATTTGGAGAAATTAGTGAGGCTATCAAAAGATTTTGAAGATGAGATAGCTCACAAGTCAATGAAGATGCAAATGGAGGTTAATCAAAAAGCCAATGCCTTAGAGGATGCAAAGTTAGCACTAAGAAAAAAGGAGGCGGAGGTCAAGATGTTACAAGTGAAACAAATCAAACGTCCTCAAGACCACACATCAAAAGGGAGTTCCTCTAACTCTAATATCTTTTGCTATGCATATTCTAGGATAGAGCATTTTAAGGCTAAAAATTACAAGCCAAATCAACATAGGAAAACTAGAGGTCCTAGGAATAGATGGAGTCCACCTAGGGTCAAACAAATATGGGTAAGGAAAGACCAACTGCACTTATATAGAAACATGTTAAAGGAAAAGATAATGAAGTCACCTAAATTTATTTGGGCAGTGAAAAATAGAGAATTTCCTAACTTGGTCAAACCACCCTAAGAGGACCCTAGCCTCTCCATGAATGCATCCCATTGAATAATTTTGATGCATGTAGTTAGTTTTATGTTTTATGTTGTTTAAATTCAATAAATTGTGATGTTGGGATATTTTTGTTCGAATGTTATATTTTGTGGATATTTGCACATTGAATTTATTGATTATATTTGTGGATGAAAGAGCCGGAGGCTCTTGTGCAAGTATGAATGCATGTGCTTTATATTGTTTAATTCGGTTTAGGGGTGGTTCATGCCCCATTCCGTCATTTTTGATAAAATGCATGATGTTAAGCTTGACTTGTGCTTCAATGATATATTGCATGAATTGCCTTTATTTTGTGAGCCTTGTTTGAGTCATTTTTATTTTGTTGGGGCATTGATTGTGTTTGATTAGTGCCTAGGTTTGTCTGAGTCATGTTAGGTGCGTGCCACTAGGCCGGATTCTCTTGTCTTCAACATTGAGGACAATGTTGGGTTTTGGTTTGGGGGTGTAGACGCCTTTTTGAGTCGTCTTTTGTGTCTTGAGTCATTTTTGTGTATTTGTGTCTTGAGTCATTTTTGTGTCTTATTTTCGAAAAAGTTGCTGCTTAGCCAGAATTTTGAGCTTATTTAGCTTGGTGAGATACCTGGAGCATAGTGTTTGTGGCGAATGTGTGTATGCTTATTCAATAACTCTTAGTAACTTTAGGGGTCTCACTTGCACTTTATGGGCTAATCTCATCTTCTAGTGTCCAAGTTTAGGGAACTCGGTGCTCAAGCGCCTTGTTCTAATAGTGGAGATTTCCCTTGTGAGATCACAAACACAAGCCAAAAGCATGTATATTTGAGGGAAAATGTTTTTCAAATCTGTAAACACTATTCAAACACCATGCATAGTCTCACTACATCAAAAATCATCATTTGTCATTGAACATGCATCATAATGTGGACTGCTTGACGGAAACTTTTATTCCCTTGGTAGATTGATCCTTTGAAGTGATATTAGGCAATGTGTGTTTTAGCCACTCAAAAAGAAAGCCTAAATACTTCCCATTCCCGTAATATGTATGCTCCCAAGCCAATTTTGAAGACAAACACATATAGACTTTTCCATTCTACACCCACGTTATCCATAACCCAAGCAACCTAAACACTTAGCTAGCCCTCTCTTAATTGATCTTGTTGAGGCTTAGGAATGTAAAGTTGTGCTTTAATTTGATAAATGGCGTGTACCTAGGCAAGAGTAATGAGTTGTGAAAATGTGCATAGTAAAAAGGCATGAAAAGAAAAGAAAAGAAAAGAAGCAAAAAGTAACAAAAGAAAAATATGCTTCAAATGCCTTGTGTAAATTGTAAATGCTACTCAAATGGGTAACATGAGTAGTTAAAGATTGCACGTAGAGTCTAATTGTATGCCTGGACGCCGTATTGTATTTGGAAGTGGAGTTGCACGAGAAATTAAATGTTTAAGTGTAGAATGTATCGCCTTAACTTGGTTGATTAGTGCTTGTGCATAAATTCTCATTCTTCTAATCACCATTCACCGTGGCCACGTTACAACCAAATGGAAAAGACCTAGTTGATCTTAGGGATGTCTAGATTGGGAATATTAGTTGATGAATGCTCTTTCCACGTTCATGACACGTGATTCTTTCATGAGACTCACTCACTGAAAACAGCATTTATTCTACACTAAATGTATGCAACTAAGTAGATTCTGTTACATAAATTCATTGGCATACATGTTGCATGAGTGTGAATCTAGGTTCTGAGAGGAAAGATAAGAGAAAATCCATGTGAGAACTTAGTGTCGAAGCGAATTATGCTCGAGGTGTGAGAGTGAGTAGTTTCTGAGGCGCGGGCATTTTAAGTGTGGGATTCATGTTGTGCCAGTTTCCCTTGAGGTGCCTTCGAGTTGTTTAGAACATTTTGCATATGCTCATTCCTCACTCCCATGTTGCTTTTACATATCTCTCTGCTATTTGGTTCTGCAGCAAGTTTTTCTTTGTGTCCAGGAAGTTCTTAGTTTGAGTCATTTTTAGTTTGTGTCTTATTTTGTTTTAGATTATGTTTGCTCGAGGTCGAGCAAAGGTTTGGTTTGGGGGTGTTTGATCGTGCCTAAATTGTTGTATATTTCAGCCCTCATTCCTGTTCTTTTGTCTCGTTCTTGAGTGTATTTTCTATATATTTTATGTCTTTTATGTCTAATAGTCTCGTTGGTGCTAATTGCAGGCAATAGATGTAATTCTGGTGTTAGAAGCTAGTTGCAGTGGTTTCGGCAGAAAATGGGCAAAAGGAAAGACAAAGGATCATAACCAGCTCTACAGTGCGGGTCAAGTGCGGGTCACAACCGCACTCCAACCGCACTCCTTCCCACAGCCGGGACCTGAATCATGAAGGAAAGATAAAGTGCGTGTCATCCAACCGCACTCCACCCGCACTATTGCTCAAGACAGAGGAGTTGATTCGTACCTGACAGATAAAGTGCGGGTAAAGTGCAGGTAATCCAACCGCACTCCACCCGCACTATTGCTCAAGACAGAGGAGCTGATTTGCACCTGACACTAAAGTGCGGGTAAAGTGCGGGTAATCCAACCGCACTCCACCCGCACTGTTGCTCAAGACAGAGGAGTGGATTTACATCTGACACCAGAGTGCGAGTACAGTGCGAGTACAGTGCGGGTAATCCAACCGCACTCCACCCGCACTGTTGCCCAGATCAGAGAATTGAAGATGAAGAAAACCTTTACAGTGCGGGTACAGTGCGGGTAATTCACCCGCACTCCACCTGCACTCTACGCGCGACAGCTTATGGTTTAAAGCTTAAGTGACCTATTTTTCCATCCTCTATAAATAAAAAAGGATGGGAACGAACCAAAAGAGCACCATACCTCCCAACACTTGTATTTTTAGCTAGAAACACATCTCCCTATCATCAAAACCATCTCAACTCAATCAAAGGCAACTAGGAGACTTGGATTCAAGCTTCAAGGAAGGAGATCAATCTTCAAGGAAGGAGATCAATCTTCAAGGGTTCTCTCTAAACTCTCTCTTAGTTTATTTGTTTGTAATAGAACATGGGTAGCTAAAATACCCCACTATGGGGTTGATGTTATTTGTTTGATGGATATTTAGGCTTTGTAAATAAACTCTATATGTTATATTTATTCTATCTCTATGTTTTATTCCATTGCTTTAATTGATTTCCATTATTGATTTGCTTGGATACACCCTCTTTGCATGATTGATTTGGATTACTTGAGTAGGCAATTAGGTTGTCTAATGCTCAATTGAATGGAAGGATTTCCGGAAATCCGGCTCTACAACCATGTCCTTAATCTAATCTTGAATTAGTGGCTTTCACTATACACTCTAGGTTAGCCACTTGTGAGAGAATTAGAAGCCTCCACTATACACCCTAGGTTGGCTACTTTAGTGATTCTACGAGAACTAACCTTCGAGTAGAATTCGGTTGATAACCTAAAGCCTCATCCAATCTCAAACGGGTGGCCTTCACTATACATCCTAGGTCGGTCACTTGTGAGGGAATTGGAAGCCATCACTATACACCCTAGGATGGCTACATTAGTAATAGGTTGAGCCATAGCTAGATAGATGAGCATTCATGGAAAAAGTCCCGACTGAGTAACTAGCCATTGTTGGTTGCTTAGGAGGGATTAATCGCTAGTAGGAGGTCTTCACTATACACCATAGGTTGACCTCTTGCTAGAGATATATACCAACACTATACACCTTAGGTTGGTTAGATTTGTCAATACATGCTTAATTGAGAGTTTGTTGCAATTGCCCCAATATTCACTTACGAGTCCATCAACTTCGTAGTTCCATCATCATTCATTCATCACTCCATTGTCATCCCATTTTATTTGCTTTCATAGTTTAGTTTATATTGTATCTTCATTCACCATTACTTTACTTTTATGCATGCTAGTTATATTAATCCTAATCTTATCACCGCTACCCCGATCTCAGTGGACGACACCCGTGCTTACTGCTTTACTTGTATTCTACTTGTGAACGCATTGCATAGGTTTTATAAATTGTTTTGACGGACAGTTTTCTGACGGCAAAAACCTTCTCATCATGGATCCTCAAACCCCTTGGGTTGCTCAACAAACACTTTCTCATGCAAGACACCATTGAGGAAGGAACTCTGAACATCCATTTGATGCAATTTGAACTTGTGCACACATGATATGGATAAAAGAAGCATTATGGACTCAAGACGGGTAACCAGAGCAAAAGTCTCCTCAAAGTCAATACCATCAATTTGAGAGTATCCTTATGCCACAAGTCTAGCCTTTTTGTGCACAAAGTTACCATTTTCATCCGACTTGTTCCTATACACCCATTTGGTGCCTATGACATTAGTGTTCTTGGGTCTAGGAACTAGAGTCCAAACCTCAGTACTTTCAAATTGGTTTAGCTCTTCTTGCATGGCAAGAACCCAAAACTCACCATTCAAGGCTTCATCAACCTTTTTGGGTTCAATTTGAGAGGTGTAACAAGTATAGCTAATTTGATTAGCTATTTGATGCCTAGTCCTAACACCCTCATTCACATCTCCAAGAATGTCATTCTTGTTGTGGAGATGTCTAACCCATGGAGCGGGTTCTTTAGAGTCCAAGGATGGATCTCTATCAAGAGGTTGAATGACCTCTTCATCAAGACTTGACTTCACATCAATTGAAGTCTCACCATTCTTCTCAAAGGAAGAATCATCAAGCACAATGACCTCCTCATCATGGTCTCTAATCTTAGGCCTACAATCATCTATGACAACATTAGATGATTCCATGACACTCTGAGTTTTTAAATTGAAAACTCTATAGGCCTTACTATTAAGGGCATAGCCAACGAAAATCCCCTCATCACTCTTGGCATCAAACTTGCCAAGTTGATCTCGGTCATTTAGAATGTAGCATTTGCTCCTAAATGAGTGGAAGTAGCCAACATTTGGCTTCTGATCGGTCTATTTATATACATATTTTAGGTCCCCATTTCCTATTATTTATGCTTTGTTCTTGAGTGAAATTAGGTATTTTATGTGTTTGTTGAGCATGTGTAGGTCACATTTCCTAAAAAGAGGTGTTCGTTAATTTTTCCAAGAAAAGGAGTCTAAAAGTGAGAAAAGGGGCAAATCTATAAATTACCGATGTGGAGGTCGCTTGCCATGCACTACATAAATCGCTGTCTATCTAGCGGTGAAGTTCAGTAGGTACTTGTTTGTTAACCGCGGTCTATACCACTTGACCAGAAGTACCTCACACGCGGTCCACAGAGCGATGAATATCAGTAGGTACATTGCTGCACAGACTGCGGTCCAAGCATGAGTCCGCCAAGCGGTATGGAGAGCGATCGTGTCATATAAATATTTCTTATTGAGAGTTAGAGAGGGACTTTTTCTATTTATTTCCTAGAACAACTTCACAATTTCAAAAACATCTCTACATATTGAAGATTAGAAGACGAAGGAGAATTCATCATTGAAGATCTTAATGGGTTTTATCTTTTCTTTCTCTTCTCTTTTTATTTTCAACATGTGTAACTAATCCCATAACTAGAGAATCAATGTGAACCTTTTGTGAATGCCCATATATGGATTAATTATTATTTCATCAATTCAATTCTTGATTTATTCAATGTTCTTTATTGCTTAATCCTCATTAGTTTTAATAATTATTCACACCATAGACCAAGGGTGGATAAATTATTTGGCATGATTTTAGGGTTAAGACTATTTGAGAATTAGAGTTAGAGTATATACCAAACCTAACCTTGATTAATGCTCTTTTGAATGAATGAATTTTATCTTTAGCATAGGCCAAGCAAAGTATAGAATTTGGTTCTTATTTCTTGCACTTAAAGGGTTTTCAATCGTTGTTTACACCATAGACCAAGGGTGAATAGTGGTTGGGAGCACGTGACTCATCCCATGACCATACGGTAATAGTTACATTAAAGACAAAGAATGAACCCTAGAATTGATTGAATCTTGTTTACAAATTAATTCCATATATCGAGTGTTCATAATTGGGGATCATTGATGACCTAGTATTTCCTTCCTTGAGCACAAACCATATTCTTTTAAATTGTTTTCTTAGTTTAATTTAATTTAGTTTTAGTTTAATTCAATCATCAACAAATCTTTTGGTTGCTTTAATTTAAATTAGAATTAGTTTTAATTAATAAATCTCTTTTCCTCGTGGGAACGATCCTTACTTGCCGTTGTGCTTATCTTCACGATTCGTGCACTTGCGAGTATAGTTTTTAATAACACGATTTTAAACATCAAGTTTTTGGCGCTGCTGCCGTGGATTAGTTGAATTTATTGGTTGATTATAGTTTTAGTTTTAGTTAATAGATTTAGTCTAGTTTAGGTAGTCGTGTCATTAATTTTTAGATTTTTAGTTTTTATTTTTATTGTTATTTTATTTTCGTAGTCTACTGTGTGTCTGTCTTTGGTTACAGGGTTTCAACAGTGAATGCAAGGCAGAAGATCACTGCAAGGAGAATTACTACCGTTGAACGACAACATTGATCGTATTAGACAGAGAGCAATGGCAGACGATGGAGATCGCAACATTCAACAGGTTCCAGATCCACCAGCTGTACTTATCAAAACCATGAAAGATTATAGTAGGCCTTTTGTTGACAATCATCCTTTGTGCATTGCACTAGATGAGGCAGCACAAAACTATGAGCTGAAGAGTTTCCACTATAATTTGCTGCTAGCTTTTCATGGTCTACCGAATGAAGATGTGCTCAAATTCCTCAGAGAATTCTATGTAGCAATTCAAGCGTTTCCAAACAATAGGGTGACAGAAAACCAGCTGCGTATGAGGTGTATTCCACATGCCTTGAAGGACAAAGCGAAGACTTGGTTGTTGACCTTGCCTCCAGCCTCACTGACAACTTGGGATGAGGTAGTAGAGAAGCTTACTGACCAATTCTATTCTCCTCAGAAAACCAGTGAGATAAGGGCCAAGATTACTAATTTCTTCCAAGGAGATCAAGAAACATTCTATGAAGCCTGGGAGCATTACAAAATGCTTCTTTTTGATTGTCCTCAGCATGGGTACCATACCCACCAACTTTGTCAATGGTTCTATGATGGACTGAATGACGTCTCAACAGTTTTGGTGAATAACGCTTGTGGAGGATCCATGACTGACAAGACACCGGAAGAGTTGCAATCGATCTTTGAAAAATTAGCCAGTAATTCTCATCATAAGAGTTCTAGGAGAAGGAAGGGAATCTATGAAGTCGATGCTAATACCGGGAATTCAATGCAAATGTCACAAATGCAAAAGTCCATCGAATTACTTGTAAACCAGGTGGGACAAATGAGAGAAAATCGATACATGGGATGTGATCAGCAATGGTATGGCATGGAAGCTTATCAAGCAAGAGGTACTGGACCTAATGAAGAGGAAGAAGTTCAAGCCATGAATAATTTCAATTCTAGACCACAGAATGATCCTTTCTCAAATACTTACAATCTGGGGTGGAGAAATCATCCAAATTTCTCATGGAGCCAATAATCAAAGTACCGGAAATCAATGGGGAAACAACAACAATTATGGTCAGAGACAATACAATGCCGGTGCCAAGAATCCTGAATATCAATCTAAGAACTCGTCACTAGAAGATACAATGAAGCAATTCATAAAGAATATGGATCAGAGATTGAATCAAAATGAACAAATGTTCAGAGACTCCCAAGAAGATAATAATGTGAGATTCCAAAACATTGACGCATCATTACGAAAGCTGGAGACGCAAATTGGACAAATGGCTGAAGCAACACAAAGGAACGACCCAGGAAAATTTCCCAGCCATACTGAACAATCAAAGGCCATGACAGTTCTCAGGAATGGTAAGGAACTAATTAATAATAAACCTGCTGAAGTTTCTAATAATTCTATTGATGTTTTAGGTCCTTCAGAAGCAAACATGGTACCAGAAAAAGAAGAAGAGATAGTGGTGGAAAAATCAAAGAAAATACCACTTCTCTATAAACCACCAAATCCATATGTTCCTCCGGTTCCATTCCCAGGAAGATTGCAAAAGAGCAAATTGGAAAAATCATCCAAAGATATATATGACATCCTGTCAAAGGTCAATGTCAATTTGCCTCTATTGAAGATGATCCAGAAGATGCCAGCCTATTCAAAATTCTTCAAGAGTCTCCATACTTACAAACCGAGGTTTCTAGAGAATCATTAGGAATTCATGGCCGGAAGTGCCAATGCTGTCCTTCAAAAGTCTGTGCCACCAAAACTCCAAGATCCCGGAAGTTTCTGCATCAATATTACTATTGGAGGTACCACCTTGGAGAGAGCAATGTTAGATCTGGGAGGTAGCATCAATTTGATGCCCTACAATATCTATAAGCAATTGGGGTTGAATGATCTAAAGAAGACAACCATGTCATTGTTGCTAGCGGATGGTTCAGTCAGATATCCAAGAGGTTATGTTGAAGACGTACTGGTCCAGGTAGACAATCTTATTATTCCTGCTGACTTTGTAATTCTTGACATGGATGAGGGCGCCAAGGAAAGAGGTAGCAAGCCAATTCTATTGGGAAGACCTTTCATGGCGACTGCAAAGACCTTTATTGATGTACAGAATGGGAAGCTAACAATGACTGTGTTAGATGAGACTGTGGAGTTCAAGGTCTTTGAATCATTGAAATTGCATGAGGCAGCCGATGATTGCTATTCGGTCGATTGTTGCTCGATTGAGGTGGTTAATTCCAGTAATCCAAGAGGAATTATCAAATGAAAGCCTTGATGAATTACTTGACTGGGTGAAAGACGTCTTCGAAGATAATAGAGAAGAACAACAAGAAGAGGGTATATAAGACATTGTTGATATTACAGAAGTAATTGCAGAAATTGAAGATGAAATCAACAAGTTCTTAGTGCCATCTACAAGTTCTCCCCCAGCATTAGAACTCAAACAACTTCCTTTTACTCTCAAATATGCTTTCTTAGGAGAGAATGAAACCCTCCCAGTGATCATAGCTTCTGACCTAGATGAGGAAAAGGAAGAGAAGTTACTTACGGTGCTCAAGGAACATAAAGCTGCAATTGGATGGACTATAGCAGATATTAAGGGAATAAGCCCTTCCATTTGCATGCACAAGATCTTATTAGAAGATGATGCAAAGTACTCCAGAGAGACTCAAAGAAGGCTTAATCCAAACCTGAAAGAAGTTGTACGGGAAGAGGTCTTAAAGCTACTCAAAGTGGGTATTATATACCCGATATCTGATAGTAAGTGGGTGCAGTCCGGTCCATGTGGTACCAAATAAGTCAGGAATCACTGTTGTTGCTAATGAGAACAATGAGTTGATTCCAACAAGGAAGACAACGGGATGGAGAGTGTGCATAGATTACCGTAAGCTCAACACGGTAACCAAAAAGGTCACTTTCCTTTGCCGTTCATTGACCAGATGCTTGAGCAGCTTGGCGGGACAAGCTTATTATTGCTTCCTGGATGGATTTTCAGGATACAATCAAATTGCCATTGCTCCAGAGGACCAAGAGAAGACAACTTTTACATGCCCCTTTGGCACCTTTGCATATCAAATAATGCCTTTCGGGTTATGCAACGCTCCTGCCACTTTCCAGAGATGTATGTTGTCAATTTTCTCCGACATGTTAGAGAAGTTTATCAAGGTATTTATGGATGATTTTTCTGTTTTTGGCAACTCTTTTGACCATTGTCTTGATAACTTAACTCTTGTTTTGAAAAGATGCACTAAGACTAATTTGACACTTAGTTGGGAGAAAAGCCATTTTATGGTTAAATCTGGAATAGTTTTAGGGCATGTTATTTCTAAAAAGGGGATAGAAGTAGATAGAGCTAAAATTGAGGTAATTGCAAAACTTCCACCTCCCACTTCGGTGAAGGGTGTGAGGAGTTTTCTTGGTCATGCAGGTTTATATAGGCGTTTTATTAAAGATTTTTCAAAAATTAGTCGTCCCCTATGTAATCTCTTGACCAAGGATACTGCATTTGTGTTTGATGATGATTGCTTACATGCTTTTGAATCTCTGAAAAGTAAATTGACATCTACTCCTATAATCATGCCTCATGATTGGTCCATTCCTTTTGAATTAATGTGTGATGCATCTGACTACGCTGTAGGAGTTGTTTTAGGACAGCGAGTAGATAAACTGCCTCATGTTATTTACTACACTAGTCGTACTTTGAATGATGCACAATTAAATTACTCCACCACAGAAAAAGAATTGCTTGCTGTTGTTAGTGCTTTAGAAAAATTTCAATTATATTTGATAGGATCTAAGGTAATTGTTTATTCTGATCATGCTGCATTAAAGTATTTGCTAACTAAAAAGGAGGCGAAACCGAGATTACTCCGGTGGATCCTTTTACTGCAAGAATTTGATTTGGAAATCAGGGACAAAAAGGGCAGCGAGAATGTGGTGGCGGATCATCTCTCTTGATAAGTAGAAGATGATGAAATAAAGGAGAATACTGAGAACTTACCCATTAATGAGAACTTTCCAGATGAGCAGCTTCTGAAGGTAGTAGGCAAAGATCCGTGGTATGCGGACATTGTGAATTATCTCGCAAAGGGAATAATACCACCTGAGATGAGCTCGCAAGCGAAGAAAAGATTTCTCTCCATAACCAAGCATTATTTTTGGGACGAGCCATACCTGTTCAAATTTGGTGCCGATCAAATCATTCGGCGATGTGAAGAGCAGCAAGATATGCTAAAATTTTGCCACAATCTTCATTGTGGAGGGCACTTTAGTGCTAAAAAGACTGCTCAAAAAGTTCTTCAATCAGGTTTCTTCTGGACATCATTATTTAAAGATGCTTATACTTTTTGTATTTCTTGTGATAGGTGCCAGAGGACTGGGAACATTGGAAAAAGGGACGAGATGCCATTTCACACCAGTTAGTTTTGGAAATATTTGACGTATGGGGCATTGACTTCATGGGACCTTTCCCATCCTCGTACGGATATAATTACATCTTAGTTGCTATGGACTATGTTTCGAAATGGATTGAAGCAATAGCAACCAAGACGAATGATAGCCAAGTGGTGGTGAAGTTTGTCAAGAAGAATATTTTTACCAGGTTTGGGACTCCTCGTGCAATCATAAGTGATGGAGGGAGCCACTTTTGTAACAAAGTTTTTGCCTCGTTAATGAATAAGTATAGTGTCAAACACAATGTGGCAACTCCATATCATCCTTAGACATCAGGACAGGTTGAAGTAAGTAACCGGCAAATTAAGCAGATCTTGGAGAAGACGGTGCAACCAAATCGGAAGGATTGGTCGCTCAAGCTTAATGATGCCTTATGGGCATGTAGAACTGCTTACAAGACTCCGATTGGGATGAGTCCTTACAGGATAGTTTTTGGGAAAGCATGTCACCTACTAGTGGAATTGGAACATAATGCCTACTAGGCCCTGAAGAAGTTGAATTTCAATTTAGATAAAGCTAGAGAAGAGAAGAGTTTGCAAATGAATGAACTTGAAGAATTTCGGAACAATGCCTATGAGAATGCCAAGATATATAAAGAGAGGACTAAAGAACTGCATGATAAGAATATTCGTCGGAAAGAATTTCATCCTGGGATGTTAGTCCTTTTATATCAATCGCGTTTGAGGTTGTTTCCAGGAAAGCTGAAATCGAAATGGATGGGGCCATTCTGTGTTACTCAGGTTTTTTCTAATGGAGCAGTAGAGATTCAGAATTTAAAGAGCGGAGGATTGTTTAAAGTCAATGGCCATAGGTTGAAATCTTATTTGAACCCATCAAATGAAATCTGTGCCATTGAATGGATCTTGCTCAAAGAGCCGTAGTGCTCTCACATGTTTTGCCTAGACGTTAAATAAAGCGCTTGGTTGGAGGCAACCCACCCAGGTATTTTTCTTTTCATTTATTTTTAATTTTGTCGTATAATAGTGTGTCTCGAGTACTTGTTAATTTGAGTTGAGCATTGTCATATTATTTTGTTTTGAATTTTATTAAAGGATAATGTTAAATTCAGGTTTGAGGGTATTTCGAAGGTTTAGTTTTCAAGTTAGAATTGATACTTTTTACCGTGTGCATATTTGAGCTGAACAGAACAGGTCTGGACAGAAGGAGAAATCCTTACCGCTCTACATACCGCTTCCTAGGCACACTGCTTGGACCGCGGTATTAATAGCATGCGTCTTTTGAAGTTTACCGCCTCTTATACCGCTCTGTAGGCGTATACCTACATCGCGGTCTGGCGAGCGTGTGCATTCTGACATGTACCGCTGGTTGTACCGTGCCATGCCGTCTGTCCGCACCACGTGCTATATAGCGCATCAGTACTGGAATGTACCGGTTTGTGTACCGCTTTCTAGGTAAGTTGCATGTCCCGCGCTACATTAAATAAAATGGTGCGTTTTGCAGGTTCAGAAGGAAAACATTTAGGCATCACCGTGTGGTGTACCGTGACGCAGGTAAGTGACCCGCACTGCGGTAGGGCACAATTTTGTGCTGTTATAAAGAGCAGCGCAGCTCGTGGAATTTCAAAATTCCCACAGCAGCTGCTCCCGTTTTTTCTTTCCTCTCTTCCCTATCTTTTCTTTTCTTCTTCCTATATTTCATCTAAATTCTTCCCGGATTTGTTTCGTCTTATTCAATTAAAGGTATGTCTCTCTCTCTTATGATTTGCTTTTGAATTCGTTTGCTACATTGAGTGCAAATAGGATTAATGAGATGTTTTATTGTGTTTCTATGGAATTTGAAGTTCTCATACACATATGATTAATGGGTTTTAAATTAATTGCATTATTACATGTAAATGTATTTGTTGAATTTTGATTTGGATTGATTTTAGTTAATTTCTAAATCCATGAGATGAATATGGAGAGAGAAGAATTGGATTGAAGTAATTCAACATTATGTCTTCAATATATGGATTCCGTTTGCCTTTACATGGGAATTACTCAATTTGCAAATTTTACAAACTTATGAGAATTTATTTGTTTAATTTTTGATGTTAAATTGTGTTGATTTTCTTTTTGATGATGAGGAAGAGGTAATGCGCTCATTGAGTCGAATTGCTGCCGGATTTTACAGAATTTTTGGCTTGACTTCTTTGTTTGTTTGCTCTTGCTCAGATGAGAAACACGACTTTGCCCAAGCGACCCAGGATCAGTGCTTCTACGAAAGGAAAGCAACAGGCTATACCGCGTTTGGCCCAAAACAAAGATTTCAGAAGTCGTTCATCTAAATATCAAGACCGGCCATGGATAATTGAGAAGGGGATAGATGTTTCCAGTTTGGCAGATACTCCTGTCCCTGGGATGGTGGCTACTCGCCACTGGGCAAGATATGTTGAACGGCCTCCACGGCCGAATAAGAGAGTGGTGGCTGAGTTTTATGCCAGTATGGTTTCAGAGAGATTTCTGACTGGTGGAGCTGTTTTGGTTCAGGGTGTGTCTGTTCACATTACTACGGAAGCTATTTCTGAATACTTTGTTGCTCCGGAGGTTCAGATTAATACCGACCGTGGGATTGAATGGATAGAGGAGGTTGATCAGTACAGGGGAAGATTAACTGCTGTTCTTCGGATGGATGGTCGAGATGAGTGGAACCAGATGGTTAAACTGTATCAGCGTGATATTCGGGTTGATGCAGCCTTTTGGAACATTTTCAGTTCATATTCATTGATGCCGACTCGAAATAGGACAGAGTTATTTTATGAACCAGCTAGATTGTTGCATCGTTTGGTATCAAGCCGACCAATCGATATTGGTCGAGTTATATTTTGGGATAGTTGTCAGAGTGGGTCCGATGATACCCTTTCGATGGTTTTTCCATGTTTGATTACCGCCTTTTGTCAGAATATGGGTATTGATGTGGACACTGGTTTAGAGGAGCAGGCACCTACTATGATGGGTCTTACTCATTGGAATAATCTGCTTCATTCTCGAGGACTTCCCACTATTGGACCGTACAGAGAGAGACGACGTTGCCGTGAGGAGCGTGAGGCAAGTGAAGCTTAGGCTGCTTATGATGCTTAGATGGAGGAGCAGCTGCAGATTGATGCTGCATCACCTATTCCAGGTGCACAGCCAGGACATGCACAACCAGATTCTGGTCATTTTGATTCTTTCTTGCAGGCTTTGAAGGACCATATGGATTCGCGTTTAGGAGAGTTGGAGGGGCGAATGAACCAGCGCTTTGATGGTGTTCAGGTGAGTATTGAGGAGGTGCGTTCGATGGTTAGCCGGTTTTCTGTGGCTAGCGGGAGTGGTGCCCCTTTCCAGACTTCTGCTTCCGGGGCAGGTTTTGATGCAGGAGATGGTTCTGGATTTTATCAACCTGATGTCGGAGATGGAACCCCTGTGATGCATTTTCATGATGAGGAACATCGTGACCCAGATTCTGATCAAGGAACCGAAGTTCTGCATCTTTCAGACGAGGACGGCAGATCATAGAGAGGATATGCATATCTCTTATCTTCATTTTTTTTTCTTGTTTTCTTTTTGTTTCTTTCGGATTTCGTTGTTTATTTTCTTGATTGGATATTCTTGTTTCCATTCTATTTTATGTCTTTCATTTTAGGATTTATATTCTGTTTTTCACCCCGTTTTTATTTCTTGTCACCATTGGGGACAATGCTGAATTTAGGTTTGGGGGTGTATTTAGGGGTAGGGGGTCAAGTAAGTTTTTGTTTTTAGAGTCTGTTTTCTTGTGAATCCTTGATAAGATACTTTAAATTGTGCCCCGAGATGATATGCATTACTCACTGAGTTTACACTAACGTCTTTGCCACTTAGAGTATTGCATTGCATTTTTTTCAAAATTTATGACATACTCTTGATGTGATAGTGGATAGGATGCTTAGTTGGATTGCCATGATTAATAGTGGAGACTACCCTTGTGAGTTCACTAAGCCAAAAAATGTACATAAATGATACATTGTGAGGGATTTTGTTTCTACTCCTAAACACTCAGTAGGTTCTTAACATTAGATTTGATCTCTATAGGTTATACATTGAGCATTATAGAACTTTCATCAATAAAAGATTTCACATGTTTATTTTGATCTTGAGTGAGTCGAACCAGTGGAAGTGATGATTAGACTATGTGTGTATGAACCATTTAAAAGGCCTTAAATATTTCCAACCTTTTGTGTGTGCTCCATAGCTCTGTTTGAAGCCAAACACTGAATAAGCCTTTTTCTTTCTTCACCACATCTACTATAACCCAATAAGCCATAATTTAGCCATACCTTATAACTTGGGATCATGCTTTGAGGAAGTGAAGAAGACGTGATGGTTCTGCTTGTGTATATTTTAGTCGAAGGCCATTGAAGGAAGAGCTGCATTCAATCCAAAAGTGTAAGTTTGATATTTGTGAATTTCTATGTAATTCTCTGATTCTCAAATTATTTCATCAATTCTTATTCAAAAAAAAAAGAAAAAAAAAGGTAGTTAAAGAGAATCAGAGAATAAATTTTTAATGAGTGCAATTACGAAAATTAAATTGCAAAATTGTATCAACTCAAGAGGAGTTTTGTTAAGAAGGAAATAGGTGATTTTTGAAGATTTGGACAGAGATGAGTGAAAATTTCGTTTACAATGAATTCAATGAAGACTATGAAGATTTATGTGAAGCCGGAAGAGCAATTGAAGATTCTCATGGTGTGGTCCTAGGTTCTTGAATTCCATTTTTCCCATTCTTTCTTAACCGTCACCCAATGGCCCCATTACAACCTTAATGAAAGTCTAACTGATCTTCTGGTCCTTGCTATGAAAGTAGAAATAATTCATGTGATTATCTTGTTCATAATGCTTGATCCTTTTCATGAGATCTTTTGCATACATTTGAGCGTTCTTTCAATTATAAATTCATATGCGATCAATACTTGGATTTTCTTGTGCATAATTTCCATCGCATATGCTTGATGAGTGTATTAGCCTAGGTTATGTGTGAATTAATGAGTGACATCCTGTGAGAATTAGAGTCAAGGCGAATTACATCTATGTCATCTAGTGAAGGCAGCTTTGAAACTTGAAAGTTTTGAGTGTGGGCTTTTCATTAAAATTGAGCAATGCATTCAGTTTCGTGACTTAACTTTAGTTTTTACTTATTGGTTTTTGCATGCATTGTTTCAATATGGGCACTTTTCAAATATATTTTGGATTACTGGTATTTGCAGGATAAGTTTATAGGTTTATAGGTGTCGTACCTAGGAGTTTAAAGGCTTGTAGCATACGATCAATGCTATCGTGTTCCCTACGAAAATTGCTTAGTTTAGAATTTTGTTTTAAGGTTTTTAGGTTTTGTTTTTAGTTTTATTTGTTTTTAAGTATTTTATTTTTATTCTAATTTTGCTCGAGGACTAGCAAAAGATAGGTTTGGGGGTATTTGATTGGTCTATTTATATACATATTTTAGGTCCCCATTTCCTATTATTTATGTTTTGTTCTAGAGTGAAATTAGGTATTTTATGTGTTTGTTGAGCATGTGTAGGTCACATTTCCTTAAAAGAGGTGTTCGTTAATTTTTCCAAGAAAAGGAGTCTAAAAGTGAGAAAAGGGGCAAATCTGTAAATTACCGCTGTGGAGGTCGCTTGCCATGCACTACATAAATCGTTGTCTATCTAGCGGTGAAGTTCAATAGGTACTCGTTTGTTAACCGCGGTCCATACCGCTTGACAAGAAGTACCTCAGACGCAGTCCACAGAGCGATGAAGATCAGTAGGTACATTGCTGCACATACCGCGGTCCAGGCATGAGTCCGCCAAGCGGTATGGAGAGCGGTCGTGCGCGTTCCTTGTTTTTGGCGGAGATCTTGAAGCCCTAATTTTTGGAGATCATATAAATATTTCTTATTGAGAGTTAGAGAGGGACTTTTTCTATTTATTTCCTAGAACAACTTCACAATTTCAAAAACATCTCTACATATTGAAGATTAGAAGACGAAGAAGAATTCATCATTGAAGATCTTAATGGGTTTTATCTTTTCTTTCTCTTCTCTTTTTATTTTCAACATGAGTAACTAATCCCATAACTAGGGAATCAATGTGAACCTTTTGTGAATGCTCATATATGGATTAATTATTATTTCATCAATTCAATTCTTGATTTAATCATTGTTCTTTATTGCTTAATCCTCATTAGTTTTAATAATTATTCACACCATAGACTAAGGGTGGATAAATTATTTGGCATGATTTTAGGGTTAAGACTATTTGAGAATTAGGGTTAGAGTATAGACCAAACCTAACCTCGATTAATGCTCTTTTGAATGAATGAATTTTATCTTTAGCATAGGCCAAGCAAAGTATAGAATTTGATTCTTATTTCTTGCACTTAAAGGGTTTTCAATCGTTGTTTACACCATAGACCAAGGGTGAATAGTGGTTGGGAGCACGTGACTCATCCCATGACCATATGGTAATAGTCACATTAAAAGACAAAGAATGAACCCTAGAATTGATTGAATCTTGTTTACAAATTAATTCCATATATTGAGTGTTCATAATTGGGGATCATTGATGACCTAGTATTTCCTTCCTTGATCACAAACCATATTCTTTTAAATTGTTTTCTTAGTTTATTTTAATTTAGTTTTAGTTTAATTCAATCATCAACAAATCTTTTGGTTGCTTTAATTTAAATTAGAATTAGTTTTAATTAATAAATCTTTTTTCCTCGTGGGAACGATCCTTACTTGCCGCTGTGCTTATCTTCACGATTCGTGCACTTGCGAGTATAGTTTTTAATAACACGATTTTAAACATCAGCTTCCTGCCCTTCCATAATTCATAGGAGGTTTGCCTAGTACCGGGGCCTTAGGAAGACTCTATTTCCTATGTAGCAAGCCGTACTGACAGCCTCGACCCAATGGTTCCTAGGGACATTGTTGCTAAGCAACATCACACGGGCCATCTCTTGAAGGACCCTATTATTTCTCTCAACAACCCCATTTAGTTGAGGAGTTCTAGGAGTTGTACAGCTATTGTAACACCATTGCTTCAGATTTAATTTTTCCAAAGTATCCTTGAAGAGGATATCTACACTACTGCCCGTATCTACGAGCACGCGATGGACTAGACAGTTGGCAATTTATATTGTGATCACCATGGGATCATCATGAGGTTGCACAGTGTTAAGACATCTACTCTAGTGAAAATGATCTGTGCTGACTGGGAGGGCTCCATCGGGCTTTGGCTGACCTTGAAGACTCCCTGGCTTTCTTCTATGCGGGGAATCTTCCTTGCGTGGTTTTTTCAAGAATTATTGGAAGTGCCAGCCAGTGTGGGCCCTCCGTTGATGGTGTGTATCACCTGGATTTGTTGCATTAAATCAGTCTGTTCCCCCTTTCTTTTCTCTGCATCCTCACAGATCTCGGCTTGTACCTCCCTTCCAGTCCGAATGTTATCTTTGTTCTATTGAAAGAATTCAATCAAGCATCCCCCCCTTATCAGAGCTTCAATCTAGTTGCGCAAATTATAACACTCTGAAGTGTTATGGCCCACATCTTTATGGAAGTCGTAGTACTTGTACCAGTTCCTCTTGTCAACTGGGGCTTTCATGGGAGTAGGCTTTTGGAGTTGCCCCTTGTCTCGTATAGCAAGGTAGACAGTTTCCCTAGAAGCGTTCAAGGGAGTGTAGTAGTCATTTTCTTTTTCCCCTCGCATTACAGGGGCTACGATCCTGGGAGGTGGTGAAGCCCGAGGAGGGATTCATCTTGCTGGATGTTTTTCTTGCCTATGCTGAGGAGCGAGGAAGCGATAGGTCGACCTATTGGGAGGTTTATTCTGAGCTCTCTGAGCTAGTTCAGATTTGGGGGCTTCTTTTTTCTAACGCATCACCGTTCTCATATCGTCGTGTTCCATCTTGACTTTGAGTTGCTCGTCGATCTCGACCTGCTCAAGAGCCCAATCGTAGGCCTCCTGGTAAGTCTCGGGAGGTCTCTTGGTGAAGGAACGGAAAAGCTTTCCCGCCCACAGGTTTCGCCTAAAATTGGCGAGAGTCTCTTTCTCGGCGAAAACTCTCATTTGTATGTCCTCTTTGTGAAAACGTTCCACGTACAATCGAAGTGTCTCACTTCGTTCCTGAATCACATATTGGAGATGTATGGGATCCTTTGGACGAGGTTTGACCCCTTGGAATTGCGAGCAAAAATCTATTGATAATTTCTTGAAAGAATCCACGCTACCAGCAGGCAGCTTCCGGAACCAAGTTTTTGCATAGTCGGTTAGGGTCGTTGGAACATCCTACACATAGCTGCTCTGGTAGTGTTCTGGACCTCCATCTGTTGGACGTAGCTCTCTAGGTGGCTTAGAGGATCTTCCGTTCCAGAGAACTTATCTGCTGGCATTTTAAATTTTAGTGGGAGTTTCGCTTCCCGGATCCTCCTAGTGAAGGGAGCTTTCATCTCGCTCAATGGATCCTTTTTATCCTCCTTGTTCTTTCCTTTTCTTATTTGCTGGACCTTCTTCTGTAGCTTTACCAGCAGATCCCTCAGTCGTTTGTTCCTAGGTTTCTTTGAATTGACCTCGAATTCGTCACTGTCGAGTCCCTCTGATGAACTGGCGACCTCTATTCGGTCCCTTTCATGGACAGGATCCACTCGGGAAGTTTGTCGATTCTCTTCCTCTTGAGCCCGGGCGTTCCTCCTTGATGCCGTTGGGCGAGGTACCTCTTGTTGCTCCCGGGTCAAGGCATCTGCGGCAGACTTAACTCGCATGGGCTGATATTGTGAAGGTCTTTTCAGAATTGGGGGCATGGGTCCTAGCCTATCCCAAATCGAAAGATGTGGCCCAGTACTATCTCGAGCTGGCTCTGGAAGAGGAGGTCCCAGGCGGTCGAAGGCAGGCTGCCTAGCTCCGAACCTGCTCGGCTCTCGTTGATCATTAGGGTTTATTGACTGGACTGTGATGCCTTTGGCGAGCAGGCGGATGCGGACGGTTTCCACGAAGGCTGCTGCTTGTTGGTCGAGCGCGGCCTGGCTCACTATAGGGTGGCCAGAAGCCCGCACATTAGTTGTTTGGACTGGAGCTTGATTGTTGTACCCAGACTTCTTCCCCTTCCTTGGGGCCTTTCGCGTTGGCCTCGCTGAAGGATGTTCCTAAACTCCATGTTGTCCTTGGGAAGAGCGGAGCCTCGTGGTTCATGTAAAACAACAAAAATGCAAATGCAAATAGTTGGCTTAATTAACTGGGTGTAGGGTGTTCCCACAGACGGTGCCAGAAAGTGTTAACGAAAATTTTACTCTGGGTGAGAAATCTCGGTTAACACCCTCAAAACCACTACCACGGAGGTGGTGGTCAAGGTAGAATGTATTCTAGTCAGTGCTGATTAAAAATGACAAAGAAAATACTATTATCAATACCATCAAAAGGGGATGACAAAAGAGAACGAACATGTTTCTTTATTCTCATCAATGATGTATCGTTTACAAATATTTATCAATCACTCTCAATCTCTCTAGGGTGTAGTATGGTTGTTGTCATATGTCTGTCGAAAAGCAGTCTCCTCTTTCAGAAGGCCGAAGTCCTTCTTTTGTACATTGTCTTCATAGGTTAAACTAATTGATTCTCCCCTTGATTTTCTCCATCCCTCCCCTCCTTATCGGATGGGATTTTACATTTAAATGTCATTGACTTTGAGTTAATTGCTAAGTTGAGGATATCTTGGTGGAGATCAATTTGTTTTCTACTAGGACTCTATTACTTGTTCTGTACGTATGTAACGTTTTAAGATGTGAACCTGTGTGTCTTTAGGTCTGGCATGATCTCCCATAGGGGTCGCTGAATATGGTATATATTATGGTGAGGTACATCAGATAGTGAGGTCGATCAGTGTCCTAGCCCCGATATTAAGGAGTTTCGTCTAGCCAGGAGCTAGGTCTAGCCTCCCTTGACCTTTTGGAGCTAGGTGCGGCCTCCTACGGACACCCCACTATGTCAGCGAGGTATAGGCGAGCTTCTGGAGAAATTACGAGGTAATCCTGACTTCGAGGGAATTTCCTAGTTTCAGGTTCGGTGATGCGGGCTCGATCTGACCGAGCCGGGCTTAACTCCGGGTGTTTCTGGAGCCCGTCCTTATTCCTGTGGGGTGGTATCGTAGCTCGACTTCGGGTAACATGGTCTCCTGGTGGATGACCTCGGGCATGGAGCTAAGTTTAGAGGGTGGAAAATTTCCCTTTGGTCCCTAGCCAAATTTGGCTATGAACAGACATATTGCAAGAGATAGCACTAGCTTCAAGACAATAGCAATTGTCACTAGATCTCTTTCCTTTTAGCAAGGTTTGTCCATTTGGCATTAAAATAGAGCAATCATTTTTGTTAAACAAGACGGATAGTCCATCATCATTAAGATGAGAAATGCTTATAAGACTAGCTTGCAAGCCATCAACAAGTAAAGCATTAGACAAGGAGGGTAAATCGGGAATGGAAATGGTACCTTTCCCTTTGACTTTCTTTCTAGATCCATCACCAAAGGTGACAAATCCTCCATCCTCCAAGGCAAGGGATTTAAAGAAACTCTTATTCCCTGTCATATGCCTAGAACACCTACTATCCAAATACCAAGTGTTAGAGGCATTTGCCTTCAAGGCAATTTGAGCCACATAGCAAAAATCGTCATCTCTTCTAATCCACCTAGGTGAAATGTTCTCATTCCTAGATGTATTGGTCAAATTGGCTCTAGATTTCCTAGGATCATGCATTTTGGCTCTAGCTCTATTTCTTTCAATCATGCTCTTGATTCTACACATTTCGATGTATTTGAAGCAATTAGGTCTAATGTGACCATCAACACCACAAAAATGACAAGTGGGAATGAAATAAGAAGACATACCATGCCCTTGTGAATACAAAGGGGCTTTCCCACGCATTTGAGCTTGCCTTTGGTGTTGGATTGGTTCTCTCCTCCTTTGTTGTTGAGTTGGAATAGATTGCTTCCTTGGTTGAGATTTCATGAATTGCTTCTTGGCTTGGTGGTATTTGGGTTTAGGAAAGCTTGCTTGATAAACCCTTGTTGGTTGAGCTTGAGCTTGTTTCCCTTGTGCCACCTTGACTTGGGAATCCTTAGAGCACTCTCCTAGCTCAATCTTCTTCCTAGGATGTTGTGGAGGTGAAGGCTCTTTGTTATCCAAGCTCTTGACAAACACAGTCTTGCTTGAGGATGAGGTCTCCTTGTCATCTTCATAGCCAAGACCTTTCTTATCACTTGGCCTCTTACTAACTCCCAACATGTGGTCAAGTTTCTTTGTGCTTGAAGTCATCTTAGCAATGATCTCTCTTGCTTCTTCAAGCTCCTTTTCCATCAATTCCTCATTCCTTTTTGCTATCTTCACTTCTTTATTTAAGTGAGTAACTTCGGTAGATAGCTTGAGATTCTCTCCATTTAGCCTTTGAATCTCTTTCTTCATCTTCAATCTTGAGCTTTGAAAATGCTCAATGAACCCTTCAAGATCCATTCCTCCTACATCCATATTTGTTGAATGGGATGAAGAGTCACCATCACTTGAGTCTTCTTCACTTTGTTTCTCTTCCTCTTCATCATCTATAGCTTCCTTACTCTTGAGAGAAGATGCGAAGGCAATAAAGTTTGCCACATGGTCCTTATCATCCCAGGATTCTCTTTCTTCTTCCAAGTCATCACAATCGCTCCACGTGGCGGCCATAGCCTTTCCTTTCTTCTTGTTCTTTAAATTGCCACAATCCGTGGAGATATGTCCAAAGCCTCCACATTCGAAGCATTGAATCCCTTTTCTCGTGGACTTGTCTTCACTTGACTCAAACTTCTTGAAATAAGTCTTCTTCTTCATTTCCTTTCCTTTGGATCCAAAGCCCTTCTTTTCAAATTTGATGAATTTCTTGAACTTTTTGACCATGAGGGCCATCTCTTCATCCGAGTCTTCCTCCTTCTTCTCAACCTTAGAGGTTTTCAAAGTAATACTCTTTTGCTTCTTTGGAGGTGTAGGTGTAGGAGTCCACCTAGACTTATATGCTAGAAGTCTTCCAATAACTTCACTTGGCTTCATATTCTTATCGTCACTATTCTCTTCAAGTGCCATAACTTTTGACTCAAATCTTGCCGGAGTGACCTCATAATTTTTTGCTTGATTTTCTTATCCGAATACGGGTCACCAAGTTGATGGCTTTGATTGACTATGTCCATCAACTTCACTTGAAAGTCGTTGAAGCACTCATCCTCGATTATTCTAATTTGCTCGAATTGTGTTTGGAGGACTTGAAGCTTGGAGTCCTCGACCACCTCGGTTCCCTCATGGGCCGTCTCTAGAATCTCCCATGCCTCTTTTGCAATTCTTGTTGTTTGGATCAATTTGTACTGATTGTCATCCATTGCACAAAGAATGGCATGCATAGCCTTGCTGTTCCACTTGGATACTTCGAACTCTTGAGTTGACCATTCCGACTTTGGCTTAGGAACTACACTTTCGTCTACAAGAGTCTTTTCCAGAGGAGTGTAGCCATCTTCAATTTCCATCCATGCTCGGTCATTTATTTGGCAAATGTAAGACTCCATCTTGCCTTTCCAAGAGGCATAGTTTACTCCGGTGAGCAAAGGGGGTCTTGTGCTAGAGGCTCCCTCATTTCCAGTTCCGTTTCCACTTATAGTGTTTGGGTATGAATGAGATGAATGTTAATGATGCAACAAACACAAACAAAATGCAAGACACACAAAGAGCAAGGATCACCTAAGTATATTTAGGAACCCGTTCTGATACCAATTGAAAATACTATATAGCGTGTGTCTACTAACCTAGGAGGGGAGGGGGGGGGGGGGGGGGGGGGGGGGGGTGTTGAATAGGTTTTAGTTGATTTATTACCAACTTTTCTACTTAATCAATTTTAATAATCCTACCATATATTAGCAATCAACCAATCCAACATAAATATGCGGAAAACAATAAAAACACAAGGATTGATTTACGTGAGAAACCCTCCACTGGGCAAAACTCATGGGCTATCCTTCTAGCCACATACGGTCCTCAAATCCACTATTTGAATGAAAGTTTACAACCTTGGTTGACCTCAAGTCACACCTACTTGGTCACTAACCCTTTCACTCTACCCAACAGGTCTTTAATAGTGATCCTAGACCAAAAGCTTGTGCACTAATCCACTTAGTCACAAAGCTTAACAATCAATGAAGAGGTTAAACAACCTATGTGAATATGAAAAAATATTCTAACATGCAATTAATGCTAGGCAACACTAAATGCTTATCTAAGGATTTAAAGATTTCAATGAGTGCAAATCCTAGATATCAATATCTAAATGCAAATGCATGAAGATTTAGCTAAAGGGCAAAATGGTCCTAAAAGATAGCTATCAATGAACATGCAATCTCAACCAACAAACACAATCACAAACATACTCAAATCATGCTAAACCAAATAAACATGCAATTAATTAACAAATAATTGCTAGCCCTAGGTAAACAAGAACATAGAGATGAAAAGAAAGTTCTAAGACTTGTTTGATTACCTAGTCAAAAAGAGCATGAAGACCCATGAAGAATAGATGCAAGAATGGAGCTTAGATGCACATAGGTATGAGTTTGGTTGAGTAAAAAGGACTTCTTAGAGCTCTCTCTCTTGGATTTACTTTCTCTCACTTAGAGATATAATTTCAGAGCTCTAGGTCTAAATGGTGGAGAAGATGATGTATTTATATTGACCAAAAAATGAGCTAGTGTGAAATACCCGAAATGCCCAGTTCGGGTGAAAAAGGCGACATGCAAGGCGACATGAGCAAGTCGCCTTGGAAGTCACCTAACACACTATGAGAAAACACGTTGCCTGAGGTGACATGTAAGGCGACATTCCCAAGTCGCCTATGAAGTCGCCTTACACACTGTGGAAAAATCAAGATATCAGAGGCGACATGTAAGGCGACAGTCCCAAGTCGCCTATGAAGTCGCCTTATACACTGGAGGAAAAATACATGACTAAGGCAACATTGGAGGCGACATGCACAAGTGGCCTTGCATGTTGCCTAACACATTATGGGAAAAACTTAAGTCTAAGGCCACTTGTCAGGCGACATGCACAAGTGGCCTTGCATGTCATCTAACCCACTGTGTAGCCCATCAACTCCAAAATGCAAGAAGTGTGTGTGTGTGTAACCATACATGCATGTCAATACTAAAGCATAGAATGTGAGTGTGTGCAACTAAAACCTCTTCAAAGAGAATTAAGCATGTGATATACCTTTGAAGTGCTCTTGAGAGAGATGATGTCCTTGAAGCTTGATCACACCCAATGAGGCCTAATTTACCCTTACAAAGTTAATCTCCAATGTGGTTTGTCAACGAAATAAGCCAATCAAAATATAAGGAACTTACATAGGCCAATCCTAAGGCCACCCTGTCTGCCATTAGGGCACCCCTGATTGCTCATCACGAAAAAAATCATGGGGCAGTGGAGACACCTGCCATTGTAGTTCCTTCCGAATCTAGGGATGCGTTGGTCGACCCCCTTGATATGTTAAAGACCATGTCTGCAGGTAAAGGCTATGTTGGTGAAGGCTATTGGAAGGAGTTCTGAAATGCCAGCAACCCTGAGCGAGTTCCTGTAACTTGCAGCAATGGTGTCTATGTAAGTGTCTTTTACTTTCTGTTTAATTCCTTCTACTTTAGACTTATTATCATAACTTGCCTTTTTTTTCTTTTTTAGGCTGTGGAAGATCTGACTAGGGCCATGATTACTCAGGAGAGGCAGGCCACTGAGATCTCCCAATTAAATAAAGAGCTCCAAGTGAGGAAAAAGGTGTTTGATTCTGCTTCAGATAGTGAGTCGAAACTGAAGAAATTCTATGAAGAAAGGCTGAAGCAGCGTGACTTGACTGAGGAAACTTTGAGAAAGGTTGTGTCTACTGCTGAGACCCGAGCCGACAATGCCACAAACAGTCTTACTAAACTCGTAAGGAAGAGTACCCAGCTTGAAGCGAGTATGGTTAGAGCTGAGCAACGGTGTGCAGAATTGGAGCAGAAGCTCATCCAGGCAGATCAGGCTGCCTCCAGTCACGAAGCGGAGGCCCGAGTAGCCAAAGAAACTCCATCTGCCTTATCAGTAGTCTATGCTCTTGGCCCAGCAAGGATCTGTGGAAGCCAAGCTACGTTATGAAAGGCAGGCTGAAGATATAAAGCTACATAAGGCCAATGTGGAGGTGCTTTCTCAAGAGGCCAGGCTAGCTCTCAATGTACAAAGTGTTGATCAATACAAGAAGTCTCCTGCCTTTGAGGCAATGATGCTATGAGAGCTCGAGTGAGGGCTTGCCACTGCTCGAATGTTTTTCCGGGCTAAGGAGAGGTCTTTTGGGGAGGCTTGCCGAAAATAGGATCAGTCAATCCAGAAGCACAAAGTTGAGTCTCTGGATAAAGAACCAAAGGATGAGATGGAAGGCTTATTGCAGATCTATAGGGAAATATCCTCACATTATGCATCTAGAGCTCCCCTATAAATCTTCACTGGTGACCTTCCATGTAGGTAAAGACGGTGGTATTTCGGCCAAGGGCATTGATGTTGGACCATTAGCTGATGCTGATTATTCTATTTTCATGGCTGATGACCTTGAGGATGATATTTGCTGGCCGAATTTTGGAGATTTAACTAAGGGCTATGAGGATGAAAGCAACCCCCCTCCAGCTCCGGTCCTGGTGGTCCTTCGAGCACTCCTGGAGCCTGATCTTATTTTTTATCATTTTTTCTTATCAATCACATATCTTGTAAATTTTTCTATATCATTGTATAAATGATTACTTCATTTTTAATGACGCAGATCTATATTTACTTATGTGGATTTCTTTACTTTAATCACTGATCTTTGTAAATTGACCGAACTCGAACCAACCAGTCTTGTATCTGACTGACAATTTTTTATTTATTTAGTTATTTTCTTAACTGCTCAATACTAATCTAATCAGTTATCTTGTCAACTGACTGAACTTGGTCTGGTCGGTTCCGTTACTATCTGGTCTTTAATTAACCTGATCAGCTTTTCCATTCAACTGACAAAACTTGGTTCACTGCATGAATAATCTCACGTCTTGTTTGCCCAGGTTGCATGCAACAGTTTTTAGACTTTTGTCAAGTAGTATTCTTTTTTATGGACCATTCACATGGTATCTAATTTATAGACACTTGTCTTTTATCTGTCAACTAAGTCATTGGGACGTCTGCCATAAGTTAGTTGCTCAAGATTTGTTAGAATGGGGATGATCCTCATCTCATTAACTTAACTTATCTTAACCCGGTATCTGACTGGACGATGTTCAAGTATGAGAATGGGATTTTCCCGTCCAAATTGCTGCGCATCCCATCAGGTATCTATGACCTGAAGGCGCTCTAACAGTGTTTATATACACCCAATTAGTTTTGGTGAATGTGCATTGTCTTTACGACGTATGCTTTTGGCCCTATCACTGGCCCCCCCGAGTACCTGTTCATTGTTAATGATTTTAGGTGCTGCGAGATGCTTTTGTAAACGAAATCAATATTTGAACACTTTTTTCTTGAACTATTCTTTCCTTGAAATGCTTTTATTGATAACTTCAATCAAAAACAATAAAAAGCAACAATTGATCAGGAATAATGAAAACTATGGTAATTCTAATCGTAACAGAATATCTAAATAAACTGAAAGAAAACAACAAAAAGTAAAGGAACCCCTCATGGATAGAATATCTTCAAATATTGAGCGTTGCAAGGCCAGGGAAACTCTTCACTTTCTTGTTGCGTTTCTCACTCTTGCCATGTCATTTTTTTCATCTAACTCATCTAGGTTTTGTTATAAAGCCTCTACATTAGCGTCGAGTTGGTATAGCTGGACTCTAGGGGAAGTGTGGGTTATTTCGACCGGTATAACTGCCTCGGTTCTGAATGCTAGGGAATAAGGTGTTTCTCCTGTCGATGTTCTTTGAGTTGTCTGGTATGCCCAAAGCACCTCATTCACTTTGTCTGCCCAATTTCCTTTCCTATCATCAAGATTGGCCTTCAAGGTGTGCTTGATGATCTTGTAAAAGGATTCACTTTGTCCATTGGTCTGAGGATGGGCCGGCGTGGCATAGTAATTCTTGATGCGGTACTTTTGGCACATCTCCCCAAAGTTGTGAGTATCGAATTGAGTCTCGTTATCAGTGATGATTGTGTCTGGGATTCCAAATCGATAAATGATATTCTTCTTCACAAAGTTGGTTATATTAGCCTTAGTTATGTCTATCAATGGTTCGGCTTCTACCCACTTTGTAAACTAGTCTACCACCACTTTAAGCATGCTTTGCGCCTTCTTTGGCCGCTGTTAGCATTGGGCTGATCAAATCCAATCCCTACATCGCAAACGGCCATGGTGAGGTCATATTCTTCAAGTGCTCAGGTGGCTGTTTGATATCGTTTGCAATCCTTTGACAAGTACCGCACTTCTTAGCCACTGATTGCGCATCATGGAATAGGGTTGGCCAATAAAATCCTTGTCTAAGGGTTTTATGAGCCAAATCGTTTCCCCTAGTATGGTTCCTGCATTCGCCTCTATGTAATCTTGCTAGAATCTTATCTCCCTCAGCCTAACAAACGCATCTTTGGAGGGCCTTTGAAAACCTCTTCTGTAGAGCTCTCCTCTTATAATTGAATACTGGGGTGCCCTGTACCTGACATGATTTGCTTCTACCGTATCATCTAGAAGCTTGCCACCTTCTAGGTATTCTCTGATCGGGGTCATACAGGTGATTTGTCCTTCCTCAACCATTTCGACTATCATTTTTTCCTCCTCTTTGATACTTGGTTTCTTGAGATGAGCCACTGAGATCGTTTTGGTCTAGATGCAAGTGGTTGCTGATGCCAATCTTGACAGAGCATCAGGTTTCTCGTTCTTCTCTCTTGGGATCTGAGTGATTCTGTAATTTTGAACGTCCCGAGGAATGCCTTAACTATCTCGAGGTAAGGCGCCATGTTGTTATCCTTTGCCTGGTATTCATCTAAAACCTGGTTGATTACGACTTGTGAGTCACTGAATATCTCTACTTCATCTGCTCCCAGTGCCATGCAAACCCTAAGTCCTGCCAACAATGCCTCATATTCAGCCATGTTTTTGGTAGCTTTGAAGTCAAATCGCATGGCATATTCTACTTGGTCACCTTCTGGAGTGGACACCACTATGCCTCCCCCGCTGCCATGCATGTTTGACTACCCGAAAAGTGCAAGTTTCTAGCTGAAAATCTTCCTCTCTTTATCTTCGAGCATTCTGATCACTTCATTGTTTGGCTCGGTGAACTCAGCGATAAGATCTGCAACTGCCTGACCTTTTATCGCGGTCCTTAGCAAGTAAGTGATGTCAATTTCATATAACTCGACTGCCCATTTTGTCAACCTTCCTCACACTTCTGGTTTAGACAGGATCTGCTTTAGCGGACAATTCGTGTATACCTCGATTCCGAGAGCCTGAAAGTATGGTCTTAGTTTTCTTGCGGCTGTCACCAATGCTAATGCCATCTGCTCAGCTACCAACTATCTTGTTTCTGCTGGTAGCAAGGCCTTGCTAGTGTAATATACCAGGTTTTATACTCCTTCTTCTAGTTTGACTAGTACTGACCATGTGGCTACAGTTGTAACCGACAAGTACAAATACAATGTTTCTCCATCCAGAGGCTTCGACAAGATCGGAGCCTTACCTATATACTCTTTAATCTTCTGGAAGGCCTGTTCACACTCTTTGTTCCATTATACCCCTTTGCCTTCCTTATTGCTTTGAAGAAAGGTAAACACTTATCAGTTGATTTACTGATAAATCGGTTTAACGAGGCTAAACGGCATGTTAACCTTTGAATGTCTTTTAGGGTGACTGAGACCTTATCTTCTCTAAGGCCCTAATCTTCTAGGGATTTACCTCAATCCCTCTCTGGTGTACTTGAAACCCAAGGAACTTTTCCGATGGTACCCCAAAAACACATTTATTCGGGTTAAGCTGTATCCCATACCTCCTTAGTACCCCAAATGTTTCTTCCAAGTCTGTTGCATGCTTTTCTGTTGTGATGCTTTTTGTCATCATATCATCTATATATACCTCCATGTTTTTACCGATCTATCAGGCAAACATCTTGTTTACCAATCTTTGTTAAGTTTCTCCGGCATTCTTGAGACCAAAAGGCATTACTTTGTAATAGTAAAGCCCTTGATTTGTTGTGAAGCCAGTCTTTTCTTCGTTTGGGTGGAACATACTGATTGGGTTATACCTTGAATAAGCGTCCATGAAACTCTGAAGTTCGTACCCCGCTGTCGCATCAACCAACTGATCTGTTCGAGGCAGAGGGAACTATCTTTTAGGCATGCTTTGTTTAGGTCTGTGAAGTCTACACACATTCTCCATTGCCCATTTTTCTTCTTTACGAGTACAACATTGGTGACCCACTTAGGATGTTGCACTTCCCTGATTGATCCTGTGGCTAAAGGTTTATGCACTTCTTCTTTGATTGCTTGGATTCGCTCTGAGTTGAACCTTCACCTTTTCTGGATAACCGGCTTGCGCTCGGGGTTGACTGCCAAAGCATGTGAAATTATTTTGGCATCGATCCTTGGCATACCAAGCGAACACGTTTTTGTATTCTTTCAACAAGTTAACCAACTTGCTTTGTACCAGTTAAGTAAATTGTGCCCCTAGCTTTACAGTCTATTCAAGTTTCTTGTCATCTTTTATCACCTCATTAACTGGCTCGCTTTCCTCGTTTTTCCCATCTTCTAGAGATGTCTCCCTCGGGTCCAGGTCGAACCGAGTTGGTGTTTCCACCTTCTCTTCTTCCTCATCTTTCTTCAGGCACTTTTTATGTTTAGGGAAATCAATCTGCATCACATCCGGTTATGTTTTTTCTCTATAGACTGCCAAATAAGCTTTCCTTGCCCATTCATGTGAGCCTTTCATGATTCCCACCCCAGCTTCGGTTGGGAATTTGACAGGTATGGTGTAGGTGGCCGTGGCTACCTTAGTTTTATTCAAGAATGGTTTTCTTAACAGGGAATTGTACGGCTAATTCTCAGTGTCAACAACTACAAAGTTGAGTAATACCGTATTCTGACATGGGAAGCTTCCTATCTCAACTGGCAGTTTGACCTTTCCTAACGATCTTACCTCCATTCCACCAAACCCTCTGAGATGAAACATTTGCCGTTGCAGGTCTTTTCTTTGAAGTCCTAATTGATCGAATACCCCGACACTTAGGATATCCGTTGAACTTCCATTATCGATCAGTACTCTCCTTACTTCTCGGTGACCGATAGAGATGGATACTACAATAGCATCGTTTGGTTTTACCTCAAGTCCGTATGCATCGGCCTCCGAAAAAATTATTGGGTGCGAACCTTACTTGAGCTTTTTTTGGTCAGGGCCTATGGAGTTTACTTCCAGGTTCTTTTGGCCATCTATTGCCTCGCGGACTTTAGTCATTCTTTCTCTGTTACTTCTCCCTGTGCATGGCCCACCAAAAATGGTGTTGATAGCCCCAACATCTAAACTTCCCCTCGGACTACCTTTTTTGTCTTGGTCATTTTTCGCGGGGTCATTCTGTTTATCATCACTTCTTTTGAGAACCACATCTTTCAGGTGCCCTTCTTTGATCAGCTTTTCTATGTAGTCCTTTAGTTGGTAACACTTGGATGTTTCATGACCATTCTCTCAATGAACACGGCAATACTTGGAAGTGTCTCTTCTAGCAAAGTTTGACTGTTTTGGGGGCGTTTTGTACAGGTTTTTTATCTTCTATTACATTCAAAATTTCTTCATGCTTCTGAGCCAGAGGGGTGTAATTAGTGTACTGCCTTTTGAATGTCCTATTACCCTTCTGACTGATCTACCCTATTTGTTTCTCGTTTACGTTGTGTGTTATTTGTTGTGAAATTTCAGGATTCTAGGTATATGCACGGAAGAAGATCGTTAAAAGGAACAGTGTTGCCAGTTATCGACAACATCAATCAGTTGGGTAGAAGAACTGGTCAGTTAGAGGGAAACATGGAAGCCGGTGTTCCTATGGATTACCCTGGGCAGAATAGGTAAGACAGGAACGATCAGAATCAGAATGAGCAGCAGGCTCCAAAGCATGAGGGAAGTGTACATGGAGATGAACAACTAGGTCTCACCATGGGCGAGTACACTCTCCCGTTTATAGGTAATGTGCCCACTGCCATAGTACTGGATGATGTAACAAGGCAGTATGAGTTGAAGACTATGCATATTAGCCTCCTACCATCTTTTAGTAGGAGAATTACCGAGGATTGCCTTCAATTTATGAAACAGTATGGAGCCACCCTAAAAACCTTCCCGGTAATGGCTTGCCAAGCAGTACTGACAAGAGAGCAGCTTCATCTCAGGTGTTTCCAGTATTGTCTGAAAGATGCCGCCATGACATGGTACATGAATTTGTGGCCAGGATCACTGGTGACATGGAGTCAGGTGTGCAAGGTCTTTTTCAACAAGTATTTTCCGTTGCAGAAAGCAAAGGACCTATGGCTGAAGATAGCATCCTTTGTTGAGGAGGACGGTGAACTATTCCATGAGGCATGGGAGAGGTTTAACTTGTTGTTAGCACAAATGCCGCCGCATACATAACACCTAGAGTTGAAGGTTAATTCCTTCTATAGTGGACTTTCACCGATAACACAAATGCTAGTGGACAATGCGTGCGGAGGTACAATAGCAGACAAGAGAGCAGTTGAGGCGTATGACATCTTGGAGAAGATTGCCCAGAACTCACAGCAGAGGACATCACACGTGAGAAGGGGCGGAACAATAGAAGTGGGTCAGGATACCCAAGTTCAAATTCAAATGTCCAAAATAAACAAAGGGCTCGAATCGATCAAGGAGCTTATAACCGTAAAACCAGGGTCCTCCCAAGGAATGGGTCAAGTAATGGGGGAGATAGAAGGAGGAGAAGGGCAGTTCGGTCAAGAAGAGCAAGCCCAAGCCCTTGCCCTTGGGGAATTTCCAAGGCCAAGGAATAACCTATATTCAAACACATACAACCCAGGGTTGAGAAACCACCCAAACTTGTCTTGGTCCAACAACAACCACCTACAAGCAACAACTTACCAAGGTGGAAACAACACTTACCAAGGTGGCAACAACAATTTCCAAGGTGGAAACAACAATCAAGGGTACCAAAACCGTGGGTACAATAGATACAACCAAGGAGGGGCAAACAACAACAACCAATGGGGAAGTTCAAGTAGTAACCCATAATCCAACTTTAATTCCCAAGCATCCGCTAGCCAACCAAAGGACAAGTCTCTAGAGGAGATAGTGGGCACAGTAATCAAAACAGTTGGTATCAGATCAGAAGCCCTCAAGAACACCTTGCATGCCTCTGAGCAACGAATGACCGCTTACATGTAGTCCAATGATCAGAGAGCAAATAGTCATGGAGCATCACTGAAGAAGATGGAAACTCAGTTGGCACAGATTTTTGATGCATTGGTCAAGAACAAGGGGAAGGCATCAAACCCTGATGAACACGTTAACGTGTTAGAGGTCGTTAAGTTAGGAGTTGAAGAAACCAAGGAAAGTATGGTAGAGGTCACATTTAAGGAAGATAGGAGAAGTGGCATAGACTCCCTCATTAAACTTTCGGACCCTGGAAGTTTCGTCATAGAGGTACGAATTGAGAATTCACCAAGGATTGGAGCAGTGCTTGATATGGGGGCTAGCATCAATATGATGCCATTAGAGGTATATGAACAGCTGAAGATTCAGTCAATCAAGCCTACTTCCCAAACTCTCATCATGGCGGACAATTCTTCCATCACCCCAGTTGGTATTGTGGAGGAAGTTTACGTGAATGTGCACGATTTGATGGTGCCGGTAGAATTTGTTGTGTTGAATTGCAAGCGAGGAGAATCCAGTGGTAGGGACTGGAAATTACTTTTGGCGAGGTCATTCACAGCCACAGCGGGTATGGTAGTTGATATTTGTTCTAAGGACATTTCCTTCAGCTGTGGAGGCAAAAGTGTTAACTTTAAGATAACATCCCTCAGAACAAGCCAAGTCGAAGATTGTTTGGTCTTGGAGGCACCAAATTCCAGAAAGAAAAGAAGCCGGGTGCTCACCCTTGTGCAAGCTTTTAAGGGTGTAAAGGAGATGGAATTGGGAAACCAAGACTGCATTAAGGAAAGGCAAGAGTCTGAATTTGAAAAGGATGAATCAAATACTGAAATTTTTGAACAATTAGGTGAGCTTGAGCAAGACAACACGAAGCTCAAACTGGAGGTTTATTTGCTCAAGGCTAAGAATGGACAGTTGAAGAAGAAATTGCATGACCTCTCAACATTGAACAACGGTTTAAAGGAGCAAGTAGTGGAGCTTGCTACCAAAGAGGTGTTAGTCTCCAAGAACTTAGAAGAGTTGGCAAGGCTCTCAGAAGAATTTGAGGAAGACAATGGGAGAAGGACAAGGAAACTTCAGCTAAGTGTTGAGGAGTCTGCAAAAGCGGTAAGGGAATTGCACAAACGGTAAGACAACACGAAGCTCCCGTACTCAGGCTCATAGCCGGGACAGGATGCAAGTGAAGAGATAAAGTGCCGGTACTGTGCGGGTCATCCAACCGTACTATACCCGCACTAATGCCAAACCAGAGAAGTTGAAGATACACCTGACATTAGAGTGCGGGTACTGTGCGGGTCATCAAACCGCATTCCACCCGCACTGTCACCAAGACCAGAAGAGCATAATTGCACCTGACATTAGAGTGCAGGTACTGTGCAGGTCATCCAACAGCACTCTACCTGCACTGTTGCTCAAGACAGAAGGTAGATTTTGCACCTGACAGGGAAGTGCGATTCAAGTGCGATCACAGTGGGATTCCAAGTACGGGTCAAGTGCGGGTAATTCAACCTCACTCCACCTGCACTATTGCCTAGACCCGAGAACTAAAGATGGAGACAAACCATACAGTGCGGGTATAGTGCGGGTAATTCACCCGCACTCCACCCGCACTCCACGCGCGCCAGATTGATTTTTGAAGTTTTAGTGACCTATTTTTTGTGGGTTGTATAAATAGAAAATGATAGAAATGTTTTAGAGAGCTTTTGACTCCGTTTTTCAGAGAAAAAACACATTTAGACCTAGAATCTCTCTCTCTCTCTCTCTCTCATCCTTACATTCTCTACTCAACTTCAAGGAAGTTAGGAGATTGAAGCCATTTCAAGGAAGGAGATGCTCTCCAAGGGTTCTTTCTCTTTCCTTTCTCTTAGTTTCCTAGTTGTAATGAGTAGCTAAATCCCCTCTAAGGGGTTGCTGGAGTAGTTAGTTGAATATTGGGCTTGTACATAAACTTGATATTATATTGATATTCATGTCT
Source organism: Dipteronia sinensis (assembly GCA_033220585.1). Taxonomy (NCBI): domain Eukaryota; kingdom Viridiplantae; phylum Streptophyta; class Magnoliopsida; order Sapindales; family Sapindaceae; genus Dipteronia; species Dipteronia sinensis. Next base: position 32,180,040 of record CM065638.1, read on the forward strand.
ATCTTTCATTGATCTATTCTTGTTGTGAATGTTTACCATTGATTTCTTGTGTAGATACATCCTCTTTGCAAGATGTCTTTGTATTATGTATGAGTATTGCATCTAGATATACATCCTATTTAGTTGTTTAATGCTCTAAAGAATGGACGGAATGTCATGAATTCCGACTCTTAAACCGCAGTCTTAATCTAACCTCGATCGAGTTTCCGGCACTATACATCCTAGGTCGGAACCCGCGAGAGAGTTAGAAGTCATCACTATACATCCTAGGTTGGTAGTTTACGATGGATTATTCCCTAATAGGTGGTCCGCACTATACATCCTAGGTTGGCCACCTTCTAGGGATAAATAACCGACTCTATACATCCTAGGTCGGTTACCTTGAATAGCCGTGCTATTGACAAGTCTGTTGCATTGCCCAGTATTTACTTTCGTATCCATTAACTCTTTAGTTTCCATCATCTATATATATCCTTCATCCCATTTCCCCCTTCATTTAGCTTGCATAATTAATTTAGTGTTATTAATAGTGTAATTCACCGTCTACATCTTCCCCATTTCATGTTTCGTTATTATATATATACATAACATTACTTTAGCAATAACTAATTTTAGCTAACTCCGCTCCCTATGGACAACACCCCACTTGCCACTATAATTGTGTTTTCAAACTAATTTAGGCTTTGTGAGGTTTTATCAAATATTGTTGACGGATTGATCTTTTAAAACGACACTAGAAAAAAAACGTCTTGTCAACTGGAGGGGAGCAAGCTGGACGGCATTGAGAGCTCGCCGAAGAGTAGGATGAAGGGGAAGCCTAACCCCATTCTCAGTAGGGAAAAATCGATATAAAACGCAGCGGAAGAAACGAAAAATAGATTTCGTATGGTTTTAAAATTTTTCTCAAAGTTGAACCTTAACCTTTTAATTAATTAAACTCAAATATATACGGTTAGAGTTAGATACCTCTTGACGCGTGATCCGGTTGACTTACGTCGATTGGTAATCCGCAAAATCTTTTCCGATGCCCGTGAACAGTACCCGCGTGAACAGTACCCTCAGTGAACAGTGATCGTGAACAGTATCTGTGTCAATAGTGATCATGAACAGTACCCCCGCCGTGAACAGTGATCATGAACAGTACCGCGAGATCTTCCAATCCGAACATGTACGTGAATCACCTAGGAGCGTGGTCTCCCTTTTTCTTTGAATTGCAAACCTGAGAATGGATGAACAAAGTTTTCTTTTTCTTTTGTTAGTCACAAAACAATCAAAAGAAGACAAAAATTATTCCGGCCACTTTTGAATTCTCAATCTAATGATTGAAACTCGCGTGAACCTAATTCGATGTTGTACACACAAGCTTATTGATGAACAAGCAATCAGTGTACTATAAAAGAATAATCTCTTCTCTCTTTTATGTTTGGTAGAATAAAAATTATCCTTTTCTATGAATTGAGAAGAAGAAGAAAAATTGAATCATTCAATCAACTATGGTGGCCGAATTCTATATGTGGTATTATATAGGTGGCCAAAATTTTGCTTCCTCTTCTATTTAGGATTGCCGAAATCTTCCTCTAAATGGACTAGGGTTGCCGCAAATCACATACCAAAAAGAGTTTGTCTTGCACCCTAATTTCCATCAACCTTTAGACTTCAAAACCTAATCCAACTCATAGATATTTTTATTCTTTTATTGACTAAATAAAAAGACTTCTTATTTCATTAAATAAATAAAATTAATTATTTATTTTCTTATCAAACAAGTCTTTTACTTTTAATATACTACTACCAATAGTATAACTTTAGGAAATATATTTCCTGATCAGAAAAAGATTTGTTTCTTAATTAAACAATTAATTAATAAATTAACTAATTCTTATTTAATTAAAACAATGAAACAAAATAATATATTAGGTTAATATATACACCTTGCCGCCCCACTTATATAAATGGGCCATATATTATTTTCTTATTTCATTTAATCCATTGGACTTTAAATAAAAGCCCACATGTGAACCAGACCCATTCTTATTAAAAGAAACAAGCTCGCATGTCTCCTTTTAATATATTAATATAATAGTGCAGCCCATTAATTAAATAATAGACATACTATATTTTTGATATATTAACAATAATTCTAGATGGACCCTTAAATCAGCCCGGTAGAATATATCAAGTGATCCATGCAAATACGTGTGGATTGGGGATCTTGGCGGGCTATCTAAATTCAAGCTTCAATAGACACAACCTAATCACAATCAACAAATGATTCACTTAGGTCCAATCTATTAATTTTAACTCATTCCACTAAAGAGCTAAAATTGAACTCTTAAATAAAGATAGAATAAGGAGATGTTTCTCATTCATACCCTAGACAATCTTATAGGAGATGGTGTATCCTCGTGAATATTATCAGTAATCGCCAAGAGCTCATAGACCGCCTATAGCTCTCCAAGTTACCATATTTCCTCATATGACCACATTTCGAACTTGGATACTTTGACTTGTCCAGAAGCCATGTTTTGAATAATCATTATTGAAAACTCAACGTTGAGATTTAATATCCAATACCTCAAAACATCCATATGATGATATTATACTCTCATTTAATAAATGGAGCCACGATGTCCATATCTATAAATGAAGTCCTCTATCGATTAACAAATGTATACCACCAAACTATCGAGGATAGACTATGCTATATAATCGTACTCATTGTTAGCTCTAATGATAAGACTTGCAACCATAAGTCCATCATTTATCTCAGGATTAAGATAGACTCTCCGATTGTCCTATTTAATGAAAAGACTTATATCTAGTGACGGTTCTAGATAAAGTATTTCATTGTGATCCAAATCAATGCACCTAGTGCACTAGATTCTTTTACTCGAAAACCTTTCGATGATTTTAGACTCATCATATTCATTTGATCCCACTCAAATGCTAGTAAAAGAATTCTACAAATTTAACAAGATAGAGGTGCCCAACCTTTAACTTAAGTTGTGAATGTTATTCAAGACTAACTAAAGAATTGTGTCTACCTCATACATATCCGAATGTATGAAAAATTCTTCATGTCTCATATTCTCTTGACCTTATGATTATTTACCTTAACAATTATAATAATAAATGCTATAAGTAATTGTAAGAATCAGAATTCACTTTATTAATATGAGAAGCTTGTCAATTACAATATTACACTCTTGCCATTGAGCATAATCCTAACAATCTCCCACTTGCTCTATAGCAAGTGTGTCATATCTCTCATTCCCATGTTCTCTAGATGTCCATCAAAGCTCTCCTGAGGTAGAGCCTTTGTGAAAGGATCCGCTAGATTTTCTGCTGACGCGATTTTGGTGATCGTCACGTCTCCCCTATGAACAATTTCCCTCAAAAGGTGATACTTTCTTTCAATGTGTTTACCTCTCTTATGACTTCTTGGTTCTTTCGAATTAGCCACTGCACCACTGTTGTCACTGTGTATAGTGATCTGCTTATTCGCACTAGGAACCACTTCTAAGTCAATCAAGTATTGGCGGAGCCAAACAACCTCTTTGGCAGCTTCACATGCAGCAACATACTCAGCTTCCATGGTGGAATAAGCAATACAAGATTGCTTGATACTCATCCATATGACTGCTCCTCCTCCAATGGTAAACACAGATCCTGATGTGGATTTTCTGGAGTCAGAATCCGACTGGAAATCAGAATCTGTATACCCAATGGGAATTAAATCCCCTCCAGAGTATACAAGCATATAATCTCTAGTTCTCTTGAGATACTTGAAACTATGCTTGACTGCCGTCCAATGATCAGGACCAGGTTTCGATTGAAACCTGCTAACTATGCCAACAGCAAAACAAATATCTGGTCTAGTACAGAGCATTGCATACATGAGACTTCCAACTGCCGAGGCATATGGAACTCTACTCATGAATTGCTCTTCATGCACATTCTTAGGTGCTTGACCCTTAGAAAGTTTGATTCCATGTCTAAAAGGTAACATACCTTTCTTGGAATCTTGCATGGTGAATCTAGACAAGATTTTATCAATGTATGAAGCTTGGGATAATGCAATCGTTCTATTCTTTCTATCCCTTATTACTTGGATACCAAGAATATAACTTGCTTCTCCTAAGTCCTTCAGATCAAATTGTTTTGCTAACCATTCTTTCACTGATGTCAATACACCTACATCGTTTCCAATGAGTAGTATATCATCAACATAAAGAATGAGGAAAACCAACTTATTGCCTTTGATCCTCTTTTATACACAAGGTTCGTTAGGGTTTTGAATAAATCCAAAACCCTTTACAGCTTGATCGAACCTTATGTTCCAGGATCTGGATGCTTGCTTTAGTCCATATATGGACTTTTGCAACTTGCATACTCTTTCTTCTTGGCCTTTTTCAATGAATCCCTCTGGTTGCATCATGTAGATGCTCTCGTCAAGACTTCCATTAAGGAAAGCTGTCGTGACGTCCATTTGCCAAATCTCTAGGTCTAGAGATGCTGTAATGGATAAGAGTATCCTAATGGATTTAAGCATGGCCACAGGTGAGAAGGTTTCCTTGTAATCGATACCTTCTTTCTGTGTATAACCTTTAGCTACTAGTCTAGCTTTAAAGGTTTCCACCTTACCATCCATACCTCTTTTCCTCTTGTATACCCACTTGCACCCAATGGGTTTTATCCCTTTAGGCAAGTCTACAAGGTACCAGACTTTGTTATTGAACATCGATTCAATCTCGGATTGCATTGCCTTTTGCCAATGACGACAATCAACATCCTCCATAGCTTCCTTGTACGTGTAGGGATCATCGTCGTCCGGGAGATTCTCAATAGATTCTCCTAGACCGATGTATCTTTCGGGTTGTGTTCTAACCCTCCCACTACGATGAGGAATGGTAGGTTGTTGATCTTGTGTTAGAGTGGAACTTACAATTGGGCTGGGTTGTGAAACCTCTTGTGGAATTATATCTCCTGACATCTCATTCAGGACAATTCTACTTTTGGGCACAAAATTATTCATATAGTCTTTTTCTAGAAATGAAGCATTTGTTGAAACAAATACTTTTAGATCAGAAGGACTATAGAAATAATATCCTTTAGTTCCTTTTGGATACCCCACAAATATACATGTTTCCGAACGGGACTCCATCTTTTCTGTCTTTCCTTTCAACACATGTGCAGGACAACCAAATATCCTCATGTGTTGTAAACTAGGCTTTCGCCCAGTCCACAATTCATGTGGGGTTTTGGGGACAGATTTAGATGGTACATCGTTTAGAATATATATTGCTGTTTGTAGAGCATATCCCCAAAAAGAAATAGGAAGTGTTGAATAACTCAACATTGATCTAACCATCTCTAAAAGAGTCTTATTTCTCCTTTCTGTTACCCCATTTTGTTGAGGTGTACCTGGTGCAGAAAGCTGAGAAACTATCCCATTATCAATAAGATATTGCTGAAACTCTCCAGATAGATATTCTCCACCACGATCAGATCTCAAGATTTTTATATGTTTCTCAAGCTGATTTTCTACTTCAGCTTTGAATGCTTTGAACATATCAAATGCATCCGATTTATGTCTCATGAGATACACGTAACCAAATTTTGAGTAATCATCTATGAAGGTGATGAAGTACTTATATCCACCTCTAGCTTGAATGCTCATAGGACCACATACATCAGTGTGTACTAGTCCTAAACATTCAGTGGCTCTTGCACCTTTCGTATTGAACGGCCTTTTGGTCATTTTACCTTCCAAACAAGATTCACAAGTTGGTAGATCATCAACCTTTAAGTCACTTAAAGGTCCGTAACATACCAATCTTTTAATCCTATTAAGGTTAATGTGACCTAGGCGTAAATGGCAAAGATAGGTTTCATCTTTTGATAAATTTACTCTTTTATGATTAGGTTCCGTTATTTCTGTGTCTAACGAGTGAGAGATATTTCTATGCAAAAAGAATAAACCGTTTTCCAATGTACCTTTGCAAACAACTTTGTCATTCTTACTAATAATAAACGTTTTATTAAAAGTAACCGAATATCCAAACTTATTTAAACAAGAAACTGAAATTAAATTCCTTTGGAATTGAGGTACATAATAAACGTCTATTAAATCTAAATGCCTACTAGAATCTAAAATAACTCTAATATCTCCCACTGCACTTGCAGACACTAACGTTCCGTTGCCCAATCGCAAATTCATTTCATCTTCATTCAACCTTCTCTTTTCCTGAAACCCCTGGAAGGAATAACAAACATGATTAGTGGCTCCAGAGTCTATGATCCAAGAATCAGTAGAATCTGCCAGAAAACATGTTTCTAGATAATTAACATTACCTTCTTCCTCCTTTTTCTGGGACTTTGGGCAATCTCTTTTCCAATGTCCCTTTTCACCACAAAGGAAGCATTTCCCTTTGATCTTGGTTACTTTCTTGGTTTCCTTCTTGGTAGGCCCAAGTTGCTTTTTCTTCTGTTGTTTCTTGACCTTCTTACGGGTCTTAACAGTAGCAACTTTACCAACCAAATGAATCTCTTGACCTTTGTTTTTCACAAGGATCTTTTCAGCACTTTGAACATCTTGCATCAGGCCCTGCAAGGTGTATTCCTTTTTGTTCAAGGTGTAGTCCAACTTGAACTAATCAAAGGAATCTGATAGTGAGTTAACTACCATATCAATTTTGGTCTCATCATCAATCTCAGCACCATTTAGTTCAGCAGTATTGAGATGTGCTATGACTTTCATCATGTGATCTTTCACAGATTGTCCAGGTTTCATCCTAAGATTCATAAAAGCAGTCACTGCCTCTCTCTTAGTCGTCCTAGACCTCATAGCAAACATTTCCTCTAGAGACATCATTATATCAGCAGCGGACTCCATTCCTTCATGTTGCTGTTGCAACACGTCGGAGATAGTGGCCATAATGTAACATTTTGCCATATCATCAGAAGTCTTCCACTGCTCATACTCATCTCTTTGCATCACATTAGATTCATTATTAGGAAGGGGTGGTTTAGGAGTGGTCAGAACAAACTTAAGTTTTTCACTTTGCAGCAACAACCCAATTTTCCTTTTCCATGTTACGTAGTTATCTCCAGTTAAGGTGTTATCTTTCAGGATGTTCATAAGTGATGGGGTCATGATTTCTGATTAAAACAAAAACATATATAAGTAAATAATCATGATAATAGCACTTTTAAAAATTTATCTTGAATTAAAATAAATAATTCAATCATAAAAATTCAACGATGATCCAACACCCATAAATATTACGCCTCCTTTGGGAGTTCGCACTATTTACTAGTTAGACTAGGTCCCACCTAATTGTTAACATAACAACCAGCGTTTTTAATTTTAGTCTTGTAATTTTTATTAACAAGAACTCTTGGGAGGATATTAATAAAATTACATTGAGTGTGTTACCAAGATATCGACCCTCAATTTTCTCTCACGAAAATCCCTCCTTGGGGAGTAGATTTCGTTTAAGTCAATTGTCTAGTCTATCCTTGTAAGGAAGTATATTGTTAAATTCCATTTATGGACGCCCCTTGGGGGGATTACCAAAAATAATAAAACTCGACTAATCTTGGAGGCCATAGGCGTTCTTGCACACCTTCTCCCACTCAATTATTTAAGGCGTGTGATTAAATCCCAAAGAATGATTTTTACCAAGTTATCTAGATGCCAATTAGATACCTAAATCATTCAATGCATGTTCATACCAAAAGAGATATATGAGTGGCACTCCTATTCTAAAATGTCATGTTATCATACAACAACAAATATTGTAATATTTAAGCAAAATTTAAATAGCAACAATTTTGGCCCATCCTAGAAAAGCAAGTAAATTACAATTGTTAGGAATACAAGATCTTCAGGTGGCCATCAACCATACGCTCATCCCTCGGCCTCCGCCCATGGACTTGCACAGCCCACAACCCCACAAAGGGGCTGCCTTGTTCAGCCCATAAGACCACACAAGGCTGCCGTGCGCAGCCCACCAAGGATTGGGCTTGCCATGCACAGCCCAATCCAGTCCTAGGGTGCGCACGGTGCTCGTTCTCGGTTCCGGTTGCTTCGTTTTTCTTCGTGTCTTTGAATTTTCAATACCCGAATACATTACATCATATTACGAATAAATTACTGCAGCAAATATTTTTTTATTTTCTTTTATTTTACTGCAGTAAGATTTACAAAATATTGCACATGATTACAAAAAAAAATACTGCACTTATTTTACATACAAAAAAAATAAAACCCTAGCAACTACCAAGAAGGAATTATGGCGATAATAGACCACCCTTCTTGTTACAAATCCGAAACAAAAATTACATTGAAATTCTAGGACCAAAATCGAGCAATAACAATTCACTTTATAAAACATATATAAATTCATACATTCAACATGTAATTATATATGCGAATACCTAGGGTGCCATCTCTTTCTAAAACATGTATAATCACAATAAAAAAAGAAATAGATTCACGTATATATACGTTAATTAATTAAAAGGTACAACCAAGGCTCTGATACCAATTGTAGGGAAAAATCGATATAAAACGCAGCGGAAGAAACGAAAAATAGATTTCGTATGGTTTTAAAATTTTTCTCAAAGTTGAACCTTAACCTTTTAATTAATTAACCTCAAATATATACGGTTAGAGTTAAATACCTCTTGACGCGTGATCCGATTGACTTACGTCGATTGGTAATCCGTAAAATCTTTTCCGATACTGTGAACAGTACCCGCGTGAACAATGATCGTGAACAGTACCGTGTGAATAGTGATCGTGAACAGTACCCCCGACGTGAACAGTGATCATGAACAGTACCGCGAGATCTTCCAATCCGAACACGTACGTGAATCACCTAGGAGCGTGGTCTCCCTTTTTCTTTGAATTGCAAACCTGAGAATGGATGAACAAATTTTTTTTTTTCTTTTATTAGTCACAAAACAATCAAAAGAAGACAAAAATTATTCCGGCCACTTTTGAATTCTCAATCTAATGATCGAAACTCGCTTGAACCTAATTCGATGTTGCACACACAAGCTTATTGATAAACAAACAATCAGTGTACTATAAAAGAATAATCTCTTCTCTCTTTTATGTTTAGTAGAATAAAAATTATCCTTTTCTATGAATTGAGAAGAAGAAGAAAAATTGAATCATTCAATCAACTATGGTGGCCGAATTCTATATGTGGTATTATATAGGTGGCCGAAATTTTGGTTCCTCTTCTATTTAGGATTGCCGAAATCTTCCTCTAAATGGACTAGGGTTGCCGCAAATCACATACCAAAAAGAGTTTGTGTTGCATTCTAATTTCCATCAACCTTTAGACTTCAAAACCTAATCCAACTCATAGATATTTTTATTCTTTTGTTGACTAAATAAAAAGACTTCTTATTTGATTAAATAAATAAAATTGATTATTTATTTTCTAATCAAACAAGTCTTTTACTTTTAATATACTACTACCAATAGTATAACTTTAGGAAATATATTTCCTGATCAGAAAAAGATTTGTTTCTTAATTAAACAATTAATTAATAAATTAACTAATTCTTATTTAATTAAAACAATGAAACAAAATAATATATTAGGTTAATATATACACCTTGCCGCCCCACTTATATAAATGGGCCATATATTATTTTCTTATTTCATTTAATCTATTGGACTTTAAATAAAAGCCCACATGTGAACCAGACCCATTCTTATTAAAAGAAACAAGCCCACATGTCTCCTTTTAATATATTAATATAATAGTGCAGCCCATTAATTAAATAATAGACATATTATATTCTTGATATATTAAAAACAATTCTAGATGGACCCTTAAATCGGCCCGGTAGAATATATCAAGTGATCCATGCAAATACGTGTGGATTGGGGATCTTGGTGGGCTATCTAAATTCAAGCTTCAATAGACACAACCTAATCACAATCAACAAATGATTCACTTAGGTCCAATCTATTAATTTTAACTCATTCCACTAAAGAGCTAAAATTGAACTCTTCAATAAAGATAGAATAAGGAGATGTTTCTCATTCATACCCTAGACAATCTTATAGGAGATGGTGTATCCTCGTGAATAATATCAGTAATCGCCAAGAGCTCATAGACCGCCTATAGCTCTCCAAGTTACCATATTTCCTCATATGACCACATTTCGAACTTGGATACTTTGACTTGTCCAGAAGCCATGTTTTGAATAATCATTATTGAAAACTCAACGTTGAGATTTAATATCCAATACCTCAAAACATCCATATGATGATATTATACTCTCATTTAATAAATGGAGCCACGATGTCCATATCTATAAATGAAGTCCTCTATCGATTAACTAATGTATACCACCAAACTATCGAGGATAGACTATGCTATATAATCATACTCATTGATAGCTCTAATGATAACACTTGCAACCGTAAGTCCATCATTTATCTCAGGATTAAGATAGACTCTCCAATTGTCGTCTTTAATGAAAAGACTTATATCTAGTGACGGTTCTAGATAAAGTATTTCATTGTGATCTAGTTCAATGCACCTAGTGCACTAGATTCTTTTACTCGAAAACCTTTCGATGATTTTAGACTCATCATATTCATTTGATCCCACTCAAATGCTAGTAAAAGAATTCTACAACTTTAACAAGATAGAGGTGCCCAACCTTTAACTTAAGTTGTGAACGTTATTCAAGACTAACTAAAGAATTGTGTCTACCTCATACATATCCGGATGTATGAACAATTCTTCATGTCTCATAGTCTTTTGACCTTATGATTATTTACCTTAACAATTATAATAATAAATGCTATAAGTAATTGTAAGAATCAGAATTCACTTTATTAATATGAGAAGATTGTCAATTACAATATTACACTCTTGCCATTGAGCATAATCCTAACATTCTCGAGAGCCGCCACATGAATTGGAAGCAAGCCTTTAAGGGGGTTGAAGAACTCATAACCCTTGGGAGGTACTGAGATAGAAACGCTGTCGGGAATGCCATACTTAGACCTCAAACGATCAATCACATTCGGATCAATGGTGAAATCAGGGACAACCCTGAAGTCATAGGGAGGAAGCCTCTCAAAAGGGGGGTCGGTAGCCGGGACTCGATGCTCCCCCGCGGCGTCGCCGCCAACCTCTTTATCAGAGTCTTCATCTGCTATATCAAGAGAATGGTCGGGATGGTTAGAAAACCTGGTCCCAATGGACACATTCCTATCCGACCGCCGACGTTGCGGATTGGGCGGAGAATCACCGCTGTCTAAGCTCCACCTTGCCCGTTTTCGAGGGGCGAGGCTAAGACCTCTTCACCGACAACCATGGAATCAACGGAATCGTGACTGGTTTTCGACATGATGAAGTAGGTGAGGATGAGGAATGAAGAAAAAGATATGCTTGAGAGAAAGTTTATGAGAGAAATTTTATCTTGGGAAATTTGAAATTTGAGAGATATGAGGAAGACTTTGAGATAAACGAGTATATATAGGCAAGAGGGCAGCAGCACGAGCCGTTGAGATCTTCTGTTAAGATAACAAAGAATCTCGGGGACTGCCGTAACGAGCCGGATTAACTCGGAAATAAGTCAGTCAGTTCACGCCACGTCACTTGCGCAGTTAATAAGAAGATTTCCCCAATATTCTGGTAATGGTAAAGAAGGAAAGATTTCCCAAATAAAATAAAAAATCTGACCCCAACCCCAAGCTCGACAACCAGTGTTCAAGTCAGAGGGGACTTCTATTAATAGCTAAATTTGGCTAGGGACCAAAGGGAAATTTTCCACCCTCTAAACTTGGCTCCATGCCCGAGGTCATCCACCAGGAGACCATGTTACCCGAAGCTGAGCTATGATACCACCCCACAGGAATAAGGACAGGCTCTAGAAACACCCGGAGTAGAGCCCGGCTCAGTCAGATCGAGCCCGCATCACCGAACCTGAAACTGGGAAATCCCCCCAAAGTCGGGATTACCTCGTAATTTCTCCAGAAGCTCCCCTATACCTCGCTGACATAGTGGGGTGTTTGTAGAAGGCCGCACCTAGCTCCAAAAGGTCAAGGGAGGCTAGACCTAGCTCCTAGCTAGACAAAACTCCTTAATATCGGGGCTAGGACACTGATTGACCTCACTATCTGATGTACCTCACCATATATACCATACTCTACGACCCCTATGGGAGATCATGCTAGACCTGAATACACACAAGTTCACATCTTAAGACGTTACATACGTACAGAACAAGTAATAGAGTCTAAGTAGGAAACAAATTGATCTCCACCAAAATATCCTCAACTCAACAATTAACTCAAAGTTAATGACATTTAAATGTAAAATCCCGTCCGATAAGGAGGGGAGGGATGGAGAAAATCAAGGGGAGAATCAATTAGTTTAACCTATGAAGACAATGTATAAAAGAAGGACTTCGGCTATCTTGGTGATGATCACATCTCCTCTCTACACTATCTCTCTAATGAGATTATACTTTCTCTCTATATGCTTCCCTCTCTTTTGGCTTCTTGGTTCTTTGGAATTAACCATAGTACCACTGTTATCACAACAAAGTGTGATGGGCTTATCCAGATCTGGAACAACTTCCAGATCACTCAAGAACTTACGGAGCCAAACATCCTCTTTAGCAGCTTCACAAGCAGCTACATATTCGGCTTCCATGGTGGAGTCAGCAGTGCAAGATTGCTTTATACTTCTCCACACAATGGGTCCACCACCCAGGGTGAAAACTGATCCAGACATGGATTTTCTAGAATCCCTGTCTGATTAAAAATCAGAATCTGTGTATCCTAACGGGATCAAATCCTATTCGGAATACACTAATATATAGTTTCTCGTTCTCCAAAGATACTTGAGAATGGTCTTGATAGCAACCCAATGATCTAATCCTGGGTTAGACTGGTATCTACTGACTACTCCCACTACATAGTAGATGTCCGGTCTCGTGTATAACATAGCATACCTGAGACTACCTACTGTTGATGTATAGCGTACACATCTCAGATTCTCAACTTCTTGAGGTGTCTTAGTACACTGTTCCTTAGACAAGTGAACTCCATGCCTAGAAGGTAAATTACCTTTCTTAGAGTTCTGCATCAAAAATTGTATAAGAATCTTGTCGATATATGATGCTTGAGAAAATGCTATGAGTTTGTTATTACAATCCCTTATAAGTTGGATCCCTAGAACATAACTTCCTTCTCCCAAATCTTTCATTTGGAATTGGCTAGCTGGCCAGTCCTTTACATCAGATAACACTCCCACATCTTTCCCAATGAGTAGGATGTCATCCACGTATAGAACCAAGAAAACTACCTTTTTCTTAATGATGGGCTTGTAGACACAAGGCTCATCGACGTTATGCTCAAAGTCATAGGTTTTGATCACATCATCAAACCTGATGCTCTAAGATCTAGATGCTTGCTTAAGTCCATAGATGGACCTTTGCAACTTGCAAACCTTTTGCTCTTGATTTGGAGACACGAATCCCTCTAGTTGCATCATATAGATGCTCTCGTCAAGATTGTCATTCAAGAATGCAGTCTTGACGACCATTTGCCAAATTTCATAATCAAAATAGGCAGCAATGGATAAGAGAATACAAATAGACTTAAACATGGCTACTAGCAAGAAGGTCTCTTCATAATCGACCCCCTTTTTCTAAGCCACTAGCCTTGCTTTGAAGGTCTCTACCTTCCCGTCTACTCCTCTCTTTCTCTTGTAAATCAATTTACATCCTATGGGTTTTACCCCATCCGGTAAGTCTACAAGATCCCAGACTGAGTTAGAGTACATGGACTCCATCTCGAGATTCATGGCTTTAAGCCATTCCTCTTTATCAGGATCTTCCATTGCATTCTTAAATGTCAATGGATCATCCATACTATCAGCAGAGACAACACTTTGTCCATCACCTATACCTAAATAGCATTCAGGTTGTCTTACAACCCTACCACTACGTCTAGGTGATAGTGTATCCTGATAAGGAACCATCTGACTCACAGATGTTTGCGGATAAACAACTTTTGTTGATGAAGCACTAGTCTCACCAGGCTCCAACTCATTCAATACAATCTTAGAACGATGTTTATGGTCACTAATATAATTGTCCTCAAGAACATTGCATTTTTCGATACAAATACTTTGTTATCTTCTGGACTATAGAAGTGTCCACATCAGGTCTCCTTGGAATATCCTACAACCATGCAGACCACAGACTTGGAGTCTAGCTTTCCACTTATGTTCTTCAGCACGTATGCTGGACACCCCCATACACGAAAATGTCACAAACTAGCTTTACGACCATTCCACAACTCTAGGGGAGTCTTAGGAACAGATTTGGATGGCACTACAATCAAATGTATGCCGCTGTTTGTAACGCATATCCCTAGAAGGAATTTCATAATGATGAGAAACTAATCATAGATCTCGCCATTTCCAACAGGGTTCTATTTCTCCTCTCCGCTACACCATTTTGCTGAGGTGTACCGGGAGCTGTAAGTTGGGAAACTATCCCATGCTCGACCATGAAGTATTTAAACTCTTGGTCCAGGTACTCACCTCCATGATCTGATCATGGTGACTTATTAGTCCTACCTAAATGATTCTCAACTTCAGCTCAAAATTCTTTGAACTTTTCAAATGTTTCCTACTTTAGTTGCATCAGGTAGACATATCTGTATCATGAGTAGCCATCTATAAATGTGACATAATACTCATAGCCACCCCTATCTCTAACATTCATAGGTCCACAGACATCTGTATGTATGTGTTCTAGTGGCTCTATAGATCTAAGCCTTTTTTCTAGTAAAAGGTCTCATAGTCATCTTACCTTTTAAACAGGATTCGCAGACAGGTAAGGTGCCAACCTTTAACTCACTTAAAGGTCTGCTTTTTACTAGTTTGTTTATCCAGCAAGGTTGATATGACCAAGCCTTAGATGCCAGAGATATGTGTCATTATCTGGAGAAATCTTATGTCGTTTAGTTTTTGGTTTTTCAACCTTAAACATTTCGGTGTTAAGCAGTGTAGTACAAATTGTTTTCATTAACTCCTGAACATATATCCAGACCATTCTTTCCAATAATAATAGACTTATTATTAAAAGAAATAGAATACGATTTTTCTAACAATTTAGAAACAGAAATCAAATTCCGTGTAAATCCACGAATATAAAAAACATTGTTCAATAATAAAAAACTATTATTATTTCAAAATTGCAATCTTATTGCTCCCACTGATTTCGCCAGCATGACATCCCCCGACCCCACATGCATTGAGAAGGCTCCCTCCTCGAGCTGTCTCCAAGAATCAGTCCACTGCAAAGAAGAACAAACATGGTTAGTGGCCCCAGAATCAATTATCCAGGGTGAAGAATCATCTTCCACTAAACAAGATTCAAAAACAAGTAAATCATATTTACCTTTCTTTTTCTTCTTCCTGTCTACCTCCTCCAGGTACTAAGGACAGTTCCTCTTCTAGTGCCCAACCTTGTTACAATGGAAACATTTTCCTTTATCATGGTCGGTGGAGATGCCTTTCCTTTTGCTTTAGGCTTTCTTGGGTTTGGGCTTACCCTTCGCCTTCCCAGCAGACCTCTTCCTTTTTTTTTATTATTGGAGGAAGATGGTTTGGCAACATTTGCCTCACTGGTCTTACTTTTGCTGTCCTTAGTCAAGGACTCAAAAGTAATGAGCTCATTGAGCAACTGAGTGAGACTGAACTTTAGCTTGTTCATCTCATAGTTACTCTTCAACTGATCGAAACTCTTCGGAAGAGTCGTCAGTATGATGCTCACCGGACTGGGTTCATCAATGGCCCCGCCATTAATCTCTGTCGTGTTGAAATAGGACATCATGTTCAGGACATGTGCTCGAACAGATGCACCATCCTTCATCCGAGCACGCATTGCGGAATGAACAGCTTCGTGCTACTTTTACTAAGAGGGCTGCCCAAACATAGCTTGCTATGACTCCATGATTTCGAATGCTGAAGTCATTGCTTCATGCTTTGTGATAAGCACGTCTGTCATAAAAGGCAACAGATATGTTCGGGCCTTCTCATCAAATGAGACCTATCACTGGTATGCCTCACGAACAGTTTGTGTGGCATTGGCAGTAGGCACCAGAGGACATTCTGTTAGGATTATGCTCAATGGTAAGAGTGTAATATTGTAATTGACAATCTTCTCATATTAATAAAGTGAATTCTGATTCTTACAATTACTTATAGCATTTATTATTATAATTGTCAAGGTAAATAATCATAAGGTCAAAAGACTATGAGACATGAAGAATTGTTCATACATCCGGATATGTATGAGGTAGACACAATTCTTTAGTTAGTCTTGAATAACGTTCACAACTTAAGTTAAAGGTTGGGCACCTCTATCTTGTTAAAGTTGTAGAATTCTTTTACTAGAATTTGAGTGGGATCAAATGAATATGATGAGTCTAAAATCATCGAAAGGTTTTCGAGTAAAAGAATCTAGTGCACTAGGTGCATTGAACTGGATCATAATGAAATACTTTATCTAGAACCGTCACTAGATATAAGTCTTTTCATTAAAGAGGACAATCAGAGAGTCTATCTTAATCCTGAGATAAATGATGGACTTATGGTTGCAAGTGTTATCATTAGAGCTATCAATGAGTACGATTATATAGCATAGTCTATCCTCGATAGTTTTGTGGTATACATTTGTTAATCGATAGAGGACTTCATTTATAGATATGGACATCGTGGCTCCATTTATTAAATGAGAGTATAATATCATCATATGGATGTTTTGAGGTATTGGATATTAAATCTTAACATTGAGTTTTCAATATTGATTATTGAAAACATGGCTTCTGGACAAGTCAAAGTATCCAAGTTCGAAATGTGGTCATATGAGGAAATATGGTAACTTGGAGAGCTATAGGCGGTCTATGAGCTCTTGGCGATTACTGATATTATTCACGAGGATACACCATCTCCTATAAGATTGTCTAGGGTATGAATGAGAAACATCTCCTTATTCTATCTTTATTTAAGAGTTCAATTTTAGCTCTTTAGTGGAATGAGTTAAATTAATAGATTAGACCTAAGTGAATCATTTGTTGATTGTGATTAGGTTGTGTCTATTGAAGCTTAAATTTAGATAGCCCGCCAAGATCCCCAATCCACACGTATTTGCATGGATCACTTGATATATTCTACCGGGCCGATTTAAGGGTCCATCTAGAATTGTTTTTAATATATCAAGAATATAATATGTCTATTATTTAATTAATGGGCTGCACTATTATATTAATATATTAAAAGGAGACATGTGGGCTTGTTTCTTTTAGTAAGAATGGGTCTGGTTCACATGTGGGCTTTTATTTAAAGTCCAATGGAATAAATGAAATAAGAAAATAATATATGGCCCATTTATATAAGTGGGGCGGCAAGGTGTATATATTAACCTAATATATTATTTTGTTTCATTGTATTAGTTAAATAAGAATTAGTTAATTTATTAATTAATTGTTTAATTAAGACACAAATCTTTTTCTGATCAGGAAATATATTTCCTAAAGTTATACTATTGGTAGTAGTATATTAAAAGTAAAAGACTTGTTTGATAAGAAAATAAATAATTAATTTTATTTATTTAATCAAATAAGAAGTCTTTTTATTTAGTCAATAAATGAATAAAAATATCTATGAGTTGGATTAGGTTTTGAAGTCTAAAGGTTGATGAAAATTAGGGTGCAACACAAACTCTTTTTGGTATGTGATTTGCGGCAACCCTAGTCCATTTAGAGGAAGATTTCGGCAATCCTAAATAGAGGAGGAAGCAAAATTTCGGCCACCATAGTTGATTGAATGATTCAATTTTTCTTCTTCTTCTCAATTCAAAGAAAAGGATAATTTTTATTCTACTAAACATAAAAGAGAGAAGAGATTATTCTTTGATAGTACACTGATTGCTTGTTCATCAATAAGCTTGTGTGTACAACATCGAATTAGGTTCACGCGAGTTTCGATCATTAGATTGAGAACTCAAAAGTGACCGGAATAAATTTTGTCTTCTTTTGATTGTTTTGTGACTAACAAAAGAAAAAGAAAACTTTGTTCATCCATTCTCAGGTTTGCAATTCAAAGAAAAAGGGAGACCACGCTCCTAGGTGATTCACGTACGTGTTCGGATTGGAAGATCTCGCGGTACTGTTCACGATCACTGTTCATGGGGGGGTACTGTTCAAGCGGGTACTGTTCACGGGCATCGGAAAATATTTTGTGCATTACCAATCGACGTAAGTCAATCGGATCACGCGTCAAGAGGTATTTAACTCTAACCGTATATATTTGAGTTTAATTAATTAAAAGGTTAAGGTTCAACTTTGAGAAAAATTTTAAAACCATACGAAATCTATTTTTTGTTTCTTCCGCTCCATTTTATATCGATTTTTCCCTACACATTCCTCCGTAAGCACAAACTTGAGGTCTATGGTGACCAATATTGCATTAATATTAAGTTTCCACTTAGTGTAGTTATCACTAGTTAATTTGTGTGAATTTGAAGTAATGCAGAAGACAAAATTGCTGAAATAAATAAAACATTCATTCAGTCATTTATTAAAAAATAAGTGTGTGTGATTTGGAATAAATTTAAACATGATGCATGAACATGTTTAACGAACTAGAAATACCCAAAAAATAGTTACTATACCACAACAATCCAACATACCACAAAGAAGTACCAGCCTTAGGGTCGGTCAAGTCTTTGCATGTTGGACCGAGACATTCTCAATCAAATGATATTCTAGAATAACTCTTATTCCATATCATTCAACCATCGTTTATTCAGTCAGGTTTTTAATTAATAAAACTTAATCAAAACCTTCGTGAGTGTAACCCACAATTTTAGATCTCACGAGCTTAACTCGAGAATTGCCGCCTTCGGGTCGGTCAATCCCGAAATACCCTCAGAAATCCTATCCGTTAGGAAGTCAACCTTGGTATTGATCTTTGTGGAAACCTTCCTTAGGGAGGACGAAAGCAAAGCCGTCACGAGGCCATACTCAGATCTCACGGTGTTGAATTAATGATGGAGACTGTGGGATATATATGTCATATATCCCTCTCCCACTCACTATTTTTAAAAATTAGAGTTTTCTATTATCCGTTAATGCACCTAGACTCTACAGGATCAAACGGCTAACTTTAATCAAGTTATCTAGCACATTAATAAATTTATTATTAGAAATAAATTATAATTCACTAATAAATTATTAATGATTTTTAACAATTAAAAATCTAATCTATTAGTTAATAATCTAAGACTTCGTAAACTATTTACTAAGGTTAGATTATTATGATAGTGTTTACCAAGTTTTAACTATTAAAACTCTAACACAATATTCGGTTCATTTATTATTAGGTTTTTAATCATATTAATAGTAATTATAATAAATGACCATATTAATCTAACTTATTAAACACTTTAATAACTAGTGTTAACAGAAAAATTTACTCGGGCTGAAAATCTCAATCAACACCCTCTACTCGCTACCCCGAAGGTTGCCGTGGGGGGTATGTACTTCGTACCATGATTCTGGTAAGGTGAAAGCAAGATAGATGCCATGGTAGGAGAACAATCATCCCTCCCATCTGGTGCAGTAGGCTGGTACCTGGTCTTGGTATCTGATCCTGGTACCTGATCACCTCTATAGGCGCCCTCCATAATTCCCCGACCTAGATATCGTGCAATAAGGGGTACAGGAGAGCTAGGACCAGTAGGGGTCGGTGCCTAGTTCACATACATGCATTCATAACAAGAAGATAGATGGGAGAATGACAATTCTTCTGGTAGAGGTGGACTGATCTAGGGGGAAAAAGCAACACGAATGATCATATGCTAAAAAAACCCTAGGCAGTATCCATAAGAAGGAGAAAGACCCTTCTTTATATCCATATATCACGAGAGATACTCCGGAGAGCTTACATAAATACAATTCCAGACCTGGTAGGTCACCATTAGAGGAGTACCACTAGGTACCAATACATTTCTGGAGAAAATTAATGTACATAATAGTTGATACAATGGTAGAAAATGTCGAACTGTATTTCTGATGGAGAAGTGGGTGAAATCTGGGATCGGAGACACCTTGGAGATATGGAGATGTTGGAGAGCTGTTGGAGAGAATATCGGACTGGAGAAAAATGTCGGAACCCTTGAGATGGAGAAATTCGAGAGAGCTGGTGGCGAAGTCCAAACCAGAGCTGGTGAACTGTGTTTATAGTTCGAACCCCCTTCTTGGAGAGAACTTGGTCATATTTATATGTTCTGATTCGTGTTGCACACTCCACTAATTAATTCCCAATCAAAGGAATGTTGACCTAGCATTAATGGAGTTGAATATTCTCTCATTAATGGCGTTGGGAATGGCCATTAAAGAGTTGACTGATATTCTCATTAATGGGGTTGATTATCTCCATTAATAGAGTTGACTGATTCCCTCATTAATGGCCTTGTAAATGGCCCTTAATGAGGTCAGATGGTGTTGCATGCTTCTTCCCTTCAGACGAGGTACTCTAGTGTACCAGTCCCTTCTTGCTGGCGTGGCACCTGTTCTAGCATGCTAGTGGCTTCGTGGCGACATTCTTTCTGCTAGGCGAGTAGGATACCTGTCTATGGTGGATTCCGGGTAGATGTCGCGGTACTGGGTACCAAGTAGATATCGAGGTATTCATGCACCAGGTAGATGTTGAGGTACCCTATGGTACTGGATACATGTCACGGTACCTAGGTGCTAGGTTGGAGGTACCGCGGTGCTGGCCCTGCGAGGTACCTGGTAGAATATCAGATGTGGTGCTGACCTTTTTCCAGTTCATGGTGTCGGGTATCCCTGGTATCTGTGTACTAGTCCAGATCTAGGCTCTACCAGGTCCTGAGTAGATGGAAAATTCTTCTTTGAACCCTGCCAAAAAAGTCTGTTAACAAATAGATTAATATTAATGAGAATTAACAAGTTTTCTAACTATTAAAAAAACTAATCTCATTTTCATACCCAATAATGTATTTATCTATTTTAAACATATTAAAAAAATACATAAAATATAAGGCTATGATGCATGTATGACATATCGAATATATTTGTGTAGGCACATCTAATATAAATGACATACGTATTCATGGCAATGCTTTTATCATCACATAATATAAAGCATACATGAATTGACCGAGTATTGTGGATTATTTAACCTAAAAAAATGGAATCAAAAATTACAAAAATATCCCCAAGGCATTCCTTGGTCTTCTTGTAATTTTCGAGCCTTCTAGTCTCTTCAGGTCACTCCGATTAATCTCATGAATCCGAAATAGGAAATCCACACGGAATGCACTAGGCAACACTTGCCAACGGAACCGTGCAAGACAATGTGAACAGTGGCCGATTATCCACATGAACAGTACCCACATGAACAGTACCAGTGAACAGTACTGCATGAACAGTGTCCATGAACAGTACCCACTGAACAGTGTCCGTGAACAGTACCCGTCGCACGTATTTTCGATTTCACCTTTCCGTCTTCGCAATCTTTCCAGGTCTTCAATATAGGTTACATTTTTTTTCACAGTACAATAACCGAAAAATAAAAATAAAATAAAAAATATATAATACAACCCATGAACTCTAAATCCACAGTACCATATAATTAACTATCAATCATGTTTTTATAAATTAACAAATTTAATATTCATGCAAAAACAACATACAGTCAATTTAAACAGTGCCTACACAATCACACATACATGAACATCGAAAACAATTTCCTGTTCCGGAAAAATTGGCTCTGATACCAATCGTTGAAACCCCATTCACTGGTAACACAGCAGAAATAGGTTTTAAAAGTTTTGGAACCAGTGAACTTAAGATTGTAATTATTTTTCCGGAACTAATACATACAATATGTAAATTCAAGAAATTGTAATCAATATAAAAAAAATTTAGAACCTTACCAACGTTTGGAGACTCCTTCACTTTATGCAATATGCTCCTGGTATGTACCACAAATCTTCCTAGCTATTCCTTGAACTGGTAACTGCGTGTTGGAGTGTCACGTACTCAGGAACTTAGGAGGATGAAAAGAAAAGAAGAAGAAACTTTTTCTTCCAAGAGAAAAAATACCTAGAACAATTCTAGGAGAAAAAATTATTTTAATTAATATATTTTATTTTCAATTGGTGCACACAGCACACATTGCTCTTTTTCTCTTTTATTCTTTTTTGCTCTCTTGATTGCCGCACCACTTTTCTTTTCTTTTTTTTCTCTTTTTTGTGTGTTGTTCAAATCAAAATCAAAGACTATTTCTCACTTATCTAGTTATATAAATTTATCATTATATATTTTTTAAACTAGATAATTATCTTTTCCCAAATATATATTTATATATTCAAAAGATAATTAGTATTTAAGTGCCATAGGTAGAACATGATTCTAACTCCCAAATAACCCTAGTTGACTTAAACTTAAATAATAGACTTCTCAAATAATAAAATAATCTAATTATTTTATGTCTTAGTCATGATTTGAACCTGCAACCTCTATTTAATAATTAATTCTTAATTCATAATTATTAATTCATTAATTCATAATTATTAATTCATGAATTAAATAATCTAATTATTTAATTAATTTAATTATTAATATATTAATTTAATAATCTCATTATTCAATTAGTCCCTGAATAAATACGTATCACTTTCGTAACACAATTAATTGGATAATCCGATTAATTAACCGTGACCCTTGTTACCTAAATTGATCGGGCTAGCAAGAGGACCTAATGGACCCACAGTATTTTGAGCTCCAATAATCCTCGGAATCATTAATTAAACTCTTTAATTAATATTCCTTGATTATTAACTCCGGTGTTATTCCACTAAAAACCCGAAGCTGCACACTCTCAACTGTAGACGCTTTTACACAGACTAATACAACTCGGTGTCCATCGATATAGCTATTACACATGGTGTGATCCTCCACGGTAGTTCATAATTATTGTTGGGTCATAATGTCAGTTATACCCCTCTAATTACATATATCCTTTAAGTACTATTGATTCTCTAATGAACAATAAATCATATTTCCTTATGGAATTAGGAGAGCTCTCATATTGTCCAAGCCCCGAATCAACCCTTAGGGGAACTACCATCTACTTCTCACAAGAAAGAGTGGATTCCACTATTGTGTACATACCTTCTCAGCCACAAGCCAAACCGCAATCCTAGCATACAGAGCATATTGATCAGGAACTGCATCCGACCTCACCCATGGTATATCAAAGACCATGATCTAACCTGAAGAAGTTGATAAGACACTAAGGAGTAAGATCACCCACATATAGCCATCATTAGTTGATATATATGAATCTCATAAGTAAACGGATCTTGGTGAGAGATTCATATAGATCATGGCTCAAACCTATATGATCACATCATACAAGGTACCTTCATTCCCATATCTCATATGAATGATTCAGGATAGAATCACTGTATATTACGGAATGGACCGCGGCTATAGATTAACCAAAAATAAAGTACCCAGCTTTATTTGATATCTATAGTCTCTATAGATTGTACGTCTCGTACTGTATCCATCCTTATATGACACTCATATACACAGTTCGTGATTATATCCGGCAATCTAGGATGTTAATATACTCACAAGTTATAAAATAAACAACACAACAAGAATGAATTAAACTTTTCTTTTTATTTATTTCATAAATCCATTTACAAATTACATCTTTAGGGCATAAACCTCAACATTAGTGCACAAGCTTGTTGGTCTAGGATCACTATTATAGGCCTGTTGGGTAGAGTAAAAGGGTTAGTGACCAAGTATAGTGTGACTTGAGGTTAACCTAGGTTGTAAACTTTCATTCAAATAGTGGATTTGAGGACCGTGTGTGGTTAGGATGATAGCCCGTGAGTTTTTACCCTTTAAGGGTTTTCTCACATAAAACAAATCCTTGTGTTTTTAGTATTTTCTGCAATTTTATTTTCGCTTGATTGATTGCTAACATGGGGTAGCGTTTTAAAATTGCCTAAGTTGAAAAGTTGGTAATAAATCAATAAAAACCTCTTCCCCTCCCCCCCCCCCTCTAGGTTATTAGATACACACTTAGTATTATTTTCAATCTTCTCCATGTTAAGCTCGGAAGCATTTGTAGAACCTACAATATTTGCACAAACAAATATATGCCAAAAGGCACTTACCTTGGTTAACTCACTTTGACCTATACAAGCTCTCTTACCCCATTCAAATCCATCATTCTCATACAAAGTTCTCCCTATAGGATTTAAATTATCAAAATTATCCAAATCAAGTAGTTCAGAAACAATCTCACTTGAAATACCTAGAAACTTATTGATGCTATCCAAGGAGATTCTAAATGTTTTCCCTCTCACACTTACCAATGCATTTTCAAAGGTTGAACTCTCCTTATATTCAAAGTATAACTCTCTTAGAAGGCTTTCATTAACAACCACAATGGAATTTATCCAAGTATCCTAGTGCCTATCACTAATAAAGTGGTAAATGTAAGAATCTTCAACCAAATCAACACCCCTATCTTGGATAATCTTCTTGGTTCCCATAACACCTAAAGCTTTCAACTTGTTTGGTTTCGGTTTTCTAGAGGTGGTTGGAGTGGATTTGGGTTTGGCTATGGGTTTTGATGGATGGATAGAATTAGAAACCTTGTTTCTTCCCACGACTTTGTTGTCAAAACTACAAAAACAAAACATGAGTGGAAAGAGACACAAGTGAGTATTAGATGACAAAACAAATACATAACAAAGACATATGATGAAATAATGAATCATAAATGCATAAATGTTCATTTTCAAGCTCATTGGTACATTTTACCAAAATCAACAAATGCATTTAACAGCTAAATCTATCCACACATGGATGATTTGGTGTCAACCACAATTACTATCAACCTCAAATCATGAAGGAATTGGTCGTAACAACAACTACTATCAACCCCAAGCAAGAAGGAACTTAATTAACCTCAAGCTAAGAGGAATTGGTTGTAACTACAACAATTATCAACCTCAAGAATGAAGGAATTCATTGCAATATCAACTACTATCAACTCCAAAATAGGAAGAATTAATTGTCAACAAATTCATACAATTATTCCAAGATAGGTATTATGCATTTTCATCATTCAATTATTCTAATCAATCAATATGTCAACACATAACAAAGCAAACCATGTGAACATATCATAAAAGAAAACAAAGTCTAGCATATTATGCTCCCCCTTTATAAGTGCTCTATCTAAGATCAAGATAGAATATAGTTCACAATGATATCCACAGAATCACACATTCAAGCAATTTCAAAATAAATTCAGCAACAATAAGCTTCACAAACTATGAGAGATACACCAAGATTTTCAATATCTCTCATAATTCTTCTCAAATTGCTAGAATATCAATAACAATTATAAACAAAAGTGTGTGTGTGAGTTTTGCTCCAAGCATATGTAGATGAGTAATTTGATAATCAACATGCAAATCATATCCACATATATTCATCTTAAGCTTTTCTATAAAAGGTCAAACCGATTATCATCCGAAATTTTTCCTTTGAAGAGAATAGATTTCAACATATGAGCGTGTGTGTGCATGTGGCTCGTCATCCCATTTCTATTTGACAACCCGAGCATTCATGATTTTCAACTATACTCCTTTAAGCCTTTTTTTATATATATTTAGGCTTTGAATCAAAGCTTTTT
The DNA here is from genome assembly GCA_033220585.1 of Dipteronia sinensis. Taxonomy (NCBI): domain Eukaryota; kingdom Viridiplantae; phylum Streptophyta; class Magnoliopsida; order Sapindales; family Sapindaceae; genus Dipteronia; species Dipteronia sinensis. The sequence goes on from CM065638.1 coordinate 32,205,863, forward strand.
TTTATTGATTCTTTTCAAAACTTCTTTGATTTTTCTAACATAAACATATACTCTTCATGACGGATTTCACTCATCACAATGGTGTAGCCATTTCCTACATTGGGCGGCTGCACAACCAAGGTGTGTAGCCCTTTCCATGAAAATGCTCGTTGAGTTCTATGTAATTGCCGAAGCAAAATGGTTACTAACCATAGGTCATCTTAGACGTACTAGTCATGAGACTTCATAGTGTATCTGGAAAATACAAACACGGTTAATTTGCCTTAAGCTAACCAAGAGAAAGGGGGGTGAATATGTTACAACACATTTTTCGCTCCCTTGAAACAACACAAGTTTGTCCCTCTAAGTAGCTTGTAACACACTCCAAATACAATCACAAGCAATATCAATTCAAATAAATATATGCTTGTTCAAACAAAGTCAACTCCAACATATACAAAAATGACATACAATGAATATCAATTACAAAGATATCAACTAGTTATATATCAACACACATACAAATAAAGGAGATAAGGATAGAGAAAATCAACATATGAATTTTACGTGGTAAAACCTCCTAAGAGGAAACATCCACAGGTTGATACCACAACCACCGGCAAACAAATCAACTAGTAAGATAAAAAGATACAATCTCTCAAGTGACCACTTCACCTAGAAATCTACCCTTCCACCCTACACAATGAGAGAGAAGCTCTAAGAAACCATTTTTACTCAACCAAACACCAATCCATTTGCATTTAGCATCTTCCAAGCATCATCTCATCATGGATTCTTCTTGCTTTTGTTGACTAGGTAACTTGAACATGTTCTAAATCTCCATTGCATCTTTTATGTTCATGTATGCCTAGGTTTAGCTCTTTTATGTGAATTTAATGCATATCTTTATGGTTTATGACATTTATAACATGATTGAGTTGTTGTTTGTTGGTTGAGAATATTGATAATTGATAGCTATCATTTAGGACCATTTTACCCTTTAGCTAAATCTTCATGTATTTGCATTTAGATATTAATATCTAGGATTTGCATTTATTGACATCTTTAAATCCCTAGATAAGCATTTAGTGTAGCCTAGCATTAATTACATGATAGAATGTTGTCACATATTCACATAGGTTGCTTAATCTCTTCATTGATTGTTAAGCTTTGTGACTAAGTGGATTAGTGCACAAACTTGTTGGTCTATGATCACTATTAAATGCCTGTTGGGTAGAATGAAAGGGTTAGTAACCAAGTATGGTGTAACTTGAGGTCAACCTAGGTTGTAAACTTTCATTCAAATAGTGGATTTGAGGACCATGTGTGGCTAGAAGGATAGCCTGTAACTTTTGCCTAGTTGGAAGGTTTCTCACGTAAATCAATCCTTGTGTTTTTATTGTTTTCCGCATGTTTGTTTTGGATTGGTTGATTGCTAATATGTGGTAGCATTATTAAAATTGATTAAGTCAAAAAGTTGGTAATAAATCAACTAAAACCTATTCACCCCCCCCCCCCCCCCCTCTAGGTTAGTAGACACTCTCTTTATAGTATTTTCAATTGGTATTAGAGCGGGTTCCTAAATATACTTAGGTGATCCTTGCTCTTTGTTTGTCTTGCATTTTTTTCATTTTGTTTACTGCATACATTAGCATTCATCTCATTCATACCCAAACACTATGAGTGGGAACAAAGGTGGGCATGAAGGAAGCTCTAGCACAAGACGCACGTTGCTTACCGGGGTGAACTATGCCTCATGGAAAGGCAAGATGGAATCATACATTTTCCAAATAGATGATCAAGCATGGATGACAATAGAAGATGGCTACACTCCTCCAAAAAAAACTCTTGAATACAATAGTGTGGTTGCCAAGCCAAAGTCGGAATGGCCATCTCAAGAGTTCGAAGCTTCCAAGTGGAACAACAAGGCCATGCATGCCATTCTTTGTGCAATGGATTACAATGAATACAAATTGATTCAAACAACTAGGATTGTAAAAGAGGCATGGGAGATTCTAGAGACGGCTCATGAAGGAACCGAGGTAGTCAAGGACTCCAAGCTTCAAGTTCTCCAAACACAATTCGAGCAAATTAGAATGGAGGATCATGAGTGCTTCAATGATTTTCAGGTGAAGTTGATGGACATCGTCAATCAAAGCCATCAACTAGGTTACCCTTAATCGGATAGGAGGATCAAGCAAAAGATCATGAGGTCAATTCCCAAAAGGTTCGAGTCCAAGGTGACGGCACTTGAAGAAAATAGTGACTACATGAACATGAAGCCAAGTGAAGTCACTGGAAGACTTCTAGCATATGAGTCTAGGTGGACCCCTACATTTACACCTCCAAAGAAGAATAAGAGTATTGTGTTGAAGACCTCTAAGGTTGAGAATGAGGAGGAAAACTCGAATGAAGAGATGGTCCTCATGGTCAAAAGGTTTAAGAAATTCATCAAATTTGAAAAGAAGGGCTTTGGATCCAAAGGAAAGGAAATGAAGAAGAAGACTCATTTCAAGAAGGTTGAATCAAGTCAAGATAAGCCCACTAGGCAAGGGATACAATGTTTTGAATGTGGAGGTTTTGGACACATCTCCACGGATTGTGGCAATTTAAAGAACAAGAAGAAAGGAAAGGCAATGGCCGCCACGTGGAGTGATAGTGATGACCTAGAAGAGAAAGGAGAATCCTCGGATGATGAAGGCCATGTGGCAAATTTTATTGCCTTTGCATCTTCTCTCAAGAGTAAGGTAGCAATAGATGATGAAAAGGAAGAGAAACAAAATGAAGATGACTTAAGTGATGGTGACTCTTCATCCCACTCAACAAATATGGATGTAGAAGGAATGGACCTTGAAGGGTTCATTGAGCATTTTTAAAGTTCAAGATTGAAAGTGAAGAAAGAGATTTTAAGGCTATAGGAAGAGAATCTCAAGCTATCTACCAAAGTTACTCACCCAAATGGAGAAGTGAAGATAGCAAAAAGGAATGCGGCATTGATGGAAAAGGAGCTTGAAGAAGCTAGAGAGATCATTGCTAAGATGACTTCAAGTACGAAGAAACTTGACTACATGTTAGGAGTTGGCAAGAGGCCAAGTGATAAGAAAGGTCTTGGCTATGAAGATGACAAGGAGACCTCATCCTTAAGCAAGACCGTATATGTCAAGAGCATGGACATCAAAGAGCCTCCACCTCCACAACATCCTAGGAAGAAGATTGAACTAGGAGAGTGCTCTAAGGATTCCCAAGTCAATGTGGCACAAGGGGAACAAGCTCAAGCTCAACCAACAAGGGTTAATCAAGCAAGCTTTCCTTAACCCAAATACCACCAAGCCAAGAAGCAATTCATGCAAAGCTCAACCAAGGAAGAAATCTACTCCAACTCAATAACCAAGAAGGAGAGAACAAATTCAACATCAAAGACAAGCTCAAAGGCATAGGAAAGCTCCTTTGTACTCACAAAGGAATGATATGATCTCTTATTTCATTCCTACATGTCACTTTTGTTCTGTTGATGGTCATATTAGACCAAATTGCTTTAAGTATATTGACATGTGTAGAACTAGAGGCATGATTGAAAGAACTAGGGCTAGAGCCACAATGCATGTTCCTAGAAAACATAGAGCCAATTTGCATGATCTTAGGAAATCTAGAGCCAATGTGACTAAAACCACTGGGAGAGAGAGCATTTCACCTATGTGGATTAGAAGAGATGAATACTTTTGCCATGTGGCTCAAATTGCCTTGAAGGCAAATGCCTCTAATACTTGGTATTTGGATAGTGGGTGTTCTAGGCACATGACGGAGAACAAGAGTTTCTTTGAATCTCTTGTAATGGAGGATGTAGGATTTGTCACCTTTGGTGATGGATCTAGAAAGAAAGTTATAGGGAAAGGAACCATTTCCATTCCCAATTTACCCTTCTTGTCTAATGCTTTACTTGTTGATGGCTTGCAAGCTAATCTTATAAGCATTTCTCATCTAAATGATGATGGACTCTCCGTCTTATTTAACAAAAATGATTGTTCTATTTTAATGCAAAATGGACAAACCTTGCTAAAAGGAAAGAGATCTAGTGACAATTGTTATTGTCTTGAAGCTAGTGACATCTCTTGTAATATGCCCAAGTGTGAGGAAGTTGAGTTATGGAATCAAAGACTTGGCCACATGAACTATAGAGATTTGAGGATATTAGATAAGTTCAAGGTTGTACGTGGCCTCCCTAAGCTTAGGAAGAAAGTCGAAAGTGTTTGTAGACCTTGTCAACAATGAAAACAAACCAAAAGCATGCACAAGAAAGGCAATTATCTTACCACGAAGGAGCCACTAGAGCTTCTACATATGGACCTTATAGCTCCCATGCAAACCGAGAGTCTTGGTGGCAAGAGATACATTTTTGTTTGTGTTGATGATTTCTCTAGATTTATATGGACATATTTTCTTAGAGAAAGATTTGAAACATTTGAAAATTTTAAATTTCTTTGCACTAAAAGTCAAAATGAAAAGAACTCACACATTAAAAGCATTAAGAGAATTAGGAGTGACCATGAGAAGAAATTTGAAAATGCTTTCTTTGAAAGCTATTGTAATAGCTTTGGCATTTCCCTGAGTTCTCGGCACCTCGAACTCCTCAACAAAATAGGGTTATAAAGAGGAAGAATAGGGTCCTTCAAGAGATGGCCCATTTGATGTTGCTTAGCAACAATGTCCCTAGGAACCTTTGGGCTGAGGCCGGTCAATACGGCTTGCTACATAGGAAATAGAGTCTTCCTAAGGCCCGGTACTAGGCAAACCTCTTATGAATTGTGGAAGGGTAGGAAGCCAAATGTTAGCTACTTCCACTCATTTGGAAGCAAATGCTACATACTTAATGACTGTGATCAACTTTGCAAGTTTGATGCCAAGAGTGATGAGGGATTTTTTATTGGTTATGCCCTTAATAGTAAGGCCTACAGAGTATTTAATTTGAAAACTCATAGTGTCATGGAATCATCCAATGTTGTTATAGATGTTGTAGGCTTAGAATTACTAACCATAATGAGGAGGTTGATGTGGTTCATGATTCCCCATTAGAGAAATATGGTGAGACTTCTATTTATGCGAAGTCAAATCAAGATGAAGAGGTTATTCAACCTCTTGATAGAGATCCATCTTTGGAGTCCAAAGATGGATCTCTATTAAGAGGTTGAATAACCTCTTCATCTTGATTCCCGCTCCATGGGTTAGACATCTCCACAACAAGAATGATATTCTTGGAGATATGAATGAGGGTGTTAGGACTAGGCGTCAAATAGCTAATCAAATTAGGTACACTTGTTACACCTCTCAAATTGAACCCAAAAAGGTTGATGAAGCCTTGAATGATCAGTTTTGGGTTCTTGCCATGCAAAAAGAGCTAAACCAATTTTAAAGAAATGAGGTTTGGACTCTAGTTCCTAGATCCAAGAACACCAATGTCATAGGCACCAAATGGGTGTATAGAAACAAGTCGGATGAGAATGACAAAATTGTGCACAACAAGGCTAGACTTGCAGCACAAGGATACTCTCAAATTGAGGGTGTCGACTTTGAGGAGACTTTTGCTCTGGTTGCCCGTCTTGAGTCCATAAGGCTTCTCTTGTCCATATCATGTGTGCACAAGTTTAAATTGCACCAAATGGATGTTAAGAGTGCCTTCCTCAATGGCTTCTTGCATGAGGAAGTGTTTGTTGAGCAACCCAAGGGATTTATGGATCCACACCACCCCAATCATGTCTATCGTCTCAAGAAGGCTCTATATGGGTTGAAACAAGCACCGAGGGCTTAGTATGAGTGCCTCACTAAATTCCTTATTGACGATGACTACTCTAGGGGAAGTGTTGACAAGACATTATTCATCAAGAGTAACAAAGATGAGCTATTTATAGCTCAAATCTATGTTGATGATATTGTGTTTTACTCCACCAACAAATCCGAAGTTCAACAATTTGTTGATGTGATTGATCGTGCCTAAATTGTTGTATATTTCGGTCCTCATTCCTATTCCTTTGTCTCGTTCTTGTGTGTATTTTCTATATATTTTATGTCTAATAGGCTCGTTGGTGCTAATTGCAGGAAATATATGTAATTAAGGTGTTAGAAGCTAATTGCGGTGGTTCCGGCAGAAAATGGGCAAAAGGAAAGACAAAGGATCATAAGCAGCTCTACAGTGCGGGTTAAGTGTGGGTCGCAACCGCACTCCTTCCCACAGCCGGGACCTGAATCATGAAGGAAAGATAAAGTGTGGGTCAAGTGCGGGTCATCCAACCGCACTCCACCTGAACTGTTGCTCAAGACAGAGAGTTGGATTTGCACCTGACGTTAAAGTGCGGGTAGAGTGTGGGTCATCCAACCGCACTCCACCCGCACTGTTGCCAAAGCTAGAGAAGCTGACTCGTACCTGACAGATGAAGTGCGGGTCAAGACAGAGTTGGATTCATTAAAGTGAGGGTCAGCCAACCGCACTCCACCCGCACTCCACCCGCACTACACCAGCACTCCACCCGCACTCTACGCGCGACAGCTTCTGTTTTCAAGCTTAAGTGACCTATTTTTCCATCCCCTATAAATAGAAAAGCATGGGAACGAACCGAAAGACTGCCATATCTCCCAACACTTGTATTTTCTATTTTATTTACTTAGTCTAAGCTATAAACAAATCTCCCTATCATCCAAACCATATCTACTCAATCAAAGACAACTAGGAGACTTGGATTCAAGCTTCAAGGAAAGAGATCAATCTTCAAGGGTTTACTCTCTATACTCTCTCTTAGTTTATTGGTTTGTAATAGAACATGAGTAGATAAAATACCCCACTATGGGGTTGATGTTATTTGTTTGATGGATATTTGGGCTTTGTAAATAAACTCTATGTGTTATATTTATTCTATCTCTATGTTTTATTCCATTGCTTGAATTGATTTCCATTATTGAATTGCTTAGATACACCCTCCTTGCATGATTGATTTGGATTACTTGAGTAGGCAATTAGGTTGTCTAATGATCTATTGAATGGAAGGATTTCTGGAAATCCGACTCTACAACCATGCCATTAATCTAATCTTGAATTAGTGGCTTTCACTATACACCCTATGTTAGCCACTTGTGAGAGAATTAGAAGCCTCCACTATACACCCTAGGTTGGCTACTTTAGTGATTTTACGAGAACTAACCTTCGAGTAGAATTCAGTTGATAACCTCGAACCTCATCCAATCTCAAACGGGTGGCCTTCACTATACATCCTAGGTTGGCCACATGTGAGGGAATTGGAAGCCATCACTATACACCCTAGGATGGCTACATTAGTAATAGGTTGAGCCATAGCTAGATAGATGAGCATTCATGGAAAAAGTCCCGATTGAGTAACTAGCCATTGTTGGTTGCTTAGGAGGGATTAATCGCTAGTAGGAGGTCTTCCCTATATACCATAGGTTGACCTCTTGCTAGAGGTATATACCAACACTATACACCCTAGGTTGGTTACATTTGTCAATACGTGCTTAATTGAGAGTTTGTTGCAATTGCCCCAATATTCACTTACGAGTCCATCAACTCCGTAGTTCCATCATCATTCATTCATCACTCCATTGTTATCCCATTTTATTTGCTTTCATAGTTTAGTTTATATTGTATTTTCATTCACCATCACTTTACCTTTATGCATACTAGTTATATTAATCCTAATCTTATCACTGTTAGCCCGATCTCAGTGGACGACACCCGTGCTTACTGCTTTACTTGTATTTATACTTGTGAACGCATTGCATAGGTTTTATAAATTTTTTTGACGGACGGTTTTCTTACGGCAAAAATCTTCCCATCAAATGTCGCCGCTGGCGGGGATCGGTGTGCGTAGTAGTGATTAGATTAGTTTTAATACTATTAGTTTATTAGTTGTTTTTAGTTTTGTTAGTTTCTTTTTAATGTTTTGGTTGTTTTTGTTTTTTTTTTGTTTCAGGACTCTATGGATTCCTTTTGGCAAATTTCAGGGTCAAGCTACGAGCCTAACGAGAATGCCTACATCTCGTCATTCCAGTCAAATTCCGTTAAAGATCAACTAAGAAATTTCATGAAGAATCATATGCGGGAGACTGAGCAGATGATAGCTTCTCAACAAGAGACGCAAGCCTTCATAGAAGAGAAAACCACCCAAATGCTCGAATCCGCCCAGCAGTCCACCCCGATAAATCAGAGTTGTTTCCAAGTTAAAGCAACCAAACCGGTGGATTCCTCCAATTTCTCAAAAGAAGACATGTATAAGCTCTGAATAGAATTTGAAGTGGAGCGAAGCAAAAGAATGGACGAGATGGACGAGATGGACAGGATGATCAAGATGAACCAAGAGCTTATGAGCGTGAGCACAGAGCTAGTGTTGGAAAGGGGTGTGCTGAAGGAAGAGAATGAAGCACTTCAAGAGAGAGAAGCCTTAGGAATGGAAAAGGCGAGTAATCTCCAAGAGATGAACAAGAAACTATTATATGAAGTGAAGATGCTTAGAGTTGAGAATGGTACTTTCTAGAAGACCAATGGCGAAGTCTCCGACAAGAACAAAGAATTAGAAGAACAAATTGAGAGATTTGAAGCCGAAAAGAGTACATCATCGAAGGCTTTGGAGAACTTAGTGAGGCTATCAAAAGATTTTGAAGATGAGATAGCTCACAAGTCAATGAAGATGCAAACGGAGGTTGATCAAAAAGCCAATGCCTGAGGGGAAGCAAAGGTAGCACTAAGCAAAAAGGAGGAGGACATCAAGGCATTACAAGTGAAACAAATCAAACGTCCTCAAGACCACACATCAAAGGGGAGTTCCTCTAACTCTAATACCTTTTGCTATGCATGTTCTAGGATAGAGCATTTTAAGGCTAAAAATTACAAGCCAAATCAACATAGGAAAACTGGAGGTCCTAGGAATAGGTGGAGTCCACCTAGGGTCAAGCAAATATGGGTAAGGAAAGACCAAGTGCACTTATATAGAAACATGAAAAAGGAAAAGATAATGAAGTCACCTAAATTTATTTGGGGTTGTTAAAAATAGAGAATTTCCTAACTTGGTCAAACAACTCTTAGAGGACCTTAGCCTCTCCATGAATGCATCCCGTTGAATGATTTTGATGCATGTAGTTAGTTTTATGTTTTATGTTGTTTAAATTCAATAAATTGTGATGTTGGGATAGTGTTGTTCGAATGCTATATTTTGTGGATATTTGCACATTGAATTTATTGATTATATTTATGGATAAAAGAGCCGGAGGCTCTTGTGCAAGTATGAATGCATGTGCTTTATATTGTTTAATTCAGTTTGGGGGTTGTTCATACCCCATCTCGTCAATTTTGATAAAATGCATGATGTTAAGCTTGACTTGTGCTTCAATGATATATTGCATGAATTGCCTTTATTTTGTGAGCCTTGTTTGAGTCACTTTTATTTTGTTGGGGCATTGATTGTGGTTGATTAGTGCCTAGGTTTGTTTGAGTCATGTTAGGTGCGTGCCGCTAGGCCGGATTCTCTTGTCTTCAACATTGAGGACAATGTTGGGTTTTGGTTTGGGGGTGTAGACGCCTTTTTGAGTCGTCTTTTGTGTCTTGAGTCATTTTTATGTCTTATTTTTGAAAAAGTTGCTACTTAGCCAGAATTTTGAGCTTATTTAGTTTGGTGAGATACCTGGAGCATAGTGTTTGTGGTGAATGTGTGTATGCTTTGTGTGCTTATTCAATAACCCTTAGTCACTTTAGGGGTCTCACTTGCATTTCACGGGCTAGTCTCATCTTCTAGTGTCCAAGTTTAGGGAACTCGGTGCTCAAGCGCCTTGTTCTAATAGTGGAGATTTCCCTTGTAAGATCACAAACACAAGCCAAAAGCGTGTATATTTGAGGGAAAATATTTTTCAAATCTGTAAACACTATTCAAACACCATGTATAGTCTCACTACATCAAAAATCATCATTTGTCATTGAACATATATCATATATGTGGACTGCTTGATAGAAACTTTTATTCCCTTGGTAGATTGATATTTTGAAGTGATATTAGGCAATGTGTGTTTTAGCCACTCAAAAAGAAAGCCTAAAAACTTCCCATTCCCGTAATATGTGTGCTCCCAAGCCAATTTTGAAGCCAAACACATATAGACTTTTCCATTTTACACCCACGTTATCCATAACCCAAGCAACCTAAACACTTAGCCAACCCTCTCTTAATTGATCTTGTTGAGGCTTAGGAATGTAAAGTTGTGCTTTAATTTGATAAATGGAGTGTACCTAGGCAAGAGTAATGAGTTGTGAAAATGTGCATGGTAAAAAGGCATGAAAAGAAAAGAAAAGAAAAGAAAAGAAGCAAAAAGTAACAAAAAAAAAATATGCTTCAAATGCCTTGTGTAAATTGTAAATGCTACTCAAATGGGTAACATGAGCAGTTAAAGATTGCACGTAGACTCTAATTGTATGCCTAGACGCCATATTGTATTTGGAAGTGGAGTTGCATGAGAAATTAAATGCTTAAGTGTAGAATGTATTGCCTTAACTTGGTTGATTAGTGCTTGTGCCTAAATTTCTCATTCTTCTAATCACTATTCACCGTGGCCACGTTACAACCAAATGGAAAAGACCTAGTTGATCTTAGGGGACGTCTAGATTGGGAATATTAGTTAATTAATGCTCTTTCCACGCTCATGACACGTGATTCTTTCATGAGACTCACTCACTGAAAACAGCGTTTATTCTACACTAAATGTATGCAACTAAGTTGATTCAGTTACATAAATTCATTGGCATACATGTTGCATGAGTGTGAACCTAGGTTCTGAGAGGAAAGATAGGAGAAAATCCATGTGAGAACCTAGAGTCGAAGCGAATTATGCTAGAGGTGTGAGAGTGAGTAGTTTCTGAGGAGAGGGCATTTTAAGTGTGGAATTCGTGTTGTGCCAGTTTCCCTTGGGGTGCCTTCAAGTTGTTTAGAACATTTTGCATATCCTCATTCTTCACTCCCATTTGCTTTTGCTTATCTCTCTGCTAGTTTGTCCTGCAGCAAGTTTTTCTTTGTGTCTAGGAAAGTTCTTAGTTCGAGTCATTTTTAGTTTGTGTCTTATTTGTTTTGTTTTGAGTTTGCTCGTGGACGAGCAAAGGTTTGGTTTGGGGGTGTTTGATCGTGCCTAAATTGTTGTATATTTCGGCCCTCATTCCTATTCCTTTGTCTCATTTTTGTGTGTATTTTCTATATATTTTATGTCTAATAGGCTCGTTGGTGCTAATTGCAGGCAATAGATGTAATTCTGGTGTTAGAAGCTAATTGCGGTGGTTCCGGCAGAAAATGGGCAAAAGGAAAGACAAAGGATCATAAGCAGCTCTACAGTACGGGTCAAGTACGGGTCATAACCGCACTCCAACCGCACTCCAACCGCACTCCTTCCCACAGCCGGGACCTGAATCATGAAGGAAAGATAAAGTGTGGGTCAAGTGCGGGTCATCCAACCGCACTCCACCCGAACTGTTGCTCAAGACAGAGAGTTGGATTTGCACCTGACGTTAAAGTGCGGGTAGAGTGTGGGTCATCCAACCGCACTCCACCCGCACTGTTGCCAAAGCTAGAGAAGCTGACTCGTACCTGACAGATAAAGTGCGGGTCAAGACAGAGTTGGATTCATTAAAGTGAGGGTCAGCCAACCGCACTCCACCCGCACTCCACCCGCACTACACCAGCACTCCACCCGCACTCTACGCGTGACAGCTTCTGTTTTCAAGCTTAAGTGACCTATTTTTCCATCCCCTATAAATAGAAAAGCATGGGAACGAACCGAAAGACTGCCATATCTCCCAACACTTGTATTTTCTATTTTATTTACTTAGTCTAAGCTATAAACACATCTCCCTATCATCCAAACCATCTCTACTCAATCAAAGGCAACTAGGAGACTTGGATTCAAGCTTCAAGGAAGGAGATCAATCTTCAAGGGTTATCTCTCTACTCTCTCTTAGTTTATTGGTTTGTAATAGAACATGAGTAGCTAAAATACCCCACAATGGGGTTGTTGTTATTTGTTTGATGGATATTTGGGCTTTGTAAATAAACTCTATGTGTTATATTTATTCTATCTCTATGTTTTATTCCATTGCTTGAATTGATTTCCATTATTGATTTGCTTGGATACACCCTCTTTGAATGATTGATTTGGATTACTTGAGTAGGCAATTAGGTTGTCTAATGCTTTATTGAATGGAAGGATTTCCGGAAATCCAGCTCTACAACCATGCCATTAATCTAATCTTGAATTAGTGGCTTTCACTATACACCCTATGTTAGCCACTTGTGAGAGAATTAGAAGCCTCCACTATACACCCTAGGTTGGCTACTGTAGTGATTTTACGAGAACTAACCTTCGAGTAGAATTCGGTTGATAACCTAAAGCCTCATCCAATCTCAAACGGGTGGCCTTCACTATACATCCTAGGTCGGCCACTTGTGAGGGAATTTGAAGCCATCACTATACACCTTTGGATGGCTACATTAGTAATAGGTTGAGCCATAGCTAGATAGCTGAGCATTAATGGAAAAAGTCACGATTGAGTAACTAGCCATTGTTGGTTGCTTACGAGGGATTAATCGCTAGTAGGAGGTCTTCGCTATATACCCTAGGTTGATCGCTTGCTAGAGGTATATACCAACACTATACACCCTAGGTTGGTTACATTTGTCAAAACGTGCTTAATTGAGAGTTTGTTGTAATTGCCCCAATATTCACTTACGAGTCCATCAACTCCGTAGTTCCATCATCATACATTCATCACTCCATTTTCATCCCATTTTGCTTTCATAATTTAGTTTATATTATATTTTCATTCACCATCACTTTTACTTTTATGCATACTAGTTATATTAATCCTAATCATATCACCGCTACCCCGATCTCAATGGACGACACATGTGCTTACCGCTTTACTTGTATTTCTACTTGTGAATGCATCGCTTAGGTTTTTTAAATTGTTTTGACAGACGGTTTTCTAACGGCAAAAACCTTCCCATCAGTGATATCTCATGAATTTGAGATGGGTTTGGTTGGTGCGCTTAATTACTTCCTAGGTTTGCAAATTAAGCAATTGCATGATGGGATTTTCATTTCCCAAGCTAAGTATGCAAATAACCTAGTGAAGAAGTTTGTTCTTGAGAATGCCAAATATTGTGACACACCCATGAGTACCACGTTGAAACTAAGAAAGGATGCTAGTGGGAAAAGTGTTGACCAAAGGCTTTATCGTGGCATGATTGGTAGCCTGCTTTACTTGACTGCAAGTAGGCCCGATATTGTCTTTAGTGTGGGTGTGTATGCTAGGTACCAAGCGGATCCCAAGAAGTCTCATCTCTCCTCCGTGAAGAGAATTATTCGATATGTGAATGGGACATCCAACTATGGGATATGGTACTCTTTTGACACTAATGCTAGCTTAGTTGGCTTTAGTTATGCAGATTGGGTAGGGAATTGTGATGATAGGAAGAGTACATCGGGCGGTTAATTCTTCCTAGGCAACAACTTGGTCTCATGGTTTTACAAGAAGCAAAATTTCATCTCTCTATCCACAGCTGAAGCGGAATACATAGCCGCCGGGAGTGCTTGCACACAACTCCTTTTGATGAAGCAAATGCTTGTGGATTAAGGCTTTAATCACGGTACTCTAACCCTTTATTGTGATAAGTTGAGTGCAATTAACATTTCAAACAATCTGGTTCTGCAATCTAGGACAAAGAATATAGACATTTGGCATCACTTCATTAGAGAGCTAGTTGAAAACAAATGCATTGCACTTGAACATGTTGGCACAAATGATCAACTAGCGGATTTATTCATAAAGCCCTTAGATTCAATTAGGTTCATGGCACTTTGTAGGTCTATTGGGATTTTTCATATGTCTTGATATGCATTGGTGATTGACCCCATATGGGGAGCTCAAGCAAAGAGAGAAACTTTGCATAGTTGCAATGAGCAAAAATTTGATCAACATTATCTTCTTTATTAATTGCTTGAGCATTTTGTTTGTGTATATATATGACTATATGGCTTTTTATTCAATAAGTGTGCCATTTTCTTTGTTTGTAATCCATGTCACATTTATGTTCAAACATGCATTTTTTGACTAGGAGAATTGATTGGGAAGTACAATTGAATGACCCTCAATTTATCTCCATGACATGTGAACTTGATTTTGACATATTATGCAGGAGTTATGTGTGTGCAAATATGTGTGGAAGCATCTTGACAAGGCTAAACTCAATAAAGACCTTGTGTCCATGCAATAAATAAAGATGTCTCATCCAATTTAGCTTTGTCTCTTATCTTAATGGTTGAACAACATAACAACCAATAAGGATTCTACATCAATTCAATTAATAAGGACTTTATATCTATGTCTTGATTGACCACTAAGGATTGACATGGTTGCTTGTGTGTTCTACAAATATTTAAAGCTATATCTTGTTTAATTATGACAAACGGGTACAAATTGGTTTGAATTCCTTTGGAATCCTTTTGATTTTCACTTTGCCAAATACCATTTGCTTGAGCCTTGTTGTTGCATGTCTTGCATCCAAAGCAAAAATTTCACACATTTCTTTTAAATAAAACCTCATAATTTCTCTCTCAATTAATTAAGTTGCATAAGGTTGTTGTATATGATTAAGCACTTATCTTGCAAATAGGTCTATTTGCTAAAGCGACCCGTTTGGGGAAAGCTTCTTTGCCTATTGATCGTGCCTAAATTGTTGTATATTTCGGCCCTCATTCCTATTCCTTTGTCTCGTTCTTGTGTGTATTTTCTATATATTTTATGTCTAATAGGCTCATTAGTGCTAATTACAGGCAATAGATGTAATTCTGGGTTTGGAAGCATGTTGCGGTGATTCTGGCAGAAAAGGGGCAAAAGGAAAGACAAAGGATCATAAACAGCTCTACAGTGCGGGTCAAGTGCGGGTGGCAACCGCACTCCAACCACACTCATGCTCATAGCCGGGACTTGATACAGGAGAAGAGTTACAGTGCGGGTCCAGTGCGGGTCATCCAACCGCACTCCACCCGCACTATTGCCAAAGCTAGAGAAGCTGAGTTGCACCTGATGTTAAAGTGCGGGTACAGTGCGGGTCATCCAACCGCACTCCACCCGCACTGTTGCCAAACCAGAGAAGTTGAAGTTGCACCTGACATTAGAGTGCGGGTACAGTGCAGGTCATTCACCAGCACTCCACCCGCAATATTGCTCAAAACAGAGGAGGGATTTTGCACCTGACAGTAAAGTGCGACTCAAGTGCGACTACAGTGCGGGTCAAGTGCGAGTCAAGTGCGGGTAATTCAACAGCACTCCACCCGTACTATTGCCCAAATCAGAGACCTGATGATGAAGAAAACCCTTACAGTGCCGGTAATTCACCTGCACTCTGAGCGCGACAGTTTCTGGTTTCAAGCTTAAGTGACCTATTTTTCCATCCTCTATAAATAGAAAAGGATGGGAATGAACCAAAAGATCACCATACCTCCCAACACTTGTATTTTTAGCTAGAAACACATCTCCCTATCATCCAAACCATCTCTACTCAATCAAAGGCAACTGGGAGACTTGGATTCAAGCTTCAAGGAAAGAGATCAATCTTCAAGGGTTATCTCTACTCTCTCTCTTAGTTTATTGGTTTGTAATAGAACATGAGTAGCTAAAATACCCCACTATGGGGTTGATGTTATTTGTATGATGGATATTTGGGCTTTGTAAATAAACTCTATGTGTTATATTTATTCCATTGCTTTAATTGATTTCCATTATTGATTTGCTTGGATACACCCTCTTTGCATGAATGATTTGGATTACTTGAGTAGGCAATTAGGTTGTCTAATGCTCAATTGAATGGAAGGATTTCCAGAAATCTGGCTCTAAAATGATGCCCTTAATCTAATCTTTAATTAGTGGCTTTAACTATACATCCTAGGTTAGCCACTTGTGAGAGAATTAGATGCCTCCACTATACACCCAAGGTTGGCTACTTTAGTGATTCTACGAGAACTAACCTTCGAGTAGAATTCGGTTGATAACCTAAAGCCTCATCCAATCTCAAACAGGTGGCCTTCACTATACATCCTAGGTCGGCCACTTGTGAGGGAATTGGAAGCCATCACTATACATCATAGGATGGCTACATTAGTAATAGGTTGAGCCATAGCTAGATAGATGAGCATTCATGGAACAAGTCCCAATTGAGTAACTAGCCACTGTTGGTTGCTTATGAGGGATTAATCTCTAGTAGGAGGTCTTCGCTATACACCCCAGGTTGACCTCTTGCTATAGATATATACCAACACTATACACCCTAGGTTGGTTACATTTGTCAAAACGTGCTTAATTGAGAGTTTGTTGCAATTGCCCCAATATTCACTTACGAGTCCATCAACTCCGTAGTTCCATCATCATTCATTCATCACTCCATTGTCTTCCCATTTTATTTGCTTTCATAGTTTAGTTTATATTGTATCTTCATTCACCATCACTTTACTTTTATGCATACTAGTTATATTAATCCTAATCTTATCACCGCTACCCCGATCTCAGTGGACGACACCCGTGCTTACTGCTTTACTTGTATTTCTACTTGTGAATGCATCGCATAGGTTTTATAAATTGTTTTAACGGATGGTTTTCTGACGGCAAAAACCACCTCATCAAATGGCGCCACTGCCGGGGATCGGTGTGCGTAGTAGTGATTAGATTAGTTTTAATACTATTAGTTTATTAGTTGTTTTTAGTTTTGTTAGTTTCTTTTTATTGCTTTGGTAGTTTTTGTTTTGGTTTGTTTCGGTTTGTTTCAGGACTCTATGGATTCCTTTTGGCCAAATTCAGGGTCAAGCTACGAGCCTAACGAGAATACCTACATCTCATCATTCCAGTCAAATTCCGTTGAAGATCAACTAAGAAATTTCATGAAGAATCATGTGCGGGAGACTGAGCAGATGATAGTTTCTCAACAAGAGACCCAAGCCTTCATAGAAGAGAAAACCACCCAAATGCTCGAATCCGCCTAGCAGTCCACCCCGGTAAATCAGGGTTGTTTCCAAGTTAAAGCAACCAAACCGGTGGATTCCTCCAATTTCTCAAAAGAAGACTTGTATAAGCTCTGAATCGAATTTGAAGTGGAGCGAAGCAAGAGAATGGACGAGATGGACAAGATGATCAAGATAAACCAAGATCTTATGAGCGTGAGCATAGAGCTAGTGTTGGAAAGGGGTGTGTTGAAGGAAGAGAATGAAGCACTTCAAGAGAGAGAAGCCTTGGGAATGGAAAAGGCGAGTAATCTCCAAGAGTTGAACAAGAAACTATTATATGAAGTGAAGATGCTTAGAGTTGAGAATGGTACTCTCAAGAAGACCAATGGCGAAGTCTCCGACAAGAACAAAGAATTAGAAGAACAAATTGAGAGATTTAAAGCCGAAAAGAGTACCGCATCGAAGGCTTTGGAGAACTTAGTGAGGCTATCAAAAAGGAGAAGGACGTCAAGGCGTTACAAGTGAAACAAATCAAACGTCCTCAAGACCACGCATCAAAGGGGAGCTCCTCTAACTCTAATACCTTTTGCTATGCATGTTCTAGGATAGAGCATTTTAAGGCTAAAAATTACAAGCCAAATCAACATAGGAAAACTAAAGGTCCTAGGAATAGATGGAGTCCACCTAGGGTCAAGCAAATATGGGTAAGGAAAGACCAAGTGCACTTATATAGAAACATGAAAAGGGAAAAGACAATGAAATCACCTAAATTTATTTGGGTAGTAAAAAATAGGGAATTTCCTAACTTGGTCAAACCACCCTTAAAGGACTCTAGCCTCTCCATGAATGCATCCCATTGAATAATTTTGATGCATGTAGTTAGTTTTATTTTTTATGTTGTTTATGTAAACGAAATTTTGCTAGGGATGAGAAATCTCTGTTAACGCCCTCGAGACCACTACCACGTAGGTGGTGGCCAAAATTCTTTATATATGTGACATTGGTTTATATAGTGACAAATAAACAAGAACGTTTTTCTTTAGCATGCATGGTACATGATTACAAAGATTCTTCTCTCTTTTCTCTCAACTCTCTTTAGTGAATGGTCGATTGCTAGTCGTATGCCTGTCGAATAGTAGTCTCCTATTTTTCATTTCTTTTCTTTTCTATTTATACATGGTTTGTAGGTCAACAGACTGATTCCCCCTTGATTGTCTCAGTGATTGTCTCAGTCTCTTCCTTATCGGGCGGGATTTCTTGCGTTAATATCATTTGACTTTTAGATTGACGCCCGAATTGAGAGTATCGTGGTGGAGATCAGTTTGTTTCCTTTTTGGATTTCATTACTTGTTCTGCATGTAGATAACGCTTCCAAGTATGATTTAATGCATTCCTCGTATTCTTTCAGTATGATCCTTATAGATGTCGCGGAACATGACGATATGGTGTGATGTATCAACCAGGGAGGTTGTTTAGTATTTTGACCTTGATGTCTGAGAAGTTTCATCCAGCTTGGAGCCAGATCTGGCTTCTCTTGACCTTTTCGAAGCTAGATGTGGCCTCGACTGACCTTTTTGAAGATAGATGTGGCCTCGACTGACCTTTTTGAAGCTAGATGTGGCCTCGACTGACCTTTTTGAAGCTAGGTGTGGCTTCGACTGACCTCGCGGCCTTCTAGGGACATTCTTCTGTGTCAATTGAGGTACAGACGAGTTTCTTGAGCATTTGCGAGATGACCTTGACTTCGGGGAGCTTCTAGTTTTGATGATGCGGGCTAAGTTCGATCATTCCGGGCTCTATCCCGGACGTTTCCAGAGCCCGCCCTTGTTCCTGGGGTGGTATTGCAGTTCGGCCCTGGATAGAGAGGTCTCCTGGTGGAAGCTCTTGGGTCCGGGCTTTATCCTAGATGTTTCTGGAGCCCGCCCTTGTGCCTGGGGTGGTATCGTAGCTTGGCTCTGGATATAGAGGTCTTCAGGTGAAACTTTCGGGTATGGAACCAGGTCTAGGAAGTGGAAAATTTCCCTTTGGTCCTTAGCCAATTTTGGCTATTAACAGAAGTCCCCTCTGACTTGAACACTAGACGTCAAGGTCGGGGTTGAGGTCAGATTCTCACTTTATTTGGGAAATCTTCCTCTTTTTACCGTTACCGAAATTTTGGGAAATTTCTTCATTTGAGTGACGTGTTGTGAACCGATAATTTTATCTTCGAATTAATCTGATCACGTTACGGCAGTCCCCGAGATTTTTTACCGTTACCAGGATCTTAGGGAGATCTTCCTCTTAACTGCGTAAATGATGTGGCATGAGATGATTAGCCCACTTTCGAGTTTAATCCGGTTACGTTACCGAGTCGATTTTTTTACCGTTACCAAACGAGTATCCTGGTAACTTGAGCTGTTGCCCTCCTGCCTATATATATGTCTGTTCTCCTCCTCATCTTCCTCACATCTTCTCGAGCTAAAAGAGCCTTTTGTTGAGAAATATTTCCACAGTTTTTCCTCCAAGCTTGCTTTTTTCTTCATTCTTCATCTTCTATTCTTTCTTCATTCTTCGTTTTCTATAATGTTGAAAAACAGTCGTGATTCAAGTGATTCCATATTCAACGGCGATGAGGTCGTCAGTCTTAGTCTGGGGAAGCGGGCTAGGAGGAGTTCTGACAGTGATGATTCCCCGCCCACCTCACAACGTCGGCGATCCAGTAGGAATGTATCTATCGGGACTGGGTTCTCCAATCATCCCGACCACCCTTTAGATATAGTCGATGATGATTCCGACAAAGAAACGGTCGGTGGCGCTGCAGGGGAGCGTCGGGTCTAGGCTCCTGGTCCCCTTGGGGAGAGGCTCCCTCCCTACGATTTCCAGGTTATCCCAGATTCCACCGTTGACCCGGCGTCGATCAACTGCTTGAGGTCAAAGTTTGGCATCCCCGACAGTGTATCCATCTCGGTGCCTCCCAAGAACTTCGAGTTTTTCAACCCCCATAAAGGCGTGCTTTCGATCTATATGGCCGCTCTTGAGAACAAGGTCAGGTTTCCTCTCCATCCGACCCTTCGGCGGGCTCTAAACGCCATCCAGCTCGCTCCCCTTTAGTTAACGCCGGGCTTCTGGAGGCATTTGATCGGTTTCCTTGTGTTATGGAGGGAACAATGCCAGATGAGCAAAGTGACGAGGGAGCCAGGTGCAGAGGAGCTGGCTTATCTTTTTCAGATTGGGAGCTTGTCTGGGGCTCCTCGGGGTCAGTTCTAAGCCAAGGCCAAGAATAAGCTCAATTTCATCATTCCTGGTGCTTCGAAGAAGGATCCCGCGTGGAAAGAAGAATGGATCCTAGTGGGGGATGACTGGGGGAGCTCAATTTTCATCGGAGGGCATGAATTCGAGGTTCCTACGGCTTTCAGTGACAAGCCCTCTTGGGACCAGGATTCCCTGCCTGCCGAGTCCGAAGCCGTCTTAAAGGCCATTCTAGCCCGAAATTACCTGAATTCGAAGCTCCCTACCGCTGAAGCTTTTGACCCTCGTAGGGTGAACAAATATCTGTGGATTTCAGACGCTATTCCTCGTAAGTATCCTTGTGTCGCTTCTTCTTATTACTTAGCTTGGTTCTAACACATTTTTTTTATCTGTTTATTCACAGTCTTTGTCGTGGAGCCAGCCACCCGACACGTCTCGCGCTCTCCTCAAGATGGAGCTTCTCTTCCCTCCTCTAGGGTCGAGCCTGCCCTGGCTTCTTCTGTCTCTCCGGCTGGGTCTAAGATGGCCACTCTGGCCTCGCGGGCTTTCCGGGCTTTGGGTAAAGCTCCCCAGGTGGTTGGCCCTGCTGTTTCTGCCCCCATGGCCGCTAAGGTCGCTATCCCTTCGACTCAAACATCTGATTCAGCTGTGCTTCCAACAACCAAAGCCTTAGAGGTTTCTGGGAAAGATGTCGCTCCTGGGAAAGGTGTCGCGAAGGCTCCTTCCAACCGTTCACAGCCTCAGTCGAGCTCGACAGGGCAGGATGAGGTCCTGGAGCAGTTCATAGCGTCCTGTCCGGGTGGTGGGATCTCCAAGATGGCTTTTATGCATGTGGACGTCCTTATAACTAAGTGGTCTGCTATTTTGGCTGAGGTAATTGTATTTCCTTCACGCCCCTTTTTTTTTTAACTCGTTCAGTTTCTAACTCGGGTTTTATATTTGTAGGCCTTTAAGGTCAATGTCGTGATGGGCCAGCAGGTAGCCCTTCTCCGTGATCGAGCTGCAAAAGCCGAAACTGAAGCCGAGAAGGCAGGGGAACTGCTCAAGCAGGCTCGGTCTCTAGTGGAAGAGGTGACTTCCAGCCAGGGTAAAATTGAGCTCGAGATGGCTGACCTTCGCTGCGATCATGAGAGGATGAAGCAATCTTTCGATCAGGAGCGTCTTCAATCTCTTCGGTGGGCTAGGCAACGAGACTCCTGGAGATTTGAGGCTAAGAAGCTGGACCTTGAGAACCGGTCTCTGATTACTTAGGTGGCCAAGCTGCAAGCTGATGCGGAGACCTCCTTCAGCGATGGGTATTTTTATGCTTCCTTTCAGGCCGCGGAAGCTCTTCCTCCTCCTTTTGATTTGTCGTCTATTGCGGGCTGGGACAGACAGGAAATAATGCTCAAAGCTGTCGAGTTATCTCGTCCTGAAGGCGACAAGGTGGTCCCTTCTAGCCCGGCAGAAATGGGGATGCAGCCCACTCAGTCAGATCCCTCCTTCCATCTTCCTTCCTTTATCCCCTCAGGTCCTGGGAATCGTCCAGCAAAGTGATGTCCTATCGATCCGAGGAGGACCAATCAGGAGCTGGTGAAGAGGTTAGGAGCCCATCTGATGATCCAGTTTTAACAGAGATGGAGGTCGACAGGAGCCTGATGGGGCCCTTGGCTGCTCTTCTCGACGCGGCTATTCCTCCTGAAGTTATGGATGTAATCAATGAAGTTTTGGAGGAAGATCCTGCTGATCATCCGATAGAGCCTCTAAACGGAGGAGTGGTCGACGAGGATAACCCAGATGGACAGCTACATGTTGAGGGGGTTGATGCTGAGGATCAGCAGGAAGGAGGAGGGCCAGCGGAGGGGAGCCATGATAGCCCCAAAGCTTGAAGCGGATGACTTGTTTCTGATTGCCCGAAAAAGGGGGTAGGCACCCTGCTTTGCCATTGTTAGTTTTTTTTTTTACTTTTCCTTCTTCTTTTTGTAGCCCGAATTCGGGGGTTGGGCTCCCCATTTGGATGTAGCCTTATCGGGGGATAGGCTCCCCTTGCCCTTAATGATAAATTGACGCGCCTTTTTGAGAACTTTATTCTGCTTCTGGTCTTGAATGGTATCCAGAGTAGCATCGGTAGCATCAATTAAGATTCGTGTAGGCAATTATGATGATTTTGATCCTGCACACGAAAGCAAACATTATATATATGGGGCGATAACCCAACCAAGACATCAGGAACGCTACTTAGCTATTTCCTAGCCTTTGAGATCTGGCGGGCAACTATGCCTTTATACTCAGATCCTTCTTGGGGGTGGTAGCCCGACCGAGGCATCAGGAGGGCTATCGAGCTATTTCCTGGTCTCGAGATCTAGAAGGCAACTATGCTCTTACACTCAGATCCTTCTTGGGGGTGGTAGCCCGACCAAGGCATCAGGAGGGCTATTGAGCTATTTCCTGGTCTCGAGATCTGGAAGGCAACTATGCTCTTACACTCAGATCCTTCTAGGGGGTGGTAGCCCGACCAAGGCATCAGGAGGGCTATCGAGCTATTTTCTGGTCTCGAGATCTGGAAGGCAACTATGCTCTTACACTCAGACCCTTCTTGGGGGTGGTAGCCCGACCAAGGCATCAGGAGGGCTATCGAGCTATTTCCTGGTCTCGAGATCTGGAGGGCAACTATGCTCTTACACTCAGATCCTTCTTCGGGGTGGTAGCCCGACCAAGGCATTAGGAGGGCTATCGAGCTATTTCCTGGTCTCGAGATCTGGAGGGCAACTATGCTCTTACACTCAGATCCTTCTTAGGGGTGGTAGCCCAACCAAGGCATCAGGAGGGCTATCTAGCTTTTTCCTGGTCTTGAGATGTCTATATCGAATTCCCATACAAGTGTATAGTCACTAACGTTGAACATAGTTGGAGACAAAGATGGAAGAGAAAAGGAAAATGACTTTATTGATGATTGAGATGTAGTACATCTTTATTAGGACCTGTAATGAAAACTAAGTGGGGGTAGTCTGCTTGAGAACTCCTTTCAAGGGTAGAATTTCTTCAAATGGTCTACATTCCAAGTCTGGTTGATGGGTCGTCCATCCATGTCTTCGAGTTTATAAGCTCCATTGCGAACAACTAGTTTTATCAAATATGGCCCTTCCCAATTTGGACTTAAGACTCCATCCGACCTTTTTCCGAGTATTCAGTGTTACTTTCCTAAGTACCAGATCCCCTTCCTTGAATTTTCGGGCTCTAACCTTTTGGTTGAAGTATCTAGCGATCCTGCTCTGGTAGATCGCTACTTTCTCTGCTACCCGGTCTTGCTTTTCTTCTAAGAGGTCTAGACTAGCCCGAAGCTTGACTTCGTTACTTTCGTGCTCAAAGTGCTGTACCCTGAACGAGGTCAATTTATGCTCGATAGGGAGGACTGCTTCAACCCCGAAGGCCAGGGAGTAAGGCGTTTCTCCAGTAGCTGTTCTTTTGGTAGTCCGGTATGCCCAAAGGATTTCCGGTAGCTCTTCGGCCCATTTACCTTTCCTCTGATGAAGCTTCTTCTTCAGAAGTTTCTTGATTGTCTTGTTGGTGGATTCCACCAGCCCGTTAGTCTGGGGATGAGCCACTAAAGCGAGCCTGAGGTCGATCCCCAATCCCTTGCAGAAGTCTTTGAATCAGGCGTTGTCGAATTGCTTTCCTAGGTCGGCTACAATGATGAGAGGGGTCCCGAACCTGCATATCACGTTAGTCTTGATGAACTTGGTTGTATTCTTTTCTGATATTCGAGCAAGAGGCCCTGCCTCGACCCATCTTGTGAAGTAGTCAATAGCCACGATAGCATGTTTCATCTGTCCAGTAGCGGTAGGAAGTGGCCCAATTAGGCCGATTCCCCACATGGCAAAGGGGTAAGGTAAGCTGAGGGACGACAATCACTCGGGTGGCTGGTGGCTCAAGTTTGAGGTTCTTTGACAAGGTTCGCAGGATTGCACAAAACTCTTTGCATCTTGATGGATGGTCGGCCAGTAGTACCCCATACGAAGCACCTGATAGGCTAGAGCTTACCCACCTATGTGGTTCCCACAGTCCCCAGAATGGACCTCTCTCAATGCCCACTTAGCATCACCGGGATGCAAGCACCTAAGTAGGGGGAGGGATCTGCCCCTCCTATAGAGGTATCCGTCATCCATACAGTATCGAACTGAGAGTCTCTTAACTCTTCGGGCTTGGTCGGGCTCTTCAGGAAGCTCTCCTTCAAGGAGATAGGTGACGATTGGGTCCATCCAGCAAGGTAGGCGATCCAGGGAACAAATTTCTCCATTTGGGGCTATGCTTGGCTGGGTGATTACTTGGAGGGGAATTCCCCTCAGTAGGGATTGGCCTCCGTTCGCCGCTATTTTAGCTAGAACATTTGCGCGATGGTTTTGGTGTCGAGGCACCTGATCGATCTTGGGTCCCTTAAATTTTCTTTTCAGCAACCGAGCTAGATTTAAGTAGGCAACCATATTATATCCCTTTGCCTGGTTTACAACAAGCAACGAATCACTCTTGACCTGCAGGTAGTCGGCCTTTAGCTCGAGGGCTACCTTCATCCCGGCTAGGAGGGCTTCATATTCCGCTTCGTTGTTGGTAGCTTTAAACTCGAATCTGAAACAGTGACATAATTCAGTCCCTTCCGGATCTATCAAAACTATGCCAGCTCTTCCCCCAGCTCGTCCAGATGCTCCGTCTGAAAAGAGGATCCATGGCTTGCAGCCCTCCGGCCAATTTTTGACCTCGGATATCTTCTCAGGGACCTCGTTTGATACTGAGGGATCAACTGGATCTGGGATCACTGAGAATTCTGCCACGAAGTCGGCTAAAGCCTGTGCCTTAATCGTAGTCCGGGGCTTATACTTTAAGTCGAACTGAGTGAGCTCTAGTGCCCATAAAACTAACCTTCCTGACACATCTGGTCTTTGCAAGAATTGACGGAGGGGTTGGTCTGTCACCACTTCTATTGTGTGAGCTTGAAAATAGGGACGGAGTTTCCTCGCTGAGATAACCAGAGCATAAGCGAGCTTCTCCAGGAGAACGCAGTTCCTTTCTGATTTGGTCAAGGCATGACTCACATAGTATATGGGTCTTTGAAAACCGTCGCTACAATCCTTGGCCAAAGCCCCGCTTACTGCAGTTTCTGATACAGCCAGGTAAATCTACAGCTCATCTCCGAGAACCGGCTTGACTAACAAAGGGGGGCTTGTTAGGTATTCCTTCAAAGCTTGAAACGCCTGCTCGCTTTCCTGGCTCCATTTCATGTTCTTTCCTTGTTTGATGGCCTTGAAGAAAGGGAGGCATTTATCGGTGGAGCAAGAGATAAACCTGTTTAGTGCTGCCACCCGTCCAGTCAGAATCTGTACTTGCTTGAGCGAGGTCGGGGATTCCAAGTCCAGGATAGCTTTGATTTTTTCTGGGTTGGCTTCGATACCTCTCTCATGAACCATGAAGCCCAGAAACTTTCCTGCCGTTACTCCAAAAGCACATTTGGAGGGGTTCAAACGCATATGGTTTTCCCTCAGTATGAGGAAGGTTTTGCGAAGGTCTTCTTGATGTCCCTTTGTGGTTGGGGATTTCGTGATCATGTCGTCGATATATACTTCCATCGTTCTTCCTATCTCGGGCTTGAACAATTTGTTAACCAGCCGCTAGTATGTGGCCCCTGCATTCTTCAAACCAAACGGCATCACCTTGTAGCAGTATAAGCCCTGCCCAGTAATGAAACTGGTCTTATCTTGATCAGCCGGGTGCATTTTAATTTCGTTGTATCCTGAGAATGCGTCCATAAAACTTAAAAGTTTATTTCTGGATGTGGAGTCAACCAGCTGGTCGATCTTTGGCAAAGGAAAACTATCTTTCGGACAAGCCCGGTTGAGGTCGGTGTAGTCGACACACATACGCCATTTTCCATTTGCCTTCATGACCATGACTACGTTGGCGATCCATTCGGGGTAACGTACCTCTCTGACGAACCCCGCTTTGATCAATTTATCAACCTCTTCCTGCACCGCCGCGTTCCTATCAGTGTTGAAATGACGCCTCTTCTGTTTGACGGGCTTGACTGTTGGATCTACTGCTAGCCGGTGGGTGGCCAACGATGCCGGGATTCCAGGCATTTCATTATGGTTCTAGGCGAAGATGTCGCTGAATTCCCTGAGAAGATCAATCAGTCCTCTTTTTACTTCTAGATCAAGGGCGGCTCCGACCTTGACGACCTTGGAGGGATCGTCAGTCCTGACGGATATCTCTTCTAGTTTATCCACGGGTTGCCCACTGGCCCATTCCTTACCCCTTTCTTCCTCGTAGGGCATGATAGGTTCATCCTCCGGATGCCCTGGATGTTCTGCGGGCTCCATCTCCTCTTGGATTATCCGAGATGTATCCATGTCTTCCTGGATTACTGTCACCTATACACGCTACTTTGCTAGGGCTGTAGGATTGGCAGATACTGCGTAGCATTTCCTGGCTGCCTGCTGGTCTCCGCGTACCTCTCCTACCTTGGTTCCAACCGGGAATTTCAAAACGTTGTGGTATATGGACAAGACTCCTTTCAAGGTGGACAGGAAAGGTCTCCCTAAGATGGCGTTGTAGGCCGATGGGGTGTCCACCACAACAAAGTCAGTCATTACGTTCTGTTGGAGCGGGGTGACCCCGATGATTACTGGGAGGATCATCGACCCCACTGGTATGATCGAGTCCCCAGTGAAACCGTAAAGTGGAGTGGTACAGCTGTTGTAGCAATGTTGCTTCAGTTCAGTTTTTCCAGGGTATCTTTAAAGAGGCTATCTACACTGCTTCCTGTATCCACAAGCACGCGAAGGACCAGACAGTTGGCGATCTGTATCCTGATGACCATAGGATCATCATGAGGTTGCACAGTGTTGAAGACATCTGCTTCGATGAACACGATCTGAGCTGACTGGGCGGGCTTTGTCGGGCTCTGGCTGACTTCGAAGATCTCCCGGCTCTCTCCAAGGTGGGGAACCTTTCTTGCATGGTTTTTCCGGGATTATTGGAAACACCGGCCAATGTAGGACCTCCGCTGATAGTGTGTATCACCTAGATCTGTTGCATTAAGTCAGCCTGCTCCCCTTTCCTCTTTTCTGCATCCTCGCGGATTTCAGCTTGTACCTCCCTTCCAGTTCTGATATTATCTCTGACCTGTTGTAAAAATTCAATCAGGCATCCTCACCTTATCATGGCCTCAATCTGGTTGCGCAAGTTATAGCACTCCGAAGTGTTGTGGCCCACATCTTCGTGAAAGTCGCAGTACTTGTACCGGTTTATCCTGTCAGCTGGGGCCTTCATGGGAGCGGGCTTTTGGAGCAACCCTTTATCCCGTATGGCAAGGTAGACCGTTTCCCTAGATGCATTCAATGGGGTATAGTGGTAAAACCCTTTTTCCCCTTGCATTACTGGAGCCACGGTCCTAGGAGGCGGCGAAGCCCGGGGAGGGGTTCGTTTCACTGGATATCTTTCTTGCCTATGTGGAGGAGCAGGGGGGCGATAGGTCTACCTGTTGGGAGGTTTATTCTGAGCTCTCTGCACCGGCTCAAATTTGGGGGCTTCTTTCTTCAAACGTTTTGCCGTTCTCATGTCGTCATGTTCTATCTTGACCTTGAGTTGTTCGTCGATCTCGACCTGCTCAAGAGCCCGGTCATAGGCCTCCTGGTAAGTCTCGGGAGGTCTTTTGGCAAAAGAACGGAAAAGCTTTCCTGCCCAGAGGTTTCGTCTGAAGTTGGCGAGGGTTTCTTTTTCAGTGAAAACTCCCATCTGTATGACCTCCTTGTGAAACCGCTCCACGTATGATCGAAGAGTTTCACTCCGTTCCTGGATCACATATTGGAGGTGTATGGGATCTTTCGGGCGAGGTTTAACTCCCTGGAATTGTGAGCAAAAATCGGTTGACAATTTTGTGAAAGAATCCACGCTACCAACGGGCAGTTTCCTGAACCAGGTTTTCGCATAGTCGGTCAAGGTTGTTGGAAACATTCTGCACATAGCTGCTCTGGTAGTGTTATGGACCTCCATCTGTTGAACGAAGCTCTCTAAATGGCTTAGAGGATCTTTCGTTCCAGAGAACTTATCTGCTGGCATTTTGAATTTTGGGGGGAGCTCTGCTTCCCGGATTCTCCTAGTGAAGGGAGCATTCATCTCGCTTAGGGGATTCTTTTTGTCCTCCCTACTCTTTCCCTTCCTTATCTGCTGGACCTCTTTTTGTAGCTTTGCCAGCTGATCCCTCAGTCGCTTATTTCCAAGTCTCTTCGAGTTAGCCTCAGATTCCTCACTATCGAACCTTTCTGATGAACTGGCAATTTCTATCCGATCCTCCTCCTGGACATGATCCATTTGGGGAGTTTGTCTACTTTCATCCCCTAGGGCCCGGGTAGTTCTTCTAGATGTAGTTGGATGAGATAGCCCTCGCGACATCCGGGTAAAAACATCCGCGGCAAACTTAACTAGCCGGGGTTGATATTGTGAAAGTCTTTTAGGAACTGGGGGCATGGGTCCCAGCCTATCCCGGATCGAACGTTGGGGCCTGATGTATCTCGAGCCGGCTCGAGAGGAGGAGGGCCTAGGCGATCGAAAGCAGGTGGTCTAGCTCCGAGCCTACTCGGCTTTCCCTGATCATTTAGGTTGGTCGGCTGGACTGTGATGCCTTCAGCGAGGAGGCGGATGCGGATGGATTCTACGAAGGCCGCCGCTTGTTGGTCGAGCGCTGCCTGGCTTACTATGGGGTGGCTAGCAGTCCGTGTATTGGTTGTCTGGATCGGAGCTTGACTACTATATCCAGACTTTCTCCCCCTTCCAGGAGCCTTTCGGGTTGGCCTCGCCGGAGATTGCTCCGGGACTCTGTGTTGGCCTTGGGAGGAGCGGAGCCTCATAGTTCCTATAAAACAATGAAAATATAAATACAAACGATTGGTTAGTTGGGTGTAGGATTTTTCCCCACAGACGGCGCCAGAAAGTGTTAACGGAAATTTTGCTCGGGATGAGAAATCTCTATTAACGCCCTCGAGACCACTACCACGTAGGTGGTGGCCAAAATTCTTTATTTATGTGACAGTGGTTTATATAGTGACAAATAAACAAGAACGTTTTTATTTAGCATGCATGGTACACGAATACAAAGATTCTTCTCTCTTTTCTCTCAACTCTCTTTGGTGAATGGTCGATTGCTAGTCTTATGCCTGTCGAATAGTAGTCTCCTCTTTTTCATTTCTTTTCTTTTCTATTTATACATGGTTTGTAGGTCAACAGACTGATTCTCCCTTGATTGTCTCAGTGATTGTCTCAGTCTCTTCCTTATCGGGCGGGATTTCTTGCGTTAATATCATTTGACTTTTAGATTGACACCCGAATTGAGAGTATCGTGGTGGAGATCAGTTTTTTTCCTTTTTGGATTTCATTACTTGTTCTGCATGTAGATAACGCTTCCAAGTATGATTTAATGCATTCCTCGTATCCTTTCAGTATGATCCTTATAGAAGTCGTGGGACATGACGATATGGTGTGATGTATCAACCAGGGAGGTTGTTTAGTATTTTGACCTTGATGTCTGAGAAGTTTCATCCAGCTTGGAGCCAGATCTGGCTTCTCTTGACCTTTTCTAAGCTAGATGTGGCCTCGACTGACCTTTTTGAAACTAGATATGGCCTCGACTTACCTTTTTGAAGCTAGATGTGGCCTCGACTGACCTTTTTGAAGCTAGGTGTGGCTTCGACTGACCTCGCGGCCTTCTAGGGACATTCTTCTATGTCAATCGAGGTACAGACGAGTTTCTTGAGCATTTGCGAGATGACCTGGACTTCGGGGAGCTTCTAGTTTTGATGATGCGGGCTAAGTCCGATCATTCCGGGCTCTATCCCGGACGTTTTCGGAGCCCGCCCTTGTTCTTGGGGTGGTATTGCAGTTCGACCCTGGATAGAGAGGTCTCCTGGTGGAAGCTCTCGGGTCCGGGCTTAATCCTAGATGTTTCTAGAGCCCGCCCTTGTGTTTGGGGTGGTATCGTAGCTTGGCTTTGGATATAGAGGTCTTCAGGTGAAACTTTCGGGTATGGAACCAGGTCTAGGAAGTGGAAAATTTCCCTTTGGTCCTTAGCCAATTTTGGCTATTAACAGTTTAAATTCAAAAAATTGAGATGTTGGGATAATTTGTTCGAATGCAATATTTTGTGGATATTTGCACATTGAATCTATTGATTATATTTGTTGATGAAAGAGCCAGAGGCTCTTGTGCAAGTATGAATGCATGTGTTTTATATTGTTTAATTCGGTTTGGGGGTTGTTCATGCCCCATTCCGTCATTTTTGATAAAATGCATGATGTTAAGCTTGACTTGTGCTTCAATGATATATTGCATGAATTGCCTTTATTTTATGAGCCTTGTTTGAGTCATTTTTATTTTGTTGGGGCATTGATTATGTTTGATTAGTGCCTAGGTTTGTTTGGGTCATGTCAGGTGCGTGCCGCTAGGCCAGATTCTCTTGTCTTCAACATTGAGGACAATGTTGGGTTTTGGTTTGGGGGTGTTGACGCCTTTTTGAGTCGTCTTTTGTGTCTTGAGTCATTTTTGTGTCTTATTTTCGAAAAAGTTGCTGCTTAGCCAGAATTTTGAGCTTATTTAGCTTGGTGAGATACCTGGAGCATAGTGTTTGTGGCAAATGTGTGTATGCTTTGTGTTCTTATTCAATAATTCTTAGTCACTTTAGGGGTCTCACTTGCATTTCATGGGCTAGTCTCATCTTCTAGTGTCCAAGTTTAGGGAACTCGGTGCTCAAGCGCCTTGTTGTAATAGTGGAGATTTCCCTTGTGAGATTACAAACACAAGCCAAAAGCGTGTATATTTGAGGGAAAATGTTTTTCAAATCTGTAAACACTATTCAAACATCATGCATAGTCTCACCACATCAAAAATCATCATTCGTCATTGAACATGCATTGTATATGTGGACTGCTTGACATAAACTTTTATTCCCTTGGTAGATTGATCCTTTAAAGTGATATTAGGCAATGTGTGTTTTAGCCACTCAAAAAGAAAGCCTAAATACTTCCCATTCCCGTAATATGTGTGCTCTCAAGCCAATTTTGAAGCCAAACACATATAGACTTTTCCTTTGTACACCCACGTTATCCATAACCCAAGCAACCTAAACACTTAGCCAACCCTCTCTTAATTGATCTTGTTGAGGCTTAGGAATGTAAAGTTGTGCTTTAATTTGATAAATGGCGTGTACCTAGGCAAGAGTAATGAGTTGTGAAAATGTGCATAGTGTAGGGAAAAATCGATATAAAACGCAGCGGAAGAAACGAAAAATAGATTTCGTATGGTTTTAAAATTTTTCTCAAAGTTGAACCTTAACCTTTTAATTAATTAAACTCAAATATATACGGTTAGAGTTAAATACCTCTTGACGTGTGATCCGATTGACTTACGTCGATTGGTAATCCGCAAATCTTTTCCGATGCCCGTGAACAGTACCCGCGTGAACAGTGATTGTGAACAGTACCCGCGTGAACAGTGATTGTGAACAGTACCCCCGTGAACAGTGATCGTGAACAGTACCGCGAGATCTTCCAATCCGAACACGTACGTGAATCACCTAGGAGCGTGGTCTCCCTTTTTCTTTGAATTGCAAATTTGAGAATGGATGAACAAAGTTTTCTTTTGTTAGTCACAAAACAATCAAAAGAAGACAAAAATTATTCCGGTCACTTTTGAGTTCTCAATCTAATGATCGTAACTCGCGTGAACCTAATTCAATGTTGTACACACAAGCTTATTGATGAACAAGCAATCAGTGTACTATCAAAGAATAATCTCTTCTATCTTTTATGTTTAGTAGAATAAAAATTATCCTTTTCTATGAATTGAGAAGAAGAAGAAAAATTGAATCATTCAATCAACTATGGTGGCCGAATTCTATATGTGGTATTATATAGGTGGCCGAAATTTTGCTTCCTCTTCTATTTAGGATTGCCGAAATCTTCCTCTAAATGGACTAGGGTTGCCGCAAATCACATACCAAAAAGAGTTTGTGTTGCACCCTAATTTCCATCAACCTTTAGACTTCAAAACCTAATCCAACTCATAGATATTTTTATTCTTTTATTGACTAAATAAAAAGACTTCTTATTTGATTAAATAAATAAAATTAATTTGTTATTTTCTTATCAAACAAGTCTTTTACTTTTAATATACTACTACCAATAGTATAACTTTAGGAAATATATTTCCTGATCAGAAAAAGATTTGTTTCTTAATTAAACAATTAATTAATAAATTAACTAATTCTTGTTTAATTAAAACAATGAAACAAAATAATATATTAGGTTAATATATACACCTTGCCGCCCCACTTATATAAATGGGCCATATATTATTTTCTTATTTCATTTAATCCATTGGACTTTAAATAAAAACCTACATGTGAACCAGACTCATTCTTACTAAAAGAAACAAGCCCACATGTTTCCTTTTAATATATTAATATAATAGTGTAGCCCATTAATTAAATAATAGACATATTATATTCTTGATATATTAAAAACAATTCTAGATGGACCCTTAAATCGGCCCGGTAGAATATATCAAGTGATCCATGCAAATACTTGTGGATTGGGGATCTTGGCGGGCTATCTAAATTTAAGCTTCGGTAGACACAACTTAATCACAATCAACAAATGATTCACTTAGGTCCAATCTATTAATTTTAACTCATTCCACTAAAGAGCTAAAATTGAACTCTTAAATAAAGATAGAATAAGGAGATGTTTCTCATTCATACCCTAGACAATCTTATAGGAGATGGTGTATCCTCGTGAATAATATCAGTAATCGCCAAGAGCTCATAGACCGCCTATAGCTCTCCAAGTTACCATATTTCCTCATATGACCACATTTCGAACTTGGATACTTTGACTTGTCCAGAAGCCATGTTTTCAATAATCATTATTGAAAACTCAACGTTGAGATTTAATATCCAATACCTCAAAACATCCATATGATAATATTATACTCTAATTAAATAAATTGAGCCATGATGTCCATATCTATAAATGAAGTCCTCTATCGATTAACAAATGTATACCACCAAACTATCGAGGATAGACTATGCTATATAATCGTACTCATTGATAGCTCTAATGATAACACTTGCAACCATAAGTCCATCATTTATCTCAGGATTAAGATAGACTCTCCGATTGTCCTCTTTAATGAAAAGACTTATATCTAGTGACGGTTCTAGATAAAGTATTTCATTGTGATCCAGTTCAATGCACCTAGTGCACTAGATTCTTTTACTCGAAAACCTTTCGATGATTTTAGACTCATCATATTCATTTGATCCCACTCAAATGCTAGTAAAAGAATTCTACAACTTTAACAAGATAGAGGTGCCCAACCTTTAACTTAAGTTGTGAACGTTATTCAAGACTAACTAAAGAATTGTGTCTACCTCATACATATCCGGATGTATGAACAATTCTTCATGTCTCATAGTCTTTTGACCTTATGATTATTTACCTTGACAATTATAATAATAAATGCTATAAGTAATTGTAAGAATCAGAATTCACTTTATTAATATGAGAAGATTGTCAATTACAATATTACACTCTTGCCATTGAGCATAATCCTAACAATCTCCCACTTGCTCTATAGCAAGTGTGTCATATCTCTCATTTCTATGTTCTCTAGATGTCCATCAAAGCTCTTCTGAGGTAGAGCCTTTGTGAAAGGATCCGCTAGATTTTCTGCTGACGCGATTTTGGTGATCGTCACGTCTCCCCTATGAACAATTTCCCTCATTAAGGTGATACTTCCTTTCAATGTGTTTACCACTCTTATGACTTCTTGGTTCTTTCGAATTAGCCACTGCACCACTGTTGTCACAGTGTATAATGATCTGCTTATTCACACTAGGAACCACTTCTAAGTCAATCAAGAATTGGCGGAGCCAAACAGCCTCTTTGGCAGCTTCGCATGCAGCAACATACTCAGCTTCCATGGTGGAATCAGCAATACAAGATTGCTTGATACTCCTCCATATGACTGCTCCTCCTCCAATGGTATACACAGATCCTGATGTGGATTTTTTGGAGTCAGAATTCGACTGGAAATCAGAATCTGTATACCCAACGGGAATTAAATCCCCTCCAGAGTATACAAGCATATAATCTCTAGTTCTCTTGAGATACTTGAAAATATGCTTGACTGCCGTCCAATGATCAGGACCAGGTTTCGATTGAAACCTGCTAACTATGCCAATAGCAAAACAAATATCTGGTCTAGTACAGAGCATTGCATACATGAGACTTCCAACTGCCGAGGCATATGGAACTCTATTCATGAATTGCTCTTCATGCACATTCTTAGGTGCTTGACCCTTAGAAAGTTTGATTCCATGTCTAAAAGGTAACATACCTTTCTTGGAATCTTGCATGGTGAATCTAGACAATATTTTATCAATGTATGAAGCTTGGGATAATGCAATCGTTCTATTCTTTCTATCCCTTATTACTTGGATACCAAGCATATAACTTGCTTCTCCTAAGTCCTTCATATCAAATTGTTTTGCTAACCATTCTTTCACTGATGTCAATACACCTACATCGTTTCCAATGAGTAGTATATCATCAACATAAAGAATGAGGAAAACCAACTTGTCGCCTTTGATCCTCTTGTATACACAAGGTTCGTCAGGGTTTTGAATAAATCCAAAACCCTTTACAGCTTGATCGAACCTTATGTTCCAAGATCTGAATGCTTGCTTTAGTCCATATATGGACTTTTGCAACTTGCATACTCTTTCTTCTTGGCCTTTTTCAATGAATCCCTCTGGTTGCATCATGTAGATGCTCTCGTCAAGACTTCCATTAGGAAAGCTGTCTTGACGTCCATTTGCCAAATCTCTAGGTCTAGAGATGCTGCAATGGATAAGAGTATCCTAATGGATTTAAGCATGGCCATAGGTGAGAAGGTTTCCTCGTAATCGATACCTTCTTTTTGTGTATAACCTTTAGCTACTAGTCTAGCTTTAAAAGTTTTCCACCTTACCATCCGTACCTCTTTTCCTCTTGTATACCCATTTGCACCCAATGGGTTTTATCCCTTTAGGCAAGTCTACAAGGGACCGGACTTTGTTATTGAACATTGATTCAATCTCGGATTGCATTGCCTTTTTCCAATGACGACAATCAACATCCTCCATAGCTTCCTTGTACGTGTAGGGATCATCGTCATCCGGGAGATTCTCAACAGATTCTCCTAGACCGATATATCTTTCGGGTTGTGTTCTAACCCTCCCACTACGACGAGGAATGGTAGGTTGTTGATCTTGTGTTGGAGTGGAACTTGCAATTGGGCTGGGTTGTGAAATCCTTGTGGAATTGTATCTCCTGACATCTCATTCAGGACAATTCTACTTTTGGGCACAAAATTATTCATATAGTCCTTTTCTAGAAATGAAGCATTTGTTGAAACAAATACTTTTAGATCAGAAGGACTATAGAAATAATATCCTTTAGTTCCTTTTGTATACCCCACAAATATACATGTTTCCGAACGGGACTCCATCTTTTCTATCTTTCCTTTCAACACATGTGCAGGACAACCAAATATCTCATGTGTTGTAAACTAGGCTTTCGCCCAGTCCACAATTCATGTGGGGTTTTAGGGACAGATTTAGATGGTATATCGTTTAGAATATATATTGCTGTTTGTAGAGCATATCCCCAAAAAGAAATAGGAAGTGTTGAATAACTCAACATTGATCTAACCATCTCTAAAAGAGTCCTATTTCTCCTTTCTGCTACCCCATTTTGTTGAGGTGTACCTGGTGCAGAAAGCTGAGAAACTATCCCATTATCAATAAGATATTGCTGAAACTCTCTAGATAGATATTCTCCACCACGATCAGATCTCAAGATTTTTATTTTTTTCTCAAGCTGATTTTTTACTTCAGCTTTGAATGCTTTGAACATATCAAATGCATCCAACTTATGTCTCATGAGATACACGTAACCAAATCTTGAGTAATCATCTGTGAAGGTGATGAAGTACTCATATCCACCTCTAGCTTGAATGCTCATAGGACCACATACATCAGTGTGTACTAGTCCTAAACATTCAGTGGCTCTTGCACCTTTGGTATTGAACAGTCTTTTGGTCATTTTACCTTCCAAACAAGATTCACAAGTTGGTAGATCATCAACCTTTAAGTCACTTAAAGGTCCGTCACATACCAATCTTTTAATCCTATTAAGGTTAATGTGACCTAGGCGTAAATGCCAAAGATAGGTATCATCTTTTGATAATTTTACTCTTTTATAATTAGGTTCCGTTATTTCTGTGTCTAACGAGTGAGAGATATTTCTATGCAAGAAGAATAAACCGTTTTCCAATGTACCTTTGCAAACAACTTTGTCATTCTTACTAATAATAAAAGTTTTATTAAAAGTAACTGAATATCCAAACTTATTTAAACAAGAAACTGAAATTAAATTCCTCTTGAATTGAGGTATATAATAAACGTCTATTAAATCTAAATGCCTACTAGAATCTAAAATAACTCTAATATCTCCCACTGCACTTGCAGACACTAACGTTCCGTTGCCCAAGCGCAAATTGACTTCATCTTCATTCAACCTTCTCTTTTCCTGAAACCCCTGCAAGGAATAACAAACATGATTAGTGGCTCCAGAGTCTATGATCCAAGAATCAGTAGAATCTGCCAGAAAACATGTTTCTAGATAATTAACATTACCTTCTTCCTTCTTTTTCTGGGACTTTGGGCAATCTTTTTTCCAATGTCCCTTTTCACCACAAAGGAAGCATTTCCCTTTGATCTTGGTTACTTTCTTGGTTTCCTTCTTGGTAAGCCCAAGTTGCTTTTTCTTCTGTTGTTTCTTGACCTTCTTACAGGTCTTAACAGTAGCAACTTTACCAACCAAATGAATCTCTTGACCTTTGTTTTTCACAATGATCTTTTCAGCGCTTTGAACATCTTGCATCAGGCCCAGCAAGGTGTATTCCTTTTTGTTCAAGGTGTAGTCCAACTTGAACTGATCAAAGGAATCTGACAGTGAGTTAACTACCATATCAATTTTGGTCTCACCATCAATCTCAGCACCATTTAGTTCAGCAATATTGAGATGTGCTATGACTTTCATCATGTGATCTTTCACAGATTGTCTAGGTTTCATCCTAAGATTCATAAAAGTAGTCACTGCCTCTCTCTTAGTCATCCTAGACCTCATAGCAAATATTTCCTCTAGAGACATCATTATATCAGCAGCGGACTCCATTCCTTCATGTTGCTGTTGCAACACGTCGGAGATAGTGGCCATAATGTAACATTTTGCCATATCATCAGAAGTCTTCCACTGCTCATACTCATCTCTTTGCATCACATTAGATTCATTATTAGGAAGGGGT
Organism: Dipteronia sinensis; assembly: GCA_033220585.1. Classification (NCBI taxonomy): domain Eukaryota; kingdom Viridiplantae; phylum Streptophyta; class Magnoliopsida; order Sapindales; family Sapindaceae; genus Dipteronia; species Dipteronia sinensis. Next base: position 32,243,522 of record CM065638.1, read on the forward strand.
GGTTTAGGAGTGTTCAGAACAAACTTATGTTTCTCACTTTGCAGCAACAACCCAATTTTCCTTTTCCATGTTACGTAGTTATCTCCAGTTAAGGTGTTATCTTTCAGGATGTTCATAAGTGATGGGGTCATGATTTCTGATTAAAACAAAAACATATATAAGTAAATAATCATGATAATAGCACTTTTAAAAATTTATCTTGAATTAAAATAAATAATTCAATCATAAAAATTCAACGGTGATCCAACACCCATAAATATTACGCCTCCTTTGGGAGTTCGCACTATTTACTAGTTAGACTAGGTCCCACCTAATTGTTAAGATAACAACCAGCGTTTTAAATTTTAGCCTTGTAACTTTTATTAACAAGAACTCTTGGGAGGATATTAATAAAATTACATTGAGTGTGTTACCAAGATATCGACCCTCAATTTTCTCTCACGAAAATCCCTCCTTGGGGAGTAGATTTCGTTTAAGTCAATTGTCTAGTCTATCCTTGTAAGGAAGTATATTGTTAAATTCCATTTATGGATGCCCCTTGGGGGGATTACCAAAAATAATAAAACTCAACTAATCTTGGAGGCCATAGGCGTTCTTGCACACCTTCTCCCACTCAATTATTTAAGGCGTGTGATTAAATCCCAAAGAATGATTTTTACCAAGTTATCTAGATGCCAATTAGATACCTAAATCATTCAATGCATGTTCATACCAAAAGAGATATATGAGTGGCACTCCTATTCTAAAGTGTCATGTTATCATACAACAACAAATATTGTAATATTTAAGCAAAAATTAAATAGCAACAATTTTGGCCTATCCTAGAAAAGCAAGTAAATTACAATTGTTAGGAATACAAGATCTTCAGGTGGCCATCAACCATACGCTCATCCCTCGGCCTCCTCCCATGGACGTGCATAGCCCACAACCCCACAAAGGGGCTGCCTTGCGCAGCCCATAAGGCCACACAAGGCTGCCGTGCGCAGCCCACCATGGATTGGGCTTGCCATGCGCAGCCCAATCCAGTCCTAGGGTGCGCACGGTGCTCGTTCTCGGTTCTGGTTGCTTCGTTTTTCTTCGTGTCTTCGAATTTTCAATACCCGAATACATTACATCATATTACGAATAAATTACTGCAGCAAATTTTTTATTTTGTTTTTATTTTACTGCAGTAAGATTTACAAAAACAAAATACTGCACCTGATTACAAAAAAAATAATGCACTTATTTTACATACAAAAAAAAAATAAAACCCTAGCAACTACCAAAAAGGAATTATGGCGATAATAGACAACTCTTCTTGTTACAAATCCGAAACAAAAATTACATTGAAATTCTATGACCAAAATCGAGCAATAACAATTCACTTTATAAAACATATATAAATCCATACATTCAACATGTAATTATATATGCGAATACCTAGAGTGCCATCTCTTTCTAAAACATGTATAATCACAATAAAAAAGAAATAGATTCACGTATATATACATTAATTAATTAAAAGGTACAACCAAGGCTCTGATACCAATTGTAGAGAAAAATCGATATTAAACGCAGCGGAAGAAACGAAAAATAGATTTCGTATGGTTTTAAAATTTTTCTCAAAGTTGAACCTTAACCTTTTAATTAATTAAACTCAAATATATACGGTTAGAGTTAAATACCTCTTGACGCGTGATCCGATTGACTTACGTCGATTGGTAATCCGCAAAATCTTTTCCGATGCCCGTGAACAGTACCGCGTGAACAGTGATTGTGAACAGTACCCGCGTGAACAGTTATCGTGAACAGTACCCCCCCCCCCCCCCCCCCCCCCCCCCCGCGTGAACAGTGATCGTGAACAGTACCGCGAGATCTTCCAATCCGAACACGTACGTGAATCACCTAGGAGCGTGGTCTCCCTTTTTCTTTGAATTGCAAACCTGAGAATGGATGAACAAAATTTTCTTTTTCTTTTGTTAGTCACAAAACAATCAAAAGAAGACAAAAATTATTCCGGTCACTTTTGAGTTCTCAATCTAATGATCGAAACTCGCGTGAACCTAATTCGATGTTGTACACACAAGCTTATTGATGAACAAGCAATCAGTGTACTATCAAAGAATAATCTCTTCTCTCTTTTATGTTTAGTAGAATAAAAATTATCCTTTTCTATGAATTGAGAAGAAGAAGAAAAATTGAATCATTCAATCAACTATGGTGGCCAAATTCTATATGTGGTATTATATAGGTGGCCGAAATTTTGCTTCCTTTTCTATTTAGGATTGCCGAAATCTTCCTCTAAATGGACTAGGGTTGCCAGCAAATCACATACCAAAAAGAGTTTGTGTTGCACCCGAATTTCCATCAACCTTTAGACTTTAAAACCTAATCTAACTCATAGATATTTTTATTCTTTTATTGACTAAATAAAAAGACTTCTTATTTGATTAAATAAATAAAATTAATTATTTATTTTCTTATCAAACAAGTCTTTTACTTTTAATATACTACTACCAATAGTATAACCTTAGGAAATATATTTCCTGATCAGAAAAAGATTTGTTTCTTAATTAAACAATTAATTAATAAATTAACTAATTCTTATTTAATTAAAACAATGAAACAAAATAATATATTAGGTTAATATATACACCTTGCCGCCCCACTTATATAAATAGGCCATATATTATTTTCTTATTTCATTTAATCCATTGGACTTTAAATAAAAGCCCACATGTGAACCAGACCCATTCTTACTAAAAGAAACAAGCCCGCATGTCTCCTTTTAATATATTAATATAATAGTGCGGCCCATTAATTAAATAATAGACATATTATATTCTTGATATATTAAAAACAATTCTAGATGGACCCTTAAATCGGCCCGGTAGAATATATCAAGTGATCCATGCAAATACGTGTGGATTGGGGATCTTGGCGGGCTATCTAAATTTAAGCTTCAGTAGACACAACCTAATCACAATCAACAAATGATTCACTTAGGTCCAATCTATTAATTTTAACTCATTCCACTAAAGAGCTAAAATTGAACTCTTAAATAAAGATAGAATAAGGAGATGTTTCTCATTCATACCCTAGACAATCTTATAGGAGATGGTGTATCCTCGTGAATAATATAAGTAATCGCCAAGAGCTCATAAACCGCCTATAGCTCTCCAAGTTACCATATTTCCTCATATGACCACATTTCGAACTTGGATACTTTGACTTGTCCAGAAGCCATGTTTTCAATAATCATTATTGAAAACTCAACGTTGAGATTTAATATCCAATACCTCAAAACATCCATATGATGATATTATACTCTCATTTAATAAATGGAGCCACGATGTCCATATCTATAAATGAAGTCCTCTATCGATTAACGAATGTATACCACCAAACTATCGAGGATAGACTATGCTATATAATCGTACTCATTGATAGCTCTAATGATAACACTTGCAACAATAAGTCCATCATTTATCTCTGGATTAAGATAGACTCTCCGATTGTCCTAATGAAAAGACTTATATCTAGTGACGGTTCTAGATAAAGTATTTCATTGTGATCCAGTTCAATGCACCTAGTGCACTAGATTCTTTTACTCGAAAACCTTTCGATGATTTTAGAATCATCATATTCATTTGATCCTACTCAAATGCTAGTAAAAGAATTCTACAACTTTAACAAGATAGAGGTGCCCAACCTTTAACTTAAGTTGTGAACGTTATTCAAGACTAACTAAAGAATTGTGTCTACCTCATACATATCCGGATGTATGAACAATTCTTCATGTCTCATAGTCTTTTGACCTTATGGTTATTTACCTTGACAATTATAATAATAAATGCTATAAGTAATTGTAAGAATCAGAATTCACTTTATTAATATGAGAAGATTGTCAATTACAATATTACACTCTTGCCATTGAGCATAATCGTAACACATAGTAAAAGGCATGAAAAGAAAAGAAAAGAAAAGAAGCAAAAAGTGAAAAATGTGCTTCAAATGCCTTGTGTAAATTGTAAATGCTACTCAAATGGGTAGCATGAGTAGTTAAACATTGCACATAGTTTAATTATATGCCTGGACGCCATATTGTATTTGGAAGTGGAGTTGCACGAGAAATTAAATGCTTAAGTGTAGAATGTATTGCCTTAACTTGGTTGATTAGTGCTTGTGCCTAAATTTCTCATTCTTCTAATCACCATTCACCGTGGCCACGTTACAACCAAATGGAATAGACCTAGTTGATCTTAGGGGACGTCTAGATTGGGAATATTAGTTAATGAATGCTCTTTCCACGTTCATGACACGTGATTCTTTCATGAGACTCACTCACTGAAAACAGCATTTATTCTACACTAAATGTATGCAACTAAGTTGATTCAGTTTCATAAATTCATTGGCATACATGTTGCATGAGTGTGAACCTAGGTTCTGAGAGGAAATATAAGAGAGAATCCATGTGAGAACCTAGCTTCGAAGCGAATTATGCTCGAGGTGTGAGAGTGAGTAGTTTCTGAGGCGAGGGCATTTTAAGTGTGGGATTCGTGTTGTGCCAGTTTCCCTTGGGGTGTCTTCAAGTTGTTTAGAACATTTCGCATATGCTCATTCCTCACTTCCATTTGCTTTTGCGTATCTCTCTGCTAGTTGGTTCTGCAGCAAGTTTTTCTTTGTGTCTAGGAAAGTTTTTAGTTCAAGTCATTTTTAGTTTGTGTCTTATTTGTTTCATTTTATGTTTGCTAGAGGACAAGCAAAGGTTTGGTTTGGGGGTGTTTGATCGTGCCTAAATTGTTGTATATTTCGGCCTCATTCCTATTCCTTTATCTCGTTCTTGTGTGTATTTTCTATATATTTTATGTCTAATAGGCTCATTAGTGCTAATTGCAGGCAATAGATGTAATTCTGGGTTTGGAAGCATGTTGCTGTGATTCTGGCAGAAAGGGGTAAAAGGAAAGACAAAGGATCATAAGCAGCTCTACAGTGCGGGTCAAGTGTGGGTCACAACCGCACTCCAACCGCACTTCAACCACACTCATGATCATAGCCAGGACTTGATACAGGAGAAGAGTTACAGTGCGGGTCCAGTGCGGGTCATCCAACCGCACTCCACCCGCACTGTTGCCAAAGCTAGAGAAGCTGAGTTGCACCTGTTGTTAAAGTGCGGGTACAGTGCGGGTCATCCAACCGCACTCCACCCGTACTAGTTGCCAAACCAGAGAAGTTGAAGTTGCACCTAACATTAGAGTGTGGGTACAGTGCGGGTCATCCACCAGCACTCCACCCGCACTATTGCTCAAAACAGAGGAGGGATTTTGCACCTGACAGTAAAGTGCGACTCAAGTGCGACTACAGTGCGGGTCAAGTGCGAGTCAAGTGCGGGTAATCCAACCACACTCCACCCGCACTATTGCCCAGATTCAGAGACCTGAAGATGAAGAAAACCCTTACAGTGCGGATATAGTGTGGGTAATTCACCCGTACTCCACCGGCACTCTACGCGCGACAGTTTCTGGTTTCAAGCTTAAGTGACCTATTTTTCCATCCTTTATAAATAGAAAAGGATGAGAACGAACCAAAAGATCACCATTCCTCCCAACACTTGTATTTTTAGCTAGAAACACATCTCCCTATCATCCAAACCATCTCTACTCAATCAAAGGCAACTAGGAGACTTGGATTCAAGCTTCAAGGAAAGAGGTCAATCTTTAAGGGTTATCTCTACTCTCTCTCTTAGTTTATTGGTTTGTAATAGAACATGAGTAGCTAAAATACCCCACTATGGGGTTGATGTTATTTGTATGATGGATACTTGGGCTTTGTAAATAAACTCTATGTGTTATATTTATTCTATCTCTATGTTTTATTACATTGCTTTAATTTATTTCCATTATTGATTTGCTTGGATACACCCTATTTGCATGATTGATTTGGATTACTTGAGTAGGCAATTAGGTTGTCTAATGCTCAATTGAATGGAAGGATTTCTGAAAATCTGGCTCTAAAACCATGCTCTTAATCTAATCTTTAATTAGTGGCTTTCACTATACATCCTAGGTTAGCCACTTGTGAGAGAATTAGATGCCTCCACTATACACCCTATGTTGGCTACTTTAGTGATTCTACGAGAACTAACCTTCAAGTAGAATTCGGTTGATAACCTAAAGCCTCATCCAATCTCAAACGGGTGGCCTTCACTATACATCCTAGGTCGGCCACTTGTGAGGGAATTGGAAGCCGTCACTATACATCCTAGGATGGCTATATTAGTAATAGGTTGAGCCATAGCTAGATAGATGAGCATTCATGGAACAAGTCCCAATTGAGTAACTAGCCACTGTTGGTTGCTTAGGAGGGATTAATCTCTAGTAGGAGGTCCTCGTTATACACCCTAGGTTGACCTCTTGCTATAGATATACCAACACTATACACCCTAGGTTGGTTACATTTGTCAAAACGTGCTTAATTGAGAGTTTGTTGCAATTGCCCCAATATTCACTTACGAGTCCATCAACTCCGTAGTTCCATCATTATTCATTCATCACTCCATTGTCATCCCATTTTATTTGCTTTAATAGTTTAGTTTATATTGTATCTTCATTCACCATCACTTTACTTTTATGCATACTAGTTATATTAATTCTAATCTTATCACCGCTACCCCGATCTCAGTGGACGACACCCGTGCTTGCTGCTTTACTTGTATTTCTACTTGTGAACGCATCGCATAGGTTTTATAAATTGTTTTGACGGATGGTTTTCTGACGGCAAAAACCACCTCATCACCTATCTCGTGACAAAAAGGGTGAGTAGTGTGAAGTTAGGGGAGATTGTCTTGTTGAGGGGGAGTAACCCATTTAGGAGGAGATTTTGCGTTGCACTTAATTGCATGGTTTATTGTGTTTGTTAATGCAAATGCTTGTATTCTTATTAACTCTCTTGATCACCTCACATACACTTGTCTTGGAAAGTGTAGTTTCATTTTTTTGTAGGGATGGCTATTCTACAAGAGATCAAAGACTTCAAGACCTAGTTTGTTGGTATCTCTTTGTAACGTAGAATAACTTTTGTTAACCTCTTGTTTTTATTTTTGTTTTGTGAGGATGTTTTGTGAGTGGTGGTTTTGTCACAAAATAGCCAAAGGGGGAGATTGTAAGTTCCTTATTTTTGATTGGCTTATTTCGTTGACAAACCACATGGGGATTTTCTTGTAAGTGTAGTTAGGTCTCATTGTTCATGATCAAGCTTCGATGACATCCTCAAGCTCAAGAGCACTTCAAAGGTATATCACTTACTTAATTCTCTTTGAAGAGACTAGTAGCACACACACATTATCATGCATGTCTTACATATCTTGAATTTGTGTTTCAATCTTTTGTTGTGTGTGTTCTTCATCACACTTCTCACACATGCACCTTGCTGTTAGCTCTTGGTGTGGTTGTGGTCTTTGTATTCTTTTTCTGATGTGTGTTCGGAAACGTCTGCACCCGCATGTTGGTGTGCTTTTTCTTAGTGCGATGTATGACCTTCCCTGTGGGAGGCCTCTTTTACACAGGTAGTGCACGGGTTACCTACCCATGCAGTTACCCGTGAACTAAGGATGGGTTCCCTCAGATCTCCATTCTGCACGGGGTGTGCACAGGTCATACCCGTGCAGTTACCCGTGCTCTAAGGTGAGTGTTTCGGGTTGGTTTAACTGCACGGGTTGTGCACGGGTCATACCCATGCAGTTACCCATGCACTAATGCTGAGTGCTTCGAGTTTGTGCAACTACACAGGTAGTGCACGGGTCCCTTACCCGTTCATTTACCCGTGCACTGAGCATTTTTTTCAATACCATGTCGTTTCATTTAGGGTTTCTATATATACTTTCCTTTCTCTCTCAACTCGTTTTTTAGAGCTTCAAAACCCACTTTTAGTGAGAGAAAGTATTCCTTTGAGAGAGTAGCTCCAAGAAACAATTTTTACTCAACCAAACACCAATCCATGTGCATTTAGCATCTTCCATGCATCATCTCATCATGGATTCTTCTTGCTTTTGTTGACTAGGTAACTTGAACATGTTCTAAACCTCCATTGCATTTTTTATGTCCATGTATGCCTAGGTTTAGATCTTTTATGTGAATTTAATGCATATCTTTATGGTTAATGACATTTATAACATGATTGAGTTGTTGTTTGTTGGTTGAGAACATTGATAATTGATAGCTATCATTTAGGACCATTTTCCCTTTAGCTAAATCTTCATGTATTTGCATTTAGATATTAATATCTAGGATTTGCATTTATTGACATCTTTAAATCCATAGATAAGCATTTAGTGTAGCCTAGCATTAATTGCATGATATAATATTGTCACATATTAACATAGGTTGCTTAATTTCTTCATTGATTGTTAAGTTTTGTGACTAAGTGGATTAGTGCACAAGCTTGTTGGTCTAAGATCACTATTAAATGCCCGCTGGGTAGAGTGAAAGGGTTAGTAACCAAGTATGTTGTGACTTGAGGTCAACCTAGGTTGTAAACTTTCATTCAAATAGTGGATTTGAGGACCGTGTGTGGTTAGAAGGATAGCCCGTGAGTTTTGCCCAGTTGGAGGGTTTCTCACGTAAATCAATCCTTGTGTTTTTATTGTTTTCCACATGTTTATTTTGGATTGGTTGATTGCTAATATGGGGTAGCATTATTAAAATTGATTAAGTTGAAAAGTTGGTAATAAATCAACTAAAACCTATTTACCCCCCCCCCCCCCCCCCCTAGGTTAATAGACACTCTCTTTATAGTATTTTCGTCACCCATGGTACATCAAAGACTACGACCTAACCTAAAAGAGTCGATAAAACACTCAGTATTAAGATCACCCACATATAGCCATTATTTGTCGATATATATGAATCTTAGCGTAAACGGATCTTAGTGAGAGATTCATATAAATCGTGGCCCAGTCCTATATGATCAAATCGTACAAGGTGCCTCCATTCTCATATCACCATATGAATGATCCAGGATAAGATCACCGTTCATTACGGAATGGACCGTAGCTGTACATTATCCACAAATAAAGTACCTAGCTTTATTTTCTATCTACGGACTTTTTAGATTGCTCGATTCAAACTGAATCCATCTGTATATGACACTCATATACTCAGTTCGAAATTACATCTGGAAATCTTGGATGTTAAGTGAACATGTTATATATAAAGTATGACACAACATGATTGAATATATTACTTCTTTTATTTATGTTCAAATCACATTTACAAATTACAAGCTTTAGGGCAAAAACCCCAACAATCTCCCACTTGCAGTAAATAATATGAGTCATGTCTCGTAACCCTAGACCTTCTAGGTGACCTTCAAACACTTTAGTCGGCAAGGTCTTCGTAAATGGATCAGCATGATTGTCCTGTGATGCTATCTTGGTCACTGTCACATCTCCTCTCTGCACTATCTCTTTGATGAGATGATATTTCCTCTCTATATGCTTCCATCTCTTGTGGCTTCTTGGTTCTTTGGAGTTAGCCACAGCACCATTGTTATCACAGTAAAGTGTGATAGGCTTATCCAGATCTGGAACAACTTCCAGATCACTCAAGAATTTTCGGAGCCAAACAGCCTCTTTAGCAGCTTCACACACGGCTACATATTTGGCTTCCACGGTGGAGTCAGCAATACAGGATTGCTTCACACTCCTCCACACAATGGCTCCACCACCAAGGGTGAATCCTGATCCAGACGTGGATTTCCTATAATCCCTGTCTGTCTAAAAATTAGAATTCGAATATCCTAACGGGATCAAATCCTGTCTAGAATACACTAGCATATAGTTTCTCGTTTTCCGAAGATACTTGAGAATAGTCTTAACAGTGACCCAATGATCCAATCCTGGGTTTAACTGGTACCTATTGGCTACTCTCACTGTGAAACAGATGTCAGGTCTCGTGCATAACATAGCATACATAAGACTGCCTACCGCAGACGCATGGGGAACAAGTCTCATATCCTCAACTTATTGAGGTGTCTTTGGACATTGCTCCTTAGACAAGTGAACTCCATGCCTAGAAGGTAAATTACCTTTCTTGGAGTTTTGCATTGAAAATCGCACAAGAATCTTGTCGATATACGTGCCTGAGATAATGCTAGGAGTTTGTTCATACGATCCCTTAAGCGTTGGATCCCTAGAATATAACTCGCCCCTCCCAAATCTTTGATTTGGAATTGGCTAGCCAGCCAGCCCTTTACTTTCGATAATACCCCTACATCATTTCTAATGAGTAGGATATCATCTACATATAGGACTAAGAAAACTACTTTCTTGTCAACGATGTGCTTGTAGACATAAGGATCATCAACATTTTTCCCGAAGCCATAGGTTTTTAACACATCATCAAACCTTATGCCCAAGATCTAGATGCTTGCTTTAGTCAATAAATGGACCTTTGAAACTTGCAAACCTTTTGCTCTTGATCTGGAGACACGAGTCTCTCTGGATGATGATGCTCTCATCAAGATTACCATTCAAGAATGCAGTCTTGACGTCCATTTGCCAAATTTCATAATCAAAATAGGCAACAGTGGAAAAGAAAATCTGAATAGACTTAAACATGGCTACGGTCGAGAAAGTCTCTTCATAATCGACCCCCTCTTTCTGGGTATAACCCTTGGGCACTAGCCTTGCCTTAAAGGTCTCTATCTTTCCGTCTACTCCTCTCTTTCTCTTGTAGATCCACTTACAGCCTATGAGTTTTACCCCATATGGTAAGTCTACAAGTTCCCAGACTGAGTAGAGTACACAGACTCCATCTCGAGATTCATGGCTTTAAGCCATTCCTCTTTGTCAAGATCTTCCATTACATTCTTAAATGTCAATAGATCATCCACACTATCAGTAGAAACGACATCTCATCTCCCACCTATACCCAAATAGCATTCAGGTTATCTTACAACCTTACCACTATGTCTAGGTGATAGTGTATCCAGACTAGGAATCATCTGACTATCAAGTGTCAATGGATCAACAACTCTTGTTGACTGAGCACTATTCGTACCAGGCTCTATTTCATTTAATACAATCTTACTTCGAGGTTTATGATCACTAATATAGCTATCCTCAAGAAACGTTGCATTTGTCGATACAAACATTTTGTTCTCTTCAGAACTATAAAAGTATCCACATCTGATCTCTTTGGAATATCCTACAAACAAGCATACCACAGACTTGGGGTCCAGCTTCCCACTTCTGTTCTTCAGCACATGTGCTAGACACCCTCCTCATATGCGAAAATGTTGCAAACTAGCTTTACGACCATTCCACAACTCTAAGGGAGTCATAGGAACATATTTTGGTGGCACTACATTCAAAATGTAAGCCGCAGTTTGTAACGCATATCCCCAAAAGGAATTAGGTTATGATGAAAAACTAATCATAGATCTCACCATTTCCATGAGGGTTCTATTTCTCCTCTCCGCAACACCATTCTGTTGTGGTGTTCCAGGAGCTGTGAGTTGGGACACTATCCCATTCTCGACCATAAAGTCTTCAAACTCTTGGTCAAGGTACTCACCTCCACGATCCAATCATAAAGACTTGATAGTCTCTCCTAACTGATTCTCAACTTCTGCTCAGAACTCTTTGAACTTTTCAAAAGTTTCCGACTTCCGTTGCATTAGGTAGACATATCCGTATCTAGAGTAGTCATCTATAAAGGTGACATAATACTCATAGCTTTGTAGGTTCCAAGTTTTGGATTGCGTAGGGGAATGGGGTTTTAAATTTTTTTATGCAATCATCAAGTAAACCTAATTGTATAGTAATAATTGAAAACAACAAAGAAGGTGAAACGATTTCATACCAGCATTTGAAGGCTCCTTTCTTTTTCAATTTGCTTCTTGATTTGAACCATAAGATCTTCCAGGCTATGTCCCGCAATTGGCAACAGCGTGTGGGCGGGTCACGGGTTTTAGGAGCTTGAATTGAGGTAGAAGAAACTTACGAAAACAACTCTTGTTTTCTATGTGGCCACCATGAATCAACTAAATATATATATATATATATATATATATATATATTGTTTGTTTTTTTCTTGCCGCACACCTCTCGTTTTTCTTCTTTTAATTGCACGCAATAAATTTCATGCAATGGAATTGAGAGAACTAATATATTCTCTTCACTCCATGTATCAGTTTTCAAAAACAAATATATATCTTATATCTATTTTTTTTAACTGATAACTTTCATTAATTAATCCTTTAAAACATCTAATATTTATAAGGATAATTGATAACTTTGAATTTAAACTTTTTAAATTCAAATTTGATATTTAATTTAATAAAAATAAAATAATCAAATTAGCTTATCTTCATTTAAACACAAATATCAATCAACACCCTCCAACTAATGATTAATCGCATAATTAAATAATCTTATTATTTAATCAATTTAATCACTAATATTCTTTAATTAAATAATCTCATTATTCAATTAATTCCCAAATAGATATGTGTCACTTTCGTAACACAATTAATTGGACCATCCAATTAATCAATTGTGACCCTTGTTACCTTTAATCAATTTGGCTAGCAAGGGAACCTAATGGACCTTTAGTATTTCGAGCTCTAACAATCCTTAGAAATAATTAATTAAACTCCTTAATTAATATTTCATGATTATTAACTTCAGTGTTATTCCACTATAAACCCGAAGCTACATTCTCTCAACTGTAGATGTATTTACACAACCAATAACTTTAAGTGTCCATCGATATAGCTATTATATATGGTATAATCCTTAACAACTAGTTCAAAATTATAACTGGGTCATGATGTCCGTTATATCCCTTTAAGTACATCTTTTCCATTAAGTACCATTGATTGTCTAATGAACAATAAATCCTACATTCCTCACAGAATTAGGAGAGCGCTCATATTGTTCAAGCCCCAAATCAACCCTTACGAGAACTACTATCTACTTCTCGCAAGAAGGAGCGGATTGCACTATTGTATACAAACCTTCCCAGCCACATGCCAAACCGCAATCCCAACATACAGAGCATATTGATCAGGAATGCAACTCCGACCTCACCCATGGTACATCGAAAATCATGATCTAACCTGAAGGAGTTGATAAGACACTAAGGATTAAGATCACACATTTATAGCCATCATTTGTCGATATATATGAATCTTAGCGTAAACGGATCTTAGTGAGAGATTCATATAAATCGTGGCCCAGTCCTATATGATCAAATCATACAAGGTGCCTTTATTCTCATATCACCACATGAATGATCCAGGATTAGATCACCGTACCTGTAGATTAACCATAAATAAAGTACCCAACTTTGTTTGCTATCTACGGACTCTTTTGATTGCTCGTTTTAAATTGAATCCATTGTATATGACATTCATATACTCAGTTCGAAATTACATTTGACAATCTTGGATGTTAAATACACATGTTATATAAAAGTATGAAACAATTTGAATCAATAAACTACTTCTTTTATTTATATTCAATTCATATTTACAAAATACTAGCTTTAGGGCAAAAACCCCAACATAGCCACCCCTTGCTTTAACATTCATCGGTCCACAGACATCTGAATGTATAAGCTATAGTGGTTCATTAACTCTAAGCCCTTTTCTAGTAAGAGGTCTATTTGTCATTTTACCTTTTAGACAGGATTCGCAGACAGGTAAGGTGCCAACCTTTAACTCATTTAAAGGTCCGTTTTTAACTATTCTATCTATCCTGTCAAGGTTAATGTGGCCAAGTCTTAGATGCAACAGATACGTTTCATTTTCTGGAGAACTCTTTTGTCGTTTTGTTTTTGATTTTTCAACTTTAAACATTTCATCGTTGAGCAGTGTTGTATGTAATAATGGCCTTAAAACATACAAATTGTTTTCGTTTAATCCTAAACATATAGTCAAAGAATTCTTTGCAATAATAATAGACTTATTATTAAAAGAAACATAATATAATTGTTCTATCAACTTTGAAACATAAATCAAATTTCTTGTGAATCCAGGAGTAAAAAATACATTGTTCAAAACAATAAAACAATTTCCAAATGTAGTCTAACTACACCCACTGCTCTTGCTGACACGACATCCCCCGACCCAACAAGCATATAGAAGGCTCTCTCCTCAAGCTGTGTCCAAGAATCAGTCCACTACATAGAAGAACAAACATGGTTAGTGGCCACCGAATCAATTATCCAGGGTAAAGAATCATCTTCCACTAAACACGACTCAAGAACAAGTAAATCATATTTACCTTTCATTTTCTTCTTCTTGGCAACCTCCTCTAGATACTGAGGACAGTTCCTCTTCCAGTGTCCAACCTTGTCGCAATGGAAACATTTTCCTTTGCCTTGGTTGGTGGAGGCGCCATTCTTCTTGCCATAGGTTTTCTTGGGCTTGGGCTTACCCTTTGCCCTCCCAGCAGACCTCTTTCTGTTTTTATTTCCAGAGGAAGATGGTTCGAAAACATTTGCCTCACTGATCTTACTTTTGCTGTCCTTAGTCAAGGACTCAAAGTAGTGAGCTTATTGAGCAACTAAGCGAGACTGAACTTTAGCTTGTTCATCTCATAGTTACTCTTGAACTGATCGAAACTCTTTAGAAGAGTCGTCAGTATGATGCTCACTTGACTGGGTTCATCAATGGCCCCGCCATTGATCTCTGCCGTGTTGAAATAGGACATCATGTTCAGGACATGTTCCCGAACAGATGCGCCCTCTTTCAACCGAGCAAGCATTACAGAACGAACAGCTTCATGCCGCTTTTGCTCAGAGGGCTGTGTGAACATAGCCTGCAATGACTCCATTATTTCAAATGCAGTACCCATTGCTTCGTGCTTAGTGACAAGCACGTCTGCCATACTGGCTAACTGATATTGTCGGGGTTTCTCATCGGATGAGACCCATTTCTTATATGCCTCATGAACAGTTCATGCGGCATTAGCAGTAGGCGCTGGAGGACATACCTCTATAAGCACAAACTTCAGGTCCTTAGTGACCAAGATTGCATTAATATTATGTTTCCATTTTGTGTAGTTATCACCAGTTAATTTGTCATTGTCAAGTGTTTGTAGGAGTGCAGATGACATGGATGAAATAAACTTAGAATAAAGAATCATTCAGTCATACATTCAAAACATGTGCGAATGTTCGGCATAAAATTAAACATGATGCATGAAAATGTTTAATGAACAAGAACAACCCTAAAAAGTGTTTATATGCCATGACAATCCAACATACCACAACGAAGTGCCACCTTAGGTTCGGTCAAGTTTTTGCATGTTGGATTGAGACTTTCTCAATCAAATGATATACCAGAATAACTCTTATTCCAATACCATTCAACCATAATTTATTTAGTTAGGTTTTTAATCAACCAATTTAATCAAAACCTTATAAGTGTAACCCATGATTTTAGATCTCATGAGCTTAACTCGAGAATTACCACCTTAGGGTCGGTCAATACCGAAATCCCCTCAGAAATCCTATCCATTAGGAAGTCAACCTTGGTATTGATCTTGTTGAGACCCTCTTTAAGGAGGAAGAAAACAAAGCCTCACGAGGCCCCACTCAGATCTCACGATGTTGAACTAATGATGGAGATTGCGGGATATAATATCATATATCCCTCTCCCACTCACTATTTTATAATTAGGGTTTTCTATTATTGTAAATGCACCAAGATTATACAAGATTAAATGGCTAATTCAATCTAAACGTCTAGTGCAATAACCACAAATTATTAGAATCCTATTCCAATAACTAATAAACTAATATGATTTTTAACTCCTAAAAACCAATTTATTTGAGATAATTCTAATCTATGTAAACTATTTATTAAGACTAGAATTATTAAATGTGTATTTACCAAGTTTTAACAATTAAAACAAAACACATTATTAGGTCCAATTATAATTAGGGGCTTAATCGAATTAAACCTAATATTTATAATGAACCCTACTAATCTAAGTAAAAAAAACACTTTAATAAATAGATTAGTAATTAATGAGAATTACCAAGTTTTGACTCCTAAAAACTAATCCCATTAACTTATAGCCAACTATGTGAATTAGCCATTTTAATCAAATTAAAAAAAAACACATAATATAGAAGGCTATAATGCATGTATGACATATCAACATATATATATATATATATATATATATGTAGGCACAACTAATCTAAATGACATGTGTATGCATGGCAATGCTTAATCATCACATAATTAAAAGCATACATGAGTTGTTCGAGTGTCAAGGATTATGTTGATGGTCATTTTTGGATTATGTAAAGTCGATCACGCGTCACACTAAGTATGTAAAGTTTGCAGCTGTATAATGAATCGAAAGAAATAAAAGAAGTTGTGGAAGCAAGTTTTACGTGGTAAAACCCCAAGGCGGGGAAACATCCACGGTTGCCGGTGACGGCGAGGAGAATAATTCACTATGGATAATATGATTACACACTCAACCTTACTTGCTCTCTTCAATATCTAATGATTCGTGAACCCTTGTTGGGTGTTTTTAGGGTCTATTTATACATGCATAGAACCCTAATTCTTTGAGTACAAGTAAAAGAAAGGTGGCAATGATTTAATGAAGTACAAGAAACGATGCCTTATAGGAGTCGTGCTAATCTTCTTTCCTATCTTGCATCGTTTGTGTTTTAATCACGTCAGGTCTTTTGCTTATTCATGATTCTGATAGCTCTAAGGAAATTTGTTTCCTTATCAGAATATGTTTCATGAGTCCTTATTTGAGGGAGATTCTTCTTGAGTGTTTGAGTCATGATTCATTGAATTCAACGTTATCAGCATGTCAAGCATCTGAGAGTATCTAGAAATTGCCCACGTGTCGGTTAGCCGACCATCTCTCCAACTCGATCAGGTCTCTTTCACCCCCGGCCAAGGACCTACACCCGATTGAATATCTAAACCCGACCAGTGGAGTTTATCCGATCATCTCAGGATTTCTTGATCAAATCTTTTTAACCTGATCAATCTAATTATCTTGGTCGGGTTTTTCCCACGCGACCATCTTAGTAACTTTGATCGGTATTGTGAGGTTATTTTCTAGTCATCTTAAGTTGATTTGATTTAGTCAACATTTGCTGACACGCCATTGGTCGTTCCCACGTAACACGATGTCTATGCTGACTTGTTATCTTCTCAAATTATACCAATAACAATACCCCCTTAAACATTCAAACTGAGCATTGGCTTAATGACAACGATTCGCTCGGTGAGATATGTTTAACTCGGGAGCCTTTTGTCGTGTAGCTCATAAATGCTCACTAATGGTGAACAGCTGGCTTTTAATTTCAGCCACAAATGGTTGACTTGCATAGATGATTTGATACAAATGAAGCAACCAACAGCATTTTAAATTTCAAACAACGTGTGATCTTCGAGATTCACACACCAACCACCACTCTCATACGACGTCATCATCACCTATAAATACTTTCAAACTCTTTCATTTTCCCTCTCACGCAATCGTTTCTTTTAAACTCTTCATCTTCTGAGTTTCTTTTCTTCCCCAACGTTCGTCTCAGAGTTCTTCGCTTCAACTAAGTCTTCATCGTCGTCAGAGTTCTTATCCCACTTACTTTTAACACCAGGTATGGATCATGCTACTCGTCATCGTTATATTGAATTGCTGATTCACTACATTGCAATAGGTGATAAAGAGAATATTGCTAGGATTGAATCTATATTGGGGGGATTTTTGCAAGATTATTCTTGCCCCAATCAACCTACTCCCCTTAACGTTGATTATTCAGGGGCTCTCCCTGAATTTCAACCTTATTCTTTTAAATCAAATATCGCTAATCCCACTGTTTCTTCTCCAAATACATACCTAGATATGTTAAAGACAACTGGATCTGGTCGGGGGGAGGGGGGGGGGGGGGGGGGGGGGGGGGGGGGTAGACCAACCTCTAGGGACTCTTCTAATGTCGACTTGAAGATCCCTTCTCAATTATTGAAGATAGGAGATGTTCCTAGGGTGCGACGGGCTTTTCTTCCGAAGTTCTCGTCAGAGCATTCAAGCGCTTTTGATTCGGAAATAAATGCGGTAGACAAACCATAGTTAGTGATTATAGCGAAAGGTTTGATCTTCCCCGATCAGCTGAATTCTTCCTTAAAGGCCAGCGTGCAATCTGGAACCCCCCTCAAGGTGCAGTGGCCATTTATGGGATAATGCTTACGTCTGGGGTCACACTATCCCTTCAACCTTTCATTGCCCGATTCCTGGCTGAGGCCGGTATCGCCCCTGTTCAACTTTCACCGAACTCATATCTAGTCCTTATGAGTTTATGGCACTTGTGGAAGTAGATTGGTGCCAAATACACCCCCCCCCCCCCGACCCCACAAGAGATTCGTAATTTTTATACTTTTGGTGGGTTAGACAATGGAGGTACCTTTTACCTTCTATCTAGTTCGATCAGCCATTGGATTCCTGAAGGGTATAACCCATGACCCACACATCCGTCCATCAAAGATCACAAGGGCTTCATTTGGGGTTTCCTCTCCTCCAACAAATGTTGGAAGAAAAGCTGGTTCTTCGCTCGAGGTGAATAGGGTGAGACTGTAGTCGCCAATCCTCTGCAAGAATTAGCAAGGAACATCGTTCCTAGGCACTTCTATAGTCCTGAGCTGTGGAACAGGACTCATGCAACACTAACAGAGGATCAGGCCAAGATTGTTGTCAGAGCTGCTCAAACAACGTGGGAGGCCAGGGATCGGCGAGCTCTTTTCACCGAGAAGGACCTTCTTGATTTGGGTCTATTGCCTCCAATCTCGAATTGATGCAAATGTTGTAAGTATGTCTTACCTTTTGCTGGACCTCGAATATTCTGAACTATGTTCCATTCTTTCTGAGGGGTTTTTTTTGTGTGTAAGAGGATGGACATCATGGCAGGGGAACAAGCCGAGAAAATTAAGAATCCTGATAAGGTTAGCTGTGCGGAAGCTGCTTCCCAACTAGCTCAGGGATTGCTCCTCCCCAATAAACCATAATTGAACATACCTATGAGCCTAACCCCAACACCTCTACAGATGTTCCTGATCCGGAAAAGAGAAAAGAAATCCTCCAATCGGGTTAGTGACTAGAAAAGATCTCCCAAAGGTTCTAAGAGGAAGCTTACTAAGGAAACGGCTGGTCGACACCTAACCAGACCTTCTTGGAGATCATCGGTCAGCAAAGTGACCAAAACTGTTGCAGGCTCATCTGCTTCTGATGCTGCTCGAGGAAAAACAAAATCCGAGACAGCTAAAGACCTTGGAGCTCATCAGACTGGAGTCAGACCAGTCGTTCTTGAAGAGGATGATGAAGACCAAGATACGTTGACTGACTTGATTCGTAGGGAGCACTGATCGAAGAAGGGAAATGATAGTTCTTCAGCTCCAACTACCACTTTGCCACCTGATCAATCCAGAACGGATGATCGGGCTACTACTGAGGTTGGCTACCACCATGCTCAACCCCCGTCTTTAGCCGATCAAGTCTTCCTACAAACCATCCACCCAGCTGACCAAGGTCATTTTGGCTCTCCAACTCATCGTGCTGGCAAGGCCCCAATACAATTTTCCGTCAAACGTTAGATAGTCTTTACTAACTCGGATTCTGATAAAGGGCAAGTCAGTCCCAAAAAAATATCAATCAACCCGCCTGCTCCTGAAGACAACTTATCTGATCATGAGACAAATCATGTTGACAAATAATGTTTACGGTTGAATCGTCCCTCTGGGCCATTGCCTAATGCTGTCCTGGCTCCTATCGTAAGTGGTACTTAAGCAGGCTAGTCGGGAGCTACTAATCAGGAACAAATTTAGAATCAAACTACCGCCATACCCCAGTGGCTGCTCCCGAAACCGTTTCAGTTCCGCATTCAGTCCCGACTAACCAACCGCCTCACGATCCAGGGATGACAATACTTCCTACTATGGCCGGCATTCGTGGCTCGGAGGAGACGTTGCCCGACCCTCTCGACATGCTGAAATCCATGTCTGCTGGAAAAGGCCATGTTGGTGAAGGTTACTGGACTGACTTCCAAAATGCTAGTGACGCGAAAAGAGTCCGTGCTATTTATAATAACGGCGTTTATATATATATATATGTATTTTTCATCCTCTTGCTTATTCTTTACACTTCATATTTATATATATAACCTTCCCCTGTTTTCTTTCTTTTCGTCAAGGTCGTAGAGGAGATGACTAGGGCCATGATGGCTCAGAAGAAACAAGCCTCCGAGATCTCTCAATTAAAGAAGGAACTTGACAAAAAAAAAAAGGCGGTCAGTTCTGCCTCAGCTAGCGAATCAAAGCTGAAAACATATTTCGAAGAGAAACTGAGGCATCGCGACGCAACTGAGGCAGCGCGACGCAACTGAGGCAGCTTTGAGGAAGTCTGTTGCTGCTGTGGAAACTAAAGCTGACAATGCCACGACCAGCCTGATGGAGCTTGCTGCAAAAAGCACCCAGCTTGAAGCAAATCTAGTCAGAGCCGAACAGCGATGTGCTGAGCTGGAACAAAAGTTATTCCTGGCTGAATAAGCTGTAGCTAATCAGCAGGCAAAGCTCGAGCTGCCAAAGAAGTTCTGGCTGCCTCCCAACAATTTATGCTTGAAGCCCAATAGGGGTCTGAGGAGGCCAAGCTTCGTTACGAAAGACTGGTCGAAGATCTGAAGTAGTAGAAGGTCAGCGTGGAGGTGCTCTCTCAAGAGGCCAGACTAGCCCTTGAGGTTCAAAGCGTTGATCGTTACAAAAGGTCTCCCGCTTTCGAGGCGGTTATGCTGAGAGAGTTAGAACGTGGGCTCGCTACAGCTCAAATGTTCTTTGGGGGTAAGGAGAGATCTACTAGAGAGGCTTACCGCAAATGGGATCGAATGATCGAAAAACATAAGGCCGAGTCTCTCTGTGCCATAAGGAAACAGAGGATGCGATGGAGGGTTTACTGCAAATCTATCGGGAAAGAGCCTCATATCATGCATCTAGAGCTCCCCTCTAAGTCATCCTTAGTTACCTTTCATGTGGCCGAGGAGGGTGGTTCAATATCTAAGAGCATTGATTTTGGACCTTTGCCTGTCAAGGCCCACCAGGAAAAAAACTTTCTAAAATTTCTTTGGGGCTGCGGGCCTTACTGGGCCCGGCCCGGTATTTTTCAAAGGGGGGCCCGGCCCGGGCCACCAACGAAACAGGCCTGGCCTATTTTGCTAGCGGGCCGGGCCGGCCCAGGCCCGCGAAAAAAACAGGCCGGGCCGGGTGGCCCGTTTGGACCTGTCCCAAATTGCCAGCACTAGCTGTTACACTGCAATTCAGTTTCATACGAATAATTTCAATTGATACCACCCCTTTGAACTGGGAAATTAATGAATAAATAGACTAATCATACAAATATATAATACTTCAAAAAAATAAAAATAAAAATCATACAAATATATATTACCCAATAAGAGAAGCTAAAAACATCCAAGCAAAGCTCTTCAATCCAATGGTGACCTACTGGGATCTCTCTTGCCAAAAACAGTAGCAACACGCTTGTAATATTTGATATTTGTTATACTAATTATTTGCTTTTGGAAATATATGATACAATAAGTCATTAAAACTGTTTTTGAAAATGATACCTTTGGAGTACAATGTCAAAAAAGTTATTTGAAAATCTAAAACCCATTAATTAAATGGCTAATTGAGGGAATTAAAGTCATTTTTATTCAAGATTGGAAACAAATCTTGATTGATATTGCTGAAGACTTTTGGAGTCTTGGTTGATATGCATTAATGACATGATATCTTGGTTGTTGGTATGCATTTAGTGACATTAAGACTTTTGGGTGGGTTCTTTTTCTATAAATACCAACTCAAGTTTTCTCCTGAAACTCATTTCAAGCAATAGCTTTCCTCTTACTCCCTAAAATGATCTTTCCTCTTATTTGAGAGAAATATTGTAGTTCTCTCCTAAAATATTAGACAGAGGTTGTAATCACTTAAGGTCTAATAAAATCCTTCTAGACTTTGTCAGTGGATGTTTCCCTTACATTGAGGGTTTTACCACGTAAATCTTGTGTCCATTATTTTTATCTCTTATTTTATTCTCAATTCGAATTTAGCTGGGAATCGAATCACCCCAGTTTCATAACAGTAGTATCAGAGCCCTTGGTTAGCAAGGTGTTATATTCTCTTGAAAAATCTTAGTGTACTCTATGGTTGCAGCAGTGTCTAATCTTCCACATCAGAAAAGATTTGTTCTTGAGTTGTCAAAGCTCCGAATTGTATATGTGCTAGAATTAGTAATGGTGGTGTGGAAATACATGTCTAGGAAAATTTTGTCTAAGGAAACTAGTATTCAAGTGTGTCCGGTGTGACCCTCCACTCGTTCCTGGGAACTTTTCTAGTGTACTATTCATGAATATCTGCACTATTATAGTATATTGTACTGTTTACGAGCACTATTCATGTTACGGTACTATTCACCAGCTTCACGGGCACTATTTAATCAAATGTCTTGTGTAAATTTTACAAAGATGGGAGTGAAATTCAAATTCGAGAAATTCAATGGAAGTAATTTCACGCTGTGGAAAATGAAGATAAGGGCAATCTTGATGAAGGATAATTGTTTGGCAGCAATTAGTGCAAGGCAAACAGAGATCACTAATGATGGCGAGTGGAACAAGATTAATGGCAATGCAGTTGCCAATCTACATCTAGCACTAGCCGATGGAGTATTATCAAGTGTGGCAGAGAAGAAAACGGCCAAGGAGATATGGGATACTCTGACAAAATTGTACGAGGCCAAGTCACTACACAATAAGATCTTCTTGAAATTGAGACTTTACACTCTTCGAATGGCAGAATCCTCATCGGTGATCGACCATTGCAACACCATAAATACACTATTTTCAGAGCTCAAGGCGTTGGGTTATAAAATAGATTTGACTGAATGTGTAGAACTTCTACTTCAAAGTCTACCTGACTCATATGATCAATTTTTGATCAACCTGACAAACAACATCCTTACAAATTATCTAGTCTTCGATTATATTGCAGCTTCTGTTTTGGAAGAAGAAAGTAGACTTAAGAAGGAAAATTTGTAAAAAGCATAGGCTTTATCAATGACAGGGGGGATCAACGGAATGTGGCTCTAGTGGGAGTCACAATCATGGTAGATCAAAATCAAGAAGTAAGAAGAACATCAAGTGTTACTTTTGTGGCAAGAAAGGGCATGTCAAAAGTAAGTGTTGGCTAAACAAGAAGAGTGGAGGCAATAAAGCTCCTGGGTCATCAAATTCTCAATGATGTGTTGCAAGTATTTCTGATGATGGCGAAGTTCTATACGGCAAGGCAACAGCTGTTGTTGAAGGCAGAAAGCAATTTGCTAACGTTTGGCTCTTAGACTCAGCAGCGACCTGGCACATGACCTCTAGAATAGAATGGTTTCACAAATACGAACCTATCTCAAGAGGATCTGTATTTTTAGGTAATGACCATGCCTTGGAGATCACTGGTATCGGTACTATCAAGATAAAGATGCATGATGGTACCGTTCGCACTATTTAGAAAGTACGACATATGAAGGGCTTGAAGAAGAATATGTTGTCTTTGGGACTGTAAGAACCTCACTTTTGTGATTGGCTTGTTTCATGACAAATCACATTGGGGATTTTTATGTAACGGGTAGCATAAGTTCTCGAAGACATGCTTCTGATCATCCCAAAGAGCTTCAAGAGAGGTAGTTCACTTGTCCTTAACTCTTGAAGAGATTCAGTTGCACACACTCACATTCTATGCATTTGTATTGACATGCATGTATGGTTGAACACACACACACAAATACACACACACACTTCTTGCATTTTGGAGTTGATGGGCTGCATAGTGGGTTAGGCGACATGCAAGGCAACTTGTGCATGTCGCCTGACAAGTCGCCTTAGACTTGAGTTTTTCCCACAGTGTGTTAGGCGACATGCAAGGCCACTTGTGCATGTCGCCTCCAATGTTGCCTTTGTCTTGTAATTTTCCTCTAGTGTGTTAGGGGACTTGGGCATGTTGCCTTACATGTCGCCTCAGGCTACGTGTGTTTCTTTCCAGTGTGTTAGGTGACTTACGAGGCGACTTGGTCATGTCGCCTTGCATGTCGCCTCTGTCACCCGAACTGGGCATTTTTGTCTTTTCATGACAGCTCATTTTTTCTCCTTTATATATTTCATCTTCTCCACCATTTAACCCTAGAGCTCAGATATTTACATCCTTAGTGAGAGAAAGTGACTCCAAGAGAGAGAGCATCAAGAACCCATTTTTTTATGAGAGAGAAAGCTTCAAGCTTTGTTACTTGACTCTCCAAAACCCAAAACCCATCATCATCTTGCATATAGAGCATCATTCAAGCATGGGTCTTCATTAATGTCTTTACTTGGTAAGTAGAACTCACATCCTTGCTCATTTATTGTTCTAGCTTATCAAGACATGTCATTTATTACTTAGGTTAGCAAATCTTCATATTTATTGTATATCAATTGAAGTTATGACATGTTTGGGGTTTGTATTGTAATAGCTAATGTTTAGGACATGTTTGCCCTCTAGCTAATTAGGACTCATTGATTGCATTTGTTAATTGCATTTATTGTCCTTGCCATTTTATGTGACAACATGTGTTGATATGGCTTCGTTTTGATGACTAGATTTTAGACTTGCATATCTATATCTAGTTAGGTCTTTATGAGCATTCATATAGACATTGATATCTAGGATTTGTACTTAGTGTCATCTTAAATCCCTAGATAAGCATTTAGTGTTGCCTAGCATTATTTGTATTTTGAGTATTCATATATTCACTTAGGTTGTTAATCTCTTCTTGAGAGTTAAGTCTTGTGACTACAAGGTGTAGTGCACAAGCAAGTGAAGTCGTGCAACCAAAGTGTGGTTGGCAAGCAAAGTGATCAAGGATTCACTATAAAGGCCCGTTGGGTAGTAGTAGTGGGTTAGTGACCGAGAATGGTGTGACTAGAGGTCAACCTAGGTTGTAAACATCATTACAATAGTGGATTTGAGGATCGTGTGTGGCTAGAAGGATAGCCCGTGGTTTTTCCCTTGTTGGAGGGTTTCCATGTAAAAATCAAGTGTTATTTATATTCTGCACTTTTACTTGATTTTGTATGTTTGTTTATGTTGGGTTATTAATATTGACTAATCAAAAAATTGGTAATAATCGATTAACAACACATTCACCCCCCCTCTAGGTTGTTAGACACACGCTTAGAGTGTATTTTCAATTGGTATCAGAGCGGGTTCCTAGATATACTTAGGTGATCGTTGCTCTTGATTGTTTGTGTCTTGCATTTGTGTGCATTTTGTTGGTTGCATTCATTTGCATTCATATTACCCAAACACTATGAGTGACTTTGGGATGATTAATGAGGGAGCATCGAGCATACGACCTCCTTTGCTCAAGGGTGACAATTATGCCTCATGGAAAGGCAAGATGGAGTCATATATTTGCCAAATAAGTGACCGAGCTTGGATGGCAATTGAAGATAGTTACACTCCTCCAACAATGACCATCGAAGATGGAAGTGAAGTCTCCAAGCCTAAGTCTCAATGGAGCACACAAGAATTTGAAGCTTCAAAGTGGAATAACAAAGCAATGCATGCTTTGTTTTGTGCAATGGATGAGAGCCAATACAAACTCATCCAAATCACCAAAAATGCACATGAAGCTTGGAAGATCTTAGAGACGGCGCATGAGGGAACCGAAGTGGTTAAGGATTCGAAGCTCCAAGTTCTTCAAGCACAATTTGAGACGATCAAGATGGAGTAGCATGAGTGCTTTAATGACTTCCAAGTGAAGTTGATGGACATTGTGAATCAAAGCCATCAACTAGGTGACCTGTATTCGGATAGGAGGATCAAGCAAAAGATCATGAGGTCACTTCCCGCTAGATTCGAATCCAAAGTGACGGCTCTTGAAGAAAACAAGGACTTCAAGACTATGAAGCCAAGTGAAGTGATTAGAAGGCTACTTGTCTATGAGTCTAGTCGGGGTCGTACCTCCACACCTCCCAAGAAGCAAAAGGGGTTAGCCTTGAAGACCTCCAAGATTGGGAAGGGGGATGATGACTTGGATGAAGACATGGCTCTAATGGTGAAGAGATTCAAGAAATTCTTGAAGCTACAAAATAGTGGCCATGGCTCTAAGGGAAATGACTTCAAGAAGAAAACCCATTTCAAGAAGATTGAGCCAAGTCAAGAGAAGCCTTCAAGAAAGGGGATCCAATGCTTTGAATGTGAAGGATTCAGGCATATCTCTAAGTATTGCACTAACTTGAAGGACAAGAGAAGAGGAAAGGCAATGGCTATCTTATCAAGTGATAGTGAGAGTGTAGAAGATTCCTCGGATGATGAAGAACTTGCCATTAATTACACGGCCTTTGGAGCCTCCTATGTGGAAGTAGAAGAAGGCAAGAGTGCCTTGTCTTGTGACCAAGGTGAAAGTCTTGATAAGGAAGTTGACTCAATTGATGAGAGGCAAGGTGAAAAGAGTGTCTTATTCTCTAGTTTAGGAAGTGACTCTAGTGATGAGAAGTCTTCTCCTCACTCTAGAGGAATTTGTGAAGGCATGGACCTTGAAGGCTTCATCAAACAATTTGAAGACTCTAGGTTGAAAAAGAAAAAGGAGATTCAAAAATTAAAGGATGAGAATCTCAAGCTTTCAACCAAGGTAACTCACTTGAATGAAGAAGTGAGGAGAGTCAATGAAAGTGAAGACAAGATGAAGAAGGAGCTTGAGGAAGCTAAGGAGTTGCTTGCCAAAATGACCTCCGGCACCGAAAAGCTTGACCATATGTTGGGCATTGGAAAGAAGTCCAATGATAAGAGGGGCCTTAGATATGTTCATGACAAGGAAACTCCCTCCATAGGCAAGACGGTGTTTGTCAAGGGAAATAGCGTGAAGGAAGCCTCACCTCCACAACATCCAAGGAGGAAGATTGAGCTTGAAGAGTCATCCAAGAGTGGCCAAATGAAGATGCCAACAAAGAATGGAGCTCAATCTCAACATTCTCATCATGACCAACCAAGAAGGCAAGCCATACGACCTCCACCAAAGAGACATCCCAACCCGGTTCAACAACAAAGAAGGAAAGAACCGGTTCAACACCAAAGGCCACATCAAATGATTGACAAGTTTCCAATGACCTTACAAGGATATGGTATGACTCATCACTTTATACCTACTTGTAATTTTTGTGGTGTTTATGGGCATATTAGGCCTAATTGCCATAGGTACATTAAGAAATGTAGGGTTGAGAGCATGAGGGAGAGGAATAGACTTAAAAAGGCCAATATGCATGTGCCTGTGAAAGCTAGAGAAAATGATTCTAGGAAGTCTAGCAATATGTTTACTAAGACCACTAGGAATGAAAGTATATCACCTAAGTGGATTATAAAAGATGAACCCGCATGCTATTGCGCTAATATGTCACCCATAGACTCAACTAGGTCTAATGGGCTTGGTATGTCTATAGGGGCTCTTACCTCCCATTGACTTGGTTGGAATTGACCCCATTTGGGGAGCTCAAGCAAAGAGAGCAACCTTGCATTTTTGAAATGTGCAAAAATTTGATATACTTTATGCTTCTTTTTTAATTGCTTGAGATACTAGGTTGTACATATACGCTTATATGGTATTTTTATTCAATAAGTGTGTAACCTTGCTTTGTTTGCAATCCATGTCACATTTATGTTCAAACATGCATTTTTGGACTAGGAGATTTGATTGGGAAAGTACACTTGAATGACCTATAATTTATCTCCATGACATGTGAACTTGATTATGACATGCTCAAAATGATATGCATGAAATATGGTTTGATTGCTTTAATGAAAATGTGTGTGAATGCAAATGAGAAGACTAATCAATAAGAATCTTGTATCCATGTAATCAATAAGGATTTTATATCCAAATTAGTCTTCTCTCTCTTCTTAATTGTTAATCAAGACTACTATCATACGGATAATTATCCGGAAAAATCTAAAAGGATCTCTTGATCCAATGTCTTGATTTGCTTTTAAGGATTGATATAGTTTTGTGTGCGTTGAAAATTTCTTTTCAAAATACTATATCATGTTTGCTTATGACAAAAGGGTGCAAATTGGTTTGAATTCTTATGGAAACCCTTTTGATGTCTGCTTTGCCAGATACCATTGTTTTTGAACCTTGATGTTATATGTCTTGCATGCAAAGCAACACCGTCACACATTCTCTTTAAAATAAAACTCCTTGAATCTCTCTTACTTAATTGAGTTGCATAAAGTTTATGTACATGATTATGCAATCATCTTTTGTGCAAATATCTCTCTTTGCTAAAGCAACCCGATAGGGGGAGCTCATTTGCCTATCTCATGACAAAAAGGGGGAGAAGTCTTAAGAGATATAGGGGGAGCATTGGTTATGATTTGGGGGAGAAGCCTTGAGAGAGAGTAACCATTTAGGGGGAGTATTGCACATGCATTTCTTTATATTACTTTATTGAGTGCAATTGACTTTTGTATTTGTTTACCTCACATGCACTTGTTCTTGGAAAGTGCTTTCTTGCTATTGTGTGTAGGTATGATGATCTACGAAGAGATTGATGCCCTTGAAGACTTAGATCCTAGGTTTCTCTTATTGTAACGTAGAATATATTTTGTTGACCAATAGCTTCATTTTTTTGTTTTGTGAGGATTATTTTGTGAGTGGTGATTTTGTCATGAAATAGCCAAAGGGGGAGATTGTAAGAACCTCACTTTTGTGATTGGCTTGTTTCATGACAAATCACATTAGGGATGTTTATGTAACAGGTAGCATAGGTTCTCGAAGACATGCTTCCGATCATCCCAAAGAGCTTCAAGAGAGGTAGTTCACTTGTCCTTAACTCTTGAAGAGATTTAGTTGCACACACTCACATTCTATGCATTTGTATTGACATGCATGTATGGTTGAACACACACACACACACACACACACACACACACACATACACACACTTCTTGCATTTTGGAGTTGATGGGCTGCACAGTGGGTTAGGCGACATGCAAGGCCACTTGTGCATGTCGCCTGACAAGTCGCCTTAGACTTGAGTTTTTCCCACAGTGTGTTAGGCGACATGCAAGGCCACTTGTGCATGTCGCCTCCAATGTCGCCTTTGTCTTGTAATTTTCCTCCAGTGTGTTAGGCGACTTCATAGGCGACTTGGGCATGTCGCCTTACATGTCGCCTCAGGCTACGTGTGTTTCTTTCCAGTGTGTTAGGCGACTTACGATGCGACTTGGTCATGTCACCTTGCATGTCACCTCTGTCACCCGAACTGGGCATTTTTTGTCTTTTCATGACAGCTCATTTTTTCTCCTTTATATATTTCATCTTCTCCACCATTTAACCCTAGAGCTCAGATATTTACATCCTTAGTGAGAGAAAGTGACTCCAAGAGAGAGAGCATCAAGAACCCATTTTTTATGAGAGAGAAAGCTTCAAGCTTTGTTACTTGACTCTCCAAACCCCAAAACCCATCATCATCTTGCATATAGAGCATCATTCAAGCATGGGTCTTCATTAATGTCTTTACTTGGTAAGTAGAACTCACATCTTTGCTCATTTATTGTTCTAGCTTATCAAGACATGTCATTTATTACTTAGGTTAGCAAATCTTCATATTTATTGTATATCAATAGAAGTTATGACATGTTTGGGGTTTGTATTGTGATAGCTAATGTTTAGGACATGTTTGCCCTCTAGCTAATTAGGACTCATTGATTGCATTTGTTAATTGCATTTATTGTCCTTGTCATTTTATGGTTGTCATGTGTTGATATGGCTTCGTTATGATGACTAGATTTTAGACTTGCATATCTATATCTAGTTAGGTCTTTATGAGCATTCATATAGACATTGATATCTAGGATTTGTACTTAGTGTCATCTTAAATCCCTAGATAAGCATTTAGTGTTGCCTAGCATTATTTGTATTTTGAGTATTCATATATTCACTTAGGTTGTTAATCTCTTCTTGAGAGTTAAGTCTTGTGACTACAAGGTGTAGTGCACAAGCAAGTGAAGTCTTGCAACCAAGGTGTGGTTGGCAAGCAAAGTGATCAAGGATTCACTATAAAGGCCCGTTGGGTAGTAGTGGTGCGTTAGTGACCGAGAATGGTGTGACTAGAGGTCAACCTAGGTTGTAAACATCATTACAATAGTGGATTTGAGGATCGTGTGTGGCTAGAAGGATAGCCCGTGGTTTTTCCCTTGTTGAAGGGTTTCCACGTAAAAATCAAGTGTTATTTATATTCCACACTTTTACTTGATTTTGTATGTTTGTTTATGTTGGGTTATATTATTAATATTGACTAATCGAAAAATTGGTAATAATCGATTAACAACCCATTCACCCCCACCCTCTAGGTTGTTAGACACACGCTTAGAGTGTATTTTCAGGGACAATTAGATGATCTCGGATGCAAATCCCATATAGAAAATGGGATCATGAATATTGTCAGAGGGTGCTTGTAGTTATGAAGGCAGAGAAGGTCGCTGCAAATCGATACATGCTTAAGGGAGAAACATTACAAGAAGTTGATGCAGGTGTTGCATCTTCCAACCATAGAGATGAGTCAATGATGATGTGGCATCGCAAACTTGGCCACATATCGGAACGGGGTTTAAAGATTCTCTTCTATCGGAACCTGTTTCCAGGGATTAAATAGGTAAATCTACCATTATGTGAGCATTGTGTTACAAGTAAGTAGCATAGATTGAAGTTTACCAAATCAACTGCTAGAAGCAAATGCATTCTAGACTTGATCCATTCTGATGTTTGGGAATCACCAGATATATCCCTAGGAGGAGCAAATTACTATGTGACTTTTATTGATGATTACTTCACGAGATGTTGGTTGTACCCAATCAAGAGAAAGTCAGATATGTTTCCAATGTTTAAAGCCTTTAAAGCACGGGTGGAACTTGAATCCGAGAAGAAGATCAAGTGTTTGAGGATAGATAATGGAACAAAGTATAAAGATGGCGAGTTTCATACACTTTGTAAGCAAGAAAGTATTGATAGGCAATCCACGGTCATATACATTCCTCAGCAAAGTGGAGAGGCAGAGCGGATGAACAGAAATCTAGTAGAAAGAATTAGAGCTTTGTTGAGGACTGTAGGTCTACCAAAGTCATTTTGGGCTGAAGCAGCCAAGACCGCCTGTTATGTGATAAATCGATCTTCATCAACTGCAATTGAGTTGAAAACACCAATGGAGATGTGGACTAGTAAGCCTGTTAACTACTCTAAGCTACATTCATTTGGATGTCCTGTGTACGTGATGTACGATGCCCAAGAAAGAGCAAAGCTGGATCCGAAATCCAAGAGGTGTATATTCTTGGGGTATGCTGAAGGAGTAAAGGGGTATCGCCTGTGGGATTCCACTACCCATAAGGTTATAGTCAGCAGCGAGGTTATCTTTGTAGAAGATCAATTACAAAGAGAAAGAGATGATAGCACTTCAAAAGAAAATTTAGAGACTACTGAAGTTCAGGTGGAAGATAATCTAGAACAAGAAGATTTAGATAATTCTAAAGCAGCACCGAAGCACGAGGTGTAAGAACCAATAGAGTCCGAGGTTCTGGAAGTTCGATGGTCAACTCATGAGAGGATACCTTCGGTTTGACACTCAGAGTATGTTATAGAGAGCAACGTAGCATACTGTTTTCTAATAGAGGATGGAGAGCCATTGACTTTCCATGAAGCTATAAATAGCTCAAATGCATCTCTGTGGATGACAGCAATGCAGGAAGAAATTGAAGCTCTACACTAAAACATACCAAGTGGAGCGGTATCGTGCAAAACATGTGGTGAAATGATATGCTCAAAAAGAAGGCATTGACTTCAACGAGATATTTTCCCCTGTGGTTCGACTTACAATAATCAGAGTAGTCTTGGCTATGTGTGTTACGCTTGACCTACACTTAGAGCAGTTGGATGTGAAAATTGCATTTCTTCATGGAGAACTTGAAGAAGAAATTTATATGCTTCAACCAGAAGGTTTTGCCAAATGAGGTAAGCAGAACTTGATTTGCAGGTTAACCATATCTCTGTATAGTTTAAAACAGGAGCCAGGGTGTTGGTATAAGAGATTTGATTCCTTCATTATAAGTCTTGGGTACAACAGACCCAGTTTAGACCATTGTACTTACTATAATAGGTTTAAAGATGATGATGACTTCATTATCTTGTTGTTGTACGTGGATGACATGTTGGTAGCAGGCCTCAACAAAGATCGAGTCCAAGAATTAAAGGCATAGTTCGCTAGGGAGTTTGATATGAAGGATTTGGGACCAACAAACAAGATTCTAGGGATGCAAATTTACTGAGACATAAATAACAGGAAGTTTTGGCTCTCATAGAAGAACTACTTGAGGAAAATTTTGTGAAGCTTCAACATGCAAGATTGTAAGCCAATTTCTACCCCACTTCCTGTGAATTTCAAATTATCCTCAAGTATGAATCCTAGCAATGAAGCGGAGAGGATGGAAATGTCTCGAGTGCCATATGCATCAGTAGTGGGAAGTTTGATGTTCGCTATGATATGTACGAGATCAGACATTGCACAAGCAGTGGGAGCGGTTAGTAGATACATGGCGAATCCTAGTATAGAGTATTGGAATGTTGTGAAGAGGATTCTGAGATACATTAGAGGAACCTCAGATGCTACATTATGTTATGGAGGATCAGAATTTACTGTCGGGGGTTATATGGATTCAAATTTTGCTTGAGATCTCGACAAAAGAAAATCTACTGCTGGATATGTGTTTACAATTGCAGGAGGAGCTATGGGCTGGATTGCCTAAGTTACAAACAGTTGTGGCTCTGTCTACAACTGAGGCGGAGTATATGGCAGCTACACAAGCTTGTAAGGAAGCAATTTGGATTAAAAAAAGCTAATGGAGGAACTCGGGCACAAATAAGAGAAGATCATTTTGTTTTGTGACAGTCAGAGTGCCTTGCACATCGCAAGGAATCCGGCTTTCCATTCCAGAATCAAGCACATAGGAGTACAATATTACTTTGTTCGGGAAGTAGTTATAGTAGTGTGGATATGCAAAAGATACATAACAAGGAGAATCTAGCAGATGTAATGACCAAGCTTATCAATACTGACAAGTTCATGTGGTGTAGATCCTCCTATGGTCTAGGAGAAACGTAAGTAGTAGGAATTTGAGAAAATATCAGAAGGATAAACAGACCATGAAAAGATGACTTCAAGTGAGAGGATGAAGGAATTAAAGTCATTTTTATTTAATAATGAAAACAAATCTTGGTTGATATTGATGAAGACTTTTGGAGTCTTGGTTGGTAAGCATTAATGACATGATATCTTGGTAGTTGGTATGCATTTAATGACATGAAGACTTTGGGAGTTTTTGGGTGGGTTCTTTCCCTATAAATACAAAGTCAAGTTTTCTCCTAAAACTCATCCCAAACAATAGCTTTACTTTTTCTCCCTCAAATGTTTTTTCCTCTTATTTGAAAGAAATGTTATAGTTCACTCCTAACATATTAGAAAGATATCGTAATCGTTTTTTGTATAATAAAATCTTTCTGGTCTTTGTCCGTGGATGTTTCCTTCACATTGAGGGTTTTACTACATTAATCTTGTGTCCATTATTTTTATCTTATATTTTATTCTCAATTCGAATTTACGCTGGGAATCGAAACACGCCAGTTTCATAACACTAATGAAAAGCATTGAAGAAACAATTAATTACCTTCTGGAAAGAAAAGCTATAGGTGCCATGACTAAAGTTGCAATCCCAAGCCTATAGACCACAAACACTTTGGGTGTCAATCCTTGTAGAAAAGCAGCTCTAGTGAAGAGATTCAGGCCTGCATAATTGAACTGCAACCCAACCATTGCCATTCCAGGCTTGTAACTCTCCAACCCACCCATACTTTAATTCTTTTCTACAAAATTTACAACAATCTCACCATCTACATCTACTGATCATCACCATATATATATATATATATATATATATATATATATAATGGGAGCTAGAAAAAGCAGACATTGCATAAGATCTTGAGTTGTCCCGATTAATATAATATTTATACTCATGTTAATATGTGTCATGTGGCATGTCCCTATGACACATATGCACCCAAATGATCCAAATTTCTTTTCTAAATAAATTTATTTTTATTATTTCAAAATATCAATGTAAATTTTTTTTGTATTTTTGAAAAAATAAATAAAAATCTTTAATATATATTCTTAGAAAATGTACATGTTAATATTTTTTTAATATTTATTATAAACAGACAATGAGAGAATAAAATAAGCAGATATGAATGATGAATCAATCGGTATAGAAATGGAACGGTAGCTATTTTTTTTAATGAATCAAGCAGATATGAATAATAAAATGATATAATAATTGTTGTGATGCGGCGGGATCACGGTGAAAGGTGTCTGAAACCATTATTCCTTTCATGGATCTAGTTTGCATGATATAATTAATTATTTTTCAGATTTTTTTTTAAATATTAATTGTACTGATGAATGTTGTCCATCCAATTATTATTTTGATTTGCAAGAAAAATAAGAGGATAATATACCTAATTTGCAAGTTTTGGAGCTGTTCCATGTGATTTGATAATGTAAAGTCATGTTTGTCTTCTATTGACCCAAAAATTTAAATTTACAGGTAAAATTCGTATATTGCGACGTCAGATTTGAGTAACAAATATAAATTTGTCAACTGTATTGGTTCATTTTGTAAAAAAAAAAAAACCTGTATTGGTTCATATTTTGCTTTATGTTGTAATAGTAATCTTATTAAATAGACGAGATAAGATTGGTTCGGTGGTAAACCCCTCATATATGTACCACAAGTTTGCGATTGGAGTCATACCCCGCCCTAAAAAAACCCCAAATTTATATAATAGTTTCGACTACTTCCTAAGGGTTTTTCAGTATATGATCGCTTGTGATAATATATAGTAAATAGTAATCGTAATAAGGATTCAAATCACCTGTCGAAAAATGATATTCCATTTTGTGTCTAAACAATCAAATTGGATCATATGTACATACTTTTTAAAAAAATTAAATATAAATAATAGTGGTTGACATGGTCCTTTTTAATTAATTATATACAGATTAGGATACTATCTTTTAACAAATGATTTGAATCCTCGCATTAAATATTACTGGCATGAAGTTACAATAAAATTGATGCCTTGATGGAAAGGAGTTTTCAAGATTCAAACACGTCACTTTTAGTCAATCAATCATACCTTTTTAAATAATCAAAAATTGAAGAGTATTTTACTACTTGCTATAATTATTTTCTTCTGATTTATAGTGAAATTCATTTTCGTCCATTTAGTTTTCATTTTCATCCATCTAGTTTGATCTAATAGCCAAACTAGTTTTTTGGTTTTCATAATTATCTCGTTTAATCATTCTATTAAGATTTTCGTTGAAATAGTGGAATCTGATAGGGTCGGAATATCAAATGACGTTGCTGCCCCTTATAGCTTTATTATCAGCATCACCACGACCACCACCATACATATCCTCACCACCACTATCATCCATCATCATCACCACCACACTAACAATAAGAAGACTGGTGTCGATTTCTTCCTGATGGAGGAGATCGGCACAGATATCCTCCATTGGGAGGAAATCTGCACCGGATCGGGTGAGAGAATCATATGAGCTGGAGATTTGAGAGAGAGAGAGAGAGAGAGAGAGAGAGAGAGAGAGACCGAGATTAATATTTTGGGTGATAAATATGAAGTTGGGTTGTGGAGTTTGATTTATAGATGGAAATTTTAGATTTTGTTTTTAGAACTTTGGGTGTTCTTTCCGGATCTCTCCCTCATCTTATTATTATTTTTTAAAACTATTTTTTTTTAATTTTGTTTTCTAAATCGATGGAGATTTTGGTTTTTATTTTTTTAATTTTAAAAAAAAATATTATTTTTCAACGGTGGAGATATGATGGATGGAGAAGATCATATTAAATGAAATAAAAAATCTTGTTTTTTTAATTAATTTATAAAATACCATTATACCCTTCGGTCAGATAAGATTCTAGAACCTCTAATGTTGTTTTACCCTTTAACCCTTGTTGACCTGACATAATTCGGAGAAACCCTGACGGAATTGGACGGTAGGGACCAAAATATAGATTTTTAAAACTAGAGGGACCTGTCAACATAATAGTGAAAATCGGGAGACCAGTTTGACTATTAGGTCAAACTAGAGGAACGAAAATGAATTTCACCATTCGAGTTATTACTGTTAATTTAAGGTTCTGGCCTCTAGGAACACTGAACTTACTGTTGGAGTTTTTGCCCTAAAGCTTATAATATTTAAATAATGATAAATTATAAATAAAAGAAGAAGCTTTTTCATTCTATTTGTATGTCTCATACTTTTATATCATATGTGCTAAACATCCAAGATTATCTGATGTAACTTCAAACTAAGTATATGAGTGTCATATACAGAGGAATTCAGTTTGAGATGTGCAATCTAAAGAGTCTGTAGAAAGCAAATAAAGTTGGGTACTTTAATTGTAGTTAATTTATAGTTGCGGTCCATTCCGTAATATACGGTGGTCTTATCATATACTACTCATATGGAGATATGAGAATGGAGACACCTAATACGATGTGATTATATAGGAATATGCCACGATCTATATGAATCTCTCACAAATATCCGTTACATGGGGAGATTCATATATATCGACAAATGATGACTATATATTGGTGATCTTAATCCTGAGTGTCTTACTGACTCTTTCAGGTTAGATCGTGATTTTTACCATGGGTGAGATCGGAGTAGCAGTCTTGATCAATATCTCTGTATATTGGAATCACGGTTTGCCTTGTGGCTGGGAAGGTCTGTACACAATAGTGGAATCTACTCCTTCTTACGAGAACTAGAGAAGTAGTTCCTTTAAGGGTTGATTCGGGGCTTGAACAATTAAGAGCGCTCACCTTCTTCCGTAAAGGAATGAAGGATATAATTG
This sequence comes from Dipteronia sinensis, assembly GCA_033220585.1. NCBI lineage: Eukaryota > Viridiplantae > Streptophyta > Magnoliopsida > Sapindales > Sapindaceae > Dipteronia > Dipteronia sinensis. The sequence continues at coordinate 32,280,608 of CM065638.1, forward strand.
TTCATTAGAGAATCAATGATACTTAATGGAAAAGATATAATTAGAGGGGTATAAAGGACTTTATGACCCAGCTCTAATTATGAACTAATTGTGGAGGATCATACCATATGTAATAGCTATATCGATGGACACTAAATTTTGGTTTATGTAAAAACATTTACAGTTACGAGAGTGCAGCCTCGGGTTTTTAGTGGAGTAACTCCGAGGTTAATAATCATAAAATATTAATTAAAGAGTTTAATTAATTTTTTGTAAGGATTATTGGAGCTCAAGACAGTGGGTTCATTAGATCCACTTGCTAGCCCGGAATGTTGATAGTATCAAAGGTCTCGGTTAATTAATTGGATGGTTCAATTAATTATGTTACGAAAGTAATAAAAATTTTATTCAGGCAATTAATTAAATAATGTGATTATTTAATTAATAGATTAATAATTAAATATATTAAATAATGTGATTATTTAATTGTATTAATAATCATGAATTATTAATTGAATTAATTATTTTTTGGAGGTTAAAGGTTCGAACTATGACTAATACAAAAAGATTAAAAAGTAATAAAAATTATTTTAAATCCTATAGGTCAGAAGTTCAAGTCTTAATATGATTTGGAATCATATCTTAACTGGATAATTGAAACTGAAAACTTAGTTAATGGTGGAAAAAAAAGATTACATGTCAATTATTTTTTACACCAAGAGTCACCTCAACACACACTCTCTCTCCGTGTGTGTTCTCCAACAACCCAACTCCTTGGCTTCTCCCACCATTTCCTTTCTCTATCTATGAACAAAAAAAGCTTCAGACTTCTATGCTTCACCATTTTATTTCTTTCTCTATGAACAAAACAGCTTGGAGTCGATCGATTGTTTGTTTTCCGGCTGAAATTGAAACCTCTGTGGTAAACGCTCTGTATATTTTGTCTTGTATTCGATTTTTTTTCCTCTGAAATTTCTATATATCTTGTTTTTTTTTCTCGATTTTCTTTCTTTTTTCCAGAAATGAAATTTATGTATATTTTATTGTCCTTAGATAATGACGAAAAACAAATTTGTGAGGACATTTATTTTTAAAATAGAAGACACATCAAAAGAAACTTTAATGAAAAGTGTTTTTCTTTTAAGTTGTAGAAACCTTCTAGAACACCAATGTCTACTTTGCCTAATGTTCCCTTGCAAAGTTGCAAGTAGATGATGATGAAAGACGAGGATGTTAGGACATTCATTTTTTTAAATGGATTAATTACTAATTTAGTAAAGACATATCGAAGCTTGTTTGGTTGTGCTTTTGAAAAACCTCTATCGATAAAAGATCTACTTGTAGTAGATCTATTAGAAATAGAGTTTTTGAAGAAAAAAAAATTAAAATTGCTTGGTTGGTAGACTTTTTTTTTTAAAAAAGGTCTATTTGAAGAAGTACCTTTCTATGAGCTTTTGCCTGGTTGAGGTTTAAACTCTACTAACCTCTACTCAATTTCAAATAGACAATCTCAAAAGCCCAACCAAACATCTCTAAAAAAACTCAAATAGACGTTTGTAGACCTTTTGAGCCAGTAGAAAAGCTCAGTCAAACGAGCATTTAAACTAAAATTAATTGAATTTTTTTAAGTTGTAGAAGCTATCTTGAACAGCAATGGCTACTTGCAAGAATCCAAGCCTAATGTTCTCTGCATTCATTTTATTAATGAAATAAATCGTGATACAAAACAAATCCATAATATGATAAATACATAGAACAAGTTTCTGAGATAGTAACGTGAGAATGCAATAAAGTAGAACGTGATGATCATTTTAAACAATTTTTTTTCAGATTTAATGAAATGGGCGATATGCACAATGAAACTGGTGTTCGGTCTGAAGGACTTCAGGAACTATTATTGTAGTGAAAAATCGATATAAAGTGCAGCGGAAGAAACGAAAAATAGATTTCGTATGGTTTTAAATTTTTTCTCAAAGTTGAACCTTAACCTTTTAATTAATTAAACTTAGATATATACTGTTAGAGTTAAATACCTCTTGACGCGTGATCCGATTGACTTACGTCGATTGGTAATCCGCAAAATCTTTTCCGATGCCCGTGAACAGTACCCGCGTGAACAGTTATCGTGAACAGTACCCCCGCCGTGAACAGTGATCGTGAACAGTACCGCGAGATCTTCCAATCCGAACACGTACGTGACTCACCTAGGAGCGTGGTCTCCCTTTTTCTTTGAATTGCAAACCTGAGAATGGATGAACAAAGTTTTCTTTTTCTTTTGTTAGTCACAAAACAATCAAAAGAAGACAAAAATTATTCCGGTCACTTTTGAGTTCTCAATCTAATGATCGAAACTCGCGTGAACCTAATTCGATGTTGTACACAAGCTTATTGATAAACAAGCAATCAGTGTACTATCAAAGAATAATCTCTTCTCTCTTTTATTTGTTTAGTAGAATAAAAATTATCATTTTCTATGAATTGAGAAGAAGAAGAAAAATTGAATCATTCAATCAACTCTAGTGCCCGAATTCTATATGTGGTATTATATAGGTGGCCGAAATTTTGCTTCCTCTTCTATTTAGGATTGCCGAAATCTTCCTCTAAATGGACTAGGGTTGCCGCAAATCACATACCAAAAAGAGTTTGTGTTGCACCCTAATTTCCATCAACCTTTAGACTTCAAAACCTAATCCAACTCATAGATATTTTTATTCTTTTATTGACTAAATAAAAAGACTTCTTATTTGATTAAATAAATAAAATTAATTATTTATTTTCTTATCAAACAAGTCTTTTACTTTTAATATACTACTACCAATAGTATAACTTTAGGAAATATATTTCCTGATCAGAAAAAGATTTGTTTCTTAATTAAAAAATTAATTAATAAATTAACTAATTCTTATTTAATTAAAACAATGAAACAAAATAATATATTAGGTTAATATATACACCTTGCCGCCCCACTTATATAAATGGGCCATATATTATTTTCTTATTTCATTTAATCCATTGGACTTTAAATAAAAGCCCACATGTGAACCAGACCCATTCTTACTAAAAGAAACAAGCCCACATGTCTCCTTTTAATATATTAATATAATAGTACAGCCCATTAATTAAATAATAGACATATTATATTCTTGATATATTAAAAACAATTCTAGATGGACCCTTAAATCGGCCCGGTAGAATATATCAAGTGATCCATGCAAATACGTGTGGATTGGGGATCTTGGCGGGCTTTCTAAATTTAAGCTTCAATAGACACAACCTAATCACAATCAACAAATGATTCACTTAGGTCCAATCTATTAATTTTAACTCATTCCACTAAAGAGCTAAAATTGAACTCTTAAATAAAGATAGAATAAGGAGATGTTTCTAATTCATACCCTAGACAATCTTATAGGAGATGGTGTATCTTCGTGAATAATATCAGTAATCGCCAAGAGCTCATAGACCGCCTATAGCTCTCCAAGTTACCATATTTCCTCATATGACCACATTTCGAACTTGGTTACTTTGACTTGTCCAGAAGCCATGTTTTCAATAATCATTATTGAAAACTCAACGTTGAGATTTAATATCCAATACCTCAAAACATCCATATGATGATATTATACTCTCATTTAATAAATGGAGCCACGATGTCCATATCTATAAATGAAGTCCTCTATCGATTAACAAATGTATACCACCAAACTATCGAGGATAGACTATGCTATATAATCGTACTCATTGATAGCTCTAATGATAACACTTGCAACCATAAGTCCATCATTTATCTCAGGATTAAGATAGACTCTCCGATTGTCCTCTTTAATGAAAAGACTTATATCTAGTGACGGTTCTAGATAAAGTATTTCATTGTGATCCAGTTCAATGCACCTAGTGCACTAGATTCTTTTACTCAAAAACCTTTCGATGATTTTAGACTCATCATATTCATTTGATCTCACTCAAATGCTAGTAAAAGAATTCTACAACTTTAACAAGATAGAGGTGCCCAACCTTTAACTTAAGTTGTGAACGTTATTCAAGACTAACTAAAGAATTGTGTCTACCTCATACATATCCGGATGTATGAACAATTCTTCATGTCTCATAGTCTTTTGACCTTATGATTATTTACCTTGACAATTATAATAATAAATGCTATAAGTAATTGTAAGAATCAAAATTCACTTTATTAATATGAGAAGATTGTCAATTACAATATTACACTCTTGCCATTGAGCATAATCCTAACAATTATGGGGAGCTAATATTAATGTGTACATACCTCAAGTTAAACCAGAATGCAAGCCGAAGTTAGACCAAGAATTTGCATTAATAGATGATGTGCACGAGTTTTACAATCAATATGCAAAGGAGGCAGGTTTTAGTGTCAGAACTAATTCTATTAGAAAGAATAAAGATATCAATGAAATTGTGAGGAAATAATATGTGTGTTCCAAAGACGGAATGTCGTCTCAAGGAGTTACGAGTGAAAAGAAAATGCTTAGAGGGATAACTCATGAGAATTGTAATGCAAAACTTGCCGTTGTAAGGACAAAAATTGGCACATACAAAGTCCGTGTATTTGTAGAGGATCATAGTCATTCATTGACATCTCCTACAAAAGTACATTTATTAAGGTCTTGTCGGCATATGTCATTATACAAAAATCATTGTCCCAACAATTAGCGGATGTGAATATACCTACATGGAAACATGTTAGTTTCCTTGAATTGCAAGTAGGTAGTATAGAAAATGTGGGATGTATAGAGAGAGATTTTTATAATCACCAGAGAAATATGAGTAAGGAGTTGGAGGGACATGATGCTGATTTGTTGAATGAGCAATTTGTATCAAAGCAAGAGAAAAATCCTGTATTTTCTTTTGTAATAAAGAAATGTCAAGAAGATCGTCTAACTCACTGCTTTTGGATTGATGCAAAATCTATAAGAGCTTACAAGTATTTTGGTGATGTTGTAGTATTCGATAGTACTTACTACACAAATCGGTATGGTAATGATATTTGCTCCTTTCATAGGTGTCAATAATCATGGGTAAACAATAATTCTTGCATGTTCATTGCTTAATGATGAAACTAGCTGACTCTTTTGTGTGGCTATTGGAACAATTCAAGAGAAATAATCCCCGCGGACCACCCAAAATGATTATTATAGACCAAGATCCAGCTATGACCAATGCTATTTCCCAAGCTCTTCCAGATACATTTCACAGGTATTGTATCTGGCATATCTTAAAAAAAATCAGAAAAGTTGGATGCTGTGGTTTATAAGTATTACTATAAATATTTTCAAAAATACATATGGGAATCTTGCACTAAGGAGGAGGTTGACTCAACATGGATGACAATCATCGGCAAAAGTAAGTTGGTTGATAATGGGTAGCTTCAATCCATATACAAATCCTTTCAAAATGGGTTCCGGTATATGTGAACCACGTTTTCTCTACTGGTATGTCAAGTAGTCAACGAGTTGAAAGCTCTCATGCATTCTTCAAGCGATTTGTTTCCAAAAGAAATTCATTAGTGGACTTTATAACACGGTTTAATAGGGCAATTGTACGGCAACGTCGTGAGGAGCTAATTGCTGATCATGTTGACATCATTGAGAAACCAGTGTTGAAAATGCCGAATATGATTGAGAAGCAAATGGCTGAAACTTATACACGTAAGATTTTTTTATATTTCAAGAAGAATTATGGAACAATTTCTTTTATGATATTGAACTTGTAAGGGTGAATGGTGATCATTTTGTGTATACATTTAAAAGGTAAGATGAAATTAGTTGTCCAATAAGAGAAATTGTGTTTAAAAAGAGTTAGATTTTACATCATGTAGTTGTAAAAAGTTTGAGAGTGAAGGAAGTCCGTGTAGACACATTTTGACATATTTGAATCAAATGCAAGTAAGATCTTTGCCAAATCAATATATTTTGAAGAGATGGACTCAAACTGCAAAATGCAATTCATATATGAAGATGGCTTGGAAAATAATGATTTTTCCGATAAATCATTTATGGTGAGGCGTATGAGATTGTTCCAACTTGCTACATATGTTAATGATAAGGCAACATGTACTGAAGATGAGAGCAAGAGCTTGTAGGATATTTTGAACAATGCAATACTAGATATTAAATCAACATTGAGTTCAGGAGGTTCTGGAGGAGTTTCTGAAAGAAATAATGCAGTGCAACAAGTTTACAATGAACCTCTTGTTGTAACGGCTAAAGGGTGCGGTAAAAGATTAAAAAGAGGAAAAGAGAAGGGAAAAAATAAGGCAAATGATAGAGGTAGGCGTTGCAATGGATGTGGAAAAGTGGGACAAGCACATGATAAAAGAAATTGTCTGGTACTCAATAATAGGTATGAATGTAACTCCCCCAACAACTCTTTGTATATTTTGATATGTTTAAATCTTGCACATATTAAACTTTTTTTATTCGATTGCTATTTTATGTATTATTTGTCTGAAATGTAGTGATTCAGTATGTAACAATGACACCACAGATTTGACAGCGGAAGATGAAGATAGTGTTTCCTCTGCTGCAAGTAATTCTTTTACTTATGTATCACTTGTTTGTTAATTGTTACATTGAATATGTTGATTTAATGATTTTTTCCCTGTTCTTTTGCAGACTAGCATATTTTTCTAATCATGTTGAGGCTATTTTTTCACTGGGAAGCAAGCTAATTATGATGGCCTGCACTGTCGGAATTGAACTTCCTTAGCCTTTTATCTTTGAATATTTGATGGCTTGTAAAAGTTGAATTTGTTTACAATTATATTTGCTATTTATCTTTCAATTTTTTATGACTTGGAAGGAGTTGAAGTCGTTAATATCATTTTCTTTTTATCTTTCAATTCTTGATGGGTTGTAGTCGAACTCGTTTTCTTTTATCTTTCAATATTGATAATTTGTTCTCAGGGTTGATTCGTTATTGAATTCCTAAACTGACTATTTTTTAAGTTCGTGTGTATACAGGGCATTTCAGCGGCTGTATATTTCAAAATTTCAACTGTTGAAATGTACAAGTCAATAAGCAAAATTCATAATGATAAATTTTTCTAAATGATTTTGCTTGCAAACCTTAGGCTGTAAAAATGATTTCGCTTGCAAACCTTAAAACTACAGCCGCATAAAATGATTGTTTGATGGTGGCTTTCCAATCTCCTAACTATGCCATCTCTACAAAATTTTAACTTTGATAAATATCCACATAAAGTTTAAGGAGGCCTATATAATGATTGGAATTTATTCCGGTGTGAAAAACCATATAAGAACAAATCCACTCCAAGATACAATGACACCAAATATAAGGTTTCAACTTCGATTAAGTTTCAGTGATTATTCAAAATTTTGTAAACAATAAACTTAAAAGACAATGTTCCAAATTCATGAATACATTTTCTTTTGAACTATATGGGTAGGCAATCGATGTTCCCATCAACAAAATAAGAATGCTTCTCAAAAAGCTACTCCCTTGCAAAGACCCTTGGTATGATGGTTGTTTCATGTCTGACAACTTCCAGAAACTACAATATCCCCAAACACATCCTGGAAAGAAGAAAAATAATTCAAAAATAAAAAAACAAAATATACCTAACATTTACCTTAAATGTTTGGAATTTCAACTTGAAAACAAAAAAAGCGATCGATCTAAAGCTTCATCGTATTTAATTTCGGTTCAAAACCGCCACTAATCAAATCTCGATTTGATAGAGAGAAGTCTAGATGTTTTTTTGAAGAAAAATCTAGAAGTATTTTCGCAGACGAAAAAAAATGGTTAAAAATGGAAGCTTTTAATAGGGAGAAGTCTAAAGTTTAAAAAAATGGCGACCAATTTCTTGTCTTGAAAAAAGAAGCTTTCACAAAAGAAATTTCATCTCTGAAAAACGGAAAGAAAATCGCTAATTGTTTGGTACGGTGAGTTTTAGGGTTTTGGATATTAATGTAATATTAATTTTTTCATGTATTATTAATTCTGGGTTGTATTATTATTATTATTATTTATGCTATAATTTATTTTTATTGATGTAAATCGACGATCCGGAAGGCGTAGAACAGCAGCCGGACGCGCAATATATGTGCAAAGCCATCGCATATCCATGCGCAATTGTTGCCCAATATGCAGATGCAATATACAATTATTAATTTGTGCGTTACACTGCTGTATCACAATATTGTATATTGTAGCATTGTGTTGCAGGTGTCATGCACTCCCATGTGCAAGTGTTGCACATGCATTGCTAAACTGCCATGCACGCTGCGCAATTGTTGCACATAGTGCAGTAACCATGCACGCTTGGTGCAGCGCAAGGCTGCCCTTGCGCAAGGGGCAGCGCTGCAACGAGGCCCATCTGTGCGAACAAGGCCACGCACGTAATGCATTAGGGCTGCACGTTCGCAAGCGCTAGGGCTGTGTGTACGTGAGTGTGTTTGGGTTGATTTTGGGAAATCCCGAGCCACCAAAAAATGTTAGAGTAACATTTGGGCTTTATAGGGTTTAATCCATGAGATGGATCCATTAAAAATAAATCAAGTTGGATTTGATTTTTTGGCCCGAAAGACACAGAATATTCAGAAGACAAGACTTGAAGATTTGGAATTACAAGAAGACCAAGGAATGCCTTGGATATTTTTTGTAATTAGAAAAAAAAATTAAGTTAGATAAACTCATCGTATTCGGTCAATTTATGTATGCTTTTATTATGTGATAATTAAAGACTTGTCATGCATACACATGTCATATAGATTAATAGTGCCCACAAGTGCATTTTATTAAATGTCATACATGCATAATAGTCTATCATATTATATGTTTTATATTTTTTAATGTGATTACTAAAATTAGTAATTCACATAATTGGCTATTAGTTGGGTCCACTTATAATTATTAGGATTAATTTGATTAAGGACCTAATAATAATTGGACTAATAAATGTGTTTTAGTTTTAATAGTTAAAACTTGGTAAATCACATTATTAATTCTAGTCTTAGTAAATTAGTTTACATAGATTAGAATTAGATTAATAAACTAGATTTTTTAATTGTTAAAAAATCTGAGAGTTTAATAATTAGTTATAGAATGAGATTCTACTAATTTACTAAAATGCCCTAGACACATAGGGTTACATTAGCCGTTAATTCTTAGTATAATCTTGGTGCATTAATAAATGAAAACCCTAACCAGAAAATAGTGAATGGATGAGGGATATATTACAATATATCCCATGGTCTCCATCGTTAGTTCAACACCGTGAGATTCAAGTGGGGTCTCGAGACGACTTTGTTTCGTCCTCCCTAAAGAAGGTGTCCATCAGAGTCAATATCAAGGTTGACTTCCTAACGGATAGGATTTATGAATGTATTCTGGGATTAACTGACCCTAAGGAAACAATTCTCATGTTAATTTCATGAGATCTGAAATGATTGGTCACAATCACAAAGGAGTTAATAAAATTGGTTTATTAAGATCCTTACTGAAACAAACGATGGTTGAATGATATAAGAATAAGAGTTATTCTGGTATATCATTTGACTAAGAATGTCTCGGTCTAACATGCAAGTACTTGACCGTCCCTAAGATGACACTTGCTTGTGGAATGTTGGATTGTCGTGGCGTAGTAACAATTTTTTAGGGTTTATTTCTTGTTCATTGAACATATTCATGCATCATGGTTAATTTTATGCCAAACTTTTACATGTGATGAATGTATGAGATGAATGAAATCTTTTATTTATATTTTTAGCAATGTCGTCTACACTTTTACAAATCCTCGCTAATGAAAAATTAACCAAAGAAAATTGTACAAAGTGGAAAAATCACATTAACGCAATCCTGGTAACTAAAGACCTAAAATTCGTGCTAACAGAGGAATGTCCTCCAGAACCTGGTGCGAATGCCTCATCAAATGTTCGTAAGGCACACCAAAAATGGGTCTCAACTGATGAGATGGCCCGAATATATCTGTTAGCTAGAATGACAGACGTGCTTATCACCAAGCACGAGGCAATGACTACAGCATTCGAAATCATAGAGTCATTGCAGGCTATGTTCGGGCAGTCATCCTAGCAAAAACTGCATGAAACCGTTTGTTTCGTAATGCCTGCTAGGATGAAGGAGGGTTCATCGGTCCGGGAACATGTCATGGGCATGATGTCCAACTTCAACACAGCTAAGGTCAATGGTGGGGCCATTAATGAGGCTAGCCAGGTGAGCATCAAACTGATGACTCTTCTGAAGAGTTTCGATCAGTTTAAAAGCAAATACGAGATGAACAAGTTGAAGTTCAGACTAACTTAGCAGCTGAATGAGTTCACTACCTTTGACTCCATGACTAAGGACCACAAGCTAAGATCGGTGAGGCAAATGTTGCCGAACCATCTTTTTTTGGGTCTAAGAAGAAAAGGTCTGCTGGAAAGGCTAAAGCAAATCCAAAGAAGAAACCGGCCGAAAGCAAGAAAAAAAGCACCTCAACTGATAAAGTAAAAAGGAAGTGTTTTCATTGTGATAAGATCGGTCACTGGAAGAGGAACTGTACTCAGTACCTCAAGGAGCTCGCTAAGAAGAAAAAGGATAAAGGTAAATATGATTTACTTGTTATTGAATCATGTTTAGTGGAAGATGATTCTGTAGGGAAAAATTGCTTAAAACCGCAGCGGAAGGCGAAAAAATAATTTTCGTATAGTTTAAAATTTTTCTAAAGATTTGAACCTTAACCCTTTAATTAATTAAACTCAAATATACGGTTAGAGTTAAATACCTCTTGTCGCGTGATCCGATTGACTTACGTCGATGGTAATCCGCAAGATCTTCAATCCTAGCACGTACGTGAATCACCTAGGAGCGTGGTCTCCCTTTTTCTTTGAATTGCTTACCTTAGAATGGATGTATGGAATTTTTGATCTTGATCTTCAATAGTAAAACACCAAGAGCCTAAAAAAATAGTTCCGGTCACTTTTGAATTCACAATCAATATGATTGAAACTCACGTAACCCTAAATCGAAAGTGTGCACAAAACCTTTTGATGTTAAAGGCTTGTAAGTGCACTATCGAATGAGAACTTATTTTCTTTTTCTCTCTTGGCCGAAAATCTATGTGTATAGAGTAGGATTTTTTATTTTCAAAACAAACAAAAATCTCTCTCTATTTTGCTTCTTAGTGGCCGAAAATTCATAACCTTATATTTATAGGTTGGCCGAATTTTCTCCTTCACCAAGTAGGGTTGGCCGAATTCATTAAATAGTAAATCTAGGGTTGGTTAATTTCCTTACTTGAAAAGGAATTGTCCTTTTCCCTAATTCCTATCAATTCAAGAATCCTAACCCTTGTAGGACTAGTGGTGGCCGAATTCTTTGTATAATAAGGAGTGTATATGGACTTAATCCTTACCACATTAGGACTCATATCACTTAAAAGAATTCCAACCCTAATCCAACACATAGTTTTTAATTTACTGATCAGGAAAAGATTTTGATTTAAACTTATTAATTAATTAAATAATTAATTAATTCCCATTTAATCAAAACAATAAAATAAAATAATATCTTGGGCTATTTTATTTAGCCTTGCCGCCCACACCATGTATATATGGGCCCAATATTATTTTTCTTATTTTATTTAATCCATTAGACTTTAAATAAAAGCCCACATGTGAACCAGACTTATTCTTACTAAAAGAAACAAGCCTACATGTCTCCCTTTCATATATTAATATAATAGTGCAGCCCATTAAATAAATAATAGACATATTATAATCTTAATATATTAAATGCAATTCTAGATGGACCCATAAATTGGTCCGGTAGAATATATCAAGTGATCCATGCAAGTATGTGTGGATTGTGGATCTTGGCGGGCTATCTAAATTTAAGCTTCAATAGACATAACCTAATCACAATCAACAAATGATTCACTTAGGTCCGATCTATTAATTTTAACTCATTCCACTAAAGGGCTAAAATTGAACTCTTAAATAAAGATAGAATAAGGAGATGTTTCTCATTCATACCCTAGACAATCTTATAGGAGATGGTGTATCCTCGTGAATAATATCAGTAATCGCCAAGAGCTCATAGACCGCCTATAGCTCTCCAAGTTACCATATTTCCTCATATGACCACATTTTGAACTTGGATATTTTGACTTGTCCAAAAGCCATGTCTTCAATAATCATTATTGAAAACTCAACGTTGAGATTTAATATGCAATACCTCAAAACATCCATATGATGATATTATACTCTCATTTAATAAATGGAGCCACGATGTCCATATCTATAAATGAAGTCCTCTATCGATTAACAAATGAATATCACCAAACTATCGAGGATAGACTATGCTATATAATCGTACTCATTGATAGCTCAAATGATAACACTTGCAACCATAAGTCCATCATTTATCTCAGGATTTAGATAGACTCTCCGATTGTCCTGATAATGAAAAGACTGATATCTAGTGACGGTTCTAGATAAAGTATTTCATTGTGATCCAGTTCAATGCACCCAGTGCACTAGATTCTTTTACTCGAAAACCTTTCGAAGATTTTAGACTCATCATAACTCATTTGATCCCACTCAAATGCTAGTAAAAGAATTCTACAACTTTATCAAGATAGAGGTGCCTAACCTTTAACTTAAGTTGTGAACGTTATTCAAAACTAACTAAAGAATTGTGTCTACCTCATACATATCCGGATGTACAAACAATTCTTCATATCTCATAGTCTTTTGACCTTATGATTATTTACCTTGACAATTATAATTATAAATGCTATAAGATTTTGCAGAATCAGAAATCACTTTATTTATATGAAAAGATTGTCAATTACAATATTACACTCTTGCTATTGAGCATAATCCTAACAATCTCCCACTTGTGCTCTAGCAAATGTGTCATATCTATCATTCCCATGTTCTCTAGGTGCCCATCAAAACTCTTCTAAGGTAGAGCCTTTGTGAAGGGATCTGCTAGATTTTCTGCCGACGCGATTTTTGTAATCATCATGTCTCCCCTATGAACAATCTCCCTTAAAAGATGATACTTTCTTTCAATGTGTTTTCCTCTCTTATGACTTCTTGGTTCTTTTGAATTAGCCACTGGTCCACTGTTGTCACAGTAGATAGTGATCTGCTTATTCGCACTAGGAACTACTTCTAAGTCAATCAAGAATTGGCGAAGCCAAACAGCCTCCTTGGCAGCTTCGCATGCAGCTACATACTCTGCTTCCATGGTGGAGTCAGCAATACAAGATTGCTTGATACTCCTCCAAATGACTGCTCCTCCTCCAAGAGTAAACACAGATCCTGATGTGGATTTTCTAGAGTCAGAATCCGATTGGAAATCAGAATCTGTATACCCAACGAGGATTAAATCCCCTCCAGAGTATACAAGCATATTATCTTTCGTTCTCCTAAGATACTTGAAAATATGCTTGACTGCCGTCCAGTGATCAGGACCAAGTTTCGATTGAAACCTGCTAATTATGCCAACAGCAAAACAAATATTTTGTCTAGTACAGAGCATTGCATACATGAGACTTCCAACTGCCGAGGCATATGGAATTCTACTCATGAATTGCTCTTTATGCTCATTCTTAGGAACTTGTTCCTTAGAAAGTTTGATTCCATGCCTAAAAGGTAACATACCTTTCTTGGAATCTTGCATGGAAAACCTAGACAAGATTTTGTCTATGTATGAAGCTTGGGATAGTGCAATCGTTTTATTCTTTCTATCCCTTATTACTTGGATACCTAGAATAAAACTTGCTTCTCCTAAGTCCTTCATATCAAATTGTTTTGCTAACCATTCTTTTACTGATGTCAATACTCCCACATCGTTTCCAATGAGTAATATATCATCTACGTAAAGAATAAGGAAAACCAACTTGTCACCTTTGATCCTTTTGTATACACAAGGTTCTTCAAGGTTCTGTAAAAATCCAAAACCTTTTACAGCTTGGTCGAACCTTATGTTCTAGGATCTGGATGCTTGCTTTAATCCATAAATTGATTTCTGCAACTTGCATACCTTTTCCATTTGGCCCTTTTCAATGAATCCTTCTGGTTGCATCATATAGATGCTTTCGTCAAGACTTCCATTAAGGAAAGCTGTCTTGACGTCCATTTGCCAAATCTCTAAATCTAAAGATGCTGCAATGGATAAGAGTATCCTAATGGATTTAAGCTTGGCCACAGGAGAGAAGGTTTCCTCGTAATCGATACCTTCTTTCTGTGTGTAACCTTTAGCTATCAATCTAGCTTTAAAAGTTTCCACCTTTCCATCCATACCTCTTTTTCTCTTGTATACCCACTTGCACCCAATGGGTTTTATCCCTTTAGGCAAGTCTACAAGGGACCGGACTTTGTTATTGAACATTGATTCAATCTCGGATTGCATTGCCTTTTTCCAATGAAGACAATCAACATCCTCCATAGCTTCCTTGTACGTGTAGGGATCATCGTCATCCGGGAGATTCTCAACAGATTCTCCTAGACCGATATATCTTTCGGGTTGTGTTCTAACCCTCCCACTACGATGAGGAATGGTAGGTTGTTGATCTTGTGTTGGAGTGGAACTTACAATTGGGCTGGGTTGTGAAATCCTTGTGGAATTGTATCTCCTGACATCTCATTCAGGACAATTCTACTTTTGGGCACAAAATTATTCATATAGTCCTTTTCTAGAAATGAAACATTTGTTGAAACAAATACTTTTAGATCAGAAGGACTATAGAAATAATATCCTTTAGTTCCTTTTGTATACCCCACAAATATACATGTTTCCGAACGGGACTCCATCTTTTCTGTCTTTCCTTTCAACACATGTGCAGGACAACCAAATATCTCATGTGTTGTAAACTAGGCTTTCGCCCAGTCCACAATTCATGTGGGGTTTTAGGGACAGATTTAGATGGTATATCGTTTAGAATATATATTGCTGTTTGTAGAGCATATCCCCAAAAAGAAATAGGAAGTGTTGAATAACTCAACATTGATCTAACCATCTCTAAAAGAGTCCTATTTCTCCTTTCTGCTACCCCATTTTGTTGAGGTGTACCTGGTGCAGAAAGCTGAGAAACTATCCCATTATCAATAAGATATTGCTGAAACTCTCTAGATAGATATTCTCCACCACGATCAGATCTCAAGATTTTTATTTTTTTCTCAAGCTGATTTTTTACTTCAGCTTTGAATGCTTTGAACATATCAAATGCATCCGACTTATGTCTCATGAGATACACGTAACCAAATCTTGAGTAATCATCTGTGAAGGTGATGAAGTACTCATATCCACCTCTAGCTTGAATGCTCATAGGACCACATACATCAGTGTGTACTAGTCCTAAACATTCAGTGGCTCTTGCACCTTTGGTATTGAATGGCCTTTTGGTAATTTTACCTTCCAAACAAGATTCACAAGTTGGTAGATCATCAACCTTTAAGTCACTTAAAGGTCCGTCACATACCATTCTTTTAATCCTATTAAAGTTAATGTGACCTAGGCGTAAATGCCAAAGGTAGGTTTCATCTTTTGATAATTTTACTCTTTTATGATTAGGTTCCGTTATTTCTGTGTCTAACGAGTGAGAGATATTTCTATGCAAAAAGAATAGACCGTTTTCTAATGTACCTTTGCAAACAATTTTGTCATTCTTACTAATAATAAAAGCTTTATTAAAAGTAACCGAATATCCAAATTTATTTAAACAAGAAACTGAAATTAAATTCCTCTTGAATTGAGATACATAATAAACGTCTATTAAATCTAAATGCCTACTAGAATCTATAATAACTCTAATATCTCCCACTGCACTTGCAGACACTAACGATTCGTTGCCCAAGCGCAAATTGATTTCGTTCTTATTCAGCCTTCTCCTTTCTTGGAACCCCTGTAAGGAATAACAAACATGATTAGTGGCTCCAGAGTCTATGATCCAAGAATCTGTAGAATCTGCCAGAAAACATGTTTCAAGATAATTAATATTACCTTCTTCCTTTTTGTTCTGGGACTTTGGGAAATTTCTTTTCCAATGTCCCTTTTCACCACAAAGGAAGCATTTCCCTTTGATCTTGGTTACTTTCTTGGTCTCCTTCTTGGTAGGCCCAAGTTGCTTTTTCTCCTGTTGTTTCTTGACATTCTGACGGGTCTTAACAGTAGCAACTTTACAAACCATATGAATCTCTTGACCTTTGCTTTTCACAAGGATCTTTTCAACGCTTTGAACATCTTGCATCAGGCCCTGCAAGGTGTATTCCTTTTTGTTCAAGGTGTAGTCCAACTTGAACTGATCAAAGGAATCTAATAGTGAGTTAACAACCATGTCAATTTTGGTCTCACTATCTATCTCAGCGCCATTTAATTCTGCAATATTTAGATGTGCTATGACTTTCATCATGTGATCTTTCACATCATGTCCAGGTTTCATCCTAAGATTCATAAAAGCAGTCACTGCCTCTCTCTTAGTCGTCCTAAACCTCATCGCAAACATCTCTTCCAGAGACATCATAATATCTGCAGCAGACCCCATTCCTTCATGCTGCTGTTGCAACACGTCGGAGATAGTAGCCATAATGTAACATTTGGCCATATCATCTGAGGTTTTCCACTGCTCATACTCATCTCTTTGCAAAATACTTGATTCATTATTAGGAGCAGGTGGTTTAGGAGTAGTTAGAACAAACTTATGTTTTTCACTTTGCAGCAACAACCCAATTTTCCTTTTCCATGTGACATAATTATCTCCAGTTAAAATATTATCTTTCAGGATGTTCATAAGTGATGGGGTCATGATTTCTGAATAAAACAAAAAGCATATATAAGTAAATAATCATGATAAAGCACTTTCGAATATTTATCTTCAATTAATTAAATAACTCAATCGTGAAAAATTCAACGGTGATCCAACACCGATAAATGTTACGCCTTCTTCGGGAGTTCGCACCATTTACTAGTTGGACTAGGTCCCACCTAATTGTTAACATAACAACCAGCATTTTCAATTTTAGCCTTGCAATTTTATTAACAAGAACTCTCGGAGATATTAATAAAATTACATTGAGTGTGTTACCAAGATATCGACCCTCAATTTTCTCTCACGAAAATCCCTCCTCTGGGAGTAGATCTCGTTTGAGTCAATTGTCTAGTCTATCCTTGTAACGAAGTATTTTGCTAAATTCCATTTATGGACGCCCCTCGGGGGGATTACTAATAAATAATAAAGCTCAACTAACCTTGGAGGCCATAGGTGTTCTAACACACCTTCTCCCACTCAATTATTTAATGCGTGTGATTAAATTCCAAAGAATGATTTTACCAAGTTATCTAGATGTCAATTAGATACCTAAATCATTCAATGCATGTTCATACCAAAAGAGATATATGAGTGGCACTCCTATTCTATATGACATGTTATCATACAATAACAAATATTGTAATATTTATACATAAAAATAAATAGCCACAATTTTGGTCCATCCTAGAAAAGCATGTAAATTACAATTGTAAGGAATACAAAAAAACTCCTTTCTTGGGGAACAAGACTTCAAGCGACCATCCCGCGCACGTAACTCGCGCGCCCGAAGATCACCAAGCAGCCCATGCGCACGCCTAGCCCATGCAAGGGCATGAGCTGCCGCATGGCCAGCCCATGCATGGGTCGCGCGCGCTGCTGCACCGCAACAAGCGCAGCTGCACTCTTGGTTGCGTGCGCGCTTGTTGTCTCGGTGCGCGCGGGTGCCAAGCTCGGTTCCGGATGCTCCAGTTTCTTCAAATCTTCGAGTCTTCAAATCTTGAATATATTACAACTTATTTTATACAATAAAATACAGTAGAAATAAATTTTTTTTTTATTTAAACTACTGCAGTATTTTTTTTTTTTTTACAAATAAAAAACAGCACTTATTTTTTAGTACAATAAAAAACTGCAGTATTTTTACAATAAAATTAATAAGAACTTAGCAACTACCAAGAAGGAATTATGGCAATAATAGACCACCCTTCTTGTTACAATTCCGAAACAAAAAATACATTGAAATTATAGGACTAAAATCGAGCAATAAAATTCACTTTATAACAACATATATAAATCCATACATTCCACATGTAATTATATATGCGAATACCTAGAGTACCATCTCTTTCTAAAACACGCATAATCACAATAAAAAAAAGGATTCACGTATATATACGTTAATTAATTAAATGGTACAACCAAGGCTCTGATACCCATTGTAGGGAAAAATTGCAGGGAAAAATTGCTTAAAACCGCAACGGAAGGCGAAAAAATAATTTTCGTATAGTTTAAAATTTTTCTAAAGATTTGAACCTTAACCCTTTAATTAATTAAACTCAAATATACGGTTAGAGTTAAATACCTCTTGTCGCGTGATCCGATTGACTTACGACGATGGTAATCCGCAAGATCTTCAATCCTAGCACGTACGTGAATCACCTAGGAGCGTGGTCTCCCTTTTTCTTTGAATTGCTTACCTTAGAATGGATGTATGGAATTTCTGATCTTGATCTTCAATAGTAAAACACCAAGAGCCTAAAAAAATATTTCCGGTCACTTTTGAATTCACAATCAATATGATTGAAACTCGCGTAACCCTAAATCGAAAGTGTGCACAAAACCTTTTGATGTTAAAGGCTTGTAAGTGCACTATTGAATGAGAACTTATTTTCTTTTTCTCTCTTGGCCGAAAATCTATGTGTATAGAGTAGGATTTTTTATTTTCAAAACAAACAAAAATCTCTCTCTATTTTGCTTCAAGGTGGCCGAAAATTCATAACCTTATATTTATAGATTGGCCGAATTTTCTCCTTCACCAAGTAGGGTTGGCCGAATTCATTGAATAGGAAATCTAGGGTTGGTTAATTTCCTTACTTAAAAAGGAATTGTCCTTTTCCCTAACTCCTATCAATTCAAGAATCCTAACCCTTGTAGGACTAGTGGTGGCCGAATTCTTTGTATAATAAGAAGTGTTTGTGGACTTAATCCTTACCACATTAGGACTCCTATCACTTAAAAGAATTTTAACCCTAATCCAACACATAGTATTTATTTTACTGATCAGGAAAAGATTTTGATTTAAACTATTAATTAATTAAATAATTAATTAATTCCCATTTAATCAAAACAATAAAATAAAATAATATCTTGGGCTATTTTATTTAGCCTTGCCGCCCACACCATGTATATATGGGCCCAATATTATTTTTCTTATTTTATTTAATCCATTAGACTTTAAATAAAAGCCTACATATGAACCAGACTTATTCTTACTAAAAGAAACAAGCCTACATGTCTCCTTTTAATGTATTAATATAATAGTGCAGCCCATTAAATAAATAATAGACATATTATAATCTTAATATATTAAATGCAATTCTAGATAGACCCATAAATTGGTCCGGTAGAATATATCAAGTGATCCATGCAAGTATGTGTGGATTGTGGATCTTGGCGGGCTATCTAAATTTAAGCTTTAATAGACATAACCTAATCACAATCAACAAATGATTCACTTAGATCCGATCTATTAATTTTAACTCATTCCACTAAAGGGCTAAAATTGAACTCTTGAATAAAGATAGAATAATGAGATGTTTCTCATTCATACCCTAGACAATCTTATCGGAGATGGTGTATCCTCGTGAATAATAGCAGTAATCGCCAAGAGCTCATAGACCGCCTATAGCTCTCCAAGTTACCATATTTCCTCATATGACCACATTTTGAACTTGGATATTTTGACTTGTCCAGAAGCCATGTCTTCAATAATCATTATTGAAAACTCAACGTTGAGATTTAGTATCCAATACCTCAAAACATCCATA
This sequence comes from Dipteronia sinensis, assembly GCA_033220585.1. NCBI lineage: Eukaryota > Viridiplantae > Streptophyta > Magnoliopsida > Sapindales > Sapindaceae > Dipteronia > Dipteronia sinensis. The sequence goes on from CM065638.1 coordinate 32,300,447, forward strand.
TGATGATATTATACTCTCATTTAATAAATGGAGCCAAGATGTCCATATCTATAAATGAAGTCCTCTATCGATTAACAAATGAATAACATTAAACTATCGAGGATAGACTATGCTATATAATCGTACTCATTGATAGCTCAAATGATAACACTTGCAACCATAAGTCCATCATTTATCTCAGGATTTAGATAGACTTTATGATTGTCCTGAAAATGAAAAGACTTATATCTAGTGACGGTTCTAGATAAAGTATTTCATTGTGATCCAGTTCACTGTACCCAGTGCACTAGATTCTTTTACTCAAAAACCTTTCGATGATTTTAGACTCATCATAACTCATTTGATCCCACTCAAATGCTAGTAAAAGAATTCTACAGCTTTATCAAGATAGAGGTGCCCAACCTTTAACTTAAGTTGTGAACGTTATTCAAAACTAACTAAAGAATTGTGTCTACCTCATACATATCCGGATGTACAAACAATTATTCATATCTCATAGTCTTTTGACCTTATGATTATTTACCTTGACAATTATAATTATAAATGCTATAAGATTTTGCAGAATCAGAAATCACTTTATTTATATGAAATGATTGTCAATTACAATATTACACTCTTGCTATTGAGCATAATCCTAACAGTTTCTTGACCTTCTGACGGGTCTTAACAGTAGCAACTTTACCAACCATATGAATATCTTGACCTTTGCTTTTCACAAGGATCTTTTCAACGCTTTGAACATCTTGCATCAGGCCCTGCAAGGTGTATTCCTTTTTGTTCAAGGTGTAGTCCAACATGAACTGATCAAAGGAATCTGATAGTGAGTTGACAACCATGTCAATTTTGGTCTCACCATCTATATCAGCGCCATTTAATTCTGCAATATTTAGATGTGCTATGACTTTCATCATGTGATCTTTCACAGCCTGTCCAGGGTTCATCCTAAGATTCATAAAAGCAGTCACTGCCTCTCTCTTAGTCGTCCTAGACCTCATAGCAAACATCTCTTCCAGAGACATCATAATATCAGCAGCAGACCCCATTCCTTCATGCTACTGTTGCAACACGTCGGAGATAGTAGCCATAATGTAACATTTGGCCATATCATCTGAGGTCTTCCACTGCTCATACTCATCTCTTTGCAAAATACTTGATTCATTATTAGGAGCAGGTGGTTTAGGAGTAGTTAGAACAAACTTATGTTTTTCACTTTGCAGCAACAACCCAATTTTCCTTTTCCATGTGACATAATTATCTCCAGTTAAAGTGTTATCTTTCAGGATGTTCATAAGTGATGGGGTCATGATTTCTGAATAAAACAAAAAGCATATATAAGTAAATAATCATGATAAAGCACTTTCGAACATTTATCTTGAATTAATTAAAAAACTCAATCGTGAAAAATTCAACGGTGATCCAACACCCATAAATGATACGCCTCCTTCGGGAGTTCGCACCATTTACTAGTTGGACTAGGTCCCACCTAATTGTTAACATAACAACCAGCGTTTTCAATTTTAGCCTTGCAATTTTATTAACAAGAACTCTCGGGAGGATATTAATAAAATTACATTGAGTGTGTTACCAAGATATCGACCCTCAATTTTCTCTCACGAAAATCCCTCCTCTGGGAGTAGATCTCGTTTGAGTCAATTGTCTAGTCTATCCTTGTAACGAAGTATTATGCTAAATTCCATTTATGGACGCCCCTCGGGGGGATTACCAATAAATAATAAAGCTCAACTAACCTTGGAGGCCATAGGTGTTCTAACACACCTTCTCCCACTCAATTATTTAAGGGGTGTGATTAAATTCCAAAGAATGATTTTACCAAGTTATCTAGATGCCAATTAGATACCTAAATCATTCAATGCATGTTCATACCAAAAGAGATATATGAGTGGCACTCCTATTCTATATGACATGTTATCATACAATAACAAATATTGTAATATTTATACATAAAAATAAATAGCCACAATTTTGGTCCATCCTAGAAAAGCATGTAAATTACAATTGCACCGAATACAAAAAACTCTTTTTTTGGCGAACAAGACTTCAAGCGACCATCTCGTGCACGTAACTCGCGCGCCCGAAGATCACCAAGCAGCCCATGCGCACGCCTAGCCCATGCAAGGGCATGAGCTGCCGCATGGCCGGCCCATGCATGGGTCGCGCGCGCTGCTGCACCGCAACAAGCGCAGCTGCACGCTTGGTTGCGTGCGCGCTTGTTGTCTCGGTGCGCGCGGGTGCCAAGCTCGGTTCCGGTTGCTCCAATTTCTTCAAATCTTCGAGTCTTCGAATCTTGAATATATTACAACTTATTTTATACAATAAAATACTGCAGATATATATAAATATATATATATATATATATATATTTTTTATTTTTTAAACTACTGCATTATTTTTTTTTTTTTACAAATAAAAAACTGCACTTATTTTAATACAATAAAAAACTGCACTAAATTTTAATACAATAAAAAACTGCAGTATTTTTACAGTAAAATTAATAAGAACTTAGCAACTACCAAGAAGGAATTATGGCGATAATAGACCACCCTTCTTGTTACAATTTCGAAACAAAAAATACATTGAAATTCTATGACCAAAATCGAGCAATAACAATTCACTTTATAACAACATATATAAATCCATACATTCCACATGTAATTATATATGCGAATACCTAGAGTGTCATCTCTTTCTAAAACATGCATAATCACAATAAAAAGAAATAGATTCATGTATATATACGTTAATTAATTAAGGGTACAACCAAGGCTCTCATACCAATTGTAGGGAAAAATTGTTTAAAACCGCAGCGGAAGGCAAAAAAATAATTTTCGTATAGTTTAAAATTTTTTTAAAGATTTGAACATTAACCCTTTAATTAATTAAACTCAAATATACGGTTAGAGTTAAATACCTCTTGTCGCGTGATCCGATTGACTTACGTCGATGGTAATCCGCAAGATCTTCAATCCTAGCACGTACGTGAATCACCTAGGAGCGTGGTCTCCCTTTTTCTTTGAATTGCTTACCTTAGAATGGATGTATGGAATTTCTGATCTTGATCTTCAATAGTAAAACACCAAGAGCCTAAAAAAATAGTTCTGGTAACTTTTGAATTCACAATCAATATGATTGAAACTCGCGTAACCCTAAATCGAAAGTGTGCACAAAACCTTTTGATGTTAAAGGCTTGTAAGTGCACTATCGAATGAGAACTTATTTTCTTTTTCTCTCTTGGCCGAAAATCTATGTGTATAGAGTAGGATTTTTTATTTTCAAAACAAACAAAAATCTCTCTCTATTTTGCTTCTTAGTGGCCGAAAATTCATAACCTTATATTTATAGGTTGGCCGAATTTTCTCCTTCACCAAGTAGGGTTGGCCGAATTCATTGAATAGTAAATCTAGGGTTGGTTAATTTCCTTACTTGAAAAGGAATTGTCCTTTTCCCTAATTCCTATCAATTCAAGAATCCTAACCCTTGTAGGACTAGTGGTGGCCGAATTCTTTGTATAATAAGGAGTGTATATGGACTTAATCCTTACCACATTAGGACTCCTATCACTTAAAAGAATTCCAACCCTAATCCAACACATAGTATTTAATTTACTGATCAGGAAAAGATTTTGATTTAAACTTATTAATTAATTAAATAATTAATTAATTCCCATTTAATCAAAACAATAAAATAAAATAATATCTTGGGCTATTTTATTTAGCATTGCCGCCCACACCATGTATATATGGGCCCAATATTATTTTTCTTATTTAAATTAATCCATTAGACTTTAAATAAAAGCCCACATGTGAACCAGACTTATTCTTACTAAAAGAAACAAGCCTATATGTCTCCTTTTAATTTATTAATATAATAGTGCAGCCCATTAAATAAATAATAGACATATTATATTCTTAATATATTAAATACAATTCTAGATGGACCCATAAATTGGTCCGGTAGAATATATCAAGTGATCCATGCAAGTATGTGTGGATTGTGGATCTTGGCGGGCTATCTAAATTTAAGCTTCAATAGACATAACCTAATCACAATCAACAAATGATTCACTTAGGTCCGATCTATTAATTTTAACTCATTCCACTAAAGGGCTAAAATTGAACTCTTAAATAAAGATAGAATAAGGAGATGTTTCTCATTCATACCCTAGACAATCTTATAGGAGATGGTGTATCCTCGTGAATAATATCAGTAATCGCCAAGAGCTCATAGACCGCCTATAGCTCTCCAAGTTACCATATTTCCTCATATGACCACATTTTGAACTTGGATATTTTGACTTGTCCAGAAGCCATGTCTTCAATAATCATTATTGAAAACTCAACGTTGAGATTTAATATCCAATACCTCAAAACATCCATATGATGATATTATACTCTCATTTAATAAATGGAGCCACGATGTCCATATCTATAAATGAAGTCCTCTATCGATTAACAAATGAATACCACCAAACTATCGAGGATAGACTATGCTATATAATCGTACTCATTGATAGCTCAAATGATAACACTTGCAACCATAAGTCCATTATTTATCTCAGGATTTAGATAGACTCTCCGATTGTCCTGATAATAAAAAGACTTATATCTAGTGACGGTTCTAGATAAAGTATTTCATTGTGATCCAGTTCAATGCACCCAGTGCACTAGATTCCTTTACTCGAAAACCTTTCGATGATTTTAGACTCATCATAACTCATTTGATCCCACTCAAATGCTAGTAAAAGAATTCTACAACTTTATCAAGATAGAGGTGCCCAACCTTTAACTTAAGTTGTGAACGTTATTCAAGACTAACTAAAGAATTGTGTCTACCTCATACATATCCGGATGTACAAACAATTCTTCATATCTCATAGTCTTTTGACCTTATGATTATTTACCTTGACAATTATAATTATAAATGCTATAAGATTTTGCAGAATCAGAAATCACTTTATTTATATGAAAAGATTGTCAATTACAATATTACACTCTTGCTATTGAGCATAATCCTAACAGATTCTTCACCTTGGATAGTATATTCAGGGTCCACTAACCATGTTTGTTCTTCTTTGTAGTGGACTGATTCTTGGACGGAGCTAGAGGAGAGGGCCTTCTCGATGCATGTTAGGTCGGGGAATATCATGTCAGCAAGAGCAGTGGGAGTAGTTAGACTCCAATTTAAAAGGTTGTTTCATTATATTGAATAATGTTTATTTTATTCCTGGATTTACCAGAAACCTTATTTCTGTATCCAAGTTGTTTGAACAATTTTATTCAATTTCTTTTAATGATAAATTTGTTATTGTTTAAAGAAATGGATTAAATATATGTTAAGGTTTAATTGAAAACAACTTGTATGTGTTAAGGCCTTTAGTACATACAACACTGCTCAATGTTAAGATGTTTAAAGTTGAAAAACCTAAAACAAAATGACAAAAAAGTTTCTCCAGCTAATGCAACGTATGTATGGCATTTGAGACATGGCCATATCAACCTAGATAGGATAGACAGACTAGTAAAAATCAGACCCTTAAATCAGTTAAAAGTTGGCACCTTACCTGTCTGTGAATCATATTTAGAAGGTAAAATGACTAAAAGATCTTTTACTAGAAAAGGGCTTAGAGATACAGAACCACTATAGCTTATACATTCAGACGTTTACAGACCAATGAATGTTAAAGCAATGGGTGGTTATGAGTATTTTGTCACATTTATAGATGAATACTCAAGATACAGATATGTCTACCTAATGCAACGAAAGTCAGAAACTTTTGAAAAGTTCAAAGAATTTCAAGCTGAAGTCGAGAACCAATTGGGCAAGACAATCAAGGTTCTAAGATTGGATCATAGAGGTGAGTATCTTGACCAAGATTTCAAAGACTACTTGGTTGAGCATGGGATTGTGTCCCAACTCACAGCTCCTGGAACACCACATCATAAGGGTGTTACAGAGAGAAGAAACAAACCCTGATGGAAATGGTGAGATCTATGATTAATTTCTCATCATTACCAAACTCTTTTTGGGGATATGCACTACAAACAGCAGCCTACATTTTGAATGTAATCCCATCCAAATATGTTCCTATGACTCCCCTAGAGTTGTGGAATGGTTGAAAAGTTATTTTGTGACATTTTTGCATATGGGGGTGTCCAGTACATGTACTAAGAACAGAACTAGAAAGCTAGGCCCTAAATCTATGGTCTGCTTATTTGTAGGTTATTCCAAAGAAACTAGAGGTGGATAATTCTATAGTCCTAAAGAAAACAAAGTGTTTGTATCAACAAATACAACGTTTCTTGAGGAGAACTATATGAATGATCATAAACCTCAAAGTTAGATTGTGTTAAATGAGTTAAAGCATGGTATGACCAGTGCTCAATCAATAAGAGTTGTTGTTCCGCCTACGTCTGAAAGTCAGACGGTTCCTAGTCATACCACACTGCCACCTAAGCATAGTAGAAGGTTGTACGACAACCTGATCGCTATTTAGGTATTAGGGAGGCACAGGCTATCGTCTCTGATGAAAGTGTGGATGATCTATTGTCATTTAAACATGCAATGGAAGATTCTGGACAAAGAGGAATGGCTTAAAGCCATGAATCTCCAGATGGAGTCTATGTACTCCAACTCAGTCTAAGAACTTGTAGACTGACCAGATGGGATAAAACCCATTGGATATAAGTGAATTTACAAGAGAAATAGAGAAGTAGACAGGAAGGTAGAGACCTTTAAAGTAAGGCTAGTAGCAAAGGGTTATACCTAAAATGAGAGAGTTGATTATGAAGAGACCTTCTCGCCAGTAGCTATGTTTAAGTCTATTCAGATTCTCTTATCCATTGCTGCCTATTTCAAATTTGAAATTTTGCAAATGGACGTCAAGATTGTATTTTTCAATGGCAATCTTGATGAAAGCATATATATGATACAACCAGAGGAATTCGTGTCATAGGATCAATAGCAAAAAGTTTGCAAGCTGTAAAGGTCTATTTATGGACTTAAGTAGGCATCTAGATCTTGGAACATTATGTTTGATAATGCTATCAAAACCTATGAATTTGAGCAAAACGTCGATGAGCCTTGTGTTTACAAGCGGATCATTGACAAGAAGATAGTTTTCTTAGTCTTATATGTAGATGTATCCTACTCATTGGGAATGATGTAAGGGTATTATCAGAAGTAAAGGGCTGGCTGGCAAGCCAATTCCAAATGAAAGATTTAGGATAGGCGAGTTATGTTCTAGGGATCCAATTGATAAGGGAACGTAAGAATAAATTCTTGGCATTGTCTCGAGCATCGTACATCGACATGATTCTTGTGCGATTCTCGATGCAGAACTCCAAAAAAGGTTATTTACCACTCAGGCATGGAGTTCACTTGTCTAAGGAACAGTGTCCTAAGCCACCTCAAGAGATTAAGGATATGAGACAAGTTCCCTATGCAACAATAGTAGGTAGTCTCATGTATGCTATGTTATGCACGAGACCAGACATCTGTTGGGGTTTATGCCCTAAATATGTAATTTGTAAATGGATTTATGAAATAAATAAAAAGTAAAATTCAATTCCTTCCTGTTGTGTTGTTTAATTTATAATTTGTGCATATATTAACATCCTAGATTGCCAAATGTAATCTTGAATTGTGTATATGAGTGTCATATACGGATGTATATAGTAAGAGACGTGCAATCTAAAGAGACCATAGATAGCAAATAAAGCTGGGTTCTTTATTTGTGGTTAATCTATAGCTGCGGTCCATTCTGTAATATACGGTGATTCTATCATGGATCATTCATATGAGATATGGAATGGAGGCACCTTGTATGATGTGATCATATAGGATTTGGCCATGATCTATATAAATCTCTCACCAAGATCCGTTTACTGATGAGATTCATATATATCAACTAATGATGGCTATATGTGGGTGATCTTAATCCTGAGTGTTTTTATCGACTCCTTCAGGTTAGATCATGGTCTTTGATATACTATGGGTGAGGTCGGATGCAGTTCCTGATGAATATGCTCCGTATGTTGGGATTGCGGTTTGGCTTGTGGCTGGGAAGATTTGTACACAATAATGAAATCCACTCCTTCTTGTGAGAAGTAGATGGTAGTTCCCTTAAGGGTTAATACGGGGCTTGGACAATATGAGCGCTCTTCTAATTCTGTGAGGAAATAGGATTTATTTTCCATTAGAGAATCAGCGGTAGTTAAAGGATATATGTAATTAGAGAGGTATAACGGGCATTATGACCCAGCTCTAATTATGAACTACTGTGGAGCATCACACCATGTTTAAAAGCTATATCGATGGACATCAAGTTGTATCGGTCTGTGTAAAAGCGTCTGCAGTTGAGAGAGTGCAGCTTCGTTTTTTTAGTGGAATAACACCAGAGTTAATAATCAAGGAATATTAATTACAGAGTTTAATTAATGATTCCGAGGATTATTGGAGCTCAAAATACTGTGAGTCAATTAGGTCCCTTTGGTAGCCCGATCGATTTAGGTAACAAGGGTCACGGTTAATTTAGTGGATTGTCCAATTAATTATATTATGAAAGTGACACGTATTTATTCGGGAATTAATTGAATAATGAGATTATTTAATTAATGAATAATTGTGATTAAATAAATTAAATAATAAGATTATTTAATTATGTTATTAATTACTAAATGGAGGGTATTAGTTGATATTTGATTTTAAATAGAATAAGATAATATGATTATTTTATTTTATTAAATTAAATATTTGAAATTGAATTCAAAATGTTTAAATTCAAAATATATATTTAATTATCTTTTAAAATAAAAAATATGAGATATCATTTTAAATGATTTAGTTTTAAAATTAAAAAGATATCAATTAAAGAGTTTTAGTTATATTTATATATACGAGATATATATTTTTTGATAACAAACAGATGACACAGACAACTGATGATATTCAATTTGTATGTGATACAAATTGATGTGTGCGTGACTCAAAATTAAAAAAAGAGAAAAAAACGCATCAGCTCAATTGGGTGAGTATTTGGTATGCGTGAGAGACAAATAAAAAAAAAGAGGAAATGCACAATAGCACTATTGAAAGAAAAAAAAATATTTTTTTGAACAACTAGAATGGTTCTAGATATTTTTCTCTTGGAAGAAATTGTTTCATCTTCTTTTCTCTATATCCTCCTAAGTTCCTGAGTACATGATGCGCCCACACGCAGTTACCAGTTCCAGGAATAGCTAGTAAGATCAGTGGTACAGACCAGAAGCATATCGAAAAGTGGAGGAGCCTCCAAACGGTGGTAAGGTTCTAATTTTTTTTTATTGATTACAATTTCTTGTGTTTACATATTGTATGTATTAGTTCCAAAAAATAATTACGATCTCAAATTCACTGGTTCCAGATCGTTTACGATTTCTATAAAATTTTAAAACCTACTTCCGCTGCGTTACCAACAATTGGTATCAGAGCCAATTTTTTTTTTCCGAATAGGAAATTATTTTTGATGCTCATGTATGTATGATTGTGTAGGCACTGTTTAAATTGACTATATGTTTTTTTTATATGTATATTAAATTTGTTAATTTACAAAAACATGATTGATCGTTAATTATATGGTACTGTGGATTTTGGGTTCATGGGTTGTATTTTATATATATATATATATATATATATATATATATTTTCTGTTATTGTAATGTAAAAAAAATGTAATCTATATTGAAGACCTAAAAAAATTGACGAAAGGACGAAATCGGAAAATGGTGTAGTTTCCCAACTCACAGCTCCTGGTACACCTCAGCAAAATGGTGTAGCGGAGAGGAGAAATAGAACCTTGATGGAAATGGTGAGATCTATGATTAGTTTCTCATTATTACCAAATTCCTTTTGGGGATATGCGTTGCAAACAGAGGCATACATTTTGAATGTAGTGTCATCCAAATCTGTTCCTAAGACTCCCCTAGAGTTGTGGAATAGTCGTAAAGCTAGTTTTTGACATTTCCGCGTATGGGGGTGTCCAGTATACGCGCTAAAGAACAAAAGTGGAAAACTAGACCCCAAGTCTGTGGTTTGCCTGTTTGTAGGATATTCCAAGGAGACCATATGTGGACACTTTTATAGTCCCGAAGATAACAAAGTATTTATATCGACAAATGCAACATTACTTGAGGACAATTATATTAGTGACCATAAACCTCATTCGAAGATTGTATTGAATGAGTTGGAGCCTGGTGAGACTAGTGCTTCATCAACAAGAGTTGTTGATCCACAAATATCTGAGAGTTAGATAGTTCCTGATCAGGAAACACTATCACCTAGACGTAGTACGAAGGTTGTGAGACAACCTGAACGCTCTTTAGGTATATGTGAGGGACAAAGTGTTGTCATTGCTAATAATGTGGATGATCCATTGACATTTAAGAATGCAATGGAAGATCCTGATAAAGAGGATTGGCTTAAAGCCATGAATCTCCATATGGAGTCTATGCACTCCAACTCAGTCTGGGATCTTGTAGACTTACCGGATGGGGTAAAACCCATAGGATGTAAGTGGATCTACAAGAGAAAGAGATGAGTAGACGGGAAGGTAGAGACCTTTAAAGCTAGACTAGTGGCTAAAGGTTATACCTAGAAAGAGGGGGTTGATTATGAAGAGACCTTCTCATCAGTAGCCATGTTTAAGTCTATTAGGATTCTCTTATCCATTGCAACCTATTTCAATTATGAAATTTGGCAAATGGACGTCAAGACTGCGTTCTTGAATGGCAATCTTGACGAGAGCATCTATATGATGCAACCAGAGGGATTCGTGTCTCCAGATCAAGAGCAAAAGGTTTGCAAGTTGTAAAGGTTCATCTATGGACTTAAGCAAGCATCTAGATCTTGGAACATCAGGTTTGATGATATGATCAAAACCTGTGGCTTTGAGCAGAACGTCAATGAGTCTTGTGTCTACAAGCGCATCATTGACAAAAAGGTAGTTTTCTTAGTCCTATACGTGGATGACATCCTACTCATTGGGAATGATGTGGGAGTATTATCTAATGTAAAGGGCTAGCTGGCTAGCCAATTCCAAATGAAAGATTTGGGAGAGGCAAGTTATGTACTAGGGATCCAACTTATAAGGGATCGTAAGAACAAACTCATAGCACTGTCTTAGGCATCATATATCGACAAGATTCTTATGCAATTTTCGATGAAGAACTCCAAGAAAGGTAATTTACCTTCTAGGCATGGAGCTCACTTGTCTAAGGAACAGTGTCTTAAGACACCTCAAGAAGTTGAGGATATGAGACGTGTACCCTATGCATCAGCAGTATGTAGTCTCATGTATGCTATGTTATGCACGAGACCGACATCTGTTATGCAGTTGGAGTAGTCAACAGGTACCAGTCCAACCCAGGATTAGATCATTAGGTTGCTGTCAAGAATATTCTCAAGTATCTTCGGAGAACGAGAAACTATATGCTAGTGTATTCTAGACAGAATTTGATCCAGTTAGGATACACAAATTCTGATTTTTCAATCAGACAGGGATTCTAGGAAATCCACGTCTGGATCAGTATTTACCCTAGGTGATGGAGCCATTGTGTGGAGAAGTATAAAGCAATCTTGCATTGTTGACTCCACCATAGAAGCCGAATATGTAGCTGCTTGTGAAACTGCTAAAGAGGCTGTCTGGCTCCGTAAGTTCTTGACTGATTTGGAAGTTGTTCCAGATCTGGATAAGCCCATCACACTTTATTGTGATAACAGTGGTACTGTGGCTAATTCCAAAGAACCAAGAAGCCACAAGAGAGGGAAGCATATAAAGAGAAAGTATCATCTCATTAGAGAGATAGTGCAGAGAGGAGATGTGGTCGTCACCAAGATAGCCTTACAAGACAATCATGTTGATCCATTTACGAAGACATTACCGGCTAAAGTGTTTTCGGGTCACCTAGATGGTCTATGGTTACAAAACATGTCTCACATGCTTTAGTGCAAGTGGGAGATTGTTGGGGTTTATGCCATAAAGATGTAATTTGTAAATGGAATTATGAAATAAATAAAAAAGAAAAGTTCAATTCATTCTTGTAGTGTTGTTTAATTTATAACTTGTGCATATATTAACATCTTAGATTGCCTGATGTAATCTTGAACTGTGTATATGAGTGTCATATACGGATGGATACGATAAGAGACATGCAATCTAAAGAGTCCATAGATAGCAAATAAAGCGAGGTACTTTATTTGTGGTTAATCTATAGCTGCGGTCCATTCCGTAATATACGGTGATTCTATCCTGAATCATTCATATGAGATATGGAAATGAAGGCACCTTGTATGATGTGATCATATAGGATTGAGCCATGATCTATATGAATCTCTCACCAAGATCCGTTTACTGATGAGATTCATATATATCAACTCATAATGGCTATATGTGGGTGATCTTAATCCTGAGTGTCTTATCGACTCCTTCAGGTTAGATCGTGGTCTTTGATATACCATGGGTGAGGTCGGATGCAATTCCTGATCAATATGCTCTGTTATTGGGATTGCGGTTTGGCCTGTGGATGTGAAGGTTTGTACATAGTAATGGAATTCACTCATTCTTGTGAGAAGTAGATGGTAGTTCCCCTAAGGTTTGATTCGGGGCTTGGACAATATGAGCGCTCTCCTAATTCTGTGAGGAAATATGATCTATTATCCATTAGAGAATCAACGGTACTTAAAGGATATATGTAATTAGAGGGGTATAACGGACATTATGACCCAGCTCTAATGTCCGTTATACCCCTCTAAATATGAACTACTCTGGAGGAACACATCATGTGTAATAGCTATATCGATGGACACCGAGTTGTATCAGTCTGTGTAAAAGCGTCTGCAGTTGAGAGAGTGCAGCTTCGGGTTTTTAGTGGAATAACATCGGAGTTAATAATCAAGGAATATTAATCAAAGAGTTTAATTAATGATTCCGAGGATTATTGGAGCTCAAAATATTGTGGGTCTATTAGGTCCCCTTGCTAGCCTGATCGATTTAGGTAACAAGGGTCATAGTTAATTAATTTGATTGTCCAATTAATTGTGTTACGAAATTGATATGTATTTATTCGGGAATTAATTGAATAATGAGATTATTTAATTAATGAATAATGGTGATTAAATAAATTAAATAATAAAATTATTTAATTATGTTATTAATCACTAAATTGTGGGGTTAGTTGATATTTGATTTTAAATAGAATAAGATAATATGATTATTTTATTTTATTAAATTAAATATTTGAAATTGAATTTAAAATGTTTAAATTCAAAATAAATATTTAATTATCTTTTAAAATAAAAGATATGAGATATCGTTTTAAAAGATTTCGTTTTAAAATTAAAAAGATATCAATTTAAGAGTTTTAGTTATAATAATAATTTTTATATATATATATATATATATATATATATATATATTGTATTGATAACAAACAGATGACACACGCAACTGATGATATTCAATTTGTATGGGATACAAATTGATGTGTGCGTGAATCAAAATTAAAAAAAGGAGAAAAAAACGCATCACCTCAATCGGGTGAGTATTTGGTATGCGTGAGAAACAAATAAAAAAAAAAGGAAAGACAATTGTGCAGTACGAGCACCGTTGAAAGAATATATATATATATATATATATATATATATATATATGAACAACTAGAACCATTGAAAGAAAATATATATATATATATATATATAAAAATATATGAACAACTAGAATGGTTCTAGATTTTTGTGTTTTGGAAGAAATTGTTTCTTCTTTTTTTCTCTATATCCTCCTAAGTTCCTGAATATGTGTCGCGCTCACACGCAGTTACTAATGCCGGGAATATCTAGAAAGATCGGTGGTACAGACCAGGAGCATATCGTAAAGTGAAGGAGCCTCCAAACATTGGTAAGGTTCTAATTTTTTTTAATATATTTATTGATTACAATTTCATGTGTTTACATATTGTATGTATTAGTTCCAAAAAATAATTACGATCTCAAGTTCACTGGTTGCAGATCGTTTACGATCTGTATAAAATTTTAAAACCTATTTCCGCTGCGTTACCAGTGAACGGGGTGCCAACAACATCTGCTTCGTAGTGGGAGTAGCCAACAGGTTTCAGTCCAACCCAGGATTAGATCATTGGGTTGCGATAAAGACTATTCTCAAGTATCTTCGGAGAACGAGAAACTATATGCTAGTAAATTCAGGACAGGATATGATCCCATTAGGATATACAGATTCTAACTTTCAGTCACGCAGGGATTCTAGGAAATCCACGTCTGGGTCAGTATTCACCCTAGGTGGTGGAGCTATAGTATGGAGGAGTGTCATACAATCATGTATTGCTGATTCAACAGTGGAAGTCAAATATGTAGCCGCTTGTGAAGCAGCTAAGGAGGCTGTATGGCTCCGTAAGTTCTTAAGTGATCTGGAAGTTGTTCCAAATATGGATAAGTCAGTCAGACTTTATTATGATAATAGTGGTGTTGTGGCTAATTCCAAAGAACCAATAAGCCACAAAAGAGGAAAGCATAAAGAGAGGAAGTATCATCTCATCAGGGAGATAGTGTAGAGAGAAGATGTCGCAGGACGAAGATAGCGTTGCAAGACAATCATGCTGATCCATTTAAGAAGACCTTAACGGCTAAAGTGTTTGAACGATAGATATACCGAAATATCCACCGATATATCCGTATTTTGAAGGGACCGATGTCGAAACAGGCAAATATCCAATATCCTGTAGAATATCCAGCCGATTTCGAAATATCTGTAAAAATCTCCCGATATTCCCGTAATATCCCGATATTCCCGAAATTTCATGAATTTCACCCCGAAAGTCCATGGATATTTTGCATATTATTAAAATAATTTTTTTAATCCTAAAAAATTAAATTATTGTTAAACTAATTTAGAATGAAAATTACTTTAGAAGAAGCATTAACAAATTTATAAAAATGTCCAACATAATAGTCAGTAGCAAAATTATTGAGGACTTGAAGTAAAATTGGACAAAGAACCAACGAGTGGACATGTAAAATATGTAAAATTTTGTGAAAGCAATCTGAAAAAAAAAAAATTGTTTGTGACTCAAATGTGTAAAACTAATTCCAAACAATATTAAATATGTACCAATCAATTTATAAATATGTGCAATTGTTTTTTTTTTTTTGTAACTTTGTGCCAACAATCCAAATAAAGGAATCTCAAAATTGTTTGTGCAAAACGTGTAAAAACCCACAATTATTTCTTTTGAGTAGAGAATCTAAAGAACTCAATTATTTTTATCAAAAAAATAAAAATAAAAAACAAATAAGAAGTCAATTATTTTGTATGGGCCATATGACAAAGAATCAAACTGATAAAATTTTGAAAATATATGGTAGAGAATAATAATGATAGAATTTTGAAAATACTATGGCAAAGAACAATACTGATTGAATTTTGAAAAATAGAAACAAAATGAATGCATATGGCCATATGTATCATGTATTATTTATTCGTTGCAGCGAATATAAAATAATCTTCAGTCTTCTCTTTCAAGTTTTCATTCTAAACAACTACACTTGACATTGCAAATTTTACATCACAAGTTTATCTCGAATTCTCAATATCTTCATTAAATAATTAGGTACGTAAATGTTTACTTTGATAATTTTTTTGATAAAAATTAATGATATTATAATTGTATGCAAATTTTAGATGTTGTGTGGTATTGTTTCTAAAACTCATTAGAATCTTCATATATATAAATTTATTGATACAAAATTTAATTTTGTTTTGATACGGAATTATATTGCATAAGATGTTTAGTACTAAAAATGATCCAGCATGGGAGTATTGCAAACCAATACCGAATAATAAAAATGGTACTATATGGACTTTTTGTGGTTACACAATGCAGAGTGGAGGAATTACCCGATTTAAATTTCATTTGGCCGGTAATGAGTTGTATAAAAATGTAAAAGTATGCACAAATGTGCCACCAAAAGTTAAATTTCAAATATCTCAATTGCAAAAAAATAAAGAAACAACAAAAAAAAAACTACAAGGGAGATTGAACAAATTCAACAAGAATTGAGGGGAAGTTTCCCTGATACAGAAGAGGAAGAAGATATCTATCATTATCCTGAAGGTATGTTTCCTGATGAACGAGATGATTATCGTTCAGCAATAGATGCATCAAAAGCATCTGAATGGAAAAGAGAACAAGAAGCAAGAATCTTTGGAGGGAGGTCAAAGAGAGGAAAAGGTTCAGGAGCCGGTGGTAGTAGCCAACCACCACAACAAGTACGTCGCACTCAAAGTGGACGGGAGCCGCATTATAAACTTCTAGTTGCACCTTCATTGTACAAATCATCAGGTGCAAAGCAAAAGAATATTAAAGATATGTTCGAGGAGGGTAGCATTAGAGAAAAAATGGGGAGGCTAGTATCGAAGTTTTTTATTTATGATAATATGCCCCCACACAAAGCCGACTCTCATCATTTTAAGAACAAGATTATTGGTGCTCAAGAATTAGGTATTATTTTTTAAAAAATAATAATGTTTTTGAAATTTTTGATTTCTTTTTACTTTTTATTTCACAATTAAATTTAACATGCATGTGAATATAGGTGTCGGAGCTCAACCACCATCAACACATGAAATAAGGCATCAGTACTTAGAAATCGAGTACAAGGAAATGAAAGAGTATGTTGATAACTTTAAAAATAAGTGGGACAAATATTGCTGCACCATAATCTGTGATGGGTGGACGGGACCGACAAGATTGTCAATAATTAATTTTATGGTGTATTGTAAGGGTCGCACAATTTTCCTAAAATCTGTTGATGCATCCAACAAAATTAAAGATCATCAGTATATTTATGGATTGATCAAAGATGTGGTGAAAGAGGTCGGTGAGAAGAACGTTGTGCAAATTATCACAGACAATGGCTTTGCATTTGTGAAAGCAGGTAAAAAATTGATGAAAAAATATTCCTTATTTTGGACTCCTTGTGCAGCACATTGTATAGATTTGATTTTTAAGGATATTGGAAAGAAGGACATTGTTGCAAGTGTCATTCATGATGGTAAGGCTGTGACAAACTTTATATATAATCATGGATGGTTACTATCGCAAATAAGGGAGGTTTGTAAAGGGGAGATAGTGCGGTCTGGTGCAACTCGATTTGCGACCAATCATATTGCCCTTGATAGTCTTTTGAAAAAAATAAAAATTTGAAACAATTATTTACCAGTGATGCATGGGCTGCAAATCGATTGAGTCAAACAGCAAACGGAAAAAATATTAGAACAACGTATTTTAGATTTAGAGTTTTGGGATAATGTGGCTTCTGAAGTTAAAATATATGAGCCACTGTACCAGGTTCTAAGATTTGTTGATACAGAAGTTGTACCCACTATGCCTATCGTGTATGAGTTAATGCGTGTGATGAAAGATGCAGTAAAACAACAAAGATGGAGTAAATGGGTTCTGAACATTATACAAGATCGGTGGGATAAAATGCTCAATCACCCACTACATGCTGCAGGTAAATTTTATTTTGAATTGTTTGTCATTCATAATTAAAATTTAATATAGTATTTATACTAAAATTATTATTTTTTTCTTCTAGCTTACTATTTTTACTTGAAGTACCAATATAGCAACAATATTGGGGATAATTCAGATCTTCTGAAAGCCGTACATAATGTCTATACGCAAATAGACACTGAAGCTGCAGGAATTGCTAATTTTGGAAATGAGGTAAAAAGTTACAATTTACAACCAATTTTATAATTCCAATATTATAAATTCTTTGTATGGGAGCATTGTATCGTGTTAATATATACTGTATACATATTGATCTCATAGATGTAGCTCATATATTTTAAGGATGGAAGGACAAGTTTTGGTGAACGAGCAGCCATTGCAGCTAGAAGCAAAATGCAACCGGGTATATAAATTTTATTACAAAAATTTACATATTAATAATAAATAATAATATCATTGAAATAATACTCATACTTATAATACTTAATGATTTTTATTACAGCTGATTGGTGGGTAATGTATGGAAACTATGCTCCATCATTACGTGCAATAGCAGTTAGCATACTGTCACAAACATAATCATCTTCTACATGTGAAAGAAATTAGTCCACATTTGCTTTAATCCACACAAAATAAAGGAATCATCTTGCTATTCTAAGCTTGAACAACTTGTTTACTATTATTATAATATGAAGTTGAAGGTTAAGGGTATGGCAGCTGAAAAAGATAAAGTAAATGAAACTGATTTTATGGATCTACTTCAAGTAGTTGCTGAAGCAGGAGACGATAATGAGCATCCTATTCTTGACTGGGTTAGACCTACCTCCTTGGATGATGATGAGGGAAATCCTGATCCACATATTACTTCTCACGCTCGAGACATGGGAATAAATGTTGAACAAGTGATTAGAGAAGAAGTTGGTGTAGATCGTGGAGTTATTGCTTCCAGCTCTTCCGATGACCAACATACCTCTGATGGAAATAGTGGAGGAAAAGATGATGGAGATGATGGGGATGGTGGGGATGAGGCAAGAGATTGGGATTCTGGTGCAGGAGGTTGGAATGCTGGTGCAATAGGTTGGAATGCTAGTGCGGCAGGTTAGGATGCTCATACATGTATTTTTGATCAAAATCGTTGTAGACAACATGGAAAAACAAGTCAAATTGATGAAGATTCTTTGACTATGACTCTCTCCTCAATGAGTATAGACATAGAAAATAGTTCTTTGGGTGATTTGCAAACAAGGTCAGGTTCTCATGTACCATATTATGGTAATTATGGTGGTTGCAATATATTTGATTATCATTCTCCACAAATGCCATATGCAATACCTATGCATGCAGATCAACAATATCCATAAAGTTGGGTAAATCCAAACTACCAAATTCATGGATTAGTTGGAAGAGATCAAGCAACATACGTGTGGCATATTAATAACTACCTTGAAAACTATGCAAGCACGTTTTACTGGGAAAATTATTGTTCGAATCAAGATAGAAATGTATCTTATGTATTTGAACCAGCAAGGAATTCTTTTTGGCATTAAATTTTAGACATGCAATGTATTATTATGTATGAATTACGATTTATGATAGAAACTTGGAAGTATGGAACTATATATATATTTTTAATGATAATTTTGTTTATTAAATATTTAATCTCTTTATATTATATATAATATTGTAAAAGTGAAACAAAATATGATTCTATTAAATACTCAATTTTAAAAGTAATAATACAGGCAGACTCTATCTATGTTATACTTTATAATAAACTCATAACTATGCTAATATATTGTTGAAATATGATTAATTTGATGTATAATTACTTGTTTAAGCTTGTCCTAAAATTTCATAAAAAAATTCTAACTTTAGATGTAAATATCCATCATTTTTTTAATTTTTGACAGATTATCCACCGATATCGATAATATCCTCGATATATCCATAAATTTAGAAGCCCGATATAGATATCGATACCGATATTTTATTCCTTAAGTACGAGCACCATTGAAAGAAAAAAATATATATTATTCTTTTTTTTTGAACAACTAGAATGGTTCTAGATATTTGTCTTTTGGAAGAAATTGTTTCTTCTTCTTTTCTCTATATCCTCCTAAGTTCCTGAGTACGTGACGCGGCCACACGCAGTTACCAATTTCGGGAATAGCTAGGAAGATCGATGGTACAGACCAGGAGCATATCGTAAATTGAAGGAGCCTCCAAACGTTGGTATGTTCTAATTTTTTTAATTTATATTTATTGATTACAATTTCCCGTGTTTACATATTGTATGTATTAGTTCCAAAAAATAATTAAGATCTCAAGTTCACTGGTTCTAGATCGTTTACGATCTGTATAAAATTTTAAAACTTATTTCCGCTGCGTTACCAGTGAACGGGATGCCAACAACATCTGCTTCGCAGTGGGAGTAGCCAACAGGTTTCAGTCCTACCCAGGATTAGATCATTGGGTTGCAATAAAGACTATTCTCAAGTTTCTTCGGAGAATGAGAAACTATATGCTAGTATATTCAGGACAGGATATGATCCCATTAGGATATACAGATTCTAACTTTCAGTCAGGCAGGGATTCTAGGAAATCCATGTCTAGGTTAGTATTCACCCTTGGTGGTGGAGCCATAGTATAGAGGAGTGTCATACAATCATGTATTGCTGATTCAACCGTGGAAGTCGAATATGTAGCCGCTTGTGAAGCAGCTAAGGAGGCTATTTGGCTCCGTAAGTTCTTAAGTGATATGGAAGTTGTTCCAAATATGGATAAGTCAATCACACTTTATTGTGATAATAGTGATGTTGTGGCTAATTCCAAAGAACCAATAAGCCACAAAAGAGGAAAGCATAAAGAGAGGAAGTATCATCTCATCAGGGAGATAGTGTAGAGAGAAGATGTCGCAGGACCAAGATAGCGTCGCAGGACAATCAAGCTGATCCATTTACGAAGACCTTAACAGCTAAAGTGTTTGAAGGTCACCTAGAGGGTCTAGGATTATGAGATATGTCTTACCTGTTTTAGTGCAAGTGGGAGATTATTGAGGTTTTCGCAATAAAGCTTGTAATATGTAAATAATAATAAATTATAAATAAAAGAAGTAGCATTCTCATTCTATTTATATGTCTCATAATTATATATCATATGTGCTAAACATCCAAAATTGCCGAATGTAATCTCAAACTGAGTATATGAGTGTCATATACAGAGGAATTCAGTTTAAGACCTGTAATCTAAAAGGGTCCTTATAGAGCAAATAAAGTTGGGTACTTTTTTTATGGTTAATCTACAGCTGCGGTCCATTCTGCAATGTACTGTGGTCTTATACTAGACTACTCATATAGAAATATGAGAATGGAGGTACCTTAAATGATGTGATCATATAGGACTGGGCCACGATCTATCTGACTCTCTCACCAATATCAGTTACATAGGGAGATTCATATATATCGACAAATGATAGCTATATATGGGTGATCTTAATCCTGAGTGTCTTACTGACTCCTTCAGGTTAAATCGTGGTTTTTGATTTACCATAGGTGAGATCAGAGTAGCATTCTTGATCAATATCTCTGTATCTTGGAATCGTGGTTTGGCTTGTGGCGGGGAATGTCTGTACACAATAGTGGAATCTATTTCTTCTTGCCAGAAGTAGAGAAGTAGTTCCCTTAAGGGTTTATTCGGGGCTTGAATATTAAGAGCGATCTCCTTCTTCTGTAAAGGAATGAAGGATATACTTGTTCATTAGAGAATCAATGGTACTTAATGGAAAAGATTTAATTAGAGGGGTATAACGGACTATAAGACCCAGCTCTGATTATGAACTACTTATGGAGGATCATACCATATGTAATAGCTATATCGATGGACACTGAATTTTGGTTTGTGTAAAAACATCTACAGTTACGAGAGTGCAGTCTCGGGTTTTTAGTGGAGTAACTCTGAGGTTAATAATCATAAAATATTAATTAAAGAGTTTAATAAATTTTTTGTAAGGATTATTGAAGCTCAAGACTGTGGGTCCATTGTAGGAACCATATTCACTGGTAACGCAACGGAAATAGGTTTTAAGAATTTTATACAGATCATAAACAATCTGAAACCAGTGAACTTGGGATCGTAATTATTTTTCTGGAACTAATACATACAATATGTAAATACAGGAAATTGTAATCAATATATTAAAAAAAAATTAGAACCTTACCAACGTTTGGAGGCTCCTTCACATTACGATATGCTCTTAGTCTGTACCACTGATCTTCCTCGCTATATCCCGGGACTGATAAGTACGTGTGAACGCGACACGTACTTAGGAACTTAGGAAAATGTAGAAAAAAGAAGAAGAAACAATTTCTTCCAAGAGAATACAAAAACTAGAACAATTCTAGTTGTTCAAAGAAAAAATATAATAAATATAAAAAAAATCTTTTGTTTTTAGTGGTGCACGCCACTGCACCACTTTCTCTTTTTCTCTTCAATAAAAACGCACACCTGATGCTTCTCAGTTTTTGTTACACGCACAATATGTTTGTATCCTATACAAACACTTATGTATATGTCTTGTGTACTGTGTTTTTGTTATCAATATATATCATATATATATATATATATATTATAACTAAAACTTTTTAGTTGATATCTTTTTTGATTTTTTAAAAACGAAATCTTTTAAAATGATATCTCATATCTTTTATTTTAAAAGATAATTAAATATTTATTTTGAATTTAAACATTTTCAATTCAATTTCAAATATTTAATTTAATAAAATAATCATATTATCTTATTCTAGTTAAAATCAAATATCAACTAACACCCTCCATTTAGTGATTAATAACATAATTAAATAATCTTACTATTTAATTTATTTAATCACCATTATTCATCAATTAAATAATCTCATTATTCAATTAATTCCTGAATAAATACGTGTCACTTTCGTAACACAATTAATTGGACAATCCAATTAATTAACTGTGACCCTTGTTACCTAAATTGATCGGGCTAGTAAGGGGACCTAATGGACCCACAGTATTTTGAGCTCCAATAATCCTTGAAATTATTAATTAAACTCTTTAATTCATATTCTTTGATTATTAACTTCGATGTTATTCCATTAAAAACCCGAAGCTGCACTCTCTCAACTGTAGACGCTTTTACACAGACCGATACAACTCGGTGTCCATCGATATAGCTATTACACATGGCGTGATCCTCCACAATAGTTCATAATTAGAGCTAGGTCATAATGTTTGTTATACCCCTCTAATTACATATATCCTTTAAGTACCGTTAATTCTCTAATGGACAATAAATCCTATTTCCTTACGGAATTAGGAGAGAGCTCATATTGTCCAAGCCCCAAATCAACCCTTAAGGGAACTACCATTTACTTCTCACAAGAAGGAGTGGATTCTACTATTGTGTACAAACCTTCCCAGCCACAAGCCAAACTGCAATCCCAACATACAGAGCATATTGATCAGGAACTGCATCTGATTTCACCCATGGTATATCAAAGACCACGATCTAACCTGAAGGAGTCGATATGACACTCAGGATTAAGATCACCCACATATAGCCATCATTAGTTGATATATATGAATCTCATCGGTAAACGAATCTTGGTGAGAGATTCATATAGATCATGGCCCAGTCCTATATGATCACATCATACAAGGTGCCTCCATTCCCATATCTCATATGAATGATTCATGACAGAATCACTGTACATTACGGAATGGACCGCAGCTATAGATTAACCACAAATAAAGTACCCAGCTTTATTTGCTATATATGGACTCTTTAGATTGCACATCTCTTACTTTATCCATCCGTATGTGACACTCATATACACAGTTCGAGATTACATCCTGCAATCTAGGATGTTAATATATGCACAAGTTATAAAATAAACAACACAACAAGAATGAATTGAATTTTTCTTTTTATTTATTTCATAAATTCATTTACAAATTACATCTTTAGGGCATAAACCCCAACATCCATTAGGTCCCCTTACTAGCCCGTAACGTTGATGGTATCAAAGGTTTCGGTTAATTAATTGGATGGTCCAATTAGTTATGTTACGAAAGTAATAAAAATTTTATTCAGGTAATTAATTAAATAATGTGATTCTTTAATTAATATATTAATAATTAATTATATTAAATAATGTGATCATTTAAATGTATTAATAATTATGAATTATTAATTGAATTAATTATTTTATGAAGGTTAAAGGTTCGAACCATGACTAATACAAAAGGATTAAAAAATAATAAAAATTATTTTAAATCCTATAGGTCAGAGGTTCAGGTCTTAATAGGATTTGGAATCCTATCTTAACTAGGTAACTAAAACCCTAGTCTTATATGAGTATTTATGGCTTGTAATCTAATCGCATAGCCAAGAGTTTTTGTTAAACCAGCTAAATCAATTTTTCAGGTCACCATATTTAAATCGTTGTTAATATATAAAAAAAGACATGGAAAGATAAAATCTTTTCCAAAAACAAGTAAAAAAAAATATTAATCACTTCATATTTCACTCCATATATAACATGGTAGGAAAATTGAGTTTTATTAATTCAATTTGATGTTCTTCGAAGTAATTGAAACTTTACTTCAAATTAAAAGTTATTCAAACAATGTTAGAACTTCATCGGTATTTATTATCATTAAAATCAAGTATAAAACCCTTATCCTAACAATATGTTAGCAACAGTACTGTATATAAGTAAACAGAACTTTTAGAATAGTGATTTACTTATATATCAATATTTTATTTATATAGGTAGATCCAATGGGCACCAAGACAAGGTGTGAGATTAGGGACTAAGCTCATAGAATATGAGCTCGGTTGTAAGTTTGGTTGTAATTGGAGTTTGAGGGTAAAAAAATTGAGAATACAAAGTGTATAGTTGTAACAATTTTTTACATAGAGATGTTTTTCTCACGCCGTCCTGATAGTTGTTGGTTTTCACTGTTTTGAATTTTCTACGTAAAATCTAGTGTTGTTTGATTAGTTTAGACATTATTTTTTTTGTGGTATGGAAAGGGAGCCCATAAGGACCATGCATGGTTCTCCTTCCCTCAATATATTTAAGAAAAAAGTTATATGTAAAGTTAATTTTTACAATTTACACCAAAATCATTTTACTATTAGTTCTCGAAGAAGCTAAAACAAAATAAATTCATGGTCGATTTTATTCATCTATGGGTTTCATCTTTGGAAATGGATCATATCCTCACATTAAGATCATGTTTATTACATGGGATATGAATAGAATATGACTACTTTTAGTCCTATATCTCATGTTCGTTGCTTGTATCGGATGAGATTATTTAATCCAATGCAAGCAACTTATTCTTCCATTGTGGGACTAATTAGTGTTGAAAAAATTCCACAATATGGGGCCACACATGTAAATATTGTTTGTGTTTCCTATCTTTTAGTTAAGCCTAAATTAAAGTGATCTAATTAAGATTTAAAGTTTAAGGCTTAAGGGTATAATTGTCTTGGAGTTAATGTGTAGATACCAGAGTGATATTTCTAATTTGATGAGGGGCCGAATTAGAAATAGCAAAACATATAATAATATGTTTATTATATTTAGGGTTATGGTCCCCAAATTACACGATCTTTTGGCTTTTCTGTATCCCCATCAACAGAGAACATAGAACACTTTTGTGTCCCAAGAATCGTGATAATTTGGAAGAACACAACCCGTTCACCAAACTCCGGCAATGGATTCAGGTACGCTTCCGTTTATTGTTATCTCTTTTCTCTTGAATTGACATGGGTTTAGTAACATATATTTAGGGTTTGATTAATCATGATATAGATATAGAAACATGTTTAGGTTATTTTCGGATTAATTTTGTGACTATGCATGTTAAAGGTGTGTTAATCGAATCACTTACAAGTGGTATCAGAGCCACCCATAATTGATTCTTGAGAAATTTTTTGAGGATTTGAAATTTTGGATTTTGTTGTTCATCTGTGTTGGTTTTATGTCAGATCCATCGAACAAAAATATATACTGGATTTGCTTTGCTTCTGAAACATATTTATTGTATAATATATATTTTAAATCCATGAATTTGTTTGATGAACATGCAGTAAAGTTTGGTGTTGAATATTCTGGTTTTATTTTTATTTTTATTTTATTTCAGATCGGTCTTCTAGATCGATGTTGAAGATGATGTGGGTTGAGAATTCAGATCAATTGATCTGGGTTTTGTTTTTGGGTGATGGATCTAATCAAACCCAGTATGGGTTTGCTCTTGGATTGACGGGTTTCAACCCACACCCATCGCCATCCCACGCTCAGCCACCTAAACCAGCTTCCTCTTCAAGGGTCAACGCCCACTGGTGAGCTTTTTCGGCCAGTTTTTTGGACCCGAAAACGTGCGATTCACGGCGAGAAGGAGGATCGCCGTTCGCTCGACGTCCATATCAGGCGATCCACTCCGCCTCCTGCCGCCGTCGCTCAATTGAGTTTGGATCGGTTTTGGTCTTCGTCTATCGTCGATCTTGGTTTACGGGCCGTCGACCGCTGCTCTACCGTGCGTCGTTGCCTCCAGGCGACGATGTGGTGGCCTTTTGGGGCGGTGAACGGAAAAGAATCAGGTCTTAGACCTTAGTTTTGTTTTGGGCCATTATGTGATTTTGCTAAAGTGTGGGGCCAATTTATAATTACCAAAACTTACTGGGTCAGTTTGCAGTTTGGAAAATAGTGTGGGGCCAATTTTTAATTATTCAAAAATGTTGGGCCAATTTTTAATTTTGATAAAAGTTTGGGCCATTATGTAATTATGAAAAAGTTTTGGGGTGGATTTATAATTACATAAAGGTTTTAGGGTTAATTTGTAATTTTCCATACTTGAGGGGCCTTTCTATAATTTTACAAAATCTGGGGCAGTGTTTGTAATTTTTATTTAAGAATCAACACAAATTCAAATATTTTGATATATCTTTTATGGTTAAATAAAGTAGTCATTCATTCTAAATGGGTTAATTGAAATAAGATGTCGTCAAAGTGACCTCTCTTATGTAGATTGTTCATTAAGGGATGTTGGATGTTTGTGTGTGTAAATTCATGCGGGTATTAGCCGGCCCAAAGGAAGGTTAATACTTGGCCGAATTGCACACACACATGTGGTGGTAAATATGTGACGATTATAAAGTTTTACATATGAATAATAAGTCGATCCAAAGATAGATTTATTATTTGACATGAATTATTGTCAATGTAAGATCACTACAACAAGAGTACCACTTACAATTAATATTACTGTCCAAAGACTTGATATTAATGTTGTGCTAGGTATCTTGAGATGGGACTTACCATTATTTGAATTTGTTGATTGTTGTATTTGGTTATTAATGTGAGCATGTTTGTGTGTTTGGTTTGTTCTCTTTAAAGCTAGTGTTTCTACTATATCTGCTAATATCAACTCAATACCTATGCTTAATGAGACCAACTTTAAGGATTGGAAAGAGAGCGTACTTATTGTTCTCGGCTACATGGATCTGGACCTTGCACTTCGGATTGAACAGCCCGCTTCTCTTACTGATGCAAGTTCTCCTGATGACAGGAAGAACTATGAGAAGAGGGATCGGTCAAATCGCATGAGTCTTATGTTCATCAAGCGCGGCATTCTAGAGGTATTTAGGGGCGCGGTATCTGAAAAGATAACCAAGGCCAAAGAGTTCTTAGCCGAAATTGAAAAGCATTTTGCGAAACAATAAGGCAGAAACAAGCACGCTTTTGCAAAGCTTGATTTCTATGAAGTACAAAGGCAAAGGGAACATAAGGGAGAAAAGTTCAGTCTCAGTCAGTGCCCTAAAAATAACCTTAAAGTTAAGGAAATGCAAAAGATTCCTTATGCATCAGCTGTAGGGAGTCTAATGTATGCTCAGGTGTGTACTCATCCGGATATTGCGTACATTATTGGTATGTTAGGCAGATATTTAAATAACCCTAGAATGGATCATTGGATAGCAGCCAAGAGGGTTATGAGGTATTTGCAGAGAACAAAAGATCACATGCTCACATATATGAGATCGGATCAGTTTGAGATCATAGGGTATTCCGACTCCGATTATGCTGGATGCCAAGACAGTAGGAGATCCACATTAGGCTACATATTCATGTTGGCTGGTGGAGCTATTTCTTGGAGGAGTGCCAAGTAGACACTCATAGCTTCTTCCACCATGGCAACAGAGTTTGTAGCATGTTATGAGGCATCCAATCATGGAATATAGGTACGGAATTTTGTCACTGGGTTGCGCATTCTGGAGGGTATTGAAATACCACTCAAACTTTATTGTTACAATAAGTCAGTAGTGCTATATTCTAATAACAACAGGAGCTCATCTAAGTCAAAGTATATTGACATTAAGTTCCTAGTTGTGAAGGAAAGAGTGCAGAGTGGATAAATATTCATAGAGCACATTGGGACAAACTCCATGATAGCGGATCCGCTTACAAAGGGATTACCACCCAAGGTCTTTCATGAGCACACTGCTCATATGGGTGTTATGTTGTGTGAGGATATCACATTATAGTGGGAGTTTATATCATTTTGTATTTTAGTGCTTTATGTTTGGTTTTGGACATACATATACATTTATGTATTTGGATATTTTTCTGATCAGAAATAAAGTATTCAGTTCATTTCACTCTGTTACATTATGTTAAGTTTTGATCTCATTAAAGAATAAAGTAGGACCAGTTGGACATAGACATGTATAGATCACGTTGCATGTAATTTCCATGCTACGCATCCATGATTGATCTATGTCATTTGATTATGTTGGTATACGTGACCATTGATGGGTTTAGTCACGCTAAATGTGACGAAAACCGCTTTGATCCTATATCGGCATAATCAATGGACGAGATTGTTCAGATATACCCTAAATTTGTGATAGCAGAATTTTGGAGCTCATAAAGTCATACACATTTATAAAGTTACATATGTGGCCCAGTGGTAAAATTCCACAATATGGGCCAACACATGTAAATATTGTTTGTGTTTGCTATCTTTTGGTTAAGCCTAAATTAAAGTGATCTAATTAAGATTTAAAGTTTAAGGCTTAAGGGTATAATTGTCATGGAGTTAATGTGTAGATACCAGAGTGCTATTTCTAATTTGATGAGGGGCCGAATTAGAAATAGCAAAACATATAATAATATGTTTATTATATTTAGGGTTATGGTCCCCAAATTACACGCTCTTTTGGCTTTTCTGTATCCCCATCAACAGAGAACATAGAACACTTTTGTGTCCCAAGAATCGTGATAATTTGAAAGAACACAACCCGTTCACCAAACTCCGGCAATGGATTCAGGTACGCTTCTGTTTATTGTTATCTCTTTTCTCTTGAATTGACATGGGTTTAGTAACATGTATTTAGGGTTTGATTAATCATGATATAGAAACATGTTTAGGTTATTTTCGGATTAATTTTGTGCATATGCATGTTAAAGGTGTGTTAATCGAATCACTTACAAGTAGTCCCACCACTTTATACTTTTGTTTTTTCTTTTATTTTATTTTTTATGTAATTAAAATATAAATATCTTTTAATAATTAATAAAATATTTTATTTTAAACATTTTAAAAATAATACTTTTCAATTTTAACAAATAAAAATAAATATTATTTTGTTTAAAATTTATTTTAAATATTTAAATTATTTTTAAATATATATTTTTTTCAAAATTTAATTTAAATAATTATTTAAACCGTCAAATTCTATGCACCATTTTATCCAGGTGAGGTGAGGCTATTCAGTCTTATATTGTTTTAAAAAATATTCTTCTTTTATTTTTTATTTAATTATAAAACTTTATATTTATTCAATATATCTTATTATAATATTTAAAAATATTTTAAAGTATTAAATATTAAATAAAAATGTTATTTTCTTTAATATTAATTTTAAATATTTTTGTTTATTTTAAAAAAATAAAAACTATTTTAATTTAAAATTTATTTTATTTTATTTTATATTAATCAATTTCACATTGTATTTAATATAAGATAAAATTATTTTTTTATCCAATCCTATACCAAACCAAACAAGAGATGAGATTATTTTAATCCAATCTTATACAACACCAAACACATCACAGCACTAATTTTAGTCCTATCATATCATATTCAATCCAATCTTATCCAATCCCATGAAAATAATCATATCATATCCCGTGCACTAAACGAGCCTTAAGTGTCCTCACCTTATCCTCACTTACATAATCTATTGACACGTGTCTAGTAAGAAAATGAATGTATTGAATAACTTTCATGTGTTTACTATATCAATAGATATAATTATTTCAGCCATTGATTTTCTTATAAGACACGTACCAATAGATTGTGAATGTGAGCATAATTAAAGTGAAGAATATGATTATTTCAGTCTTTCTACTGTCAGTTCGTCCTGATATAAAATATATCAGGACGAAGAATATGAACCACGGATTATGGAGAAGTTTTGACAAGTGCATACACTTTGAGTCAAAATATGTAAATTTAATGGTACACATTCTTCGTCTTGATATATTTTATATTAGGACGAACTGATAATAGAAAAATTGTATATATATATATATATAGATATATATATATATATATATAATTTCCAACGAAGACTTTTTACAATGCATACTTTAAGCACCTTTAATGAAATTTAATAGAATATATTGAATCTTGATGTGATTTTTTGAATGGATGATAAAAACATTGAAATACATTTGTAGAAAAAAAAATGGAAAAGTTTTCGATTACAAAAACTAATTTTTTCTGACTTTTTTGAAGATAAAACATTTAAAAATAAGGAAATATAAGAAAAAATAGTTCTCAAATCCAAAAAATTTCCAAATTTTTACATAATGTGTAATTTACTTATCTTAGGATGCATACAAAAAATCTCATCGAAAAACATTCAATTGCATGTAATTTCATTAAAATTGCTCATTGTATTAAAATAATAGGGTGCTGATAGGAAAATTTTCATATATATATATATATATATAACAAAATAAATTAATCTGTTTGGTAAGCAATGAAAATCATGTGTATACTATGGCTCTATTTTGTATGGAGGACTAAAACTTAGGTGCGGGCTGGGAGATGCACCCAAAACCCCCCTCTTTATGGAGAAGTGAGGCCCAAGTTATTAGAATCATCACAATGTTCTAAACATTCTTAGTATCTTTCAAATTAATTAAAATCATTACGATTGATAAAATCTTGGAGATTTTGATTAATTTTGAATGCTCAAATTGAGGACGATTAATAGTTTAATTGAGACATTATCATGATTTGTTTTAATTTAGAATATTGTTTCTTCTTTTGTATTATTCTAATCCTATTTAAAGTTGTTTTGTAGCCATTTGATGACATATTTGAAGTTGAATAATAAAAGTTTGATTGTGTTTGCTTTTTCGATATTCAATTGAATCAACAAATTTGCATTTATTTATAGTCATGGGTATTCCTAGAATCAATAGACCTTGATCACCTATACTAGTGCTACATCAGTATGTGTTGATATTATTAGCTCATCATGGTTCAGCTTGGAAGCCCAAACCAGTGACCCAGAAAAAGCCCAAATGAAGCCTACGAACTTTGGTCCACAGCTTGGTCACAAACCTGATTCCACTTATGCAATGCGGTGTCGTTTTGTGGTTTATTACTTGATCAGTAAAGATAAGGTGATGATGTCACGATTTCATGCTGATTTGGTGAAACCTAATTGGCGTGAGGAGATATTGAAGCTGACTCAGATGATAAGCCTATATAAATGAAGTGTTGAAGAAAGAGAAGGGATCAGAATCATTACCTAGGGTTTCTTAAAATTCTCTATGTTCTCTCACGACCAGAAAATCTCATTCTTTGTAATCAGTGAGTTCTTGGGTGAATCTTTATAACTCTTTGTGTGTGAATTACTTCTTGAGATTGATTAAAGAGATTGTATACTCTTTTGTAAGGGTTTGAGAGTGGTATCACGTGTATTTGTGATCTGTGAGAGTGGTTTAGGGTTTGTGATCCTTTACTGGTAATGGATCTAGTTCTTCGGAGGTTTGCTGGGTTATATCTGGGTTTGTAGTGTATTGTTACTGGTTTGTAAAGACACTCATAGTAGAAGAGCTTCTCTGTGATGCTCAACGTGGATGTAGGCTTCTTCTAAGCCGAACCACGATAATTTTGGTGTTGTTTCTTTTCTTTACTGTTTTTTAAATTCTAGAGTTTATTTCTTCTTGATTTGTTTCTGCTGTTGTGTATTGTCTTTGCTGTTTTTTCTGTTGAGTTTCTTTAACAGGTTGGAGTTGGGATATTGAGTCGACCAAGATTCCCAACAGTATGCAGTACTGTTTTCTACGATTATATAGTTTACATCAATTTACTTGTTCTTTAAGGAATGTATAACAGAATTTTACCTTCTAACAAAATAAAAATAAAAAATTGTTATTTCTATTTAGAAGTTTAATTTCAATTATTACTTGATCTAGGCTCCCTCTGAATTAACTCTGTCGGTGTAATGTTTTATTTGCAATTGGACTTTGTATTATATGAAAAAATATATAATGCACTTGCAAATATAAATGGTTACATACGACTGAATTGTTTTGTCAAAATTGGAGTCATTAACTCATTATTGCTATTTTCTCAACCAAAATAGAAAAGGAAATAACTACTGAATATTTTGTTTTGGATCGAAGATGGTTGATTTCTTAGACAGAAGTGGTTCTTCCAAGTCAATTTTACAGCTTTTCTTCTCCAAAGGCTCTTCTATTAAGACTTGCACAATCCTTGTTTGGTCATTTTCCATCTTTGGATTTGTTTGTAGAGTGATCTCTTCAAGATCTTTAGCTTTGCCCCACAGCACAATGTATAATCCCATTATCACACCACATGCACCTATCAAGCTGAAGTAAAACATAAAAAACTTTAGATTGGACTTGACGATTTTAAATACATATCTGTTTTTTGATGTAGCTATATGTGCATGACTTCAAAATTCGTCAAAAACCTTTCTTAAAATTTTTATGAACTTCTTTAAATTGGGTAAAAAAAAAACCTGTTTTTTTTATAAAAAAAACTACAAATTTTGATAGGTCAAAGAAAAAACCCTTATTGTAAGGGGTCTATTTTGATGAATTTTAAAATATGTTAATTATTTGTCTGTTTTTCAAGGTTTTTCTTGGCAAAAAAGAATTTCCAAGATGTTGAGTGAATATTATATACCTTCCAATATAGATCTCCTCATGCAGAAACAGAGCAGCAAAAATGGTCACAATGACTGTGCATAAAGGATTGAACATTGCACAGAAGAGTGGTCCCCTTTTTGAAATGCACCAAGCTTGAATAAAAAAAGACACAGCCAATCCAATTCCCTGTTTAAAATAATTTCAATTAAGTCCATGTAAAATCTTAGAAAACCAAGCAAATTAAGTTGATTTGGAAAACTAATCTTCATATATAGCCAGCAAAATTGATTAATGACGGCTTACTGTATATAGACAACAACCCAATTCAAGTAATGAATGCAAAGACCATGCTTGAGGGTTTTTCTCTACAAGCAAAGCAAAAGTTGCTGATTGTAATGTCGCCATAAAGCACATCCAAGCAGATGATTGTGAGTGGTCAGGACAACTTGCAGAAATCGGGACCTGATCAGTACAAATTTGAGTAATTAATCAAATGATCAAATGTTGTATGCATGTGAGTGAAATTTTTTGAGAGCAAATTAAATATCGGTACCTGTAATATCATCCAAAATGACCAAAAACAGCTGCTTCCAAAGAGAAGTAGGCAACCCAGCAACCAATTGCTATCATCGTTTCCAGGACTGAAGAAGATTGATTTTAAAGGATGGATGAATTCTGCATTTAATAGCTTTGTCCCTTTGAGCAACACCATCGAAATGGCTCCGGTAACGCAGAAGACTGTTCCGACTACCTTGGCTATACTTCTTAAGCTCCGGATATTTAGTTTCTCCCATCTAATCAATTTAATTACAAAGTACTAAACCATGTAAAAGATTTGTTCTATAAAACAAAATAGCTTGAGCAGCTTTTATATATTTATTTATTTTTCAGTCATGATTTGTTGTTATATCTTTTTTGAACAACAATCATAGACTTCCTGTTAGATGAATTATTTTGGAATTATCGTAATTATGAATTTGTCTTCATCATGTCTCTTTTCATTAGGTGTCTTTTGTCTGTTATTAATAAATTTTTCTTGTTGTATATTGTTGAGATTTGTCAAAAGTTTTTTTTTTTGTAAATATATATATATATATAGAGAGAGAGAGAAAGAGAGAGAGAGAGAGAGAGAGAGATTATAAAGGTTTAATAATTTGAGTTTTGTGTGTAAATACCCAGCAATGAAAGCCATTAAAAAAGTGACTGCAGGGATCAAATTACTCATTGTACTTGCCATCGTTGAAGAGGCTAAGTATAGACCCTCGAAATAAGCATTCTGATTGGCTGTTACACTGCCTCAAGAAAAAAACATAACACAAAATATGATTAATAATTAATAATTAACAACACCGTGTGCCTCAAAAAAAAAAAAAAAAAAAACCACCATTTGACTAGCTAGGAAATTAAGTTGTGAGAAATACTTATAATTACGTACCCAATAAGAGAGGCTACAAACATCCAAGCAAAGCCCCTTAAACCCACCGACGACCTACTTGAATTTCTCCTGCTAACAACAACAATAACAACCATGATTAGAGAAGTCATCAATTTGATTTGTTATCCAAATACACAGTTGATAAATAAAAATGTAATTACCTTGTTGAAAAAAAAGCAACAGGTGCCATGGAGAAAGTTGCTATGGCTTGTCTATAGACGACAAAGACTCTGGGACTCATTCCTTTAAGAAAAGCAGCTCTGGTGAAGAGAGCAACCCCTGCATATATAAACTGCAACCCCACCATAGCTATTAACATCTTGCAACTCTCCCATCCACTCATACTTTACTTGGTTTCTAAAACACTACTATAGACTTATATACACCTTGCAAGAGATGAGTGTCAATATATATACATAGGGCATCTATGTGGAATATTCAGATAACATAAAGAGCAGCATTTGATGACATGTATGTAGATAAGGAGGAAAACTTGTGTGGGACGATCTCAACGCCACATGGTGAGACCGTTCAATTTGTATTGAATCCATAAACATTTTCATATATAGCTCAATTTCATTGGATCGGTTTCACCAAATTACGGTGAGACCGTCCACATAAGTTTTTCTCGTAGATAAGATCTTGATGAGTTGTCATGCACCAACAATATCATGTCCTTTAATAAAAATTAAATATTTGTTTAAATGAGCTAACAGCAAGTAACTTTTTGGTTATTCCGATAGAAGTAGTTCGGCCGATAAATGGACGAATTTAGGGTTTGGTCAAATGATTTTTATGTCAGCGGTTCGAATCTTACCAATAATAAAAGTTTTAAAAAAAATAAAAAACCATGATAGGTGAATAAATAGATACCGTAAAAAAAAAACTTTTTTGGTTTTACCTATGTCTACTAATTTAATTATTTTTAACAACTTTAATAATTTTGAATTATAAATAGCGCAATTGAAAACCATTTCACGTTCCTTTTGAATCATTCCCCCCCAAAGAGGAATGAGAATATATTCTAGCTATTCTAGAATATCATATTGTGAATGCACCCTTAATGCTGAAGGTCAAAGCGTCGTTTTTTCCTGATTGCACCAGGACATTGTCCTAGAGGGATGCAATCTGATCTTAAGTATAGTGCTTTGGCACGACTTGACCTTAGTTGATTTTCCCAACATCCATCTTCTCCTCATGTTTTTCCAACATATTTTAGTCATTCTAATTAATGTCAGCACTTTTGTAATAAAATTACAAAACATATAAACTCTAAATTGTAATCATTAATTTTTCATTTCTCTATATCTCTCTTTCTCCCTCCTCTGAAATCAAAAGATCATCAATTACTCATAATCATTTATAAGATAGGAGAAATTTACATTCCATTCGATAGTGATACCCACAAATCACGTGATTTTACTTACGTACAGATATGTTATCCTATCACTAAAATGCAATTATAGTTCTTAATTTTTTATAATATGATACATTTAGAAATTTTGATTACATATTGCATTAGTTTGCGGTTTGTGGATATTCATGTAATATACATACATGACGATCATCATTTTTGTGTACCGAGATAGATATCTTCCAATATTACATGAAATATCAAAGAATAGAAACATTCATTAAAATTCTTTAAAATTCATTAAAAACCTACTTTGAAATTATAAAAATTGTCGTCCTCAGGGGTATAACTCAGCTAGTAGATGGATAAGCTTGGGACTTGAATAAATAACTCACAAATCAGCGGTTCGAATCCTCTTAATGATAAAAAGCTTTAAAAAAATATCCGGTTTAAATCGGTCGATAGATATATACGTTTAAAAATTTTTATAAAAATTGTCATAAACTTATCCTAAAATAATGTTAAAGTCTTTCCCGACGTTTAGGGTGAAAGGGATTAATTTGCTTTAAAGATGACCAATATTAGACTCATGATTTTATCACATAATAACTTAAAATACACTACAAAAAAATGGTCTTTTCCGACGGCTAAATGCCGTCGGAAAAAACGCTTTCCCGTCAGAAATACGATTTTCGTAAATAACTATTTACCGACGAGCTATCGCAAAAACTACAATTTCTGACGGCCCTGACTGTTGGAAAAAATTCAATGAAAAAAAAATATATGACGCGTCTTCAACTTGATGGTGCCACATCACCCCATTACCGAACTAAATTCCATGCAATTGATGTGGCTCGAACCCGTGACCTGAATGATTGATAACAAATGTTACTCTTACCATTTTGTTATAACTTTATATCTGATATCTTTTGCATACTAATTATATATAAGCTATTGATATGTTTGCATACTATCTAATTAAATATATTTTTTGCATAATATTTAAATATAACTATTGATATTGTTTTTTAAAATAATATTTTATTAAAATATTTCCCTTATTTGATAGGAAATTACATTTTACTGCTACTTTATCTTGTAATAGGATACGTATATTATATCCTTGTTGATTTTATTTTTTATAATCAACATTTTACTAAAACAATTAATAATTTTTATTAATTAATAATTTAAACTTATTTTTGTAATTACTAATAATTTTGCTATATTTTATATTTATTTAATTTAGTCAGATGTACACATAAAGTAGACTTCTTATTAGTACCATTTTTTTGTCCCTAAAGTCTGGTCCCTATTGTCTAATTTTATTGCAGTGATCGCCATAAATTTTAAGTTTTTACACATTATATATGGCATATTATTTGAAAAATTCAAAATAAAATCAAAATATTTGGCAAGAGAATTAACAGACTAATTTCGCTAAAAATTTAGTGATAAATAAAAAAAATAACACATATAGTGATACATTTAAAATATTGACCTACAAGTCACATTTTTTTTGTAGTGTATAAATTATCATATACATTCCATTATAATTTATTAATTAATACTATAATAATAAATAAGTTATTTTTTTCATAACAAATAATATAGGAAACAGTACTACATTTTTGATAGCGTAATTGCCCTTAAAATTAATTCGAATGAAATTTTATCATTTCCGATTGCACAAAAAATGACGGCCGTCAGGCCGTCAGAAATGTTCCTCATTTCCGACGGCAGAAGGACTATTTCCGACGGTTATTAGGCCGTCGGAAATGTAGTATTATATTTTTGTTCATTTTTCGACGGCACTAATATGGCCGTCGGAAAAGGTACCAATACCGACGGTAATTAGCGCCGTCGGAAATAGTTTGTCACTAATATGCATTTTTTTTGTAGTGATAACAAATAATAAATACAAATTGTGAGGACATTCTTTATATATATTTGGTTTTAACATATCATATTAGTTGTCCCATGAGATGGTAATATGTGAGATCTTAAAACTTAATTTTATAATACAAACTATAATATTGACATATACCTACTAAGCCTCCAAAGGAGTGAGTCAAGAAAAATTACCGATGAAGGAGTAATCAATAAATGTAAAATCATAGTAAAAGATGTATGAATCTTCGAATGAATAAAATAAAAAGTACCCTTACTTTGTTAAATCTAGTAAAATTTTAAAAAGATGTTCTAAATTAACACAAATATCCACTGTCAAGTCAATCCGTTAACTTTAACGGTCGACTAACCTTGACCTATGGAAAACCAAATATATCACTGCCACATCATCCTAAACATAAAATATTATTTAATTAAAAATAAAAAAAATAGTAAAAAATTTATCGAACGCCTATGGAAACATCTTTAATTAGGGGAGGAGCCTCCTCTTTTTCGAACTGCAAGAGGTTGATCTCCTAGATCGGCAAAGATCTCTTCCGGTAAGTAAAAGAGCGTCAAAGATCTCTTATTTCTTTCAGTTATAGGGTTCTACTGCGGGTTAGATTATCTTGTTTAAAAAAAATGATTTTTCAATTTATATTAAAACAATATTTTATATTTGAGATGATGTTGTAAAGGTATATTTGACTTTCTAATTGTCACGGTTAGTCCGTTAAAGTTAGCGAATTGATCCGTTAAAGTTAGCGAATTGATTTAATGGTAGGTAACTTTTAAAATCTTCTAAAATTTAATAAACCGATAGTAAGTTAGTGCAATTAACCTTAAATAAAGTCTATTTTGTGATGCGGCGAGATCACAATGAAATGATCTACTGAAGAAACAAGTTGCAATAATAGTGTCAATTAATTGGTAGGCAGACATGTTGGGTGTTGCTGTCAAACCACATAAAATATATCTAACCAAAGGAGAAAAACTTGGGTGCATCCGATGCACCACATTGGAATCTGATGGTGGTGCATCAGATCCACTCATTGAATGACACGTGTTATTTTAAAATTTATTTTTTCCTCAACCTCAGTTTTTCTATCCTTCTTCTCTATCTGTCAGATGCACCTCTCTCATTTTCAGACCGCCGCTAAGCGCCGCCCACCGTCGACCGCCGTAGCAAGTGAAGCGACACCACCCACACCGGAAGGTGCAAAAATTGACGAACTTCCGATCTCTCAAAAGGGTCGTCGCCAAACGAAATTGTCTTGGTGGTCAAACCGTCGTTCGAAGTTTGACAAAACTACCCCCGCCAACATTATCATCGGTGAGTTGACTGATAAAACCGTCGGAAAAATATTTGTCGGGTGCCAGCCGCCATAACCCAAGGGACCGTGTTCGGATTGGAGCTGTGTTGAGAGAGAAACGGATCCAAATCAGAACATTCACCGAACCTACATCATCATATATGCGCCAATCTGTCACGAATTCGACGAAACCAATCGCTCCAATGAACTCAGCGTCGTCCGATCTTCCAGATCCGTCTATCGCCGGAGTCAAACGGTGCCGGCGAAAAGAGCACCAGTGATGGATCCAATTTGTGCACGTGAGAAAATGGGAGAGAGAGAATCAGAACGACAATGAAGAAAAAGAGAGAAGATGAGTTGGAGGAAAAATAAAATTGGAATAACACGTGTCATTCAATGAGTGGATTTGATACACCACAATCAGATTTCAGTGTGGTGCATCGGATGCACTCAAGTTTTTCTCCTAAGCAAAGAAGATATGGTTCTGATCGTGTTGCCACGTAAAGAGTGTCGAAATTCATAGGACTATGAGTTGGAAAGCTTTAGAGCTATTCTACGGTTCTACCACGTGATTTCTTATTTAATATTTCCTCCATCAACGTCTTTCATTTTCGTATTGTTTGTCCTTTCTCTTCTCTTGAAATATCAATCAATTACGTGTGTGACCCAGTCTCGTACATTAACATGTGAACATGATGTGTACACGTGGTCGTGGATAATCATCACCACTTGTGATGGTAGGCTCTACTCTTTCATCGAATCTTTAGTCTTTACCCGCATAACTGTATGAAATTTGTTTCGGAGCGTGTTTAATATCGTTGTTTAAATGATGTTTTTTAAAACTATTTTTAAAAATAAAAATTTTATTTTAAAAATATTGTTTTTAAAAATATAATGTGTTTGATAGTATTTATGAAAAATAATTTTTAAAAACGAAAAACGATATAAATATGTTCTCTATTGTTTTCAAAATGAGTAAAATAGTTGATTGGAACAAAAAATTGGTTGTTTTGAAAACAATAAAAAACAATACAAAGTTATTTTTAACTTTTTAATTATAATTTTTAATAGAAAACTGTTATTAAAAGCAAAACCAAACACCACCTTATTTTCTATACGTAAGTGGGAAGATGAGATTTTAAAGCCTTCATAAAATATATCTTGTATTTGGAAGCATCTGGTTATATTTATTTAATATAATTAAAATATAATAAGAAATTAATCAAGTGTTTAAAAAACAATTAAGGATGAATATAGGCCCATGTAATTAATTATTTGTGGTCTGTTTTGCTCATAGTTATAATAATAATTGAATCAATAGGAAATGGTTATAAAAAACATCACATCTCAGCACATGTAGCTGTCCACCCCTACAATCTACACTATTGGTAAGAGGTCAAATATGGCATCAATATATCATATTAGGCACTATAGAGAGAAAAAAAAAATAGCTCTTTAAACTTTTGTTTTTAACTACATACGATGATCCGAAAGATTAAACGTTAATAATCACGTTTTTAAAAAATTACCAATATATATATATATCCCATATAAAAACACTCTCCAACAACTCTCTCTCCCTTGTCTTTCTTTCTCTCCCTCGCCTCTATCTCTCTATCATCTCTCTCATCTCTCATCTCTGACATTCACCTTCACCGTAGATGGCCCAGTTCGATTCAAAAAAATTCATGTTTTACCGAAACATCCCATCTAGAAGGGTGTTTTGGTAATTTTTTATACAAGAAGTTAAAAATATGGTTTTGGCGGTAATGTTTATGTAATTTTTAAAAATATCAAAATTTCACATTTTTCTCCAAGATGTCATGTTTTCTCCAAGATACCATGGTTTTTCTATAAGATTTCAAGTTTTTTTTGCAAAAAATACAAAAAATGTTTATGGGGTTATCTCCATAATTTGTGATTATGGACTGATTTTTTTTTAATATTTTTATACAATGTGGTTATTAACACTTAAAATTTCGTACGTAGTTAAAAATAAATTTCATATAATATATATGGCCATGTTTGATAATTTCACTATATTGATTACTTATTTAAGCTCTTCGGGTTAACTATTAATATAATATTTTAATTAGTTTTTGGGGGAATATCCTGAGTTTGGATCTCTCTTGTACTACTGAATTATTGTTTAGATACGAGTGAAATTCATTTTCGTCCCTCTAGTTTGATATAATAGCCAAACTGGTTCTCCGGTATTCAGAATTGTCTCGTTTAGTGATTCTGTTACGATTTCCGTTGAAAAAGTGAAATGTGACGAGTACAGAGGGTCAAATGACCATGCTGCCTCTTAAAATGGGTCAGATTGCTCAAATGACCTTGCTACCCTCCATCTTTTTTTAAAACAAATTAAAAAATAACAAAAAAATCTTAAATTAATTAATTTTTTTTTTAAATCTTCCTCTTCTTCATTTCTCCACCCAACCGCCGCCGCGTCTTCTCTCTCTCTCTCTCTCTCTTCACGAATCCGTCTCCGTCGATCTCTTTTATTTCATCAATTTGGTGTTATTTTGTCAATTTCGTTACCAAATCCTCTGATCTCTCTTAACTTCCTTACCAAAACGACACCCAAATCCATAGATCTCTTCCACATCAAACCCTAAATCATAAATCCTTCTTCTATAAACCTTTAATTTCTTCAATCATGACAGACGGAGAGGTTTGGTTTAGTTTTGGGGTGGTGGTTGGTATGGTTGTGGTAGATGGGTTTGGTTGGATTTGAGTGATAGGGTTTTATGATCGACTCAAATTTCAGGGTTTAGAGAGAAAAGATTCACTTTGGGTTGAGTGAAAGAGACTCGAGACCTTACTACGCCAAGTACGTGTGCGAGAATTCCGTCAACTATAGAGAAGTCGACGCCAACGACACCATAGCGTTGGTGAGCTCTTCAAAAGATCCTATGGTCACTCCATCTGGGTCCTTAACAAGTATTCGGTTGATGAATCGGCAGCAGATAAGTTGAAGAAGATTTGTTGCGGTTAAAGCATGTCTTCTAGGTGTTTGTTTTTATGCTCGAACTAGTAATGGAATGCTTGCATTTCTTTTTTATTTTTTGTTTGCTTTGCAAAATATGATCTTTCATTGAATTGGTGGCTATGGATCATGTATCTTATATGTAATTTTTGAATTTTTTTTTTTGAAAAGTTGATGAAATTTTATGTAATACGGTTCTCTGCAATCTGCATCTAGTTACAATTTCCTTTTATGTTTTGCTCTACAATTTGGATTTTTGAAGCTTTTTATAGGAATTTAAACATTTCATGAATTAGATTTTTTCCCATTAGTTTTTTTTTTGGTTTGTCTGGTGTTCTTGATGAGTATGGTTGGTGTTCTTAGATTCTGGATGGGTTGTTTGATGATGGTTTCTGGGTTTGGTGTTTGAGGTTAGGTTAGATGTTCTGGTGGGGAGTCGATTTCTTAGTTGTGGTGGTCTATGAGGTTTTTAGAAAAAATTTGAGGGCTAGGGTTTGATGATTGAGATGAATGGGGTTGTGGGTTTGGTCTTGGAGATTGGGTTTGGTTTCTGGTGTTGATTCTGAAGAATTGGAAAAAAGAAAATCGAAACACATTTTGAAGAATAAAAAATAAGTTTCAGTCTGATTGTCATGAATAGAAAAAAAAATCAAAATTGATTTTGATTTCAATTTCCTTTTAATTTTGGAAAGTTTTGATTTTGATTTTTTTTCTATAGTTTTTTTCTAATTTCATTTATTTTAAAAAATATATTTCGATTTTGCCATTACACGCTCAAGGCATGTGATAAAGAAGATGGCAATCAGTGTAAGTTTACACTTTTACCATCTTATCTTTAATGAAATCTTTGAAAACCCTAACAGAATTGGACGGCAAAGATCAAAATATAAATTTCTGGAAATTAGAGGGACTTGTCAACATAATACTTAAAACCGAGAGACTAGTTTGGCTATTTGGTCAAACTAGAGGGACGAAAATGAGTTTCACCCTTTAGATATTTACTCGTAAGTTTTACATTTTTTATTAGCTGTAAATTTGGGATCAAAGACAAATAGCAAGCATGACATAAGTTATGTATGGGTTTACACCATAGAATATATATGTAGTCGATGGACACAGTTTTTGACACAAATTTTGATACGATTTTATAGCTTTTTGATCAATAATATATTAAGAGTTGTGCTATTGGCACACCCACTGCTGAACTATTTATACCTCACTTTTTAAATTATTTAGTATTCTTTTTTTTCCTTTATTAAATTACTTAAAGAGACATACAATCTTTATTAAAATAATTATGTAGAAAGTAAAACTAATAAAACCCCACTTTCCTTATTTCAAAACCCTAATAACATAAATTATTTCAAATCACTGAATGTTTCCTATTTTTGTTTATATTTTCTTTCAAATCTCTATCTCATATTTCCTATGATTAGTATTTATTGATTTTATTGTTTCACATGTTTGTTTTGTTTTTCTTTTCAAATAGCAGATCCATGTTTGCTATTTTTTTTTCTCTGGTTTATTTTATTTCAGATCTTCTAGACATTCAATGATTTGTATCAATTCTTTTATAGCTTTTATTCCAGATCTTCCAAATTTAGTTTAATGTTATTCACACACAAAAAAATCAACGAAATCACACAAAGAATCGTAACCAAGAAAACCTAATCTGTGACGAAATGAAACCACACCAAAACCCGAACTCAATCGCTCAAAAAATACTAGACGATCAATATCATACTCACAATCTACCACCAAAAATCCAATCGACTACAGAAAAGAAAATCGCATCTAATAAAGAAGATTTCACCATGAAATAAGAAGAAAAAACATGTCATGCGAATGGATGTGAGAAAACTGTATAAAAATATTAGAGATGAAGTGTATTTTTATTTTTACTTTTTAAAAAAAGATATGAGTTATATTAAGGGGGTGTATTCAATTAAGATTTCAAAAGACTTTCAATGACTTTTATAGAATTAAAAAGTTTGGGTGTATTCAATGTAGACTTTTAAAGATTCTATAAAAGTCATGAGGTATTCAATACAAACTTTTATAGACTTTAAAAAAGTCTTTAAAAGTTATGTGTATTCAATCAAGACTTTTTAACAGTCTATGAAAGTTATGAGGTATTCAAAATCTCAATGACTTTTAAATATCAATGACTTTTAGTTATAACAAATCTCACAATTTGTCTTTCATTCCTACCAAAGACTTTGAATAATTTTTTTTAAAAAAAATAGAAATAATTTCACTTTAGAAGAAAAACATAAAATTCTTTGAAAAACATTAACCATTAAACATATGTTATATTTTCAAGTAAAAGAACACACATTATTAATAAAATAATAACCCTTTTTTTAATATGATGTCCAAATGATGTGGAATCAATATAATCCGTTCATTTAAATTGTATTAGATATGCATGATTTAAATGAATGAGTTATAGTGATGCCATATCATTTGGACACCATATTTAAACAAATTAGCATTCCTCTTTTTATTTTATTTATTTTTTCTTGTTTTGTGTTTCCTTAATCTATTTCTCTTGCCTCCTTCATACCATTTTGACCTATTTTTTTTTGCTTTACTTCTCTTTTAATATTTTTTTCTTCAAGTTCATTAAAAAGAATCAACATGATATCATCAATAATCTTTATTTACAATCATTATATCTTGCCATGGTTTGAAACTTCTTATAAG
Organism: Dipteronia sinensis; assembly: GCA_033220585.1. NCBI lineage: Eukaryota > Viridiplantae > Streptophyta > Magnoliopsida > Sapindales > Sapindaceae > Dipteronia > Dipteronia sinensis. The sequence continues at coordinate 32,344,955 of CM065638.1, forward strand.
TTATAAAGACAGACAATGGATGGGGCATAAGTTCAATTTAATTGGATGAACGCATTCTTAATCAAATCTTGATTATTATTTAATTTCTGAAAGTGAACATAAATTTTGGAAGATAACATAAAAAAGGATGGAGAAAGAGAAAACAAAATGATTAAGAAAATAAATAATGTAGGAGACATGAGATGAAAACAGATAAGGATGGAGAGAGAAAATATTGATAACTTTTTAAAAGAAAATGATTAAGAAAATAAATAATGTAGGAGAGATGAGATGAAAACAGATAAGGATGGACTGATAGAGAGAAAAAATTGATAATTTTTATCTTTTACCGTTAAATACGGGGTTTTAAACTCCTTACCATTAATGTAGAAGGGAGTTGCGCCACTGCCACCTGTGATAGTAGGTGATGTACGACAAATGATGACTTAAAAACAAAGAAAAGAATTGATAGAAAATTTAGAGAATAAATAAGAGACAGAATTATTAATCTATATAATTAATATATTATTGATCCAAAGGTTACGGAATCGTGTCAAAATTTGTGTCAAAAACTGTGTTCTCCGACTTTTCCCGATACTTCTTATATAAAATAATTCTCTTTTAAAAATCTTATTTACGGGTGAATTTTAATAAATATAATTTGGCGAGAGAGGGATTATAACCTAAGATTTTTTTTTAAATAGAACCTACGAATTCTCGTACATCAATAAAAACTTACTAACATCTTGTTACCTTATAAAATTTTAAAATGTTTAATTTGTACCAAAAAAATTATTATTTTATGAGTAACACAATCCAAAAAAATCAATCCAAATAATAAGGTAATTTATTTGTTCTCATGATTTAAATCATGATATATGTGAGTAAATGATGTAATAATTTAAAGTAATTTGTCATATCAGTTAGCTAGGTTTATTTTGTATATAAAGACCTAAAATCAATTTACTAATGGAGTTATTTTATATATCAGTGGAAGGTACTGGTTAGTGTTTACCAAGCATTGTTGTTATTATATAATATGAATATTGGACATGGCACGTATTCCCAATGGTTACCAAACGAGATTCAACCAATACAGAGACTTTCTAGAGACGTGGAATACGTTTGAAAGTAGGAGATCGTGTTTGAGGGAGACTTGAAGACCAAAGAAGAACAAGAAAGTCTTGTTCTTGAAGGAAAATGATTTCTCCTTATAAAAAGACTTGTCATAAATATGAAACAATATTTATTTGGAACAAGTAATTCTTCTACGTTTAAGAATAAGATTTCCTTTTGTCTTTAACTCCCTGTAACTCATATAAATAGACCATAATAACTAGATTATTGTGTGCGGAGCAAAATAGCAAATATTAGAGAGATCTCAAATAGAGCATCGAGTGTAATTGTGTTTGGGGTATTACCGTATTAGAGAGAGAATCTTGAGTTAAGTTGTAATAATTTTCTTCATAGTGTATTGATCTCTTGTCGTCCTGATGGCCGTGGTTTTTTCCCTATTTGGGTTTCCACGTAAAAATCTTACGTTTGTGTGTTTAGATTAGTGCTTTATTTCTTTCATCTTATTTATTTTCTTTCTTCATTGATATTGTTGTTTGTTTGTGCTATCCGGCAACGCTTCCACATAGCGATTATTGCTAACAACGAAGACTTAAAACCAATTTTCTAATGGAGTTATTTTATATATCAGTGGAAGGTACTGGTTACCAACCAAATTGATAGTAGTATAGGACAACCTTCCCAATTGTTTTAGCTTCAATCAACATAAAGATTCAATTTACATATGTTATATATACCAGATAATATTTCTGTGCCTACCTTATGTCATCACTCATCACTAAATTATTTATTTATTATTTTTAAATAGTTTTTGCCTTTTTGGCACTGTCATCTCTCAGTTGGTTTGATGAATTTGCTTTATAGTGACAGAATCTTATCATAATAGTCAGGAATCTAACCAGAAATTTATATTGAGATGAAATTAAATTATCATTTAGTACATCTTATAGATTGTCTATATGCAAATAATATTGCTACTCAAAACAAAAAGGAAATATCTTTAAAAAAAAATAAAAAAATAATCAATCGTAAATCTTATATAGATTTAATAATACATGATATACCTTATCTTATGGGTTCGAGTCTCTCTAGACATGACGCCGGTTCTGAAACCTCCCTAAGTTTTGGTTTCGGATCTGGTTTCGATTTTCCGATTACGACGGTTCGGTTCTTAATTTTAATTTTATTTTTAAACCCAAATTACCCAATATCAGTTATATCCATTACCCAATACCCATACATCAACCCACGGTTTCGAAGCCCACGGTTTCAGAACCGGAACACTGGTCCGGTCCGGTTCCGAAGCCCACGGTTCCAAAGCCCGCAGTTCCGGTTTGGTTCCACGGTTGGAACCGAACCGGTGTCATGTCAAGTCTCTCCCCCTAAAACCCGAATTACTGAAATAATAATAAAAACAATTGTATTTCTTGATATTAAAATGGTCCAATCCTAATTAGTCAAAACAAATTGTGATATAATTCTGAATTTAACTTTGGTAATTGTTACTTTCAACAGTGCCATCGGTTGATTTATGATCAGATAAAAGTGGTTCCTCCAAATCAGTTTTGGATCTTGTCTTCTCTGAAGATTCATCGATCACAATGTTTTCGATTCGAATTTGATCGAATTGAATCTTTAGATTTGTGTCTTCTTTGATGCTTAGAGTTTCTCCAGCTTTGCCCCACAGCACTATATATAAACCCATAATCACACCAACTGCACCTATTAAGCTGATTATCATGAACAGAAAATTAACAACATTAGCTAGAACGTGACATACGTAATCAAATATACATTTTTATAAAACGACAAGAGAATTATTCCGTTGATCTTATTTGAAGTTTGGCTAGAATACACTTTATTTTAAAATATATCGGATATATCTTCCGAAATTTTGAAAAGTGTATCGTAGCCTCAAATTTAGTAGGCTAGTAGCATTCCTCCATTGAAGTTTCATAAAAATTTATCGAAAAACTACGTTAGAGAGGATCAGAGGAGGTATCTCTCTGTTTTTTTAAATTTGAGTATTTGCACGTAATTAAATTAAATGATGAGGATAATTGAAGAAATTAATTAATTACCTGCCAGTATAGATTTGCTCATGGAGAAACAGAGCAGCCAATATAGTCGTAATGACTGTACATAGAGGACTGAACATTGCAGAGAAGAGGGGACCTCTTCTTGATATGCACCATGTTTGAAGAAAGAATGATCCTCCAGAGACAATTCCCTATTCACACGTAAAAAACATATTTCAAGTATTGGTCAATTATTACAAGGATATATAATATATATAGATATATAGATATATTAAAGCATCGATTAATTAATTTGAAGATTATTGTAAATTGTAATTAAAACCAAGAACCAACTACATACTGAGAATAAACAAGCAATAAATTCAAGATTTGTTTGCAGAATCCAGGATTCAGGAGTGGGTTCTAAAAGATATGCCACTGTAGCAGACTGTATTGTTGCAAAGAACACAATCCATGCTGATAATGACAGATGATCAGGGTAACAAGCTGAGACTGGCACCTGTAAAACAAGTGTTAATACAACATTAGTCACATTTTACATAATTGAAGAAAAAAAATCTATAATCCCAAGATTGAGTTGCCATTTTTTCAACCACATTTGGTATATAAATATATATATATATATATATATATATATTAATTTTTCAATGAGGACTTTTACGATACATACTTTAAGCACCTTTGATGAAATTGTATGTAATTAAATATTTTCTGATGAGGTTTTTTATATGCATCCTAAGAAAATTAAAATATACATTTGGTAAAAATTTAGAAATATTTTAAATTTTAGAACTATTTCTTCTTATATTTCTCTATTTTTAAATGTTTTATTTTTAAAAAAACCGTAAAAAATTAGTTCTTGCACCTTTTTTTTTCCATAAATGTTTTTCAATATTTTCACCATCCATAAAAAAAAATTCATACAATTTCATCAAAGGTGCTTAAAGTGTACATTGTAAAAGATCTTCATTGGAAAATTACTATATATATAATATAAAAATTTTCTTCTCAGTGCGGACTGATAAATATATATCAATGCATTATATGTGGATCATTAGATTCAATTGTTTAGATCCAATTTAATAGCTTAATAGTATAGAACTACTAATTTAATAGTTTAGGTCCAAATCCGTTAATTGATATTTTTCGAAATATTGGTATCTATACTTAAGAGCCTAAAAAACATCAACTTAGTTGGTGTTTGTTTTTTTATATGAAACCTGAATAGGTGTGTTCTGAAATTTGAAGTTTAAACAACATGTTTATTATTTTGTATCTGAAATCTGAATTAGATAGTTAAGTCGATTATTTTTTCGAAACACAACATCTGAAATCTTGTAATTTGATATCAAAGCCCTTACTCTATTAAAATGAGTATATGAAAGAAATTAAATCATTTTATTCCAATTAGATATAATTGTAAAAAATACATAGAAATAAAATTATCTGACATATTATAAATTAAAAAAAAATGAGTTGGAACTTAAAAAATATATATATACAAGAAAATAAAAAAACAAATTGATGGGTGGAGTGGAGGCGTGAAGCTCTCACCCATCCAGAAGATAAAAAACAAATTGATGGGTGGAGGCGTGGAGCTCTATGTAGGAATTATGGTCCTAATAACTAATGGTTTTAATGTTAAGTTAATGTGGGATAAGTAAGTTACCAAATTAATTCTTAAATTAATTAAGTATTGAATTAATGAAGGATTAATTATCCAAATTATGCACATGCCGATGTATTGGTTTGAGAAAGTGTTTCTCAACATATTAATTTTATGGGAATTAATTGTTGAGTTAAACTAAATGAGAAACAGTCCTCTCTCCTACCTTTATATAAATCAGAATTTCCATTAATTCTGATATACAAAATAACACATAAAAATTTAAAGTATAAAGGTTAAGGAGGAGAGAAACGATTGTTGTCAAAATGTCTTCTTCCGTGGATCAAGGCATGTAAGTTATTATCTTACAAAATTAATGTGATTATTTTATATGTGAAACAATATGTGATTCTAGATCTTTCAATTAACATTAAGTGTAAATTGTTTAATTGCTTACATGTGGTATCAGAGCTTAGGATTGAATCACGTATTGTTTTCATCATTTTTTTTTTGGTATGAAGTAAACATAAAATAAAATTACGAATAGTTTTGTTTACTGCAATTAATCAATAGACGTATTAATTGTTTTGTTAACTACAATTAATAGTTAGCCATATTAAAGTATGTAGTTAGTAATTTGATATTCATAATTTAAATGTTTAATTTCTTAATGATCCTTTATTGTTAATTTTAATATTTATGATCTTGATGATGTTTTATTACATTTAATAGATGTATGTTGTGTTATTTAACGTTTGAAGTTTATTAATGAAAAGCATGTTATGTATATTTATGCTTAATTATTAATACATATAAAATTTGTTTTGGCGACTTAATGTATTTGTAATGTTTAATAAATGATGACATGACTAATCAGGACTCTGTTAATAATTATGATGCTCCGTATATAAATGTATATTAATAAAGAGTCCTAATATTTTATTGATTAACATGTCACTGTATGGTTATTATTATTATTTTTAAATATAATTATAAGTAAAGTTTATTTAGTTATTGTAATTCCGCTGCATGTTTAATAAATGATGTCAAAATTGTTGATATTTATGATTTTTTGTGAAGATAAGCTACCAAAGTAGCCCCAAACAAGATAGAAAAAATTATAAATATCAATGTATTAATTAAATTGACATTATAATGCAATTTCTTTATAAAGTAAATAATAGATAGCCCAAAGGTTAATTATTACCAAAGTTTAATAAATTGAAATAGGATAATATAATGTGTATTATGAATTAGAATGGTAATGTATACCCAAAGGTAGCATACCCGTCTAATATCACGTTGCATAATTAATAAATCTTATTACTAATAAAATTTAAATTATGAGTGAACACTTTTGTATATTATGATATAGACCCAAAGGTTATATCATAATGATACTATTTAATTCATCATATATAATGATTTAGTATGTGTTAAATTTCAAAGCATTAAATAATGTAGTGAGCATTTATTTTATTGCAGTATCTATTCCTGTTGCATTGCACTCCCATGCTTCGTCTGTACCTGTCCTTAATGGGTCAAACTTTTCAGACTGGAGTGAACATGTCCGATTTCACTTAGTTGTTTTGGATGTTGATTATGCACTCGATTCTGAAAAGCCTGATGAGCCCACTGATGAAACTAATGACGAGGACATGGCCTTTTATGATGCTTGGAAAAGGTCAAACAAACTTTGCCTTGGGTTTATGCAAATGACTATCGCAGGAAACATTAAGACATCGCTTCCTAAAATTGATAACGTGAAAGAATTCCATAAGGCTGTGGAAGAGCGTTTCAAAACTGCTGTCAAATCCCTTGCTGGGACATTGATGGCCCAGTTGACAACAATGAAATATGATGGGGTTCGTGGGATGCAAAACCACATCCTGGAAATGACGAACCTAGCTGCAAAACTAAAAACCTTAGGAATGTCCGTTGGTGAATCTTTCCTTGTTCAGTTTATTCTGAATTCCTTGCCTATTCAGTATGGTCCATTCCAAATCCATTATAACACCATTAAGGATAAATAGAATGTGAATGAACTAACCAATATGGTTATTCAAGAAGAGGCAAAGCTTAAGAAACATGGAATGCAAACTGTTCACCTTACGACTCAAAGCTCAGGATCTGGACATAAAGGAAGAAAACCTGGAAAAGGCAAGAAAAGAGTGTTTTCCAAGAATGAACCTACTCATGCTTCTCAGGTTCAAAAGAAGGACTTTGGCATGAAATGTCATTTCTGTAAAAAGGAAGGACATTTCAAGAAAGATTGTTAGAAATGAAAGGAATGGTTTGAAAAGAAAGGTATGAATATTTATGTAATTTTTGAATCAAACCTTACTGAAGTTCCTTCTAATACTTGGTGGATTGACTCTGGTGCTACTGTCCATGTTTCTAATACGATGCAGGGATTCCTTACAACCCAAACCGGACTCCCAAATGAACAATACATTATGATGGGGAATCATGCCAAGGTTCCTGTTAAAGCTGTTGGAACTTTCAGACTTGTCTTAGATAGTGGTTTTCATTTAGACTTATTTCATACTTTATATGTACCGTCTGTTTCCAGAAACCTTAATGATGTTGATGGATACACATTTTCAATTGGCAATAAATGTTTTAGTTTAATTAAAAATTTATCCATTGTTGGTTCTGAAACATTATGTGATGGTTTATACAAGTTGAAACTTAATAACCACTTTGCTGAGACTTTGATGATTTTGCATCCTAAAGTTGGAACTAAACTTAGCCTCATGATTGAAATGTCCTCCTTCTTGTGGCATAAACATTTGGGGCATATCTCCAAAGAAAAAATTCAGAGGTTAGTAAAAGATGAAATTCTTGAAAATCTAGATTTTACTTATCTTGGAGTGTGTGTGATTGTATTAAAGGAAAACAAACCAAACACACAAAGAAAGGCGCCACAAGAAGTACAAATCTCCTTGAGATTATTCACACTGACATTTGTGGACCTGTTACCACTTCATGTTTTGGTGGTAAAAAGTATTTTATCACTTTTATTGATGAATTTTCACGTTATGGATAAATCTATTTGTTAAATGAAAACATTTGTTAAATGAAAAATCTCAGTCGGTGGATGCCCTAGAGATATATATAACCGAGGTTAAAAGACAATTAGATATAAAAGTAAAAATTGTAAGATCAGATAGAGGTGGTGAGTTTTATGGTTGCTATGATGAGTCAGGACAACACCCTGGTCCTTTTGCTAAATTTCTAGAAAAGCGCACCATATGTGCTCAATATACAATGCTTGGAACGCCTCAGCAGAATGGTGTTGCTAAGAGATGTAATCGTACTCTTATGGATATGGTTAGAAGTATGTAAAACAACTCTACCTTACCCATATCGTTGTAGAGTGAAGCTCTAAAGACCGCTGTGTACATTTTGAACAGGGTTCCTAGTAAGTCAGTTCCAAGAACTCCTTTTGAGTTATGGGCCGGAAGGAAACCAAGTTTAAGACACCTTCATGTTTGGGGATGTCCAGCGGAAGTTAGACTTCTTAACCCACATGAAAAGAAATTGGATTTCAACAGTAAGTGGTTACTTTATTGGTTACCCAGAGAAATCCAAAGGGTTCAGGTTTTATTTGCCTAACAATAGTACGAGAATAATGGAAACCAGTAATGCCGTATTTTTTGAGGATGGTGACATTAGTGGGAGTGATTTACCACGTCCTGTGTCCATTGAAGAAACTAGGACAAAATTACGAAATATGGTAAATGAAGAAGCGAGGGTACAAGTCCCTTTACCTTTAGCTTCTAAAAATATTGTTGATCCAAATGTTATTAACCAAAGTAACGATCAACAAATGAATGATGAACCACTTCATAATGAAATTGTCACTAATGAACCAACAGTAGAAGAACCACAAGAAATTGCGTTACGGAGATCTCAAAGAGAAAAGAGATCTGCAATTTCAAATGATTACGTGGTTTATCTACAAGAATCCGATTATGATATTGGGATGGAAAATGATCCGGTTTCATACCAACAAGCCATAGAAAGTATTGATTCTTCTAAATGGATTGATGCCATGAAAGAAGAGATGAAATCAATGGAACATAATGAATTTTGGGATCTTATCGAATTGCCTAACAGATGCAAGAAAGTTGGTTGTAAATGGGTTTTCAAAACCAAGCGTGACAGTAAAGGCAATATCGAAAAATATAAAGCCAGACTCGTTGCCAAAGGTTTCACTCAAAAAGAAGGCATTGATTACACATAGACCTTTTCACCTGTATCTAAGAAGGACTCATTTAGAATCATCATGGCTTTGGTGGCTCATTTCGATTTAAAGTTGCACCAAATGGATGTAAAAACTGCTTTTCTATACAGAAATTTATATGAAGAAGTTTACATGGATCAACCTAAGGGCTTTGCATTAAAAGGAAAGGAAAATCTGGTTTGCAAGCTTAAGAGATCAATATACGGACTTAAACAAGCTTCCAGGCAATGGTATATTAAGTTTCATAATACCATTACCTCCTTCGGGTTTAAGGAAACATTGTTGATAAGTGTATATACCTGAAGGTCAGTGAGAGTAAATTTATAATTTTGATCTTGTATGTTTATGATATCTTGCTTGCCAGTAGTGATATTGGTTTAGTACATGAGACCAAGAAGTTTCTCACCAAGAACTTTGAGATGAAAGATATGGGTGAGGCAGCCTATGTGATTGGAATTGAAATATTTCGAGACCGGTCACAACGATTGTTAGGACTATCTCAGAAAGCATATATTAACAAAGTTCTGGAGAGATTCCGAATGGAAAATTGTTCAGCTGGGGAGTCTTCAATTCAAAAAGGGGATAGATTCAACCTTATGCATTGTCCAAATAATGAATTGTAACGCAAGCAAATGGAAGCAATTCCTTATGCTTCAGCAGTAGGAAGCTTGATGTATGCTCAGACTTGCACTAGACCAGACATTAGCTTTGTTGTTGGTGTTCTGGGTAGATACCAGAGTAATCCAAGAATGGAGCATTGGAAGCTTGCAAAGAAAGTGATGCGATACTTGAAGGGTACAAAAGATCACATACTCACGTTTAGGAGAACCAATCATCTTGAGGTGATTGGTTACTCAGACTCGGATTTTGCTAGATGTCCTGATAGCCGAAAATCCACATTTGGTTATGTATTTATGTTAGCTGGAGGGGCTATTTCATGGAAAAGTGTAAAGCAATCTATCATTGCTGCATCCACTATGGAGGCTGAGTTTGTGGCATGCTTTGAGGCTACAGTTCACGGTTTATGGCTGCGGAACTTTATCTCAAGACTTAGAGTTGTCGACTCTATTTCTGGGCCGATGAGAATTTATTGTGATAATGCCGCAACAGTCTTTTTCTCCAAGAATGACAAATATTCTAAAGGTGCTAAACATATGGAGTTGAAGTTTCTTTCTGTTAAGGAAGAAGTGCAGAAACAAAGAGTGTCTATTGAACATATTAGCTCAAAACTTATGATTGCTGATCCATTAACAAAAGGGCTTCCACCAAAGACATTCAAAGAGCACACTGTTAGTATAGGTCTTGTATGTAACCCTTAATGTTGTTATTTGGATCTATTATGTTATTTTATTATGATAGACATTTTTTTGAGATCTCATTTAATGTGTTTCTGCTCTTTCCTGTTTTCATCATGTACGTACATTTATGATAATGAAAGAGTTTTAAACAGAATATTATGTTGGACTAATTTTAGGCATTATTGCTAGCCTATGTTTCTCGCTTATGATTCATGACAATCAAGCTATTAATGTTGTAGTACATGGAAAGGACCGTGTCGTTTCATTGACACACAACCGCCATGACTCATATAAATAGATTGTTTGATCATGATATTACGATAACCAAATTATGTAAGTTATGAATTGGATATATAATTTTTAAAGACGCGATCGCATATATATATATATATATATATATATATATATATATATAAGTCTTTTCTTGTAATCTCACATGAGTCTTTTTATAAAGTTATTATTATTATTATTATTATTATGTTATACGGACCAAGTGGGAGATTGTAGGAATTATGGTCTTAATAACTAATGGTTTTAATGTTAAGTTAATGTGGGATAAGTAAGTTATCAAATTAATTCTTAAATTAATTAAGTATTGAATTAATGAAGGATTAATTATCCAATTATGCACATGCCGATGTATTGGTTTGAGAAACTGTTTCTCAACGTAACATTAATTTTATGAGAATTAATTGTTGCGTTAAACTAAATGAGAAACACTCGTCCTCTCTCCTACCTTTATATAAATCAAAATTCTCATTAATTCTGATATACGAAATAACACATAAAAGTTTAAAGTATAAAGGTTAAGGAGGAGAGAAACGATTGTTGTCAAAATGTCTTCTTCCGTGGATCAAGGTATGTAAGTTATTATCTTACAAAATTAATGTGATTATTTTATATGTGAAACAATATGTGATTCTAGATCTTTCAATTAACATTTAGTGTAAATTGTTTAATTTCTTACACTCTCACCTATCCAGACTTTTTTTTTTCGTGGCAACCTAACAGAGAAACAAAGAATAACAGAGCACCGAGCCTAGCAAAAGGAGGGGGGAATACACAGGCATCTATGCCATAACCACTCTACTAACACAGATCGGGAACTGGAGGGGAGGGTTGAACCTCTCTGTTCACAGTGCCGTTGAGTTGAGCCTTCCCCTCCAGTTCTTGACAGACCACGAACGAAGGACTCACAACGACACCATTGAACAAGCGACGAGTTCAATTGCAGTGAGTTCTCAGATTTTCTAGTTTGGGTCTCCATCTCGAAGTCGAAGAATGGCTGTTCAATGGTGGTATAATGGGAATTATGTGATTTGTGAGATGGCATTTTCGGTATGAAAAGTTTATAATGATTTCAGACCTCACTAACTTCAGATTTCAGCTAGAAATCCTGGCTTTTTTCTTTCAGACACTTTTTTCACAAATTTTCAGACTTCAGATGCATTAGAAAAACAAACATGATGTCTGAATGGTCATTTCAGACTATTTCAGATTTCAGACATGAAAAACAAACAGCCCCTTAGATAAAGAAACCGTAACCTGCTAATATTTTTCGAATTATTGATATCTTTCACTTAAGAGCCTAAAATACATCAACCTAGTTAAAGAAACCGTAGCCTATATATTAGTTCAAGGCCTTACTCACTAGCAATATGAATTATGACGCGCCAGATATATTGGGTTGGAAGAGGTAGTTACAAATTGTAGATGATGAGAATGTATACCTGCAAAACCAGCCAAAGTGACCAGCAAAAAGAGCTACCAAAGAGTAATAGGCAACCCAACAACCAGGTTTGATCACCTTCTGAGCCAAAGATGGATTTTGTATAAAGAGCTAAAAATTCTGTGTTGAGTAGCTGGGAGCCTTTGACCAATGCCATGCAAATCGCTCCAACCACGCAGACAACTGTCCCTGATATTTTGGCTGCACTTCTCAAACTTCCAATATTTATCTTCTCAAATCTATACAGTTAGAGAACATAAAATGTATTAATGGTTTGATAAACACTAAGAAAATTTAAAAAAAATAATAAAATAATAACAAAAAAAAATTCAGCAATCCTAATGAGAGGGTAATAGGGTTGCATAATTGTTGATTAATTTACCTTTACATTATTTAATTTTATTGAACTACCAATAATTGAACTTTGATTACCCAATAATGGCAGCCAAAACAAAGGTGATTGCAGGGACTAGATTGCCCATAGCACTTCCCATTGTTGATGAAGATAAGTATAGGCCCTCATAGAAGATGTTCTGATTGGCTGTTACACTGAAAAAATAAAAAAAAATAAAAATTAATGAATTATATTAACCATTACATTAGGTCTCACCATGCACAAAATTAATTAGATATAGTAATGCTACATTACATAAAATGGTATTAATAACTATCACTTTGATAATTCCATGGCATAAATTGACACACTACTCAACTAAACCAAAGAAAAACAGAATGGAAAAAGAATTTTGTTTTTAACTTGTCATTATACATACCCGATAAATGCTGTCAAAAATATTAAAGAAAAGCTCCTCAAATTCAATCCGGAAGTAGAGTTACTTGATTTCTTCCTGCCAGAGAAAGTGTTTAAGAAGATTAATAAATGTAGATTATATATGCAGAGAGAGAGAGAGAGAGAGAGAGAGAGAGAGAGAGTAGAGTACTCACCTTGAGAAGTAAGCAATGGGTGCAATGACGAAAGTGGCGATGGCTAGCCTGTAAACAACAGCTACTCTGGGGCTCATTCCTTGCAAAAGAGCACCTCTAGTGAATAGAGAAATTCCTGCATAACAGAATTGTAGCCCAAGCATAGCCACAACAGGCTTGTAATCTCCCAAAACACCCATTTTTCTTTTAACCAAATTGTATTTCACCAATCACTCTTCTTATGATCACCTTCAATTCTTCAAAAATATTGCTTAATTTGACTAATATACATTTATATATTTATACATGTACATCATCACACGGAAATGAAAGAGAGAAACAGAGATAGACAGATAGCAATAATTTTATATAAATGTTCCAAAGATCGAGCTGGTAGAGTAGACATTTTTTGAAAGATTGAGAAAGGTCATAGTTAGGTTCTTGAAACAGTCTAGAGAACTGAAATTGAGTTTCCAGTAAATCTCTGACACCATGACAGCAAAATGTGTCAAAAACACGTGTAATGTCCAAAACAGATATTTGATATTCATTTGGTAAGTCCGAGCGGATACAATTTAACGGCAAAAGGACGGTGAATATATATGTGAAGGTTATTTTGTACTTTGTGGTCACAATCTCAAAACGAGATTCTATCTCTGGCAATTTTAAATTTAATTCAAGAAATCCATGTCGGCAGAACAGCAAAGGTAGAGGTGGAAAAAGATGGTCGGTCATGACTCATGGATGGCGCCGCCCCTTGCCGGCTTGAAATTGTTTTATTTTTATTATTATTATTATATATATATATATATTTTATTGTTATTTAATGATTTGGGACATTGAAGTCTATTATTATGGATTTAGATCTTTTGCTACACGTGATTGGTTGTGACATATTAACTAACTTTTATTATAATATTTATGTATCAGAAGATTACGTAAGGTCATTATAATTCAATTATTACATGCCTTAGGAATTAAACAAAGTCTTTCTTGAGTTGGGGATATTGAAGTCTAATTATTAATTGCCTTAGGAATTAAACAAAGGTCCTGCAATATTTATCTTTGGGATATTATTGATTTAGTCCCTATATTTTTTTAAATTATTCTATTTTTACTCATTTATTCATTTTTTTATTGGATTGGTCCCTATGTTTTCAAAAATCACTCAATTTGATCCCTTTGACCAGAATTTTAATGGTCAACCTTCACGAAAAATATAAAATGACATTTTTACCCTTGAATTTAAAATAAAAATAAAAGGGATATTATTGATAAGTCCCTAGATTTTTTTGAATTATCTATTTTTTACTCACTTATTCATTTATCATTGGATTGGTCCCTATGTTTTCAAAAACCACTCAATTTGATCCCCCATGACCATAATTTTGATGGTCAACTGTCACGGAAAATATAAAATAACATTTTTACCCTTGAATTTAAAATAAAAATAAAATAAAAAGAAAACTTTTTATTTTCTTATTTTATTTATAATTACCTATTAATTTTTAAAAAAATTTAAAAGGGAAAGAAATATAAAAATTATTTTCTTATATATTAATTTTGAAATTTAACAAAAATCTATTTTGCGGCGGCCTGCGGGAGATGTATTTGAGTAACTTCATCTCTGTTTTCATAGAGGTCAGAGAGAGACCGAGAAAAGAGAGAGAGATCTAGAAAGGAGAGAGATGACTGGGTTTGAGAAAGAAAGAGAGAGAGATAGCTGGGTTTGAGAGAGAGAGAGAGAGAGATGGCTGGGTTTGATCAATCCACCATCACTCCAATATCACCAACATAACCAAATCCAGATTCTGACCATTACCACCAAACAGCTTTGCTAGAGAGAGAGAGAGAGAGAGAGAGAGAGAGAGAGCTTTTACTTTATTGAGAGAGAGATATTTAAATATTTAAATTTTTAATTTTTTAATTGTTCCTTTATTTATTATTTTTTAATTTGTATTTATATATTAATTTAATTTTTATTATATATATTTCTTTTTTTTATGTGTTGACACGTGGCATATCATTGTTTAAAGACAAAAATACCCTTAGAACCGTTTAATTTGACTAATGGTTGACTTAGAGAAGAACCAAATTGAGTGGTTTTTGAAAACATAGGGATCAATCCAGTGAAAAATGAATAAGTGAGTAAAAAATAGATAATTCAAAAAAACTTAGGGACTAATCAATAATATCCCATTTAATTTTTATTATATATATATTTCTATTTTTTGTGTGTTGACATGTGGCATATTATTGTTTAAAAACAAAAATAGCCTTAAAACTGTTTAATTTGACTAACGGTTGACTTACAGAAGGACTAAATTGAGTGATTTTTAAAAACATAGAGACCAATTCAGTGAAAAATGAATAAGTGAGTAAAAAATAGATAATTCAAAAAAACGTAGAGACTAAATCAATAATATCCCTTTATCTTCTTGTAATTAAAATTATTGGGGATCTAGTACTTGAAATTCCAAGGGAACTGTGAAATTGTAGGGGATTTGATATCTGAAATTGCAGAGGAATTATAGAAAATTCTCGTAGTTAAAATTGCAGGGGACTTGTGAGAGAGTTTTTGCCCTTACTGTCACCGTGGCCTAAGTTTCTGAATATTGGCGTTGGAGAGGTTTTGAAGGAGAAATTGAGAAGGAAGGTAAGACCAAGAAAGTAAAACTAACAAAAATGGCGGCATGGGAAAATGGGGAAGAGTACGATTGAGTTTGTATTTGGAGTTATTGTTGTTTCTAGTTCTGTATTTTGTTAAGGAAGAGCGACATCATTTACCTAGCAAAGAGAAAAAAAAATCTCAGGCAACACTGTTTTAACTTTTAACTGTTTTAACTTTTAACTGCCATGTGTTGAAATCCTGTTATAGGTTGGAAAAATAATTAAATAAGAAGAGGAAACCGGATCCGGATCCGGATCATGGATAGCGCCGCCCTTGCAAGCTTGAAATTGTTTTTTTATTTTATTTTAGTTTTTTATTGTTATTTAAAGAAATTAAGATATTGAAGTGTAATTATTATATTCCTTAGGAATTCCGTTTCAGTAGGTTAATAAATTGTAATGCTAATCAAATTAGATTTGTTAGTCCAACTCACAATAGATTATCCAAATTCTAATGAGATTTGAAATATCGATTAGATCCCGATATATATATATATATATATATATATATATATATATATATATATATATATATATATATATATATATATATATATATATATATAGCTTGTCAAGTTGATTTAATTCAACCATCAGAAATAATCAAAACTTAAGAATCAATAAATTTTGATTAGAACAAAAAGCGGGATTAAAAATAGTTTAGGAAAATTATTTTTCCTACATTTGGTATTAGAGCCCCGTTAAGATCTAGGAGATCGTGAGGAGAGTTCTAGAGTTGGGAAGCGGCCGTTATGGAGCAGCAGATCGCCACCCCGCATGAAGGTGCATTGCCCACACCATCGTGAGCAGAATCATCGGATCAACAATAAATCCTAAAGGCACGTTGTGAAAAGAGCAACAAAATGCCATAAAATTTTACCCAAAGACTGAACCACCGCCCTATTTGTCGTACAACTGTCGTTGACCAGTTAACCGACACTGTATTCGTGGAAATGATCGTGATTATAACCCAAGTGTCCGTTTTAAGTTTGGTGCTGTGTGGAGAGAAAATCGAAGCAAAAATTGAAACAGTAGCCTAACAATCTCCATTAGATCTATGTTGATCCTTCGAGAATCTAAAAAACCGACACCAAAAGCTAACTTAGCATGCTCAAATCTTCTAGATTCGACCATCGTCAGAGAAAACCGATGTCGTAAACCAGGTGCGTGTGATCACGAGCCTAGGCACAAAGCCACCTTAGGATTAGTGAGGGCCATTGCCCCCTGAAGTTTTAAGGTTTTACAAATTTACCTTTATTTTAATTTTAGTAACATCCTAAACTTTTATTTTTTTTCTTCATAAAATTGGACTGACTTAAGGGGAAAAAGTATCCCAAGCGATCATATGCTGAAAAACCCATAGGAAGTATCCATATATATAAAACATAAAAGAAAGGTAAATAGTGACAAAAAGCAACAAAGCATAAAGATCCAGGGAGGAAAACAACCCCAAACAAAAAGAGGTACGCATGCCACACCAAAAAGATTAAGAAAACATCAAGAAAAATGAAAAAGACTCCTGGCCAATGCAGTCATTGCCAACTAGAGAAGAACATAACGGTGGGGCAAAAAACCACCAAGAATCAGCCTGAAGCTCCAAATCATGCTTAGAAAGCGCATCAGCAATCTGATTCCCCACTTTGAAAATATGGGAAACCTGAAAATCCATCTGTGAGATCTGGAAGATGTCGTGCTGCCACGCTTGATGAATCCTCTAAGGAACCATCTCAGAACGAGAAGAAAGAACCTGAACCACATACTTATGGCCACCCATACTTCCAAGCAAAATTAATGGCCAAAGAGTCCGCCAGAAGCTCGACCTCAAACACGAAAACCTGACAAAGAGGAATAGCAAAGCAACCCTTCACAAAGGCTTTACAATTCCGAAAGATACCACTACAACCACCAACCCCCGGAGAACCCATAGTAGCACAATCTGTATTTACTTTGATCCAACCAGGAGCAGGAGAAGACCAAAACACACTTTTAATCACCGGAGCTTTAGAAGCTTGGCCCCGAAAACCAAATCGACAAAGAATCGAAAAGCCATCCCTACAATTCTGCATACAACCAATATCCAGGCAATTAGCATCTGAAATTGCATGCCAAACCAGAGAAATGATAGATCTAAAGTCCACCGATTTCCCTTCAAAGATCCACTGATTACGGGCAGTCTACACCCTCCAAATCACTGCATGGATAGCCGCATTCCATAAAATCCTAACATGCTCACTAAAGGAAACTGACATGGCCTGCAAGAAGAAGGATTGCCAAATTTCGGTAGAGACACGTCCCTAGAAAGTCGGGAAAACAGCCTCCCAAAGAGTAACCGCCATGGGACAATGAAGAAAAAGATGATATACAGATTCACTACTAACCCCACAAATACTGCAACGAGAAGCCAACTGGAACCCAGACCTGCAAAGGCTATCCTCAGTAGGAAACCTGTTCAATATAAGACGCCAGGTCAAAGTTGAGCGAGATGGGGGAATAAAATGGGACCAAACATCTCTCCACCAAACAACCTGAAGAATATCAGAGAAAAACTAGGAATAAGTAGCCTTGCAAGAAACACGACCATCCTGATAATTAGCCCAAACCAGAGAATCCACAACAGGAGAAATCGCAATCCGATAAATCTGAAACTTTTATATTTTTATATTTTTTCCCTATTTCAGTTTTAGATTTTCTAATTCGTTTATATAATACATTATTAGCAATAGGAGAAATCGCAATCTCATCAATCCTAACTTTTATATTTTTATGTTTTTTCCCTATTTCATTTTTAGATTTTCTAATTCTTTTATATAATACATTATTAATATTTTTCTCTTAATCACATATAGATTATCTTTGATTCTAAATATACTATTTTTTATTTATATCTCAAATATAAATCAAAATCGAATCAAAATATATCCGTTTTGTTTTAGCAATTGTAATTCCTTCTTCATATCAAAATTACACTTTCTCAATTATATTTTAACTGATTTTATTATATACTTAAAATATTTTTTCTCTCTCAAAATTATTTATGTCACTCTATACCATAACATACTTTTGGTATGTTATTTATTTATTTATATATTTGTTGCTAATCATGTTATTTATTTTAAAAAAATAAAATGTGTTGATTTATATAATTAAAACATGTCAGCTAAACAAACACTATTATTGAATCTTGAATCAATGACCATAAATTTTATTCTATATTAGTTTTTAGAGTAATGCTAAACATTCCAACTCTATATCTCAACTTATATTTCAAATGTGTCAATTGGAAAATGGATATATACATATTAATCACAGTCAAGAAAATTTATACAGCAGAAAATCCAGCTGATATGTTGACCAAGTTTATTCTTGTGCTCAAGTTCATGAACTGCTTGGGCTTGATTTGTGTTTGCAATTTGTGAGTTACCCTAAGGGGTTTGTTGGAGGAGATGACATAATGAAATTCTACTCAGTTGACCTTGGTACGAATTTAAGCCAATGTGGAGATTTATTAATATGTGGCTTACATTAGTTAGTAAACTTATTTGATATAGATTTCTATTTTGTCTCTACCCATAATAAAGTTTTCCCATAGACGGCGCTAGAAAGTGTTAACGGAAATTTAGCTCGGGGCAATAAATCTTAGTTAGCACCCTCGAGATCATTACCACGTAGGTGATGACCAAGGTAGAACGTATTTATATAACAATGCCTAATGAAATGACAAGGAAACAACGATATTATTAGCTACTCAAAAGAATCAAAAAAGGCTTCCTCTATTGATAATATGTGATATACATCTCTCTCTCTCTCTCATTGATCTCACTTTTATTTAGGGTGCAGTTGGGTACTTGTTGTGTGCCTGTCGAATAGTAGTCTCCCTTTTCAGAAGGAGGAAGTCTCTCCTTTATACAATGTCTTCGTAGGTTAAACTAATTGATTCTTCCCTTGAGTTTCTCCATCTCTCCCCTCCTTATCGGAAGGGATTTTCATTTTAAATGTTATTGACTTTGAGTTAATTGCTGAATCGTGGATATCTTGGCGGAGATCAATTTGTTTCCTACTTGGACTCTATTATTTGTTCTGTACGCATGTAATGTCTTATGATATGATCCTGTGTGTCTTCAGGTCTAGCATGTTCTCCCGTAGGGATCGTCGAATATGGCATGTAATGTGGCGGGGTACATCAGGTAGTGAGGTCGATCAGTGTTCTAGCCCTGATATAAAGGAATTTCGTCTAATCAGAAGCTAGGTCTATCCTCCCTTGACCTTTTGAAGCTAGGTGCTGTTGGAACCCCATTCACTGGTAACGAAACGGAAATAGGTTTTAAAATTTTTATACAGATCATAAACGATCTGAGACTAGTGAACTTAGGATCGCAATTCTTTTTCCAGAACTAATACATACAATATGTAAACACAGGAAATTGTAATCAATATATTAAAAAGAAATTTAGAACCTTACCAACGTTTGGAGGCTCCTTCACTTCACGATATGCTCCTGGTCTATACCACTGATCTTCCTAACTATTCCTGGAACTGGTAACTGCGTGTGGGCGCGTCACGTACTCATGAACTTAGGAGGATATAGAGAGAATGAAGAAGAAACAATTTCTTCCAAGAGAAAAATACCTAGAACAATTCTAGGATGTTCAAAGAAAAATATATTATATTTTTTTATCCTTTCACTAGTGCACCCAGCACAATTTATTTATTTATTTATTTTTTGATCTCATGCACCCCTGTTCGTTTTTCACTTTTTGTTTCTCTTTAAAAAAAAAAATCACATGCACACTATCTCTCTTGTTTCTCCTTTTTGTGTTACACACAATATGAGTTTGTATCATATACAAACACTTGTGTATATCCTTTGTGTGCTATATTTTTGTTATCAATATATATCATATATATATTATTATAACTAAAACTCTTTAATTGATATCTCTTCAGATTTTAAAAGATAATTAAATATTTATTTTGAATTTAAACATTTTAAATTCAATTTCAAATATTTAATATAATAAAATAAAATAATCATATTATCTTATTCTATTTAAAATCAAATATCAACTAACATCCTCCATTTAGTGATTAATAACCAAATTAAATAATCTTATTATTTAATTTATTTAATCACCATTATTCATTAATTAAATAATCTCATTATTCAATTATTTCCCGAATAAATACGTGTCACTTTCGTAACACAATTAATTAGACAATCCAATTAATTAACCGTGACCCTTGTTACCTTAATCGATCGGGCTAGCAAGGGGACCTAATGGACCTACAGTATTTTGAGCTCCAATAATCCTCGGAATTATTAATTAAACTCTTTAATTAATATTCTTTGATTATTAACTCCGGTGTTATTTCACTAAAAACCCGAAGCTGCACTCTCTCAACTGCAGACGTTTTTACACAGATCGATACAACTCGGTGTCCATCGATATAGCTATTACACATGGTGTGATCCTCCACAGTAGTTCATAATTAGAGCTGGGTCATAATGTCCGTTATACCCCTCTAATTACATATATCCTTTAAGTACCATTGATTCTCTAATGAACAATAAATCCTATTTCCTCACGGAATTATGAGAGCGCTCATATTGTCCAAGCCCCGAATCAACCCTTAAGGGAACTACCATTTACTTCTCATAAGAAGGAGTAGATTCCACTATTGTGTACATACCTTCCCAGCCACAAGCCAAACCGCAATCCCAACATACGGAGTATATTGATCAGGAATTGCATCTGACCTCACCCATGGTATATCAAAGACCACGATCTAACTTGAAGGAGTCGATAAGACACTCAAGATTAAGATCACCCACATATAGCCATCATTAGTTGATATATATGAATCTCATCTGTAAACGGATCTTGGTGAGAGATTCATATAGATCATGGCCCAGTCCTATATGATCACATCATACAAGGTGCCTTCATTCCCATATCTCATATGAATGATTCAGGATAGAATCACCGTACATTACGGAATAGACTGCAGCTATAGATTAACCACAAATAAAGTACCCAGCTGTATTTGTTATCTATGGACTCTTTAGATTGCACGTCTCTTACTGTATCCATCCGTATATGACACTCATATACACAGTTCGAGATTACATCCGGCAATCTAGGATGTTAATATATGCACAAGTTATAAAATAAACAACACAACAAGAATGAATTGAACTTTTCTTTTTATTTATTTCATAAATCCATTTACAAAATACATCTTTAGGGCATAAACCCCAACAGGTGCGGCCTCCTGCGGACACCTTACTATGTCAGCGAGGTACTGGCGAGCTTTAGGAGAAGTTACGAGGTAATCCCGACTTCGGGGGGGGGGGGGGGGATTTCCTGTTTCCAGATTCCGTGACGCGGGCTTGATCTGATCATTCCTGGCTCTATTCCTGATGTTTTTGAAGCCCGTCCTTGTTCCTACGGGGCGGTACCGTAACTCGACTTTGGGTAACATGGTCTCCTGGTGGATGATCTCGGGCATGGAGCCAGGCCTGGAGGGTGGAAAATTTCCCTTTGGTCCTTAGCCAATTTTGGCTATTAATAGAAGTCCCCTCTAACTTGAACACTGGTTGTCGAGCTTGGGGTTGGGGTCAGATTTTTTATTTTATTTGTGAAATCTTTCCTTTTTTATCATTACCAGAATATTGGGAAAATCTTTTCATTAACTGCGTAAGTGATGTGGCGTGAACTGACTAATTTATTTCTGAATTAATCCGGTTGTGTTACGGCAGTCCCCGAGATTCTTTACCGTTACCAGAATCTTGGGGAGATCTCCTCATTAATTGTGCAAGTGCGTGGCGTGAGCTGACTAACTTGTTTCTGAGTTAATCTGGTTACGTTACGGCAGTCCCCGAGATTCTTTGTGATCTCAACCGAAGATCTCGACAGCTCGTGCTGCTGCCCTCTAGCCTATATATACTTGTTTATCTCAACGTCTTCCTCATATCTCTCGAACTCAAATTTTTCCTAAGATATACTTTCTCTCATAGCCTTTCTCTCAAGCTTATCTTTTTCTTCATTCTTCATCCTTACTGATTTCATCATGTCGAAAACCAGTCATGATTCAGTTGACTCCATAGTTGACGGCGATGAGGTCTTTGGCCTTGCCTCGGGGAAACGGGCAATGAGGAGCTTAGACAGCGACGATTCCCTGCCCAACCCGCAGCGTCGGCGGTCGAACAGGAATGTGTCCATTGGGACCGGGTTTTCTAACCATCCTGACCACCCTTTGGATATAGTCGATGACGACTCCGATAGAGAGGTAGGCGTCGACACCGCTGGAGAGCATCGAGTCCCAGCTTCTTGCCCCCCCTTGGAGAGGCTTCCTCCCTATGATTTCAGGGTTATCCCTGATTCTATCGTTGATCCGGTCATGATTGACCGTTTGAGGTCGAAGTATGGTATTCCCGACAGCGTTTCCATCTCTGTACCTCCCAAGGGTTATGAGTTCTTCGACCCCTTAAGGGCGTCCTTCCAATTCATGTCACGGCTCTCGAGAATGGAGTTAGGCTCTCCCTCCATCCTACTCTTCGACAAGCCCTCAACGCCATCCAGCTTGCTCCCCTCTAGTTGATGCCCGGCTTCTGGAGGCATTTGATCGGTTTCCTCGTGCTATGGAGGGAACAATGCCAGCTAAACAAGGTGACAATAGTGCCTGGAGCTGAGGAGCTAGCCTATTTTTTCCAAATCGGGAGTCTATCTGGCGCTCCTCGAGGTCAGTTTTACGCTACGGCCAAGAACAAGCTCAACTTTGTTATTCCCGACGCTTCAAAGAAGGACCCCGCCTGGAAGGAAGAATGGATCCTTACGGGGGATGATTGGGGGAGCTCAATTTTCATTGGAGGGCATGAGTTCGAAGTTCCCATAGCTTTCAGTGACAAACCCTCGTAGGACCGGGACTCCCTGCCCTCTGAACCTGAATCTATTTTGAAGGCTATTTATCCAGGAACTACTTGAACCTGAAAATCCCAACCGCTAAAGCCTTCGATCCTCGTAGGGTGAACCAATACCTGCGGATCTCAGACGCTACTCCTCGTAAGTGTCATTGAATTGCCTTGCCTTATCTTGTTGATTAGCTTGGTTCTGACATTTTCTTTTTTGATTTGTTTACTCACAGTTTTTGTGGTTGAACCAGCTTCCCGCGACATCCAACGTTCTCCTCAAGCTAGAATTCCTCTTCCCTTTGCTAGGGTCGCACCAGCTCTTGCTCCATCTACCTCCCCAGCTGGGTCCAAGATAGCCAACCTTGCGTCGTGGGCTTTTCGGGCTTTGGGTAAAGCTCCTCAGGCTGTTGGTCTGACTGTTTCTGCCCCTTTTGTTGTAGTCGCTAAAGTTGCTACCCCCTCGATTCACCCTTCTGATTCTGCTGGGCTTCCAACCCCCCAAGCTTCGGAGGATTTTGGAAGGGGTGTCACAAGGATTCCTTCCAGCTGTTCCCTCCCTCAGTCAAGCTCGACGGGGCAGGTCGAAGTCCTGGAATAATTCATCGCGTCTTGTCCGGGCGGTGGGATCTCTAGGATGGCCTCCATGCCCGTAGATGTCCTGATCACCAAAGGGTTTGCTATCTTAGTTGAGGTAATTGCATTTCCCTCATACTGCTTCTGCTAATTTGTTCAATCTCTAACTCTGGCTTTGTCTTTTGTAGGCCTTCAAGTTTAATGTAGCGATGGGCCAGCAAGTAGCCCTCATTCGCGACCGGACTACGAAAGCCGAAGCCGAAGCCGAGAAAACCATGGGATTGCTCAAGTAGGCTCAATCTTTAGTGGAAGAGATGACCTCCAACCAGGGAAAGGTTGAGATTAAGATGGCTGAGCTTCGTTGTGACCATGAGAGGACGAATCAATCTTATGATCAAGAGCGTCTTCAATCTACCCGGCGGGCCAGACAGAGGGATTCTTGGAAAGCTGAGGCTAAAAAGTTGGACCTCGAGAATCAGGCTTTGATTGCTCAGGTGACCAAGCTGCAAGCTGACGCGGAGACCTCCTTCAGCGATGGATACTTCTACGCTTCCTTTCAGGCCGCAGAAGCTCTCCCTCTTCCCTTTGACCTGTCATCTATTACCGGCTGGGATAGACAGGAAATAATGATTAAGGCTGCTGAGCTATCTCGCCCTGATGGCGATGAGGCGGTTCCTTCGAGCCAAGCAGGAGGTGGAAAACAGCCCGTCCAGACAGATCCTCCATTTCCTCCTCCTACCTTTACTACTTCAGGTCCCGGGGAGTCTTCCAGTAAGGTTTCGTCTCCTCGATCCGAGGGGGACCAGTCAGGAGCTGGGAAAGGGGCTAGGAGCCCGTCTGGGGAACCCCCTATAATGGAGATGGAGGTCGACAGGAGCCAGATGGGGTCCATGGCTGCCCTTCTTGATGCGGCTATCCCGCATGAGGTTATGGAAGTGATTAATGAAGTGCTGGAGGAAGATCCTGCTGACCAAAGGTGGAGCCTCTAAATGGAGGGATGGTTGGCGATGATAACCAAGATGGACAACTACCTGAAGGGGGGGTCGATGGCGAGGATCGGCGTGAAGGAGGAGGATCGGCAGAGGAAAACCAAGAGAGTTCCAAAGCTTGAAGCAGTTCGTTCATGACTTGTCTTGATAGCCCGGAAAAGGGGGTGTGCATAGAGATGCACATTTGGGGAATGGGGATGGATATAGGTCCCCCCATCCCCATCCCCACTTCCCAGACCCTTCCCCCATCCCCCCCCTCATTTCCCCATTTGGGGAAAATGGGGATGGGGAATTTTAGGGGGAGGTATATCCATCCCCAACCCCAGTTCCCCGTTTTCCCCGTTTTCCCCGTTTTCCCCACTATTCCCCGTTTTCCCGTTTCCCCGTTTCCCCATTTTCCTCATTTCCCCGTTTCCCCATTCTCCCGTTAATTAGAAATTAAAAAAAAACAAAATTTCATTACAAATATAAACTAAAATCCATTAGTGCATTACAAATACATAATAAAATCATAAAGTGTGCATAACAAATACATAATAAAATCATAAAGTGTTATATAATATATTTATTTATTTATTTATATATGTTTTGGGGGAAATGGGGAAATGGGGATGGGGAGAGGTCACCCCATCCCCATCTTAATATATTTATGGGGGGAAATGGGGAAATGGGGTGAGAGGACCTCCCCCCATCCCCATCCCCATCCCCATTTCAATTTAGGGATGAAAATCATCCCCATCCCCACCCCATTCCCCATTTCCCCCCAAGAAAATTTCCCCAAATGGGGATGGGGATGTGGGGATTTGGGGATCCGGGGGAAAATGTGCATCTCTAGGTGGGCACCTCGTTTTGCTCTTATTTAGTTTAGCTTTCTATTTTTTTATAGCCCGAGCTCGGGGGTTGGACTCCCTATTGGATAGATGTAGCCTTACCGGGGGATAGGCTCCTCTTATCCTTAATGAGAAATCGACTCGCGTTGAGAACTCTTGTTGCATTCCTGGTCTTTAATAGGAATCAGAATTGCATCCGCAACAACAATTTATTCATACTTCATTAAAAATTTGGTAAGGAATTCTTATTATGATGATCTTGATCCTGCACACAAAAACAAATATTAGTTTTTAAATCCGTTTTAGGAGAGGTAGCCCGATTGAGGTATCAGGAAGGCTGTTCAGCTATTTCCTGGTCTCGAGATCTGGATGACAACTATGCTCTTATACTCAGACCCTTCTTGGGGGTGGCAACCCGACTAAGTCATCATGAGGGCTATTTTAGCTATTTCATGGTCTCGAGATCTGGATGGCAACTATGCTCTTACACTCAGACCCTTCTTGGGGGTGGTAGCCCGACCAAGGCATCAGGAGGGCTATTTTAGCTATTTCCTGGTCTCGAGATCTGGATGGCAACTATGTTCTTACTGTTGGAACCTAGGGTTACAGATTGCGCAGCGGAAGGTTTTTAAAATTTTTATGCAATCATTAAACTAACCCATTTGTACAGTAATAATCAAATGCAATAATAAAGTGATGAAACATTTTCATACCTACGTAGGAGGCTCCTTCACTTTGATACGAACTGCTCCTGATTTGAACCACGTGATCTTCTTCGCTATCTCCCAGAACTGGTAACAGCGTGTGGGCGTGTCACGATATTCAGGACCTGTATGGAGGAAGAAGAGAAGAACACACACACAAATAGAAGTGCAGCACTTGTGTTCTCACCACACCCTTTTTTTTGTTTGCTGTGTGTTTTGCTTTTTACGAACACTATTTCTCTTCTCTTTTCAATTTTTCTTTTGCTGTGTTGTTTTTTTTTTCATTCGGTTATCTCATTTGTTTAATTAAATATATATCTCATATATATTTAAAAAACAACCAACCGAAAATCTATATTTGGTTTTTAAAAAATTTTACAAAGATATCTCATATCTTTTTTAAAATTAATTAAATATTTATTTTTGAATTCAAACATTTTAAATTCAATTTCAAATATTTAATTTAATAAAATAAAATAATCATATTATCTTATTTTATTCAAAATCAAATATCAACTAACACCCTCCATTTAGTGATTAACAACATAATTAAATAATCTTATTATTTAATTTATTTAATCACCATTATACATTAATTAAATAATCCCATTATTCAATTAATTCCCGAATAAATACATGTCACTTTCGTAACACAATTAATTGGACAATCCAATTAATTAACCGTGACCCTTGTTACCTAAATCGATCGGGCTAGCAAGAGGACCTAATGGACCCACAGTATTTTGAGCTCCAATAATCCTTAGAAATTATTAATTAAACTCTTTAATTAATATTTCATGATTATTAACTTCGGTGTTATTCCACTAAAAACCCAAAGCTGCACTCTCTCAACTGTAGACGTTTTTACACAAACCAATAACTCTCGGTGTCCATCGATATAGCTATTACATATGGTATAATCCTCCACAAGTAGTTCATAATTAGAGCTGGGTCATAATGTCCGTTATACTCCTATAATCATATCTTTCCATTAAGTACCATTGATTCTCTAATGAACAATAAATCCTACATTCCTTACGGAATTAGGAGAGCGCTCATATTGTTCAAGCCCCGAATCAACCCTTAAGGGAACTACCATCTACTTCTCACAAGAAGGAGTGGATTCCACTATTGTGTACAAACCTTCCCAGCCACAAGCCAAACCGCGATCCCAACATACGGAGTATATTGATCGGGAATGCAACTCCGACCTCACCCATGGTATATCAAAGACCACGATCTAACCTGAAGGAGTCGATAAGACACTCAGGATTAAGATCACCCACATATAGCCATCATTAGTTGATATATATATATATATAAATCTCATCGTTAAACGGATCTTAGTGAGAGATTCATATAGATCATGGCCCAATCCTATATGATCACATCATACAAGGTGCCTCCATTCTCATATCTTCATATGAATGATCCAGGATAGGATCACCGTACACTACGAAATGGACCGCAGTTGTAGATTAACCACAAATAAAGTACCCAGCTTTATTTTTTATCTACGGACTCTTTAGATTGCTCGTTTCAAACTAAATCCATATATATATATATATATGACACTCATATACTCAGTTCGAAATTACATTGGAAATTTTGGATGTTAGGTGCACATGTTATATAAAGTATGACACAAAATGAATGAATATACTACTTCTTTTATTTTTGTTCAAATTATATTTACATATTACAAGCTTTAGGGCAAAAACCCCAACACTTACACTCAGATCCTTCTTGGGGGTGGTAGCCCGACCAAAGTATCAGGAGGGCTATTTAGCTATTTCCTGGTCTCGAGATTTGGATGGCAACTATGCTCTTACACTCAGAGGGCTTCCCCAGCTAATCACTGGTCTTGAAGTGTCCATGTTGAATTTCCCACTCAAGGATGTAGACACTAATGTTGAACATAGTTGGAGATAAAGATGAAAAAGAAAAATGACTTTATTGATGATCGAGATGTAGTACATTTTTATTAGGGATTCTAATGAAACCTAAATGGGGGTAGTCTGCTTGAAAAACTCCCTGCTCAAGGGTAGAATTTCCTCAAGTGATCTGCATTCCAAGTGTGGTCGATGGGTCGTCTGTCCATGTCTTCGAGTTTGTAGGCTCCATTGTGAGCAACTAACTTGATCAAATATGGCCTTTCCCAATTGGGGCTTAAGACTTTATCTGACCTTTTCCGAGTATTCAGGGTCACTTTCCTAAGCACCGGATCCCCTTCTTTGAAATTCTGGGCTCTGACCTTTCGGTTGAAATATCTAGCCATCTTGCTTTGGTAGATTGCCACTTTCTCTACTACCCGGTCTTGTTTCTCTTTTAGGAGGTCCAGATTAGCCCGGAGCTTGACCTTGGGCGAATGAAGTATTTTGGCCAGAGTAATTGTTAATAGCCAAAATTGGCTAAGAACCAAAGGGAAATTTTCCACCCTCCAGGCCTGGCTCCATGCTCGAGATCATCCACCAGAAGACCATGTTACCCAAAGCCGAGCTACGGTACCACCCCGTAGGAACAAGGACAGGCTCCGGAAACATCCGGAATATAGCCAGGAATGATCAGATCAAGCCAGCGTCAACTAACCTGGAAACAGGAAATCCCCCCCTGAAGTCGGGATTACGTCGTAACTTCTCCAGAAGCTCACCAGTACCTTGCAGACATAGTAAGGTGTCCGCAGGAGGCCGCACCTAGCTTCAAAAGGTCAAGGAGGATATACCTAGCTTCTGATTAGACAAAATTCCTTTATATCAGGGCTAGAACACTGATCGACCTCACTACCTGATGTACCCCACCACATTACATGCCATATTCGACGATCCCTACAGGGAGAACATGCTAGACATGAAGACACACATGATCATGCAGGGAAAAATTAACTAAAACCGCAGCGGAAGGCGAAAAGTAGATTTTCGTATAGTTTAAAATTTTTCTAAAGATTTGAACCTTAACCCTTTAATTAATTAAACACAAATATACGGTTAGAGTTAAATAACTCTTGTCGCGTGATCCGATTGACTTACGTCGATGGTAATCCGCAAGATCTTCAATCCTAGCACGTACGTGAATCACCTAGGAGTGTGGTCTCCCTTTTTTCTTTGAATTGCTTACCTGAGAATGGATGTATGGAACTTCTGATCCTGATCTTCAATCCCAAAACACCAAGAGCCTAGAAAAATAGTTCCTGTCACTTTTGAATTCACAATCGATATGATTGGAACTCGCGTAACCCTAAATCGAAAGTGTGCACAAAACCTTTTGATGTTAAAGGCTTGCAAGTGCACTATCGAATGATAACTTATTTTTCTTTTTCTCTCTTGGCCGAAATTCTATGTGTATTGAGTAAGATTTTTATTTTCAAAACAAACAAAAATCTCTCTCACTCAAGCTTCTTAGTGGCCGAAATTTATCACCTTATATTTATATGGTGACCAAAATTTCTCCTTCTCAAAATAGGGTTGGCCGAATTCTTTGTGTAGGAAATCTAAGGTTGGCCAATTTCCTTACTTGAAAAGGAATTGTGCTTTTCCCTAATTCCAATCAATTTAAGAATCCTAACCCTTATAGAACTAGGGTGGCCGAATTCTTTGTGTGGTATGGAGTGTATGTGGACTTAATCCTTACCACATTTGGACTCGTATCACTTAAAAGAATTCTAACCCTAATCCAATACATAGTATTTTATTTACTGATCAAGAAAAGATTTTGATTATAAACTATTAATTAATTAATTAATTAATTAATTTTCATTTAATCAAAACAATAAAATAAAATAATATCTTGGGCTATTTTATTAGCCTTGCCACCCACACCATATATATATATGGGCCTAATATTATTTTTCTTATTTTATTTAATCCATTAGACTTTAAATAAAAGCCCACATGTGAATCAGACTTATTCTTACTAAAAGAAACAAGCCCACATGTCTCCTTTTAATATATTAATATAATAGAGCAGCCCATTAAATAAATAATAGACATATTATATTCTTAATATATTAAATGCAATTCTAGATGGACCCATAAATTGGTCCGGTAGAATATATCAAGTGATCCAGGCAAGTATGTGTGGATTGTGGATCTTGGCGGGCTATCTAATTTTAAGCTACAATAGACATAACCTAATCACAATCAACAAATGATTCACTTAGGTCCGATCTATTAATTTTAACTCATTCCACTAAAGAGGTAAAATTGAACTCTTAAATAAAGATAGAATAAGGAGATGTTTCTCATTCATACCCTAGACAATCTTATAGAAGATGGTGTATCCTCGTGAATAATATCAGTATTCGCCAAGAGCTCATAAACCGCCTATAGCTCTCCAAGTTACCATATTTCCTCATATGACCACACTTTGAACTTGGATATTTTGACTTATCCAGAAGCCATGTCTTCAATAATCATTATTGAAAACTCAACGTTGAGATTTAATATCCAATACCTCAAAACATCCATATGATGATATTATACTCTCATTTAATAAATGGAGCCATGATGTCCATATCTATAAATGAAGTTCTCTATCGATTAACAAATGAATACCACCAAACTATCGAGGATAGACTATGCTATATAATCGTACTCATTGATAGCTCAAATGATAACACTTGCAACCATAAGTCCATCATTTATCTCAGGATTAAGATCGACTCTCCGATTGTCCTAATAATGAAAAGACTTATATCTAGTGACGGTTCTAGATAAAGTATTTCATTGTGATCCTGTTCAATGCACCAGTGCACTAGATTCTTTTACTCGAAAACCTTTCGATAATTTTAGACTCATCATAACTCATTTGATCCCACTCAAATGCTAGTAAAAGAATTCTACAACTTTATCAAGATAGAGGTGCCCAACCTTTAACTTAAGTTGTGAACATTATTCGAGACTACCTAAAGAATTGTGTCTACCTCACACATATCCTGATGTATGAACAATTCTTCATTTCTCATAGTCTTTTGACCTTATGATTATTTACCTTGACAATTATAATAATAAATGCTATAAGTATTTGTAAGAATCAGAAAACACTTTATTAATATGAAAAGATTGTCAATTACAATATTACACTCTTGCTATAGAGTATAATCCTAACAATCTCCCACTTGCGCTATAGCAAGTGTGTCATATCTCTCATTCCCATATTCTCTAAGTGCCCATCAAAACTCTTCTGAGGTAGAGCCTTTGTGAAAGGATCCGCTAGATTTTCTGCTGACGCGATTTTGGTGATCGTCACGTCTCCCCTATGAACAATTTCCCTTAAAAGGTATTATTTCCTTTCTATGTGTTTACCTCTCTTATGACTTCTTGGTTCTCTCGAATTATCCACTGCTCCACTGTTGTCACAGTGTATAGTGATCTGCTTATTCACATTAGGAACCACTTCCAAGTCAATCAAGAATTGGCGGAGCCAAACAGCCTCTTTTGCAGCTTCGCATGCAGCAACATACTCAGCTTCCATGGTGGAATCAGCAATACAAGATTGCTTGATACTCCTCCTCCAATGGTAAACACAGATCCTGATGTGGATTTTCTGGAGTCAGAATCCGACTGGAAATCAGAATCTGTATACCCAACGGGAATTAAATCCCCTATAGAGTATACAAGCATATAATCTCTAGTTCTTTTAAGATACTTGAAAATATGCTTGACTGCAGTCCAATGATCAGGACCAGGTTTCGATTGAAACCTGCTAACTATGCAAACAGCAAAACAAATATCTGGTCTAGTACAGAGCATTGCATACATGAGACTTCCAACTGCCGAGGCATATGGAACTCTACTCATGAATTGCTCTTCATGCTCATTCTTAGGAACCTGTTCCTTAGAAAGTTTGATTCCATGTCTAAAAGGTAACATACCTTTCTTAGAATCTTGCATGGAAAATCTAGACAAGATTTTATCAATGTATGAAGCTTGGGATAATGCAATCGTTCTATTCTTTCTATCCCTTATTACTTGGATACCAAGAATATAACTTGCTTCTCATAAGTCCTTCATATCAAATTGTTTTGCTAACCATTCTTTTACTGATGTCAATACACCTACATCGTTTCCAATGAGTAGTATATCATCAACATAAAGAATGAGGAAAACCAACTTGTCGCCTTTAATCC
The DNA here is from genome assembly GCA_033220585.1 of Dipteronia sinensis. Taxonomy (NCBI): domain Eukaryota; kingdom Viridiplantae; phylum Streptophyta; class Magnoliopsida; order Sapindales; family Sapindaceae; genus Dipteronia; species Dipteronia sinensis. The sequence goes on from CM065638.1 coordinate 32,377,652, forward strand.
TTTTGTATACACAAGGTTCGTCAGGGTTTTGAATAAATCCGAAACCTTTCACTGCTTGATCGTACCTTATGTTCCAGGATCTGGAGGCTTGCTTCAGTCCATATATGGACTTTTGCAATTTGCATACTCTTTCCTCTTGGCCCTTTTCAATGAATCCTTCTGGTTGCATCATGTAGATGCTCTCTGTTGGGAAAAATCGATATAAAACGCAGCGGAAGAAACGAAAATAGATTTCGTATGGTTTTAAAATTTTTTCTCAAAGTTGAACCTTAAGCTTTTAATTAATTAAACTCAAATATATACGGTTAGAGTTAAATACTTCTTGACGCGTGATCCGATTGACTTACGTCGATTGGTAATCCGCAAAATCTTTTCCGATGCCCGTGAAGCGTGTAACAGTGATTGTGAACAGTACCACGTGAACAGTGATCGTGAACAGTACCGCGAGATCTTCCAATCCGAACACGTACGTGAATCACCTAGGAGCGTGGTCTCCCTTTTCTTTGAATTGCAAACCTGAGAATGGATGAATAAAGTTATCTTTTTCTTTTGTTAGTCACAAAACAATCAAAAGAAGACAAAAATTATTCCGGTCACTTTTGAGTTCTTGAAAATACACTCTTAGCGTGTGTCTACAACCTAGGAAGGGGGGGGGGGGGGGGGGGGGGGGGGGGGGCGGTGAATGGGTTGTTAATCGATTATTACCAATTTTTCGATTAGTCAATATTAAACAAATAACCCAATTAAATCAAACATACAAAATCAAGTGTAAAGTGCGGAATAATAAATAACACTTGATTTTTACGTGGAAACCCTCAAACAAAGGGAAAAACCACGGGCTATCCTTCTAGCCACACACGATCCTCAAATCCACTATATGAGTAAAAAGTTACACCCTCAAGTGATACTCGGACTCTCACTCTAGATAACCTCAGGCTATGGACACTACCACTCGCCACTCTTGGTTTAATCCCTAGTGATATCCACTGATACACTACTATTGGCGTGAGCACCTCCTACTCTACCCGCAGGCCTTTTACAATGGATTCTTGACCGATGCTTGCCAACCACAAGTTGGTTGCAAGACTACAATGCTTGTGCAACTTCACCCCGAAGCCACAAGACTTTGACTCAATGAAGAGTATGGGGTCTAAGTGAACAATCAATGAATGCTCAACACAATATATGTTAGACCAAACATACAATGCTTAACTAGATGTAGATAATGCAATACAACATCCTAGTTATCAAATAATGCCTACATGTACACACATGAGGTCTCAATTAGTTGTAGAGAAATTCTAACAACCTAATTGTCAATTAAATTCACATAAACATTCATAAACTTGACTAGATGCACAAGGACAACCTAATCATCAATTAAGCATACATGAATATTTATGGATTAGCTATTTAGGCATATATGACCTAATAATGCAAGCTATCACAAACAAACACAATCAAATATTCATGAACATTAACTAGTTGATTAAAACACAATTTCTCAACCTAGTTATCAATTAATCACACATGAATATTTATGACCTAGCTTTTAGGCAAAAATGACCTAATCAATTAAGCTATCAAAATACAAACCCAATCATGTTATCAAGACTCATAAATATGCAATAAAGTAGAGTCTAGGTATTTAATCATGCAATAAATACCTAATCTAGAGTAAGAAGAACAATAAATGATATTCAAAGAAGTTCTTGCTTACCTAGTCATGAAACAATGAAGACCCATGCTCAAATGATGTTGAATGATGCAAGATGGAGATGGGTTTTGGGTTTGGAGAGTCAAAGATGCTTTCTTGAAGCTTTCTCTCTCTAGGAGCTCTAACCTCTCTCTAAAAATGATTTTTTGAGCTCTTGGTCGGCCAAGAAGAGAAGAGGAAGAATATATATGAAGCCCTAGTTAAAACTACATCGTTTTGAACTTGGGGACCAGAATCCCGTCAAAACCGCTTGCTAGACCGCGGCACAGGTAAGTGTCCAGACCGCGGTACATACAGCAGTGCACCGTCTGGACAACACCGCGGTTGGGACCGCTGTGCGTGCAAGTGCACAGGTCGCGGTCCATGTCGCGCATGACGCACTAGAGAATACCGCTCCGTGCGCTGCGGTGCAAGCAAAGCCTGCCGAGCGGTCTAGGCCGCGCTAAAGGGAAAAATCCCTTTTTAACACTCAAGACAAAATTCTATCTTACATGAATGTTGTGCAAGTGTGAAGTGAGTGAGATGCACACAATGAAGCACAATTAACATGTCAAACATGTTATCAAATGAGATACAATGCAAGATAGAGAAATCTAATGCAAGCTAGTGAGTGTTATTGAAAAGGATGCACACACATATAAACAATAAGGAACACAAATGCAAGATAAACAAAACATGCATGAAGTGTGTGTGTGCACCTAAACTCTTCAAGAGACAAAGTCAAGTGAATATACCTTTTGCTCTTGAAGTCATGGAGATGCTTGGAAGCTTGCCAATACGGACCTAAGCTACCCATTACACAATCATCCTCAATGTAGTGTGGTTTGTCATGAAATAAGCCAATCATAAAATCGAGGTTCCTTACAGTTCTCAATCTAATGATCGAAACTCACGTGAACCTAATTCGATGTTGTACACACAAGCTTATTGATGAACAAGCAATCAGTGTACTATCAAAGAATAATCTCTTCTCTCTTTTATGTTTCGTAGAATAAAAATTATCCTTTTCTATGAATTGAGAAGAAGAAGAAAAATTGAATCATTCAATCAACTATGGTGGCCGAATTCTATATGTGGTATTATATAGGTGGCCGAAATTTTGCTTCCTCTTCTATTTAGGATTGCCAAAATCTTCCTCTAAATAGACTAGGGTTGCCGCAAATCACATACCAAAAAGAGTTTGTGTTGCACCCTAATTTCCATCAATCTTTAGACTTCAAAACCTAATCCAACTCATAGATATTTTTATTCTTTTATTGACTAAATAAAAAGACTTCTTATTTGATTAAATAAATAAAATTAATTATTTATTTTCTTATCAAACAAGTCTTTTACTTTTAATATACTACTACCAATAGTATAACTTTAGGAAATATATTTCCTGATCAGAAAAAGATTTGTTTCTTAATTAAACAATTTATTAATAAATTAACTAATTCTTATTTAATTAAAACAATGAAACAAAATAATATATTAGGTTAATATATACACCTTGCCGCCCCACTTATATAAATGGGCCATATATTATTTTCTTATTTCATTTAATCCATTGGACTTTAAATAAAAGCCCACATGTGAACCAGACCCATTCTTACTAAAAGAAACAAGCCCACATGTCTCCTTTTAATATATTAATATAATAGTGCAGCCCATTAATTAAATAATAGACATATTATATTCTTGATATATTAAAAACAATTCTAGATGGACCCTTAAATCGGCCTGGTAGAATATATCAAGTGATCCATGCAAATACGTGTGGATTGGGGATCTTTGCGGGCTATCTAAATTTAAGCTTCAATAGACACAACCTAATCACAATCAACAAATGATTCACTTAGGTCCAATCTATTAATTTTAACTCATTCCACTAAAGAGCTAAAATTGAACTCTTAAATAAAGATAGAATAAGGAGATGTTTCTCATTCATACCCTAGACAATCTTATAGGAGATGGTGTATCCTCATGAATAATATCAGTAATCGCCAAGAGCTCATAGACCGCCTATAGCTCTCCAAGTTACCATATTTCCTCATATGACCACATTTCGAACTTGGATACTTTGACTTGTCCAGAAGCCATGTTTTCAATAATCATTATTGAAAACTCAACGTTGAGATTTAATATCCAATACCTCAAAACATCCATATGATGATATTATACTCTCATTTAATAAATGGAGCCACGATGTCCATATCTAAATGAAGTCCTCTATCGATTAACAAATGAATACCACCAAACTATCGAGGATAGACTATGCTATATAATCGTACTCATTGATAGCTCAAATGATAACACTTGCAACCATAAGTCCATCATTTATCTCAGGATTAAGATCGACTCTCCGATTGTCCTAATAATGAAAAGACTTATATCTAGTGACGGTTCTAGATAAAGTATTTCATTGTGATCCTGTTCAATGCACCCAGTGCACTAGATTCTTTTACTCGAAAACCTTTCGATGATTTTAGACTCATCATAACTCATTTGATCCCACTCAAATGCTAGTAAAAGAATTCTACAACTTTATCAAGATAGAGGTGCCCAACCTTAAACTTAAGTTGTGAACGTTATTCAAGACTAACTAAAGAATTGTGTCTACCTCACACATATCCGGATGTATGAACAATTCTTCATTTCTCATAGTCTTTTGACCTTATGATTATTTACCTTGACAATTATAATAATAAATTCTATAAGTATTTGTAAGAATCAGAAAACACTTTATTAATATGAAAAGATTGTCAATTACAATATTACACTCTTGCTATTGAGCATAATCCTAACACAACCAAATTAAAATGCACCCGGCTGACCAAGATAAAACTAGTTTCATTACTGGTCAGGGCTTGTATTGTTACAAGGTGATGCCGTTTGGTTTGAAGAACGCAGGGGCTACATACCAGTGGCTGGTTAACAAGCTGTTCAAGCCCGAGATAGGAAGGACGATGGAAGTATACATCGATGACATGATCACAAAATCACCAACCGCAGAAGGACATCGGGAAGACCTTCGCAAGACTTTTCTTATACTGAGAGAAAACCAGATGCGGTTGAACCCCTCCCAGTGTGCCTTCTGGGTAACAACGGGGAAGTTTCTAGGCTTCATGGTTCATGAGAGAGGCATAGAGGCCAACCCAAAAAAAATCAAAGCTATCTTGGACCTGGAATCCCCAACATCACTCAAACAGGTACAAATTCTGACTGGACGTGCAGCGGCGCTCAACAGGTTTATCTCTCGCTCCATCGATAAATGTCTCCCTTTCTTCAAAGCCATCAAACAAGGGAAAAATATGAAGTGGAGCCAGGAGAGCGAGCAAGCCTTCCAAGCCTTGAAAAAATACCTAACAAGCCCACCGTTATTAGTCAAGCCAGTTCTCAGAGAAGAGCTGCAGATCTACCTGGCCGTCTCAGAAACTGCAGTAAGCAGAGCTTTGGCCAAGGAGTGTGACGATGGTTTTCAAAGACCCATATACAATGTGAGTCATGCTTTAACCAAGTCAGAGAGGAATTACATTCTCCTGGAAAAGCTCGCTTATGCTCTGGTGATCTCAACGAGGAAGCTCCGTCCCTATTTTCAAGCTCACACAATAGCAGTGGTGACGGACCAACCTCTCCGCCAATTCTTACAAAGACCAGTCGTGTCCGGAAGGCTAGTCTTATGGGCCCTAGAGCTCACTTAGTTCGATTTAAAGTATAAGCCCCAGACCACGATTAAGGTACAGGCTTTGGCTGACTTCATGGCAGAATTTTCAGCGCTCCCAGATCAAGAGAATCCCTCAGCACCAAATGAGACTCCTGGAAAGACATTCGAGATCGACAATTGGCCGGAAGGCTGCAAGCCATGGACCCTCTTTACAGATGGAGCATCCGGGCAAGCTAGGGGAGGGGCTGGCATGGTTTTAATAGACCCGAAGGGGACTGAATTCTGCCACTGTTTAAAATTCAAGTTTAAAGCCACCAATAATGAAGCAGAGTACGAAGCCCTCCTAGTCGGGATGACGGTAGCCATCAAACTAGAGGCCGATTACCTGCAAATCAAGATCGACTCATTGCTTGTTGTCAATCAGGTGACTGGGGTGTACCAGGCAAAGGGAGATAACATAGCTGCCTACCTAAAGCTAGCTCAGTTGCTAAAAAATAAGTTTAAGGGGTTGAAGATCGATCAGGTGCCTCGACACCAAAACCACCGTGCAGATGTTCTGGCTAAGATAGCTGCAAATGGATGCCAATCCTTACAAGGGGAATTCCCCTCCAAGTGATCTCCCAACCAAGCATAGCCACAAATAAAGAAATCTGCTCCCTAGATCGCCAGCCTTGCTTGATGGACCTGATCGCTGCCTACCTCCTTGAGGGAGAGCTCCCCGAAGAGCCTGACCCAGCCCGAAGAATTAAAAAACTCTCGGTCTGATATTGTTTGGTAGACGGGTACCTCTACAGAAGGGGCAGATCTCTCCCCTTACTTAGATGCTTGCATCCTGATGATGCTAAATGAGCATTAAGAGAGGTCCACTCTGAGGATTGTGGGAACCACATAGGTGGGGAAGCTCTAGCATATCAGGTGCTTCATATCGGGTACTATTGGCCGACCATCCACCAAGACGCAATGAGTTTTGTTCAATCTTGCGAGCCATGTCAAAGAACTTCAAACTTGAACCACCAGCCACCTGAGCGACTGTCGTCCCTCAGTTCACCTTACCCCTTTGCCATGTGGGGAATCGACCTAATTGGATCACTCTCTACCGCTCCCGGACAAATGAAACATGTTATCGTGGCTATCGCTACTTCACAAGATGGGTCGAGGCAGGACCTCTTTCTCGGATATCAGAAAAAAATATGACCAAGTTCATCAAAACCAACGTGGTATGTAGATTCGGGACCCCTCTTATCATTATAGCTGACCTGGGGAAGCAGTTCGACAATGCCCGATTCAAATATTTCTGCAAAGGATTGGGGATCGACCTCAGGCTCGCTTCAGTAGCCCATCCCCAGACTAACGGGCTGGTGGAATCCGCCAACAAGACTATCAAGAAACTTCTAAAGAAGAAGCTACAGCAGAAAAAAAGGCAAATGGCCCGAAGAACTGCCAAAAGTCCTCTGGTCATACCGGACTACAAAGAGAATAGCTACCGGGGAAACACCTTACTCCCTAAGCTTTCAGAGTTGAAGCGGTCCTCCCCATCGAGCATAAATTAACCTCGTTCAGGGTACAGTACTTTGAGCCCGATAGTAACGAGGTCAAGCTCCGGGCTAATCTGGACCTCCTAGAAGAGAAACAAGACCGGGTAGCGGAGAAAGTGGCAATCTACCAAAGCAAGATCGCTAGATATTTCAACCGAAAGGTCAGAGCCTGAAATTTCAAAGAAAGGGATCTGGTGCTTAGGAAAGTGACCCTGAATACTGGGAAAATGTCTGATGGAGTCTTAAGCCTCAATTGGGAAGGGCCATATTTGATAAAGCTAGTTGCTCGCAATGGAGCCTACAAACTCGAAGACATGGACGGACGACCCATCGACCACACTTGGAATGCAGATCACTTGAGGAAATTCTACCCATTGAGTAGGGAGTTTTTCAAGCAGACTACCCCCATTTAGGTTTCATCAGAATCTCTAATAAAGACGTACTGCATCTCGATCATCAATAAAGTCATTTTTCTTTTTCATCTTTATCTCCAACTATGTTCAACATTAGTGTCTACATCCTTGAGTGGGAAATTCAACATGGACACTTCACGACCAGTGATTAGCTGGGGAAGCCCCCTCGCTACCTCCTGATGCCTTGGTCGGGTTACCACCCACAAGAAGGATCGGAGTGTAAGAGCATAGTTGCCATCTAGATCTCGAGACCAGAAATAGCTAAATAGCCCTCCTGATGCCTTGGTCGGGCTACCAGTCCCAAGAAGGGTCTAAGTGTAAGAGCATAGTTGCCATCCAGATCTCGAGACCAGGAAATAGCTAAATAGCCCTCCTGATTCCTTGGTCGGGCTACCACCCCCAAGAAGAGTCTGAGTGTAAGAGCACAGTTGCCATCCAGATCTCGAGACCAGGAAATAGCTGAACAACCTTCCTGATACCTCAATCGGGCTACCTCTCCTAAGACGGATTTAAAAACAAATATTTGTTTTCGTGTGCAGGATCAAGATCATCATAATAAGAATTCCCTACCAAAGTTTTAATGAAGTATGAACAAATTGTCGTTGCGGATGCAATTCTGATTCCTATTCAAGACCGGGAATGAAACAACAGTTCTCAAAGCGAGTTGATTTCTCATTAAAGATAAGAGGAGCCTATCCCCCGGTAAGGCTACATCTTTCCAACGGGGAGTCCAACCCCCGAGCTCAAGCTATAAAAAAAAAGAGAAAGCTAAACTAAATAAGAGCAAAATGAGGTGCCCACCCCCTTTTCCGGGCAATCAAGACAAGTCATGAACGAACTGCTTCAAGCTTTGGAACTCTATTGGTTTTCATTTGCCGATCCTCCTCCTTCACGCCGATCCTCCTCCTTCACGCCGATCCTCCTCCTTCACGCCGATCCTCGCCATCGACCCCCCATTCAGGTAGTTATCCATCTTGGTTATCCTCGCCAACCATCCCTCCATTTAGAGGCTCCACCTGTTGGTCTGCAGGATCTTCCTTCAGGACTTCATTAATCACTTCCATAACCTTAGACAGGATAGCCGTATCAAAAAGGGCAGCCATGGACCCCGTCTGGCTTCTGTCGACCTCCATCTCCATTATAGGGGGTTCCCTAGATGGGCTCCTAGCCCCTTTCCCAGCTCCTGACTGGTCCCCCTCGGATCGAGAAGACAGAACCTTACTGGAAGACTCCCCAAGACCTGAAGTAGTAAAGGTAGGAGGAGGAAATAGAGGATCTGTCTGGACGGGCTGTTTTCCACCTCCTACTTGGCTCGAAGGAACCGCCTCATCGCCATCAGGGCAAGATAGCTCAGCAGCCTTAATCATTATTTCCTGTCTCTCCCAGCCGGCAATAGATGACAGGTCAAAGGGAAGAGGGAGAGCTTCTGCGACCTGAAAAGGAAGCGGAGAAGTATCCATCGCTGAAGGAGGTCTCCATGTCAGCTTGCAGCTTGGTCACCTGAGCAATCAAAGCCTGATTCTCGAGGTCCAACCTTTTAGCCTCAGCTTTCCAAGAATCCCTCTGTCTGGCCCGCCGGGTAGATTGAAGACGCTCTTGATCATAAGATTGATTCGTCCTCTCATGGTCACAACGAAGCTCAGCCATCTCGATCTCAACCTTTCTCTGGTTGGAGGTCATCTCTTCCACTAAAGATTGAGCCTGCTTGAGCAATCCCATCGTTTTCTCGGCTTCGGCTTCAGCTTTCGCAGCCCGGTCGCGAAGGAGGGCTACTTGCTGGCCCATCACCACATTAAACTTGAAGGCCTACAAAAGACAAAGCCATAGTTAGAGATTGAACAAATTAGCAGAAGCAGTATGAGGGAAATGCAATTACCTCAGCTAAGATAGCAGACCCCTTGGTGATCAGGACATCCATGGGCATGGAGGTTATCCTGGAGATCCCACCGCCCGGACAAGACGCGATGAATTATTCCAGGACTTCGTCCTGCCCTGTCGAGCTCGACTGAAGGCGGGAACGGCTTGAAGGAATCCTTGTGACACCACTTCCAAAATCCTCCGAAGCTCGAGGGGTTGGAAGCGCAGCGGAATCAAAAGGGTGAATCGAGGGGGTAGCAACTTTAACGACTACAACAGAAGGGGCAGAAGCACTAGGACCAACAGCCTGGGGAGCTTTGCCCAAAGCCTGGAAAGCCTGCGACGCAAGGTTGGCCATTTTGGACCCATCTGGGGAGGTAGATGGAGCAAGAGCTGGTGCGACCCCAGTAAAGGGAAGAGGAATTCTAGCTTGAGGAGAACGTTGGACGTCGCGGGAAGCTGGTTCAACGACAAAAACTGTGAGTAAACAAATCAAAAAGGAAAATGTCAGAACCAAGCTAATCAACAAGACAAGGCAAGGCAATTCAATGACACTTACGAGGAGTATCGTCTGAGATCCGCAGGTATTGGTTCACCCTACGAGGATTGAAGGCTTCAACGGTTGGGAACTTCAGGTTCAAGTAGTTCCTGGCTAAAATAGCCTTCAAAATAGCTTCAGATTCAGAGGGCAGAGAGTCCCGGTCCCACGAGGGTCTAACACTGAAAGCTGTGGGAACCTTGAACTCATGCCCTCCAATGAAAATCGAGCTCCCCCAATCATCCCCCGCAAGGATCTATTCTTCCTTCCAGGCGGGGTCCTTCTTCGAAGCTCCGGGAATAATAAAGTTGAGCTTGTTCTTGGCCTTAGCATAAAACTGACCTCGAGGAGTGCTAGATAGACTCCTGATTTGGAAAAGATAGGCTTGCTCCTCCGCTCCAGGCTCTCTCGTCACCTTGTTTAGCTGGCATTGTTCCCTCCATAGCACTAGGAAACCGATCAAATGCCTTCAGAAGCCGGGCATTAACTGGAGGGGAGCAAACTGGATGGCGTTGAGGGCACGCCGAAGAGTAGGATGGAAGGGGAGCCTAACTCCATTCCTGAGAGCCGCGACATGAATTGGAAGGATGCCCTTAGGGGGGTCGAAGAACTCAGAACCCTTGGGAGGTATAAAGATGGAAACGCTGTCGGGAATACCATACTTAGACCTCAAACGGTCAATTACGACCGGATCAACAATGGAATCAGGGATAACCCTGAAATCATAGGGAGGAAGCCTCTCCAAGGGGGGCCGGAAGTTGGGACTCGATGCTCCCCCACGGTATCAACGCCCACCTCTCTATCGGAGTCGTCATCGGCTATATCCAAAGGGTGGTCATGATGGTTAGAAAACCCTGGTCCCAATGGACACATTCATGTTCGACCGCCGACGCTGTGGGTTAGGCGGGGAATCGTCGCTGTTTAAGCTCCTTCTTGCCCATTCCCCGGGGCAAGGCTAAAGACCTCCTCGCCATCAACTATGGAGTCAACTGAATCATGACTGGTTTTCGACATGATGAAGTCAGTAAGGATGAAGACTGAAGAAAAAGATAAGCTTGAGAGAAAGGCTATGAGAGAAAGTATATCTTGGGAAAAATTTGAGTTTGAGAGATGTGAGGAAGACGTTGAGATAAACAAGTATATATAGGCAAGAGAGCAGCAGCACGAGCTGTCGAGATCTTCGATTGAGATCACAAAGAATCTCGGGGACTGCCGTAACGTGACCAGATTAACTCGCAAACAAGTTAGTCAGCTCACGCCACGTCACTTGCGCAGTTAATGAGGAGATCTCCCCAAGATTCTGGTAACGGTAAAGAATCTCGGGGACTGCCGTAACACAACCGGATTAATTCAGAAATAAATTAGTCAGTTCACGCCACGTCACTTACACAGTTAATGAGAAGATTTCCCCAATATTCTAGTAATGGTAAAGAAGGAAAGATTTCCGAAATAAAATAAAAAATCTGACCCCAACCCCAAGCTCGACAACCGGTGTTCAAGTCAGAGGGGACTTCTGTTAATAGCCAAAATTGGCTAAGTACCAAAGGGAAATTTTCCACCCTCCAGGCCTTGCTCCATGCCTGAGATCATCCACCAGGAGACCATGTTACCCAAAGTCGAGCTATAGTACCGCCCCACAGGAACAAGGACGGGCTCCAGAAACATCCGGAATAGAGCCAGGAATGATCAGATCAAGCCCGCGTCACCAAACCTGGAAACGGGAAACCCCCCCCGAAGTCGGGATTACCTCATAACTTCTCCAGAAGCTCGCCAGTACCTCGCTGACATAGTAAGGTGTCCGCAAGAGACCGCACCTAGCTTCAAAAGGTCAATAGAGGATAGACTTAGCTTCTGATTAGATGAAATTCCTTTATATCAGGGCTAGAACACTGATCGACCTCACTACCTGATGTACCCCGCCACATTACATGCCATATTCGACGATCCCTACGGGAGAACATGCTTGACCTGAAGACACACATGATCATATCTTAAGACATTACATGCATACAGAACAAATAATAGAGTCCAAGTGGGAAACAAATTGATCTCCGCCAAGATATCCACGATTCAGCAATTAAGTCAAAGTCAATAACATTTAAAATGAAAATCCCGTCCGATAATGAGGGGAGAGATGGAGAAACTCAAGGGAAGAATCAATTAGTTTAACCTACGAAGACATTGTATAAATGAGGGACTTCCTCCTTCGGAAAAAGGAGACTACTATTCGACAGGCACACAACAAGTACCCAACTGCACCCTAAAGAAAAGTGAGATCAATTTGAGAGAGAGAGAGAGAGAGAGAGAGAGAGAGAGAGAGAGAGAGAGATGTATATCACATATTATCAATAGAGGAAGCCTTTTTTGATTCTTTTGAGTAGCTAATAATATCGTTGTTTCCTTGTCATTTCATTAGGCATTGTTATATAAATACGTTCTACCTTGCTCATCACCTACGTGGTAATGATCTCGAGGGTGCTAACTGAGATTTATTGCCTCGAGCTAAATTTCCGTTAACAGGATCTTTTAAGAAAAAAGTCTCTTTTGAGCCGTCAGAGAGTTATGTAGGTGTAATAGGGTTTTGGGCATTGTGAGTGATTCTAAGACACTTTTTTTGGTAATATCCACTGGTCATAGTGAGTTTCTTTTCATCTTCACCCATGAACGTAGGCTTTAAGCTGAATCACTTAAATTTCCCTTGTTCCGCTTTACTTTTATTTTGCCTAATTATTTTATGCCTTAACAATTTTCACAACAATGTGATTATGTTCGCGTATTTTCTACAAAAACCGGTATCAGAGCGATGCCAGTTTTTACAATAGTTATTAGATTACATAATGAAAATTAACTAGGAGTAAATTTTGTTATAAATTTAATTTGAATCATAAAATTAATTGTTACCACTATAAATTAAATGAATAGTGAAATTTTTACACCAGTAAACCATCACCATTAATATGCCATGAGGTCGTGGGTTCGAGTTCTCCCCCTTCCAAAAAAATCCCTTAATTTATGTAATATTTCAAAAAAAAAAGAGTCATCACCATTAATTAACATAAATTATGTCAAAATTTATTGGATAGTGACTTATTATTTCTCTTATTGACCAACCATTTACATTTTTTATTCTCTATTATTAATAAGAGCATTTCTAATACAAAAGTGGCTTGCATACTTAAATTGTTAACATGGCAACAATGTCAAGAGACTTGCTTCATATGTGGCGTAAAGATAGACTTGATAGACAATCAACTCAAAATTTGGTCTCCAACGCTTCTGTTAAAACACATTTATTTTTAATGGCGTGTCATTTTTTTTCCTTTTGATTTTATTTCTTTACTAAATATAGATGAAAAACTAATTTTAATTTTAAATACTTGATGAGTCAACTGAAAAAATAGCTGTGGAACTGACTATCTGAAAGTAGACGGTCATGTTGACAATAATTAATATTTTTGTTACCACATCATCGTGAGGTTGAATAAATGCATAACTTCATTGAAGATACATTAATTTTTTTTTGAAACGACATTATCTATAAAAGCCCGAAGGCAAACAAGGGGAACCCCATTTAACACGCACAATCAAGAGTAGCATAACAACAACCAAACCAAAGGCAACAAACCAGTCACAATAGGGCAACAACCAGTTGCAACCCATACCAAAGGGGGCGGAGCAAAAGAAGGGTTAGAAAACAGAGGATACCAAAACAAAAACCAAGCAAAAACTAAAACAACCACCTAAAAAAAAGGAAAGACAGAGAAAGCAATAGCAAAAAGCAAACAGACAAGCACACCACAAACAAAGAAAGCCACCAACCTAAGCATCCGCTTGACCAGGCAAAGTAGCCGGTTGGCCAAACTCGTATCAGCCTATAAAGACACCTCAATCCACTTTCTCACCACACCTGCTAAACCCAAATTTCACCAAACCATCAGTGAAAGAGTTTGATCCCCTATGCATAAACTTTAACGACACACCATAGTGAGCCTGTAAGAAACTCTGGATGTCATATACCATATCTACCAGCTTGAAATTGCCAAAATCCTCACCTCTGATCCAGGAGACAACACCTTTAGAATCACTGACAATAACCACCCTTCGACTTGCTAAACCATGATTCTAAGCCAGCATCATGCAGGCCAATGGATGGCATATAATTCCGCTGAATTAGAGTCCAAAAAACCCACGAAGGATGAAAACAAGCACAAAATTTTACCATCAGAATCTCTTAGCACGCCCCCTATGCCAGCATTATTTGGTCTACCTCTAGCGGAGCTGTCGACATTAAATAACAACTCCTCATTAGATGGGGTAATCCACTCACTAGGTCTACTGATCGTGCCTAAATTGTTGTATATTTCGGCCTTCATTCCTATTCCTTTGTCTCGTTCTTGTATGTATTTTCTATTGATTTTATGTCTAATAGGCACGTTGGTGCTAACTGCAAGCAATAAATGTAATTCTGGTGTTAGAAGCTAATTGCGGTGGTTCCGGTAGAAAATGGGCAAAAGGAAAGACAATGGATCATAAGTAGCTCTACAGTGCGGGTCAAGTGCGGGTCGTAACCGCACTCCAACCGCACTCCTTCCCACAGCCGGGACCTGAATCATGAAGGAAAGATAAAGTGCGGGTCAATTGCAGGTCATCCAACCGCACTCCACCCGAACTGTTGCTCAAGACAGAGAGTTGGATTTGCACCTGACGTTAAAGTGCGGGTAGAGTGCGGGTCATCCAACCGCACTCCACCTGTACTGTTGCCAAAACCAGAGAAGCTGATTCGTACTTGACAGATAAAGTGCGGGTCAAGTGCAGGTCAAGTGCTGGTCAAGACAGAATTGGATTCATTAAAGTGTGGGTCAGCCAACGGCACTACACCCGCACTACACCCGCACTCTGCGCGCGACAGCTTATGTTTTCAAGCTTAAGTGACCTATTTTTCCATCCCCTATAAATAGAAAAGCAGGGGAACGAACCAAATGACTCCCATATGTCCCAACACTTGTATTTTCTATTGTTTTACATAGTCTAAGTTAGAAATACATCTCCCTCTAATCCAAACCATCTCTACTCAATTAAAGGCAACTAGGAGACTTGGATTCAAGCTTCAAGGAAAGAGATCAATCTTCAAGGGATTTCTCTTTACACTCTCTCTTAGTTTATTGGTTTGTAATAGAACATGAGTAGCTAAAATACCCCACTATGGGGTTGATGTTATTTGTTTGATGGATATTTGGGCTTTGTAAATAAACTCTATGTATTATATTTATACTATCTCTATGTTTTATTCCATTGCTTGAATTGATTTCCATTATTGATTTGCTTGGATACACCCTCTTTGCATGATTGATTTGGATTACTTGAGTAGGTAATTAGGTTGTGTAATGCACCATTGAATGGAAGGATTTCCGGAAATTCGGCTCTACAACCGTACCCTTAATCTAATCTTGAATTAGTGGCTTTCACTATACACCCTAGGTTAGCCACTTGTGAGAGAATTAGAAGCCTCCACTATACACCCTAGGTTGGCTACTTTAGTGATATTACGAGAACTAACCTTCGAGTAGAATTCGGTTGATAACCTTGAGCCTCATCCAATCTCAAACGGGTGACCTTCACTATACATCCTAGGTCGGCCAATTGTGAGGGAATTGGAAGCCATCACTATACATCATAGGATGGCTACATTAGTAATAGGTTGAGCCATAGCTAGATAGATGAGCATTCATGGAAAAAGTCCCTATCGAGTAACTAGCCATTGTTGGTTGCTTATGAGGGATTAATCGCTAGTAGGAGGTCTTCACTATACACCCTAGGTTGACCTCTTGCTAGAGATATGTACCAACACTATACACCCTAGGTTGGTTACATTTGTCAATACATGCTTAATTGAGAGTTTGTTGCAATTGCCCTAATATTCACTTACGAGTCCATCAACTTCGTAGTTCCATCATCATTCATTCATCACTCCATTGTCATCCCATTTTATTTGCTTTCATAGTTTAGTTTACATTGTATTTTCATTCACCATCACTTTACTTTTATGCATACTAGTTATATTAATCATAATCTTATCACCGCTACCCCGATCTCAGTGGACGACACCCGTGCTTACTGCTTTACTTGTATTTCTACTTGTGAATGCATCGCATATGTTTTATAAATTGTTTTGACGGACGGTTTTCTGACTTGTATTTCTACTTGTGAACGCATCGCATATGTTTTATAAATTGTTTTGACGGACAGTTTTCTGACTGCAAAAACCTTCTCATCAAATGGCGCCGCTGCCGAGGATCGGTGTGCGTAGTAGTGATTAGATTAGTTTTAATACTATTAGTTTATTAGTTGTTTTTAGTTTTGTTAGTTTCTTTTTATTGCTTTGGTAGTTTTTATTTTTTGTTTGTTTCAGGACTCTATGGATTTCTTTTGGCAAAATTCAGGGTCAAGCTACGAGCCTAACGAGAATGCCTACATCTCATCATTCCAGTCAAATTCCGTTGAAGACCAACGAAGAAATATCATGAAGAATCATGTGCGGGAGACTGAGCAGATGATAGCTTCTCAACAAGAGACTCAAGCCTTCATAGAAGAGAAAACCACCCAAATACTCGAATCCTCTCAGCAGTCCACCTCGGTAAATCAGAGTTGTTTCTAAGTTAAAGCAACCAAACCGGTGGATTCCTCCAATTTCTCAAAAGAAGACATGTATAAGCTCCGAATATAATTTGAAGTGGAGCGAAGCAAGAGAATGGACGAGATGGACAGAATGATCAAAATGAACCAAGAGCTTAAGAGCGGGAGCACAGAGCTAGTGTTGGAAAGGGGTGTGTTGAAGGAAGAGAATGAAGCACTTCAAGAGAGAGAAGCCTTGGGAATGGAAAAGGTGAGTAATCTCCAAGAGTTGAACAAGAAACTATTATTTGAAGTGAAGATGCTCAGGATTGAGAATGGTACTCTCAAGAAGACAAATGGCAAGAACAAAGAATTGGAAGAACGGATTGAGAGATTTGAAGCCGAAAAGAGTACCGCATCGAAGGATTTAGAGAACTTAGCGAGGCTATCAAAAGATTTTGAAGATGAGATAGCTCACTAGTCAATGAAGATGCAAATGGAGGTTGACCAAAAAGCCAATGCCTTAGAGGAAGCAAAGGTAGCACTAAGCAAAAAGAAGGAAGAGGTCAAGGCGTTACAAGTGAAACAAATCAAACGTCCTCAAGACCACGCATCAGAGGGGAGTTCCTCTAACTCTAATATCTTTTGCTATGCATGTTCTAGGATAGAGCATTTTAAGGCTAAAAATTACAAGCCAAATCAACGTAGGAAAACTAGAGGTCCTTGGAATAGATGGATTCCACCTAGGGTCAAGCAAATATGGGTAAGGAAAGACCAAGTGCACTTATATAGAAACATAAAAAAGGAAAAGATAATGAAGTCACCAAATTTTATTTGGGTAGTGAAAAATAGAGAATTTCCTAACTTGGTCAAACCACCCTTAGAGGACCCTAGCCTCTCCATGAATGCATCCCATTGAATAATTTTGATGTATGTAGTTAGTTTTATGTTTTATGTTGTTTAAATTCAATAAATTGTGATGTTGGGATAGTTTTGTTCGAATGCTATATTTTGTGGATATTTGCACATTGAATTTATTGATTATATTTGTGGATGAAAGAGCCGGAGGCTCTTGTGCAAGTATGAATGCATGTGCTTTATATTGTTTAATTCGGTTTGGGGGTTGTTCATGCCCCATTCCGTCAATTTTGATAAAATGCATGATGTTAAGCTTGACTTGTGCTTCAATGATATATTGCATGAATTGCCTTTATTTTGTGAGCCTTGTTTGAGTCACTTTTATTTTGTTGGGGCATTGATTGTGGTTGATTAGTGCCTAGGTTTGTTTGAGTCATGTTAGGTGCGTGCCGCTAGGCCAGATTCTCTTGTCTTCAACATTGAGGACAATGTTGGGTTTTGGTTTGGGGGTGTAGACGCCTTTTTGAGTCATCTTTTGTGTCTTGAGTCATTTTTGTGTCTTATTTTCGAAAAAGTTGCTGCTTAGCTAGAATTTTATGCTTATTTAGCTTGGTGAGATACCTGGAGCATAGTGTTTGTGGCGAATGTCTGTATGCTTTGTGTGCTTATTCAATAACTCTTAGTCACTTTAGGGGTCTCACTTGCACTTCATGGGCTAGTCTCATCTTCTAGTGTCCAAGTTTAGGGAACTCGGTGCTCAAGCGCCTTGTTCTAATAGTGGAGATTTCCCTTGTGAGATCACAAACACGAGCCAAAAGCATGTATATTTGAGGGAAAATGTTTTTCAAATCTGTAAACACTATTCAAACATCATGCATAGTCTCACCACATCAAAAATCATCATTCGTCATTGAACATGCATCATATATGTGGACTGCTTGATGGAAACTTTTATTCCCTTGGTAGATTGATCCTTTGAAGTGATATTAGACAATGTGTGTTTTAGCCACTCAAAAAGAAAGCCTAAATAATTCCCATTCCCGTAATATGTGTTCTCCTAAGCCAATTTTGAAGCCAAACACATATAGATTTTTCCATTCTACACCCACGTTATCCATAACCCAAGCAACCTAAACACTTAGCCAATCCTCTCTTAATTGATCTTGTTGAGGCTTAGGAATGTAAAGTTGTGCTTTAATTTGATAAATGGCGTGTACCTAGGCAAGAATAATGAGTTGTGAAAATGTGCATAGTAAAAAGGCATGAAAAGAAAAGAAAAGAAAAGAAAAGAAAAGTAGAAAAAGAAAAATATGCTTCAAATGCCTTGTGTAAATTGTAAATGCTACTCAAATGGGTAACATGAGTAGTCAAAGATTGCACATAGAATCTAATTCTATGCCTGGATGCCATATTGTATTTGGAAGTGGAGTTGCACGAGAAATTAAATGCTTAAGTGTAGAATGTATTGCCTTAACTTGGTTGATTAGAGCTTGTGCCTAAATTTCTCATTCTTCTAATAACCATTCACCGTGGCCATGTTACTACCAAATGGAAAAGACCTAGTTGATCTTAGGAGACATCTAGATTGAGAATATTAGTTAATGAATGCTCTTTCCACGTTCATGACACGTGATTCTTTCATGAGACTCACTCACATAAAATAGCATTTATTCTACACTAAATGTATGCAACTAAGTTGATTCAGTTACATAAATTCGTTGGCATACATGTTGCATGAGTGTGAACCTAGGTTCTGAGAGGAAAGATAAGAGAGAATCCATGTGAGAACCTAGCGTCGAAGCGAATTATGCTCAAGGTGTGAGAGTGAGTAGTTTCTGAGGCGAGGGCATTTTAAGTGTGGGATTCTTGTTGTGCCAGTTTCCCATGGGGTGCCTTCTAGTTGTTTAGAACATTTTGCATATGCTCATTCCTCACTCCCATTTGCTTTTGCGTACCTCTCTGCTAGTTGGTTCTGCAGCAAATTTTCTTTGTGTCTAGGAAAGTTCTTAGTTCGAATCATTTTTAGTTTGTGTCTTATTTGTTTTAGATTATGTTTGCTCGAGGACGAGCAAAGGTTTGGTTTGGGGGTGTTTGATCGTGCCTAAATTGTTGTATATTTCGGCCCTCATTCCTATTCCTTTGTCTCGTTCTTGTGTGTATTTTCTATATATTTTATGTCTAATAGGCTCGTTGGTGCTAATTGCAGGCAATAGATGTAATTCTGGTGTTAGAAGCTAATTGCGGTGGTTCCGATAGAAAAGGGGCAAAAGGAAAGACAAAGGATCATAAGCAGCTCTACAGTGCGGGTCAAGGGCGGGTCGCAACCGCACTCCAACTGCACTCCTTCCCACAGCTGGGACCTGAATCATGAAGGAAAGATAAAGTGCGGGTCAAGTGCGGGTCATCCAACCGCACTCCACCCAAACTGTTGCTCAAGACAGAGAGTTAGATTTGTACCTGACGTTAAAGTTCGGGTAGAGTGCGGGTCATCCAACCGCACTCCACCCGCACTGTTGCCAAAACCAGAGAAGCTGATTCGTACCTGACAGATAAAGTGCGGGTCAAGTGCGGGTCAAGATAGAGTTGGATTCATTAAAGTGCAGGTCAGCCAATCGCACTACACCCGCACAACAGCTGCACTCCACCCCCATTACACCCGCACGACACCCGCACTCTACGCGCGACAGCTTCTGTTTTCAAGCTTAAGTGACCTATTTTTCCATCCCCTATAAATAGAAAAGCAGGGGAACGAACCAAATGACTCCCATATGTCCCAACACTTGTATTTTCTATTGTTTTACATAGTCTAAGTTAGAAATACATCTCCCTCTAATCCAAACCATCTCTACTCAATTAAAGGCAACTAGGAGACTTGGATTCAAGCTTCAAGGAAAGAGATCAATCTTCAAGGGATTTCTCTTTACACTCTCTCTTAGTTTATTGGTTTGTAATAGAACATGAGTAGCTAAAATACCCCACTATGAGGTTGGTGTTATTTGTTTGATGGATATTTGGGCTTTGTAACTAAACTCTATGTATTATATTTATACTATCTCTATGTTTTATTCCATTGCTTGAATTGATTTGCATTATTGATTTGCTTGGATACACCCTCTTTGCATGATTGATTTGGATTACTTGAGTAGGCAATTCGGTTGTCTAATGCTCCATTGAATGGAAGGATTTCCGGAAATCCGGCTCTACAACCGTGCTCTTAATCTAATCTTGAATTAGTGGCTTTCACTATACACCCTAGGTTAGCCACTTGTGAGAGAATTAGAAGCCTCCACTATACACCCTAGGTTGTCTACTTTAGTGATTTTACGAGAACTAACCTTTGAGTAGAATTCGGTTGATAACCTCGAGCCTCATCCAATCTCAAACGGGTGACCTTCACTATACATCCTAGGTCGGCCACTTGTGAGGGAATTGGAAGCCATCACTATACACCATAGGATGGCTACATTAGTAATAGGTTGATCCATAGCTAGATAGATGAGCATTCATGGAAACAGTCCTGATCGAGTAACTAGCCATTGTTGGTTGCTTATGAGGGATTAATCGCTAGTAGGAGGTCTTCACTATACACCCTAGGTTGACCTCTTGCTAGAGATATGTACCAACACTATACACCCTAGGTTGGTTACATTTGTCAATACATGCTTAATTGAGAGTTTGTTGCAATTGCCCCAATATTCACTTACGAGTCCATCAACTTCGTAGTTCCATCATCATTCATTCATCACTCCATTGTCATCCCATTTTATTTGCTTTCATAGTTTAGTTTATATTGTATTTTCATTCACCATCACTTTACTTTTATGCATACTAGTTATATTAATCATAATCTTATCACCGCTACCCCGATCTCAATGGACGACGCCCGTGCTTACTGCTTTACTTGTATTTCTACTTGTGAACGCATCGCATAGGTTTTATAAATTGTTTTGACGGACGGTTTTCTGACGGCAAAAACCTTCTCATCATCTACTGATCCTAGATTTGCCTTTGTCTACATACGTCTCTTGAATGTCCAGCAAGATGGATGTTAAATCCTCTTTCGATCTACCACTGTGATGCTTGAACCACCACGCCACTATGAATTTAATCGAATCCAAAGTCATAATGAAGTCCGCTTCCTTCCCTTCAAATACTACTTTGTTTTTTGTCTCCCAAATCGACTAGACCAGCGCATAAAATAGTGTATTCCACACCTGATTCCTATTCAAAGACGGGCATAAACCCATCCACCCAGCAATCCACTCATATAAGGTCTTGTTGGGGCACGAATAAACACCGCTCCATCTCATGCAACCCGTCCACAGCTTCCAAGAGCAAGGACATAAGAGAAAGAGATGGTCCACCGTCTCAGACTCAGACTTACACAAATGACACTCCAAGCTAGAATGCTGGGAACAACCAAAATGAGAGAGAACGTCTCTTACAAGAACTCTTTCTTTATGAAGGAGCCAAATAAATACCTCAACCTTCAGATGGCAATGCCCCTGCCATAAGAACTTACAACTAAGATCATTAACGACTGACTCTTCTTCTAGGCATCGTCTAAAATAACCTACCGAAAAGAGGCCGTTGGAGCTGAAGGTCCAAGCCAACGCATCCGGAATTGACCTCCTGATCGCAATTCTGGATGCCGTTGGAGCTGAAGGTCATAACGACGGAAGTGCATTGGTCTCACTCCCAGTCAAACAAAGGCCTCTTTTTAGCTCCAACGGCCTCTTTTCAGCTCCAACGCAATGCACTCCAAAGACAACAAGAAGCAATTCCATTGGTCTCACTCCCAGTCAAACAAATGCCTTCTAACTCTCACATCCCACACCCAGTGAGAATCACACCAACTCCCAAACTGATTGACCACACCAACCTTGTTAGAGGCCAAGGCAAAAATTCTTAGGAACGCACTTTTCAACGAGATAGAATCCCACTTGACATCTTCCCACAACTTCATTCTCTCACCACATCCCACTACCACCTGAAAGCCATCTTCGATTATCTTACTAGAGCGAGCACCTTCCACAAACAAGTTTCCCACGGCCTGAACAAAAGAGGAGATTGGCTTTGAAGACTGCTAATACCTGTACAACGCCTTTTGATCCACTCCATACTTGGCGCAAACTACTCTCTTCCACAAAGAGTCATCTTCTCTACTGAATCTCCACACCCACTTTGCTATAGGCTTTTTCCTTTGTCTGAAATCCTTCCAATTCCAAGGCCACCCTTACTTTTGTTTTTGCAAACTGACACCCAATCCTCCGAGTGAACTTTCCTCTTTAACAAGCTGGAAAGCACAACTTTAATCAGATCAAGCCTCCCACCTTTAGACATCAAACTTCTCTTCCATGGAGATACCTCTGCTCTACCTTGTTGATAACTGATTTCCACATAACTATCTTACTACTAAAATCAAGGTATATAGCTTATGAGATCTGACAAAATGGTAGAAAGATTCATTTAAAACAAGGGTCTTCATGAAGAGAAGCTTTATAAATGGCGAAAAACATTAACCCATCTAGTAAATTAACAATTTTGTTGTTTTTAACCATCAACTGAAGTTTGATAGGGTGTACATGAATCAAGTAGATAGGGTGTACAGCATCCGCAGTTACCTGAAATTTCTTGGTGGTACTGTCGTTTCTTACGCTTCGAGGGCCTCGAACTCTTTGTGGACAATTTAGTTAAGTTGGGTTCAAGTTCAACTGGGGATTTTATTCAGTGGGGAGACACCTGACTGTGGTCCTCTGTTTTTGCTTATTTCGTGATGGTGGTTATGGCTTTTTGGCTTTGTTTTTGTCTTTGTATACTGGTCGGTTTGGTGTTTTGGTCACTGTCTTGTTGCTTTTTGATAAGCTTCTCTTGCGTTGGCTGTGGTCTTGCTGTTTGTTTTGTTCAGCTTTGGCCTTTCTTGGCTTTTCAATAAAATTTAGCTGTTCAAAAAAAAAAAAAAATTAAAAGTCAGAAAAAAAAGTCAGAAAATCTAGTAGTAACTTGAAATTTTAACATTTATTCTAAAAGTGCCATCTTAAAATTAACATGTTCCCCATCTTGCCCTTAACATCATCTAAGCAAGTGATTATTACATATTTATAGGGGTGATGATAGAAAGGGGCAGTGAGCTGTAGGTACAGCTTGCTGAAAAAAGAAACGGAAACAAATGGGATATGTTATAGTTGGGAAGTGTAAGGTAATGTTTAAAAATATATAAACATGGAGTTGCAAATCAAGAGGAAAAAAAGATGTCCTACTTGGAAATATAAGAGTTGCCTATATAGATAGACAGATTTTGATTGAAGAGCTAACCCCCCCAAATCCTCACCCCGAGGAAATAGGAGTTTTTGGTACTTTTTTGGGTTGGTGTTACACGATGGGTATCACTTTAATAACATATGTTTAAAAGACATCAAAGTAAATGACTTCCAAAAATACCCTTACTTTACACATTTTGAAATTATATCTTTGACTTCACTTTAACTTTCTCCTACTTCTATGTTGTTGTCTGAAACTTACCTTTCTCTCTCCAACTTTAAAAGCTTTGTAAACTGAAACCTACTGATCTAACTACATTTCCAAGACTCTAACTTCTCGAAGTTCTTCTCCGTCTCCAGCTCGTTTGAAGTTCATCTCCCTCACTGTCTACTGTCGTCTTCCTTCTTTTGTGTACAAATCAAGCTAAGGTAATCCCATTTTTAAAACAAGTGGAGGGTTAAGGGTTTCTTCTATTGTTAAAGCTGTTGAGATAGTTAGGTTGAGTTGCAGTCTGGAAAATTCAAAAGTCTTAGAAAATGTCTCCAAAAGTCTCGGACATCCTTTTCAAAAATCTTAGACATTGTTTTCAAAAGCCTCGGAAAGCTTGATCCTCCGAGACTTTTGATTGATAGTCCGAGACTTTAATCTTCTTTGGTTGCCTAAATATGTTTCCATTGTTCCTCTCATTGTGTGAATTTTGTTCTCTAAGCGACTCTTCTCGAAGGTCCCTCATCTTGTCTGTTTGTTATACCGACTAGATGAGTGAACTTAGGGAAGAGTCACTTCACACAATGAGAGGCAAAATGAAAATGTTGAGATATAGGCAACCATAGAATGTAAGGATAACAACCAATGTAAGTGAAAAGTCTCCGACATTCTTTTGAAAAGGCTCGGACATTATTTTGAAAAGTCTCAGACATATAGTTTTGAAAGGTCTCGGACATTCTTTTCAAAAGTCTCGGACATCCTTTTCAAAATTCTCAGACATATAGTAGAAGAGTCTCAGACATTGTTTTCAAAAGTCTCGGAAAGCTTGATCCTCCGAGACTTTTGATTGATACTCCGAGACTTTAATCTTCTTTGGTTGCCTAAATCTGTTTCCACTGTTCCTCTCCTTGTGTGAATTTTGTTATACATTCTCTAAGTGACTCTTCTCTAATTTCACTAATCCTGTCGGTTTGTTATACCGATTAGACGAATGAACTTAGAGAAGAGTCACTTCAGACAATGAGAGGCAAAGTGGAAATGTTTAGATATAGGCAACCATAGGATGTAAGGATAACAACCAATGTAAGTGAAAAGTCTCGGACATTGTTTTGGAAAGTCTCGGACATTGTTTTGAAAAGTCTTGGACATCCTTTCAAAAGTCTCGGACATTTTTCTCAAAAGTCTCGGAAAGCTTGATCCTTCGAGACATTTGATTGATACTCCGAGACTTTTGGGGGTGTCCGAGACTTTAGTTTTATGCTTCGAGACTTATGGACTTTATGACGAGACTTATTTCATGACCAACTTGAAGGTTTTATTTAGTTTTATTGTATAATCCCCACTGTTATTATCTTTTTGTACAGGAAAATGGATCGAGTTAGAATAGTTATATTCTATAATGGTCGATGGGAGCAACTAGCAGACGGAAGCAAAAGGTTTGTTGGCTCCGATAATCAGGGATTATACGTGTCCAAGAATACAACTTTTGAAGAGCTGTTAGCTTGCGTGCAGCCCATTGTGAAATATGATCCAAACATATACAATATTGATCTACAGTCAATATCAATTGTTCCTTGCACTACATGTCACACATTTATAAGAAACGACGATGATGTTCAGTTTATGATAGGGGAAGATAGAGTGATTCCTCAAGTGTGTGTTAGCCTAATTGAAAGGAGATGTGGATGTGCGATGGGTGATGACATCCCTCTTCATGGAAATCCCCAACATTATTCATCCGTCAGTGGTAGTAACCAAATGTTCACAAAACGGAGTAGGACGTATAATGATGGAAATCCTCAAGGTGCAGAAACATTTGCAGTGTCCCGCTTCCAGCAGCTGACCTTGCAGTTGACATCGAACCTCATTTTGATGGTTACTTTAGACCTCAATTTGATGCAAATGTAGAGCCCAATATAGAGCTGAATTATGATCATTTAGGTGACACACCCTGTGGTAGTGCACCAGATTTACCGGGGACATGCGATATCCCGAAAAATGTTAATCTCTCAGCTTCCAATAATTAGTCAACTTGGGTTATTCTCGGATCCGATGTGTATTCGTTTGGTCAAGTGAACAACACCATGGGATCACGTGAACCTAGCACTTTGATTTACAAAGGTAAATTTTTTTCCAAAAAAAAGCAATTTAAAACGGTAAGTAGGTCTTCATGCAACATGGAGTTGCAAATCAAGGATAACCGTTGGCTGACGTCAGCCAGCCCGGCCCATATTTACAGCACTATCTCCAGGTGGCTTAGAGG
The DNA here is from genome assembly GCA_033220585.1 of Dipteronia sinensis. NCBI lineage: Eukaryota > Viridiplantae > Streptophyta > Magnoliopsida > Sapindales > Sapindaceae > Dipteronia > Dipteronia sinensis. Next base: position 32,403,559 of record CM065638.1, read on the forward strand.
ATCCTCCGTTCCAGAGAACTTATCTGCTGGCATTTTGAATTTTGGTGGGAGCTCTGCTTCACGGATCCTCCTAGTGAAGGGAGCGTTCATCTTGCTCAGGGGGTCCTTTTTATCCTCCTTATTCTTTCCTTTTCTTATCTGTTGGACCTCATTCTGTAGCTTTGCCAGCTGATCCCTCAGTCGTTTGTTCCTAGGCTTCTTTGAATTAACCTCGGATTCTTCACTATCGAGTCTCTCTGATGAACTGGCAACCTCTATCTGGCCCCCCTTATGGACAGGATCCATTTGGGAAGTTTGTCTACTCTCCTCCTCTTGGGCCCGGGCGTTCATCCTTGATGCAGTTGGATGGGATAGCTCTCGTTGTTTCCTGGTAAAAGCATCTGCAGCAGATTTAACTCGCCTGGGTTGATATTGTAAAGGTCCTTTCGGAACTGGGGGCATGGGTCCCAGCCTATCCCGGATCGAAAGTCGGGGCCCCGACCTGTCTCGAGCTGGCTTTGGAAGAGGAGGTCCCATGCGATCGAAGGCAGGCTGCCTAGCTCCGAACCTGCTCGGCTCTCACTGATCATTCAGGTTGGTTGGCTAGACCGTGATGCCTTCAGCGAGCAGACGGATGCGGACGGTTTCCAAGAAGGCTGTCGCTTGTTTGTCGAGCGCGGCCTGGCTCACTATAGGGTGGCCAGAAGCCCGCGCATTAGCTGTTTGGACTGGAGCTTGAATGCCATATCCTGACTTTCTCCCCTTTCTTGGGGCTTTTTACGTAGGCCTCGCCAGGGGTTGCTCCCAAACTCCATGTTTGCCTTGGGAAGAGTGGAGCCTTATAGTTCTTGTAAAACAACGAAAATGTAAAGGCAAATAGTTGATCTGATTAACAGGGTGTAGGCTTTATTTCCTACAGACGGCGCCAGAAAGTGTTAACAGAAATTTTGCTCAGGGCAATAAATCTCAGTTAGCACCCTCAAGATCATTACCACGTAGGCGATGACCAAGGTAGAATGTTTATGTTTATGTATATGTATGCCTAATGAAATGACAAGGAGACAATGATATTGTTAGCTATTCGAAAGAAAATAAAGTCTTCCTTTATTGATAACATATGGTATACATCTCTCTTTCTCTTTCAAATTGCTCTCACTTTTCTCTGGGGGATAGTTGGGTACTTGTTGTGTGCCTGTCGAATTGTAGTCTCCTCTTTTCAGAAGGAGGAAGTCCCTCCTTTATACAATGTCTTCATAGGTTTAATCTCATTGATTTCCCCTTGATTTTCTCCTCCCTCCTTATCGGACGAGATTTTTATTTTTAAATGTCATTGACTTTGAGTTAATTGCTCAGTTGAGGATATCTTTGTGGAAATCAATTTGTTTACTACTTAGACTCTATTACTTGTTCTATACGTATGTAACGTCTTTAGATATGTTCCTGTGTATCTTTGGGTCTAGCATGATTCCATGGGGGTCGTTGAATGTATCACGGTGTGGTACATCAGTTTAGTGAGGTCGATCAGTGTTCTGGCCCCGATATTGAGAAGTTTCGTCCAGCTAGGAGCTAGGTCTGGCCTCCCTTGACCTTTCGAAGCTAGGCACGGCCACCTATGGATACCCCCCTTGTATCAGCGAGGTATAGGCGAGCTTCTGGAGAAATTATGAGGTAACCTTGACTTCGGGGGGTTTTCCTGTTTTCAGGTTCGTTGACGCGAGCTTGATCTGACCATTTCGGGCTCTATTCCAGATGTTTCTGGAGCCTGTCCTTATTCCTGCGGTGCGGTATCGTAGCTCGGCTTTGGGTAACATGGTCTCCCGGTGGAAAATCTCGGGCATGGAGCCAGGTCTGGAGAGTGGAAAATTTCCCTTTGGTCCTTAGCCAAATTTTGCTATTAACAGGATTGATCTTTTAAATCGACACACGAAAACCGTCCCGTTAATGGCTATATGGTTTATTGTGGTTCCAAATGAAAAGGTAATTTTTTGGCCGCAAAATTAGCTTTGGAGCACACATAAGGGACTAGGAATGTGTTTAGGCTTAATTTCTCCACAATTAGTCTATTAATGGAATGAATGCATTCGACAAGCAATCCACAATATATGAATGATGAATGTATGTTCTATTGCATGTGACACATATGATGAGAAGAGTGTTTAAAGAGTATAAAATTGTACACTCAATGCACTTTTTAATAGGCTGTGTTTGTGAACTCACGGGTGGTCTTCACTATTAGAACAAGGCACAAGAGCACTGAGTCCCCTCAAATTAAACACACAAAGGACGGGACTAGCCCATGACAATCAAGTAAGACCCAAGAGTGACAATGATTTGCTACACAAGCTCAAAATGCATTCGTACACTCGCCAAAAGCACATGCTCAAGGCATCATATCCAAGCTAGTTAAACCTCGAAAATTTTGGCCATTGCGACAAACAGAAATTTTTTACCAAAATAACTAGAAATGACCCAAAAAACCTAAAAAGACGACTCAACAAAGGCGTTTACACCCTCAAACCAAAACCCAACATTGTCCTCAATGTTGAAGATAAGAGAGTCTGGCCTAGCGGCGCGCACCTAACTTGACTCAAAACACAAAAACCAAGGCACTAATCACGTGCAATCAATGTCCAACAAAATAAAAGACTCAACAATAGGCTCATCATCAAATACGCATTTAAGGTAAATATGGCTATTAAGTTCATAGTTCAACCACATCAAGCATCTATTCACAAAATTGTCGGAATGAGGTCAATGACCCCCAAACCGATTTCTACTATATGCTCATTCATGTACAAGTATATGCATGAATTCAAAACCCCCAAATAAAGTTGGGCTATATGAAAAGAAAACCTATAAATTCATGTGCATTATCCACAAGAGCCTCCGGCTCATCAAATCAAAAATGAATGAATCAATAAATGCAAAATTTAGAAATCAAAATTCCATTCAGTCACAACTATCCCCACATTCAACCCAAAATTATATGCAATATGTATATCCACATTCACCAATTATCCACAAATGTCTATAAACACAAAGAGAGAGAAATATAGTTCAAGAGTTTGAGATGGAAAAATTAAACCGATATGGTTACTTTCTTGTAATATCAAAGTTGATTAGGTTCTCGCCCGTTTTATGAGCACTCTTGGCTTGTTTGTCCCTTCGAGACGTGTAAATTATTGGTGTGTCTACTCCAAGAGATAAAGAACCTATCATTAAAGCACAATTCCTAACCACAAAGGTTAACAACCATACAAATATAACTCAAACCAAAATATCCCTCAAACAAATATCATCCACAATTATCCCATAACTATCCACTATTAGTAACTTAAGCAAGTATATCAAAATAAAAATGCAATGAGATAATTAAGTTCAATCCTAAATATGCTAAATAAATCTAAGGAAAGTTTAAATGATTTGGCAAGTGAAAAGGTTATTCTTCTTCTGACCCGGACTCTTCTTCTTCGACCGTTGGACCTTTCTGCTTTGGGTCCTGCTCTGCTCTCAGTCTCTCCTCATGCTCTCTTCTAGACATTTCCATGGCTTCCTAGAAGTCTGGATCGGTAGGCCCGCCTAAAGTGAATGGTTGTTGAGTGGCTTGCTTCTTCCTTCTCTAGTAGGGAGTTTCTACCTTCGATTTTGTACTTCATTGCATTCAGTTTTCGATGAATGCGAATTTAGATTTTGTTAACATGAATGAGCATGGTTGAGTGCATATTGATCATATACTTGTGCGAGTTTTGAGCTTTTGTCTAGATCCGGTTTGGGGGTGTCTCATTCCCTAAATTATTGTGATTATGCTTGTTATTGGTTGCGCTTTATGCATGTTCATAATTTTTGAGTCGTCTATGGTGTTTCTCCTCCGTTAGGACATACCTTTTGGATTCCAACAACGGGGACATTGTTGAGTTTTGGTTTGGGGGTGTGTTACGACTTGTACAGTCGTCCTTGTAGTCTTATAGTGTCCGATTTTTTTAATTTTGTCGCTTGTCCAATTTTCAAACTGTAAGCAGTATGGGTATGATGCCTCTAGTGTGTACTTTTGGTGAGTTCTTTGTATGTGCTTTGACCTTGTGACATAGTTTGGTGCTATTTGAGAGTTCGCTTGCACTGCCATGGGATCATCCCACCCGTTGGTGTTAACTATTGGGGACTCAATGTTCCCATGTCTAGTTCTAATAGTGGAGATGCCCGTGAGATCACAAACACAAGCATTAAAGTGCGTATTTTGAGTGTATTATTGATTATTCTTAAACACGCCTCTCGTCATTTATGTCATGTGCCATATGACTTGCATATCTTTTTGTGAAGTGCGTGATGGATGCTTTCATTCCATTTTTAGATGGTTGTAGAGGTGATATTAGGGAATGTGTGTGCACGGAATTACCTTTACTAGCCTAAACACGACATACCATATTGTGTGCTCCAAAGCCAAGCTTGAGGCCAAACACTTACTCTTTTATTTTGTACCACATTCAACCATATACCTAATAGCCTAAACACATGCCTACCACCCTTGTAGTAATCATGTTAGGATGTGAAATAGTGGTGATGAAAGGAGTTAAGCTTTAAATGGTCAAAGAGCGGGTAAAATGGAAAAATTGTTGAAAATATGCAAGGAAAGGGCTCAGAATTGTACTTGTGTGTCATAAGTCCCCAAGAAAGGGAAATTGTAACAACTCAAAACGGAGTACAACATTGTGATTGTGAAATTGTAAAAATTCAAAGGGAAATTGTACTTGTGTGCCATAATTGTGATTGTGTTATGCTAAATACGCTCAAACGGAATGCAACATTGAATGCACGAATGTGGGTTAAACGATTGCCTAGAGGTTTGCATATGAGTAATAAAAGAACATTGTATGGGTGTAGGGATATATTCTAGCATGATTGGTGAGTTTGAGATCCAAATGTCCATATTCTTTGTGTAACCTCATTAAACCCCATAGCAACACTATAACAGGTGGAAAAGCCCTATTTGATCCATATAAAGTCTAGTTTGGGAATGTCGGTTGAAGCACGATCTTTCACCTCCATGGCATAGTGACTTTTTCCTAGGATAGTTCATTGCTTAAATTTTGTGCAAAATTCATCTTTGCATACTCGTTCGTGTGGAACTTAGGACTCTGTCAGGAAAGAAAAGAGAGAATCCATGCGAGCTTTAGAATTGAAGCGAATTATGCTCAAGGTATGGGAGTAAGTTGTCCTTAATTCATGAATGCCTTTAGGTGAGGGATTCGTGTTCGTACGAGCCTCCCTTGGGTTTCTCCAAATTGCTTTTGATCTTGTGCATATGTTTTTCTCCTCTCTATCACACCTATGTGTATCATATCACACATTGGACTTGCGGCATTGTTGAATTATTTTTAGGTGTCTAGGATTTACAATCAGTTGGCGTCTGATTGTTTTAGATTATGTTTGCTCAAGGATGAGCAAAGGTTTGGTTTAGGGGTGTTTGATCGTGCCAAATATGTAGTTTGTTTAGGCCCTCAAATCCTTATTCTGTGTTCTGTTTTCGTGCGTTTTGGTATCTCTAATGGGTTGTTATATGCGTAATTGTAGGAAATGGTGCAATGATGGGTTTGGAAGCATGTTGCGGTGATTCCGACAGAAAAGAGGCAAAAGGAAAGACAAAGGATCATAAGCAGGTCAAAGTGCGGGTCGCAACCGCACTCCATCCGCACTCATGCTCATAGCCGGGACCTGATACAGGAGAAGAGTTACAGTGCAGGTCCAGTGCGGGTCATCTAACCGCACTCCACCAGCACTGTTGCCAAAGCTAGAGAAGCTGAGTTGCACCAAACTTTAAAGTGTGGGTACAGTGCGGGTCATCCAACCGCACTCCACCCGCACTGTTGCCAAACCAGAGAAGCTGATTTGCACCTGACATTAGAGTGCGGGTACAGTACGGGTCTTGCAACCGCACTCCACCCGCACTGTTGCTCAAGACAGAATAGTGGAATTGCACCTGACATTAGAGTGTGGGTATAATGCGGGTCATCCAACCGCACTCCACCCGCACTATTGTTCAAGACAGAGGAGTGGATTTTGCACCTGACAGTAAAGTGCGAGTAAAATGCGAATCAAGTGCGGGTCAAGTGCGAGTCAAGTGCGGGTAATCCAACCGCACTCCACCCACACTATTTTTGACCTCACCCATGGTATATCAAAGACCACGATCTAACCTAAAGGATTCAGGATTAAGATCACCCATATGTAGCCATCATTTGTTGATATATATGAATCTCATCGGTAAACGGATCTTGGTGAGAGATTCATATAGATCATGGCCTAGTCCTATATGATCACATCATACAAGGTGCCTCTATTACCATATCTCATATGAATGACTCAGGATAGAATCACCGTACATTACTGAATGAACCGCAACTATAGATTAACCACAAATAAAGTACCCAACTTTATTTGCTATCTTTGGACTCTTTAGATTGCATGTCTCTTACTGTATCCATCCGTATATGACAGTCATATACACAGTTCGAGATTACATCCGGCAATCTGGATGTTAATATATGCACAAGTTATAAAATAAACAACACAACAAGAATGAATTGAACTTTTCTTTTTGTTTATTTCATAAATCCGTTTACAAATTACATCTTTAGGGCATAAACCCCAACAGTGATTGCCTACAAAAATTAATGATTAGGTACGAGAAAATCAATGCCTGCTTGTCCAATCTTTTGTTCCCCACTGCCAATATTTCTGACTTAATGATCCACGCCACATTGATGGTTATGTTGTAAGCAGTGCAATATGGTGGCCGTCTCAAAAGATACATTTGTTCTGTAAGTTCGTGGCCTAAGGGAGTGTGAGATAAACACATGCCAGAATCCCAATTCCATCTTAAGGTTGTTGTGCTTGATTGGGAATGTTGGATTCACCCAGAAGTCTATTGGGTTGATGACCAGATCATTTACGAGGTCCAGGTTCTTCTTGATAAAGCAGTCATTCCAAGTAACTCCATCTATCATCCTACTCAGAACTTGTGGGTCATCAGGAAGCTTTGTTCTAAGGTATCTGTGAATGCTGTCTATGTTCATCTGAACTTCTACTCCTCTCACCAAAACAGTGACTCCTCTAATGAAGTCATCCTGAACCATCCCAGTGTAAAATTCTTGCACTATCCTTCTACAAAAACGGGGAGGTGAGCTAACAAAAGCCTTCCATCCTCTCTCATTCACTCTGGTAGGGATTGGAGTGTCTATAATTTCTGATAGATCTATTCACCTCTCTTCTACAATGTCCCTCTGGCTAAAATACTCCATTTGTCTACTAAAGTCTCTGTTCAAAGTGCACGGAGGTAGAGGGGGTAGCTTTTTCTTCTTGCTCTCTCTTGTTCCTTGCTTCTTTGCAGTAGCCTTTGTTTACCTGACATCTGCAAAGGAAAACCCTTAATTAAAGCTATATCATGGCAGAAAATATGCATTTGATCAATTGAAAGAAGACAAAAGTAGACAAAAGTTTAAAGGTCAATTTCAGGCCTAATTGCCCTAGTGCACATGTATATCACTGGTAGGTTACCCGTGCAGTACCCATTCAGTTTCTCAAAATAGCAAGCAACCTCTCAGTGCACGGGTATAGCACAGGAAGGTTACCCATGCATTACCCGTGCAGTTAGCGATATCTGCATTTTTACCTTCGAAAGTTTTTACTTTCATGCATTCAACAAATTCTAATCAAGCCATTGATTTACCAGGGGTTCATTCTTACTCTAACAACACATATAATGGCATCACATTCATGCTTCTACGGATTCAATAAATCCAAAATAAACAAATCCTAGAGTGTACAATTATATGCAAAAGGTGGTCATATTACATTTCAAAATTATTCACAACACTCCTACATGCAATAATCACACAAACACCCATCATCAATCATTAAGGAACATGCATTAAACTTTAAAATTCTCATGGATTGTTCATAACTTATATTCATGCCTATTTAGAGTGTTGGGAGAAGAGGAGAATAATACACTTTATATTAAATCAATGAAAATCAAGTTAATTGAGAGAAAATCCATACTTTTTCTTGTAGAAATCGAAAACGTGGGACACATGGAATACCTTTAGGTTATGCATGAGAAAAAAAAGAGGATGAGATTTTTGTGCTTTTGAAATTGTGAGCCCTACCATGAAAAGGACAACTTATATATATAGTCGCGATAGCACGGGTGTAGCACGAGGTAGATTACCGGTGTAGTTCCCGTGTAAATTCCTTCAATTAGCCTGTATCATTTCTTTTGCAAGGGTATAGCACAGATAGGTTACCCGTGCAATGACCCGTGCATATGCAATCCATGCTCAGCCCTTTCCCGGTGCACGGGTTGTGCACGAGTAAGATATCCGTTCACTGACCTTTTTGCCACCCATTTGCACCTTTCCTTACACTCTTGAATTTCTGTGCCCTAATTGGATTCCCTGCACATGAAAAATATTTTCATAAATACACTTGCCTTATTCATCAAATATCTACTTTAATTACAACACTCAAACAATCAAATTTCATTAACTAAAACACTCATGGATTTCACAATAAATTTTCTCTAAACTAAGAACTACCTCCACCTTAAAAAGCTCATGAGATTAATTCAAAATAACGGTAACTCAAAATACATGAGAAAATGAATTGTGACATTCAACAATACTTAAGAATGAATCAATGTAATTCATGTGAGGTGGGACTTGGGTCAACCGTAGGTTGTTTGACCGGGTAAAGAGGTCCATTTCTCTTGAGTGTCAAAGTCTTTCCTAGAAATCCCTTCCCCTTAGTCCTCACTTGGTCCACTAGGTCCTTTCTAACCTATATCTTCCTAATTTTACTTGGATTCCTCCTAGACCTATCTTGATTGTTTTTAACCCTTTGAAACTTATAACAATGGGCCTTAATGTGTCCCGTTTTTGAACAAAAGTAACAAGTTGGAAGGGTATAAGGAAAACTCCCTCTTTGTTTGAAGCTTTGAGGTCCCCTTGAGTGTTGGACCTTGAGTGACTTGACTTCCTTCTCCACTTTGTCTAACTGCACTATGTAGTCACACTCCTTTACTTTTGCGATCTTCAAGGCCTCCTCATTTTTCTTGAGCACTTCCTTCACCTATCCTAAAGCATTTGACTTCTTTTCAACCTCCATCAATAGCCTCCTAGTTTTTCTTGTGTACTTTTCTTCGAACTCTTCCGAGAGCTTAGCTAGCTCAACTAGGTCACACAAAATTGCCTTCTTTTCACCCTCAACCTTTACAATTTTTTTTTCAATCTTGTTGTTGAGGTTGGAGAATTCTTGCACTTTCTTCTTCAAAGTCTCATTCTTCTGCTTAATAAGTTCAATTTCTTGATGAAGCTTTTTGTTCTCATCTTTCAACTCCTTATCTTTTTCTTGCTCAAAATCTCTAGATATCTCTTCAAGCATTTCTCATCAAAAATTGCTTCTTCCATTTTTAAGGCTTCTTTCTCTTCAATGCTATACTGATGTCCTTATTCCATCTCTGCGGCTAACTCGAATGCCTTTACAATGTCACAAACTCTGCTTTTCCTCTTTCGGCCATTCGACACTTCCAAAATAAAGCATCCTTCAAAGAGACTTTCATCAGGTCGGTCCACATAGAATTCAACCATATTCTCACCACAGCTGAAAGATAAATGCCTAGAAACTATATTCACCTTCATCCCAGCTGTGGCCATAAATGATCTTTCTAGAACCAGCTTCAAATCCCTCTCATTGGATTCATCATCTGTCACTTCCTACACAACAAAGTTCATTGGGACCTTGATTCCATGGATGTCCTGCTGTACATCCTTAACTACTCCACAAGGAGTCTTTGGAGAGTTATCTGCTATCTTGAGTTCAATTAGAGTAGCCTTCATGGACTGTAGCTTCAACAGCTTGTACACCTTCAAAGGCATCATGTTAACACTAGATCCCACGTCGAGCACTGCTCCCATTTTTCTGACTCTCCTATGGTGACTTGGATGATGAAATCGCTTGGATCCTCTAGCTTCAACGGATTAGCATCCCTTAACTCATCTAACTTCTCCTTCACTATATCTTCAACGGCAGCTTGGGCTTCTTGTGTTGTCTCACTCTGTGCCAACTTCTCACTCTTCTTCTGAAGTACCTTCATCACCTTAATGTGCTTGTTATTACTCTAAGATTTTCATTTGTCCTACCTATGCAAAGCCACTGTAATTTGAGTGACTTGGGTCTCCAATCTCCTAATAGAAGCATCCATGCTATTCGCCCTTTGGTCATTTGACTATATGTAGTTCTTCAACATTTGCTCATTTGCACTATGGGAATTTCTGATGGCTATAGAAGCCTCATCAGTTGCCTTGATAAAGTCCCACAGTTCTTCCCCTAGTGATCTGACCTTTAGTTGATAAGCATTTTCTTGAGTGTTGATATTGCCTTGTGGGTTGTTACTTAAGCTCCCCCACTGGTTGTTGCTTGATCCTACTTGATTGTTGTACCTATTGTATCCCTGGTTCGGATAACCTTGGTTGTTTGCACTGTTGTTGTTGTTACTCCACGAGAAGTTAGGGTGATTCCTCCACCCAGGATTGTATTGGTTGGAGTAGGGATCATTCCTCTGCCTTTGGAACCCTTCTAACATTTGGGCTTCTTCATGTTCCATTTGTCCCTCAACTCCATTCAATGTATCCTCCGTGATTTGGCTCACTTGAGCTGTTGGCTTGAACATATTCTTCATCACATCTTTCACTTACTGTATTTCCTTAGCCATTCTGGACATTTCTATGGCTATTCCTGTGTTCCCATCAATTTCTAGCTTTCCACCCCTCCTTATGTTTGAGGACCTTTGTTGTGAATTTTGGGCTAGCTTCCCCATGATCTCATATGCCTCGTGAGCTCTATGGTCAGCAATTGTACTGATCAAGCCAAAAATGTCATATATTTTGGCCCTCATATCATTTCTCTTTGCCTCGTTCTTGGGTATTTTTATGAGTATTTTATGGCTCTTTGGGTTGATATTGCAGGCATTAGGTGAAAAATCAAGAACAGGACAAAAAGAAGACAAGTTGTGCACAATGGTGTATTGAAGGCCGTAGTGCACGGGTAGCATACCCGTGCACTACCTGTGCAGCCACCCATTCACTAGAAGATGGATTTTGGGAAGAGCTTAGTGCACGGGTAACTACACGGGTAACTACACGGGTATCACCCGTGTACTACCCGTGCACATTGCCCAGACCAGAAGACATAAAAAGTGAAATTTGGTGACAAAAGGACTGAAATTTTTTTAAAAAGTGTATGCAGATCATCCAACTTCAAAGGATCATATCTCCATATTCGGATTGAACCACGTTTCTTATTAAATATATTCGGAAAGCCCCGAAAGTGTAGTTTCCCGTGGTTATTACGGATTATGATTTCGAGTTATCTAGAGGAAGATATGGCTATTTTAGTAACTATTAAGCGGCTATCCACTAGAACTGCACGGGTACTGCACGGGTAACCTACCCGTGCACCGCACCTTCCAGCATAAAAAATGACTGGTTTTAGGCAATTTTTAGAGGGGCAATGATGTCCTTACATGCCGAGATCGTGCCCTAACCTCCCAAGCCTATAAATACACAATTTTCTTATTGAAGATCCTCTTTTCCACACTTCAAAACATCCACCCTCTTCCAAGAACGAATTTTCTCCCATTTTCTATAACCTAACCACTAACCTAGATTTAGGAATCAATCCTCACCAAATATAACCTTCATCCTAATCATCTACTCAAGGACAATTGGAGATAGGATTCAAGCTTGAAGGAAGGAGAATGTCTACATGAGTCTTCTCTATCTCTCTTCTCCTATTTATTTGCATGTATTTATCATGAGTAGTTAAATATCCCACTAAGGGATTGATGTGAGATACTTGTGGATGTTGGGCTTTGTAATAAACTTTATATTTTATATTAAATCTATCAAATATGTTTCATTTGCTTTAATTGATTTCTAGGATGATTTGTATTAGATTGTACATGACTCTCTTTGCCCTTCTAGGATGATTTGTAGGATGATTTGTATTAGATTTGTAATTGATATTCATTGTATATCATTTTATATATATGTTGGAGTTGAATTGATATTGAACAAGCATATATTCATTGTATTAGATTGTACATGATTTCTAGGATGATTTGTATTTGATTTGTAATTGATATTCATTGTATATCATTTTTTGTATATGTTGGAGTTGAATTGATATTGAACAAGCATGTCTTTATTTGAATTGATATTGCTTGTAATTGTATTTGAAGTGTGATACAAGATACTTAGAGGGACATGTAGGGACTTAAAACCGCAGCGGAAGGCGAAAAAATAATTTTCGTATAGTTTAAAATTTTTCTAAAGATTTGAACCATAACCCTTTAATTAATTAAACTCAAATATACGGTTAGAGTTAAATACCTCTTGTCGCATGATCCGATTGACTTACGTCGATGGTAATCCGCAAGATCTTCAATCCTAGCACGTACGTGAATCACCTAGGAGCGTGGTCTCCCTTTTTCTTTAAATTGCTTACCTTAGAATGGATATATGGAATTTCTGATCTTGATCTTCAATAGTAAAACACCAAGAGCCTAAAAAAATAGTTCCGGTCACTTTTGAATTCACAATCAATATGATTGAAACTCGCGTAACCCTAAATCGAAAGTGTGCACAAAACCTTTTGATGTTAAAGGCTTGTAAGTGCACTATCGAATGAGAACTTATTTTCTTTTTCTCTCTTGGCCGAAAATCTATGTGTATAGAGTAGGATTTTTTATTTTCAAAACAAACAAAAATCTCTCTCTATTTTGCTTCTTGGTGGCCGAAAATTCATAACCTTATATTTATAGGTTGGCCGAATTTTCTCCTTCACCAAGTAGGGTTGGCCGAATTCATTGAATAGGAAATCTAGGGTTGGTTAATTTCCGTACTTGAAAAGGAATTGTCCTTTTCCCTAATTCCTATCAATTCAAGAATCCTAACCCTTGTAGGACTAGTGGTGGCCGAATTCTTTGTATAATAAGGAGTGTATGTGGACTTAATCCTTACCACATCAGGACTCCTATCACTTCAAAGAATTCCAACCCTAATCCAACACATAGTATTTAATTTACTGATCAGGAAAAGATTTTGATTTAAACTATTAATTAATTAATTCCCATTTAATCAAAACAATAAAATAAAATAATATCTTGGGCTATTTTATTTAGTCTTGCCGCCCACACCATGTATATATGGGCTCAATATTATTTTTCTTATTTTATTTAATCCATTAGACTTTAAATAAAAGCCCACATATGAACCAGACTTATTCTTACTAAAAGAAACAAGCTTACATGTCTCTTTTTAATATATTAATATAATAGTGCAGCCCATTAAATAAAAAATAGACATATTTTATTCTTAATATATTAAATGCAATTCTAGATGGACCCATAAATTGGTCTGGTAGAATATATCAAGTGATCCATGCAAGTACGTGTGGATTGTGGATCTGGGCGGGCTATCTAAATTTAAGCTTCAATAGACATAACCTAATCACAATCAACAAATGATTCACTTAGGTCCGATCTATTAATTTTAACTCATTCAACTAAAGAGCTAAAATTGAACTCTTAAATAAAGATAGAATAAGGAGATGTTTCTCATTCATACCCTAGACAATCTTATAGGAGATGGTGTATCCTCGTGAATAATATCAGTAATCGCCAAGAGCTCATAGACCGCCTATAGCTCTCCAAGTTACCGTATTTCCTCATATGACCACATTTTGAACTTGGATATTTTGACTTTTCCAGAAGCCATGTCTTCAATAATCATTATTGAAAACTCAACGTTGAGATTTAGTATCCAATACCTCAAAACATCCATATGATGATATTATACTCTCATTTAATAAATGGAGCCATGATGTCCATATCTATAAATGAAGTCCTCTATTGATTAACAAATGAATACCACAAAACTATCGAGGATAGACTATGCAATATAATCGTACTCATTGATAGCTCAAATGATAACACTTGCAACCATAAGTCCATCATTTATCTCAGGATTTAGATAGACTCTCCGATTGTCCTGATAATGAAAAGACTTATATCTAGTGACGATTCTAGATAAAGTATTTCATTGTGATCCAGTTCAGTGCACCCAGTGCACTAGATTCTTTTACTCGAAAACCTTCCATGATTTTAGACTCATCATAACTCATTTGATCCCACTCAAATGCTAGTAAAAGAATTCTACAACTTTATCAAGATAGAGGTGCCCAACCTTTGACTTAAGTTGTGAACGTTATTCAAGACTAACTAAAGAATTGTGTCTACCTCATACATATCCGGATGTACAAACAATTCTTCATATCTCATAGTCTTTTGACCTTATGATTATTTACCTTGACAATTATAATTATAAATGCTATAAGATTTTGCAGAATCAGAAATCACTTTATTTATATGAAAAGATTGTCAATTACAATATTACACTCTTGCTATTGAGCATAATCCTAACAAGACAAACTTGTGTTTGTTTCAAGGGAGTGAAAACGGTGTTGTAACCTATTCACCCCCTTCTAGGTTAGCTTAAGGCAAATTAACCATGTTTGTATTTTTCTTTTATTATCAAAGGGGGTCACTAGATTGCATTTACTGAGATCCCTATATACTTTCACGGTGATTTGTAGAGCTATTGAAGCAATGGGACTTCAACATGATGTAATGGCAGAATGAGCTTTAAATACTAGGCCACCATTACTTCGTGGTAACAACTATGGGTTTTGGAAATTGAGGATGAAGGCATACATTCACTCTATAGATGAAAGAGCTTGGATGGTGGTTGAAGAAGGCTATTCTCCTCCGAGTAAGGTTCTAGAGGTTGGAACCGAAGTCTCCAAACCTAGAAGTGAATGGACGCCTAATGACTTTGAAGTTGCTAAGTGGCACCATCGTGCTATGAACGCTATATTTGGAGGAGTTGATGGACATCAATTCTCCTATATAAAAAATATTGAATCGGCCAAAGAAGCAAATGAAGGCACTTTGGTGGTGAGAAAGTCTAGGCTTTAAATGTTGACATCAAAATTTGAGAACTTGCAAATATGTGATGAAGACAAGTTTGAAGATTTCCAATTTCGACTTCTAAATATTGCTAACCAATGTCAAGCACTTGGAGTACCAATCTCTAGAGAGCATCTCAATTGGAATATTCTAAGGTCTCTCCCTAAGAGATTCAAGGCCAAGGTCACAGTCATAGAAGAAAGCAAGGATGTAGATTGCTCAAGCATTGATGAATTGCTTGGATCACTCCAAACTTATGAGATGTGTTTGAAGCCAAAGATCAAAAGTAAGGGAATTGCTCTCAAAGCTATTGAAGAGGAGAGTGATGATGAAAATGAAGAAATGGCTCTCATGGTTAGGAAATTTAATAAGTTTCCAAGAAGAGGTACCAAGCCTAGAGGTAGCTTTTCTACGGAAAAGGAAATCAAGAAAACATCTACCCCAAGAGTTGATAAGGATGGTCAAGCCAAGAATAAGAAAGGTGTTCAATGCTTCGAATGTCAAGGCTATGGACATTTTGCAAATGAGTGCACTAAAAAGAAGTCTAAGAAAGAGAATAAGGGCAAATCTATTGCGGCCACTTGGAGTGAGAGTGATTCTAGTGATGAGGAGAGCTCTAGTGATGAGTCCTCAAGTGAAGAAGAAGAACATGTTAGCAATTTTGTTGCTTTTACGGCTTCTCTCACAAAGCTAGAAGATTATTGTATAGTTTCTGTTGATAAGGAGATTGATCAAAGTAATCTAGAAGATACAAGTTCAAACATAACCAATCTCGATCTATTGACCAAGATTAAGAATCTTGAGGAGCAAAGAGATGAAGTATTGAGAGAGGTTAATGAGAAAGATGATTTGATCAAAACTCAAGTGGATAAGTTTGTTGAGACCTCACATAGATTTATGAGTGAGAAGATTGAGATTATAAAGAGATATGTTGAGGTTGAGAGACTCATCTTTGAGCATAAGGAGATTATTTCTAAGATGAAGGTTAGAGAGCAAGAATATATTGAAGAGATCGACAATGCTAAGGCAAGCTATCAAAGACTTAGTCAATGGTTCGATCAACATGAAGAGTAGCATGAATCTTGCTCAACCACAAGGAGAAGCTTGTGATAGCATCACTTCTTTCAAAGAAGGCTAAGGTCAAGAAGTCTCCCAAGAATAATCCTCCCAAAGCTAACGGTAAAAAGAAAGACAAGGTATATCCACAAACTCTCATCACTTCTTCAAATTCACAAGGTACAATCTCATCTTTTATTCCTATTTGTCATTTTTGTAATACTGTTGGTCATATCAAACCAAGGTGTTATAAGTACATTAAATTTTGCAAAATAGGAAATTCATCTATAGAGGAGGAGATTGAACTTAATTTGAAGCATGCTAGGGAATTAGATGTTGATAAGCATAATGTTCCAAAGATGCATGCTAAAAAGAATAGGATGAAGAAATGTGATGGTTATGTGAATCTTAACAAAGCATGTGTTGCTAATAATGTTGATGAGATTGGTATCAATGATATTCTTATGAATTAAATTGTTGGAAGTCTCCACTCTAGGTTCAACATTAAAGACAAGAATGATGGTGATGTTTGTGTAAGTTCACCTAAGACCAAATGGGTCAAGGGTGAGTGCTCTTACCATTAGTGTAAGTTGCACATGTGAGTTACCTTTAAGATTAGTGTCAAGTTGTTGAGAAATCTAGCTTGCTAAGCTTTGTTTCTCTATAATTTGACATGAACTTAGCTATCTCACATAATTTGTTATGACGGTCAAAATCTATTGGTTAACTTTATGAGAAGTTCATTTTTAGAATCTATATGGTGTTGATTGTTGTTAGGACTTTTAGAGAAAGTCATCTTTGTATGTTTGTGTGAGTTGAAAATGCTTAGTTTTATTCTCTTGGGATGACACACCAATAACTTGTTGTCATGAGGACAAATAAGCCAAGAGAGCTCATAAAAAGGACGAGACTTAGCATTTGATGAAAAATGCTTGCTAAGGTATTTCTATATCCTAATGCTTGCATACTCTGAATTTTCATCTCTCAACTCATTGTTTCCACTACATCATGTAACATGTCATTCTAGAGAACTTAGTATAATATACATATGGTTCTCATTGACATTTTCTCTCTAAAGATCTTATAGTGATGTTGTTCATAAAGGTCTTATATATGATGTGTGAAATGTTTGTTTGAATGATGAGTGACATTTGGTTTGAAAAAAATAAGCTTCATATTCTTTGAAAGCTACTCTCTTGAGAAGTAATGATCTTAAGTAAATCTCTTTATGTTTCTTCTAGATCTTGTGCTTGTAAGCCATAAAACTTGGTTTTCAAAAATGCAGTTTGCTTCTCTTGTATGTTTTGTGATAGTAAGTTGAATTTGAAAATATGTAGGTTGTGGATACACCTTGAAGTCTTATGACTAGTTCATTTAAGATGACCTATGGTCAATATCTATTTTGCTTCGGTAACTACATAGAATCCAACGAGCAACATCATGGAAAGGGCTACACACTTTGGTTGTGCAGCCGCTCAATGTAGGAAAGGGTTACACCATTGTGATGAGTGAAAGCCATCATGAAGAGTATAAGTTTATGTTAGAAAAATCAAATAAGTGTTGAAAACAATCAATAAAAAAAATCTTTGATTCAAAGCTTAAAAAAGGCTTAAAGGAGTATAGTTGAACATCATGAATGCTTGGGTTGTCAAATAGAAATGGGATGGCGAGCCACATGCACACACAAGCTCATATGTTGAAATCTATTCTTTTTAAAGCAAAAATCCCGGATGATAATCGATTTGACCTTTTATGGAAAAGCTTAAGATGAATAGATGTTAATATGGTTTGCATGTTAATGATTAAATTACTCATCTACATATGTTTGAAGCAGATCTCACACACACACACACTTTTGTTTATAAGTATTTTGATACTCTAGCAATTTGAGAAGAATTATGAGAGAGATTGAAAATCTTGGTGTATCACTCATAGTTTGTGAAGCTTATTATTGTTGAATTTATTTTGAAATTGCTTGAATGTGTGATTGTGTGGATATCATTATGAACTATATTCTATATTGATCTTAGATATAGCACTTATCAAGGGGGGGCATTGCATGTTAAACTTTTGTTCTCTTTTATGATATGATCACATGATTTGCTTTGTTATATGTTGACATACTGATTGTTTAGAATAATTGAAAGATAAGAATGCATGAGATCTATCTTGAAATAATTGTATAAATGTGTTGGCAATTTATTCTTCCTAATTTGGGGTTGATAGTAGTTGATATTGCAATGAATTCTTTCATTCTTGAGGTTGATAGTAGTTGTAGTTACAATCAAATCCTCCTAGCTTGAGATTGATTAAGTTCCTTCTTGCTTTGAGTTGATAGTAGTTGTTATTATAACCAATTCCTTCATGATTTGAGGTTGATAGTAATTGTGGTTGACACCAATTCCTCCATTTGTCGATGAATTTTGTTGTTAATGCATTTGTTGAATTTGGTAAAATGTACCAATGTGCTTGAAAAATAACATTTCTGAATTTAATATTCATTATTTCATCATATGTAGGGTACCCGCGCAGTACCTACATATTTAGGCCTTCATCTTCCTTTTTGCACCAAATAATCTCCCTTTTCCCATGATGATCTTGATTCCCGGTTCCAGAACCTGAATTACATTGTATGCCTACAGTTACTAGGAAAAATCCCATTAGATACCAAAACTCGCTCGAAAACAAGCTAAAGGATATGGAATTAAGGGCCAAAATATAGCACAATTTTGGCCAATCAAATACCACCAAACCAAACATTTGCCCGTCCTCGAGCAAACTCAAGAAAAAACAAAAACATGACAACAAAAATGACTCAATCTTAAATTTTCCTAGACTCAAAACAAACAATTCAAAAAGCTGCATGTCTAACCAGTGATGAGATGCAAGGATGTGTGATAGAGAGAAGTGGACATATACAAAATGTTCTAAAGCAACTCGAAGGCACTAAAAGGGAAGCTCGCACAAACACGAATCCCACACCTAAGAGAGCTATTGTATCTGAAACTACTCACTCCCACACCTTGAGCATAATTTGCTTCGACTCTAATCCTCATGAGGAGTCACTCACTTCTTTTCCACTTAGAGTCCTCAGTTCACACTCAACTAGGTAAGAAAAGATAGAATTTATGCAAGGGACTCTAATGCACAGCATACACGTAAATTGAAAAACTGCTAATGGCTGTGAACTAGCCTAGAAAGGATTAGCTATGCCATGAACTTAGAAGATCAAGCTTAAGCAAACATTCCCAATCAAGACTCATCATGGATCAAAAAGATCATTCCCTTGGGTTGTAATGGGGCCATGGGGTTAGATGTGGTGAACAAAGAAATAGGGAAATTTTGAGTTCAAAAATCACCAATCATGCTTAAACATACTCCCCATACCAAGCTCTACTAAAAACACTTTATGTACTAAAGTCTAGGCATTTACTTACATACACACGTGTGCTACACAATTGTAATCAATTATGTGAGTGCTTAACCATTACAATTCAAGGCTCTTGCTTTGCCTTTTTGCATTGATATTTTTCTTTTTCTTCTCTTTTTTGGTTTGTTTTTTCCTTTCTTTCGTTTTGCACAATAAAATTTGATACTGTTGCTTTAAGTGCAATTTTTGGCACCTTTACATTTTGAGCCCATGCTTGCACATTTACATCATTTCCTAATTACACGCTATTTCATATAAGTGCTTACACCTTTCAACCACTTACTCACTCACACACAACCCATATGATTGGCAATTAAAGGGTTAGTTTGTGTTTGGCTTATGGTTATATGGTTTGTTATAGTTCCAAATAAAAGGTAAGTGTTTGGCCTCAAACTGGCATTGGAGCACACATAGGGGATTCAGGAATTTGTTTAGGCCTTTTAAGTAGTTTGTGCACAGACATTGCCTAAGATCATTTCCACAATTATTCTATCAAGGGAATAAATGCATCCATCAAGCAATCCACTATATGTATGAAATGTATGTCATATGGCATGTGACGCATATGACGAGAAAAGTGTTTTAGAATAGAAAAAGAAATTGCAACACTCAATGCGCTTTATTAGGTTTGTGTTTGTGAACTCTCGGGTAGTCTCCACTATTAGAACAAGGTGTAAGAACACCAAGTCCCCTCAACTTAAGCACACAAAGGATGGGACTAGCCAATGACATGCAAGTGAGATTCTAGAGTGACAATTAGTTACTACACAAGCTCAAAGTGCATACACACACTCTCCAAAAGCACATGATCAAGGCATCACAACTAAGCTATTTAAAGGTCAAAAATTTTGGCTAAGTATCAAATTTGAAAAATTGACACGAAAAATGACTTAAGACACACAAGACAACTCAAACGAAGGCGTCTACACCCCTAAACCACAACCCAACATTGTCCTCAATGTTGAAGACAAGAGAGCCTAGCCTAGTGGCGCCCACCTAACAAGACACAAACAAATCTAGGAACTAATCATGCATAATCAATGCTTACAAAATAAAATGACCAAACTAGGCTCAATATGTAAAAAGGCAAACAATGCAAGATTTCAACTAGGCACAATGCACACAAATATTTGCTCAAAATCATCATCAAGCATTCATTCAAAATTGACTAAACGAGGGCACGAACAACCCCCAAACTGAATCAGACAATATAGAGCATTAGACCTGTACAATTCAATCAAGCCACACATAACATTCATTCAAGCACAAAGCCCTTGGCTCTATCATCATCAAAAAATAATCAATCAATTCAAAAATATAAGCATTCTCACACGACAACCACTCACCACAAGAATTATTCAATCAAAACAAAACAAAGCTAAAAGCAGGAAAAGTACAAAATTTAAACCATATGTGGGTTGCCTCCCACAAAGCGCTCTATTTATCCTCTGGTCAAGATGTTGCTTCTTGGATTGCCTAACCGAATTCCAAGGTCTCAAATTTATGCCTATATGTGATTAGGTCTTGGAAGTATTTGTCGCAAGTTGGCATGTTCCTACACACATAGAACAAGGATAAGTTAGTACACGGTTTATATACTGGTATGATGGAAACAAAAAGTAACTTATCCATGGGGTCCTCGCGCAGGTGGCCTAGAGAAAGACTATGAGGAGTGAAAGGATTTGGTTCCTTGAATAAGAGCCGACTCTTCAATGAAGACATCTTCCACCTCCTTCACTTCTATCTTTAACTCCTCATTCTCTAACTTTCCATTCGCAACACTAGATGAGTAGTTAGGAAACTCATGTTTACCTTTATCATTGACAATCTTATCACCCCAATGAGTGATTCTTGCATGTCCTGGCTCTGGTTGATTCGGGTTCGCTTCATGCACTTGATTCTTTATGGCTTCAACCACTGACTTAACATTTACTTCAACTCCTCTCATTGAAACTTGCATTTCCTTCTCTTGTTCTCACAAGACATGCTCTTGCTCTTGTATGCAGACTTGAGTCTTTTCTTGAGAAGCTCGAATTGACTTCCATTACTCATTTATCTGCTGAAAGTCCTGTATAAACTCTCACATCTCATCCTCAGATGATTTGGGGAGTCTAGAAGGTGTTAGATTTTAGATTTGTGTTGGCTTGATTCCATAATAAAATGGTCTTTTTTGTATTGCTTAGTTGCTAAGGTAGTTCGTGATTGGATCAATCTTCAAAGAAGGAAAGCAATTTCGCATGCAATGTTTGTCTTCAAGAGGAAAGATGCTTACTTGGATGCTAATGTATCACGAACACACACATATTGCATACATTTGTGTCCCTACATCATTGCGATAAATTGGTATATCACATTCACACACATATTGAAGTATGCACATGCATTATACTTTATTTGACAACTTGAGTAAAATTGCATGCTCTAGGACTATCTCTAGGAAATGGCATACATGTGTGTTCTTGTATTTATTTGTTTGTGTTTTTATGATATTGGACTTGATTATGTTCTCATATTGTTCTATATTGAGTTTCGGTCATTTCGGTTACTTATTCATATATTTTTGAGATCCTAGTTGGAAGTTACAAGACTTTCTATGTGATGTCCATGGTCTTCGTTCTTATGTATCGAGTAGAATTCCTAATTTATGGTCAAGGTTTCATAGACGTCCGTGTTCGTAAGGGAGTTATGGTTCGTAATCTCAAAACATATTTGAATTTAGAGTTCGGAGGCTGGAGAACGGTCGAAGAACATGAGAGGAGCGTGAAAGGGAGCAAAAGGGAATTGTGATGGCAAATTGCCAAAACGACCCCTCCCCCGAGATGGTGCTGACGCACTCTGGGCATACCGCTAATCTATTGGTGCTCTTAAAACTAAATGAAATAAAAATGGAGTGCGTGAGTCTAAATAACCCTTCGCAAGTTTACGAATCGTTGTCGAGTATAGCGAACACAAGTAAGGGTTTCGTTTCCATAAGGAACTTGAAACGTATTCTATTGTGATGGATCTAGTATAGTTCACCTAAAAACTATTCTAATGACAAATTGCTTGTAATTTCTAGGTTTAAAGATTCTAAAGATATGTTGAGGAAGTAAGGATGCAATATGCTAATAACAGATTTCACAACCCAAGTTCTAATCTTAAACAATCTATATGTAAGAGTTTCAAGTATAAACTACTCAAGATTGGTCAACCAAGAGATAGATCAACTATTCATGCACAACAATTCATACTTGGATGATAAGTAAAGTTCCTACTCAACAATTAACATGTGAATACATTAAGCATAAGTGCAAACTCAAAAATAGATATAAGATAGACTAGATCATTACTAAAAGTGTTCACATATATACAATCACTATTCCTCAATGTAAGTTCCTCGCTTTTTGATTGGCTCATTTCGTTGACAAACCATATGGAGATTTGCTTGTAAGAGTAAATTAGGCCTCATTGTTTGTGATCAAGCTTCGATGACATTTCCAATCTCAAGAGCACATCAAAGGTATATCACAAAGCTTAACTCTCTTTGAAGAGACTAGTAGCACACACACACACACACTCTCATGCATGTTTATTACCTTGCATTTGTGTCTCAACTCACACGAGCACTTATGTGGTTGTCTTTTATGTGTGGTTGTTATGTATTTCTTTTTTATTGTATGTCTTGATCATTCGTGCATGCACAATGGTGTGCTTGTCTTAGCACGTTGTGTGACCACTAGAGAGGTCTCTTTACCCTCTCTTGGATTGATCTTGGGTTACATGGTCTTATACCATGAGTTTGGGCAATCTTGTTGCTGTCCAATTATGACCCTTGGTCACTCAAATGACCATATCTCTTTCTACAGATATCGAAACTTCTTTCCATAACTAGGAGTACAAAGTAGACTGTCATACCTTTCTACTAGTATATCATACAGAAGGTTTCGATGTCATTTGGTCATGTTTCAGGATGCTCAAATTTGGAGCTATTGCCCTGTTGAGTTTTGTAAAACCGAGTCAGATGCGACTTATGAAGCGACTTCCATACAAGTCGCTTTGAAAGTCACTTTTTCACTCCCTAACCCTAGTCTTATGTGACTTGTGAAGTGACTTCCACACAAGTCGCCTTTAAAGTCACTTTTTATTGCTAGAAATCAATTTTTCCTTATCCAAAACGACGTGGCTTCACTTGGATCATATAAATACATCATCTTCTTCCCAAATCAGACCTAAAGCTTTGAAATTTTATATCCCTAGTGAAAGAAAGTATTTCCAAGAGAGAGAGAGAGAGAGCTCCAAGAACTCACCTTTACTCAGCCAAACACCAATCCATGTGCATTTATCATCTTCCAAGCATATTCTCATCACAGATTCTTCTTGCTTTTGTTGACTAGGTAATATGAACATACCCTAAATCTCCATTGCATCTCTTTGTGTTCTTATGTGCCTAGGTTTAGCTTTATATGTTGATTTAATGCATGTCTTTGTGCTGAATGGTATTTATAACATGCCTGAGTTGTTGTTTGTTGGTTGAGAACATATGTTCATTGATAGCTAGCATTTAGGACCATTTTACCCTTCTAGCCAAATCTACTTGCTTTGCATTTAGATATTGATATCTAGGATTTGCACTTATTGTCATCTTTAAATTCCTAGATAAGCATTTAGTGTAGCCTAGCATTAATTACATATTAGAATATTCATATATATTCACATAAGTTGCAAAATCTCTTCATTGATTGTTAAGCTTTGTGACTAAGTGGATTAGTGCACAAGCTTTTGGTCTAGAATCACTATTAAAGGCCTGTTGGGTAGAGTGAAAGGGTTAGTGACCAAGAATGGTGTGACGAGAGGTCAACCTAAGTTGTAAACTTTCATTCAAATAGTGGATTTAAGGACCGTGTGTGGCTAGAAGGATAGCCCATGAGTTTTGCCCAGTTTAAGGGTTTCTCACGTAAATCACTCCTTGTGTTTTTTATTATTTTCCGCATTTTATTTTGGATTGTTTGACTGCTAATATGTGTTGCTTCATTAAAACTAATTAAGTCGAAAAGTTTGTAATAAATCAATTAAAACCTATTCACCCCCATCTAGGTTATTAAATACATGTATAGTAGTATTTTCAATTGGTATCAAAGCGGGTTCCTAGACATACTTAGGTGATCCTAGCTCTTGATTATGTGTCTTGCATTTGTTTTTTTTACATTTTGATTGTTGTATTCATTAGCATTCATATCATTCATACCCAAACACTAAGAGTGAAATCGAAATGAGTAAAGAGGGAGCATCAAGCATAAGACCACATTTGCTCAAGGGTGACAATTACTCCTCTTGGAAGGGGAAGATGGTGTCGTATTTTTCGGCAATTGATGACAAGGTCTTGATGATAATTGAAGATGGGTATACTCCACCCACCAAGACTCTTGAAGATGGAAGCATTGTTTCCAAGTCGAAGTCGTAATGGAGTGATCAAGATTTCGAAGCCTCTATGTGGAACAACAAGGCGATGCACGCCATCTTTTGTGCCACAAATGACAACTAATACAAGCTTATCCAAACTACCAAGAATGCTCACGAAGCATGGAAGATTCTTGAGACGGCATATATGAGGATGGACACGGTCAAGGACTCTAAGCTTCAAATGTTGCAAGCCAAGTTCGAGATCATCAAGATAGAAGAAGATGAGTGCTTTTATGATTTCCAAATCAAGCTAAGGGACATTTTCAACCAAATCCATCAACTTGGGGATCCCTACACCAACATGAAGATCAAGCAAAAGATCATGCGATCTCTTCCCAAAAGGTTTGAATAAAAGGTTACCGCTATAGAGGAAAATAACGAGTACAAGGAGATGAAACCAAGTGAAGTCATTGGGAAGTTGTTGGCCTATGAGGCGATGAAGCTTACTTCTCAACCCAAGAAGCAAAAAGAGATTGCTCTGAGGACATCCAAGCAAGAGAGGAGGTATAGTCATTTCAATGAAGAGATGGCTCTCACCGTGAAGAGATTCGAGAAGTTCTTAAAGCTTGAGAAGAAAGGCTTCAACTCAAGAGGTAATGACTTCAAGAAGAAGGCCGGTTTAAAGAATGGTGAAGATAGCCAAGACAAAGCTTTAAGAAAGGGTGTTCAGTGCTACGAATGTGGTGGATTCGGACACATCTCACCGGATTGTGGTAACTTGAAGAATAAGAAGAAAGGAAAGTCAATGGTTGCCACTTCGAGTGACAGTGATAACACTGAAGAAAATGATGACTCTTCAAGTGATGAAGAAGAAGCGGCCAACTTTATAGCATTTGCCACTTCTCACAAGCGGGAAAACAAAGTGGAAGTTGTTGAAGAACGTCCCTCAAGCTTGAGTGATTGTGAGAAGAACTATTTTGCTTTTCCCGCCTCTTATCATGAAGAGGCTCAAGTGGTAACCAAGTGTTTGTCACTTGAAGGACCCAAGAAGGATGACTTGAAAATGGGAGACCAAAGAGGAGCAACATTAAAATAAGCTATTCTTGAACATATGAGCCACGATAGCACAAGTGGTAGAAGCTTCGATCAAGATAGTTCATGCTCTGGGAACTCAAGGGATAATGTGGTAAATTATCAAGAGTTCATTGACTATCTTCAAACATGTTTGAAAAAGAAAAAGGATGAAGTTCGAGGGTTGAGGAAGGAGAATCTCCAACTAAGAACGAGAGTGACTCACTTAGATGAGGAAATGACGCTTGTCAAAGTGAATAAAGTAATGTTGGAAAAGGAACTTGAGGAGGCAAGAAATACTCTTGCTAAGGTGACTTCGAGTTTAGAAAAGCTTGATCATATGTTAAGCATTGGAAAGAAGCCTAATGACAAGAGAGGGCTCGGCTTTCTGGATGATGAGTCCACCCCTTCGTCTGACAAGATAACTTTTGTGAAGGAATTTGTTCCTAAGTTGTTTCCTTCACCACAACATCCTAGGAAAAGATTGATCTAGGAGAGTATTCAAATAGTGCCTAAGTGAAGATGGCACCAAGAGGTTGAACTCAAGCTCAACCAATGAAAGCTTCACAACCCAAATCCTACCAAGCAAAAGGACATGTCATGCATACTCAACCTAGACGGCAAGTGATCGAGCCAAAAATGTTATACATTTTGGCCCTCATATCCTTTCTTATTATTTTGTTCTTGAGCGTTTTTATGTGTATTTATGGCTCGTTTGGTTTTTATTGCAGGCATTAGGTAAAAAGGCATGAAGGGAGGCAAAATGGACCAATTAGTGCTCAAATGAAGTGAAGAAAGCAAAAGTGCATGGGTATGCTACCCGTGCACTCACCCGTGCACCGGAAGGTGGATTTTGAGAAGACCAAACTGCACAGGTAATTGCACGGGTTACACCCGTGCACCCACCCGTACAGTTCACCAAACCAGGGAGCAAGGCCACGTGCGAAGGCAACTGCACGAGTGGTGCACGGGTCATCCACCCGTGCACACACCCGTGCAAAGTGTACAAATCTGAAGGGAAATGAAGACTACATGGGTAACTTCACGGGTAACCTACCCGTGCTATACCAGTGCTATACGGGATACCCAGCTCGCCACATCAACATTTTGGCCTAGTTTTTGTAGGAAGTATAAATACTTTTCAATCTGATTTTTGAAAGGAGAGACCAACGACCATACACCAGTCCATTCATTCTTTCTCTCTCAAAATCCTAAAAACCTTTCTCACCAAAAACCCATCATCATCTCCATCAATTGCTACTCACAAGGACATAAGAGGTGGATTGAAGCTTGAAGAAAGAAGATTCTACATGGGTCTTTTCTACTTCCCTCCATTTTATTCTTGTATTCCATTTGTTATGAGTAGCTAAATCCCATTAAGGGATTGATGTGAATCACTTGTAAATATGGGTATTTGTAATGAACTCAATATCATCTATTAAAATCTATCTCATTTGTTCTATTCAATGTTTTACTTGATTTCAAAAGCAATTTGTGTTTGATTGTACATGACTCTCTTCATGAGTTGTTTAAGAATTTATATGTGTAGAGAATCAAGTATACATGATGCTTGGCTCTCTAAGCTCAATTGAATAGGAGGATTGAACAAGGGTACATGACGCAAGTAATATCCGAACTTAGTAATCTCACCTTATTCTAATCTTTCATGGGTAATCAAGAGTATACATCCTAGGATTGTTTGCATGTGATAGATTAAGCATCAACCTATACATGATGGCTTGGTGATTTTTAACAAAGAGATGTGTCCCTTATGTGATAGATGTTCTTTCATTGTATAACCAATTGTGGGTGGCCAATGTTATACATGATGGTCTGGGCACTCACAAGTGGTAAATAATCACTCCTATACATCCTAGGGTGGTTACATTAGTTAATGACAGTTAATGTGAGTTCATTCTTTACACATTGTTTGCTAGTTGAATTCATCAATTCCTTAATCCACATATCACATATCCATACCTTTTAGATTAGTGCATTTTAGCTTAGTTTACATTTAGTTTTACTTTTTCTCCAAAACCATATCAATTTACTTTCTTGTATTTTTAACTAAAACATGAATTTACTCATAAGTATCGCTCGATCTCTGAGGAACGATACCCATACTTGCCACATACTAGTTTTATACTTGTTTGAGTGCATCTTGGGATATTATAAATTTGTTTGAATAGTGCATATCACGACATAAACAAAAATACGCGTTCAGCAAGCTCAATCGATTCAACAACATAAAAGAAGAGAACCGATCAAACACCCAAGGCCAACTCAAAGACATAGGAAAGCTCTAATGTACACTCAAGGGAATGGTATGACCTCTTACTTCATTCCTACATGTCACTTTTGTGGTGTTGATGGTCATATTAGACCAAATTGCTTCAAGTATATTAACATGTTTAGAACTAAAAGCATGATTGAAAGAAATATGGCTAGAGCTAATATGTATGTTCCTAGGAAATCTAGAGACAATTTGCATTATTCTAGGAAATTTAGAGCCAATGTTTCTACGACCACTAGGACTGCAAATGTGTCACCTAAGTGGATTAGAAAAGATGAAGCTACATGCTATTGTGTTAACATGTCACCCTTAGACTCAACTAGGTCTAAAGGACTTGGTAGGTCTATTGGGATTTGTCAAATGGATCCTGAATGGACAAACTTCCCAAATGGATCCTGAAAGCCCGAGCCCAATAGGAGGAGAGAAGACAAACTTCCCAAATGGATCCTGTCCATGAGGGGGACCGGATAGAGGTTGCATGTTCATTAGAGAGACTTGATAGTGAAGAATCCGAGGTCAATTCAAAGAAGCCTGAGAACAAGCGACTGAGGGATCAGCTGGCAAAGCTACAGAAGGAGGTCCAGCAGATAAGAAAAGGAAAGAATAAGGAGGATAAAAAGCATCCCCTGAGCGAGATGAAGGCTCCCTTCACTAGGAGGATCTGGGAAGCGGAGCTCCCACCAAAATTCAAAATGCCAGCAGATAAGTTCTCTGGAACGGAGGATCCTCTAAGCCACCTGGAGAGCTTCGTTCAACAGATGGAGGTCCAAAACACTACCAGAGCAGCTATGTGTAGGATGTTTCCAACGACCCTAACCGACTACACGAAAACTTGGTTCAGGAAGCTGCCTGCTGGCAGTGTGGATTCTTTCACGAAGTTATCAATAGATTTTTGCTCACAATTCCAAGGGGTCAAACCTCGTCCGAAAGATCCCATTCACCTCCAATATGTGATTCAGGAATGGAGTGAGACACTTCGGTTGTACGTGGAACGTTTTCACAAGGAGGTCATACAAATGGGAGTTTTCACCGAGAAAGAAACTCTCGCCAACTTCAGGCGGAACCTATGGGCGGGAAAGTTTTTCCGTTCCTTCGCCAAGAGACCTACCGAGACTTACCAGGAGGCCTACGATCGGGCTCTTGAGCAGGTCAAGATCGATGAGCAACTCAAGTCAAGATGAAACACGGCGACATGAGAACAGTGAAGCGTCTGAAAAAAGAAGTCCCCCAAATTTGAGCCAGTTCAGAAAACTCAGAATAAACCTCCCAATAGGTCGACCTATCACATCCCCGCTCCACAGCACAGGCAAGAAAAATAACCAGCAAGACGAACCCCTCCTCGGGCTTCGCCACCTCCGAGGACCATGGAAACGGTCTACCTTGCTATACACTCCTTTGAACGCTTCTGGGGAAACGGTCTACCTTGCTATACGATATAAAAGGGCTACTCCAAAAGCCCGCTCCCATGAAAGCCCTAGCTGACAGGAGGAACCGGTACAAGTACTGCGAATTCCACGAAGACGTGGGCCACAACACTTCAGAGTGCTATAATTTGCGCAACAAGATTGAAGCCCTAATAAGGGGGGGATGCTTGATTGAATTCTTACAACAGATCAGAGATAACATTCAGACTGGAAGGGAGGTACAAGCTGAGATCCGTGAGGACACAGAGAAGAGGAAGGGGGAACAGACTGACTTAATGCAATAGATCCAGGTGATACACCATCAGCGGAGGTCCCACACTGGCTGGCATTTCCAATAATTCCCTGAAAAAACCACGCGAGAAAGATTCCCCGCATCGAAGAAAGCCGGGGGATCTTCAAGGTCAGCCAGAGCCCGATAGAGCCCTCCCAGTCAGCACATATCGTTTTCATTGTAACAGATATCTTCAACACCGTGCAACCTCATGATGATCCCATGGTAATCACAATATAGATTGCCAACTGTCTGGTCCATCGCGTGCTCGTAGATATAGGTAGTAGTGTAGATATCCTCTTCAAGGATACTTTGGAAAAATTAAACCTGAAGCAACATTGTTACAATAGCTGTACCACTACACTTTATGGATTCACTAGAGATTTGATCATACCGGTGGGGTCGATGATCCTCCCAGTAATCATTGGAATCACCCCTCTCCAACAGAATGTTATGACCGACTTTGTTGTGGTTGACACCCCATCGGCCTACAACGCCATCCTAGGGAGACCATTCATGTCCTCCTTGAAGGGAGTCTTGTCCATATACCATAATGTCCTGAAATTCCCTGTTGGAACCAAGGTGGGAGAGGTACGCAGAGACCATCAGGCAGCCAGGAAATGCTACGCAGTGTCTGCCAATCCTACAGCTTTAGCAAAACAATGTGTACATGTGGCATTAGTCCAAGAAGACATGGAAACATCCCGAATAATCCAGGAAGAAATGGAGCCCGCGGAGCATCCTCAGCATCCAGAAAGCGAGCTTATTATGCCCTATAAGGAGGAACAGAGCAAGGAGTGGGCCAGCGGACAGCCCGTAGATAGACTTGAAGAGATACCCATTAGAAATGACGATCCCTCCATGGTTGTCAAGGTCGAGGCCACCCTTGAAGCAGAAGTGAAAGAAGGTTTAATTAATCTTCTTAGGGAATTCAGTGACATCTTCGCTTGGAGCCATGACGAAATGCCTGGAATCCCGGCATCATTGGCCGCACATCGATTAGCGGTAGATCCAACAGTCAAGCCCATCAAACAGAAGAGGCGTCACTTCAACGCTGATAGGAACGCTGCCGTGAAAGAAGAGGTAGATAAATTGATCAAGGCAGGGTTTATCAGAGAAGTACGCTATCCCGAATGGATCGCCAACGTGGTCATGGTTACGAAGGTGAATGGAAAGTGGCGTATGTGTGTCGATTACACCGACCTCAATCGGGCTTGTCCAAAAGACAGTTTTCCTTTACCTAAGATCGATTAGCTGGTTGACTCCACGTCTGGAAATAAACTTTTGAGTTTTATGGACGCGTTCTCAGGATACAACCAAATTAAAATGCACCCGACTGACCAGGATAAAACCAGTTTCATTACTTGGCAGGGCTTGTACTACTACAAGGTGATGCCGTTTGGTTTGAAGAATGCGGGGGCTACATATCAGTGACTGGTTAACAAGCAGTTCAAGCCCGAGATAAGAAGGACGATGGAGGTATATATCGACGACATGATCACAAAATCACGAACCACAGAAGGACATCGGGAAGACCTTCGCAAAACCTTTCTCATACTGAGAGAAAACCAGATGCGGTTGAACCCTTCCAAGTGTGCCTTCGAGGTAACAGCGGGGAAGTTTATAGGCTACATGGTTCATGAGAGAGGCATAGAGGCCAACCCAGAAAAAATCAAAGATATCCCCAACATCACTCAAACAGGTACAAATTCTAACTGGACGCGTAGCGGCGCTCAACAGGTTTAGCTCTCGCTCCACCGATAAATGTCTCTCTTTCTTCAAAGCCATCAAACAAGGGAAAAATATGAAGTGGAGCCAGGAGAGCGAACAAGCTTTCCAAGCTTTGAAAGAATACCTAACAAGCCCACCGTTGTTAGTCAAGCCAGTTCTCCGAGATGAGCTGCAGATCTACCTGGCTGTATCAGAAATTGCAGTAAGCGAAGCTTTGGCCAAGGAGTGTGGCGATGGTTTTCAAAGACCCATATACTATGTGAGTCATGCTTTGACCAAGTCAGAGAGGAATTACATTCTCCTGGAAAAGCTCGCTTATGCTCTGGTGATCTCAGCGAGGAAGCTCCGTCCCTATTTTCAAGCTCACACAATAGCAGTGGTGACAGACCAACCTCTCCGCCAATTCTTGCAAAGACCAGACGTGTCTGGAAGGTTAGTCTTATGGGCCCTAGAGCTCACTCAGTTAGATTTAAAGTATAAGCCTTGAACCACGATTAAGGCACAAGCTTTGGCTGACTTCGTGGCAGAATTTTCGGCGCTCTTAAATCAAGAGGATCCCTCAGCACCAAATGAGATCCCTGAAAAGACATCCGAGATCGACATTTGGCCGGAAGGCTGCAAGCCATGGACCCTCTTTACAGATGGAGCATCCAGGAAAGCTGGGGGAGGAGCTGGCATAATTTTAATTGACCCGGAGGGGGCTGATTTTTGTGATTGTTTCAGATTCGAGTTTAAGGCCACCAATAATGAAGCAGAGTATGAAGCCCTCCTAGCTGGGATGAAGGTAGCCATCGAACTAGTGGCCGATTACCTACAAGTCAAGAGCGACTCATTGCTTGTTGTCAATCAAGTGACTGGGGTGTACCAGGAAAAGAGAGATAATATGGCTGCCTATCTAAAGCTAGCTCAGTTGCTAAAAAATAAGTTTAAGGGGTTCAAGATCGATCAGGTCCCTCGACACCAAAACCATCGCGCAGATGTTCTGGCTGAAATAGCGGGAAACAGAGGCCAATCCTTACCACAGGGAATTCCCCTCCAAGTGATCTCCCAACCAAGCATAGCCACAAATAAAGAAATCTGCTCCCTGGATCACGAGCCTTGCTAGATGGACCCGATCGTCGCCTACCTCCTAGAAAGGGGAGCTTCCCAAGAGCCCGACCAAGCCCAAAGAATTAAAAGACTCTCGGTCTGATATTGCTTGGTAGAGGGGTTCCTCTACAGAAGGGGTAGATCCCTCCCCTTACTTAGGTGCTTGCTTCCTAATGATGCTAAATGGGCACTAAGAGAGGTCCACTCTAGGGACTGTGGGAACCACATAAGTGGGGAAGCTCTAGCATTTCAGGTGCTTCGTATGGGGTACTATTGGCCGACCATCCACCAAGATGCAAGGAGTTTTGTTCAATCTTGCGAGCCATGTCAAAGAACATCAAACTTGAACCACCAGCC
Organism: Dipteronia sinensis; assembly: GCA_033220585.1. NCBI lineage: Eukaryota > Viridiplantae > Streptophyta > Magnoliopsida > Sapindales > Sapindaceae > Dipteronia > Dipteronia sinensis. Next base: position 32,436,718 of record CM065638.1, read on the forward strand.
ACCTGAGCGACTGTCGTCCCTCAGTTCACCTTACCCTTTTGCCATGTGGGGAACCGACCTAATAGGACAACTCCCTACCGCTCCCGGACAAATGAAACATGCCATCGTGGCTATCGACTAGCTTCACAAGATGGGTCGAGGCAGGGCCTCTTTCTCGGATATCAGAAAAGAATACGACCAAGTTCATCAAAACCAACGTGGTATGTAGATTCAGGACCCCTCTCATCATTATAGCTAACTTAGGGAAGCAGTTCGACAACGCCTGATTCAAAGATTTCTGCAAAGGATTGGGGATCGACCTCAGGCTCGCTTCAGTAGCCCATCCCCAGACTAACGGGCTGGTGGAATCCACCAATAAGACTATCAAGAAACTTCTAAAGAAGAAACTACAGCAGAAAAAAGGCAAATGGGCCGAAGAACTGCCAGAAGTCCTCTGGGCATACCGAACTACAAAGAGAACATCTACCGGGGAGACACCTTACTCCTTGGCTTTTAGAGTTGAAGCGGTCCCCCCCATCGAGCATAAATTAACCTCGTTCAGGGTACAACACTTTGAGCCCGAAAGTAACGAGGTCAAGCTCCGGGCTAATCTGGACCTCCTAGAAGAGAAACAAGACCGGGTAGCGGAGAAAGTGGCAATCTACCAAAGCAAGATTGCTAGATATTTCAACCAAAAGGTCAGAACCTGGAATTTCAAGGAAGAGGATCTGGTGCTTAGGAAAGTGACCCTGAATACTCGGAAAAGGTCGGATGGAGTCTTAAGTCTCAATTGGGAAGGGCCATATTTGATAAAAGCTAGTTGCTCGCAATAGAGCCTACAAACTCGAAGACATGGACGGATGACCCATCGACCACACTTGGAATGCAGATCATTTGAGGAAATTCTAACCTTGAGTAGGGAGTTCTCAAGCAGACTACCCCAATTTAGGTTTCATTAGAATCCCTAATAAAGATGTACTACATCTCGATCATCAATAAAGTCATTTTTCTCTTTCATCTTTATCTCCAACTATGTTCAACAGCAGTGTCTACACCCTTGAGTGGGAAATTCAACATAAACACTTCGAGACCAGGAAATAGCTAAATAGCCCTCCTGATGCCTTGGTCGGGCTACCACCCCCAAGAAGGGTCTGACTGTAAAAGCATAGTTGCCATCCAGATCTCGAGACTAGAAAATAGCTAAATAGCCCTTCTGATGCCTTGGTCTGGCTACCACCCCCAAGAAGGGTCTGAGTGTAAGAGCATAGTTACCATCCAGATCTCAAGACCAGGAAATAGCTAAATAGCCCTCTTGATGCCTTGGTCAGGCTACCACCCCCAAGAAGGGTCTGAGTGTAAGAGCATAGTTTCCATCCAGATCTTGAGACCAAGAAATAGCTAAATAGCTATCCTGATGCCTTGGTCGGGCTACCACCCCCAAGAAGGGTCTGAGTGTAAGAGCATAGTTGCCATCCAGATCTCAAGACCAGGAAATAGCTAAATAGCCCTCTTGATGCCTTGGTCGGGTTACCACCCACAAGAAGGGTCTGAGTGTAAGAGCATAGTTGCCATCCAGATCTCGAGACCAGGAAATAGCTAAATAGCCTTCCAGATGCCTTGGTCGGGCTACCACCCCCAAGAAGGGTCTGAGTGTAAAAGCATAGTTGCCATCCAGATCTCGAAACCAGGAAATAGCTAAATAGCCCTCCTAATGCCTTGGTCGGGATACCACCCCAAAGAAGGGTCTGAGTGTAAGAGCATAGTCGCCATCCAGATCTCGAGACCAGGAAATAGCTAAATAGCCCTCCTGATGCCTTGGTCGGGCTACCACCCCTAAGGCGAATTTAAAAACAAATGTTTGTTTTCGTGTGCAGAATCAAGATCATCATAATAAGAATTCCTTACCAAAGTTTTAATGAAGTATGAGCAAATTGTTGTTGTAGATACAATTATGGTTCCTATTCAAGACCAGGAATGAAACAAGAGTTCTCAAAGCGACTTGAATTCTCATTATAAGAGGAGTCTATCCCCTTGTAAGGCTACATCCATCCAAGGGGGAGCCCAACCCCCGCGCTCGGGCTATAAAAAAAAGAAAAAAAAAGGAAAGCTAAACTAAATAAGGGCAAAACGAGGTGCCTACCCCCTTTTCTGGGCAATCAAGACAAGCCATGAATGAACTGCTTCAAGCTTTGGGACTCTCTGGGTTTTCCTCTGCCGGTCCTCCTCCTTCACGCTGATCCTTGCCATCGACCCCCCCCCCCCCCCCCCCCCTTCGGGTAGTTGTCCATCTTGGTTATCCTCGCCAACTGCCCTCCATTTAGAGGCTCCATCTGTTGATCAGCAGGATCTTCTTCCAGGACTTCATTAATCACTTCCTTAACCTCAGACGGGATAGCCGCATCGAGAAGGGCAGCTATAGACTCCGTCTGGCTCCTGTCGACCTCCATCTCCATTATAGTGGGTTCCCTAGACGGGCTCCTAGCTCTTTCCCCAGCTTCTAACTGGCCCCCTCGGATCGAGAAGACATAACCTTACTGGATGACTCCCCGGGACCTGAAGTAGTAAAGGGAGGAGGTGGAAATGGAAGATATGTCTGGACAGACTGTTTTCTGACTCCTACTTGGTTCGAAGGAACCGCCTCACCGCGATCAGGGCGAGATAACTCGGCAGCCTTAATCATTATTTCCTGTCTATCCCAGCTGGCAATAGATGACAGATTAAATGAAAGAGGGAGAGCTTCAGCGGCCTGAAAGGAAGCATAGAAGTATCCATCGCTAAAATATGTCTCAGCGTCAGCTTGCAGCTTGGTCACCTGAGCAATCAAAGACTGATTCTCGAATTCTAACTTTTTAGCCTCAGCTTTCCAAGAATCCTTCTGTCTGGCCCGCCGGGTAGATTAAAGACGCTCTTGATCATAAGATTGCTTCGTCCTCTCATGGTCACAACGAAGCTCAGCCATCTCGATCTCGACCTTTCCCTGGTTGGTGGTCATCTCTTCCACTAAGGACTGAGCGTGCTTGATCAATCCCATGGCTCTCTCGGCTTCGGCTTCGGCTTTTACAGCCCGATCGCAGAGGAGGGCTACTTGCTGGCCCATCGCTACATTAAATTTGAAGGCCTACAAAATACAAAGCTAGAGTTAGAAACTGAACAAATTAGCCAAAGCAGTACGAAGGAAATGCAATTACCTCAGCTAAAATAGTAGACCCCTTGGTAATCAGGACATCTTCGGGCATGGAAGGCATCCTGGAGATCCCACCTCCCTGACAAGACGCGATGAATTGTTCCAGGACTTCGTCCTGCCCTATTGAGCTCGACTGTGGCCGGGAACGGCTGGAAGGAATCCTTGCGACACCCCTTCCAGAATCCTTCGAAGCTTAGGGGGTTGGAAGCGCAGTGGAATCAGGTGGGCGAATCGAAGGGGTAGCAACTTTAGCGACTACAGTAGAAGGGGCAGAAGCAGTCGGACTAACAACCTGGGGAGCTTTACCCAGAGCCTGGAAAGCCCGCGACGTAAGGTTGGCCATCTTGGACCCAGCTGGGGAGGCAGATGGAGCAAGAGCTGGTTCGACCCCAGCAAAGGGAAGAGAAATTCTAGCTTGAGGAGAGCATGAGACGTTGTGGGAAGCTGGTTCAGCGACAAAAACTATGAATAAAAAAATTAAAAACGAAAATGTCAGAACCAAGCTGATCAACAAGGCAAGGCAAGGCAATTCAATGACACTTATGAGGAGTAGGGTCTGAGATCCGCATGTATTGGTTCACCCTACGAGGATCGAAGGCTTCAGCAGTGGGGAACTTCAGGTTCAAGTAATTCCTGGCTAAAATAGCCTTCAAAATGGCTTCAGATTCAGAGGGCAGGGAGTCTCAGTCCCATTAGGGTTTGTCACTGAAAGCTCTGGGAACCTCGAACTCATGCCTTCCAATGAAAATTGAGCTCCCCCAATCATCCCCCATAAGGATCCATTCTTTCTTCCAGGCGAGGTCCTTCTTCGAAGCGCCAGGAATAACAAAGTTGAGCATGTTCTTGGCCTTAGCATAAAACTGGCCTCGAGGAGCGCCAGACAGGCTCCCAATCTGTAAAAGATAGGCCAGCTCCTCTGCCCCCGGCTCTCTCGTCACCTTGCTCAACTGACATTGTTCCCTCCATAACACGAGGAAGCCAATCAGATGCCTCAAGAAGCCAGGCATCAACTGGAGGGGAGCAAGCTAGATGGCGTTAAGAGCCAGCTGAAGAGTCGAATGAAGGGGAAGCCTAACCCCATTCTCGAGAGCCGCCACATGAATTGGAAGCACGCCTTTAGGGGGGTTGAAGAACTCGTAACCCTTGGGGGGCACCGAGATGGAAACGCTGTCAGGGATGCCATACTTCGACATCAAACGGTCAATCGCGACTGGATAGACGATGGAATCAGGGACAACCCTAAAGTCATAAGGAGGGAGCCTCTTTAAAAAGAGGCCAGAAGTCGGGACTCGATGTTCTCCCGCGGCGTCGCTGCCAACTTCTTTATCGGAGTCTTCATCGGCAATATCCAAAGGATGGTCAGGGTGGTTGGAAAACCCGGTCCCAATGGACACATTCCTATTTGACTGCCGACGTTGCGGGTTGGGCGAGGAATCGTCGCTGTCTAAGATCCTCCTTGCCCGTTTCCCCGGGGCAAGGCTAAAGACCTCTTCGCTATCAACTATGGAGTCAACTGAATCATGACTGATTTTTGACATGGTGAAGTCAGTAAGGATGAAGAATGAGGAAAAAGATAAGCTTGAGAGAAAGGTTATGAGATAAAGTATATCTTGGGAAAAATTTGAGTTTGAAAGATGTGAGGAAGACGTTGAGATAAATAGATATATATAGGCAAGAGGGCAGCGGCACGAGCTGTCGAGATCTTCGGTTGAGATCGTAAAGAATCTCGGGTACTGCCATAACATAACTGGATTAACTCAGAAACAAGCTAGTCAGCTCACGCCATGTCACTTGCACAGTTAATAAGGAGATCTCCCCAAGATTCTGGTAACGGTAAAGAATCTCGGGGACTGCCGTAACGCAACCGGATTAATTCAGAAATAAATTTGTCAGCTCACGCCATGTCACTTGCACAGTTAATAAGGAGATCTCCCCAAGATTCTGGTAACGGTAAAGAATCTCGGGGACTGCCGTAACGCAACCGGATTAATTCGGAAATAAATTAGTCAGTTCACGCCACGTCACTTACGCAGTTAATGAGAAGATTTCCCCAATATTCTAGTAACGGTAAAAAAGAAAAGATTTCCCAAATAAAATAAAAAATCTGACCCCAACCCCAAGCTCGACGTCTGGTGTTCAAGTCATAAGGGACTTCTGTTAATAGCCAAAATTGGCTAAAGACCAAAGGGAAATTTTTCACCCTCTAGACCTGGCTCCATGCTTGAGATTTTCCACCGAAAGACCATGTTACCCAAAGCCGAGCTACGATACCGCCCTACAGGAATAAGGGCAGGCTCCAAAAACATCTCGAATAGAGCCCAGAATGGTCAAATCAAGCCCGAGTCACCGAACCTGAAAACTAGGAAAACCCCCCGAAGTCAAGGTTACCTCGTAATTTCTCCAGAAGCTCACCTACACCTCGCTGATACAGGGGGGTGTCCATAGGGAGCTGCACCTAGCTTCGAAAGGTCAAGGGAGGCCAAACCTAGCTTCTAACTGGACGAAACTTCTCAATATCGGGGCCAGAACACTGATCGACCTCACTAAACAGATGTACCACACCGTGATACATTCAACGACCCCTATGGAATCATGCTAGACCCGAAGATACACAAGATCACATATAAAGACGTTACATACGTATAGAACAAGTAATAGAGTCTAAGTAGGAAACAAATCGATTTCCACCAAGATATCCTCAACTGAGCAATTAACTCAAAGTCAATGACATTTAAACGTAAAAATCCCGTGCGATAAGGAGGGAGGAGAAAATCAAGGGGGAATCAATGAGATTAAACCTATGAAGACATTGTATAAAAGAGGGACTTCCTCCTTTTGAAAAGAGGAGACTACTATTCAACAGGCACACAACAAGTACCCAACTATCCCCTAGAGAAGAGTGAGAGCAATTTGAAAGAGAGAGAGATGTATACCATATGTTATCAATAAAGGAAGACTTTTATTTCTTTTGAGTAGCTAACAATATCATTGTCTCCTTGTCATTTCATTAGGCACTGTCATATACATATATATTCTACTTTGGTCATCACCTACGTTGTAATGATCTTGAGGGTGCTAACTGAGATTTATTGCCCCGAGCAAAATTTCTATTAACAGAAAGGTTCTCCATCCTCTTCCACAAATGTAGCTATTGAAGATCTCCTTAGATCTCCTTAGTCTTTCATTGAAGTAACATCAACCTAATGTATCCAACCTAGAGGGTATAATATTGGTTGGATATCCCTTATGGGTGTCCCACCTAGAGTTTGTAGTATTAGCCACCCACAAGTGATTGATCATGAATGCACTTCTATCAAATTAAAGGACTAATCTCTTTATAATGTCACTAACCTAGAAGGAATAGTATTGATGCTTAATCTCTCACAAGTCATCAACCTAGAGTGCATATAATAGATTACCCATTTGAGACTAGATAGAGATTGAGATTATTAAGTCCCTATCTCACTTGAGGACGGTACTCTTGTTTGATCCTTCCATTCAGTTGAGCCATAGAAAACCAAGTAGAGGGTATACCTAGTTAATCTACTCAAATCATTTCTGAAAAATCTTCCAAAGAGATGAGGGTACAAACATAGACAAATCAATTCTTGAAATCAATTAAACAAAAGAATGAAACATAATTGATAGATTCATATAAAGATAGAGTTCATTATAAAGCCTAAAGTTCAGAACTATTTCATACCAATCCCTTAGTGGGATATTTAACTACTCATGATAAATACAAATAAATAACTAGGAGAAGAGAGATAGAGAAGACCCATGTAGAGAAATCCTTTCTTCAAGCTCAAATCAAATCTCCAAGTGTCCTTTGTTGAGTAAGGATGAAGAAAATGGTATGAATGGGTTTAGATTAGGTAGAGAGATTCCTAAATCTAGGTTAATGGTTAATGATGTCAAAAGGGTGTGAGAGAGTGCTTTTGGGAGTGTAAAGCCCCCTTTTGAAAATTGATACAAAATATATTTATATGGTGCCAAAAATAGGTACGAAACATGCTGACGCAGTGAGCCTAAAACCCATAGTGCACGGGTAGTGTGCAGGTAGGGTACCCGCGCAATTCTTTTTTTTCGGTTGATTTGTTCCTGGTTTGGACAATTGTGCGGGTATGTACCTGCACAGTACCCGCTCGCTAGGCAGCTTCATAGACTCTTCGTCCATTGTGTGGTTTGTGTGTGTGTAAAGACCCACACAGTTCAGTTGTTGCAATTAGCCTTTCCCAGTGCGCATGTAGAGTACCCGCGCAGTACTCGCACACTGGGCATTCATCTTCCTTTTTGCACCAAATAATCTCCCTTTTCACAAGATAATCTTGATTCCCGGTTCCAGAACCTAAATTACATTGTATGCCTACAATTACTAGGAAAAAGTCAATTAGATACCAAAACTTGCTCAAAAACAAGCTAAAGGATATGGAATTGAGGGCCAAAATATAGCACAATTTTGGCCCGATCAAGGAGTGAAACAATTGTTGAATCAGCTACCGTGACAATTTGCTAACTCATCAAAATAATCACAAATTTATCCCATGACATCTTTCGGAGAATGAAAGGGAAGATTGAATGATTACTTCACTTGACCGTGATGAGCTTAGGATTTTAGAATTGATCTATCACTTCTATATACTAAGTGAATATATGAATGAAAGCAATGGAAGGAGAGATGGAGTCTAGAAAGGTGATCATGTCTAGGACTTGATTCACTTACTGTATGGTCATTAGACCATTGTGAACATGTGGGTCCACATATTATACGTAAGGCGGACAGTACTATTGAGAGGTATAAGGCGCAATTAGTCACAAGTGAATAAACTTATTCTCTAGAAGTAAAGTTTTCTTCCAAAAGCCTTATTCTAGCACTCGTCACATATATGAACCTTAAATTATATCAGATGGATGTAATGATTGTACTTCTCGTTAGAGAACTAGAGGAAGAGATTTAGATGTAATAGCTTGTAAATTTTTTGTTTCAAAAGACCAAGAGTGCGTAAGTGTGCTTACTTAATTAATGTATGGTTTGAAACGATCCTTTTGAAAATGATATCTTTGATTTCATCAAGCTGTAATGTTTTACGGATTAATGATGACTAAAGATAGCCATGGTAAGTACACTAAACAAATTGAAGATAATTATTATATTATCTATATTTGTGGACTATATGTTCTGGCTAGAAATAATGGAGAGTTTGTAAAACCATGATGAAATGGTAATTCTCAAATTTCATTGAGATTTTATATGAGCAAAGTGGCTTATCTATTATGAGTGAGTGTTGATTCGAAATGAGCAATTATAAGCTCATATATACTCATATTGTGAAATCACAAACTCTTAGCCTCAATATGTACCTTGAAACTTCATAAGATCCAGAAATTGATGACAAGTTCCTCATGTTAGTACCATACAGAGCCTCATGTAAATAGTGGTATGTACAAAGTCTATCATTAGTTACGTTGTAAGATTTGTTAGTGGACACCAATATAATCCTAAATTACATCATTGCGATGTTGTCAAGAGGATTATGGCATACCCTTGAAAGTACGACTAACTACTTAGTGTACATTGTGATATGTACAAGGCCTGATAAAATTTATGCCACAAGATTGGTAATGTATGCCAATATAGCCCCGATTAGGAGGATTGTGACATAACTTAATAGTAATGAAAACTACTATTTATGCTAGCATAATTAAGCACATAATATGATAGAAATATGTCATCAGGTTGAGGCCAGCATTTGTACACGTGTGGTCGCCTGATATAGCAGGTTGAGATGAAACACATATGTTAACTGAAAATTTGCTCCAGGTGAGGAATCTCAATTAACACCCTCAAACTGCTACCTGGTAAGTTGCAGCGGGGTAGGTACCTTTAGGTACCGTGATTTTAATAAAAAATGAAAGTGAGATCATTTGAAAGATAGGAGAATAGAGGGTACAATACCATTATGTTGGGAGAATCACTGTTTCATTAAAAATCAATTTCATTAATACAACAGTGGAGACTCTCTTTTCTCTCTCTCTCTCGTACACAATTGGAGATGGCGAACTCCGTTCAAGAGATATTTTCTCTATAGAATTCCGAAGAAAAACTCTCTATATGTGACAGTTAATCTGAATTCTAATCATGTTTTACGTCCTGAATTGCCATATTTATGGACTCCCCCTGCATTCCTGAGAATCATGTCCCTTTTTGGAGAATCATTGGAATCCTTATTTAGGCGTTGAAAGACGTTGACAGAGGCTAAAGGTGCGGGATTAGATCCCTCCAGTTACTGTTGCATTTAAAATGTGATTTCGTTGACCTCTTGGTCTTATTTTTGGTGTTTTAAGTGGCGAGTAAGTCAATTCTTCCTTTTGTGTTGCTTGGAGTAAAATTACAGACTCTATAACTCAATGGCATGGTACACTGATGTACCGGTCTACTCTTGCTGGTGTTGAGCTTGTTCTAGCATGCAACTATCTTCATAGTGACATTCTTCTCACTAAGTGAGTAGGATACTTATCTCGATTGGATCCTGGACTGATATCGCGGTACTTGGGCACCAGGCAGATGTCGCGGTACCTAAGTATTGGGTATGTGATATTTCGGTACCGTCTTCACTTGGTACCAGGATTAGAGGCGTAACGAGGCACGTGTCCTTCCTAGATCTTGGTACTGATTGTTTCCTGGTACCTGGGAGCTGGGAATGGTCCTGATCTAGGTCATACCAGGTATCTGCTTGATGGAAAATTCTTCTTTGGACCCTTGTCGAAAAACGTTGTTAACAGAAGTCCCCCCTAACTTGAACACCAATGACTGTTTGAGGTTCGAGTAAGGTTTCTTGAGATGTTTGAAGAATTTCCCTTTCTGACCGTTACCAAAATCTGGGAAGGAAATCCTGCATTAATTGCATGTTTCATGTGTCGAGCTGGGGTGTGTCTTCTATTTGAAAATGGAAAGATTTTCGGTGTCATGCGTTTATCAAAATTTCCTTTCCTACTGCTCGAACATCTCGCATTCAAGATTACATTATCATTACTAGTAATCGTTCCATTCCTCTATTTACACCCCAAACTCTCTAGTGCCCCTCATGCTTCCGTTATTTTTTCAAAAGAAAGAAAAAACTCTAATCATCTTGAAAAGCCACTCTCCTTCTTCTTCTTTGATTTTCAATTTCACAACAATTTCATAAGAATTCTGCCAATGGGAGCCTCATCAATAGAAAGAGGATTTGGAAAGCAGTTGATGATGGAGAAGGTGCTCCTGCCCGCTAGCAACGTCGGTCGAACCGAAGCGTCACCATCAGGTCGGAATTCACTAACAACTTAGATACCCTGGTAAATATAGACGAGGAATCAAGCAAGAAGTCCAGCGGTGCTAGGGAAGGTGGAAACCTGGCTGGAGACAAGGTGAACTCTATTGGAGGGGTGCTCTCTCTACGCACTAAGTTTTGATGTATACCTGACTCAATCAGCACCAACGAGACGATTCGATGCTTGAGGAGGGACTTCATGATCCTGTCTGATATTACACTCACAGTATAGTACCAGGGGTATGACATGTACTCCCTTCAAACTGGCCAGCTATCGATCCACACGGCGGCCTTGGAGTGAAAGTTCAGGCTACCTCCATACCCCTACAACTAACACCAGGGTTCTGGAGGAACCTAGTAGGATTCTTCATGTTGTGGAGGGAGCAGTATGAGATAGACAAACTTACCAAGGAACCAGGGATGGATGAGTTGAGGTACCTTTTCCAGATTGCTGCCAACTCCCTTTGTCCAAAGGGCTAGTTCTACGCTCGGGCCAAGAATCCCCTAAAATTCATGGTACCTGGTGGCAGAAAGAAAGATGCCTACTGGAAAGAAGAATGGGTCATGGTAGGAGGCAACTGGGAGAGCTCAGTCCATATCGGGGGATCCGAGTTTGAGGTCCCTACTCGGTTCAGTGGCAGGATCGGGTGGGAGAAAGGTAGCATCTCTACTGAGTCGGGGAAAATTTAGAAAAATATAGTGGCTCAGTCTTACCTCAACATGAGGTATCCCACCTCGGATGCCTTTGAATCAGTGAGGGTAGATCTCTCCCTCCGCATCTCCAATAATTTACTAGGTAGCTCAATTTCTTATTTCTGTTCTTTGGAATTTGTTATGGATTATTGGTACTAACTCCCTTATCTTAGCAGTTTCTACAGTGCCTCTACCGGTTCCAGAGGTATCCATCCTATCTGAGGATAGGTCCTCTCCTCAGTAAGTCTCTCCTTCCAAGCTCACACCTCACCCTGAACTAATTATAGGAGCCAGTACCTCGACAAGATTTACCAAAACTGAGACGGTCCAAGTTCCGGTTCCAGGAAGATCACATCCTTCTCCTTCTCCTTCGGTTAGATCCAACTTGGCAGAGATGGAAGTCGGGCTTGCCAGGATCAGGGGATCCCCAGGCTAGGTGCAGAGCCAAGTTTATGCTGCTGTTCGACCAGTCCCCTCTTCCCCTCTTGTAATTATGATCGAGAAATCTACCAGGGTTGAGAGGGGTCCTAATTCTGCCTCTGCGACCCAGGTTGCTCCTCGTGATCAGCCTCGATCATGGTCGAGGGATAGCAACCAAGTCGAGGTCCTAGCCCGGCTCACGGCTTCCTGCCTAGGTTAGGGGTTGAAGACCATGACCTCGATGCCCGTCGACGTCCTGATCACTAGGGGGTCTGCTCTCCTAGCTGAGGTATGTTACTTCATCGAGTCTTCTATCTTGATTAGGTACAAGTAATATTCTAACCTGTGTTTTGTACCTGGCAAGTCTTCAAGATCAATGTGGCAATAAGCCATCAGGTGTCGGCTCTTTGTGAGCAGCATGGTACTGTTGAGACCGAACTTTTACAGGCCAATGAGGATCTGACCAAAGTTGCAAGGGGAATGGTAGTTCGGAACCAATCCTTGACCTGAGCTAAAAAGGTTGCGGTAGAGGCACAGGTAGATAGGGAGCGAATGTAGCGTGCCTATCACCCTGAGCTACTCAAGTCTCTACGCCGTAAATCCCAATGGGATGCTCTTAGGAAGGAGAAGAAATAGTAAGAGGTGGAAAACCAGATTCTGCATATTTATCGGCTAGCATTTTGAACTTAGGGGTTAGCACTACCTCCTTGTTTCTTCTTGAGAGTGTATCGTTAATCTCTCCCAGGGGGTCCTTTCGGTTCTTCCGGTACTTACCCTTATTTAGCTCATGTATCTCTTTAGCCATCTTGGCCAACTGGTCCCGTATGCTTTTGGTTCCACCGTTTCGGGATTCAACCTCTGAGTTTTCATTGTCTGACCCCTCCGTTGCCACGAAGGCTTTGTCCCGGTTTTCTCCTTGGAGAAGGTTTGCCTGGGTGCTTCTTCTGTTATTGGTGCTACCTCCTATTGCGGTTTGAGGTTGCCTCTTTTCCACTGCCAGCCAGGCTGGGGGGTGAGACTCCCTAGGTGGAACGTGGAAAGTAGACTTTACCCGTCGAGGTCAAAAATTTGTTTGTTGGTCTAGAACCTGCGGCATGGGCCCAAGCCTGTCGTGGACCGATACTGGAGGTACAGGGCCCAATCTGTCAAAGGCAGGTATCCTGGTACCTGGTTTGGTGGTATCTCATCTGGTATCAAGCACTGTGGGTTGATGGGTGATCCCTTCTACGATTAATCTGAGGTGAATGCTTTTCATGAAAGCTGCCGCCCACTGCTTCAGGATGGACTGGCCCGCTACTGGTGCAGCTGGGGCCTGGGGTGTGGCCCGCGCAATTGTTAGAGGCGATGAAGCTGGATTGCGATGCTTATACCCCCTTCCTCGCTTCTGACCCCTCCTGGTGAAGCGGCTGATTGGTGCCCTGACTGATCAGGCAGACCTTGGAAGGATTGGAGGCTCATTTCAATGTGTTGCGAAAAAAGAAAATTCACAGGCTTTTAGAAGGGTGTGGAGATCTTCCCAGAGACGGCGCCAAAAAGTGTTAACTGAAAATTTGATCTAGGTGAGGAATCTCAATTAACACCCTGAAAATGGTACCTGGTAGGTTGCAGCTAGGTACGTACCTCTAGGTACCGTGATTTTAATAAAAAAATGAAAGTGAGAACATTTGAAAGAGAGGAGAATGAAGGGTACAATATCAGTATGTTGGGGGAATAATTTGTAAACGGAAAAATCCACTCGGGGAGTGAAATTTTTGTTAACACCCTCGCCCACTACTGGTAGACAGTAGTGGGATAGGTAACTTCGGTACCGAGATCATTCTTCGTAGCATAGATAGAAATGAATGAAAAAGAAATAGGAAAGAGCAACGAGATATGAAATAACACTGTTTAATTGAAAGAGTATCGAAATTATAATTACAATACACACTCTCTCCTCACTTAGCTCTCTTTTTGCTTTTACACAGGAAGGTGGTGGAATCTTTTTTAATGTCGATAAGTAGATATCCTTCCAATGATCGTCAATGAACTCTCACTGGTTTCAGAGAATTCAAAGGATATTCTTATAGGAATTAATCTCTCTGTCTTTGGTGATTAAAAACACGATGTTCCCTCCCTATTTACCCTTCAAAGCTGTATATGTAGTTCTCCAAAAAATCCCCTCAAAATCCGGTCGTATTGATGAGGATTATTGAGAGTCCTATTTTAGGTGTTGAAGGCATTGTGTGGGGCAGAAGGCATGGGATTTGATCCTGTTAATCACTGTCGAATTCAAATTCTGATTGGGTTGACCGTTTGGTATCGTTTATGGCGCTTTAAATGGCGATGGGGTCAACTCTTCTTGCTGGCGTTACTCGAAAAAAGAATACTGGTTTCATGTCCAGGCGGCGTGGTATACTGGAGTACTGATCCGATTCACTGGCATGATGCTTGGTCTTTCATGTTGACGACCTTGTAGGAATATTCATCCTACTGGGTAAGTAGGATATCTATCTCTGCTGGACTCTGGGCTGACGTCGAGATATTTGGGTACCAGGCAGTAGGTAACAAGTACATGTCGTGGTATCAGTGTACTAGGCAGTAGGTAACAAGTACATGTTGCGGTATCGGTGTACCAGGTGGGGAGTATCGGATACCTTCAGGGTACTAGAAGTATGATATAGTGATATCAGTTACACCAGGTGCTAGTTTCGATGTACAGCGAGGTACCTGATCCTTCTGGTCAAACATTTCTGGTTCCTTATCCGGGTAGGTGGGTAGTTGAACTTCGGGTTGCTTCCCTCGAGATCGTGGTACTGTGCCTGCTAGGTATTTGGGAGTCAGGATTGGTTCCCACTTGGTAGATACTTGATGGAAAATTCTCTTTTAGATCCTTGCTAAAAAAACCTATTAACAGAAGTCCCGCCTGACTTTAACACCAGTTCCGGGTCAGGATTGGAGTCAGGATTCATAACATATGGAGAATTTTCTTGTAACCGACTCGTAGAATGGAATCTTCCCTTTGCATGCTAGTTTAAATGAATCTTCCACGTGGCTGACCATGGTAGGCTAAATTCAAAAAGGAAATTTTAGTGGCGCTCGAAACCGTTTCCCCCAAGTTAACGATTATCCCACGACAATAATGACCTTCTCTGCCCGTTACAAGTATTAGCTCCTATATAAATCTCACCATTACAATAGATTACTCACTTCAGGCAAAATCCCCGAACTCTGAGAAAAAACCCTAATCTTCTTCTCTCTTTGTTCCTCAATCTCAATTTCTTCTTTTTGCCATGACTTTTGCCGTATTTCTTCTACGATGTCTTCCCTTGTTAGCGATAGTGTCAAGCAGCTGTTCGATGAGGATACTACTGCAGGCTGGGGTCTTGCTCCCTAGAAAAGAACCCGAGTCGATAGTGATAGTGGGGAGGACACCCCCGTCTTCAAGCGCCACCTTTCCAATAGAACCATTGCTATCGGGACCGGGTTACAAACGACCCCAGTGCCCCCATCGACGTCGACCAAGAATCGAGCGGAGACTCGTGCGCTATCGGGGCAAGTGGAGTCCCTGTTACTATCGGGGTTGGTCGAGACCGGACTGGCAAAGTCACTGATACTGTAGGAATGGTGCTTGCTCTTCCTTATAAGTATAGATGCAGTCCGGATTCAATCAGTACTTCAGACACAGTGATTCGCTTGCGGAGGGATTTTAAGATCCCTAAGGATATCTCGATCGCCATCCCTCATCGTGGGTATGATGTATATACTCCCTATCCCGGCAAGCTTCCAATTCATACAGCAGCTTTTGACAGTGGGATCAGACTACCTCTCTACCTCACCTTGCGCAGGGCACTATATACCTTATAGCTCGCCCCTCTCTAGTTAACACCAAGGTTTTGGAGGCATCTGATAGGGTTCCTGGTCCTGTGGAGAGAACAGTGTGCGATAGATAAGGCTTATCGGGAGCCGGGGCCGGACGAGCTTGGATGCGTATTCCAGATTGCTGCCAACTCTCCCAGCCCAAAGAGGCAATTTTATGCTCGAGCCAAGAATAATCTGAAATTTGTGGTGCCAGGGCCACGAAGAAGGATTCCTCATGGACGGAGGAACGGAGGAATGGGTTGTCATCAAAGGTGAATGGGGCAGCTCAGTTCATATCAGGGGAACTGAATTCAAGGTTCATACTTGCTTTAGCGAGAGGCTCGTGTTGGAGAATAGCAAACTCTCTGCCTAATCGGAGAAAGTTTTGAGAGCTATCATGACTCGCAACTACACCAACCTGAAGTATCCTACCTCGGATGCCTTCGAGGCTAGTAGGGTGGCATTTTGCCTCCATATCTCTGACGCTTTCCTAGGTAACCATATTTCTGACTCTGCTTCTGCTATACGGCTTTAGTAATTTTGTAAATATTAACTTCTTGTTATCTCAGTAGTCTCTGCGGTACCACCATCGGTTTCTGAGGTGGAGCTCCATCTGACTGGTGGTACAAACGGTTCTCCCCCTGCTTCGCCTATCGGGTTCCTTGTTCAGATTGGTTTTGATCTCGGTCGAGAGGTAGGTACTCCTACTGGACTCAGTAAGACCTCAGTCGAGGTATCTGGGGCTTTAATTCCCCTCGTAGTTAGATCATTGGAAGCATTTACAGCCCGAGTGGGTAAGGCTCGAGGCGCTCCTAGCCGAGTATAAGATGTGTCACCCATCGCCCCAACCACTGTCGTTGGAGCTACTATTGTTAACGACTAGTTCCATCCCCTTCTTCTGCCATGGCAACCGATCTACCTACTCAGGTCGAGAAAAGTTCTGATCCCGCTATTGCTATCCGAGTGGCGCTTCGTGATAGACCGCGATCGAGGTCAAAAGATAGCAGCCAAGATGAAGTCCTAGCCAAGTTTGCGGCTTCTTGCCCATGTGGGGGTTTGGAGGCCATGACTTCCATGCCTGTTGATTATTTGATCTCTAAGGGATCTGCTCTCTTGGCTGAGGTAAGCCGTTTAGTCTTTTACCTCGAGTTCATAATTGGTCTGTATTCCATCTCATGCTTCGTTCTTGGCAGGTCTTCAAGTTTAATGTGGCGATGAATCATCAAATCAGCTCTCTCTGGGCTCTGGTCAAGGATACTACCACCGAGCTGGAGAAGTCGAAGGAGGAGCTTGCTAAGGTCGCTAAAGGCTTGGCAGCTCTGAATCAGTCTCTGAGCGACGCCAAGAAGGAAGCGGATGAAGCAAAAGTTGATAGAGAGAGGATGCAGCATGCTTTGGATATCGAGAGGCTCGTATCCCTCCATCGTATGGAGGAGATAGAGATCGCGAAGGGAAGAGTGATGGATCTAGAAAAAGAGGTTCTGTTAATAGCCAAAATCGGCTAACGACCAAAGGAAAATTTTCCACCTCCCAAAACTGGTTCCATACCCGAGAGTTTCCACCAGGAGACCTCTCTATCCAGAGCCGAACTACGGTACCACCCCAGGAACAAGGACGGGCCTTGGAAACATCCGGGATAGAGCCCGGAACGATCAGATCTAGCTCGCATCACCAAAGCTAGAAGCTCCCCGAAGTCGAGGTCACCTCGTAAATGCTCCAGAGACTCGCCTGTACCTCGATTGACACAGAAGAATGTCCCTAGAAGGCCGCACCTAGCTTCGAAAGGTCAGGGGAAGCCACACCTAGCTTCGAAAGGGTCAAGGGAAGCCAGATCTGGCTCCAAGCTGGATGAAGGAAGGCCGCACCTAGCTTCGAAAGGTTAGGGAAAGCCACACCTAGCTTCGAAAGGGTCAAGGGAAGCCAGATCTGGCTCCAAGCTGGATGAAACTTCTCAGATATCAAGGTCAGAACACTAATAAACCTCAATGGTTGGTGCACCACACCATACCATATTCAACGACCTCTATAAAGGATCATGCTGAAAGGATACGAGGGATACACTGAATCATATCTGGAAACGTTACCTATATGCAGAACAAGTAATAGAATCCAAAAAGGAAATAAGCTGATCTCCACCACGATATTCTCAATTCGGCAAAGTCAATGACATTAAAACGAGAAATCCCGCCCGATAAAGAGGGGAGAGACTGAGAAAACAAGGGGAGAATCAGTCTGTTTGACCTACAAACTATGTATAAATAGAAAAGAAAGAAAATGAAAAAGAGGAGACTACTATTCGACAGGCATACAACAAACACTCAACTTCACCCTAGAAAGAAATTTGTATATTGTACACGTTCAATAAAGAAAATATTTTTATTCTCTTTTGGATGTTAAATTGTATCATTGTTCTTTATCATTTTGAAACACATCGTTGACATATACGATCAATCTTGGCCACCACCTACGTGGTAGTGGTCTTGAGGGTGTTAACTGGGATTTCTCACCTTGAGTAAAATTTCCGTTAACGCCTTCTGGCGTCGTCTGTGGGAACGTACCCTACACCCAATTAACCAATTATTTGCATTTACATTTCAGTTGTTTTACAGGAACTATGAGGCTCCGCTCCTCTCAAGTCCAACATAGAGTCCCGGAGCAACCTCCGGCGAGGCTAACACGAAAAGCCCTAAGAAAGGGGAGAAAGTCTAGATATAGTAGTCAAGCTCCGATCTAGACAACCAATACGCGGGCTACTGGCCACCCTATAGTAAGCCAGGCAGCGCTCGACCAACAAGCGGCGGCCTTCGTAGAATCCGTCCGCGTCCGCCTCCTCGCTGAAGGCATCACGATCCAGCCAACCAACCTGAATGATCAGGGAGAGCCGAGCAGGCTCAGAGCTAGGCCACCTGCTTTCGATCGCCTAGGACCTCCTCTTCCAAAGCCGGCTTGAGATAGATCAGGGCTCCACCGTTCGATCCGGGATAGGCTGGGACCCATGCCCCCAGTTCCGAAAAGACTTTCACAATATCAACCCAGGCTAGTTAAGTCTGCCGTGGATGCTTTTACCCGGAAGCCATGAGGGCTATCTCATCCAACTACATCCAGGAGAACTGCCCGGGCCCTGGAGGAGGAAAGTAGACAAACTCCCTAAGTGGATCATGTCCAGGAGGAGGACCAGATAGAAATTGCCAGTTCATCAGAAAGATTCGACAGTGAGGAATCTGAGGTTAACTCGAAGAGACCTGGGAACAAGCGACTGAGGGATCAGCTGGCAAAGCTACAAAAAGAGGTCCAGCAGATAAGGAAGGGAAAGAATAAGGAGGACAAAAAGGATCCCCTGAGCGAGATGAACGCTCCCTTCACTAGGAGGATCCTGGAAGCAGAGCTCCCCCTAAAATTCAAAATGCCAGCAGATAAATTCTCTAGAACGGAAGATCCTCTAAGCCACCTAGAGAGCTTCGTTCAACAGATAGAGGTCCAGAACACTACCAGAGCAGCTATGTGCAGAATGTTTCCAACGACCTTGACCGACTACGCGAAAACCTGGTTCAGGAAACTGCCCGTCGGTAGCGTGGATTCTTTCACGAAATTATCAACAGATTTTTGCTCACAATTCCAAGGAGTCAAACCTCGTCGGAAAGATCCCATACACCTCTAATATTTGATCCAGGAACAGAGTGAAACTCTCCGATCGTACGTGGAGCGATTTCACAAGGAGGTTATACAAATGAGAGTTTTCACTGAAAAAGAAACCCTCGTCAACTTCAGGCGAAATCTATGGGCATGAAAGCTTTTCTGTTCCTTCGCCAAGAGACCTCTCGAGACTTACCAGGAGGCCTACGACCGGGCTCTTAAGCAGGTCGAGATCGACGAACAACTTAAGGTCAAGATGGAACTCGATGACATGAGAACGGCAAAGGGTCTGAAGAAAAAATCCCCCAAATTTGAGCCAGTGCAGAAAACTCTGAATAAACCTCCCAACAGGTCGACCTATCGCCTCTCTGCTCCTCTGCATAGGCCAGAAAGATATCCAGTAAAATGAACCCCTCCCCGGGCTTCGCCGCCTCTGAGGACCGTGGCTCCAGTAATGCAAAGGGAAAAAGGGTATGACTACTACACCCCTTTGAATTCTTCCAGGGAAATAGTCTATCTTGCCATACGAGATAAAGTGTTGCTTTAAAAGCCCGCTCCCATGAAGGCCCCAACTGACAGGAAAAATCGGTACAAGTACTGCGACTTCCACGAAGACGTGGGCCACAACACCTCGGAGTGCTATAATTTGCGCAACCAGATTGAAGCCCTGATAAGGGGAGGATGCTTGATTGAGTTCTTACAACAGGTCAGAGATAATATCAGGATTGGAAGGGAGGTACAAGCTGAAATCCGTGAGGATGCAAAAAAGAGGAAAGGGGAGCAGGCTGACTTAATGCAACAGATCCAGGTGATACACACTATCAGCGGAGGTCTTACACTGGCTGGCGTGTCCAATAACTCCCGAAACAACCACGCAAGAAAGGTTCCCCATATCGGAGAAAGCCGAGGGATCTTCGAAGTCAGCTAGAGCCCGACAGAGCGCCCCAATCAGCACAGATCGTATTCACTGAAGCAGATGTCTTCAACACTGTGCAACCTCATGATGATCCTATGGTAGTCACGATACAGATCGCCAACTATCTGGTCCATCGCGTGCTCGTGGATTCAGGTAGCAGTGTAGACATCCTCTTCAAGGATACCCTGGAAAAATTGAACCTGAAGCAACATTGTTACAACAGCTGTACCACTCCGCTTTACGGTTTCACTAGGGACTCGATCATACCAGTGGGGTCAATGATCCTCCCAGTAATCATCGGGATCACCCCGCTCCAACAGAATGTTATGACCGACTTTATTGTGGTGGACACCCCATCGGCCTACAATGCTATCCTAGGGAGACCTTTCCTGTCCTCCTTGAAGGGAGTCTTGTCCATATACCACAACGTCTTGAAATTCCCGGTTGGAACCAAAGTAGGAGAGGTATGCGGAGACCAACAGGTAGCCAGGAAATGCTACGCAGTATCTGCCAATCCTACAGCCCTAGCGAAACAGTGTGTACATGTGACATTAGTCCAGGAAGACAGGGATACGTCCCGGATAATCCAGGAGGAGAAGGAGCCCTCGGAACATCATGGGCATCCGGAGAGCGAACCTATTATGCCCTATGAGGAAGAACGGAGTAAGGAATGGGCCAGCGGGTAGTCCGTAGATAAACTAGAAGAGATACCGATCAGGAATGACGATCCCTCCAAGGTCGTCAAGGTCGGAGCCACCTTTGATCTAGAAGTAAAAAGAGGACTGATTGACCTTCTCAGGGAATTCAGCGACATCTTCGCCTGGAACCATGATGAAATACCTGGAATACCTGGATCGTTGGCCACCCACCGACTAGCAGTAGATCCAACAGTCAAGCCCGTCAAGCAGAAGAGGCGTCACTTCAACGCTGATAGGAACGTTGCGGTGTAGGAAGAGGTTGATAAATTGATCAAAGCAGGGTTCGTCAGAGAAGTGCGTTACCCTGACTGGATCGCCAACGTGGTCATGGTCATGAAAGCGAATGGGAAATTACGTATGTGTGTCGATTACACCGACCTCAACCAGGCTTGTCCGAAAGACAGTTTTCCTTTACCAAAGATCGACCAGCTGGTTGACTCCACATCCGGAAATAAACTTTTGAGTTTTATGGACGCATTCTCAGGATACAACCAAATTAAAATGCACTCGACTGACCAAGATAAGACCAGTTTCATTACTGGGCAGGGCTTATACTGCTACAAGGTGATGCCGTTTGGTTTGAAGAATGCGGGGGCCATATACCAGCGGCTGGTTAACAAACTGTTCAAGCCCGAGATAGGAAGGATGATGGAAGTGTATATCAACAGACATGATCACGAAATCCCCAACCACAAAGGGACATCAGGAAGCCCTTCGCAAAACCTTCCTCATACTGAGGGAAAACCAGATGCGTTTGAACCCCTCCAAATGTGCCTTTGGGGTAACGGTAGGGAAGTTTCTAGGCTTCATGGTTCATGAGAGAGGTATAGAAGCCAACCCAGAAAAAATCAAAGCTATCTTGGTCCTGGAATCCCCGACCTCGCTCAAGCAAGTACAGATTCTGATTGGACGGGTGGCGGCACTCAACAGGTTTATCTCTCGCTCCACCGATAAATGTCTCCCCTTCTTCAAGGCCATCAAACAAGGGAAGAACATGAAATGGAGCCAGGAGAGCGAACAGGCGTTTCAAGCTTTGAAAGAGTACCTAACAAGCCCCCCATTGTTAGTTAAGCCGGTTCTCGGAGATGAGTTGCAGATCTACCTGGCCGTATCAGAAACTGCAGTAAGCGGGGCTTTGGCCAAGGATTGTAGCGACGGTTTTCAAAGACTCATATACTATGTGAGTCATGCTTTGACCAAATCAGAAAGGAATTACATTCTCCTGGAAAAGCTCGCTTATGCTCTAGTGATCTTAGCGAGGAAACTCCGTCCCTATTTTCAATTTGACACAATAGTAGTGGTGATAGACCAACCCCTCCGCCAATTCTTGCAAAGACCAGACGTGTCAGGAAGGCTAGTCGTATGGGCACTAGAGCTCACTCAGTTCGACCTAAAGTATAAGCCCCGGACTATGATTAAGGCACAGGCTTTGGCCGACTTTGTGGTAGAATTCTCAACGATCCCAGATCCAGATGATCCCCCAGTATCAAATGAGGTCCCTGAGAAGATATCCGAGGTCAACAATTGGCCGGAAGGCTGCAAGCCATGGATCCTCTTTTCAGATGGAGCATCCGGGCGAGCCGGGGGAGGAGCTGGCTGAGTTTTAATTGATCCGGAGGGGACCAAATTCTGTCACTGTTTCAGATTCGAGTTTAAAGCTACCAACAATGAAGCAGAATATGAAGCCCTCCTAGCCGGGATGAAGGTAGCCATTGAACTAAAGGCCCGACTACCTGCAGATCAAGAGCGATTCATTGCTTGTTGTAAACCAGGTAACTGGGGTCTACCAGGCAAATGGAGATAATATGGCTGCCTACCTAAATCTAGCTCGGCTGCTAAAAAGAAAATTTAAGGGACTCAAGATCGATCAGGTGCCTCGACACCAAAACCATCGCGCAGATGTTCTGGCTAAAAAAGCGGCGAACGGAAGCCAGTCCCTACCAAGGGGAATTCCCTTCCAAGTAATCACCCAGCCAAGCATAGCCACAAATGGAGAAATTTGTTCCCTGGATCGCCTGCCTTGCTGGATGGACCCAATTGTCGCCTACCTCCTTAAAGGAGAGCTTCCCGAAGGGCCCGACCAAGCCCGAAGAATTAAGAGACTCTCAGTTCGATACTGTATGGTGGATGGATACCTCTACAGGAGGGGCAGATCCATCCCCTTACTTAGGTGCTTGCATCCCGATGATGCTAAGTGGGCATTGAGAGAGGTCCACTCTGGGGACTGTGGGAACCACATAGGTGGGGAAGCTCTAGCCTATCAGGTGCTTCGTATGGGGTACTATTGGCCGACCATCTAGCAAGATGCAAAGAGTTTTGTGCAATCTTGTGAACCCTGTCAAAGAACTTCAAACTTTAACCACCAGCCACCCGAGCGACTGTCGTCCCTCAGTTCACCTTACCCCTTTGCCATGTGGGTAATCGACCTAATTGGGCCACTTCCTACCGCTCCACGACAGATGAAACATGCTATCGCAGCTATCGACTACTTCACAAGATGGGTCGAGGCATGACCTATTTCTCGAATATCAAAAAAGAACACAACCAAGTTCATCAAGACTAACGTGGTATGCAGATTTGGGACCCCTCTCATCATTATAGCCGACCTAGGAAAGCAATTCGACAACGCTTGGTTCAAAGACTTGTGCAAGGGATTGGGGATCGACCTCAGACTCGCTTCCGTTGCTCATCCCCTGACTAACGGGCTGGTAAAATCCACCAATAAGACTATTAAGAAACTTCTGAAGAAGAAGCTACAGCAGAAGAAAGGCAAGTGGGCCGAAGAGCTACAAGAGGTCCTCTGGGCATACCGGACTACAAAAAGAACAGCTACCGGGGAGACACCTTATTCCCTGGCTTTCGGAGTTGAAGCAGTCCTTCCCATCGAGCATAAGTTGACCTCATTCAGGGTATAACTCTTTGAGCCCGAAAGCAACGAAGTCAAGCTCCTGGCTAATCTAGACCTCTTAGAAGGAAAAACAAGACCGGGTAGCAGAGAAAGTAGCGATCTATCAGAGCAAGATCGCTAGATACTTCAACCAAAAGGTTAGACCCCGGAAATTCAAAGAAGGGGATCTGGTACTTAGGAAGGTGACCCTGAACACTCGGAAAAGGTCGGATGGAGTCTTAAGTCCCAATTGGGAAAGACCATATTTGATAAAGCTAGTTGTTCGCAATGGAGCTTATAAACTTGAAGACATGGACGGACGATCCATCGACCACACTTGGAATGCAGATCATTTGAGGAAATTCTACCCTTGAAGGGAGTTCTCCAGTAGACTACCCCCACTTAGTTTTCATTACCGACCCTAATAAAGATGTACTACATCTCGATCATCAATAAAGTCATTTTCCTTTTCTCCTCCATCTTTGTCTCCAACTATGTTCAACATTAGTGACTACACCCTTGTATGAGAAACTCAACATAAACGTTTCAAGACCAGGAAATAGCTGAATAGCCCTCTTGATGCCTTGGTCAAGCTACCACCCCCAAGAAGGATTTGAGTGTAAGAGCATAGTTGCCCTCCAGATCTCGAGACCAGGAAATAGCTCGATAGCCCTCCTGATGCCTTGGTCGGGCTACCACCCCCAAGAAGGATCTGAGTGTAAGAGCATAGTTGCCCTCTAGATCCCGAGACCAGGAAATAGCTCGATAGCCCTCCTGATTGCCTTGGTCTGGCTACCACCCCCAAAAAGGGTCTGAGTGTAAGAGCATAGCTGCCCTTCAGATCCCGAGACCAGGGAAATAGCTCGATAGCCCTCCTGATGCCTTGGTCGGGCTACCACCCCCAAGAAGGATCTGAGTGTAAGAGCATAGTTGCCCTCTAGATCCCGAGACCAGGAAATAGCTCGATAGCCCTCCTGATGCCTTGGTCGGGCTACCACCCCCAAGAAGGATCTGAGTGTAAGAGCATAGTTGCCCTCCAGATCTCGAGACCAAGAAATAGCTCGATAGCCCTTCTGATGCCTTGGTCGGGCTACTGATCGGGCCAAATATGTACTATATTTAGGCCCTCAGATCCTTACCTTATGTTCTGTTTTCATGCGTTTTTGTGTCTCTTATGGGTTGTTTTGTGCTTATTTGAAGGAAATGATACAGAGACAGGCTTGGAAGCACATTGTGATGATTCCAGCAGAAAAGGAGCACAAACGGGTCCAGTGCGGGTCGCAACCGCACTCCAGCCGCACTCCAGCCGCACTTATGTGCATAGCCGGGGCAGAATGCAAGTACAGAGATAAAGTGCGGGTATAGTGCGGGTCAGCTAACCGCACTCCACCCGCACTATTGCCAAACCAGAGAAGCTGCGCAGTCACGTGACATTAGAGTGCGGGTTCTGTGCGGGTCAGCAAACCGCACTCCACCCGCACTTGCACCAAGAACAGAAGAACAGAATCGCACCTGACACTAGAGTGCGGGTACTGTACGGGTCATCAAACCGCACTCTACCCGCACTTGCATCAAGAACAGAAGAGCAGAATTACACCTGACATTAGAGTGCGGGTACTGTACGGGTCATCCAACCGCACTCTACCCGCACTGTTGCTCAAGACAGAAGGTAGATTTTGCACCTGAGAAGGAAGTGCGGTCACAGTGCGATGCCAAGTGCGGGCCAAGTATGGGTCAAGTGCGGGTAATTCAACCGCACTCAACCCGCACTCATGTCATAATCCGAGAACTGAAGTTGCAGGCAACCCATATAGTGCGGGTACAGTGCGGGTAAATCACCCGTACTCCACCCGCACTACGAGCGCGCCAGTCTGATTTTCTAAGCTTAAGTGACCTATTTTTGTATTTAGTATAAATAGAAAAGTATAGAAACGTTTTAAGGAGCTTTTAACTCTGTTTTAGATAGATTAGGCATTCATAGATCTAGTTTCTCTCTCTACCTCTCATCCACACATTCTCTACTCAACTTCAAGGAAGTTAGGAGATTGGAGCCACTTCAAGGAAGGAGATGTTCTCCAAGGGTTATTTCTTTCTCCTCTCTACTGATTTCGTAGTTGTAATAAGTAGCTAAATCCCCTCTAAGGGGTTGATGGAGTAGTTAGTTTAATATTGGGCTTGTACATAAACTTGATATTATATTGAGATTCATGTCTATCTTCCATTGATCTATTCTTGTTGTCAATGTTTATCATTGATTTCTTGTGTAGATACATGATCTTTGCAAGATGTTTTTATATTATGTATGAGTATTGCATCTAGATATACATCCTATTTAGTTGTTTAATGCTCTAAAGAATAGACGGAAAGTCATGAATTCCGACTCTTGAACCGCGGTTTTAATCTAACCTCGATCGTGTTTCCGACACTATACATCCTAGGTCGGAATCCGTGAAAGAGTTAGAAGTCATCACTATACATCCTAGGGTGACTATTTGTAATCGGTTGAGTCAATGTTAGGTAGACGAGCTTCATTTCCAGAATCCGGTAAACAATCAACTCTATACATCCTAGGTTGGTAGTTTACAAGGATTAATCCCTAATAGGTGGTCCGCACTATACATCCTAGGTTGGCCACCTTCTAGGGATAAATAACCGACTCTATACATCCTAGGTCGGTTACCTTGAAGAGCCGTGCTATTGACAAGTTTGTTACATTGCCTAGTATTTGCTTTCGAATCCATTAGCTCCTTAGTTTCCATCATCTATATATCTTTCACTCCATATTCCCCTTTCATTTTATTTACTTATTTAATTTAGTGTTATTTAGAGTTGGTTCACAATCTACATTTTCACCAATTCATGTTTTGCTATTATATATATATATATACATACCATTGCTTTAGCTTTAACTAATTTGGCTAACTTCGCTCCCTGTGGACTGATGGTGAAATCGTGTTATAATATACTCACTCGCAAGTGCACAAATCGTGAAGATTAGCACAACGGCAAGTAAGGATCGTTCCCACGAGGAAAAGAGATTTATTAATTAAAACTAATTCTAATTAAAGTTAAATTAAAGTAACCAAAGATTTGTTGATGATTTTACTAAAACTAAATTAGATTAAGCTAAGAAAACAATTAAAGAGAATATGGATGTGATCAAGAGAAAGAAAACACTAGGTCATCAATGATCCCCAATTATGAACACTCAATGTATGGAATTAATTTGTAAACAAGATTCAATGAATTCTAGGGTTCATTCTTTGTCTTTAATGTGACTATTACCGTATGGTCATGGGATGAGTCACGTACTCCCAACCACTATTCACCCTTGGTCTATGGTGTGAACAGCGATCGGAAACCCTTTAAGCACAAGAATTAAGAACCAAATTCTATACTTTGCTTGCCCTATGCTAAAGATAAAATTCATTCATTCAAAAGAGCATTAATCAAGATTAGGTTTGGTCTATACTCTAACCCTAATTCTCAGATAATCTTAACCCTAAAATCATGCCAAATAATTATCCACCCTTGGTCTATGGTGTGAATAAATATTAAAACTAATGAGGAGTTAAGCAATTAAGCACAATGAATAAATCAAGAATTAAATTGATGAAATAATAATTAATCCATTCATGAGCATTCACAAAAGGTTCACATTGATTCCCTAGTTATGGGATTAGTTACACATCATAGAAGAAGAAAAGAAAAGAGATTGAGTAGAGAAAACCCGAGATGATCATCAATGAGCTCCTCCAATTCTTCTTCGTCTTCTTCTACAATGGATGGATGGGTCTTGAGGTGATGTGTGGTGATGGAGTGATGGGGGACGGCCCCCTTGGTGGCTAGAGACCTCCCTTGGCTTCTCTCCCCTTCAAGAAACTCATGATATTTATAGGTGATAATTCCTTATGAACTCCCAATTTGCTTTGTTGTAGGAAACTCACAAAGTAGGAAAGTAGAATGAGAGAAGGAATTGGAATCCTTTCCTAAATTAGATTTCTTTTCTTGATAATTGTCTCTTAATTTGAGTTTAGGAAGTTTCCCAAACATGTTTTGATCTTTTAAAATCATTAGAATTTGATTTGGGAAGTTTTGGAACAGTTCTGGACCAATTCGGAATGAAATCCGCCAAAAGTACGTCAAAACCGCTGCCTAGGTCGCTCTGCAGGTCGCCCGCAGTCAGCACCGCAGTGCTGTACTGATATGTACCGCTACGTAGACCGCTAGGTAGGAAATTGCACGAATCGCGGTCTGGCCCGCGGTCAGCTTCTCCAGTTCGACCTTTAGTTACTAAATTGGGCATAACTTCTTCTAGGAATATCGGAATTGTGATCCGAAAAGTGCGCCGGAAACTATACTTCCAGAGCGTTCCATCCATAGGTGGTAGGACACACAATTCAAACCGAGGAGAGAGATATGGGGCCCGCAATCTAGGTGATCTGCACTGGCCGAAATTCAGCTTTTTGCTCCTTTTCTTCAAAATAACTTCTAACACCTCTTCCATGGAATGTGACCTATAAATGCTCAACAAACACATAAAATACCTAATTTCACCCAAGAACAAAGCACAAATAATAGGAAATGGGGACCTAAAATATGTATAGAAGTAGACCGATCAAATACCCCCAAACCTATCTTTTGCTAGTCCTCGAGCAAAACTAGAATAAAAACAAAAACTAAAAACAAACAAAAATCTAAAAATAGAACAAAAATAAACTAAGCCACTTTCGTAGGGAACACGATAGCATTGAGCGTATTCTACAAGCCTTTAAACCTCTAGGTGTCCCTAGTAGGAGGAGTTTTGTCTCCTGAGGGTTTACAGATATGCTACCCACAAACATAAATTTCTGCGAAAAATCAAATAATTAAGATGCAAACTCACATGTACAATTCAAAGCCAATGCATGCTAGAGCCACTGAATAAAGACTAAAATTATGCCACAAATTTGAATGCATGCATGGTTTTAATGAAAAGCCCACACTCACGACACTCTAGTTTCAAAAACACATTCGTCAAACGCCATAGATATAATTCGCCTTGACTCTAATTCTCACAAGATATCACTCTTTAATTTCACACAGAACCTAGGCAAATACATTCATCAAGCATATGCGAATGAAGTTATGCACAAGAAATTTCAAGATATTATCGCATATGAATTTATAATTGAAAGAACGCTTGATTTTTATGCAACGGATCTCATGAACGGAATCAGACATTAAGAACAAGATAGAGCACATGTTTACCTTTACTCTCGAGCTAGCATTCCCAAAAGATCAATTAGGTCTTTTCTTTGGTTGTAACGGGGCCATGGGGTAAAGGTTTAAGAAAGGACGGGAAAAAGGATAGCAAACAAACCTAGGATCATATCGAGAAATTCTTCGGCAATCTTCATACTTGGCCGAATTTCTTCGAATTCTTCATTCCACTTGCATCCTGGCTTTTTGAACAATTTTTGTTCATCCTCCTTCTTGAGTTGACATTGATTTCATATCACTTCATTGTAAAGCTCTATTCCTTTTCATTTTCATTTAATTCATCATCTCATTCATTTATCTTTTTTTTTTTTTTTTTTTTCAACTTGTTTTTTAGATGAGAATTTTACATGAATTATTTAACTCTTCAAAAACCTTCTTTGCATTTAATCTTCTTGCTTTTTCCTTGGTACATGCACTTCATGAGTCACCCATTTCGAACTCTCTTCAATCATCTTCATCACCTCAATATGATCCCAAGCTATAAGGTATGGCTAAATTATGGCTCATTGGGGTTAAGTTAATGTGGGTGATGAAAGAAAAAGGCTTATAGTGTTTGGCTTCAAAATTGGCTATGGAGCACACACATAAAGGTAGGAAATATTTAAGGCCTTTTAAGTAGTTCAAGCACACATTGCCTATATCACTTCCAATGGTTCAACCAAAACAAGAGCAAAGTCCACATGTGATATCTTTTATGATGAATGTTCTTTAATATCCAATGCATAACCTATTGAGATCAATTTCTAATGCTAAGAACCTAATGAGTGTTTAGGAGTAGAAACAAAAGAACCCTCATAATGATATTTATGTAACGCTTTTTGGCTTAGTGAACTCACAAGGGTAGTCTCCACTATTAATCATGACAATCCAACTAAGCATCCTATTCACTATTATATCAAGAGTATGTCATAAATTTTGAAAAATGCAATGAAATACTCTAAGTGGCAATACGTTAGTCTAAACTCAGTGAATAAAGCATATATTACGGCTCTTAAAGCACACAAAAGAATCATCTCAACATGGAGGACAAAAATTCAAAAACTGGTGACTTTTGAAATTGATGTACGCCTGGTATTTAATGCATATATCTCAAACTACTCAATAAAAGTTAACCAAATGTTAACACAACAAAATAGACATGCAAACTCACACTTTTTGGAAAAGTGAGAAAACAGACGACGAAAAACATTCACGTGCAGAATTTTAAAAACAGGGCATCGCCCATGACCTTTGGTCGAAGAAACAATCATAACTTTTAAACCACCGCCCAGAATTTTACATTCTTTATACCGTTGGATTCGTATCGAAAAAACGATGAACCCAACGTGGACAGAAAAATTTATTTTCTCACCAATGAATACAGTTTTAACAAACCTTTTGCCTCAAAACTTTTCAAAACAGGTCACTTTTTCACAGATTTCAACAAATGGCTCAAAAAATAAAATAAACACGAATTCACACCCCCAAACCTAATCTAAACATTGTCCTCAATGTTTATATGACATTAAAAACATGGACAAAGAATAAAGAAAAAAGCATGGCGTGTATGAACTTGAAACACAAAAACTAAAGAAAGAAAACTAAAAACTAAAAACAATTGAAACTAAATTACCTAGGTGGGTTGCCTCCCACCAAGTGCCTTATTTAACGTCTTAGCAAGACGGGTGCAAGGACCACTCAACCAAATTCCAATGTCTCAAATTTCCGTTTTCGCGTGATCAAGTCATGGAAAAAATTTTCACGCGCCGGCATGTTCCTACACACAATAAGCAAAAGCAAGTAAATGTTCAATATAAAGTG
Source organism: Dipteronia sinensis (assembly GCA_033220585.1). Classification (NCBI taxonomy): domain Eukaryota; kingdom Viridiplantae; phylum Streptophyta; class Magnoliopsida; order Sapindales; family Sapindaceae; genus Dipteronia; species Dipteronia sinensis. Next base: position 32,467,334 of record CM065638.1, read on the forward strand.
TGATGAAATAAGTTCAGAAAACCACTTATTCCATTTGCTTTTGTGTAGGCAGCTCGTAAAGGTAATGGGAGGGACATAAGGCTTGAGTTTCTTGTATAGGAGCGGTGCCTCGAAAGGTACATCTTCCGCTTCCTTCACTTTTTCTTCTATCTCCTCCTTTTCTACTTCTTCATCTACAACACTAGAAAAATCATTAGAAAATTCATGACTCACTATGGTCTCGACAATCTCACCATTAGAAGGGATGATAGCAACATCTTCTTGCTCCGGTTGGTTTGGGAATTTTTCGGGCTCCTTCTTTTGAAAAGATTCATCCAATTGCCCAATTTTCACCTGTATCTTCCTTATCGAAGCTTCAATGTTTTGAAACCTCACATTAGTGTCTTGTTCACTTTGATTCAATCCCTGATCCATATTCTGTATGAATTGCTTCATTGTCTGTTCAAGTGACGGTGAGATCGGTTGCTCATAGGTATGGACTTCATTGTAGCTCCTAGAGAAGTTTTGATGATTCCTCCAATCCGGGTTGTAAGTATTGTCATATGGTTCATAACTCGACCACTGACAGTGGGCATTTCCATATGGTTCATTGATAGGATACGGATTGTAGGAATTCATTGCTCGGGCTTGTGCTCTTTCTGAAACTATCAATCTCTCCATTTGTGGCACTAAAGCCGCCAGTTGCATAGCAAATCCCTGAAGTGTTTCACTTTCCTCATCATAAGTGTTTTGCCGGTAGAAATCCATTATACCTGAATGAAAGAAAAGAAAAAGGAAATAAAAAGAAAACAAAATCTAAATAAAAATAAAAATAAACTATTAACTAAAAAAAAAATATTAAACTAAAACTATTAACTAAAACTAAAACTAGAATTAATCAATAAATTCAACTATTCCCCGGCAGCGGCGCCAAAAACTTGATGGTGAAATCGTGTTATAATATACTCACTCGCAAGTGCACGAATCGTGAAGATTAGCACAACGGCAAGTAAGGATCGTTCCCACGAGGAAAAGAGATTTATTAATTAAAACTAATTCTAATTAAAGTTAAATTAAAGTAACCAAAGATTTGTTGATGATTTTACTAAAACTAAATTAGATTAAGCTAAGAAAACAATTAAAGAGAATATGGATGTGATCAAGAGAAAGAAAACACTAGGTCATCAATGATCCCCAATTATGAACACTCAATGTATGGAATTAATTTGTAAACAAGATTCAATGAATTCTAGGGTTCATTCTTTGTCTTTAATGTGACTATTACCGTATGGTCATGGGATGAGTCACGTGCTCCCAACCACTATTCACCCTTGGTCTATGGTGTGAACAGCGATCGGAAACCCTTTAAGCACAAGAATTAAGAACCAAATTCTATACTTTGCTTGCCCTATACTAAAGATAAAATTCATTCATTCAACAGAGCATTAATCAAGATTAGGTTTGGTCTATACTCTAACCCTAATTCTCAGATAATCTTAACCCTAAAATCATGCCAAATAATTATCCACCCTTGGTCTATGGTGTGAATAAATATTATAACTAATGAGGAGTTAAGCAATTAAGCACAATGAATAAATCAAGAATTAAATTGATGAAATAATAATTAATCCATTCATGAGCATTCACAAAAGGTTCACATTGATTCCCTAGTTATGGGATTAGTTACACATCATAGAAAAAGAAAAGAAATGAGATTGAGTAGAGAAAACCCGAGATGATCATCAATGAGCTCCTCCAATTCTTCTTCGTCTTCTTCTACAATGGATGGATGGGTCTTGAGGTGATGTGTGGTGATGGAGTGATGGGGGACGGCCCCCTTGGTGGCTAGGGACCTCCCTTGGCTTCTCTCCCCTTCAAGAAACTCATGATATTTATAGGTGATAATTCCTTATGAACTCCCAATTTGCTTTGTTGTAGGAAACTCACAAAGTAGGAAAGTAGAATGAGAGAAGGAATTGGAATCCTTTCCTAAATTAGATTTCTTTTCTTGATAATTGTCTCTTAATTTGAGTTTAGGAAGTTTCCCAAACATGTTTTGATCTTTTAAAATCATTAGAATTCGATTTGGGAAGTTTTGGAACAGTTCTGGACCAATTCGGAATGAAATCAGCCAAAAGTACGTCAAAACCGCTGCCTAGGTCGCTCTGCAGGTCGCCCGCGGTCAGCACCGCAGTGCTGTACTGATATGTACCGCTACGTAGACCGCTAGGTAGGAAATTGCACGAATCGCGGTCTGGCCCGCGGTCAGCTTCTCCAGTTCGACCTTCAGTTACTAAATTGGGCATAACTTCTTCTAGGAATATCGGAATTGTGATCCGAAAAGTGCGCCGGAAACTATACTTCCAGGGCGTTCCATCCATAGCTGGTAGGACACACAATTCAAACCGAGGAGAGAGATATGGGGCCCGCAATCTAGGTGATCTGCACTGGCCGAAATTCAGCTTTTTGCTCCTTTTCTTCAAAATAACTTATAACACCTCTTCCATGGAATGTGACCTATAAATGCTCAACAAACACATAAAATACCTAATTTCACCCAAGAACAAAGCACAAATAATAGGAAATGGGGACCTAAAATATGTATAGAAATAGACCGATCATGGACGACACCCACTTGCCGCTATATTTATGTTTGTAAACTGATTTAGGCTTTGTGAGGTTTCTTAAAATATTATTGACGGACTGATCTTTTAAAACGACATAAGGGAAAAAGCGTCTCTGTCAAATGGCGCCGCTGCCGGGGAGCGGCATGTTAGTTTAATTAGTTTTGCTTAAGTAAGGTTTATAGTTACTTAGTTGTTTTTACATATATATTTATCCTTATATTTCTGTGTTTGTATAGTTTCACGTTTGGGTAGTTTTTGTTTCTTGATATCCTAGGTTCATGGCTGCCCCCTGGAACAATTCAGGATCTGAGTACGATCTCCGTATTGACCCATATAACCAAGACTGGGGATGTGATCAAGATTTCCAGGAGGGCTACAATGTGGGTGAAGAGCTTTCAACCGAAGAGAGATTAGCCGTGTTGCTAATAGACTACTTACAAGAAAATGAAGAGACCACATTAGTAGAGCAGAGAACGAGAGAAATTGTGCAAGCGGCACAGGTTTCAGAAGAAATTAATGCAAGCCAGCTGAATATGGGAACATTTGATGAATGGATAGGAGAGGTCATGCAGTCAGCCAACCAGGATACACAAGAGGTCCATATGCTACAACAGGCACATTTAGAGAGTTGGGAGACATACATGTGGAAGAATGATAGGCAATCAAACGAGATGGATGCATCTATTCACAGGATCGAGTTTCAGATAGGTCAGTTGGCTGAATTATTACAGGAAAGAGAAAAAGGAAAATTTCCAAGTCAACCGGAACAGGCTAGTGCAAGGACAGTCCTCAGAAGCGGAAAGGTTTTGGGAGAAAAAGGTAAAGATACCGTCATAGAAGAAGAAGACGAGGTGGTTGACACGGAAGTGAAAAATGAGAAAGAGTTAGAAAAAGAGAAAAATGTCCGGGTAGCAGTCCCTGAACCAAAACCTCAGCTCCATAGGTCATCCAACCCCTATGTACCGCCTATACAGTTCCCAGGGAGGCTGAAAAACTCTAAGTTGGAGAAATCACATCAGGAAATCTATGATCTCCTTTCCAAGGTAACTGTCAACTTACCACTGTTAGATGCTATTGAGAAAATGCCGGCTTATGGTAAATTTTTCAAAAACTTGAGTAAAGATAAAGAGCGGTTCAGACCGAAACAACAGGAGCGTCTAAATGAGAATGTCAGTACAGTAATTCAACGATCATTGCCCCAGAAAATGAAGGACCCAGGGAGTTTTATAATTGACATTACGATTGGCGGGTCGAATCGTGAAAGAGCGATGTTGGACTCAGGAGCAAGCATTAATCTCATGCCATTCTCGGTCTACAAGAAGCTGGGTTTGAATGACCTCAGAAAAACCACTATGTCACTTGTCTTAGCAGATGCTTCTGCAAGAAGCCCTAAGGGCATTGTCGAAGATGTGTTAATACAGATTGAAAAGTTAATCATACATGCCGACTTTGTGGTGATTGACATGGATGAAGGAAGAGACGAGAGAGATGTGAAGTTACTTTTGGGGAGACCTTTCATGGAAACCGCTAGGGTAGTGATTGATATGCATTCAGGGAAGCTGACCATGAAGGTAGTAGACGAAACCGTGGAGTTCAACATTTTTGACTCTTTATCATACCCAGTGGGTTCCCATGACTGTAACACTGTGGATTTCTTAGAGGAGGAGTTAGATACCACTATTGAGGAGGAATTCGAAAGAGAAGGAAATGCAGATGACCTGGTACCATTAGAAGAACTTCCTCAAAGAGTTGAATTGAAAGCACTCCCGTCGAACTTGAAGTATGTGTTTCTCGACAAAGAAAGGTTGAACCCAGTGATCATTTCTGCAAATTTGGAGGCAAGTCAAGAAGAGGAACTACTTGGAGTGTTGAAAGAGTACAGAGAGGCCATTGGTTGGTTCATAGATGACATTAAAGGGATAAGTCCTACCATGTGTATGGATAAGATTTTGCTAGAAGAGAACGCCAAACCGACACGGGAGGCACAAAGGAGGCTAAATCCAATCATGCATGAGGTAGTAAAGAAAGAGATATTGAAGCTTCTTGATGCAGGTATTATCTACCCTATTTCAGATAGTAGATGGGTTAGTCCCATTCATGTCGTCCCAAGGAAATTCGGAGTTACAGTAGTAAAGAATGAGAGGAGTTAGTGGCACAAAGACTCCAGACAAGGTGGCGCGTTTGTGTAGACTACCGAAAGTTAAATGCGGTCACCAAGAAGGACCATTTTCCCTTACCTTTCATCGACCAAGTCCTAGAGCGGCTGGCAGGGCATCAGTTCTACTGTTTCCTAGATGGGTATTCCGGGTACAATCAGATAGTTATCGCTCCAGAAGACCAAGAGAAGACCACTTTTACCTGTCTCTATGGAACCTATGCCTTCCGAAGAATGCCTTTTGGCCTTTGCAATGCACCAGGTACGTTTCAAAGGTGTATTGTTTCGTTGTTTTCAGATATGGTGGGGGAAATTATTGAAGTCTTCATGGACGACTTCTTTGTATTCGGGGACTCGTTCAAGTTATGCCTTAATAACTTATCGTTGGTGCTTCAAAGATGCATGAAAAACAACTTGGTTTTGAATTGGGAGAAATGCCATTTCATGGTACAACAAGGGATTGTCTTGGGTCACATAATATCTGAAAAAGGAATTGAAGTAGACAAGGCAAAGATTGAAGTTATCAAGAGTTTACCACCTCCTCGCAATGTCAAAGACATCCGGTCGTTTCTTGGTCATGCAGGTTTCTACAGGAGATTCATCAAAGATTTTTCAAAGATCTCCAGACCTCTATGCTTGTTGCTACAAAAGGACAAAGAGTTTGTGTTTAGTTCAGATTGTGCGGGGGCATTTGAAACTTTAAAAGAGGCTTTGACCTCATCTCCAGTAATTGCCCCACCAGTTTGGGATTTACCATTTGAAATAATGTGTGATGCTTCTGACTTCGCTGTAGGTGCAGTTTTGGGTCAAAGGGTTGGCAAAGACCCACATGTCATATATTACTCATCCCGGATTTTGAATGACGCACAGATGAACTATTCGACAACAGAGAAGGAATTATTAGCTGTCATTTTTGCTCTTGAGAAGTTCAGGCAGTACTTGGTAGGCGCCAAGGTTGTGGTATACTCAGACCACGCAGCTTTGCAATATCTGCTCCAAAAGAAATATGCAAAACCTAGGCTGATTAGGTGGGTGTTGCTGTTACAGGAGTTTGATTTAGAAATCCGGGACAAGAAGGGGTGCGAGAATGTGGTTGCAGATCATCTTAGCAGGATAGTACATGAGAGTCATATAGATGGGGATGAGATTCCGTTGAGAGAAAATTTCCCTGACGAATATCTGTGGGCAGTGCAGGATAGGGAACCATGGTATGCAGATCTGGCAAACTATCTAACACATGGGGTTTTCCCCCTGAGCTAGATTGGCAGGGCAAGAAAAGGTTTGCTAGGAGATCAAGAGAGTACTTCTGGGACGAGCCTTACCTTTTCAAACACGGGGCAGATCAAGTGATTAGGAGGTGTGTGCCAGAAAATGAGCAGTATGATGTGTTGCGATTCTGCCATGACTTACAATATGGAGGCCATTTCAGCGTAAGGAAGACAACACTAAAGGTGTTGCAGTCAGGTTTTTTCTGGGTATCACTGTTTAAAGATGCTTATCAGTTTTGTGTGGCTTGTGATAGATGCCAGCGCACAGGGAACATTGGTAAACGGAATGAGATGCCACAAACTGGAATTTTGGTGGTTGAAGTATTTGACACTTGGGGTCTTGATTTTATGGGACCGTTCCCACCTTCTTGTGGGAACAACTATATTTTAGTGGGGGTCGACTATGTTTCCAAATGGGTTGAGGCAGTTGCCATAAAGACCAATGACAGTAATGTGGTAGTTAAATTTGTAAAGGAACATATCCTGACCCGATTTGGGATCCCAAGGGTGATCATTAGCGATGGAGGGAGCCATTTATGTAACAAAGTCCTAGGAAATCTATTGAAGAAGTATGGAGTGCGTCACAAGGTGGCCACACCATACCACCCTTCAGACATCAGGACAGGTTGAAGTCAGTAACAGGCACATCAAGCAGATTCTGGAGAAGACAGTCTCCTCTACTAGGAAGGATTGGGCATTGAAACTATTTGACGCCTTATGGGCGTACCGAACGGCTTTCAAAACTCCTATTGGGATGAGCCCGTATAGGTTGGTTTTTGGTAAAGCTTGTCACCTTCTAGTAGAACTGGAACATAAAGCTTGGTGGACAATCAAGAAGTTGAATTGGGAGTTTGACAAAGCAGGTGAAGAAAGATGCAATCAGTTGAACGAGTTAGATGAGTTCCGATTGGAAGCCTATGAGAGTTCACGACTCTACAAGGAAAAAACAAAAGCTATTCATGACAAATGATTGGTACCGAAGGAGTTCCAACCGGGCATGCTGGTGTTACTTTATGAGTCTCGTTTGAGGTTGTTTCCTGGGAAGTTGTAATCAAGATGGTCAGGCCCACATCGCATTATTAATGTCTCTCCAAATGAAGCTGTAGACATTCAGAATTTGAGGAACAATGGGATATTTAAGGTTAATGGGCATAGGCTAAAACCGTATTTTGGACCGGAAACCTGCTGCAAGGGTGTTGGGTCCATGGAACTTGCTGACCCCTAGCACATCTATCATTTCTGAGCACCAGTGAGAGGCAGCCTGCTCAGGTCATTTTTAAACTGTTCGCCTTCAGAGTTTTATTTCATTTAGACTTATTTTTCTTTTCTTTTCGCATTTAATTTTTGTTGGTAGAGTTGTTGTGTGGTTTTAAGCTAGGTTGTGCATCTTTTGGGAAGCACACAACAACACGCATCGACATCGACCGATCTTCCTTCTAAAGGGAGTTTTCTACCTTCAGTTTTGTACTTAAATTTTTAATGAATGCGTGTTAGTTTTTGTTATACTGAATGAGCTTGGTCGAATGTATGTCTAGATTCGGTTTGGGGGTATTGATCCCTCATTCCGCCATTTATTGTGATTTTGCTTGTTCTTTCCAACAATGAGGGCATTGTTGAGTTTTGGTTTGGGGGTGCATCACGCCTCCGCCGTGTACAGTTTAGTGTCCAATTTTTCAATTTTGTCGCTTGTCCATTTTTCAAACTGTAATCCAGTATGGGTATGATGCTTCTAGAATATGTTTTTGACGAGTCTCTTATATGTGCTCTGACCTTGTGATATTGTTTGGTGCCACTTAAGGCTTTGCTTGCACCATCATGGGTTAGTCTCACCCGTTGGTATGAAGTATTGGGGACTCATTGTTCCCATGTCTTGTTCTAATAGTGGAGATACCTGTGAGATCACAAACACAAGCATGAAAGTGCGTTTTCTGAGTGCATTATTGATTATTCTTAAACACGCCTCTCGTCATGTATGTCATGTGCCATATGACTTGCATTATTTTGTGAATGCGTGATGGATGTTTTCATTCCCTTTTTAGATGGTTTTGGAAGTGATAGTAGGGAATGCATGTTTATTGAAGTACCTCTATAGCCTAAACACCACTTACCATATTGTGTGTTCCAAAGCCGATTTGAGGCCAAACACTTACCTTTTCATTGGTACCACATTCAACCATATACCCAATAGCCTAAACACATGCCTACCCTTGTACTAATCATGTTAGGATGGGAAATGGTAGTGAGAAAAAGGGTTAAAATGGTCCCATAGTGGGTAAAATGAGATAGATGTTGAAAATATGAAAGAAAAGGGTAAGTTATGCACTCTAAATACCTAAAAAAAGGGAAGATGGTAACAACTCAAATGGAGTACAACATTGTTATTTGGAAATTGTTAAAAGAAAAATTTATAGAAAGATTGTACTTGAAGTGCCATAATGAGAGTGTTTTATGCTAAACACGCCCAAATGGAATGCAAATGTTGAGGGGAAAATGTGGGTTAAATGGTTTCCTAGAGGGTTGCATTTAAAGCAAGAAAAGAACATGGTGTGGGAGTAGGGATTTTATTCTAGCATGATTGGTGAGTTGAACTCCTAAAAATTCCATATTCTATTTTGTGTAAACTCATTCAACCCCACAGCCACACTATAACCGGTTGAAAAGCCCTATTTGATCCATGTAAGTCTAGTTTGGGAATGTAGGTTGAAGCACGATCTTTCGCATCCATGGCATGGTGACTCGTTCCTAGGATAGTTCATTGCTTAAATCTTATGCAGAATCTTCTTTGCATACTTGTTGTGTGGAACTTAGGACTCTTGAGGAAAGAAAAAGAGGGAATCCATGTTAGCTTTAGAATTGAAGCGAATTATGTTCAAGGTATGGGAGTAAGTGGTCTTAAATTCATGAATGCCTTTAGGTGTGGGATTCGTGTTCGTACGAGCCTCCTTTGGGTGTCTCCATATTGCTCTTGATCTTGTGCATATGTTTTTCTCCTCTCGATCACATCTATTTGTATCATATCACACATGGGACTTGCGACATTGTTGATGTATTGTTTAGGTATTTAGAAATTACTTTCAGCTGGCGTCTTACTGTTTTGAATAGATTTGCTCGAGGACAAGCAAAGGTTTGGTTTGGGGTGTTAGATCGGGCCAAATATGTACTATATTTAGGCCCTCAGATCCTTACCTTATGTTCTGTTTTCGTGCGTTTTTGTGTCTCTTATGGGTTGTTTTGTGCTTATTTGAAGGAAATGATGCAGAGACTGGCTTGGAAGCACATTGTGATGATTCCAGCAGAAAAGGATCACAAACGGGTCCAGTGCGGGTCCAGTGCGGGTCGCAACCGCACTCCAGCCGCACTCCAGCCGCACTTATGTGCATAGCCGGGGCAGAATGCAAGTACAGAGATAAAGTGCGGGTACAGTACGGGTCAGCTAACCGCACTCCACCCGCACTATTGCCAAACCAGAGAAGCTGCGCAGTCACCTGACATTAGAGTGCGGGTTCTGTGCGGGTCAGCAAACCGCACTCCACCCGCACTTGCACCAAGAACAGAAGAACAGAATCGCACCTGACACTAGAGTGCGGGTACTGTACGGGTCATCAAACCGCACTATACCCGCACTTGCATCAAGAACAGAAGAGCAGAATTACACCTGACATTAGAGTGCGAGTACTGTGAGGGTCATCCAACCGCACTCTACCCGCACTGTTGCTCAAGACAGAAGGTAGATTTTGCACCTGAGAAGGAAGTGCGGTCACAGTGCGATGCCAAGTGCGGGCCAAGTGCGGGTCAAGTGCGGCTAATTCAACCGCACTCAACTCGCACTCATGTCCTGATCCGAGAACTGAAGTTGCAGGCAACCCATACAGTGCGGGTACAGTGCGGGTAAATCACCCGCACTCCACCCGCACTACGAGCGCGCCAGTCTGATTTTCTAAGCTTAAGTGATCCTATTTTTGTATTTAGTATAAATAGAAAAGTATAGAAACGTTTTAAGGAGCTTTTAACTCCTTTTTAGACAGATTAGGCATTCTTAGATCTAGTTTCTCTCTCTACCTCTCATCCACACATTCTCTACTCAACTTCAAGGAAGTTAGGAGATTGGAGCCATTTCAAGGAAGGAGATGTTCTCCAAGGGTTATTTCTTTCTCCTCTCTACTGATTTCCTAGTTGTAATGAGTAGCTAAATCCCCTCTAAGGGGTTGATGGAGTAGTTAGTTTAATATTGGGCTTGTACATAAACTTGATATTATATTGAGATTCATGTCTATCTTCCATTGATCTATTCTTGTTGTGAATGTTTATCATTGATTTCTTGTGTAGATACATGATCTTTGCAATATGTTTTTATATTATGTATGAGTATTGCATCTAGATATACATCCTATTTAGTTGTTTAATGCTCTAAAGAATAGACGGAAAGTCATGAATTCCGACTATTGAACCGCGGTTTTAATCTAACCTCGATCGTGTTTCCGACACTATACATCCTAGGTCGGAATCCGTGAAAGAGTTAGAAGTCATCACTATACATCCTAGGGTGACTATTTGTAATCGGTTGAGTCAATGTTAGGTAGACGAGCTTCATTTCTAGAATCCGGTAAACAATCAACTCTATACATCCTAGGTTGGTAGTTTACAAGGATTAATCCCTAATAGGTGGTCCGCACTATACATCCTAGGTTGGCCACCTTCTAGGGATAAATAACCGACTCTATACATCCTAGGTCAGTTACCTTGAAGAGCCGTGCTATTGACAAGTTTGTTACATTGCCCAGTATTTGCTTTCGAATCCATTAGCTCCTTAGTTTCCATCATCTATATATCTTTCACTCCATATTCCCCTTTCATTTTATTTACTTATTTAATTTAGTGTTATTTAGAGTTGGTTCACAATCTACATTTTCACCAATTCATGTTTTGCTATTATATATATATATACATACCATTGCTTTAGCTTTAACTAATTTGGCTAACTCCGCTCCCTGTGGACGACACCCACTTGCCGCTATATTTATGTTTGTAAACTGATTTAGGCTTTGTGAGGTTTCTTAAAATATTATTGACGGACTGATATTTTAAAACGACATAAGGGAAAAAGCGTCTCTGTCAGCTACCACCCCCAAGAAAGATCTGAGTGTAAGAGCATAGTTGCTCTCCAGATCTCAAAGACTAGGAAATAGCTAAGTAGCCCTCCTGATGTCTTGGTTTGGCTATCACCCCATATAAAAAATATATATATATATATATAATGTTTGCTTTCGTGTGCAGGATCAAAATCATCATAATTCCCTACACGAATCTTAATTGTTGCTACAGATGCTACTTTGGATCCCATTCAAGACCAGAAAAAAACTAAGAGTTCTCAAAAGCGATTCGATTTCTCATTATGGACAAGGGGAGCCTATCCCCCGATAAGGCTACATCCACCAAATAGGGAGCCCAACCCTCGAACTCGGGCTATAAAAAAAAAATAGCTGATGAGGGCAAAACGGGGCGCCCACCCCCTTTTCTGGGCGATCAAAAACAAGTCATGATGAACTGCTTCAAGCCTTGGGACTCTCTTGGCTCCCTTCAGCTGGCCCTCCTCCTTCTTCCTGACCTCCGCCATCAACCCGCTCTACAGATAGCTGTCCATCGGGGTTATCCTCACCGACCGCTCCTCCATTTAGAGGCTCCATCGCTGAAGGATCTTCCTATGCTTCCCCCTCTACAGATAGCTGTCCATCGAGGTTATCCTCACCGACTGATCAGCAGGATCTTCCTCCAAAACCTCAATTATCACATCCATAACCTCAGACGGGATAGCCGCGTCAAGAAGGGCAGCCATGGACCCCGTCTGGCTCCTATCGACCTCCATCTCGGTTAAAGGGGGATCCTCAGACGGGCTCCTAACCTCTTCACCAGCTCCCGAATGGTCCTCCTCGGATTGAGAGGACATCACCTTACTGGTAGACTCCCTAGGACCTGAGGTGGTAAATGTGGGAAGAGAGAATGGAGGATCTATCTGAGCGGGCTGCTTCCCAGCTCCGGCTTGGCTTAAAGGGACAACCTTGTCACCGTTAGGGCGAGATAGCTCGGCCGCCTTGAGCATTATTTCCTGTCTATCCCAGCCAGCAATGGATGACAAATCAAATGGAGGAGGAAGAGCTTCCGCGGCCTGAAAGGAAGCATAGAAATACCCGTCGCTGAAGGAGGTCTCTGCATCAGCTTGCAGCTTGGTCACCTGAGTAATCAGAGACTGGTTCTCGAGGTCCAACTTCTTAGCCTCTGATCTCCAAGAATCCCGCTGCCTAGCCCGCTAGAGAGATTGAAGACGCTCCTGATCAAAAGATTACTTCATCCTCTCATGATCTCAGCGAAGCTCAGCCATCTCTGCCTCGACTTTTCCCTGATTAGAAGTCACCTCTTCCACTAAAGACTGAGCCTGCTTGAGCAGTTCCCCGGCTTTCTCGGCTTCAGCTTTGGCTTTTGCAGCCCAGTCGCGGAGGAGGGCTACCTGCTGGCCCATCGTAACGTTAAACTTGAAGGCCTACAAAATACAGAACCCGAGTTAGAAACTGAACGAATTAACAAGAGTAGCACGACGGAAGCACAATTACCTCAGCTAAAATAGCAGACCCCTTGGTTATAAGGACCTCCACAGGCATGGAAGCCATCTTAGAGATCCCACCACCCAGACACGGACGCTATGAATTGCTCCAGGACCTCATCCCGCCCTGTCGAGCTTGACTGAGGCCAGGAGCGGCTGGTAGGAACCTTCGCGACACCCTTCCCAGAAGCGACGCCTTTCCCAGAAACCTCTGAAGCTTTGGTTGTTGGAAGCGCAGCGGAATCAGGTGTTTGAGTTGAAGGGGTAGCAACTTTAGCGGCCATGGCCGAAGGGACAGAAGCAGCCGGGCCAACCACCTGGGGAGCTTTACCCAAAGCCTGGAAAGCCCGCGAGGCAAGAGTGGCCATCTTAGACCCAGGCAGAGAGATAGATGAAGCCAGAGCAGGTTCGACCCCAGAGGAGGGAAGAGAAACTCCACCTTGAGGAGAGCGTGAGACATGACGGGTGGCCGGTTCCATGACAAAAACTATGAATAAGCAGATTAAGAAAGACAATGTTAGAACCAAGCTGAGTAATAAGGTGAAACAACTCAATGACACTTACGAGGAATAGCGTCTGAAATCCGCAAATATTTGTTCACCCTACGAGGATCAAAAGCTTCAGCAGTAGGGAACTTTAGATTCAAAAAATTTCTGGCTAGAATAGCCTTTAAAACAGCTTCGAACTCAGAAGGCAGGGAGTCCCGATCCCATGAGGGCTTATCACCGAAAGCCGTGGGAACCTCGAATTCATGCCCTCCGATGAAAATCGAGCTCCCCCAGTCATCCCCCGCTAGGATCCATTCTTCTTTCCATGCGGGATCCTTCTTCGAGGCTCTAGGAACGATGAAGTTGAGCTTGTTCTTAGCCTTGGCATAGAACTGGCCTAGAGGAGCCCCAGACAGGCTCCTAATCTGGAAGAGATAGGCCAGCTCCTCTGCACCCGGCTCCCTCGTCACCTTACTCATCTGGCATTGTTCCCTCCATAATACAAGGAAACCAATCAGATGCCTCTAGAAGCCAGGCGTCAACTGGAGGGGAGCAAGTTGGATGGCGTTGAGAGCTCGCCGAAAAGTCGGATGGAAGGGAAGCCTAACCCCGTTCTCAAGAGCAGCCACATGAATCGGAAGCACGCCTTTAGGGGGATTGAAGAACTCGTAATTTTTTGGAGGCACCGAGATGGATACGCTGTCGGGGATGCCAAACTTTGACCTCAAGCGGTCAATCGACACCGGGTCAACAGTGGAATATGGGACAACCCGGAAATCGTAAGGAGGGAGCCTCTCAACAAGGGGACCAGGAGCCGAGACCCGACGCTCCCCCGCGGCGCTACCTTCCGCTTCTTTGTCAGAATCTTCGTCGACGATATCCAAAGGGTGGTCAGGATGGTTGGAGAACCCAATCCCGATGGATACATTCCTACTCAACCGCCGACGTTGCGAGGTAGGCGGGGAATCATCGCCGTCAGAACTCTTCCTAGCCCGCTTCCCCAGGGTAAAACTGACGACCTCCTCACCGTCGACAATGGAATCAGCTGAGTCGCGACTATTTTTCGACATTGTAAAAGCCAAAAAGGACGAAGAATGAAGAAAGAAGCAATCTTAGAGGAAAGGCTATGGAAATATTTCTCAGTAAAAAATTTTTAGCTCGAAGAGATGTGAGGAAGATGAGGAGGAAAATAGACATATATATAGGCAGGAGGGCAACAGCATGAGCTACCGAGATACTCATCTGGTAACGGTAAAAAATCGACTACAGTAACGTAACCGGATTAAACTCAACAGCGGGCTAATCATCTTACGCCATATCACTTACGTAGTTAAGAGGAAGATCTCCCTGAGATTCTGATAACAGTAAAAAATCTCGGGGACTGCCAGTAACGCAATCAGATTAATGCGAAGATAAATTAGTCGGTTCGCATCACGTCACTCAAATGAAGAAATTTCCTCAATATTTCGGTAACGGTAAAAAGAGGAAGATTTCCCAAATAAAGTAAAAATCTGACCCCAACCCCGCGCTCGACGTCTGGTGTTCAAGTCAGAGGGGACTTCTGTTAATAGCCAAAATTGGCTAAGGACCAAAGGAAAATTTTCCACCTCCCAGACCTGGTTCCATACCAGAGAGTTTCCACTAGGAGACCTCTCTATCCAGAGCCAAACTACGATACCACCCCAGGAACAAGGACGGGCTCCGGAAACATCCGGGATAGAGCCCGGAACGATCAGATCTAGCCCGCATCACCAAAGCTAGAAGCTCCCCGAAGTCGAGGTCACCTCGCAAATGCTCCAGAGACTCACCTGTACCTCGATTGACACAGAAGAATGTCCCTAGAAGGCCGCACCTAGCTTTGAAAGGTCAGGGGAAGCCACACCTAGCTTCGAAAGGGTCAAGAGAAGCCAGATCTGGCTCCAAGCTGGATGAAGGAAGGCCGCACCTAGCTTCGAAAAGTCAGGGAAAGCCACACCTAGCTTCGAAAGGGTCAAGGGAAGCCAGATCTGGCTCCAAGCTGGATGAAACTTCTCAGATATCAAGGTCAAAACACTAATCAACCTCACTGGTTGGTGCACCACACCATGCCATATTCAACGACCTCTATAAAGGATCATGCTGAAAGGATACGAGGGATCACTGAATCATATCTGGAAACGTTACCTATATGCAGAACAAGTAATAGAATCCAAAAAGGAAATAAGCTGATCTCCACCACGATATTCTCAATTCGGCAAAGTCAATGACATTAAAACGAGAAATCTCGCCCGATAAGGAGGGGAGAGACTGAGAAAATTAAAGGGAGAATCAGTCTGTTTGACCTACAAACGATGTATAAATAGAAAAGAAAGAAAATGAAAAAGAGGAGACTACTATTCGACAGGCATACAACCAACACTCAACTTCACCCTAGAAAGAAATTTGTATATTGTACACGTTCAATAAAGAAAATATTTTTATTCTCTTTTGGATGTTAAATTGTTTCACTATTCTTTATCATTTTGAAACACATCGTTGACATATACGATCAATCTTGGCCACCACCTACGTGGTAGTGGTCTTGAGGGTGTTAACTGATATTTCTCACCTTGAGCAAAATTTCCGTTAACAGGTTCAATCCCTTCATGACAGTGTGGGCAGCCTGAATGCTCAAGTAGACACTGTCTTTGGGGATGGCTACTTCTTTGCTGGCTATCAGGTGGCTTTAGCTTTCCCTCATCCGTTTGACCTGAGTGTTATCGAGGGATTGAATAGGGAGGAGATCATGGCTAAAGCCACCGAGCTAGTTGAAGTTGCTCCTTCCGATATTGCTGGACCTTCTCGGGCTGCTGGAGCAAGTGGAATGGCAAGTGGTGAAGATCAGAGACCTATCTCTCTCCCTCCACCAGGCAATGTGGGAGCAGATCCTAATCTGAAGGCCCTTGAAGTTGGAGTGGTCCAAGTTAAAGGTAGAATGCTTGACCCACCTGTCTCCCCATCCCAGTTCGTCAATGAGGTAGGGGACTAGCTTGCCACTAAGGAGGGAGGGGCTGATGTACTAGTCCCCTTATCAGGTCCTGCCAAGAAGGTGGAGGATTAGGCTATCTCAGCCCAGGAAGTGGGGGAGCCCTCGGGCATGGCGACGGAGGAGCCCCAGGCTGGGCCTACTTAGGTGGAGATCCCTGTAGAGGCAGGTGTCCCAGTAGCAAGCGAGGCTTCAGTTGAGGTGATGGTTCAGGTGACTGGCGAGCTCTCAAAGGGACCTAAAAGAGAAGTTCAAGTCGTAGGAGCTGGATAGAAGGGGGCGAACCAGGAGCCAAGGGACGTGTGATCAAGCTTGATCTCTTACCCACTCAACTTTTATTTTTTCTTTAATTTTGTAGCCCGTGATCGGGGGATGGGCTCCCTGATTTAATCAATGAAGAAAAACTCCCTGTTATTTTTTTATCCTTTTTTGCCGAATGAATTCTGCTGCGCGCTTCTAACTGTAGTGCAACTTTGAATAATATTCCCCAACATGAATGTGACTTAACCTGTATCTAGTAACAGCGACATCCGGTAGTGTATCATGGCTCGTAGCCAGTACAACGGTCTCTTGGTTAACCCTATCTTTGGAAAGCCTGGGTACCAGGCATTCTCGCTTTGGGAATCCTGGTACACTGTTGGTAATGTTGGCAACTCGTGGTACCTAGCCTTCTTGTTTTGGGGAATCGAGGTATATAGTTGACGATGCTAGCGAATAAACTTGACAAATTCAGGTACCTTGCATCCCTGTTCCAAGAATCTTGGTACTATGGTGAACATTCTGGTGAACCTGATCTTGATAGACAACTAAGGCCACTTTAGCACCAAGTCTTTCCTAGCGGGGGGTTGTGTCCGGCTACGGCCTTGATCTGGGCGAAAACTATGCACTTACTATCCAGATCCTTCCATTGGCGAAAATAAGGCAATCATACTGGCAATAAGATCATGGTAGGCAACTAAGGCCACTTTAGCACCAAGTCTTTCTCAGCGGGGGGTGGTGCCCGACCGAGGTTTGATCTGTCAGGCAACCATGGTCTTACGTATCAGATCCTTCCTAGCAGGGGGTGGTACCCAACCAGGGCATCAGGAAAGCCATATGGATTCTTCTGGTCTCGATGAGATATTTTTGGAGGGATTAGTCTGCCTCAGGGCATTAGGAGACCTATACTGCTTTCTTGGACTTTGTAGAGGTCCTCCTGGTGGGATTGGTCCACTCCAGGGCATCAAGAAAGCTATAACTCTTTCTTGGAATTTTTGGAGATCCTCCTAGAGGGATTGGTCCACTCTAGGGCATCGGGAGAGCTATAACGCTTTCCTGGCCTCAGTGGTTAACATGGCGAATTAGATGTAGGTAAGTGTAGAAAAACATAGATGGAGAAAAAGTCCTCTTTTGTTGATGAATCAAGAAGAAATACAAATACTCATGAGTTCCAACATCTTCTGGTATCAACCTGGGGCGATACTGGTTGGTATTTACGATAAACTTTATGGGTAGAACCTCTTAAGGTGATCTACATTCCAAGTGTGGTCAACAGAACGTCCTTCCATGTCTTCTAGCTTCTAAGCCCCGCTTCGGATTAACATTTTAATCAGATAGGGACCTTCCCAATTAGGCGATACTACCACGTCAGACCTTTTCTCGGTGTTCTGGGTGACCTTTCTAAGAACCAGATCCCCCTTTTGAAACTTCAGTTTCTGACTTTCTTGTTTAAACATCTGGCAATTAGGCTTTGGTAGATTGCCACCCTGTATGCAACTCTTTTCTGTTTATCCTCCAGGAGGTCCAGGTTAGCCCTCAATTTATCTTCATTTCCTTCTAGGTCAAAGTGTTTAACTCGAAAGAAGGTGAGTTTGTACTCGATGGGAAGGGCGGCTTCTACCCCGAAAGCCTGCGAATAAGGGGTTTCTCCAGTAGCAGTCTTTCTGGTGGTGCGGTAGGCCCATAGCATGTCTGGGAGCTCGTCTGCCCATCTACCTTTCTTTTGTTGGAGTATCCTCTTTAGGATCCTCTTAATGGTCTTATTAGTGGCCTTTACCAAGCCGTTAGTTTAAGGATGTGCTACTGAAGCAAACTGGAGGTTGATCCCTAGGTCCCCGCAGAATCCCTGGAACTGAGCATGGTCAAATTGCTTACCCAGATCCGTGATAATTACCATCGGGGTACCAAATCAGTAGATCACATTCTTCTTGATGAACTCTGTCGTGTTCACTTCTGTGATTTTGGAAAGGGGCTCCGCTTCCACCCACCTAGTAAAACAATTAATGGCCATAATTGCATGCTTCTGTTGTCCTGGTGCGGTTGGGAAAGGTCCAATCAAATCTAACCCTCATAAGGTAAATGGATATGGAGAGCTAACGGAAGATAGTAGTTCAGGAGGTAAGTGGTGTAAACTGGCAGTTTTCTTACAAGGTTCGCAAGATTGCACGAACTGCCTTGCATCGTGATGCAAGGTAGGCCAGTAGTATCCCATGCGTAGTACCTGGTGAGCTAGTGCCTCTTCTTTTGTATGATTTCCGCAGTCCCTGAATGTACCTCTCTGAGTCCCCAGCTAGCATCATCATGATGTAAACATCTGAGTAGGGGAGAGATCTTCCTCTGCGGTAAAGGTGCCATTCCACCAGGTAGAATCCAACTCTGGTTCTCTTGATCTTGTGAGCTTGATCAGAGTTTTGAGGGAGCTTTTTTTCTTGGAGATAATCTACGATGGGATCCATCCAACATGGAAGTCGTGCCATTGGGTTAACCTCTTTTCCTTCTGTTATGATGGGTCTAGAGATAGTTTGGAGGGGTACCCCTCGTGGCAGCACCTGCCCTCCGTTGGCGGCTATCTTTGCTAGAACGTCGGACTGGTGATTTTGCTTCCTAGATATATGCTATATCTTGAACCCTTTGAATCGAGCCACGAGTCGGTCGTGGACCGATGGTATTAGAGGCATGGGCTCGAGTCTGTCATGGACCAGTATGGGAGGTGGTAGTCCCAATCTATCGAAAGAAGGTATCCTGGTACCTTGCCGATTGGCATCTCCCCTGGTATTTGGTGCCACGGGCTGGCTGGTACTACCTTCCACGACCATTTGGAGGTGAATATTCTCTATAAAGGTCACGACCTCTTGGTTTAGACTGGCAGGGCCAGCTGCTGGGGTGGTAGGTACCTAAGGGTTCACCGGCGCTGGTAGCTGATGGCTTCGAAACAGGTTTACGACCCATTCCCTTTTTTTGGCTTCTGAATCTTTCGAGTTGAAGCGTTTGATTGATGTCTCGATGGATTGGGGTGATCTTGAGAGGACCAAAGCTTCATTCTAATAATTCAGTAAGAAAATGAGATACTCAGGCTTTCTTATAGGGTGTGGTGATTCCCACAGACGGCGCCAAAAAGTGTTAACAGAAAAATCCACTAGGTGAGTGAAATTTCGGTTAACACCCTCACCCACTACCGGTAGACAGTAGCGGGATAGGTACCTTCGGTACCAAGATCCTTCTTCGTAGCATAGATATAAATGAATGAAAAAGAAATAAGAAGGAGAAACGAGATATGAAATAACACTGTTTAATTGAAAGAGTATCAAAATTATAATTACAATACACAATCTCTCCTCACTTAGCTCTCTTTTTGCTTTTACACATGAAGGTGGTGGAACCTTCGGTTATGTCGATAAGTAGATATATCCTTCCAATGATCTTCAATGGACTCTCACTAGCTTCAGAGAATTCAAAGAAAATTCTTCTGGAAATTAATCTCTCTGTCTTTAGCGATAAAAAAACACGATGTTCCCCTCCCTCTTTACCCTTCAAAGCTGTATATGTAGTTCTCCAAAAAAATCCGCTTAAAATTCAGGTACGTGGGTAGTCGAACTTCAGGTTGCTTCCCTCGAGATCGTGGTACTGTACCAGCTAGGTACCTAGGAGCCGGGATTGGTTCCCACTAGGTAGATACTTGATGGAAAATTCTCCTTTGGACCCTTACCAAAAAACCCTGTTAACATCACGTTTTCAATAAACATCAATTTCACTAATACAACAGTGGAGACTCTCTCTTCTCTCTCTCTCTCTCTCTCTCTCTCTCTCTCTCTCTCTCGTACATAATTGGGGATGGCGAACTCCGTATAAGTCGATAAGTGGATATTTTCTTTGTAGATTGGCGAAGAAAAACTCTCTATATGTGATCGTTAATCAAAATTTGAATCCCATTTTACGTCCTTAATTGCCCTATTTATAGACTCCCCCTTCATTCCTGAGAATTAGGTCCCTTTATGGAGAATCGTTGGAATCCTTCATGAGGCATTGAAAGACATTGATTGAGGCTAAAAGTGAGTGAATTGATCCCTCCAGTTACTGTTGCATTTAAACTGTGATTTGGATGACCTATTGGTCTTATTTATGGTGCTTTAAGTCAGTGAGGAAGTCAACTCTTCCTTTTATGTTACTTTGAGTAAAATTACTGACTCTGTACCTCAATGGCATGGTACACTGATGTACTGGTCTGCACTTGCTGGCATGGCGCTTGTTCTAGTATGTGGTTATCTTCATGGTGACGTTCTTCTCACTTAGTGGGCAGAATACTTATCTCGGCTGGATCCTGGACTGGTATCGTGGTATTTGGGCACCGGGCAGATGTCGCGGTACCTAGGTATTGGGTATGTGATACCACGGTACCATCTTCAACTGGTACTAGGAGTAGAGGCGTAGCTGGGCACGTGTCCTTCCTAGATCATGGTACTGATGTTTCCTGGTACCTGGAAGCTGGGAATGGTTTCAATCTAGGTCCTACCAGGTATCGGCTCGATAGAAAATTCTTCTTTTGACCCCTGCCAAAAAAGGCTGTTAACAACATATATATTATAGAATTTTTAGGATTTATTCTCGCGGAGCTAATGTATATGATTTTTTGCCTTGACTAGGTCAAGATGAGGTAATGATCAGGCCAAATATGTAGTATATTTAGGCCCTTAGATCCTTACCTTATGCTCTGTTTTCGTGCGTTTTTGTATCTTTGATGGGTTGTTTTGTGCGTATTTGCAGGAAATGATGCAAAGACAGGTTTGGAAGCATATTGCAGTGATTCCAGCAGAAAAGGGGCGAAAGTAAAGGCAAAGGAGTACAAACAGCTCTACAGTGCGGGTCCAGTGCGGGTCAAGTGCGGGTCACAACCGCACTCTGACTGCACTCCAGCCGCACTCATATTCATAGCCGGGACAGGATGCAAGTGAAGAGATAAAGTGCGGGTACAGTGCGGGTCATCCAACCGCACTTAACCCGCACAAATGCCAAACTAGAGAAGCTGATGTTGCACCTGACGATAAAGTGCGGGTACTGTGCGGGTCATCCAACCGCACTCTACCGGCACTAATGCCAAACCAGAGAAGCTGATGTTGCATCTGACAATAGAGTGCAGGTACTGTGCGAGTCATCCAACCGCACTCTACCCGCACTAATGCCAAACCAGAGAAGTTGAAGATGCACCTAACGTTAGAGTGCGGGTACTGTGCGGGTCATCAAACCGCACTCCACCCGCACTGTCACCAAGAACAGAAGAGCAGAGTTGTACCTGACATTAGAGTGCGGGAATTGTGCGGGTCATCCAACCGCACTCTACCCGCACTGTTGCTCAAGACAGAAGGTAGATTTTGCACCTGACAGGGAAGTGCGATTCAAGTGCGATCACAGTGCGATTCCAAGTGCGGGTCAAGTGCGGGTAATTTAACCGCACTCCACCCGTACTATTGCCCTGATCCGAGATCTAAAGATGAAGGCAACCCATACAGTGCGGTTACAGTGCGGGTAATTCACCCAAACTCCACCCGCACTTCGAGCGCGCCAGTTTGATTTTCAAAGCTTAAGTGACCTATTTTTGTATCTTGTATAAATAGAAAAGTACAGAAATGTTTTAAGCAGCCTTTGACTCCTTTTTGCTGAGGTTAAACACTTATAGACCTAGAATCTCTCTCTCTCTTTATCTCATCCTTACATTCTCTACTCAACTTCAAGGAAGTTAGGAGATTGGAGCCACTTCAAGGAAGGAGATGTTCTCCAAGGGTTCTTTCTCTTTCTTTTCTCTTAGTTCCCTAGTTGTAATGAGTAGCTAAATCCCCTCTAAGGGGTTGATGGAGTAGTTAGTTGAATATTGGGCATGTACATAAACTTGATATTATATTGATATTCATGTCTATCTTTCATTGATCTATTCTTATTCTGAATGTTTATCATTTATTTCTTGTGTAGATACATCCTCTTTGCAAGATGTCTTTGTATTATGTATGAGTATTGCATCTAGATATACATCCTATTTAGTTGTTTAATACTCTAAAGAATGGACAGAAAGTCATGAATTTCGACTCTTAAACCGCGGTTTTAATCTAACCTCGATCGAGTTTCCGGCACTATACATCCTAGGTCGGAACCCGTGAGAGAGTTAGAAGTCATCACTATACATCCTAGGGTGACTATTTGTAATCGGTTGAGTCATTGTTAGGTAGACGAGCTTCATTTCTAGAATCCGATAAATAACCAACTCCATACATCCTAAGTTGGTAGCTTATGATGGATTAATCCCTAATAGGTGGTCCGCACTATACATCCTAGGTTGGCCACCTTCTCGGGATAAATAACCGACTCTATATATCCTAGGTCGGTTACCTTGAATAGCCATGCTATTGACAAGTTTGTTGCATTGCCCAGTATTTACTTTCGTATCCATTAACTCCTTAGTTTCCATCATCTATATATATCCCTCATTCCATTTCCCCCTTCATTTAGTTTGCATGATTAATTTAGTGTTATTTTTAGTGTAATTCACAACCTACATTTTCACCAACTCATGTTTCGATATTGTATATATACATATCATTACTTTAGCAATAACTAATTTAGCTAACTCCGCTCCCTGTGGACGACACCCCACTTGCCACTATATCTATGTTTTCAAACTAAGTTAGGCTTGTGAGGTTTTACAAAATATTGTTGACGGATTGATCTTTTTAAAAGACACTAAGAAAAACGTTCTGTTAGGTAACCAATAAATATACCAATATTTTAGAACTAATCATAATAGACCCCACTATCATTGATTACCTGATTAAGCTAGATGTGAGGTCTTAATATAGCGCTAGAGAGTGGTGAGCTTTTAAGAACTCAGGTTAGTCACGAGAGTTGTGACTGAACTAAGATCTGTACAGTGAATGATATAAACACATGCATTCTTATTTAGAATTAAATTCACTATAACACGTGTTCTATAAGTGACCGATGTGGAAAATGAGAGAATGAATCCTTGCTTCCTCATTGTGTAAGTTTCACTGAAGTTTTATATAAACTTCAAATTGTGTCCTCATGACCATTCACTCTATGTTGAAGTGACAGGATAATGTTAGCACCTTTAGCGTGTTATTTCTATTGCTATGATAATTCAACCTATCGGGCACGTCTATGGTAGCAATTTTTCTGGAGACCAAGAGATATAGATGGAATTGGAAGGTTTAATGAATTTTTTTATCTGAATTTTGTATTCACTAGCCGATCAATTATATTTGGAGATACAATTGTCAATACATGAAATGTGATAAAGTCAAACATAGATTTTTTGAGGGATTATGTATGCTCTGGACTGATAAAAAATTATAAAATTAAATAGAGGATACAATAATGAACAATATTATCCCTTGTAAATTCAGAATTTACAATTGAGATTTAAGATTTTTAGCTCCACTTTTATATATATTGATTGTTCACACGATGCATTTAGCCATATGGAAATTTTGATGATAATACTTGTGTTTTAAAGGCTCAAAGACTCTTCTGTATGTATCACATCGTACGCCATCTTGGGCGAGTGGGAGATGTTGATTATAGGTGCACCTATGATGGGCTTGTGATAAAATTGTGACTGTCCCACTTGTGTGAATGGGAGATGTTGGCATATATGTTTTGGTTACACCCTAGTTGGGTCCAAACCCTAATACATGGATCATGTGCATGGGGCCCAACTTGGCAAGCAAGCCCACTCATAATGTTATCATCTGATTGTTAGGATTATGCTCAATAGCAAGAGCGTAATATTGTAATTGGCAATCTTTTCATATAAATAAAGTGATTTCTGATTCTGCAAAATCTTATAGCATTTATAATTATAATTGTCAAGGTAAATAATTATAAGGTCAAAAGACTATGAGATATGAAGAATTGTTTGTACATCCGGATATGTATGAGGTAGACACAATTCTTTAGTTAGTCTTGAATAACGTTCACAACTTAAGTTAAATGTTGGGCACCTCTATCTTGATAAAGTTGTAGAATTCTTTTACTAGCATTTGAGTGGGATCAAATGAGTTATGATGAGTCTAAAATCATCGAAAGGTTTTCGAGTAAAAGAATCAAGTGCACTGGGTGCATTGAACTGGATCACAATGAAATACTTTATCTAGAACCGTCACTAGATATAAGTCTTTTCATTATCAGGACAATCAGAGAGTCTATCTAAATCCTGAGATAAATGATCGACTTATGGTTGCAAGTGTTATCATTTGAGCTATCAATGAGTACGATTATATAGCATAGTCTATCCTCGACAGTTTGGTGGTATTCATTTGTTAATCGATAGAGGACTTCATTTATAGATATGGACATCGTGGCTCCATTTATTAAATGAGAGTATAGTATCATCATATGGATGTTTTGAGGTATTGGATATTAAATCTCAACGTTGAGTTTTCAATAATGATTATTGAAGACATGGCTTCTGGACAAGTCAAAATATCCAAGTTCAAAATGTGGTCATATGAGGAAATATGGTAACTTGGAGAGCTATAGGCGGTCTATGAGCTCTTAGCGATTACTGATATTATTCACGATGATACACCATCTGCTATAAGATTGTCTAGGGTATGAATGAGAAACATCTCCTTATTCTATCTTTATTTAAGAGTTCAATTTTAGCTCTTTAGTGGAATGAGTTAAAATTAATAGATCAGACCTAAGTGAATCATTTGTTGATTATGATTAGGTTATGTCTATTGAAGCTTAAATTTAGATAGCCCGCCAAGATCCACAATCCACACGTACTTGCATGAATCACTTGATATATTCTACCGGACCAATTTATGGGTCCATCTAGAATTGCATTTAATATATTAAGAATATAATATGTCTATTATTTATTTAATGGGATGCACTATTATATTAATATATTAAAAGGAGACATGTAGGCTTGTTTCTTTTAGTAAGAATAAGTCCGGTTCACATGTGGGCTTTTATTTAAAGTCTAATGGATTAAATAAAATAAGAAAAATAATATTGGGCACATATATATATGGTGTAGGCGGCAAGGCTAAATAAAATAGCCCAAGATATTATTTTATTTTATTGTTTTGATTAAATGGGAATTAATTAATTATATATAATTAATTAATAGTTTAAATCAAAATCTTTTCCTGATCAGTAAATTAAATACTATGTGTTGGATTAGGGTTGGAATTCTTTTAAGTGATAGGAGTTCTAATGTGGTAAGGATTAAGTCCACATACACTCCTTATTATACAAAGAATTCTGCCACCACTAGTCCTACAAGGGTTAGGATTCTTGAATTGATAGGAATTAGGGAAAAGGATAATTCCTTTTCAAGTAAGGAAATTAACCAACCCTAGATTTCCTAATCAATGAATTCGGCCAACCCTACTTGGTGAAGGAGAAAATTCGGCCAACCTATAAATATAAGGTTATGAATTTTCGGCCACCAAGGAAGAAAAATAGAGAGAGTTTTTTGTTTGTTTTGAAAATAAAAAATCCTACTCTATACACATAGATTTTCGGCCAAGAGAGAAAAATAAAATAAGTTCTCATTCGATAGTGCACTTACAAGCCTTTAACATCAAAAGGTTTTGTGCACACTTTCGATTTAGGGTTACGCGAGTTTCAATCATATTGATTGTGAATTCAAAAGTGACCGGAACTATTGTTTTAGGCTCTTGGTGTTTTACTATTGAAGATCAAGATCAGAAATTCCATACATCCATTCTAAGGTAAGCAATTCAAAGAAAAAGGGAGACCACGCTCCTAGGTGATTCACGTACGTGCTAGGATTGAAGATCTTGCGGATTACCATCGACGTAAGTCAATTGGATCACGCGACAAGAGGTATTTAACTCTAACCGTATATTTGAGTTTAATTAATTAAAGGGTTAAGGTTCAAATCTTTAGAAAAATTTTAAACTATACGAAAATTATTTTTTCACCTTCCGCTGCTGTTTTAATCAAGTTTTCCCTACAATTGGTATCAGAGCCTTGGTTGTACCCTTAATTAATTAACGTATATATACGTGAATCTATTTCTTTTTATTGTGATTATGCATGTTTTATAAAGAGATGGCACTCTAGGTATTCGCATATATAATTACATATGGAAAGTATGGATTTATATATGTTATTATAAAGTGAATTGTTATTGCTCGATTTTGGTCCTAGAATTTCAATGTATTTTTTGTTTCGGAATTGTAACAAGAAGGGTGGTCTATTATCGCCATAATTACTTTTTGGTAGTTGCTAAGTTCTTATTAATTTTATTGTAAAAATAGCTGCAGTTTTTTTATTGTATTAAAATTTAGTGCAGTTTTTTATTGTACTAAAAAATAAGTGCAGTTTTTTTATTTGTAAAAAATACTGCAGTAGTTTCAATAAAAAAAATATATATATTTCTGCAGTATTTTATTGTATAAAATAAGTTGTAATATATTCAAGATTCGAAGACTCGAAGACTCGAAGATTTGAAGAAATTGGAGCATCCGGAACCGAGCTTGGCACCCGCGCGCACCGAGACAACAAGCGCGCACGCAACCAAGCGTGCAGCTGCGCTTGTTGCGGTGCAGCAGCGCGCGCGACCCATGCATGGGCTGGCCATGCGGCAGCTCATGCCCTTGCATGGGATAGGAGTGCGCATGGGCCGCTTGGTGATCTTCGGGCGCGCAAGTTACGTGAGCGAGATGGTCGCTTGATGTCTTGTTCGCCAAGAAAGGAGTTTTTTGGATTCCGTACAATTGTAATTTACATGCTTTTCTAGGATGGACCAAAATTGTGGCTATTTATTTTTATGTATAAATATTACAATATTTGTCATAACATGTCATATAGAATAGCAGTGCCACTCATATATCTCTTTTGGTATGAACATGCATTGAATGATTTAGGTATCTAATTGGCATCTAGATAACTTGGTAAAATCATTCTTTGGAATTTAATCACACGCCTTAAATAATTTAGTGGGAGAAGGTGTGTTAGAACACCTATGGCCTCCAAGGTTAGTTGAGCTTTATTATTTATTGGTAATCCCCCCGAGGGGCGTCCATAAATGAAATTTAGCAAAATACTTCCTTACAAGGATAGACTAGACAATTGACTCAAACGAGATCTACTCCCAGAGGAGGGATTTTCGTGAGAGAAAATTGAGGGTCGATATCTTGGTAACACACTCAATGAAATTTTATTAATATTTCCCGAGAGTTCTTGTTAATCAAATTGCAAGGCTAAAATTGAAAACGCTGGTTGTTATGTTAACAATTAGGTGGGACCTAGTCCAACTAGTAAATGGTGCGAACTCCCGAAGGAGGCGTAACATTTATGGGTGTTGGATCACCGTTGAATTTTTCATGATTTAGTTATTTAATTAATTCAAGATAAATATTCGAAAGTGCTTTATCATGATTATTTACTTATATATGCTTTTTGTTTTATTCAGAAATCATGACCTCATCACTTATGAACATCCTGAAAGATAATACTTTAACTGGAGATAATTATGTCACATGGAAAAGGAAAATTGGGTTGTTGCTGCAAAGTGAAAAACATAAGTTTGTTCTAACTACTCCTAAACCACCTGCTCCTAATAATGAATCAAGTATTTTGCAAAGAGATGAGTATGAGCAGTGGAAGACCTCAGATGATATGGCCAAATGTTACATTATGGCTACTATTGATCGGGCCAAATATGTAGTATATTTAGGCCCTCAGATCCTTACCTTATGTTCTGTTTTCGTGCGTTTTTGTATCTCTTATGGGTGGTTTTGTGCTTATTTGTAGGAAATGATGCAGAGACAGGCTTGGAGGCATATTGTGGTGATTACAGCAGAAAAGGGGCGAAAGCGAAGGCAAAGGAGCACAAACTGCTCTACAGTGCGGGTCCAGTGCGGGTCGCAATCGCACTCCAGCCACACTCATGTGCATAGCCGGGGCAGAATGCAAGTGCAGAGATAAAGTGCGGGTACAGTGCGGGTCAGCTAACCGCACTCCACCCGCACTAATGCCAAACCAGAAAGCTGATGTTGCACCTGAAGATAAAGTGTGGGTACTGTGCGGGTAATCCAACCGCACTCTACCCGCACTAATGCCAATCCAGAGAAGCTGATCATACACCTGACATCAGAGTGCGGGTACTGTGCGGGTCAGCAAACCGCACTCCACCCGCACTTGCACCAAGAACAGAAGAGCAGAACCGCATCTGACATTAGAGTGTGGGTACTGTGTGGGTCATCAAACCGCACTCTACCCGCACTTGCATCAAGAACAGAAGAGCAGAATTGCACCTGACATTAGAGTGCGGGTACTGTGCGGGTCATCCAACCACACTTTACCCGCACTGTTGCTCAAGACAGAAGGTAGATTTTGCACCTGACAGGGAAGTGCGATTCAAGTGCGATCATAGTGCGATGCCAAGTGTGGGATAAGTACGGGTAATTCAACCGCACTCCACCCGCACTAGTGCCCTGATCCGAGAACTGAAGTTGCAGACAACCCATACAGTGCGGGTACAGTGCGGGTAAATCACCCGCACTCCACCCGCACTCCGAGCTGCGCCAGTCTGATTTTCAAAGCTTAAGTGACCTATTTTTGTATCTAGTATAAATAGAAAAGTATGGAAACATTTTAAGGAGCTTTTGACTTGGTTTAGCACAGATTAAGCACTCTTAGATCTAGTTTCTCTCTCTCTCTCTCTCTCTCTCATCCTTACATTCTCTACTCAACCTCAAGGAAGTTTGGAGATTCGAGCCACTACAAGGAAGGAGATGTTCTCCAAGGGTTATTTCTATCTCCTCTCTCTTGGTTTCCTAGTTGTAATGAGTAGCTAAATCCCCTCTAAGGGGTTGATGGAGTAGTTAGTGGAATATTGGGCTTTACATAAACTTGATATTATATTGATATTCATGTCTATCTTCCATTGATCTATTCTTGTTGTGAATGTTTATCATTGATTTCTTGTGTAGATACATCCTCTTTACAAGATATCTTTGTATTATGTATGAGTATTGCATCTAGATATACATCCTATTTAGTTGTATAATGCTCTAAAGAATAGACGGAAAGTCATGAATTCCGACTCTTGAACCGCGGTTTTAATCTAACCTCGATCGTGTTTTCCGGCACTATACATCCTAGGTCGGAATCCATGAGAGAGTTAGAAGTCATCACTATACATCCTAGGGTGACTATTTGTAATCGGTTGAGTCATTGTTAGATAGACGAGCTTCATTTCCAGAATCCGATAAACCACCAACTCTATACATCCTAGGTTGGTAGTTTACAAGGATTAATCCCTAATAGGTGGTCCGCACTATACATCCTAGGTTGGCCACCTTCTAGGGATAAATAACAACTCTATACATCCTAGGTCGGTTACCTTGAATAGCCGTGCTATTGACAAGTTTGTTACATTGCCCAGTATTTACTTTCGTATCCATTAACTCCTTAGTTTCCATCATCTATATATCCTTCATTCCATTTCCCCCTTCATTTTATTTACATATTTAATTTAGTGTTATTTAGAGTTGGTTCACAATCTACATTTTCACCAATTCTTGTTTGGCTATTATATATATATATACATAACATTGCTTTAGCATTAACTAATTTAGCTAACTCCGCTCCCTGTGGACGACACCCCACTTGCCACTATATTTATGTTTTCAAACTGATTTAGGCTTTGTGAGGTTTAATTAAATATTATTGACGGACTGATCTTTTAAAACGACTAGAGGAAAAACTTGTCCTGTCAAATGGCGCCGCTGCCGGGCAGCGGCATGTTAGTTTAATTAGTTTTGCATAAGTAAGGTTAGTCTAGTAATATTCCTGCTCTGCCCTATCTGTTTCTCATTTACGTTGTGCCTTGTTTGTTGTGAAATTTCAGGATTTTAGGTATATGCATGGCGAAGATCGTTAAGTGGAACAGTGTTGCCAGTTATCGATGACATCAATCGGTTGGGTAGAAGAACCGGGCAATTAGAGGGAAATATGGACGATCATAGAGAGAATGAGCAACAGGCTCGAGAGAATGAGGGAACTTTACATGGGGATGAAGAGCTGGGTCTCACCATGGGTGAGTACACTCTCCCGTTTGTAGGTAATGTGCCCACTGCCATAGTACTGGATGATGTAACAAGGCAGTATGAGTTGAAAACTATGCACATTAGCCTCCTGCCATCGTTTAGTGGGCGAATTACAGAGGATTACCTCCAATTCATGAAACAGTATGGGGCAACATTAGAAACCTTCCCGGTCATGGCTTGCCAAGCAGTACTGACAAGGGAGCAGCTTCATCTCAGGTGTTTCCAGTATTGTCTGAAAGATGCCGCAATGACTTGGTACATGAACTTGAGGCCAGGATCACTGGTGACATGGAGCCAAGTCTGCAAGGTTTTCTTCAACAAGTATTTTTCGTCGCAAAAGGCTAAAGACCTAAGGTTGAAGATAGCATCCTTTGTCGAAGAGGATGGTGAACCATTCCATGAGGCATGGGAGAGGTTCAACTTGTTGTTAGCTCAAATGCCACCGCATACATACCATCCAAAACTGAAGGTTAATTCCTTCTATAGTGGACTTTCACCGATAACCCAAATGATGGTGGATAATGCATGCGGAGGAACTATAGCAAACAAAAGGGTTGTTGAAGCTTATGACATTCTGGAGAAGATTGCCCAGAACTCACAACAGAGGACATCACATGTGAGAAGGGGTGGAAGAATAGAAGTGGGTCAGGATACCCAAGTTCAGATTCAGATGTCTAGAATGAACAAGGAGCTTCAATCAATCAAGGAGCTTATAACCGGAAAACCAAGGTCCTCCAAGGAGTTGGTCAAGTCATTGGGGAGATTGAAGGGGAGAAGGGCATTTCAGTCAAGAAGAGCAAGCCCAAGCCCTTGGAGAATTTCCAAGGCCGCCTAGGAATGACCCATATTAGAACACATATAATCCAGGGTTGAGAAACCACCCAAACTTGTCTTGGTCCAACAACAACCACTAGGAGCAACCACTTACCAAGGTGGCAACAACAATTACCAAGGTGGCAACACCAATTTCCAAGGTGGAAACAACAACCAAGGGTACCAAAACCGGGGATACAATAGATACAATCAAGGAGGGGCGAACAACAACAATCAATGGGGAAGTTCAAGTAGTAACCCACCATCCAACTTCAATTCCCACGCTTCCGCTATCCAACCGAAGGACAAGTCTCTAGAAGAGATAGTGAGCACAGTGATCAAAACGGTTGGTATCGGGTCGGAAGCCCTCAAGAACACCTTGCATGCCTCTGAGCAACGAATGTCAGCTTACATGCAGTCCAATGATCAGAGAGGAAACAGTCATGGAGCGTCACTGAAGAAGATGGAAACTCAGTTGGCACAGATTTTTGATGCATTGGTCAAGAACAAGGAGAAGGCATCAAGCTCCGATGAACATGTTAATGTGTTAGAGGTTGTCCAGTTGGGAGTTGATGAGACCGAGGAAAGTATGGTGGAGGTCGCGGATAAGGAAAATAGGGGAAGTGACATAGACTCCCCCATTAAACTTGAAGACCCCGGGAGTTTCGTCATAGAGGTACAAATAGAGAATTCACCAAAGATGGGATCGGTCCTTGATATGGGGGCTAGCATCAATATGATGCCTTTAGAGGTATATGAACAGCTGAAGATGCAGTCAATCAAGCCCACCTCCCAGACTCTCATCATGGCGGATAATTCTCCTATCACCCCAGTTGGTATCGTGGAGGAAGTTAATGTGAATGTGCACGGTTTGATGGTGCCGGTAGAATTTGTTGTGTTGGATTGCAAACGAGGAGAATCCAGTGGTAGGAACTGGAAACTACTGTTGGGGAGGCCATTCATGGCCACAGCAAGTATGGTGGTTGATATTTGTTCTAGGGACATTTCCTTCAGCTGTGGAGGGAAGAGTGTGAACTTCAAGGTACCATCCCCCGGAATAAGCCAAGTCAGAGATTGTTTAGTCTTGGAGGCACCAAATTCCAGAAAGAAAAGAAGCCGGGTGCTCACCCTTGTGCAAGCCTTTGAGGGTGTTAAGGAGATGGAATTGGGAAACCAAGACTGCATTAAGGAAAGGCAAGAATCAGAATTCGAAGAGGAGGAAGCAAATACCGAACTTTTCGAACAATTGGGTGAGCTTGAGCAAGACAACACAAAGCTCAAACTGGAGGTTTATTTGCTTAAGGCTGAAAATGGACAGTTGAAGACGAAATTGCATGATCTCTCAACAGTAAACAACAGGTTAAAGGAGCAAGTGGTGGAGCTTGCCACCAAAAAGGAGTTAGTCTCCAAGAACTTAGATGCATTGGCAAAGCTCTCAGAAGAGTTTGAAGAAGACTATGGGAGAAGGACAAGGAAACTTTAACTAGGTGTGGAGGAGTCCGCAAAAGCGGTAAGGGAATTGCATGAACAGTTGAACACAAAAGATAATGAGTTGAAGCGGGCCAAGGTCAAGGAGTGTGATTTGATTGAGCAACTCGCTGTGTTAGAAAACAATGTCAAATCCCTCAGAATCGGACAACAAAAAGTGGCCCACGCCAACTATCGAACAGGGAGTTTCCCTAACCGTCCTATTACTTGTTACTTTTGTGCCAAAAGAGGGCACACTAAGGCTTATTGCTTTAGTTTCCAAAGGTTAAAAGCAAGTAGAGTTGGATCTAGGATGAACCCACCAAAAGTTAAACAAATATGGGTTCGAAAAGACCTAGTTGGGCAAATGAGGAAAGTGGGGAGAGATGCAGTGCATAGGCATTTGGCACCGGTTTGGGTGGCCAAGTTGAATGTGCTCCCCATTCCGGTCAAACCTTCTTTGGTTGACCGGGTCCCACTTTGAGTGCATTGCACTCTCTTTTGAATTAATTGTAGTGTTTTTTATTTTTATTTTTATTTTTTACTTTTCGGATGGTTAGTTTTTGTCATTGTAAACTTTTGAGAATGCTTGAGAATGTTTTGGTGCAGATTCAGTTGCAGGGCAGAATTCAGGAGTCTGTCCAGGGGAACAGTGCGGTTATAGTGCAGGTCAGTCACCCGCACTCATCCCGCACTCCGAAGGCATCAGGTAATAAAGTGTGGGTAAAGTGCGAGTCAGTCACCCGCACTCCATCCGCACTTTGGTCGCGCAGTATACATACTGCCTGTCGTTCTCTAGGGCTCCACTTGCCATAAAAAACAAAACAAAACAGCAAAATTTCAAATTTTTCCCTCTTCTCAACTGAAAGGTATTCCGTGTGTGCCACGTTTTCGTTTTTCGGCAACCAAGGTATGGATTCTTACTCTAATTTCATTACATATCTCTCTAAATGCCTAAGAAAGGGAAATTGTAACAACTCAAATGGAGTACAACATTGTAATTGGGAAATTGTTAAATGAAAATTTTAAAGAAAGATTGTACTTGAAGTGCCATAATGAGAGTGTTTTATGCTAAAAATGCCCAAACGGAATGCAACGTTAAAGGCACAAATGTGGGTTAAATGGTTTCCTAGAGGGTTGCATTTAAGCGAGAAAAGAACATGGTGTGGGAGTAGGGATATATTCTAGCATGATTGGTGAGTTTGAACTCCTAAATTTCCATATTTTTTGTGTAAACTCATTCAACCCCACAGCCACACTATAACCAGTTGAAAAGCCCTATTTGATCCATGTAAGTCTAGTTTGGGAATGTAGGTTGAAGCACGATCTTTCGCATCCATGGCATGGTGACTCGTTCCTAGGATAGTTCATTGCTTAAATCTTATGCAAAATCTTCTTTGCATACTTGTTGTGTAGAACTTAGGACTCTTGAGGAAAGAAAAGAGAGGATCCATGTGAGCTTTAGAATTGAAGCGAAATTATGCTCAAGGTATGGAAGTAAGTGGTCCTAAATTCATGAATGCCTTTAGGTGTGGGATTCGTGTTCGTACAAGCCTCCCTTGGGTGTCTCCAAATTGCTCTTGATCTTGTGCATATGTTTTTCTCCTCTCTATCACACCTATTTGTATCATATCACACATGGGACTTGCGGCATTATTGATGTTTTGTTTAGGTATCTAGAAATTACTTTCAGCTGGCGTCTTATTGTTTCGATTAGATTTGCTCGAGGACGAGCAAAGGTTTGGTTTGGGGGTGTTTGATCGGGCCAAATATGTAGTATATTTAGGCCCTCAGATCCTTACCTTATGTTCTGTTTTCGTACGTTTTTGTATCTCTTATGGGTGGTTTTGTGCTTATTTGTAGGAAATGATGCAGAGACAGGCTTGGAGGCATATTGTGGTGATTACAACAGAAAAGGGGCGAACGCGAAGGCAAAGGAGCACAAACTGCTCTACAGTGCGGGTCCAGTGCGGGTCGCAATCGCACTCCAGCGGCACTCCAGCCGCACTCATGTGCATAGCCGGGGTAGAATGCAAGTACAAAGATAAAGTACGGGTACAGTGCGGGTACAATGCGGGTCAGCTAACCGCACTCCACCCGCACTAATGCCAAACCAGAAAGCTGATGTTGCACCTGAAGATAAAGTGCGGGTACTGTGCGGGTAATCCAACCGCACTCTACCCGCACTAATGCCAATCCAGAGAA
This sequence comes from Dipteronia sinensis, assembly GCA_033220585.1. Classification (NCBI taxonomy): domain Eukaryota; kingdom Viridiplantae; phylum Streptophyta; class Magnoliopsida; order Sapindales; family Sapindaceae; genus Dipteronia; species Dipteronia sinensis. The sequence goes on from CM065638.1 coordinate 32,502,295, forward strand.
GCTGATCATACACCTGACATCAGAGTGCGGGTACTGTGCGGGTCAGCAAACCGCACTCCACCAGCACTTGCACCAAGAACAGAAGAGCAGAACCGCATCTGACATTAGAGTGCGGGTACTGTGCTGGTCATCAAACTGCACTCTACCCGCACTTGTATCAAGAACAGAAGAGTAGAATTGCACCTGACATTAGAGTACAGGTACTGTGCGGGTCATCCAACCGCACTTTACCCGCACTGTTGCTCAAGACAGAAGGTAGATTTTGCACCTGACAGGGAAGTGCGATTCAAGTGCGATCACAGTGCGATGCCAAGTGCGGGTCAAGTGCGGGTAATTCAACCGCACTCCACCCGCACTAGTGCCCTGATCCGAGAACTGAAGTTACAGACAACCCATACAGTACGGGTACAGTGCGAGTAAATCACCCGCACTCCACCCGCACTCCGAGCGCGCCAGTCTGATTTTCAAAGCTTAAGTGACCTATTTTTGTATCTAGTATAAATCGAAAAGTATAGAAACGTTTTAAGGAGCTTTTGACTCCGTTTAGCACAGATTAAGCACTCTTAGATCTAGTTTATCTCTCTCTCTCATCCTTACATGCTCTACTCAACTTCAAGGAAGTTTGGAGATTGGAGCCACTACAAGGAAGATGTTCTCCAAGGGTTATTTTTATCTCCTCTCTCTTGGTTTCCTAGTTGTAATGAGTAGCTAAATCCACTCTAAGGGGTTGATGGAGTAGTTAGTGGAATATTGGGCTTGTACATAAACTTGATATTATATTGATATGCATGTCTATCTTCCATTGATCTATTCTTGTTGTGAATGTTTATCATTGATTTCTTGTGTAGATACATCCTCTTTGCAAGATATCTTTGTATTATGTATGAGTATTGCATCTAGATATACATCCTATTTAGTTGTATAATGCTCTAAAGAATAGACGGAAAGTCATGAATTCTGACTCTTAAACCGCGGTTTTAATCTAACCTCGATCGTGTTTTACAGCACTATACATCCTAGGTCGGAATCCGTGAGAGAGTTAGAAGTCATCACTATACATCCTAGGGTGACTATTTGTAATCGGTTGAGTCATTGTTAGGTAGACGAGCTTCATTTCCATAATCCGATAAACCACCAACTCTATACATCCTAGGTTGGTAGTTTACAAGGATTAATCCCTAATAGGTGGTCCGCACTATACATCCTAGGTTGGCCACCTTCTAGGGATAAATAACCGACTCTATAAATCCTAGGTCGGTTACCTTAAATAGCCGTGCTATTGACAAGTTTGTTACATTGCCTAGTATTTACTTTCATATCCATTAACTCCTTAGTTTCCATCATCTATATATCCTTCATTCCATTTCCCCCTTCATTTTATTTACATATTTAATTTAGTGTTATTTACAGTTGGTTCACAATCTACATTTTCACCAATTCTTGTTTGGCTATTATATATATATACATAACATTGCTTTAGCATTAACTAATTTAGCTAACTCCGCTCCATGTGGACGACACCCCACTTGCCACTATATTTTTGTTTTCAAACTGATTTAGGCTTTGTGAGGTTTTATTAAATATTATTGACGGACTGATCTTTTAAAACGACTAGAGGAAAAACGTGTCCTGTCAACTATCTCCGACGTGTTGCAACAGCAGCATGAAGGAATGGGGCCTGCTGCTGATATTATGATGTCTCTAGAAGAGATGTTTGCTATGAGGTCTAGGACAACTAAGAGAGAGGCAGTGACTGCTTTTATGAATCTTAGGATGAATCCTGGACAGGCTGTGAAAGATCACATGATGAAAGTCATAGCACATCTAAATATTGCAGAATTAAATGGCGCTGAGATAGATGGTGAGACCAAAATTGACATGGTTATCAACTCACTATTAGATTCCTTTGATCAGTTCAAGTTGGACTACACCTTGAACAAAAAGGAATAAACCTTGCAGGTCCTGATGCAAGATGTTCAAAGTGTTGAAAAGATCCTTGTGAAAAGCTAAGGTCAAGAGATTCATATGGTTGGTAAAGTTGCTACTGTTAAGACCCGTCAGAAGGTCAAGAAACAACAGAAGAAAAAGTAACTTGGGCCTACCAAGAAGGAGACCAAGAAAGTAACCAAGATCAAAGGGAAATGCTTCCTTTGTGGTGAAAAGGGACATTGGAAAAGAAATTGCCCAAAGTCCCAGAACAAGAAGGAAGAAGGTAATATTAATTATCTTGAAACATGTTTTCTGGCAGATTCTACAGAGTCTCGGATCATAGACTCTGGAGCCACTAATCATATTTGTTATTCCTTACAGGGGTTCCAAGAAAGGAGAAGGCTGAATAAGAACGAAATCAATTTGCGCTTGGGCAACGGATCGTTAGTGTCTGCAAGTGCAGTGGGAGATATTAGAGTTATAATAGATTCTAGTAGGCATTTAGATTTAATAGACGTTTATTATGTACCTCAATTCAAGAGGAATTTAATTTCAGTTTCTTGTTTAAATAAATTTGGATATTTAGTTACTTTTAATAAAGCTTTTATTATTAGTAAGAATGACAAAATTGTTTGCAAAGGTACATTGGAAAACGGTCTATTCTTTTTGCATAGAAATATCTTCTACTCGTTAGACACAGAAATAACGGAACCTAATCTTAAAAGAGTAAAATTATCAAAAGATGAAACCTACCTTTGACATTTACGCCCAGATCACATTAACCTTAATAGGATTAAAAGATTGGTATGTGACGGACCTTTAAGTGACTTAAAGGTTGATGATCTACCAACTTGTTAATCTTGTTTGGATGGTAAAATGACCAAAAGGCCATTCAATACCAAAGGTGCAAGAGCCACTGAATGTTTAGGACTAATACACACTGATGTATGTGGTCCTATGAGCATTCAAGCTAAAGGTGGATATGAGTACTTCATCACCTTCACAGATGATTACTCAAGATTTGGTTATATGTATTTCATGAGACATAAGTAGGATGCTTTGGACATGTTCAAAGCATTCAAAGCTGAAGTAGAAAATCAGCTTGAGAAACGCATAAAAATATTGAGATCTGATCGTGGTGGAGAATATCTATCTGGTGAGTTTCAGCAATATCTTATTGATAATGGGATAGTTTCTCTGTTTTCTGCACCAGGTACACCTCAACAAAATGGGGTAGCAAAAAGGAGAAATAGAACTCTTTTGAACATGGTTAGGTCTATGTTGAGTTATTCAACACTTCCTATTTCTTTTTGGGGATATGCTCTACAAACTGCAATATATATTCTAAACGTGGTACCATCGAAGTCTGTTCCTGGAACACCATATGAGTTATGGACTGGGCGAAAGCCTAGTTTACAACACATAAGGATATTTGGTTGTCCTGCACATGTGTTAAAAGGAAAGACAGGAAAGATGGAGTCCCGTTCGGAAACATGCATAGTTGTGGGGTATCCAAAAGGAACTAAAGGATATTATTTCTATAGTCCTTCAGATCTAAAAGTGTTTGTTTCAACAAATGCTATCTTTCTGGAAAAGGACTATATGAATGATTTTGTTCCCAAAAGTAGAATTGTCATGAATGATATGTCAGGAGATACAATTCCACAAGAGGTTTCACAACCTAACCCAATTGTAATTTCCACTCCAACACAAAATAAACAACCTACCATTCCTCGTCGTAGTGGGAGGGTTAGAACCAAACCTGAAAGATACATCGGTCTAGGAGAATCTGTTGAGAATCTCCCTGACTATGATGATCCCTACACGTATAAGGAAGCAATGGAGGATGTTGATTGTCACCGTTGGCAAAAGGCAATGCAATCTAAGATTGAATCCATGTTCGATAACAAAGTCTGGTCCCTTGTAGACTTGCCTAAAAGGATAAAACCCGTTGGGTGCAAGCGGGTATACAAGAGGAAAAGAGGTATGGATGGAAAGGTGGAAACTTTTAAAGTTAGATTGGTAGCTAAAGGTTACACACAGAAAGAAGGTATCGATTACGAGGAAACCTTCTCTCCTGTGGCCATGCTTAAATCCATTAGGATACTCTTATCCATTGCAGCATCTTTAGATTTAGAGATTTGGCAAATGGACGTCAAGACAGCTTTCCTCAATGGAAGTCTTGACGAAAGCATCTATATGATGCAACCAGAAGGATTCATTGAAAAGGGCCAAATGGAAAAAGTATGCAAGTTGCAGAAATCAATTTATGGATTAAAGCAAGCATCCAGATCCTGGAACATAAGGTTCGACCAAGCTGTAAAAGGTTTTGGATTTTTATAGAACCTTGAAGAACCTTGTGTATACAAAAGGATCAAAGGTGACAAGTTGGTTTTCCTTATTCTTTATGTAGATGATATATTACTCATTGGAAACGATGTGGGAGTATTGACATCAGTAAAAGAATGGTTAGCAAAACAATTTGATATGAAGGACTTAGGAGAAGCAAGTTTTATTCTAGGTATCTAAGTAATAAGGGATAGAAAGAATAAAACGATTGCACTATCCCAAGCTTCATACATAGACAAAATCTTGTCTAGGTTTTCCATGCAAGATTCCAAGAAAGGTATGTTACCTTTCAGGCATGGAATCAAACTTTCTAAGGAACAAGTTCCTAAGAATGAGCATGAAGAGCAATTCATGAGTAGAATTCCATATGCCTCGGCAGTTGGAAATCTCATGTATGCAATGCTCTATACTAGACCAGATATTTGTTTTGCTGTTGGCATAGTTAGTAGGTTTCAATCGAAACCTGGTCCTGATCACTGGACGGCAGTCAAGCATATTTTCAAGTATCTTAGGAGAACGAAAGATAATATGATTGTATACTCTGGAGGGGATTTAATCCCCGTTAGGTATACAGATTTTGATTTCCAATCGGATTCTGACTCTAGAAAATCCACATCAGGATCTGTGTTTACTCTTGGAGGAGGAGCAGTCATTTGGAGGAGTATCAAGCAATCTTGTATTGCTGACTCCTCCATGGAAGCAGAGTATGTAGCTGCATGCGAAGCTGCCAAGGAGGCTGTTTGGCTTCGCCAATTCTTGATTGACTTAGAAGCAGTTCCTAGTGCGAATAAGCAGATCACTATCTATTGTGACAACAGTGGAGCAGTGGCTAATTTGAAAGAACCAAGAAGTCATAAGAGAGTAAAACACATTGAAAGAAAGTATCATCTTTTAAGGGAGATTGTTCATAGGGGAGACGTGACGATTACCAAAATTGCGTCGACAGAAAATCTAGCAGATCCCTTCACAAAGGCTCTACCTCAGAAGAGTTTTGATGGGCACCTAGAGAACATGGGAATGAGAGATATGACACATTTGCTATAGCGCAAGTGGGAGATTGTTAGGATTATGCTCAATAGCAAGAGTGTAATATTGTAATGGACAATCTTTTCATATAAATAAAGTGATTTCTGATTCTGCAAAATCTTATAGCATTTATACTTATAATTGTCAAGGTAAATAATCATAAGGTCAAAAGACTATGAGATATGAAGAATTGTTTTTACATCCGGATATGTATGAGGTAGAGACAATTCTTTAGTTAGTCTTGAATAACGTTCACAACTTAAGTTAAAGGTTGGGCACCTCTATCTTGATAAAGTTGTAGAATTCTTTTACTAGCATTTGAGTGGGATCAAATGAGTTATGATGAGTCTAAAATCATCGAAAGGTTTTCGAGTAAAAGAATCTAGTGCACTAGGTGCATTGAACTGGATCACAATGAAATACTTTATCTAGAACCGTCACTAGATATAAGTCTTTTCATTATTAGGACAATCGGAGAGTCTATCTAAATCCTGAGATAAATGATCGACTTATGGTTGCAAGTGTTATCATTTGAGCTATCAACGAGTACGATTATATAGCATAGTCTATCATCGATAGTTTGGTGGTATTCATTTGTTAATCGATAGAGGACTTCATTTATAGATATGGACATCGTGGCTCCATTTATGAAATGAGAGTATAGTATCATCATATAGATGTTTTGAGGTATTGGATATCAAATCTCAACGTCGAGTTTTCAATAATGATTATTGAAGACATGGCTTCTGGACAAGTCAAAATATCCAAGTTCAAAATGTGGTCATATGAGGAAATATGGTAACTTGGAGAGCTATAGGCGGTCTATGAGCTCTTAGCGATTACTGATATTATTCACGAGGATACACCATCTCCTATAAGATTGTCTAGGGTATGAATGAGAAACATCTCCTTACTCTATCTTTATTTAAGAGTTCAATTTTAGCTCTTTAGTGGAATGAGTTAAAATTAATAGATCAGACCTAAGTGAATCATTTGTTGATTGTGATTAGGTTATGTCTATTGAAGCTTAAATTTAGATAGCCCGCCAAGATCAACAATCCACACGTACTTGCATGGATCACTTGATATATTCTACCGGACCAATTTATGGGTCCATCTAGAATTGCATTTAATATATTAAGAATATAATATGTCTATTATTTATTTAATGGGATGCACTATTATATTAATATATTAAAAAAAGACATGTAGGCTTGTTTCTTTTAGTAAGAATAAGTCTGGTTCACATGTGGGCTTTTATTTAAAGTCTAATGGATTAAATAAAATAAGAAAAATAATATTAGGCCCATATATATATGGTGTGGGCGGCAAGGCTAAATAAAATAGCCCAAGATATTATTTTATTTTATTGTTTTGATTAAATGGGAATTAATTAATTAATAGTTTAAATCAAAATATTTTCCTGATCCGTAAATTAAATACTATGTGTTGGATTAGGGTTGGAATTCTTTTAAGTGATAGGAGTTCTAATGTGGTAAGGATTAAGTCCACATACACTCCTTATTATACAAAGAATTCGGCCACCACTAGTCCTACAAGGGTTAGGATTCTTGAATTGATAGGAATTAGGGAAAAGGATAATTCCTTTTCAAGTAAGGAAATTAACCAACCCTAGATTTCCTAATCAATGAATTCGGCCAACCCTACTTGGTGAAGGAGAAAATTCGGCCAACCTATAAATATAAGGTTATGAATTTTCGGCCACCAAGGAAGAAAAATATAGAGAGTTTTTTGTTTGTTTTGAAAATAAAAAATCCTACTCTATACACATAGATTTTCGGCCAAGAGAGAAAAAGAAAATAAATTCTCATTCGATAGTGCACTTACAAGCCTTTAACATTAAAAGGTTTTGTGCACACTTTCGATTTAGGGTTACGCGAGTTTCAATCATATTGATTGTGAATTCAAAAGTGACCGGAACTATTTTTTTAGGCTCTTGGTGTTTTACTATTGAAGATCAAGATCAGAAATTCCATACATCCATTCTAAGGTAAGCAATTCAAAGAAAAAGGGAGACCACGCTCCTAGGTGATTCACGTACGTGCTAGGATTGAAGATCTTGCGGATTACCATCGACGTAAGTCAATCGGATCAAGAGACAAGAGGTATTTAACTCTAACCGTATATTTGAGTTTAATTAATTAAAGGGTTAAGGTTCAAATCTTTAGAAAAATTTTAAACTATACGAAAATTATTTTTTCGCCTTCCGCTGCTGTTTTAATCAATTTTTCCCTACACTGATAACTACCAAAGAAACTGTATGGGCAGTTATTTTACACCAATAATACCAAATACATGAATTAGTATATTCACTGAGTGCAATATGAATGAATTCTGTCCAATGCAAATCAATAAAAGTTAGGTGTTGTCTAAAGTGTTGAGAGCAATACAAAGAATTATGGTGTGCAAAATAGAGAACAAGTGCATGTGTGCCAGTGTTGGGAGAAACACAATATAGAGTGAGAAACACAAAGAGATGTGGAGAAGATCATTAGACAGTTTTCTCCCATCTTCAATTAGAGTGTGGGTAAATTTCATTATGATCAGAGGGGACTTTTCGATCATCGTGATCGTCCTCCGACCGATGGTACAATCTCGAGTGTACGATCAGCTTTTGATAGAATTTAGATTTCTGTTTGGTGAACGGTAATGATCCGAATTGGTTTTGTTTAGTATTGAATTTACTTTCACTAAAGATATATTTTGTTGATCTTTTGTTAAATTTTATTGAAATACCTATATCGACGTAAATTTTGTGTATTTGGTCAATCTCCTCCCAAAGCTTCTGGAAAATGTTTTAACATATTGCGAAACCTGAGAAGTCAATAAAAGTTACCTATTGATGATTTGAAAAACTTGAATACACTTTACATCTCATCAGTTTCAAACAAAAATAAATATTATATAGATACCTATTTTAGTGAATAGGTTAAAGATAAAAAAAATTTGAAAAAAATATAATTAATTATATTGTAGAATGATTCTATTACTTGTTCTGCATATAGGTAATGTTTCCAGATATGGTCCAGTGTATCTTCGTATCTTTTCAGCATGATCCTTTATAGAGGTCGTTGAATATGGCGTGGTGTGGTGCATCAACTAGTGAGGTTGATTAGTGTTCTGACCTCGATATCTGAGAAGTTTCATCAGCTTGGAGCCAGATCTGGCTCCCCTTGACCTTTTCGAAGCTAGGTGTGGCTTCCCTTGACCTTTCGAAGCTAGGTGTGGCTTCCCCTGACCTTCCGGAGCTAGGTGTGGCTTCCCCTGACCTTCCGGAGCTAGGTGCGGCCTTCTAGGGACATTCTTCTGTGTCAACGAGGTATAGGCGAGTCTCTGGAGCATTTGCGAGGTGACCTCGACTTAGGGGAGCTTCTAGTTTTGGTGATGCAGGCTAGATCTGATCGTTCCAGGCTCTATCCTGGATGTTTCCGGAGCCCGTCCTTGTTCCTGGGGAGGTGTCGTAGTTCGGTTCTTGATAGAAAGGTCTCCTGGTGGAGATTCTCGGGTATGGAACCAGGTTTGGGAGGTGGAAAATTTTCCTTTGGTCCTTAGCCAATTTTGGCTATTAACACAACTCAAGGTCAAGATGGAACACGACGACATGAGAACGGCAAAGCGTCTGAAGAAAGAAGCCCCCAAATTTGAGCTAGTACAGAAAACTCAGAATAAACCTCCTAACAGGTCGACCTATCGCCTCTCTGCTCCTCTGCATAGGCAAGAAAGATATCCAGCAAAACGAACCCCTCCCCCGGCTTCGCCGCCTCCCAAGACCGTGGATCCAGTAATGCAAGGGGAAAAAGGGTATGACTACTACACCCCTTTGAATGCTTCCAGGGAAACAGTCTACCTTGCCATACGAGATAAAGGGTTGCTCCAAAAGCCTGCTCCCATGAAGGCCCCAGCTGACAGGAGAAACCGGTACAAGTATTGCGACTTCCACGAAGACGTGGGCCACAACACCTCAGAGTGCTATAATTTGCGCAACCAGATTGAGGCCCTGATAAGGGGAGGATGCCTGATTGAGTTCTTACAACAGGTCAGAGATAACATCAGGACTGGAAGGGATGTACAAGCTGAAATCCGTGAAGACGCAGAAAAGAGGAAAGGGGAACAGGCTGACTTAATGCAACAGATCCAGGTGATACACACTATCAGCGGAGGTCCTACACTGGCTGGCGTTTCCAATAACTCCTGGAAAAACAACGCAAGAAAGGTTCCCCGCATCGGAGAAAGCCGAGGGATCTTCGAAGTCAGCCAGAGCTCGACAGAGCCCTCCCAGTCAGCGCATATCGTATTCACCGAAGCAGATGTCTTCAACACTGTGCAACCTCATGATGATCCTATGGTAATCACGATACAGATCGCCAACTGTCTAGTCCATCGCGTGCTCATGGATACAGGTAGCAGTGTAGATATCCTCTTCAAGGACCGAGCCTGCTTGAGCAATTCCCCGGCTTTCTCGGCTTCGGCTTCGACTTTCGTGGCTCGGTCACGGAGGAGGGCTTCCTGCTGGCCCATCGCAACATTAAACTTGAAGGCCTACAAAATACATAACCCAAGTTAGAAACTAAACGAATTAACAAGAGTAGCACGAAGGAAATACGATTACCTCAGCTAAAATAACAGACCCCTTGGTAATAAGGACGTCCACAGGCATGGAAGCCATCTTAGAGATCCCACCGCCCGGACAAGACGCTATGAATTGCTCCAGGACTTCATCCCGCTCTGCCGAGCTCGAATGAGGCCGAGAACGGCTGGAAGGACCCCTCGCGACACCTTTTCCAGAAACCTCCGAAGCTTTGGCTGTTGGAAGTGCATCGGAATCAGGAGTTTGAGTCAAGGGGGTAGCAACTTTAGCGACCACGGCCGAAGGGACAGAAGCAGTCGGGCCAACCACCTGGGGGGCTTTACCCAAAGCCCGGAAAGCCCGTGAAGCAAGAGTGGCCATTTTAGACCCAGCCGGAGAGATAGATGAAGCCAGAGCAGGTTCGACCCCAGAGGAGGGAAGAGAAACTCCACCTTGAGGAGAGCGTGAGACGTGGTGGGGGGCCGGTTCCACGACAAAAACTGTGAATAAGCAGATTAAACAAGAAAATGTTAGAACCAAGCTAAGAAATAAGGCGAACCAACTCAATGACACTTACGAGGAATAGCGTCTGAGATCCGCAAATATTTGTTCACCCTACGAGGATCAAAGGCTTCAGCAGTAGGGAACTTCAAATTCAAATAATTCCGGGCTAGTATAGCCTTTAAAACTGCTTCGGACTCGGAAGGCAAGGAGTCCCGGTCCCAGGAGGGTTTGTCACTGAAAGCCGTGGGAACCTCGAATTCATGCCCTCCGATGAAAATCGAGCTCCCCCAGTCATCCCTGTAAGGATCCATTCTTCTTTCCAAGCGGGGTCCTTCTTCGAAGCACCAGGAATCATGAAGTTGAGCTTGTTCTTGGCCTTGGCATAGAACTGGCCTCGAGGAGCGCCAGACAGGCTCCAAATCCGGAAGAGATAGGCCAGCTCCTCTGCACCCGGCTCCCTCGTCACCTTACTCATCTGGCATTATTCCCTCCATAGTACAAGGAAACCAATCAGATGCCTCCAGAAGCCAGGCATCAACTGGAGGGGAGCGAGCTGGATGGCGTTAAGAGCCCGCTGAAGAGTCGGATGAAGGGGAAGCCTGACCCCGTTCTCAAGAGCGGCCACATGAATCGGAAGCACGCCTTTAGGGGGGTTGAAGAGCTTGAAATTTTTGGGAGGCACCGAGATGGATACGCTATCAGGGATGCCAAACTTTGACCTCAAGCGGTCAATCGAGACCGGGTCAACGATGGAATCAGGGACAACCCGGAAATCATAAGGAGGGAGCCTCTCCACAAGGGGACCAGGAGCCAAGACTCGATGCTCCCCCGCGGAGCCACCGTCCACTTCTTTAGTCGAAATCTTCGTCGACGATATCCAAAGGATGGTCAGGATGGTTGGAGAACCCAGTCCCAATGGATACATTCCTACTTGACCGCCGACGTAGCGAGGTGGGCGGGGAATCGTCATCGTCGGAACTCCTCCTAGCCTGCTTCCCCAGAGTAAAACTGATGACCTCCTCACCGTCAATTATGGAATCAGCTGAGTCGTGACTGGTTTTTGACATAGTAAAAGCCAAAAAAGATGAAGAATGAAGAAAACAGCAAGCTTGGAGGAAAGGCTATGAAAATATTTCTCAGCAAAAAATTTTAGTTCGAGGGATGTGAGGAAGACGAGAAGAAAAATAGATATATATATATATATATATATATATATAGGCAGGAGGGCAACAACACGAGCTACCGAGATACTCGTTTGGTAACGGCAAAAAATCTCGGGGACTACAGTAACGTAACCGGATTAAATTCAGAAGCAAGCTAATCATCTCACGCCACATCACTTACGCAATTAAGAGGAAGATCTCCCCAATATTCTGGTAAAGGTAAAAAATCTCGGGGACTGCCGTAATGTAATTAGATTAATTCAGAGATAAATTAGCCGGTTCGCATTACGTCACTCTAATGAAGAAATTTCCCCAGTATTTCGGTAACGGTAAAAAGAGGAAGATTTCCCAAATAAAGTAAAAATCTGACCTACGTCTGGTGTTCAAGTCAGAGAGGAATTCTGTTAATAGCCAAAATTGGCTAAGGACCAAAGGAAAATTTTCCACCTCCCAGACCTGGTTCCATACCCGAGAATCTCCACCAGGAGACCTTTCTATCAAGAACCGAACTACGACACCTCCCCAGGAACAAGGACGGGCTCCGGAAACATCCAGGATAGAGCCCGGAATGATCAGATCTAGCTCGTATCACAAAAACTAGAAGCTCTCCGAAGTCGAGGTCACCTCTCAAATGCTCCAGAGACTCGCCTATACCCCGCTGACACAGAAGAATGTCCCTAGAAGGCCGCACCTAGCTTCCAAAGGTCAGGGGAAGCCACTCCAAGCTTCCAAAGGTCAGGGGAGGCCACACCTAGCTTTGAAAAGGTCAAGGGATGCCAGATCTGGCTCCAAGCGTGATGAAACTTCTCAGATATCGAGGTCGGAACACTGATCAACCTCACTAGTTGATGCACCACACCATGCCATATTCAATGACCTCTATAAAGGATCATGCTGAAAAGATACGAAGATACACTGGATCCTATCTGGAAATGTTACCTAAATGCAGAACAAGTAATAGAATCCAAAAAGGAAACAAACTGATCTCCACCACGATATTCTCAATTTGGCTGTTAACTCAAAGTCAATGACATGAAAGCGAGAAATCCCGCCCGATAAGGAGGAGAGAGACTGAGAAATTCAAGGGGAGAATAAGTTTGTTTAACCTGGAAAACTATGTATAAATAGAAAGAAAGAAAAGAAAAAAGAGGAGACTACTATTCGACGGGCATACGATAAATACACAACCACATCCTAGAAAGAGTTGAGAGCAAAAAGAAAGAAACTTTTTTTTGTATATCAGGCACGTTCAATAAAAATATTTTGGCTTTCTTTTGGGTGAATGGTATCACCATTCCTTGTCATTTTATAAATCATCACTACACATACAATCAATCTTGGCCACCACCTACGTGGTAGTGGTCTCAAGGGTGTTAACTGAGGTTTCTCATCCCGAGCAAAATATCCGTTAACAACATCTTTATTAGGGTCCGTAATGAAAACTAAATGGGGGTAGTTTGCTTCAGAATTTCCTTCTCAAGGGTAGAATTTCCTCAAATGATCTGCATTCCAAGTGTGGTCGATGGATCGTCCGTTCATGTCTTCGAGTTTATAAGCTCCATTGCGAACAACTAGCTTTATCAAATATGGCCCTTCCCAATTGGGACTTAAGACTCCATCCGACCTTTTCCGAGTGTTCAGGGTCACTTTCCTAAGTACCAGATCCCCTTCTTTGAAATTCCAGGCTCTGACCTTTTGGTTGAAGTATCTAGCGATCTTGCTCTGGTAGATCGCTACTTTCTCTACTACCTAGTCTTGTTTTTCTTCTAAGAGGTCTAGATTAGCCCGGAGCTTGACTTCGTTACTTTTGGGCTCAAAGTGATGTACCCTGAATGAGGTCAATTTATGCTCGATGGGGAGGACTGCTTCAACCCCGAAAGCCAGGGAGTAAGGTGTCTCCCCGGTAGCCGTTCTCTTTGTAGTCTGGTATGCCCAGAGGACTTCCGGTAGCTCTTCGACCCATTTACCTTTCCTCTACTGTACTTTTTTCTTTAGGAGTTTCTTGATAGTCTTATTGGTGGATTCTGCCAGCCCGTTTGTCTAGGGATGAGCCACTGAAGCGAGTCTGAGGTCGATCCCCAATCCCTTGCAGAAGTTTTTGAACCGGGAGTTGTCGAACTGCTTCCTTAGGTCAGCTATAATAATGAGAGAGGTCCCAAATCTGCAGACCACTTTTTTTTGATGAACTTGGTTGTTTTCTTTTCTGATATCCGAGAAAGAGGTCCTGCCTCGACCCATCTTGTGAAGTAGTCGATAGCCACGATAGCATGTTTCATCTGTCCGGGAGCGGTCGGGAGTGGCCCAATTAGGTCGATTCCCCACATGGCAAAGGGGTAAGGTGAACTGAGGGACGACAGTCGCTCGGGTGGCTGGTTGTTCAAGTTTGAAGTTTTTTGACAAGGCTCGCAAGATTGCACAAAACTCTTTACGTCTTGGTGGATGGTCGGCCAATAGTACCCCATACGAAGCACCTGATGTAGGGAAAAATTAACTAAAACCGCAGCGGAAGGTGAAAAGTAGATTTTCGTATAGTTTAAAATTTTTCTAAAGATTTGAACCTTAACCCTTTAATTAATGTTAATAGCCAAAATTGGCTAAGGACCAAAGGGAAATATTCCACCTCTCAGACCTGGTTCCATACCTGAGAGTTTCACCAGGAGACCTCTCAATCAAGAGCCGAGCTACTATACCATCCCAGAAACAAGGGCGGGCTCCAGAAACATTTGGGGTAGAGCCTGGACCCGAGAGCTTCCACCAGGAGACCTCTCTATCCAGAGCCTGAACTGCAATACCATCCCAGGAACAAGGACGGGCTCCGGAAACATCCGAGACTAAAGCCCGGAACGATCAGATCCAGCCCGCATCACCAAAACTAGAAGCTCCCCGAAGTCGAGGTCATCTCGCAAGTGCTCCACAGACTCAGTCTGTACCTCGATTGACACAGAAGAATGTCCCTAAAAGGCCACGAGGTCACTCGAAGCCACATCTAGCTTCAGAAGGTCAGTCTAGACCACACCTAGCTTCGAAAAGGTCAAGGGAAGCCAGATTTGGCTCCAAGCTGGATGAAACTTCTCAGATATCAAGGTCGAAATACTAATCAACCTCCCTGGTTGATGCACCACACCATATCGTCATATCCAATTACCTCCATAAAGGATCATACTGAAAGGATACGAGGAATGCATTGAATCATATCTGGAAACGTTACCTACATGCAAAATAAGTAATAAAATCCAAAAAGGAAACAAACTGATCTCCACCACGATACTCTCAATTCGGACGTCAATCCAAAAGTCAATGACATTAAAGCAAGAAATCCCGCCCAATAAGGAGGAGACTGAGAAAATCAAGGGAGAATCAATCTGTTGACCTACAAACTATGTATAAATAGAAAAGAAAAGAAATGAAAAAAGGAGACTACTATTCGACAGGCATACGACTAACAATCGACCATTCCCTAGAAAGGGTTGAGAGAAAAGAGAGAAGAACCTCTTTATTTGTATACCATGCATGTTCAATAAAAACATTCTTGCTTACTTGTCACTTTATAAATCACTGTTATATATACAATAAATTTTGGCCTATCACCTACGTGGTAGTGGTCTTGAGGGCGTTAACTGAGATTTCTCATCCCGAGCAAAATTTCCGTTAACACTTTCTGGCACCGTCTGTGGGAAATTACACCCAACTAACCAATCGTTTGCATTTATATTTTCATTGTTTTTCAGGAACTATGAGGCTCCGCTCCTCCTAAGGCCAACACAGAGTCCCGGAGCAATCTCCGGCGAGGCCAACCGAAAAAGCCCTAGGAAGGGGGAGAAAGTCTGGATATAGTGGTCAAGCTCCGATCCAGACAACCAATACGCGGGCTACTGGCTACCCCATAGTGAGCCAGGCAGCACTCGACCAACAAGCAGCGGCCTTCGTAGAATCCGTCCGCATCCGTCTCCTCGCTGAAGGCATCACAATCCAGCCAACCAACCTAAATGATCAGGGAGAGCCGAGCAGGCTCGGAGCTAGGCCACCTGCTTTCGATCGCCTAGGACCTCCTCCTCTAGAGCCAGCTCAAGATAGGTCAGGACCCCAATGTTCGATCCGGGATAGGCTAGGGACCCATGCCCCCAGCTCCGAGAAGACTTTCACAATATCAACCCCGGCTAGTTAAGTCTACCGCGGATGCTTTTACCTGGAAGCCTAGAGGGTTATCTCATCCAACTACATCTAGGAGAACTACCCGGGCCCTAGAGGAGGAAAGTAGACAAACTCCCCGAGTGGATCATGTCCAGGAGGAGGACCGGATAGAAATTTCCAGTTCATCAGAAAGATTCGACAGTGAGGAATCTGAGGTTAACTCAAAGAGACCTGGGAACAAGTGACTTAGGGATCAGCTGGCAAAGCTACAAAAAGAGGTCCAGCAGATAAGGAAGGAAAAAAGTAAGGAGGAAAAAAAGAATCCCCTGAGCGAGATGAACGCTCCCTTCACTAGGAGGATCCGGGAAGCAGAGCTCCCCCCTAAATTAAAAATGCCAGCAGATAAGTTCTCTGGAACAGAAGATCCTCTAAGCAACCTAGAGAGCTTCGTTCAAAAGATGGAGGTCCAGATAACTACCAGAGCAGCTATGTGCAGAATGTTCCCAACGACCTTGACCGACTACGCTAAAACCTGGTTCAGGAAACTACCCGTTGGAAGCGTGGATTATTTCACAAAATTATCAACCGATTTTTGCTCACAATTCCAAGGAGTTAAACCTCGCCCGAAAGATCCCATACACCTCCAATATGTGATCCAGAAACGGAGTGAAACTCTTCGATCATATGTGGAGCGATTTCACAAGGAGGTCATGATCGTGCCTAAATTGTTGTATATTTCGGCCCTCATTCCTATTCTTTTGTCTCGTTCTCGTGTGTATTTTATATATATATTAGGTCTTTTATGTCTAATAGGCTTGTTTGTGCTAATTGCAGGCAATAGATGTAATTCGGGTGTTAGAAGCATTTTGCGGTGGTTCCGCCAGAAAAGGGGCAAAAGGAAGGACAAAGGACCACAAGTAGCACTACAGTGCGGGTCAAGTGCGGGTCGCAACCGCACTCCTTCCCACAGCTGGGACCTGAAGCATGAAGGAAATATAAAGTGCGGGTAAAGTGCGGGTCATCCAACCGCACTCCACCCGCACTGTTGCTCAAGACAGGAGCTGATTCGTACCTGACAGATAAAGTGCGGGTAGAGTGCGGGTAATCCAACCGCACTCCACCCGCACTGTTGCTCAAGACAGAGGAGCTGATTCGTACCTGACAGATAAAGTGCGGGTAAAGTGTGGGTAATCCAACCGCACTCTACCCGCACTGTTGCTCAAGACAGAGGAGTGGATTTACACCTGACACCAGAGTGCGAGTACAGTACGAGTATAGTGCGGGTAAAGTGCGGGTAATCCAACCGCACTCCACCCGCACTGTTGCCCAGATCAGAGAACTGAAGATGAAGAAAACCTTTGCAGTGCGGGTACAGTGCGGGTAATTCACCCGCACTCCACCCGCACTCTGCGCGCGACAGCTTCTGGTTTCAAGCTTAAGTGACCTATTTTTCCATCCTCTATAAATAGATAAGGATGGGAACGAACCAAAAGATCACCATACCTCCCAACACTTGTATTTTTAGCTAGAAACACATCTCCCTATCATCCAAACCATCTCTACTCAATCAAAGGCAACTAGGAGACTTGGATTCAAGCTTCAAGGAAAGAGATCAATCTTCAAGGGTTATCTCTACTCTCTCTCTTAGTTTATTTGTTTGTAATAGAACATGAGTAGCTAAAATACCCCACTATGGGGTTGATGTTATTTGTTTGATGGATATTTGGGCTTTGTAAATAAACTCTATGTGTTATATTTATTCTATCTCTATGTTTTATTCCATTGCTTGTATTGATTTCCATTATTGACTTGCGTGGATACACCCTCTTTGCATGTTGATTTGGATTACTTGAGTAGGCAATTAGGTTGTCTAATGCTCCATTGAATGGAAGGATTTCCAGAAATTTGGCTCTAAAACCATGCCCTTAATCTAATCTTGAATTAGTGGCTTTCACTATACATCCTAGGTTAGCCACTTGTGAGAGAATTAGAAGCCTCCACTATACACCCTAGGTTGGCTACTTTAGTGATTCTACGAGAACTAACCTTCGAGTAGAATTCGGTTAATAACCTAAAGCCTCATCCAATCTCAAACGGGTGGCCTTCACTATACATCCTAGGTCGGCCACTTGTGAGGGAATTGGAAGCCATCATTATACATCCTAGGATGGCTACATTAGTAATAGGTTGAGCCATAGCTAGATAGATAAGAATTCATGGAACAAGTCCCAATCGAGTAACTAGCCACTGTTGGTTGCTTAGGAGGGATTAATCTTTAGTAGGAGGTCTTCGCTATACACCCTAGGTTGACCTCTTGCTATAGATATATACCAACACTATACACCCTAGGTTGGTTACAATTGTCAAAACGTGCTTAATTGAGAGTTTGTTACAATTGCCCCCAATATTCACTTACGAGTCCATCAACTCCGTAGTTCCATCATCATTCATTCATCACTCCGTTGTCATCCCATTTTATTTGCTTTCATAGTTTAGTTTATATAGTATCTTCATTCACCATCACTTTACTTTTATGCATACTAATTATATTAATCCTAATCTTATCACCGCTACCCCGATCTCAGTAGACGACACCCGTGCTTGCCGCTTTGCTTGTATTTATACTTGTGAACGCATCGCATAGGTTTTATAAATTGTTTTGACAGACGATTTTCTGACGGCAAAAACCTTCTCATCAAATGGCGCCGCTGCCGGGGATCGGTGTGCGTAGTAGTGATTAGATTAGTTTTAATACTATTAGTTTATTAGTTGTTTTTAGTTTTGTTAGTTTCTTTTTATTGCTTTGGTAGTTTTTGTTTTTGTTTGTTTCAGGACTCTATGGATTCCTTTTGGCAAAATTCAGGGTCAAGCTATGAGCCTAACGAGAATACCTACATCTCATCATTCCAGTCAAATTCCATTGAAGATCAACTACAAAATTTCATGAAGAATCATGTGCGGGAGACTGAGCAAATGATAGCTTCTCAACATGAGACTCAAGCCTTCATAGAAGAGAAAACCACCCAAATGCTAGAATCCGCCCAGCAGTCCACCCCGGTAAATCAGAGTTGTTTCAAAGTTAAAGCAACCAAGCCGGTGGATTCCTCCAATTTCTCAAAAGAAGACATGTATAAGCTCCGAATAGAATTTGAAGTGGAGCAAAGCAAGAGAATGGACGAGATGGATAGGATGATCAAGATGAACCAGCAGCTTATGAGCGTGACCACAGGGCTAGTGTTGGAAAGGGGTGTGTTGAAGGAAGAGAATGAAGCACTTCAAGAGAGAGAAGCCTTGGGAATGGAAAAGGCAAGTAATCTCCAAGAGTTGAACAAGAAACTATTATCTGAAGTGAAGATGCTCAGAGTTGAGAATGGTACTCTCAAGAAGACAAATGGCGAAGTCTCTGACAAGAACAAAGAATTGGAAGAACGAATTGAGAGATTTGAAGCCGAAAAGAGTACCGCATCGAAGGATTTGGAGAACTTAGTGAGGCTATCAAAAGATTTTGAAGATGAGATAGCTCACAAGTCAATGAAGATGCAAATGGAGGTTAATCAAAAAGCCAATGCCTTAGAGGATGCAAAGGTAGCACTAAGCAAAAAGGAGGCGGAGGTCAAGACGTTACAAGTGAAACAAATCAAACGTCCTCAAGACCACGCATCAAAGGGGAGTTCCTCTAACTCTAATATATTTTGCTATGCATGTTCTAGGATAGAGCATTTTAAGGCTAAAAATTACAAGCCAAATCGACATAGGAAAACTAGAGGTCCTAGGAATAGATGGAGTCCACCTAGGGTCAAGCAAATATGGGTAAGGAAAGACCAAGTGCACTTATATAGAAACATGTTAAAGGAAAAGATAATGAAGTCACCTAAATTTATTTGGGTGTTTAAAAATAGGGAATTTCCTAACTTGGTCAAACCACCCTTAGAGGACCCTAGCCTCTCCATGAATGCATCCCATTGAATAATTTTGATGCATGTAGTTAGTTTAAATTGTGTTGTTGGGATAGTTTGGTTAGAATGTTATATTTTGTGGATATTTGCCCATTGAATTTATTGATTATATTTGTGGATGAAAGAGCCGGAGGCTCTTGTGCAAGTATGAATGCATGTGCTTTATATTGTCTAATTCGGTTTGGGGGTTGTTCATGCCCCATTCCGTCAATGTTGATAAAATGCATGAGGTTAAGCTTGACTTGTTCTCCAATGATATATTGCATGAATTGCCTTTATTTTGTGAGCCTTGTTTGAGTCATTTTTATTTTTTTGGGGGGCATTGATTGTGTTTGATTAGTGCCTAGGTTTGTTTGAGTCATGTTAGGTGCATGCTGCTAGGCCGGATTCTCTTGTCTTCAACATTAAGGACAATGTTTGGTTTTGGTTTGGGGGTGTAGACGCCTTTTTGAGTCGTCTTTTGTGTCTTGAGTCATTTTTGTGTCTTATTTTCAAAAAGTTGCTGCTTAGCCAGAATTTTAAGCTTATTTAGCTTGGTGAGATACCTGGAGCATAGTGTTTGTGGCGAATGTGTGTATGCTTTGTGTGCTTATTCAATAACTCTTAGTCACTTTAGGGGTCTCACTTGCATTTCATGGGCTAGTCTCATCTTCTAGTGTCCAAGTTTAGGGAACTCGGTGCTCAAGCACCTTGTTCTAATAGTGGAGATTTCCCTTGTGAGATCATAAACACAAGCCAAAAGCGTGTATATTTGAGGAAAAATGTTTTTCAAATCTGTAAATACTATTCAAACACCATGCATAGTCTCACTACATCAAAAATCATCATTTGTCATTGAACATGCATCATTTATGTGGACTGCTTGACGGAAACTTTTATTCCTTTGGTAGATTGATCCTTTGAAGTGATATTAGGCAATGTGTGTTTTAGCCACTCAAAAAGAAAGCCTAAATACTTCTCATTCCCGTAATATGTGTGCTCCCAAGCCAATTTTGAAGCCAAACACATATAGACTTTTCTATTCTACACCCACGTTATCCATAACCCAAGCAACCTAAACACTTAGCCAACCCTCTCTTAATTGATCTTATTGAGGCTTAGGAATGTAAAGTTGTGCTTTAATTTTATAAATGGCGTGTACCTAGGCAAGAGTAATGAGTTGTGAAAATGTGCATAGTAAAAAGGCATGAAAAGAAAAGAAAAGAAAAGAAGCAAACAACAAAAGAAAAATATGCTTCAAATGCCTTGTGTAAATTGTAAATGCTACTCAAATTTAACATGAGTAGTTAAAGATTGCACGTAGAGTCTAATTGTATGCCTGGACGCCATATTGTATTTGGAAGTGGAGTTGCATGAGAAATTAAATGTTTAAGTGTAGAATCTATTGCCTTAACTTGGTTGATCAGTGCTTGTGCCTAAATTTCTCATTCTTCTAATCACCATTCATCATGGCCACGTTACAACCAAATGGAAAGACCTAGTTGATCTTAGGGGACGTCTAGATTGGGAATATTAGTTAATGAATGCTCTTTCTACGTTCATGATAAGTGATTCTTTCATGAGACTCACTCACTAAAAACAGCGTTTATTCTACACTAAATGTATGCAACTAAGTTGATTCAGTTACATAAATTCATTATCATAAATGTTGCATGAGTGTGAACCAAGGTTCTGAGAGGAAAGATAAGAGAAAATCCATGTGAGAACTTAGTGTCGAAGCGAATTATGCTCGAGGTGTGAGAGTGAGTAGTTTCTGAGGCGCGGGCATTTTAAGTGTGGGATTCGTGTTGTGCAAGTTTTCCTTGAGGTGCCTTCGAGTTGTTTAGAACATTTTGCATATGCTCATTCCTCACTCCCATATTTTTTTTGCGTATCTCTCTGCTATTTGGTTCTGCAGCAAGTTTTTCTTTGTGTCTAGGGAGTCCTTAGTTTGAGTCATTCTTAGTTTGTCTTATTTTGTTTTAGATTATATTTGCTCGACGACGAGCAAAGGTTTGGTTTGGGGGTGTTTGATCGTGCCTAAATTGTTGTATATTTCGGCCCTCATTCCTATTCTTTTGTCTCGTTCTCGTGTGTATTTTCTATATATATTATGTCTTTTATGTCTAATAGGCTCGTTTGTGCTAATTGCAGGCAATAGATGTAATTCTGGTGTTAGAAGCATTTTGCGGTGGTTCCGGCAGAAAAGGGGCAAAAGGAAGGACAAAGGATCATAAGCAGCACTACAGTGCGGGTCAAGTGCGGGTCGCAACCGCACTCCTTCCCACAGCCGGGACCTTGAAGCATGAAGGAAATATAAAATGCGGGTAAAGTGTGGGTCATCCAACCGCACTACACCCGTACTGTTGATCAAGACAGGAGCTGATTCGTACCTGACAGATAAAGTGCGGGTAGAGTGCGGGTAATCCAACCGCACTCCACCCGCACTGTTGCTCAAGACAGAGGAGCCGA